>OX371260.1:60409324-61690363 GCA_947311025.1 Lypha dubia
ATTAAATATTAAAATTTTATTTTATATATGTACATACATATTCATTTATATAAGTACGCACATACATATATACGTATTTGTATACTTATGTATATGTATTTTATTTATCCAGTTTTAAAATAGTCTTTATCGCCATTTCTCTACTCTGGACAAAATATTTGTATTAATATTTAAAAAAAAAAACAAAAAAAAATGTTTAAAGAATTAAAAAATTTTGTTTTCAGTTTTTCTGTGATTTTTCAAAATTTAAAAAACTGAAACATTACTCTGATTTATTTTTGCATATTTCCGACGAAATATTTTGCAGTTTCTGCTGCATATCACAGAATAAAATATTTAATTTTTTTTTCAATTAACATTTAATAAAAAATATAAAACAAATTTGATTAACTATTTAATTTAGTTAATTAAATTTATAATTGTAATAAATAATTTTAGTTAATAAATGTATAAAAATTTGATTGATACTATTAATTTGTTTACTGGTGCAAATTTAATTAAATTTTTAATTGATATCACAAATTTTTTAATTGAAATCAATTTTTATTTTTTTCTGTGATATTGATTGTTTCACAAAAATATAATAAAAAAAGGTTAGCAGATTTGTGATTAAAATATTTTGAAATTCTTCAATAATATTTTAAATTTAATAGCCCCAATCACAGTTGTCGTGGTCGCTGCCGAACTTTAAGGACTCCAATGTAAAACGTTGCTACATTTTACAGATTTCATCAAAACAACGACACTCGTAATGAGGCCGAATAATAAATTTTTTCTCGATATTTTAAATTTAAATAATTTAGAGAACTTTTTGTGCATATTTTTACATATGTACATATTTCCGGCTTCAATATTCAAACATTTTCAAGTCTAACGCGACTAGTGCTCAACAACAAGCTAACAACAAATTTTCATACGCTAGTATTTTAAAAAGCAATCAGAGTACGGCGCAAAAAACCGCAAATGTAAATGAAGATTCGGGGTATAATTTTAGTCCTATTGAAGCCTCAATTGAGAGCTTAATACAAACTGTAAATACATTTACTCTCAACATATCCTGTATGATGCAGGAAATGCAGTCTACCTTGTTGCAGGCTGTACTAAGCAAACCATGAACTTAAAAATCTGTTTTTGGAACGCAAACGGCATCTGCCAACATAAAAACGAAATAGAATATTTTCTTCGGGATAAACAAATCGATGTTATGCTTATCTCAGAAACTCATTTGACATCTCGAAGCTGTTTCAGAATTAGTGGATATAATTTTTAAGACACCAAGGATCCTCGAGGCAGAGCTTGTGGCGGTTCGGGAATCCTAATAAAAACGCGAATAAAACACCACCTGTTGAATGATTTTTGTGAAGATTATCTTCAAGCAACGAACATCTGCATCGAAACTTACTATCAAAAACTTGTAATATCATCTGTCTATTCGCCCCCAGATTCTCAATTACCGAGAGTCAATATACGGCTTTTTATAAATCACTGGGCCTCCGTTTTCTAGCAGCAGGCGACTACAATGCTAAACACACCCTGGGGTTCACGTTTAATCACTCCTAAGGGACGAGTTTTGTTCGACGTCGTTTCTAAAATGGATTTGAATGTAGTTTCAAGTGGTCAGTCAACATATTGGCCAACAGATCGACAAAAATTCCTGATGTTATCGACTTTGGAATTGTGAAAGGTGTGCCCAGAGATATGGTTGAAGTTGAAGCATCTTTGGACTTATCTTCAGACCACTCGCTTACAATTGTCACTATTTACTCACACACAACATGTGATTTAGCGACGACATCTGCACGTATTAACTGGCTGAAATACAGAAAATATCTGAGTGCTCATTGCTCGGAAAAAATGCCGCTGAGAACACCTTCAGACATAGACGATTCTCTCAGGTTGTTTGAAGCGCATGTTAAACAAGCTGCTTTTAATGCTACTTCAAATGAAATAAACCAACCAGTGAGATTTAACAATATTTTTTCTGTAAATATAGAAAGGCTATTGGCTGAAAAACGGAGAGCGCGACGAGAATGGCAGCGCTACAGATCGCCCCAGCTAAAATTAAGGCTTAAGGAGTGTACCAAGCAGCTTAGGAAAGTTTTGCAAACTCAAAAACAGCTTCCCTTCAAAAATTCCTTCAAGAGCTACATGCAACACCACAAACAGATTATTCACTATGGCGTGCAGCCAGAGGACTAAAAAGGCCGGTGATATGCAAACCCCCATTACGAGCCCCTAATGGTGACTGGGCAAAAACTGATGCTGAAAAAGGTGCACTTTTTGTTAAACACTTAGAAAAAGTATTCACTCCGAATATTTCTGCTGATATTGTTGAACTGCCACCAGTCGTCTCTTTACCAGAAATATCGCTAAAATTCAACATTGTGGAGATTGAAGAGGCTATTACTAGTCTTAACACCAGAAAAGCCCCAGGTGTCGACAAAATAAGCAACAAAATGCTTCAAGAATTGCCTTACACTGCAAAAAGAATAATACTATTCATTTTTAACAGTATTCTACGCCTAGAACACTATCCTAAAGAATGGAAGGTTTCGCTAATTACTATGATACCAAAGCCCGGCAAGGATCATACAAAGGTTGAATCCTATCGGCCTATTAGTTTACTGTCTAACATTTCAAAACTATTTGAAAAGCTGTATATGAGCAGGCTGATGCCTATAGTGACTAGTAATGGATGTATTCCAGATCACCATTTCGGTTTTCGCAGACAACATAGCACAATTGAACAAACTCACAGACTTGTGAATGTTGTTAGAGACACTTTTGAAAAAAAGAAATACTGCTCTGCGCTCTTTATTGATGTCTAACAAGCTTTCGATAAAGTATGGCACGAAGGTCTTTTCAACAAATTAACACAAAATCTACCAGCAAACATGGTAAAGCTTTTAAAAAGCTATTTAATGGAACGTAAATTTGTAGTCAGGGAAGGCAATTTTTTAAGCCATCCGCAGTCGATTGAAGCCGGAGTCCCTCAAGGCAGTATCTTCGGACCCTTACTTTATTTAATATATGCCTCTGACTTACCGTTAAGCAGTAACATTCATACATCCACATTTGCGGATGATACAGCCTTTCTAAGCGTTCACGAAAATCCTGTAGAAGCTTCCCGCAACTTACAAGAATATATATCCAAACTGGAAAAATGGCTCAAACAATGGCGTATAAAAGTTAACGAGCAGAAATGTGCACACGTCACTTTTACGTTTCGCAGGGAAACATGCCCGCCTATAAAAATTAACACCGAGACTATACCGCAACACACTGTAGTAAAATATCTAGGCGTTCATCTTGATCGTCGTTTAACATGGAAATGGCATATAGACGCAAAGTTAACACAAATGAAACTAAATGCAGCCCAAATGAATTGGCTTATTGACTGTAAACTTCTCTTATACAACGCGATCCTGAAACCAATATGGTCCTATGGAATCCAGTTATGGGGCACTGCCTCAGCATCGAATGTCGAAAGAATTCAAAGGCGACAGAATAAAATTCTACGTACAATTACAGCAGCCCCCTGGTATGGCAGAAATCATCGAATTCATAAAGATCTAGATGTTCTGTTGGTGAAGACAGTATTTTCAAAAAACGCTAAAAAAATATATAAAAAAACTTGAGGTGCACCCAAATGTACTTGCACGCAATATTTTAAATTATAGAGGCCACACCCGGCTGAAAAGGAGGAATACTCTTTTTCTCAGCCGTACACGAGACATTAATTAACCGTTGAAATTAAAAATTTTGTTTAGCATTGGCTAAACTTATATTTAATATTTTTAGATTTAAGATTTGAATAACTTATTGATGTTTCAATTTATAATTGAAGATTCAATAAATAATAAAATTATAAAAAAAAAATATTTCCAGCTTCATCACATATTTAGGACAATTACTTTTCAGGTTTTGTGACATTACGTATGGATGTGTATTTTTCCTGCATATTTTTAAATATTGTAAACTTTCAAATGCCGTTTTATAAAAAAGAATAAAAAAATAAATTTTGTGATCAGTAATATTTCATTATTACAATAACAAATATTTATGAAATATTAATACAAATAATATTAGGGCAGTCTCATCATAAAAATAAAAACTTTTCAAATTCGTAATTGACCAAACATTTGATATCTCGATATTTTCTTTGCAGCAAAGGCTCGACGTTCGTACATACATAGTGTATACGTATGGGTGTAACTATCTTTTTGTATACATAAAAGCGTACATACATATGTACATATATTATAATTGAAGACTTTATCAGACTAATGAAATATTGGCACAAGAAAGCACATTATTTCCTTGAATGATTTTTGTTCCAAGTTTATGTTCGTAACCAAAGCCACACGTTTGTGTCTATGTTTGTATTTATGTACGACTATTAAGAAACTTGTCTTATATATCTTTATACTTTATATAATGCTGCATATGTGTATATAATGGATGGTCAGTGGAAAAGAACATTCAAATTGTCACAATAAATATTAAAAAAAAAACGAATAAAATAATAAACATACAAACATACTATTGTACATGTGTGTGTTTACTTGTAAGTATAATTTATACAAATTCATATTTATTTCATATTTAGCTTTATACGACATTGCTGTTCTTATTATTGGTATAAGTTACAATAATATGAAATATTACAGTTACGCGATGGTGGGTCATTTATACTGCAATTACAGAAAAACATACTCACACATTTGCAGGAAGAGATTCTGATACAAACCCCAGGGTGTATTATTAAACGCATTGATGTCTTATAAATTCATATCCAAATGCATGTTTTTCTTTTTTGCAAACATACATACATATGTGTGTAAGCATGTGTGTCAACTAGTTTTGAAGTGTATATGTATATGTAACATGATGTAATTTTATTTTTATTACACTCACACATACTTGTAAATAAACGTTTTGAATAAATATTACTAGTATTTGTGGTAGTACTGTTGCTATAGTTAGAATATAAACTTAATTCTATAAAATATACCCAAAAAATAAAAATAAATCAAAAATTATAAATTTATTTCTATTTCTATTTTTCTTTTTCTTTGATGCATTTCTTTTTTATTATTGCTGAACTGAAGTAGTTTTGCTGTAGTTGTTTGGTTGAATGACTGTGTTCAGTTTGGGTTGCACATTTAAGTTTGATTTTGTTGGAGTTTAACTCAGTTTGTTTATTTGCAATAACTTTATTTCTCTCCCCATATATAATTTTTTAAGTATCTTTTAAACAATAACATATACACTCGTACGTACATATACATGTATGTACATGTATATATAACAAATTTAAGTAATATGCAATAAAACTGCTCTTATTGCTGTATGCACTATGGATCAACATTATGAAAATTATTAGTTAGTGACTTTAAAATTTATAGATCAGAAAATGTAATAGTATTTACATGTTCGATTCTTTGAAGAACTTGACAACTAAAAGCAGAATTTTAAAAACTAAGGTTTTAGAATTAGAATACAGAAGATATTAACTTTATAAGGCAGTGTAATAGTAAAATCCTTTAGAATCGCCATTAGCTACGGAAATTTTTTTCCTAATAACGCATAATGCATACAATTTATATAAATTTGCATATTAATTAATAATTTTTTTGTAGAACCAGCATTCAGAGGATAACTCCTGAAATATGGCAGAACTATGGAGAATGGGATAGGCTAGAGAAGTTACACTTAAAAACAGTTTTACATAAATTCAACGAACTCCTGTTCTTTGAATTAAATTTTTTGAAATTCATCGTATTGTACGTTGTTTCAGTAAAATATTCCTTGAAATCAAAAAAAAAAATTTATGTATTTATGAACTCAACGTTGAAACGATTATTTGATTTTATTCGTTGAATTAATCAATAAACTGGTTTTTTTATTTAACGTATAATACATAGAATTTAAGAAAATCGTTCATTTATTTAAACACAATGAACAAATACTTTGATTCAAAGAATCTGTTTCTTGATTTTAAGTAATATACGTTGATACGTTGATATTTTTTTCAATGAACAAGAAACTTGGTTGCTAAATACCAACTCATTAGTAGATCTTTATTCATTCATTCATTTGTGATGCTTGTAAAGTTTTTTGCTTGTGCTTTTGTAATTCGCAAATTGTATTTGCGAGTTTATGTATAAGTAAATGAGTTTTGGAACTTTTCAAACATAAATGGTAAATATATAACTGATGAGTTGGTATTTAGCAACCAACGAAATGCATAATTTTTAAAAACATAAATTTTTGAGTATTTGCTCAAATAAATGTAATATTTTATATAATAAATTGGGGTATTCACAATGTAGTCAAATAGTCATATGTCATAATATAATAACACACCAAAATATGACAAGTGTGAGCACCCCGTGATACAAACATGTGATAGAAATCGATTCGATTTGAAATGAAATCGAATCAAATACTTTTAAATGTGATGGAAATCGGATCGAATCTATTTATATAAATATTTTTGTGTGACTTCCGTCCGCTGGAAAATTCCTGCTAATTTTTGATTTTTTGCGACAGGAGTAATTTTACTTACAGGAGTAAGTTTTTACTTTCAAATCTTTTAAATTTTGGCAAGTTTATTATTTTGGTGATTCTCAATGCCTTTTTTTAATTTTTCAAAGTTTTTGCAATTTTTAATCAAATTTATGCCGAATGGTGTAATTTTGCAGAATGTTTTGGGGTTTTTAGATTTTAAGGAACTTTCAATCAGTATTGCGTTTTATAATCTTGTACATTTCCCAAGACTTCGCCATTTTCGTGATATCTTCAATTTGGTTTATATTCGTTAACTTTTAGCGATTTTTAATCATAATTGATATCTTAAAAAATTTTTGCAATGTTCGTAATTTTTGCAAAGTTTTTTGGCAGTCTTACATCTTTAGGGTCTTTTAATCAAACATAAATTAAAATTTTAGCAAGTTTTTGCACTTTCATAAATTTTGCGATTATTTCCGAAAGCGATCAATTTTAGCCATTTTTAACTAACGTTTTGCATTGGTTATTTTTGCAGATTACATATAATTAAAAAATTTGTTACTTTTTAGCAAATTTTCCCGACAGAGTAATTTTTTTTTTAATTTTGGCCATTTTTTTAATGTTTTGCATATTATAAACTTTTATCGATTTTTGATCAAGATTATGGCTTATTTAAAATATTGCAATTTATGCAAATTTTCACTTTAGCGATATAGTTTTTTAGTTAAAATTGTTAAAAACACGCATACACTTGAACATTTTATCGAAAAAGAAAAACAAAAACGAACACATTTTTATGACATTATCATAAACATAGCCTGTAGAATTGTATTATTACACTTTTGTATGAAAAAAATAAAAAATATTTTAAACTAGTTTAAATATTGGATATTATGACAATATGACTGATATGACTACAGTGTGAATACCCCAAATGTATATATTTTTCTTAAATAAAATATTTAATATGAACTGACGTAGTATTATATTTATTTAGTTAAATTTGGGTTAAAATTCATAGATAGAATTGTATCAATAAATTCAAAGTATGAATACGTTGGATCAAAGAATAAATTCTTAAAAATCAACCCATTCGTTCTATTGGATCAAGGAATAGGTTCCTTAAATTCAAAGAATTATTTTCTTAAATTCAAAGTATAGATACGTTGCGTCAAGGAATAAGTTCGTTGTATTCAACATATACTTTCAATGAATTTACGTACGGTTTCAAAGTATGATTTCTTAACTTCAACGAACTGGTACGTTGAATTCAACAAGCCAATAATTGCCATACATTGAATACAAAGAACCTGATCCTTGGGTGAAAAATAAGGAATAAATTCGTTGAATCAACGAATATTTTCCTTGAATTTAATTGCTTTTTTGGTTGACTGTAGATGGTGAAAATATAGAAGAAGGCTTAATTATTTTACAACTCTGCTATTGCGCGTTGTGTTAATTTTTAGAGCAGTGTTGCAGTGACTCTGGTACTAAGTAGACGTATGAAATTTCTTAAGCTGTTTTATTTGTTTTACTTCGACGACGGTTCTCCCAGTGATATTCCCTCATCACTTAAATAGTCCAACAATAATTAATACAATGATCAACTAAAGCCGAACAGGGACATTTTTATGATGTTGATTGACATTGCTCCGATCAAGGATTGAACCCTGGTCCAAAGTCATAGTTTGCTTTGTAGTCAACGCACTAACTACTGCAGCAAAGACCACCCTAAATTTTAATGATGAAACAGATCTAGGTCGAAAAGCATTCTTCAATAAAAATTCATATATGAGAATAGGTGTTTAAGACTAATAAACTAATCATAACTTAAATATATTTTATAATAAACACTATTATCTTTTAATCCGTTTAAAACATACATACATCTATATATATAAAAGAGGATGTGTGTATGTATGTAAGAAATGGACTCGAAAACGGCTGGGCCGATTTTGATGAAATTTTCAGAGAATCTTCAGAATATTCAGGCGGGTGACATAGGCTATATGAAGTTTTGATTGGACAAAGAGGCGTGGCACCGCCCATATAACCCAAAAATTTAAATCGCCATATTTTGGGCATTTTTTGACCTACGTCGATGATATTTGGTACATATGGTATAGTCATAATTTGGAATACGTACCAGAAGAAAAGTGGGTGGAACCACGCCCCTTTTTAAGAAAATAAAAAATCGTAATATAGTCTTAACTACTGGACCGATCGTCATTAAATTTTCTCAATAGGAATTTTATTTTATACCGGGGGGTAGCGAAGCGCACCGGGTTTAGCTAGTATGTATATAAAATCAATTTCTTGTTAATCTAGTTAAACTTAATTTAAAATTTTATGTTTAAAAGTACAAATGCATCCATTTCCTAGTTTGACCACCCACGGTGCATTGCTGCTGTTTTATTTCATTCATGCGTTATACAAAGAACGGCAATGAAAAAAAAGAGAAACACAAGTATAAAAAATAACATAGCAGGAGGAGGAACATTTTAATGGCATCAAAAACTTCTTAAGTTTAGTTGATAGTTTGTTCTTGTTGTTCTTTTATTTTATATCTTAAGATTGTACCACTACGCTGATGCTGCTGATGCTGATGTTGCTGCTGTTGCTGCTTCTGTTATCTATTGCTATTCGTTTCTTCAGAAGAACTATCAAACAAAAAAGGCATGAAATGATAAAAAAGCAAAGAATTGAAAATGTCTAGGAAATAAGGGACAATTCTTTTTACTTCCTTCCAATACATTTCGTTCTCAATTTTTAATTTTTTTTTAAGAAAATATGATCATGTACCATTTTCTATATGGCTGTTTGTACGATGAGTTTGTGTGGTATTGTGTTGTGTGATTATGTATGTATGTGTATATGTTTGCTGTTAGTGTGGTCTGTTTTGTTCTTTTGTTTTTGCTGCTTTCTGCTGCTTTTAGTACAAGAGTATTTTATTCAATTGGTTTCATATTGCATAATAAACTCATATGTTTTCTAAAAGTAGCGAATGCGTATGTGAGTTTTTCTACTGCTGTTAATGAAATATTGGGACATTCATATCTTTGTTAAACAAAAACTTTTGAAACGAATATATGAATTGAAATATACATTCGTACGAGTTAAGTACAATTTAAAGATGCGAGAGAAGTGGCTTAAAGTTTTGAATTTTTTTCTACTTCATATAATTTAATTGTTATGGACTAAATTCAGTAAAGTGCAACAATCAAAGGGTTCCGTACGGCTGATATGTATTTAGTGCTAAATATTTCATAAATACATACATACATATTGTGTATATGTAAATATATAAATATGTATGTATGTATGTATATGTATACGTAACGTCACCAAACAATTAAGTTTGTTTCTCAAAGAAAACTATTCATGGTTTTTTTGGCGTAGACCGCAATTAGCTGTACACTTTATAAGAGAGGTAAAAAGTTCGAGGAGCATGTCTCTATAATACAAGTTTAATTGCTGGGTGAAACTACGTAGACTTTTCTGTAGAAATGACCATACGAGTATTCCTACTGTTCGTTTAGGATATTGTTTTCAGTCACCAATTTTTGTCTTGGCGATTTTTTGTTAATTGTTTTATATTTTAGCGACATATTTTTATAAATGTGTTATTTTGGTTTTCGGCTTATGGTTCTTGTTGTATTTATTAAAAAAATCCTTTTATATATCTATATATATAAAAATGGTGTAAAAAATGTATAGTAATTCATAAAATGAGAACGGCTGGGCCGATTTCTGGAAAATTTTTTGTCAGTTGTTCGTATTTTCGAAATTTGGAAAATCCCTCCGGAAAAGTCGGAAAATCGGAAAAAACGAAAATCGAGGAGGATATATAAATACATACTTTTAATTTTATTTCATAACGAGGGGGTAGCGAAGCAATATATATATATACTTTGCAATATTATTTTCATTTTGTTTTATTTGCTTTTTGGTAATTGTTTCGTTTTGGTTCTCTCACTCTCAGAATCGACCTAACTTTTGCTAACTTGAATTGTTCCACAGTGTTATTCTATTCTAGCTATTCTATTCTAGCTATTCTATTCTAGAATATTTTAATAACTTGTACCACCATTACGGAGCAGATTCCACAAATGTCGAATTTAAAACTGAAATTAAATTTGTGGATTCCAATAAATATTTGTAAATTTTAATTATACCTCTTGTTTTAATAAAAATACTAGCAGAGTTAAGTACTTTTATGGAAATCAAGATTTTTTTATATACAGTGTGAGCTCGATTTGCGCAACCACCGATTATCGCAACACACCAATTAGCGCAACAAGCATTTTTTTACATTACAGGGTTTATAAGTGCAACTTTTCTCAAAAAACAGTCTCGATAAGTCCAACTTTTTCTGTTTTATTAAATTTTAAGCAATTTTCTCTCTGAATTTATTTCTTCAAAAACGTAGTTTTAACTCTTTGCTCTTTATTTTTTTGTTCACGCGCAGGAGCGCCGCATAAACAGTTTTCATAATCTCAATATTTTTTAAGGAAAAAGACTTCTACGCCAATGTAATAAACAAAAATGTTGTCTTACAGTTAGTTTTTTGTTTTTAATCTATACAATACATTGCACGTTGTGTGTACACATCAATTTAAAAAATATGCCAGTAGTAAAAAAAGTAAATAAGCTAACAATTAAACAAAAATTAGAAATTTTGAGTAAACTGCAAAATGGTGAATCTGTTAAAAAGATTTGTATTAAGTACAAAGGTAAAAAGTCCACAGAATAAAAAAAATGAGCTTGCGATACAAAAATTTCCTAAAAACTCTGAGTCCGACACAGGAAATCGACTTACACTTGGGACAAATGAAAAAACTCTTATTCAAATGGGTTTTAAAACAGAGAGTGGATAACGTTCCAGGTTCGGAGGAAATTTTAAGGTCAGAAACCCTATTTTTCATTAATAAATTAGAAGAAAACCCTAGACCTTTTACTGCTAGCCTTGGATGGGTAAAGAACTTTAAAACATGGTATACGCAGATTTAAAATATGCGGAGAAAAGCTATTAAATAAGGCGGAAAACGTAGATATTTTTTTAGAAGAATTCACCGCTAAGATCAATGAACTAGGATTAGTTCCTGATCAGATTTACAACTGCGACGAGTCCTGGCTATTTTTGAGACTTCTACCAAATACAACCCTAGAAAGTAAAATAGTGGTGTTTTTTTATATTAAATTTTTAGTGGTCGGCTATTGCAACTTTTCGGTAAAAGCAACAACCCCGATTTCCATTCGGTTGCGCGTACCGAGCTCTAACTGTACATAAATATCTGTGGCATTAAATAATAATGGCTTAAGTTGACATAAGTGCTTTTTCATTTTATTACATATTCTAAATCTTCTCTTCAAGATCTATCACTCAGCTAAATTTCAAGTATAAAATGTAATTTTTAATAAAACTATACGCGATTATAGTTTAAGTTAATTCTTTTTGGAAAATAATACATAAGCCATAATATCTTATCTCAACTTAATTTTTTTTAAGGTAGCTACATAAATATTAAAATGTTTGAGCTTTAAAACTTGTATACATTTAAGTTGAATAACTAACAGTCCATTCAAATTATTCTTCAAATAAAAAAAGAGCTTACATTTAACTAAGCTTTTATAAAACAAGAGATTTTCAGTTTTTCACATTTTTCAATTTAAACTAAAGCACTTGTCTCGACTTACTGCCAATAAAAATTATTTCGCCTTTCAATATAATATCTTAAGATCACTTTAGTGTTTTTTTTTTCTGCCAATGGATTTTTTCATAACATCTTAATTAAAAAACAACGAATAATAACTTATAAAACTCATTTTTTTTTATAAAATTAACAGTTTTGTTCTAAATGAATGTGCATCTTTTTCTTTGGCTAAAAATTTTATATAAAAACCAAACACAATTTATTTTAGACAAAACCCTTAATATCTCAAAACATGAAATTTCGACTTAAGCCATTATTATTTATTGCCACAGATATGTACTCGTATATGCGACATAGTATGCGGCCACCACAACGAATGAGTTATTCGATTACAACTTAATGTGACTCATACGCAAATATTATAAGGCGGAGTGCAACAAAATATCAATCATACGTCCACCTGTTTAGAGCAAAAAAAAAATTGGAATGGGTTTACAATAAGTATCACTGAAATATAACATATGCAACATTTTTGGGAAAGGTTTTTTATTCCTTATGTTCTAAATCCAGGCAGAGACTTATATCGATTTTGGATATTTTACATGAATTATGTTTTTATATGGAGCCACCGATTAACAATCCGTACAGAAAATTTATATGTGTACATTCAATATCTTTTTGCAATTTTTACTGCACTCCTATGTATGTTCATATCGCAGACAGAAATCATAAGCAATCACACCTCAATATTTTTCGTAGTTCGCAAATCATATCTTTAACGACCATGAAAATTTCTTTCTGGAAAAATACCGTTTTGCTTGTTTTCATGTTGGTTGCATTATGTGGTATTTTGCCACTCTTAAACATTTGATATTTTTGACTTGCGACTGTGTATGATTTATTATGCCATAAATTTTTTCTTAATTTTTGTTAATTAGACATTTTTGAAAAGATTTAATTTGTAAGTTTTCTCGATTTCAACATTCAGTAATTTTAGTGTTTAGTAATTTTCTACATGAAGCAGAGTGCTGCACCCCACAAGGCCACTACGATTTAAAATAAAGAGTTCTTTATTTAGTAATTTTCAAGACATTAAATAAAAACCAACAAATCGACACAAATTACTACTAATTTAATTAAAATGCATTTAAAATGTCAGTCAGTGAATTGAGGAAACGGTATATAAATCTTAAGGTATTTAACTGCAAGAATATGAGCAAAAAGGAAAAAATAAAGTTTTCAAGTGTTTGTGTTGGTTGTTATAAATAAAAAAAATTACGAGTACTCGTATGTATAAAAGCAATTGCTGTTTTAAGCACCTTGACATTTTACTTAAAATGAGTTAAATTGAAAAAAGAAGTGGCTTTCAAGACATAAAGACAAATAAACAAGAGACATGTAGACACACGCACACACTCAAAGCCATATGTGCCCTGTCGTCAAATGTGTAGCTAGCTACAAGAAAAGCTAAATTTTAAATTGATTTTTCTAGACTAACTTAAAGCTAACTACAATACAATGCAGAATGTAACCAAAATGAATTAGTAGGTTGAGTATATATATGTTATACTCTCATTTATAATTGAATATGGTGAGCGCCAACAAATTTACTCATTTAGGAACTCTTGAAATTATTTCAAGTATTTCATAACTTTTTGCTGTCAATATTTAAGTGGTACCTTAGCTGAGTGGTATGCGCGTTGACTGTTAATCCAATGACCTGTGGTTCAAGTCCCAGCACAGCACCGGTGAAAAAAAATTTGAAGAAAAATTTATTATTACAATATTACTATAAAACTACTGAATATAGAATTGAGAAAATAAAATAAAACTGAAATATATTTTTTTTATGTATACTAACTAACTACATTTTGACTTTTTAAAACTAACTTAAAGTTAGCTACAAGTAGTGGAAAGAAAAACTGACTTTTCCCTAGGACATCGCCATGTTAAAAAAGTTAGTTTTTTTTTTTAAACATTCAAGTTAGTTTAAAGTTAGTTTTGTTTCCGACAGGGTGTATTCAGTAGCGCAAACACACGAACAATAAAACAATTATATAATAATTTTAATGAATCAAGATATACAGTGACAGACAAAAATAAGTCTCATTTATGGAAAATTTCAATTGTTGAATATTTAAATTTGAAACTTTTAATAATAATTTTGTGATCGACTCCAACAAAGTTTTTGATTTGATTACGAATGCAACTCAAAAAAAGTCATTTACACGATGCAAGAAGTTCAATTTGTAGATATTTACTGTATTGTTAAGAAATTTACGAATTCAGGGTAGTAAGTAGAGCACAATCTTATTATGTTTTATGGAGCGAAGGGATCTACGCACGCATATGTATTTATTAATGTAAGTACAAGTTCAGTAAAACTGTACACACTGACATGCACGCACACAAATAGACTTACCATTTAATGCTGAGCTTACTGCATCTGATGATGCTGTTATTCCTGTTGTTCCTATCGAATTAGATAAAGTTGTATTGGCATCATTTGTGTGTCGTGTTGTTGCAGTTAGAAAGTCTTGACGTTGTTCAATTATGGAATTAATTGAATGTTGTTGTAATAGTTCAGTTCCAACGGCAGCATGAGGAGCATTACCAACCGTCACGGTTTCTGTTGTTAAAGATGTTGGAGATCGCATCGTGCTTGTTATTGTTGTTGCAGAACTTAATGAAGAAATACAACAAAACGAAGATTTATTTAATTTTAACTGAAATTAAAAACAATAAAACTTATTTTAATTGATTTAATCAAACCAAAACAATGCCGAAAATTAAATTGATGTTCTATAAATGAATAATTTTGGGAATATACAAGATTAAAACAATAAAATATAAAATTAAAAGGTATTCTATCAGGTGGTGTAATTTTGAAATTAACTGCATATTTCGCTATGTTTTTATTCGTTTAATTATATTTGAAGCAAAAACAAATTCTAAAATTTTGTTTTTGTATCAAATGTATTTGTACGAATGAAAAAAAATTTTAAAATTATTTCGGCATCGTGAAATCGGAAGTAAGAAATATGAATTATGTGAACTAGACACATCAAATTTAGCCAGTGGCATATTTTTATTGAAACTATATGCAATCATAATTAATATTTAAAGCTTATACATTCTTCAATCGAAAAGCGTTGTTAAAAGGCAAAAATCGACAAACTTGAGAAAATCGGTAAAAGGAAAAAAATCGCCAAAATAATTTACCAGAACAATTATCAAAAGGAATAAAGTAGCTTAAAACACTAAAAATCTGAATCAGAAAAGTTAACAAAATTATAAAACAAATCAGGAAAAATTACAGAAATTAAAAATCGCCGTAGTGGAAAAAATTAATTACATTTCAGTAATAAAATACATAATTTATGTGCAATGTACAAATTATTCTGTAACGTTACCAGTAGTTCGGAAGATATAAAGTTATTACAATTATTTTTTAAATTTAACACAATATAAGAATCTATACGACCATGGCCTTGAGCCAGAATAAAAGTATAAAAGTTATTAATTTATATGTAATAATTATAAAAAAAAATTATTAAATGAAAACAGCCAATCACAAATTTTCACTTTAAAGTAAAATATTTAGTTTTCTTTCGCTTTCATAATAAACGAAATCATTTAATTTTTATTAGTTATCATGTTGGAAAATTAAGTAATTTTTCGTCACCCACTTTATTAAAATGTGACAAATTTGTATTAATTTTAACGCCTTCTTTCATTGCACCGAAAAAAAGACACTAATAGATCTACAAACACACACAGATACATCTACAGTTACAGTCATACATACACATTTCAATTAGAAATTGAAAACATTAACAAACACATGCAAGTTAAGAAATCACTTTCGTCTAAATGCATAAACAAATTCAAATAAATTCTTTTGGGATCACATTGCAACACACGCTTAAAACATTCCCACATTTTATGCTGACACTATGTCTGCAACTTTAATAATATTAAAATATTAAAATATAAAAACGTTCCCACATTTATGCTGACAAGATGAAAATAAAAAGTTATTAATGCTTCTGGAAGAATAAGTTAGTCAGTTCTAAGTTAGACCTAAGCTTAACAAGTTGAAAAATAAAAATATATTTTTTTAACTAAAAACCCAACTTGAACTTTAATTGGCGCCCAACGTGGGGCCCCGCAAATTTTACACAATATTCTGAAAAAACCAAGTAAGAAGTGCTATCGCGGGTGTCCTCGAACAAAATTTACAAATAAGTATCCTAAAAATATAGGAAAAAAAAAAAAAAAAACGTGTAAAAAAGTATCCTTTAAATAACAGGAGAAACAAAAGAAGACAGTGAAAAATCGTAAAATATCCTTTAAAGAAAGAAGATAAGTAAAAACGTGGAAAAAATTATAATAAAGGAGAATAGTATTCGTATGAATTGAACATTTGTAAAGTGAATAACTGTTTGCATTAAAAATTGACGAATTCTTCAAGTGCGGTTAAATAAAAACTAAAGGCTTGTGAACAAAAAACTTAAAAAAAATTTTTGCAATAAAATTTTTGCTTGGAAAGCATTAATTTGCAGCCAAAAACGATAAAACAAAATTTTTTCCTTTGAATAAAAATTCCCTACAAACCATTGAATTTTTGTGCGCAAAACTAAAGAATAAAAGAATTTTAAAAAAAAAAAAACTGAATCTTTAACTGCGTGAATTTATACAAAAACTGAAAAAGTGTCCGTTGTGGAAAACCTGAAGCTTTGAAATTCGTTCCAAAAAGGAGGCCAAACCAACCAAAGACAACTGCCAATTTTATAGCGAGGAATTTATTAAGTGACAACAACAGAAAGAAAGCCAAAGAGGGAAAATATCAGCAATCAACAATCAAGAGAAGGAAACAAGCAGCAAAGAATTTTACGTAAGATAGTATTAAGTAAAGCTAATTATTTAAATTTAGTTTTTACCAAATTGTGAAAATAATTATTTGAAATTTGCCCTTAAGAAAAAGTTGATAAAAGCTGATCAAATAGTGAAGCTAATTAAATTTTAATTCTAAGAAAATAAAACTTCCTTTAACGTTTTTTGAACTTTTAATCGTGGATACTAAAATTGATGAGGAAGATTTAGAGCTTCTTCCGGGTGAAGAAAATTTCATTACTTGTTCATTGGAAGACATATTTAAGAAACTCAAAGTTTCTGAAGAAAAAATGGCAACTTCGGAATCCGTGAGTGTAACAAGCTTAATTTTGAGCCATGTTGCTCCTTTAAAGAGAACCATCGATGAACTAACTTTAAGGATACAATCCTTGACAGCCAGTGATTCAGTTAGGGAATATACTACACAAAATATAGACGACAGCATTCGTTAATTCCTCCACATTGATATATTTTACGCGCAAAATTTAAAGTTTATAACATGCATCGACGCGTACTCAAAGTTTATGGTGATAAAACCTATTGAAAACAAATTGAATCTTGGCGAAAAGGTACTTGATATTTTACAAACATTTCCTGCAGCAAAAAAAATAACATTAGATAACGAACCAGGGTTCACAACTCCACAATTCAAATCCCTAATGCAGAGACTACAAATCCGGTTATATTATTGCGATCCGCGACACAGTTCGACCAATGGCCAGGTTGAAAGATCACATTCTACCATTGTAGAAATCGCACGTTGTATAAAGAATGAATATCACATAATAGATACAATTGAAACATTTTACAGGGCCGTGCAGCAGTACAACCACACGATCCATTCAGTAACAGATAAAAAACCCTTCGAGGTATTTTACAATAAAATAAGTCATGACGACTTACCGGATAGGTTACGCAAAGCCCAAGCAAAAATGCTTGAAAGAAATAAGACAACTCAAGTAAAAACCTACGAACCTAATCAAGAAATTTATGAAAAGCTAATGGGCAAGAGAGATAAGTTAGATTATAGGTATAAGAGACAGAAAGTAAAAGAGGATTTAGGTAATAAAGTCAGAGTATACAGTAGGAATAGGATAATACATAAGGAAAACATTAGGTCCTAATATACTAAAACAAACTATAAAGATATCTAACAAAACTAATATTGAGCACATAATAACTAACGCTAATACATTTTAACAACTAACCAACGCAACTCATACTAATAATATTAATCTTAAACTAATTTTAGCAAAATGCTACTAAATATGATCATGATGATACTTTTCACTCATATGGTAGTCACAGAGATACAAATCCTAGATTACTCAAACGCAAATTTTATTCAAATTCATTTGGGCCTGACGAGGCTGAAAAACGGAAATTTCAAACTGATACATGTTCTTGAAATGAATAAATACGCAGAATTGGTAGACACTCTAAATTCCGAATTAATGAAATTACCAAAAGAAAATACTGCTTTTCCCTTTATATTAGAAGAAATTACACAGCTTAAAAGCCAAATAAAGAGAATGACCCCCAGAAAGAAAAGATCACTCGATATACTGGGAACCGCGTGGAAATGGTTGGCGGGATCACCGGACCATGAAGACCACAGAATCATTGAAGACCATATTAAAGGTCTATTAACCAATAATGAAAGGCAGAGAATTATAAATAAAGAAATTATCGAAAGAATTAACGGAATCACTAAAGTGACTAATAATATAATGAAATTCGTGAGTTCTTCAAAAGAAGTTCAAAAAACATTAGAGGATAATCTCACTAACAAAATACGAATATTAAAAGAAGAAATTACTAACATAGAATATGCCTTACAATGGGCCAAGGTAGGAGTTATAAACTCATTCATTTTGTCAGAAAAAGAAATTGAAGAAGCTAAAATATTTTTAGAGTCAGAATTATTCCCTTACAATAACTTGGAAGAAGCCTTAAGCTTTGCCTCAATAAAAATTGCATCTAATGAAAATGCCATAATATATATAGCAAACTTGCCGTCTATTGACAAGGTTATTTGTGAAAAGTCAATAATTAAGCCAATAAGAAAGAATAATACAATTATAAAAATGAACTATGAAAATATAATACAATGTAAAAATTTTACCTTTGCAATTAAAGATAAATGTATTGAGTTAAATAAATTATGTATTTGCGATAAGAAAAACTTAGTAGATTTAAGTGAAACAAAATGTATCCCAAATCTTTTAACCAGCCAGAAGCATGAGTGTACAATTGTCAATAATCAACATGTTCCGTCTGTCGAAGAATTATACGAAGGTACAATATTACTAAATAATTTTAAAGGATCTGTAAATGTTGAAGGATATGAGACTTACGCTTTATCTGGAACATATCTAATCCAATTTCATAACGAAACTTTAATTATAAAAAATAAAACTTATACTTCAAAAGAGAATGTTTTTGTAAAACCTCTTCCAGCCATTTTTCAGTATTCCTCTGGGAATCAGCCAGGCGAGGAAATATTGTCTTTGGAACTTATCAAGGAACTTAACGTAAATAATATTGAAGAATTAAAATTAATTGATACAAAAAACAAGATCACAACCTCAATAAACTTTACTCTATCAATTCTAATGGTTGTGATAATATTATGTTGTTGCAAAAGATACAGGAATAGTTCCTCAGTGAATTTACCTTCTAATGTAAATACTACTTCACCAAGGGACAGTGATCCGAAAAACGAATCCTTGGAAATCCCACTTTATTAAGTAATTCAATTGGGGACAATTGATTTAAGGAAGAGGGGAGTTAAGAAATCACTTTCGTCTAAATGCATAAACAAATTCAAATAAATTCTTTTGGGATCACATTGCAACACACGCTTAAAACATTCCCACATTTTATGCTGACACTATGTCTGCAACTTTAATAATATTAAAATATTAAAATATAAAAACGTTCCCACATTTATGCTGACAAGATGAAAATAAAAAGTTATTAATGCTTCTGGAAGAATAAGTTAGTCAGTTCTAAGTTAGACCTAAGCTTAACAAGTTGAAAAATAAAAATATATTTTTTTAACTAAAAACCCAACTTGAACTTTAATTTGCAGATGTAAAATGTAAATTAAAGACGACTTTTCCCATTGAAGCGCTGCACAGTGTTCCATTTCATAATCATATAAAATATTAAAATATTGAATTTTGTAACTACAAATTTTTACTTTTTTAAAACTTTTAGAGACTCATAATAGAATTATATGACAAATATTGGACACTTCAGTTTCTACGCTATAGCGATCCTGCTCCTTACAAATATTTTTGTCAATTTTCGCAAACCAACATACGAGCGTATGGCCCAATTTGTATTTATGTCAAAAACATGGGTTTTCCAAAAGGTGTTCTTATCACTGAAAAAGATACACAGAATCAAACATATCGAAGGACTTTAAGAGGATGCTGAAATTTTACGATATTCAGTGATTCATAAAACGGCCACAATATCAAACTGTTTAAATTGTGGGAGCATTAAAGCTGTCAAAAATTTTTTTTCTTTTAAAATTCAGATAAATTAGTCAATATATTGATGTCGCTATTATTCAACGATTATTATTTATTTATTTATTATGTAATACTTTTTTAATAAAATTGTATATTTTTAATAAAATTGTATATTTTATTAAATAAATATACAAATACCTTTATGTTATGTGAATTTTAAATTTTCGCGAGCTGTGTACATTCGATTTTCGAAATTTTTTTTTATGTTGGTACACATGTGTTACTCATATGTTGGCATTATCAGCCCATTTGGATTAATAGTTTGTTGTTGACAACTGAAAAGTTTGTTCACATTTGCGTGTGTTCTTCGATTTTTGACTTTTGAAAAAAATGGATCAAAGAATATCATTAAATTTTGCGTTAAAAGTGGAATAAAGTGCTCCTAGGCACTTGAAATGTTGACTGTGGCATTCGGCGAGTCCACTTTAGCGCTTTACAGAAGGCCGAGAAGATGTTGATGACGATGAACGTCCTGGAGTTGGAACTACGTCAACAAGTGAAGAAAACATTGAAACAGTGAAAAAAATTGTTCACTATTAGGGAAGTTGCAGAGGATGTTTGCATATCAATCGGCCTATGCCATGCAATTTTCTCGAATGTTTTGGGCATGAAACGTGTGGCAGCGAATTTTGTTCCAAAATTGCCAAATTTTGAGGAAAAGCAACGTCGTATTAGAACCGCTCAGGAGTTGTTGAAGGATTTCAACGACGATCCAGGTTTGCTCAAAGGGTGCGTATATGATTATGACGTCGAAACCAACGCCCAATCATCCCAATCCAATATGAATGTAGTGGTATGTTCAAAACCTTTACGAAAATCATAAATAAAAGTAAATAGAATAGAAGGTGTGTTATCAGAATTTTTTTTATGATATTATTGAAAGTACTACTAAAATTGTTTAATTATTAACTGTTTAAAATTAATTCAGGATAAATTGATAACCTTGGATTTTAATAAAAACGTTGTATGCAAGCGAGTCACTGTGCGTTGATGAGCTAAAACACTTATACGAAATGAAACAACACATATTTACAAACACACACTCATACATATAAACATTCATACTGACATACAATAACATGCGAAATTCCTTCAAACATAATTGCATTTTTTACGAGAACAAGAAACAGTACCAGTAATATCAGCAACAACAATAACAACCACAATAATATTGTAATAAAAGTAATAATAACAACAACCATAACAACTAAATACATAGTTTGAAGAGTCTTTATAAGGAAAGGTACGAGTACAGACAGTCGCAGTGGAGGGAGGTTGAGCAACAACAAAAATAAAAAATAAAAATAAAACTCAAGATGAAACGAACGAACACTTGAATACAAACGTTTTGGCGCGCAATTAAAAGAGCATCAAGTGTCAGATAAAGTGGCAGTAAAGTACACTTTACAAAATGCCAAATTAGTACAAATATTGTTATCAGCTCTTTACATTTATTTTGTATGTTTTTCCATCTAAATAATAAGTATACACATGTGTATGTTTGCAACTAGTATCTATTCGTTTAGTATCTAGCCTTGTGCATTTGAGGTATATCTGTATAGGAATGTGTGTGTGTGTGTCGGTACTTGTATGTATGTATAAATTCAACACAGAATGGAGTTTTTATAAAATACAAATCACAATTAAAAACAAATGGCGTACGAATTGTTCTTCACAACTCATTATTTCAGATTAACGAAAGAATACAAATAGAATTTTTCTAAATGGGAGCAGAAAAAATGGCAACAAGTTGAGCAAAATCTATACTCGTACGAGCTTAACGACACATCTTTCCCACGTTCTTTACCTACGCCCATAAACGTGCAAACATTGGAAAGACCATACACAGTACAATTCACTAGCAAGGCACACTGGTTGATTGATCAATTCATCCAATTAAAATTTTACAAATTCAAGGATTTATTTTATGCTTAATAAGTTAGTCTATATGCTGTATTTTATTGTTAATTTTAATTATACAAAAGGTAAAGGAGCTCATACGATAAATCTCAAAATAATAATAAGAACTCCAATGGTCCCAGAAATGAGTAAAAAGTAGATCCAATTACAAACGCCGTCGATGCAATAAGGAAAATAAAAAGCTTTTCGTTGTAGGAATTAAAAAAAAAATATTTTTATCAACATAAAAAGCTTTTTACCATTTATGACGTATTACTCCAACAGTTTTAATTAAAACTATTTTGAAATTTTTTCAATAAAAATAAACAATGGCTTAGAATCTGGTTTCAAACCCTGATCACAGTAAGTCAATTAACACCATAAATTTCTTTGATATGCATTACTGATGCATTGTATTAATTGTTGTTGGACAGTTTAAGTGATGGAGGAATAGCACTGGTCACTAAAAACTTTTCCGGTAGCGATTTATGCAGCTCCCAGCATATGTACACGACGTCGCCCTCCTCCGTCGGTTAGACGCATCGTCGGAGAAATAAAACAATTAATAAGTGCTCACACAGCTTAAGAAATGTCATGCATCTACTTAATACCAGGGGCGCTTCCACACAGCTCTGGCCCAATTCAGGACATAAGTAGGGGGCAGCCCTTGAGTGCTACACAAAAAAAAAATAATGCAGCAAAACAACAGTAGTCTGATTTTAAACAAACATTTTATGTTATGGTTCTTTTTTTGTGTTACATATTATTGTTGTAACAACAATATATGGTTGCGTTTTAAAATATTAATATGCAATTTGATGTTTTTGAAGGTCACCATATATCTAAATTTCGTAGTAACCACCGATTCTAATGGGAATACTTACATACATGCGAGTAAATACGAGCCCACAGAATATTCAAATACTTTAGACAACAGTTAGACAATTACAATCCATTTGTTTTTAGTATTTTTTAAAGGATAGAAGTAAAAACCAAAACCAAACATCATCACATTAAGCCAGCTCTTAGTCTGTCCATTTGTCTGTCTGTGCTGTGTGCTTTTGCACTATTTTTTTCTATTTTGCTAAATTCCCATTGAATTTTATCTATGAAATCAGAAGAACCGTTGGAGAACGTAGAACGTGTTTGTTGTTATCTCTCACTTTTAATGGTTTTATTATTGTTGTAGCTGTTGCTGCTATTGCCCAACTGTAACATTTGCCACGTTGTTAGTAATTCTTAATATATGTATGTATGTATGTAGATTGTGTTGGTTTTTTTGTAGTTGTATTTGTAGCAATGGCAGCGGCGTTTGAATGATGTTACTTTTGATATGATGTTGATGACAAGTGTTGATGATAGAAAATTGTATTTAAAGCTCTACATAAGTGTGTCTGTCTGTCTGTCCGTTTGCCTAACTGACTCTTTGATTTTAAATGTGTGGTATATGCAAAAAAGAAAGAGAAGTGTGTAAAAGGGAGAAAAATTAAATTGAAGTAAAATGAAATGTCAAATGTAACGATTTTCCTGTGAAATATGTTGCATTAATAGGTTTGTTACAGATTTGCGAATGTTTTCATTTCTCACTATTTCTGACTTTCCATTTTTTTTGCTTTCATTCAATTCGTTTCACCCATCAACACTTTCATGAATGACAATTTGATGAACTAATGGGAAAACTTAAGCAGATAGTGTTGATTTCTTTATGCATTTTTAGTTTCTTGTTCGTAAGATATCTTGTCGATTTTTGATTGAAGATTTTCAATTGCAGTAAAGAAAAAGTGGGGGAAATACGCCGTAAAATAAAGATTACAAATAGTGCATTAAAAAAAAAAGAAACTAAATTTTTAAAGTGTTCAAAATCACTTAGAAAATCAAATGCAGTTGATTAGTTTTACTGTTGCGTTAGAAATTTTTGTGTGATATAATGTTTGAGTTTGTATTTAGTATTTCTTTTTTTGATAAAATACTAATAACATAACCACATACATAACTATACTTAACATACATAAAATATTAATTCCGCTTGGGCACGAGCTATACATACCCTAATAACAAGGGTCACAATAATATGTGAATTTCCCTAATATAGAGTAATAACAACAAAAACGTTAAATTACAAAGTATAATACTTTGATGATAACGGAGTATGAATTTGTGTTGATTATTAGTAATTTCCAACTAGTGATGGGTAAAATGAATTAAATTAATTCTCGTATTCTATTTCTGTTGAAAAACTTATGGTGTTTTCTTTTCTACAAAAAAATGCTACATCTCCATGCAGAAAATGTACTTTGGTGTTCGTTTCTTAAAAATGTTTTGCTCTCTAAAAGGGCAGTGTGTTTGATTTTAAAAAAATTGCCCTCACTAAGGGTGGAAGGCATTGCACTTTTTGCCCCGTAAAAATCAAGAGTGTTGATAGTGCCCTGTAAAACTTAGCTGTCACCTGTTGAAAACAGGGCGTTCCACTTTTTCATAACTTGTGTTCAGTTCTAGTGAAATAATAAGCTGCATTATTACATGGTTGGCAAGACATTTTATAAATGTACCTTTCAATAAGGTGCCATTTTGTGTGTAGAAAAGAAAACACCATTAGTTAAATAGTTGATACGAAAATTGTAAAGATGGACAATTGAACGCTGATGAGAGGTGTAGCGGACTTGAAATCGGTACTGATACGTTCTACTAAAAAACTGATTGGATGTAAATAATAATATTTTCAACATAAAAAAAAACTCTTATGGCCAGTTTTTGACTTCATATTTAATGCCCAATAAATGAGTGGATGATAATGTTTCATTTATTTTTAAAAATCGTTTAAATGAAAAATTTTGTTTTTCATTGCAATATTAAATCAACATTAAATAGCTAACGTTGTGTATTTAAACTTGGTTTAAGTTATGCAAATTGAACATATGTTTTCGACTGCTTGTTCTTCTTGTTTGAAAAAAAGCAAATAAAATATTTGTGGCTGTTGACAAGTTGCATAAAATTTTGGCATCTTTTATCGCTATTACCCTTTTAATCGTTCTGAAAGTTGCTCTTATTCTTTTAAAACATGTCAACAGTTCTTAATTATTCTTATTTATAGCTAAAATAATAATTTATTTTTTTTAGATTTTTCTTTATTTGCTCTAGTCATCTGTTTTTATGGGAAATTTGTGGGAAATTTTTTATATTACGTAGTGCTACCATATTTTCATCGTAATTAAATAAGAATTTTTTATTGATTAACAATTCCGAAGCATGAGTTTTCGATTCGAAATCCAGGGGATTACCCTTAGCAATTTTCATCTATATACTATGTACATATTATTGATGTTACGAATACTCGTATTCGTATTCGATTATTCGACTTTTCGCCTATTTTAAGATATTCGTATTCGTATTCCTCAAATTCAAGCAAATATTTCTCGAATAATTTCCACATATGTACATTTCCCCCCAAAAAAATATCATACAAAAGCTTAAGAAAGTACATAAAATGTACAAAAATATATTAATTTATAATAATTTTTATTTAAAGAAAGAAAGCTCTTTATCTTTGACGGAAGATAACAATGTTCTTAAAAAACAAACGTAACTATCATTTAAAAGTTAAAGTCTTATATGTAAATTCATGTTAAGTTAGCAATCAATCCTCAGTAGAGGAATGTTGGACTTCAAAAATTGAAGAACTAAAATTTAATATGTGAAAGTCCACCGACTCAGGTGGCTGCGCCGTCTGCGAAAATATGTTCTCCCAAGCAACACTGAATTACTAATTAAAAGCGCAAACAGAGTAAGAAAAACGAAATCTCAAAGTATGAATGTATGCAGGTAAAATAATTTAAAAATGTTCAGTAGTGCACGCAAAGAAAAAACATGGTAGATGGAATCATAATCACAAACTATCATTTAATGTTCAGATTAATGATTGAAGCTACAATATATTGCATTTTTCATCTAAGGAACATAATATGTTCTCCATAAATCTCCCTTTGACAATACCATTGCATGAACATAGTAAGCTCTGCAAATGCTGACAAATTTGAACGCAAGGCAAATTCATAACAGATAGTGTTAATACTACAACAAGTACAACATTACAAACCCATTTAACATATGAGCCCCTATGCTTGCATGTACAAATTTTGACATGCGAGCCTCCATTATGCAAGAAAAAAGTAGATCAGCTGTGTTTTCAGCTTCACCTGTTATGAATTTGCCTTGATAGTAACTATAAAATGATATATGTATATATTTCGTTGGTAGCTATACCAATTCATCAGTAGATGTTTTAATGGCAACCAGCGGTTGTCTAATTGTATAGGTGTAGAAAAGTAAACACATTCATAATGGAAAATTATTTTTGTGTGTGTTTGAAAAATTTTTTAAAGGCTATTTTTATGCTTTGTAATTCACAAAAAATATATTTGTGAGTTTTTGTATAAATAGATGAGCTTTGGAATTTTTTAAACATAAAGGGTAAAACATCTACTGATGAATTGGTATAGCTACCAACGAAATATATATCTAGATATTGCTAACCCGCAACAAATAAATAAAATTTTAAACTTAAATCAAATTATATTTTTATTTGAAAATATTTATCGAATAAACTTTTCTGGACAAATTAAGTTTAATAAAATTCAAAATAATTAACTTATTTATCGGCATATTTATGTACATACATAAAATCCACTTGCCATCTTTTGCAGTTCCGAAGTATTTTTTCGTCATGCTGCAAAGAAACATACATACATACATTTATATTTAATTCAGCTTAAACCACTGATGTTGAAGATTTTAGGTGCACTTTTATTTTGTTGTGAAATTAAATAACTTTCATTATATAATTATAATTTTAACATTAATTTTTTCACTTCACATCTCTTCGTCTTATTAAATTCGATGAACGACTGAAGTTACATACGATTGACTGCTATTTGGTTTCTTTTCAGAACACAAACAATGTATGGTCACAATATACTTTATTTGAAATAAAATTTTATTATTTTCAGTTGCAAAAGATACTCTTGTAGCAGCGAAAATACTTTTTTTGATATATTAAATTTTTATGGGACGAAACCCAGAATGATTATTTAATTGTCGCATCAAATATTTTAATAATTGAAGAATGTTTAATGCAACCATATTTGCTTCAATGAATATTTGATTGTGGCAGATATACTTAGTTGACATGAACATTTTGCAATCATGTCTTTTCTCTGCGTGTGGTCTTCAAATACCTAAAGTAGTGTGTCAGTTTTTTTCAATTTATTGTTACAGATCCAAAGGCAGGGAGATTTTCCAATTAAATTTTAAATATTACGTGGCTCTAGGCCTTAAAAGTAATATTCGTATTCGGCGAATATTGTTTCAAATATTCGTATTCATATGTCAAATTTTAGAATTTGTTGTTGTTTCAAATAGAATTGTACCAATGGTGTTCCGCAGACGAGTCTAATTATGCTGGCATAACATGAGAGTTTTTAGGCGAGAGGGGTGAAGAGAGCGGTTTTTCGTTGGAACAATTTTTCAACCAGCCTCATACCCGCACAAGCAGCACAAAACCAATACATACACATTTTGCAAAACAAATGAACATAAAAAACACTAATACACACAGCAATGTGCACGTATACATTTTATGCCAGATGAATTAGTCTCATGTGTAAAAAAAAGAACAAAAATTGTGCGGCTTAAAAATTCATCTCGTGTGCGGAACCCCAATGAAAATATATTAAAAAATGCTTACGACATCGTGAAATAGGCAGTAATTGGTGTGGCCATATTAGCTCTTTTCAAGCTAAATTTAGCTTTATTTTTTTAAAGTTTAGTTTGAAATATTTAATTTAGCTTTTAGCTTTTTTTCCGGCATTTTTCTATAATGTATTTAGCAGTAACGACGTGGAGCCTACGTTAGTGTTTGCAAAACTTCACTTGCTTTTGAAAAATCTTTTTAACCAAATCGTTTTGAAGTCCGAAATCTTTAAAATAAAATTTAGACGATTTTCTAATTCCAACATAAGACATAATAGATTCTGAAACAGAAAAAGGATTGTATATAGTTGTCGAAATTTGATGAAACAATTGATATATCAACTACACAGCGTTTTCCAAATATTTTTCAACTTTAGAAAACACAAACTTCTTTTCATTAGAAAACAGTCTGAAGGTACGATCACATTGGGGAAACATTTGCATGAAATATTTTGTTCAATATTTGAATAAAATCTTTTCATATCATAAAGGAAATTGTTTTCCGGTCACACACAGCACTTTTATGCTTATTTTTAACTGTTTTGTGATTTTTGATCATTTTGTGTGCAAGTTTCTGGGTTTGTAAATTTTTCGTTAGCCAGATTTGCAAATTTTCGCGATATTCACGATTTGGGAAGAATTTTTTGGCATTCTTTAAGGCTTTAGTGTTTTTTAAAGAATTTTATGGATTTAAAGATGTTTAGTAATTTTCCTTTTTTTCGCTTTTTTTTACCAATGTTTTGTTAAAATATTGGGTTTTAAAAAATTTTTCAATTTATAGATATTTATAGATATAGCAACACAATTTTTTAAAGTTTTTAACAGCCAGCATTAGTAGTACTAATAACTCGAGAAGATCTCATTCACAAAATAACACGATAATTAGCAAACTGCAGCTTGTTTTTTTATTTTGGATTTGGAATTTCCAATGATGTCATGCCTTTTCTGAGAAATTTTTCACATATTTTTCAAGATATAATTTATTGCGAATTGGCTTCTCTTATTCAGGCACTTATTTACATTATTAAAGCATGCCCAATAAAGCTACCGAAAAATATCAGCCGTAGAAATCTTTTTTAGAGTAGATGTATGATATTACTCTTTTGAAATTAAAATGGCAGAAATTAAATTCCTATGATTGGAAAAACCAATCGCAATTAATGAAAACCCTTTTAGGGTATGGTCATCTTTTATGATGCAATTTTTAGCTGCGCTAAATATATGATTTATACCTGCATCCAAAGTATATTTACACAAGTATATGCTAGAGCACAGCTGGCGGTGTTTTTTTAATACATATTTTCATTGCCTATTGTCAAAAATTTTTAATTTTCTTTGTACACAATTTTCTTTAAGTTCTGCTGAGCAGAGCTGTAAAGGAATGATTAAAATTTGGTTTTTAATTCAAACTAATTTACAAAAAGTTTAATTGATTAATTTTACACAAAATGTGAATTGAATTAAAACACGAAAGCATGAATTAAAAATTCTCGCATGCATACACAACAGTAAAAAGATTATTTGAATTAAAATTTAAGAAAATTCATTGGTGATTTAAAAAAATTAATTTTTTAATTCACTGTTTTCACTAGAATTAGGATCATTATTAAAAAACTCTTGATTGTTTTAACAAAAATTTCAAAAGCGTTTATGATTCGTAGATTCTTTCAAAAAAGAATCATTCCTTTACAGCTCTGCTTTAAGTTGTTGCCGAGATGCATATACTTGTATAAATATACTTTGCCTACATCAACACAATTTAAACTATAAAAATATGGAAATAATTAAAATTTACTATTGCAAAGTTATAAAAAAATTAGCTTTTTTTTGGCTTTAAAGTTCCTTCTTGATTTAGCTTTATTAAAATTGTGTAAATGAGAGCGGGATTGAAATAATACAATTCTTCTTCTCCTTGCACGAAACAGCTTCAACTTGAGCAAATTGCGGAAATTGTCAAACAGCTGTAAAATATAAACAAAGTGAAATATGGAATAAAAATAAGAAATTTTACCAAAAAAAATTTTGAAACATATTTCTGAAATGCCATTTTTTTTAAATTTATTTGTTTCTGCAGAAGCACTGCAGGTTCCATTTCGATACTATTTTCTTTGCTTTTTTTAAAAAGCGGTGCGAACTTTTATTGCTTAAGCTACGTTCACATTTATCAAATATTTGTGTAAAAAACCGTAACCACTAGTTTTGCTTAGGAATTTAACTTGGATTTTGTACACTCAACCAAAAAATCAATTAAATTCAACGAAAAAATTCGTTGATTCAACGAATTTATTCCTTATTTTTCTTTATTTTCCTCATTTTGTTGAATTGAACGTACCAGTTTGTTGAAGTGAAGAAACCATACGTTGAAACCGTATATAAATTCATTGAAACTATATGTTGAATGCAACGAACTTATTCCTTGACCCAACGTATCTATACTTTGAATTCAAGGAAATAGTTCTTTGAACTTAAGAAACCTATTTCTTGATCCAATGAACCCATTCGTTGATTTTTAAGAATTTTTTCTTTGATCCAACGTATCTATACTTTGAAATCAAGGAAATAGTTCTTTGAATTTAAGACCTTTCGACCAGTTCGTTGAAGTTAAAACCCCATAGGTAAGAAGAGAATAAGAGAGAGTAAGAAGAAGAATTTATTTAAAAAATCAAACGTATATTATTTAAAATCAAGGTTCTTTGAATCAAACTATTTGTTCATTTTGTGTTTAAATAAATGAACGAGTTTCTTAAATTCAACGAATTATACGTTAAATCAAAAGTTCATTGTTTAATTCAACGAATAAAATCAACTAATGGTTTCAACGTTGTGTTCATAAATACATAAAATTTTACCTTTGAATTTCAAGGAATATTTTACTGAAACAACGTATAATTCGTTGAATTTCAAAGAATTTAGTTCAAGGAACGGGAGTTCGTTGCATTTATGTAAAACTGTTTTTCAGTGTATAACGAAATAAAATTAATTATTCTACAAACTAATATGTTTAAACAGTTTTTAAAAAATGAGAACCCATAATTAAATAATTTTGGAATTAAACGAAATAAATTATTAGTTTTTTTCTTGGTCACGTTTTTTCTACAAAATTTTTTGATAAATGTGAACGTAGCTTCTGTTAAGATTTTCAAAACAATAAAATTTTATTTTGTGCTTAAAATGGTATTTTTTTGTGTTCCCTATGGTATAATAAAAACAGGTAAAATCGTCCTGCCTGCAGTAGACGTGTATTTTTGTTCTATAATTTCAAATTGCATGTAGCAGAGCAACAAGCTGTTTAAAAATTTGTAGCGGCGTCTAAGCAAAAAAATTTATTTCAACCTGCCGACGAAGGATAAAATTTTATTTGGAAATTCTGGAAACTATCGGCTTGGTTTTTGACACACAGAAAACATTTTAGACTAACAAAATGGTGTTCCCGCACTTTTTATAACTTTGTCTCTTTATAAGAGAAATTTATTTTTACTCTCATTTTCACAAAATTTACTCAAAACAGTGCATACCACATTACATCCCACCGGTAAATTGAACGAAGTACCTACACAGAGCCAAAACTGCCTAACAGCCATACCTAAAAGAGCGGAAAGCGGAACGTTTTCTACCGCCTAGCTTTAACGCTGAAATACCATACCTAAACAAGAGCGTCAACGCTTTGTCATAAAAACAGGGTTATTACAAAATGTATAACAACCCTGATTATAATAGTATACTCATAACCTAATAATACATGCATCTCTACACCAAACACAACAAAAAAATTCCTCAGAAGTCAAAAGTATAAATGTGTATGTTTGTATGTTTCAACCTGTGACAAAAATATAAATAAAAATTATTTATTCAAATACGAAAAAATAAATACAAATAAAAATTTAAGACTTGAAATAAAAAACAAGTAATTTACAAGAATTGTCAGCTGGGCTTGTAAGACTACCTTATAGTCATTGTATCATGTGTTGTTTTCTTTTGCAACTAACTTCACTATTAAACGCGCTGTCAAAATCGGATTTTCCAGTTGGAAAATGTTGGCGCCGCGTTACCGCCGCGTTATTTCGTTTGCTCCATAGAAATTGTATGGGCATGAGAACTTTTGACAGCTAAAAAACGCTCGCCGCTCTTGTTTAGGTATGGCTGTAATAGAATCAAGAAGATTTTCTCTATGAAACGCTTTTAGGCTAAGGGTATCCCAGCAGACAGAAGCGAAGATTTTTTCGAAGAGATTCCTTATTGTTTTTATGTGGTAAATCTTATTAATTTGTTCAACACTTAAAATCAAGAAGAAAACTTGTTATTTACAATTTTTTTTACCCAATTTCCGTTATTTTTGGCACCAAAAAAACAATCCAAAGAGAAGAACTTTTTGATTTTATTAGGTTTTCATATGAATTGTAAATAAAAGGGATTTCTTATTGAAACCTTTTGGAAAAAATCAATAAGATGGCCTAATAAAATCAAGAAGAAAACCTTATTGAAAAAATCAATAAGAATACCTAATAAAAACCATAAGTTTCCTTCTTGATTTTTTCAATAAGGTTTTCCTTATTAAAACAATAAGACTTCCTTCTTGAAAAAAAAAAAACCGTAGAGATATCTAATTAATTTTGCTCTATTTTATTAGGTATTTATTAGGCACTGTTTTCTCTGTGTAGATAATAATCAATGACATCATGATGACATTTTAAGCGAACGATGTAAGTAATTAAAATGTTATCTATGTGTAATCTAATTAATTTTATCCACTCATTATAACTTCGATTACAATATAATCGAAGAGTTATTTGAGTATATTTGCAAATATAAGATTTATTGATGTATCATTAACGTTGCTTAAGACTTCGCTTATGAAGTAAACACAATTGAAATGCGACTCACTGACATCACTGCTTACTCTTTAAGCGAAAGCGCATCGATTTAGCGACCTATGACACTCCTGTGGTAAATTTAAGTAGTAATATAAGCGATAGAATCATCACTGATAGCTACTAAATATTGCTTACATCAGCGATTAAATAATGAAAATTTTTACCGGTGGGATCCCTTCATGATGTTTGTCTCGCTTTATGTTCAATGAATGCTACCTTACACAGTGTACGAAGAAGTAATCGAAACGACTTCTACCTGCTCACAAAATAAGCGAGAATGTATACGAACTCACTACTACCAGCTTAAAATGTATTTTAAGAAATACTGAACCTTTGTATTCAGTGGATAAACTCATTGTGTACAAGTGGAAGGCGTTCACTCCACAAATTCCGCAATACATTTGAAAACGTGTACTAGATGGTGTGCTTCGGATCATCGCATCTCTAATTGAAATATTCACCACTGGGTAATTAAATTGCTCAACATTTTCAGCGAATTTGAAAGGAATATAAGCCTTAGAACGAGTCTCAGTTGCAAACGTTAATAATTGTAGAATTTAAAAATTTAAGTGCTTAATAACTCTTTTGATTTATCTATGTGTGTTTGTGTGTGTATCAATAGATGTAAGTATGGAACAACCAGCGTTACCGTTGACAATTTTCAAAAAGGGACACAAAAAGGGTATTTTCCAAAAAAAAGGGTCACAAAAAGGGGATTTCTATGAAAAACAAGGGGCATCTTCAAAAACAAGGAAAAAATAAATCAAATAAACACGTTTCATTTCTAAAAACAAAGGTTAACAAACATTTTCATTAAAAGTATTTTTATAAAATATATGTATGTACATATAACGAAAAACAAGCAAGAGAAAACAAAATTTCATAAATCAAAAAGTACATAAATTTAAAATAAAAATAAATATAAAATACGAAAATATATGTATTCATTTTATGAAAAAAAGAAAATATAGCTACGAAAAATAAAATATAGTTCATGGTAAATATATGTATAAACGTACTTAAGTTTTCTAAAGAATAAGACGCAGATACCTAAATTTATTCTCTTAGAGGAAAAGCATTTAGTGTTGATAACAAATGAAACATACGATTTGCAAGAGAAAGACAATTGTGTAAATTTTCTATACATCTCATTATTAAATTAAGAGATATAAGCAAATTCAAATATATGTATTGTCATATAATTTTGCACTCAATACCTATTTTTTTAAAACTGTTCTTCTGTATTTTTGAATAAGTTCATCACTAGGAATCCAATCTTCCAAGTCACTTTGAAACAAATTTAAGGCGTATAGCATGGACTGACAAGTTTCTACTTTCAGTCTATTTGTTAATTTATTTTTTAGTAATGCTAACTTCGAAAAAACACGTTCAGTAGAAGCACTACTATGTGGCAAATTAAATATATACTCGTATGACGCAAATTTATACAAGTTTGGATATAATTTGTCGTCCAAACAGTTTTTTAAATTTCCTATTTCATGCTAAAAGGTTTCAGGCTTAGATATTTTGACATTCGCTTTGCTTGCTAATAGCTTGAACTCAGTTACAAATTCGTCTGGTTCACTAATTATATCACTACAAACAGAAACAATTTCAAAGTAGTTAATGTCCTCAACTGATTTGATAAAAACTGGATCTAAATACTTCAATACACACAGTCTTTTATCTCTAATATTAATTCTTGATAAACTTTCCCTACACAATTTTTGGTAAAAAAGCAATATTTTGCTTTTAATATTCATAATATCACTCCGTGAGATCTCGTTAGTATTATAGCTCGGCTTCATGGCCAATATACATACATATATTAAAAATATCTTTAATGTGTAAAACATTAAAAAAATCAATATTTTCTATGCTTGTTTCTAAAATGTATTCTTTTTTGTTCAAAAAGGGGCACAAAATAAATCATATTAATCCAAAAGGGGATATAAATTAAAGAGGCCCAAAAAGGGGCTTTGCAGTCAGAAAAGGGTCAAAGTGCCCCTTTAGGGGCACAACGGTAACGCTGGAAATAACGTTTAGAAGCACAGGAAAATATTTACGCAAAATGAACACACAGCATTTGTATGTACACAAAAACAAATGCATTGCAATTTTTAATAAAGCTAAAATTTCTAAGGACATGTTTATCTTAAATTTGAAGTGAATTGTAGCATAAAAATTTCAAATAAATATACTGAATATTTTCTAAAATTATCATAATCTTAATGACAATCTTTCGAATTGAGTTCTAATTTTTGTTTTTCATTTAACACATTTCTTCATTTCGACATTGTTTTAGATGACAACAAAAAAATTAAACTTGTCTACAACTCTAACATCTTTGAATGAGTTTCAACGAAAAATGTCAACATAAACTTAACATTTTCAATAAAATGAAAAATTTTTTTTTGTTATGCACAAACGCCCAAGATATTTACAAATTTACATACGAAAGACTGAAAGCATTCAAACAAGCTTCAATGTATGTATGTTGATATTAAAATTACACAAAATAAAAACAACAAGAGAAATATAACCTTACGGATTCTGCATATGTTTGAATGCATTTAAATATGTGTGGATGTATTTATTTATGTATGTGCATACATAGATGTTGTGTATTTCTATCCAAAATATACAAATTTGTACAAATAATTTAATATTATTTTATCCAAAAGGAAAATGCAAGGAGAAACGGAAACTACAATGAAAAGATTAGAGTCTATTATCTGTAACACATACCAAGGCGTACGATATGGCGACCAATAAAGGGTTCAGTTTAGATATTCTTCTCTCTGCAAATTTTTTCGTTTGTCACAAACAACACACAGTAGAATTCTTTCACATGTTTAGCTTCCAAATAGCAGTGGAACATGAAAACATTTCAAAATCTTTTTACATAAAAATAAAATTTCATGCTAAAAAATACAAACTAAAGTGCAAAAAAGACAAAAAAAAAAAAGAAATGGGCAAAAAACAAAAATTTTTAAGAATGTTTTCGTATAATTTTTGCTTTTCCTAAATTGAATAAAAAAGAAAATTGATAAAAAAACTTGCCTGTTTAAATGAAACGAGTATGTTCACATGTAATTGTGATAAAGTATGAATACAAAGACTTTCTGTTTGTAAGAGATTTTTAACGGTCAATCAATAAGTTTCTCTGTGCAAAGTGCATGTATGGATGCATACAGGGTGAAGCAAAAATAAGTATTACTTAATTATTCCACTATTTTTTCTATATTGATTAGGATTATGGTTAGATAAGTTTGCAGTATGGTTTTTTATCTAAAACTTTAACGATTCTTATAAAAGCTTTTGCAAACATTCAGTTGCAATCATATGGCAACATTGTGATAAATAAAACGAACAGCGCGACTCCCATTATATTAAAAATAAAATATTTCAAAAAATTTCATACAATGTCAAATTTTGTGATAGAATTCACCATGGACACTACCACAATAAAAATCTAATTTTGTAGTTGTAATTAACCGATTTCCAGCGGCATACTTTTGGAGGCCTTCATTAACAAAGCCTTCCTGGGGCTTCTTTTGGATCCAGTACTCATGCTCGCTTGCCTTCTCAGGAATGCCTAATGGAGTTCATTCTAAAAATGTGGTTTTTATTATGTACGAGTATATGTATACATCAATAAATAAATAAATAGTTAACAACCAAATGTCATCAAATGTAAAGAAAACCCTAAAATTGAACATAATACAACAATAACTATTTTGTAGAGTTGATATTTTGGCACTTTCATGGGTTTTTGCATTTCTAAAGGTAATTTGAAAATAAATTTGTGACTGAATAAGCCCTTCTACCAGGCCTGTGTAAGAAAGGAACTTAGAAGGCTAGGACATCGTGGGTATAAAGGCTTTGCGTCTGCCAAATAAAGCCTTCCAGAAGGCCTGTTGAGTGCTTCTTTCCGCCGCGCCATTAAAGTATTTCAGTTCACAACACACAGTGGAGAATTTGAAGACAAAAAAAAAATTAAAATAAATTTGCAGTTTCTAAACGGGCAGTCCGATTGGATCAAAATTTCATACGTCATTTAAGGAGGTGATTTAAAGAGGTTTTAAGGATTTGAAAATTTCAAACCTAGTCAAATCTTGTCCAATTTGCAAAAATTTTTTATTCATATCTTTTATTTAGGAATCTTAAAGAATTAATTTCTTGTGGTGTTTTCTTCTCTACACACAAAATGGCACCTTGTTGATTTTTACGGGGCAAAAAGTGTAATTCCTTCCACCATTAGTGAGGGCGATTTTTTTAGAACCAAACACACCACCCTTTTAGAGAGCAAAACATTTTTAAGAAACGAACACCAAAGTACACTTTTTGCATGAAGATGTACCATTTTCTTGTAGAAAAGAAAACACCATACGCCTTGATTTTAACGCCCCTGTTCACAAGAACTTAAAAAGGTCCATAAATTATTTTTAAGCAACATTTCATATAGTTATATTCAAAAATATGAAATATGAGACAGGTTTCAAGTACATTTTAAGGATATTCGTATTAAAAGTTTTTTTTAATTAAATTTTGTATGATTTTTTTTTTGTGTACAATTTATTGCGATCTTGGACCATTTTTTAATTTTGGTCATGGCTATGAACGGACTTGCTGACTGTGTCTTACAGTTCTATCGCTACTACAGCGGAATAAGCTCTAATAAAATCAGGGAAATTGACTCATCTCTTAATTTTCGCAAAAATATGCAAATCCGCAGTTCAAAATGTTAGCAGAACCATATAAATATGTGTATAAAGAAAGAGAATAGATTCATCACTATTCGCTGCTCAATATTTAGTCGATTTCGCCTAATTTTTTTCAAAATATGTATGTATGACTTTTCCTAAAAAAAAGAAACACAAAATAAATAATTTTTAAGAGAAATTCATCATGTCTTTGCCATATCTATATAATTAATAGTTACGAACGTTTTTTGTTATGGACTTTATTCACACATTATACAAGCGATTTGACAAAACTTATTCCAAAATTAACAATATTTATTCATTATTATTTATAGTTTGTTGCAATCGGTGCAGTACTTTAGGAGGTAGTCAGATGCCAATGTTGTTTTTTTTTATCGATATTCTGTAAGAACTTACTTGACGATAAAAACTAAAAATTTTCTCTTTTACAGAAAAATTTTGATAATAACAAAAAAATATTCACCAAAAACCAACTTTGGTGCTTACCAAAATAATTAGTAGAAATTTCGTCTTAGGACGCCAATTGCCCGAGCAAAGAAACAATGTTCTTCACATAATTATGTAGTGGTGCAGTTCCATGCAAAGTGGTTTTTGACCTTGATGAGCACTTCATTGTCGCTTTTTTCCCTTAGATTGCTCTGGAACATCCGGGGGCTGCTTGTTTAAATTTATTTAAAATTTACGTTTAGAAAATAGACACTCTAACCAACATTCGTAATTTTTTCAATTAACAAAGTTAATTTTTGAAAAATATTAAGTCATGGATTAAAAGTTATTTATAAATTTTTTTCTTTAATTATTGGAAAGTTTTTCAATTTAAAAAGAATTATGAACCTAAGTTCAGGACAACCGTTTTCCGTTTTTATAAACTATTTACGAGAAACTAATTTCCTATATCATTTTTTAAAGCTAAAATAAAATAACAAAATGTCCTTTAACTTAGTAAGAAAAGCTCTTTCTTTTAAAAAATGGGCTTTCAAATTAACTAAAACTTTCATTGAAAGTACGATTTATAAAAGACGGGAACTATTTGATTTTATATTATTTTTTTTTTTTTGATATCAATAAAATTTTTATTTGATTTAAATAAAATTTTAAATTTATGGCATTTTTTTAATCCAAATTAAAGAATTTTTTTCTTTAATTTATTACATGCCAAAGTAGAAAACAACTTAAAACCAAAGTTTTTGAAGAACACTTTTCTTGTTAATCTTTTCATGTTCTTAAATGTTATTGTGAAAATTTTATGACGGCCATCAAATCGATGGATAAGTAATAAATGTAAAATTTAAATGTTATGATTTTGTAAACGAATTTCCTTACTTGTACAAAATGTCCGAGTATGTAAGAATATCCTTACAATTTTGTCATTGTACACTTAGTGTTGTTTGTGTAATTTTTTTCTTTCTTTTGTAACAAGTTTTAGAAACAGTCAATATAACTTCTCCGACTAAAATACTTATGTTTATTCGAAAGCATCAGAAACTGATAGATGTAGTTATTAGAAAGGATTGAAAACAAAAAGTTTTTCAACTTGATTAGAAATATTTAGAGCGCATTAAATAATTTTGAAAAAAATTTTTACAATACTACTTGTCATGTTTATTGAATCGACAGACAGACAGAAAGACAGACAGACGTCTTAACATATACTCCAATAATTATTCCTATAATGCATTATTAAACACAGTCAGAAGAAAATTTTGTGAATAAGTAGCAACATTTTCTGATATTAAAGGACTCGTTTTTCTAAATGGTTTTTCATGTCTTTTTTAAAAGGCTGAACAGCTCTTTGCATATAAAAAAAAAAATTTTATATGCCGTTTCAGCAGTTTTATTGACTAGATAGCAGGCAGAAGTTTAAAGTTCTTTTGGCACTTAAATAAAAATTTATGTTTCGATCTGGTTTAGAATTTACTAACTCCATCTGAATTTCTGTATTGCGTTTTTTTAAATAATAGACTCCAGCAATAGTTATTGGTCTTGACATTTAATGGTTCTTTGCTTTTAACCATTTTCTACGCTCTTTGATTCAAGGCAAAGGTACGATGATTCCGGTACGTGCACAGGAGCATTTAAAACAAACAATAAAATCACCCTGGCCATTATTGTTATTGTTGTTATTACAATCATAATTATTTTTTAGTTACTTGTTAAAAAGCCAAACTACATATATTGCCATTGCAAAAGAAGCAAAAGTAAATCATAGAACGAGTACACACAGACTTACTAATCTGGCCAATGCTAAAAATAATGGTCTGACTGATTGAAAAAAAGAAAATAAAAATAAAAATAAATAAAATGCAACAGTAGTACAAAAGCAGCAGCACAAACTAAACAACTGAATTCTTATTGTGGATTTCAAGTCATTCTTGTTAACCGCTCCCTTTCCAACAAAAGCCATTTCATCAGCTAAAGGTAATGATGCAAATTAAAAAAAAAAAAAAAAGAGAGCGCGAAAAAAATCGAAAATGAAAACTCCAGACTCCCTATTAAAATGATGATGATGCTGATCAACGTTGAATGAAAATGGCATTCGTGTAAGTAAAATTATACGAGTGTGGAGTAGAGTAGACCTTCAAGAACAAGGAAATGTCACGCGACAAATCAAATGACAATGACAAAAACACAAAAAAATTCTAAATGAAACGTATAAAAAGGAACAAAAACATGTTTCATGGTTCATACGGCAGAAAATACTGCCTCTGAATCACTGAAAGAAAGAATTATGCCCTTTAGCCACATCATTAAACCAAATGTCGAATACAAACAAATATTTAATAAATAAAATTTATTAAAAAAAAACACAACGAAGTTAAGGGAAAATCCATGGATTTTCTATGCAATTTAATGTATTTACGATTGCACATAGAAATATGCATGTATGTATGGGAGTGTGTTGTGTATGTGTCTGTGTGGTAGAGCTTTCATTTACTTATTTAGTTAAATCTTTTTAAAACGTTTAAAATCAAGACAATGCAGATAAACAAAAGATAAATTTAAAATTTTTAAATATATAAAATATCAATTTAATTTTAATAAAATAATAATTTGTTTGTTGCATATGTTATTCTTTTCATTAAATTAATTTTTCTTGTTAAGTGCCTTTGGAGATTTTAACCTTTAAGAATGGAGTATGTTAAAGGCACACTAATGGCCAACATTTCAATGGCCTAATTAAATTATTTTGAATGTAAAAAACTTGACTTGTAAGCACTGGAAATTTTGGAAGTATGTTCTAAACAAAGTGTATTAAACCAAGTGACTTTACATATTTGAATAAATCAATATGTCAAACGCAAATTTTTGTTCTAAAATATAATATTTTTTTTGACAGAAAGACTTATTTTGGCTTTACTTTTTCTCGTGTTGCCAAGTTCTTTTTCCTCCTGCTGCCACCTTGTTGATTAAATCCAAAATTTTGTTTTATAACAACTCGTTTGATTGTTAACGTTTTCATAAGTTCTATTGGGCTTTGGAGAAATCCAAATATTGCATTTATTTTGTGTTGTTCTCTGTTAAAATAATTTCCTTAATGCCAAATGAGCAATCTATCGTAAAGTCACTTAATTCCCATGATAAAGCCCGTGATACGTTAGCACTTCTCGATATCACTAATGCTTTTTTTATGCTTGTGCATAAAAAGAGAACGAGTATAAAATTTGCATAAAACAATAAGAGAATAAAACTGAATGTTTGAAACGAGCGGTTGGGTAAACAAGTGTTTTTTGCTTTTGAACGAAAACGATTAGAACATAAAAATCAATGTGCATGATCAAGTATACTCGAAAATTAAGCACTCGTTGCCGATCTCTGGTGCGTACCTTTACTACACAGTGAGGAAGTATTTTCCTATGGCCCTCATTTCTCAATACCTCCCAACATACGACACAACCATAAGATATTACTGGTCTGACAAGCGACGTGTAAATACGGAAACATTTTGGTCAAATATTTTAACCCTCTAGCTCTTCGCAATTTTGTACGTTTTGTCTCTTTTTTGAAAAAATCCACACTTTAATAGCAATTCAGCAGGTTGAAATGGTCTACAAAAATATTTTATAAAGTTCTATTTTGGGTTCTTGATGACATGAAAGTTTTAAAGAAAGTTTTTTTAGAGCGCCAGAAATTACCTAAAACTTAGGATAATATTAAGGGCTAATTACATACTAATTCACGATTGATACTAAAATATCCCATAAACATTGAGTTGGATGAAGGGTGTTACTAGAAATTAAACTAAAATTTATATTACTATTACTATTACTTTAATATTAATGTCATGCTAAAAGCATTCAGATATTTTGACATTACTTATTTATTTTTTTTAAATAAAATTATGAAATCTATTTAATTCTCAAATGTAATTTAAACTAATCTCTTAATAAAGTCCAACCTTAAATCTTATTTTAATATATTTTCTTATGAAACAAAATACAAAAAGCGAAAATCTTTTATATAGACGAGTATGTTTTTTTTGTCAATTTTTCATATTAAAATGAAAAGTAACCTCCAGCTTTTTTCATTCCATCATTTTATCAAAATCATTTTGTTGAAGAAAAAAAAATTTGAATATAACCTACAACTAAAATGATTTTAGAGTGCTGAGGCAAAAAATGAACATCAATGTTTTTCGGGCAGACATAAAAAATTGAAGGCTAGTTTTTGTTGAAAGAAACAACGAAAACAAAAACAATATAAGCGAAATAAAAATTGGTCTGTTTCTATTATTCTCGTCCAAGTTTTTCTTATAGTTGTTGTTTTCATTTTTTTTATGCCGGCATAGTGCGAGTAGATTTTTTTCTTTTTCTATTATTCAGAAAAATACACATATCCCGGCAAATACTCTAACAATTCGCAGTTTCCGTCCGTTATCATTTAATACAGTGTTTGTTCTTGTTAGTTGTTATTGCTGTTGTTTTCTGTACGTGTGTTTGTAAATTTATTGTTCACATTGTTATTGTAGTTTTCGTATAAACAGTAATTCTAGACACAAAATGAAAGGAAATATAAAAGTTACTAACTGCGTGCTTTCTTTAGCTTTAGCTTTAATTCTAATTTATTTTTATTTATTTTTTGTTGAGGCAACAGGCTTGGAATAACCGAAATATTTTTCACTTGCAGTTCACTGTTTTTAAATCGCACTACATATAGCCGGATTTGAAAATCCTGAATTGCCTGAATTTATATTTATATAGATATTTTATGCATCATTCCATAATTTTACAAGAAAAAAAAATGCATAAAAATTAATGGCAAACATAAAATCTTGTTATGTGGACATAAATCTTTTAATTGAAACCATGGATATTTAATTGTTTAATTAGAGTGTATTTAGAAACAATTAATTGATGATTTTTGTTATTTTATATTAAGCCAAGGATGGATATGTATATATTAAACCATTGACACACTAATTAAAGAATTTGATGATATTATAAATAAATTTCACAAAAATACCGGAAAAGTCTTTTGTAGTAGATTTTTTTAAATTGTATTTATTGTATGTCCATTAATTCAAATTAACTTTCATTTTATTCTGCACAAAATAATTAACTAAAAATCAAATTTGTATACACTTTTAAGCAGGTTCAAGGTCATCAAATTTATTTATACAACAAATTTATTTATCGTTTTTCTTTTTTCAATATTATTCATCCATTTAAAATGTGTCAATCCGCAACAGGGTTTAAAATTAGTTAGTTTTTTATTTTTATTTATTATACTACCGACTATTGAGAAAATATGATTCGTTTCCATTTTTGATAATAGAGAAATTAAAAATATTTACCTGATAACAAATGCATTTACAGTTTTCTAAAAAAAAATTTATACTCGCAAACTATATAATATATTAATTAAGTAGCTTAAGCGCCAGAAATTCTTGGAAGCTGCAATTTTCAGCACATATTTTTTTTTTGCCGTTCAGAAATAATTTTTTCTTGAATCCAAGCATAATTTTAGTAATATTTAGGGTTGATATTTGCTGATGCAAAGAAAAAAATTTTGAAATATTTTTCATTTTAAGATTGCCGTAAATTGTAAATTTTAATCATAATTGTTGTGTTTAAAGGGTCAAAAAAATTCTTATTGTGGATTTTGGAAATTCCAACTATCATAAAGTTTTATAATGCTATAGATAATTCTAAGATTTTTAGTAAAAATATAAAAGAATCTGTTTATAAATGTGGAAAGTCGATATTTGGCAAAAGTACCACTGTGCATTGTTATTAAAGGCAAAAAAAAAAAGTGTCGAGAAAATATTTTATACATTCATTATTAATTACATTGTAAGTTAATATCAATGTCAAAAAATAGGCCGACTTCCTAAACGCATGTTGCAATGCATATTTACAATGAAGACACTTCCTAAACGCATACCTAAAATTATAGGCAATGCCTAATGTTCCTCATCTGTTGGCAACTCAGTTTGATGAGTATCAGCTGTCAAATTCTTGCAGTATGCAAGCGTTCCATACTTCGACAATAGCGGAGTAAGTCAGTTTTGTATTTATTATAATTATATTGTTTTTTAATTTTTTATTTTATATTCTTATAAAAAACTTTTATTTATTTTTATATTTTTATAAACAACTGTTTTACTTAACGCCGTTTTTATGCAGAGCATTTCTCTGCAATGCAAGGTTGCTGCTACAACATGCTTTCATTGCATACGCAGTTTTTAAAATTATGTTATGCAACATGCGTTTAGGAACTCGGCCATACTATTAATTGCTATCGTTGTTTGCGCCAACAAGAATAACTGTACGTGCCGCGTATACGTTACATGCAATTAGGCAGAGTTTTCTATAACGTATACGCACTGATGGTTAAACAGTATATTTTACCATGTACGGAAAAGAGTTAACCTTGTGGAGATAAAAATAACATATAAAAATTCTATAGTTTCTGGGAGAAAATTACTAAAAAGTGAAATATTTGAGTAAAATTTTAAGCACATGTCGATAAATCATAATGAATTTAGAACTTCGAACACAACATTCAAAAAGTTGTTGGCTAAATACCCTCTATTTATGGCGAAAAGTTTGTGAAAATTTTATTCACTAATCATGCTTATGCATGTTCACCATTCAAGAAAATAATTGATCACGATCACCAGGGATCTAATCTTATTTATTATAACTTAAGACTTGTAAAATAATATAAGTACAACAAGCTGGTAAGAGGCAGATAATGAGAGAGCTGTGCGAAGGAAACAAAGCATATAATGTAAAGCTTGCAATGTATTATGTAAAATTTTCTTGGAATGTTTGAAGTTAGTTTGACAAAAGTGCATGATTGATTCCCCAAGGATGTTACGCTATAATGCGTGCTTGTGGAAGCACATATATTCGTTCAGTTTTTTTTTTATATTTTTAATTTTCAATTATTAAATGGATATCGACTGAAAAAAGCGAAGAAATATTTAAGAGACATATAAAAGTTTGTCTTACGCCTAAAAATAACATCTATACGTTTTCGATGTCGTTATTAGTTCGGCATGAGACTGAAGTTGTTGATGACGAGTTGGTGACGAGAAGAAGGAGGAGGTTGCAACTACTACAACAGTTGCATTGTTGACACGCTTCACAAGTACAAGTTCGTAAATTACATAGACAAGATATAAATAAATAAATGTGTATTCGTGCATCGCTACTACAGATAGAAACATGTATGCTGTTTTTGTTAATGCTGCTTGTTGTTATTGTTGTTGCTTTGCTTTGTTAGTATTTGTTTAAAAACTGCATTCATTGAATGACGTTTGTTATGAATACGTCGAGCAGCGTGCGTGTGTATTTGTTTGCATGTAGATTTCATTACATTTTTCTGCAGCACTAGTTCTACTAAAATATTTCTTTCTTATCTACTTCTCCGCTTTCCATTATAGATATTTTAATAGGTCTGAAATTACTATTTTATCTTAAACATTTATATAGTGCTTATTGTAAAGTTTGACTGTATGTCGTTCGTCTCTCCCTCCGTCCCTCTATCTGTCTACTTACTCACTCATTTAACGGAAATTCATGTTAACTGTGAGGAAGAAAGAAAGAAAAAAATTAAAACGAACAAAACTCGGAAATGTTGCCGTTGAAACACAAATGTCTACTGCCTGTTGTTTCATATCCCTTGCGAGAGAACGAGAGCTGTAGTTATAAACATATGGAGTTAAATCGAATGCATGGGTAACAAACTGAATGTTTCCAACTTTGTTTGTTTAATTGTATATATGCATGTGGTGTGTGTATGTGTGTGTTTGTAGGTGATTGTTTGCGTTTGTGTAAGTATGTTATTTTTCACAAACTGTTCAGACTGTTGCTGAAGTTTTATATGCCTGGGCATATTGCGTTTTCATTCTTTTTTTTTCTATATGAAAATCTCTGTTTCAAGCTTTTTCCTGCACTCCCACACATTTGCTCATATCACGCTTTTATCGAAACAGTGGAACTGATATACATATAAAACCTCGATTACAAAATATTTCTACCTTATAATAAAAATCAAGATCAATTGATGCATTTTTACTCCGGGTGTTTCCCATTAAGAAGTCACCCAAAATGGTTTAGCGAAATATCGAATTAAACTATTAAATTGTTACTATCGATATTTAGAAAAATTAATTATCTTTATATATCATACTAATATTATAAACTTTTTCGAAGTCTGGCAAAGTCCAGAAAATGGAGGTTGATCTTTTACAACTAGATTGGTGTGACCGTAACACTTGCAGTTTATCAAAGTTCGAATAGTATTTTAATCGAAAAAAATTTAAAAAATATTGTAGTCTAAAGAAAAATACCAGCAATTATTCAAATTTTTTATACAATAATAGTGTACTTTCTTGGCGGTAAAATGAGAAAATTCTAGTACTTTTGTTGTTTTTTTTTTTAATTTCGCACCTTTTATCGTTTCAAAGAATTCAGTATAAATATATTTTATGGACTATATTAACATGTATCGTGAAAGAAATTACCGGTAGAGGCTAATTTTCGATAAATACAATTGAGTTAATGCTATTCATTTCGCATTAATTGCTAACGAGTTGACTTAAAACGTGAGTTCGATATCGTCTCGGGCCAATTAATTAACAGCAGGAATTTTTAGATTTTACCGGCTTTCAAAGAGAGAAAAAAGAAAATGTCAGAGTGAAAGAAAAGCGATAAAATAATCTCATTTATTTGATTTGAGAAATGTGTAAAATCAAAACAATTTTTAATATTTTGTTTTTTGTTTCCACTAAAATTTTCACTTTAAGGACGTGTTTTGAAGAATAGTCACCAATTTTCGAATTTATTGACAATCAAATATACAAATCATGTATGAAGAGACATAATGAGAATTGTTATTATTTAATTATTTACAAATCTTTCAATAACTTGAATAAAATATTTAAATTTTCGACTCACAACTACCCATATTTCTACAAAACAAGAAAAAGAAAAATACACGAATATTGTAAAACTAAATTTTACCCGTGACTTCGTTGACGCAACACGTTAATGAAAAAAACAAAAACAAAAACAAAACACACCAAAAGTACCTGCTTTTCCTTATATTACACCCAAGAAAGTATACTATATTAATGTACGTTATTGTAAATCATTTATTTTTTTTAATAAAGAGTTATAATAGTACCAAAAGTGACAGATTTTCATTATTTTTCCCCCAAGAAAGTACGTTAAAAGTCAATGTAAAAACGTAATAAAAACAAACCTACCAAAAGTACAAATTTTACTCCTTTTTAACACTTAAAAGTGCCTTATCAAATTTCATAAAAATTCATACAAAAGTACCAAAAATAAAAAAGTACCAAAAGAACTTTTAAACCTTCTCTATACTTCCACACTTAGTTCAAGACCAAAGTTAGCCAAATTGATCCAGCAGTTCTCGAGTTTTAGCGAGACTAACGAAAGCAATTCATTTATATATACATATACTAGCTTTTTCCCGCGGCTTCGCTTGCATTGAAGCCATACTATAGTAAATTGGATTGGATATTGACGTGACTGTCGGTAATACAGTGCGACGGTATTACAGCACTCAGGGTTGGAGCTTATTACATTGAGCTATTAATACACTGGATTAATTATACTGTCATAACATGACAGTTTTTAGGCGAGAGGGGTGAAGAGAGAGGTTTTTCGTAGCACAATTTTTCAACCAGCCTCAAATATTTTTTGTAAATTGTTAATTGATTAAATTTGTCAATAAATCTTTTCAAAAACATAAAATTTTTTAACGATTATATATAAAAATTCTCAGAATTTACTTAAAAAACTACAAAAGTTCTAAGAGAATGAATAAGTTACATACACAATTAAATTAAAAACTTTGAAAAATGTTGGCTAAAGTTATTTAATTAGTAGGTATAGAAGTTGTGAAGCAATTTAAAAATTTTTTATACTGATGTTTAAAATTTTCCCTCATTGCAAAAATATTCAGTAAATTCGCTTCTTATACTTGAAATTCCTCCTAAAATAATTGCCAATTCATCATCACTTATTATTCCGCCATATTTCTGCCAACTATGTTTCGTAATGTGCACAACGAAAGAGAAATTTCAAATGAATAAAAAAAGACTAACGCACACAAAGCTGAGTACACGTAAACATTTTATGCCAGATGAATTAGTCTAGTGTAATTTGGAAAGAACAAAAATTGTGCGGCTTAAAATTGTTCTAGTGTAAATATGCTCATTGAAAAACTATTTTTTTATGTTTCGTAAGGAATAAAATTTTTTAATAAAAAGTATCCTATGTTACTTCTAATAGCTCCAAGAATATGTGTACAAAGTTTCATGATGATCGGTTTAGTAGTTTTTGCATGAAAGCGCAACAAACAAACTTACATTCACATTTATAATATTAGTATGATCTGTGACCATCTCCGAGAAAAGGGATCTAGTGTGTCAAAAAACGGGTTTGGACTTAAGAGTGGATTAAGAGTGATAATGCGTTTTTTGAAAGTTTAAATGCGTTTTTCTCAAAACTTCATTTTCACACACTAGGTCCCTTTTCTCGAAGAAGGTCACATATACTTAGATATTTGTAGGGTGTTTGTATTGTTGATCTGTGAGTTAATATGATGAAAATCGGTTTGTTGAAACATATTTAATTTGTTTTTATTTCAGAAATCCCCTCAAGCCAAACAAAACGGATTTTCATCATTTTATATAGTATTTGTAATGGTTTGCAAGGTCTATTGAAAATTTACCATCGTCAGATGCTAAAATAAACAAGTATATATATATGTATGTATGTATGTACGTGTGTATATTATGATGAAATGTGTTATTTATCTCGAAAAACTTTCGAGAAAACATACATAAATAATATTCACATTCAAATTCTAAACAAACCAATTTTATCTTAATTTGTCATCGGCATTTATTTATTTGTTTATTTTAAACTTTAAACCCACTGTATGGTTGGATTGTACTTCAACTGTGTAGTTTTGTTTTTTATTTCTTTTTCTTCTTCCATATATTCTGCAGAATGTCGAGTGTAGGCACAGTTTAAATTACAAAATGAATAAACGAAATAAAATTAAAAAAAGAATAAAGTTGAAATAAAACAAAAACAATAAAGAGGAAAAATACTATTAAATGGGTGTATTTAATAGTTGTTGTGGGTAGTTGTTTTTGGCTCGTTTATGCGTTGGATTTTTTCCATTGTACCACTATTTTTTATTCTATTTTTTTTTTTTTGCTTTTTAGCTTTTCTTTTATTTTTATATTTTAATGGCATAAAAATAAAATGATATAATATATCCGCAAAAAAAAGCAGACAATAAACCGAATGAAATCCTTTTTTCATATTGTGCGATAATAAAGGGAGTGGGGTTGGGTATTTTGTGCATCATCTACTTTGCAATTCAATTTAATTTATTTCACAATTGTTTGCAATTGTAAAATGATTAAAACTGACAATTTTCGAATGATGGCCCAAAACTGCACAAGCAATTATTTTATTATTGCTTGTTATTAATACAGTCATTTAACCAGAAAATAAATGGTGATATAAAAACAATAAAAATTAAACAAATAAATGAACACAATTAAATGAAATGAAAGAATTAATTAAAATATTATTGGGGGGAAAATGTTTTTTTTTCAAATATGAAAATTAAAATTTTATAACTTCTATTTTATAACTTCTATTGCCTGGCTCACGATGTCGAACGATGTCGATCGCTTGATTTTTAGATGCAAAAAATCTAGCTTGTGTTCCACTAATAACCGATTTTATTTGAATTATAAATTGTTTACTGGAAGAAAGGCTGAACAATTAAAAAAACTGATGGTTTGAAGGTCACAAATCATTTGTTTTTCGTTTACAATTTCAGTATTATCGATCGGTCGACATCGTGAGCCAGGCAGTAACTAAAGCTAATGATATTACAAATTGTTTTTTAACAAAATGGGTATAAAATGTAAAAGTACTCGTACGTGAATGGTATTTATTGGCTTCTGCATAATTTTCTGTTGTTGTTATTGTAATTGTTTAACCTTTTGTTAATGGTAATTGTATCGATATCACACTGCCTGCCTACCTTATAATAGTAGATCTTCAACCACGTTTAAAAAGTTTTCAAACTCTAAAGCAATAACTGAGAATTAGAAAAGCTTTAGCACAATAGCAATATAGCAAACCAAAAAAATTTTTAGAATATAGATTAGCTAACCCGTAACAAATAAATTAAATTTTTGAAAACCCAATTTATTAAAAATTACTAGAATACATTTTGATTTACTTTGAAATAACTTGCTTGCAATTTGGTTTAATAATGTTTTTTATTTTTTTTTTTTATTATGAATAAACGTAATTATTATTTGAAGTGTAATAATGTGTAAATGAGAAATTATTATTATTATTAGGCTTAACTTATTTTTTGTTGAATTAATGAAAAATCAAATTGGTAAGAGTTTCTATCCTTAAAAATTGATTATCAAATAACTCTTCCGAGCGATTTTCAAGATAATTTTTTGTTGGAAAATGCTTATTGCTAGAATCAAATATTTATTTATGTGGCTATGAATGTAGAATTTTTAACTTTATTGAAGACTTTTTATAATGCTTACATTCTTTCCATAAATTTATTTGAATTAAGTAAATTTTTATTAGAAATAGTGTTGCAGTAAGCCAAGGTAACTACGAAACATTTAGTACGTTAAAGTTTTGTGTGTGCGTTACAAAAATATAAATAAAAAAAATATTTATTTTATGCCTGCACATGCAAATAAAAAAGAATACAAGGTGACAAATGTAAATTCACCAGAAAACAGTTTATCCGAAATATTTAAAAAAGTTAACTTACAAAATGCATAAAATCGTAATCTTCTCCTTAAAGTAAATAAAATTAAAAAAATTTCAGTACATGACATTTCACACTATCTATAATACAAGGCTTAATTTTTTTTCTTTTGGATATGTTCAAACAAAAACTGGAACACGGACGGCTTTTTATGTGAATACTTACGACTTGTGTGTATAGTGTAAAATGTCCTAAATCAGTTCAAATAATAATTGAAAAACAATTTGAATATATTCCTACTGAGCTTACGTGTATAGAATGAGAAATTCGAAAAAATTCAAAAAACTATTTAAAAAATGTTCTTACAAGAAAGCTGCAGCTCCCTTCAAAAAACTTTACTTAGTTTCTTATATCTTTTTATAAAAAAAATCATTAACTGTTTAACAACAGTAACAACAACAGCTACGAATATAATAAAAATATTTACAAAATAAAACACCAACAAGAAGCAGCAGTTGCTAATAAGCGGAAGCTCCGAACACACTGATAAAGAACAACAACAACGGCAACTCTAATAGCTGTAACTGTTCTTGTGTAGTCAGTCGCTTTATTTTGTATAAAGTTGGCCTTTTATATGCTACTTGTGATTGTGTGTGTGTGTGTGCGATTGAACTTTTGATAATGCAGTAGTAGTTGTTGTTGTTGATGTTTGCATCTTCTATTGATGCTACTGGTGCTGCTTTCAGTCGCATTTTGACTGTTGTTTTTGTAATTGTTGAATTTTTATAAATTTTTTTTTCTATGGATACAAAAGGAAGGTATTCTATGGTCCAGACAGTGCTGGCCTTATACAATGCAGATGACAAATAATGATAAGCGGTTTGTTGTATTTGTATTTATGCATGTATTTGACATGTTTGTTTAATTATGAAAAAAATTTCAAATGAAAAGAATATATGTACGTGCATAAATATCTACTTTTTTAGTTTTTTATTGTTACATTTTTAATACAGGTCAGAAAAAATTTTCTTTGGAAAGCTATTTTTGAAATTTACTACGTTTTTAGATTTTAAGAAAAACAAAACTGCGAAATATTGTTTTTATAAAATTCGACTTAAGCTACATATGTATGTACAGACGATTGGCAGATCTGACAATATTGTAAGATATGGCAATATGCTGACAACGTACTGACAATGAAAAATTGTTACCAAAAGGTAAATTGTCAGTTCAGACGATTGTAAGAAAACCTTACAATTTCATTGTAAGACAATAATTTTATCTGCCAACAAACATTGTCAGTTCACACGGTTGTCAGATCGTTGTGTAGCAAAAATTGCCAGACGCGTTGTTAAACTTTATCATAACTGTCAAAGCTAATCGTATTTATGGACAGCGTTGCCAATGTAAAAATTATCTAACAATTGTGCCATTGTCAGATGACTTAATTTAAACACATCTGGCGATAAAAAGGGAGCTTACAATGTCTGACAATTATATGACAATGGCAAAGTAGAGTGTTCACACGATTGTCAGATGTCTGACAATATTATTGTCTTACAATGATCTGACAATGCTTTTTCTTGCAACGTTGCACGACCAAAATTGTAAGTTCAGACGGTTGTCAGATATTTTCTGAACATTTTTCGGACAATATTGTAAGATCTGCCAATCGTCTGTACATATCTTTAAATATAATTTTTCAAATGTATCTGTGTGTTTTTTTAACCACATCAGAACCGTTAAAAAATTTTAAAAATTAAAAAATGTTAACTACATTTTCACATACTGTTTTTTTTTTTTTTTGGGAAAAATCGGGGGCTAGTTGTTTCCAAAATTATTGTTATAGAATAACTCCAGTAATTATGAACCGAATTTCATAATTCTTTTCTATTTCTGTTTCCAAGAGTTGCCGTGTAGTGGTGCCACATAATTACGATCAAATTCGGTAAAAATTGGGTCCGGTTGAAAATATATATTGATAATCCTTAATTTATTCCAACATTTTTTGATATGTTTATTGTTTTATTATATGTACATCAAGGTAATAAAAAGTCATAACTTTCAATGGAAGATTTTTTAATTACGATTTTGCTATTAAATTCTAAAGTCTCTTACTATATGTTTTAATTTTATATGAAGCTTTTAAGATATTAAAATACAATACAGATTAAATGAATGCCCCTATTGCGGTTGACAACTTTTGAAACAATTTGGTCGTCGTTTATAAATTCGCATTGCCATTCTCAACTCAACTCATGGTTGACTTTTTGGTTGTGTTCACAATTTTTAGTGGTATTGTCATTTGCAACTATGCACAAGTTTGGTTGACAAAAACGATAAATATCCACAACTGCTTATTAGTAGTTGGGTTACATTTTACTTCGACATAAAGTGCAGAAAAATCGAGAGATCGTAAGTAGAAAAATTTATTGTGCTTAATATTGCAGTTTCATAACATTTAATATATTTACAGAACTTTGAAAATTACATCGAAAGCCCAATTTGAGAGACTTTTTCAGCTAATGGAAAAAAATCCAGAGATTGCTCGTGGTAAACCAAAATTTGGCATGACCAAAAATCATGCGCTGCTCTAGCACATCTAACTCTTATTTTAAAACAAGTGACATTGTAGATTGACCTAATCCTATATTGAAGTCGTTGCCACTGCACTTCTGGTAGCTCCCGTCAGCAAAAAAATCTAAGGGCAGCACACAGTTTCAATATCGGTGGTATAGCTGATGTACGTACTGGTTTCTTTAATTGATCTTTTATGTTATCCAGCAGATAGCAAAAGGCTTCTTTACTCAGTCGGGAATAGCTAATAAATCTGTAAAATTATTTTCATACTCAAATTGTCACTTATATTTTGAATATTTTTACTTTGCAGTTGGTAGTTCAAGAGGTTGGATTCATCACGAATTTTCCTCCTTATGCGTAGCACATCTATACTAGCACCTTCGTTTCCATCTTCATAAAATAAATCTACACATACGAGTACATACATATATCCATTTGAAATTATTTGCTTTCGAATAAAACACTTAAAAAACTTTTTTCTTCTAACACATATATTTTTTTAAATTTTTACACGAATTTGTGTGCTGTTCTGTCAAACTGGATATTTTAAGTTGTAACGCTTTAAAAATCTCAACAAAAAGCCAATTTTGTGGTGTGAAAGTTGGGTCGACTCGTACACAACCAAACTGAGTTGAGTTGAGAACGACAATAGGGGCATAAAATGGATATATATTTTGAGATTTAAACTTGGTCATAGTTTCGCAATCTGTTCAATTGGCTCTTGTAGTGAAGTCGTTTTTTTGTACGAGAATTATTTCATAATTGCATAATATTTCTCATATGAAAAATTGCTCATGCGACTATTAATTCGAATTTCGAATTTCTTTAAAACAAGATTTTTTTATTGATAATTTACAGAAATTCAAAACTTTATAAAGTAGAAAATTTTTAAAAATTGAATAAATATTTACTCGAGATATTCTTAGAATTTATACTTCAAAAGCTTTATTTATTTATTGCATGTTAGCTACTCTGCATTTCCCTTAGTGTTTGTTGTCTTGCTTGTATTAAATTTGTGCAAATAGACATTCGTACAACGTGCATTAATATGTATGGACAGTATAAACAATGTAAATTTAATGGATAAACACGAGTTACATTAATAAGATTTCGTTCTCTACTTTTGTTTTCTTATAAATGCATATTTCCATTTAATTTGTATAAAAAAATTAATTGACGTTTTTTTATAAAAAATAAAAATGTTTCTAAAAGGCTAAGAGGTTTTGAATGTTGTACTCTACAAGCAGTAAATGTGAGTAATTTTCACAGGGTCAAGGGCAAAGTCAAAATAAATAAAATTTCCTACATACACACGACGTTTTGAGGTCCTAGAAAACTATTGAAAGTATTTCGATAAAGATTGAAAATATTCTACAATTGTTTTTAATTCATTATTAAAAAAAAAATATATCATTTGTCTACAGTCCGTATGGCGTATATGTACTAGTAATCTTTCGAATACTCGTATTCGTATTCGATTATTTGACTATTCGCCTATTTTAAGATATTCGTATTCGCCACATTCAAGCGAATATTTCTCGAATAATTTGCACATACAAAAAGTATAAAAAAGTATATAAAATGTACAAAAATATATTAATTTATAATAATTTTTATTTGAAGAAAGAAAGATAATAATCTTCTTAAAAAACACACGAAAATTATAGTTCGTAACTATCATTAAAAAATTAAAGTCTTATATGTAAATTCATATCATTTTAAGTGAATAATCAATTCTCAGAAGAGAAATGTTGGACTTAAAAAATGGAAGAACTTAAATTTAATAAGTGAAAGTCCACCGAAAAATGTGGCTGTTCTCCCAAACAACACTGAATTACTAATTAAAAGCGCTAACAGTGTAAGAAAAACGAAAGCTAAAATTATGTCAGTAAAATAATGAAAAATGGTCAGTAGTGGTCTTCAAATTCGGCATCTCAATGTCATAATAATGAAATATACTTAAAGTAGTGTGACATTTTTTTTTAATTTATTGTTACTAACGCAAATGTATGGATTTTTTCCAATTCAACTAGAAATATAATGTGGCTCTAAGCCTTAAATAGTGTTTCTAATATTCGTATCCGTATTAAAATTGATATTCGGAGAATTTCGTACTAACCAAAAATGTTTGAATAAGTAAAAATAGAATAAAAATGAATTAAATTAATTCTCGTATTCTATTTCTGTTGAAAACTTGGTTAAATAGTTGATATTCTTCCCAATTACTATCCACTTTACGAAAATTGTAAAGATAAACAATGATGAGAGGTGTAGCGGCCTTGAAATCGGTATACTGATACCTTCTGCTAATCTGATTGCACATGCTAATGTTTTTCAAAAATAAAAAACTCAAAGCAATTTTGAATTCTCATTAATTCAATAAAACTGAACTGAAGCCTAATAATTTCTCATTTATACATTATTACAGTTCAAATAATAAATACGTTTATTCGTAATAATAACATAATATATGTTAGACTTTTATAATAGTTGAACGGTTTTATTCTTAAAATGATGGCTAAACTTAGATATCGTTTGAATATGAACCGATTCGACTCGATAGATTTCGAAAATGTAATTTTTTAACTCCAAAAGCGGCACACACACCTTTAAAATGGAAATTTTTTTATTTACTAGGGATGCATGCGTGCCGTGAGGTGTTCGGTTTACGAGTGTGTCACGTAGCAAACACGCCTTGTCGTGATTACATTTACATATATACAAACTATCACAAACAAATGCGTAAACGTGGCCTTGAAATAAAATTGTGCAGAGTCACTCACTAAAGAAATAATGTTCTAACATCTATTTAGTCAGACACTCGTATATACCCACCATATATTTCTTAGATAATAAGGATCAAAGTCCATACACAGGCTGGCTATACACATTTCTCCGAGGGAAATTTTTTTATTATGATGATGGCACAATATAAATGCGGGCATTGATCTACAATTAACTAGATTTTTTTTTTGTTATGAAATTACTTTTCTTTTATACTTCGGTCTTATTTTATAGAAAATAGAATATCGATGGCTTAATATAGAAAGGTCGTATCACCTTATTTTCAAAATCGGTTTTTTTACATGTTTTGGTAGACAAAACTCAAATACACCTCCCGTAAAAAAATTCAGTTTCCTATGTTGACGAATAACAGATTTACAGTAATTAAAAAACAGCTCCAACTCATTTTTTACATGTTATTTGTTCAGTTTTCATTGAGTTTTTTCCTTCTCCTTTAAAATAGCTAAAAGTTGAGTTACGACCTATCTTTGTTAAGCCATCGATATTAAAGACTTATTTTGTTGTACCTAAGAATATTAGTATACATTCCTAGAAGGATATAAGGACCTCTGAGAAATGCGTGTAATTGTACTTCTCACCATGAGTATCAGCGATTGCAATTTTGTTGTTAAAAATTAAAAAAAAGCTTTGAAATTGTCCAACATTTTTGGGATTTTCTAGCGTTTCGATTTAGATATCAATGTAAAGTTTCAGGGATGGATTGGAAGTGAACCATGTCTGATATACATACATATATGTATATATTTTTTTTTTTAATTTATAAAATTTTAATTGTGTCATTAGTATTAGAATAAGATTTTTTAAGAAATTAACATACAAAAGTTGTAAAAATTTAATTCTTTAATGATCACCAGTCTGAAATGAAAGTTTCATCTTAACCCAACTTTCCTTTAGCTATGAAAAATAAGATTGGTAATTACGCTTTAACTAGAAGATGATGATAAATTACAATATTTGAAATGTGTTTATTTGGAATATGTATCTTTTATATATTATAAGTTGTTACACATTTGATTGTGTGTATATTAATTTATTCAGCTATTTGTCTATGTCCGCGTTTGTGTTTGTGTATGTGTGTGTGTGCGTGTGTGAGAAAGTATGCGTGTTTTTCTCATCTCATGCCATTAATGTTGTTCTAGTTGATAGTTTTTATATTGTTCACTTCTTTCAAGACTTTTGTTGTCAACTGCCAGATACAAATAATATATAATAAAATGTATTGAAAACGCTTACGCAACAACTGACTAGAAAATATCATCAAATACATTTCTATTACATCATGAACAGCGAACGAAGAAAACAACATCAAGCAACAAAGAAAATGGAATTGAGCAAAATCTACATAAGTACAAACATATATTTTTTTTCGAAAAGTAGTAGTAGTCGAAAGCTTTATATGATTGTGTTGTGGCAACAACAATTTTCGCACAACTATAAGAAATTGTAAATTTATTTACAATTGTCGTAGAAGCAGCAGAACAGAGCAGCTGTAGCAGCAATAATAACATCAACGGTCCTTATTGAAATACGAAAAAAAAACGTTATAAAATCTCTTGTAGTTTATAAAGCAAGAATATCATAATCAAGTAAGTACTGATACAAATAAATGCAAAATAAATATGAAAAAATATTACATTTGGCTGCCTTAAGTCAATAGCGGAGTTTGATAGAAGAATTAATAGAGATAAAGATCCTTCAAATACTACAACAAATGATCAGAATTTGTTTCCAAAAAAGGATTTCTTTAATAAGTTGTAAATAGAATGCTTAAGTTGAAATTGGGCTGCAAAATTCCATTTTTATTGAATTTTAAATTTTCTTATCTTTTTCATTAAAATTAAGAATAAAACTGCCGTTACAGAAACAGTATTTTCTTTCTTTCTGTGTATTTACAAACGAAATGTCATAATCAATATAAATATCTTAGTTTAGCAACTAAATATTAAAACAACAACAAACACAACTTAAGACAATTTGAGAAGAAAATGTATGAAATTGTATTTATCTGTACTTTGATGAAGATTTCAGTTTCTGTTTCTATTTTTTTTTTTCTTCTTCTATACAAAATGAGGATAAGCAACAACAAAACAACTTTTAGTATCAACTTTTTTTGTCTGTTTGTTGTCCTTATTATAGCGACGACTATGATGATGACGACGACAACGACGACGACGATGAGTATCATCAAAAAAAAATTAAGAAAACAAAACTGGTTGTAACAAAAAAAATTTTAAAAAAATTTAACACAAAACGAAGAAAAATTGCATAATAATCCCTTAGCTTTGAAATCAACAGATTATCCGTAAATATTTGTGTAAACATTGTAACACAAATGCGTTTTGTAAACACACTTTCATACATATTTACACATACATACGTGGCAACTTTTTTGTAATCATCATGACTGTGTGTGTCTATCTCTCCCTGTATGTGCATGCATAAACGCGTTTACAAATAAGTTGATAGTAAGAGTGCATACACATACATACACACACATTCTCTTAACACATGTCCTTTTTTGTATACATATTATATAAAAAAAAGTTCAGTTGTTCTTTGTAATGACAAAAACTACAACTATAAATACAATAACAAAATCAGTCTAGCATTTAATCTTGCAACCAATCCACCTAAGTATTTTTTGTTGTTGTTTTCTTTTATCAGCCAGTTAGTTAACTTAAACAACCATACCACTAGTATAGCATATTCGTGCTTGCACAAATGTGTAGCATAAAGTTAGGCTTAAAAATGACATATTCATACACACACGCAGTCATGAATAAATTTTGCCAGAGATGGTGAGATAGTGAGATTGAAATGGTACCAATACAATAAATAGTACCATAGTGTGGAATTTAATGAATTACGTTAAAAATTTCAATAATGATAGAATTACAGCTCAAAGCTTTTGTTGAATTTTGTCTGGAATACCCAATTAATTTATTATTAAAAATGTTTATTCTAAAACCACAAATTTTTAAGTTTAAGTTTAAGTTCGGGCCATGAATTCGAATCTGCGTTCGGTTTCTGCAAATTGGCTACATTTTTCTTAATAAATGTGTAGTTATATAAAAAAGGGAAGCTGTTGAAAAATATTATTCTATAAGAAAGTTATTTTTTCTCTTCAGTTAAACAAGAAAAATGTGGAAGTCGACAGCAATATTATTGTTAACTTGTGCCAAATCTTATTGGATGTAAAATTTCGTTTCCTACTATGTACACTAAACCGTTAAAAGTTTTATTTCATAAAACAGTTTACAGATCAAATCTCTAACTATCGTGAAAAATTCGATTGTGGATGTTTTCCGTATTTATCTTCTACAGAACATTTTACAGTTTTGAGTTGTGACTTTTTATAATTTAATATGCGATATTATATCCACAATGATGAAACCTTATTATAAAGAAAATAAAAATACGATTCTTCGATTACGGAAATTTGCGGGTATTTCCGTAACAACTTTTAGCTTTTACCTTTGAACTACTTGTTCTTTTATCTGTTTGATTTTTTTTTTATAGGACCAACCCCTATTTATGTCCTGCATTGTAAGAGAAATACTGACAAAGGGTGTGACCAGAAATTTTTATTAATTGTTTTACTTCGTCGATGATTCTGCTAACCGACGAAGTGGGGCGATGTTGAGTACATTAGCTGGGAACTGTATCAATCTCTGCGGTTTTTAGTGTCCAGTGCTTTGCCTTCATCAATTAAACAGTCTAACAACAATTAATGCAATGCCGCACTAATGCACATCAGAGAAATTTATGGTGTTGATTGACTTGCTCTGACCAGGGTTTGAACCCAGGTCCTAAGTCATATTTCGCTTTATAGTCAACGCGCTAACCACTTCAGCCAACACCACCCGCAATTTAAATAGAAAATGTACTACCAAGCTATAAATTCGATACTGTATTTAATTGTTTTTATTTTTTTACGAAAATTAAATTGCTGTTCTGATGATTTTTAGACTCCAGTAAAAACCATTTAAACCAAAGAAACGCAAAATCAGTGAATCAAAATCGACAACCATAGATGAACTCCAACTTATTTCGGCTAAAGATTTTTTTCATCATAAATATTTACATTTCATTACTGCGAAATACTCGTAACATTCAAAAGTACTTTTTGCAATTCTGTGATACTGAAATGCTCTTTTAAGCTGCAATCATTTGCATCACATACACATTATCTTAGTACGGATATACATTCATTTCTATGTACATACATATATTGAATTAAATAATAGTTTGTTACTGTTTTCTAGTATTTATTTATATATTTTATTCTTCTTTATATGAATACAACAGAGTACAATGACATAGCAAATGTGACGGTTATAAAGCCCTTCTTAAAAAAAAACAATTTATAGAATATAGTACGAGTGAGTATGTGTGTACGTATATTTGTGTAAGTTTATAAGCAGTACATATTTGTATGTAAACATGTATATGTTTTCTAATTCTATACTATAGAATCTATATCATGTGCATCTTTATTTAAGTTTGCTTTTTGTTGTATGTTTGTATTTATATTATCATCTTCCCTTGCCGCACATGCATTCCATAATACAAAAATATACTATTGAATATTATAGTATATTTTCGTGTGTCTGTGTATGTGTGTGAGTTCTTTTTATACTTATCATTTTTATCAATTGATTTTGGGTATATTTATATTTGTTGTATTAAGCTTTTAAAATTGAAACTATAACATGAGAAACGCAGCTTTACCAAATTGAAGTGCTTCGATAGGAGACAAAAATGATAAATAAGCCAACCATTTTAGTGGACTAATTTTAAATTTTGTTTAGCTGTGCACGTGAATATGCGGTTTTTAATCCTAAAGGTTACACCTCTCATCAGCGTTTAATTGTCCATCTTTAAAATTTTCGTAAAGTGGATACTAATTAGGAAGAATATAAACTATTTAACCAAGTTTTCAACAGAAATAGAATACGAGAATTAATATAATTCATTTTTATTCTATTTCGTACTAACCAAAATTGTTTCAATATGTAAACTCGAAAAAATGGTAATGTTAAAAAAATCACTAAAACGAATTAAAAATTTTTGAAGATGTGAGTGAAAAATGCCCGAAATATGTATTGCAGTCGATAATAAGCTAAATTATGCTGTAAAAAGTTAAATGTACAAAAAGTTGCACAGAAAATATACCCATTAAATGTATGAAAAAAAATCCATAAATAAATTTGGAATAAGTCAAAATAGAGAGAAATTTAATTATGGTATATTTAAAATTGTTAAAGATTTTTTTTGGAAAAATTACAGAAAAATGTATTATTTTAGCTTCAAATCATTAATCGTCAATTCGATATTAAAATTTAAAAAAAAAGCGTCAAAATAGGCAGAAAAAGCAACAAATATGCTCTGGGAAATATTCAAGAATCGATCCCTAAAATGAATTAAAAATTATTAAAGCTATAAATAAACTAGTAATAGGTTCAATATATGTATGTGTGTGTTTTTTCAGAAAAATTTTTAAATTAGGAAAAAAATTGCTGAAACATTTTCTATTTGTTTTTCCTCAAAAAGCTTTTTTGGTTGATTTTTTTTGTATCATTTAAAACAAACACATATCCTTCAAAAACTTAGAAGTAGAAATAGACTAGAAGTCGCAAAAAAAGAAACTGCAAATCAGAAAATTTCACTTTTTCATTACTTGAGTATCGTTCTTGCCAAAGTGCAAACCACAAATTGGGAAAGACAATTTAATTACACAAGATCCATTTACCATTACCACAAATTTGGTAAGACAATTTAATTACACAAGATCCATTTTAAAAAGGTGGACTTTTTTGTGTGGAATGGAATACACAATGCCGGTTGAATAGAAAAAATAAAAAGAAAAATGTTTTGCCCACTTTGCAGGATATATGAATTTAATTTACATGTGTTTGTGAGCATATCTTCAAGTTTCTTAACTTATGTTTATAAATAGTAGAAATAAGTAGTAGTAATTTGTTTAATCTAATGGATAATATACGAGTATAGTTAGTGTATCTTGAACAATACTGGCTAATATGTTAAAAGTTGTAGACAAACCCACTTGTTGAGAAAAGCACAAAATGAAACACAACATACAGACAGTTTATTAGCCCCATTAACTGTTGCTTATTAAATGAATTAAGAAACTGGAATGTATAGGATTTTGCTTGCTTGTTTGTAGAAGTAAAAGATGCGCTTGGTCCCTTAAGTGTGTAGTTACATTTGCGTAAGTGTGTGTGTGAGCAATCTTGAATTTAATAAAATTAATCATATGAGGAGCATAGTTTGTATTAAACAACAAAGACAAAGTTGGATTTAATTAGTAAAATTAAATCTCAAAACTTTTTTTTTGTATTCTTCTTCATCCAATTTTGCTCACTTCTATTCCTTCAGAATTTATTAAATATTTTAGAAAAGAAGAAAGAAATAAAATAGCAACGGCTAAAAGAAAAGTAAAAGAAGTAAATTTTACACGCACTCATTTTTAAAGCATACAAATGAGAAAAAGCGCACAACTCACACACACGCACACACACTGACACTTCTTTGAGGAAAAGGAAACAAAAGAAGAAAAAACTTCACACATCTGCATGAGTGTGGAGTATATAAAATTCTATTACTTAAATTATACAGATGATGAGTATGAGTATGAGGATGATGGTGAAAATGATGATGATGATGACGATGCTCATATTGTTTCTAGTTGTGGGTGCATGAAATTCATTTATTGTGTGTAGCTGGTGAATGCTACAATACTGTTCCTGTTTGCTACACCTACAACAAATACTTGCACCACCACTGACTTAATCGAATTTATTCCCACACATAATATTTTCCAGACATCCGTAGACACACGAAGCGCATAAAGTTAAGTAATCTGATTAAGATCGAGAACATATAGTTGGTACACTTTATGCTCTTTGGCGTAAGCACTACTGAGGTTTGTCGTTTTATTTAATTCTTTTTTTCCTATAATTCAAGTTTTATTTTTATTTTTTTTTTAGTTTTTCTTTTTTCTATTATTTTTCTATTAGCAAATGAACAAAGCAGGTGGGTGGTTGATTCGATGATGGGAAAGCGAGCATTACCCGCTAAGTATGTTGCTGTATTTTTGTTATTTCCACACCACTTAATGCTACTGCTGCGGCTGCTTCTGTTATTGCTACTGCTGGCTGCACTTGAGAGCTGCTGCTCCTAGTTAAACGTAAGAAAACTGAATGTTAAGTAAACAATGACTTCTTGAAAGAATTATTCCGTAGTCAAGTATGGATTAAAGAAAAATTATGAGGAAGACACAGAAAAAACAAATCCAGAATAATATAGAAAACACCAAAAAAAAAAACATGTTATGACAACAATAGAAGGACAATTAAACAATAAAGAAATATTAATTATGAAATTTTCAAGGATTTAAAAGAAGAAAAAATATAAGAATGAAAAATACTTATGTAGGTAAAGTTTTTATGTTGGCTAATCTATACATTGTTGTTGGTGTTGGAGAATTCCATTTAAAAGTCTTTTAAAAAGTACTGCAGAAATTCTTAATTTTCTGTTGAAAAGTTTTAGAAAAATTATTTTATGCGTTTTTCCTCCATGCAATTCTGAATTATGTCTTTTTAAAATCAGCTTCCCTAAAACAACCAAAAATTCTGTATAATTAAAATTTGTATGACAAATAACGAAACCCCGTTTCAAATCTCAGTAATTTCCGCAGAATTTTAAAAATTGTATTTTACAAAATGGAAGATTCCATTTATTAAATAATTCGATGACGGGCAGTCTGATTATAATAAAAATTCCTATGGCATTTAAGGGGGTGTTTTAGAGTTTAAGTTTGAAGTTTGGATGTTATATCTTAAATATTCTTTTTAAACTCGTACAGGTGGGTAAAAAGATTAAATTTTGGTTTTTATTTCAGTAAACCCATTAAACTCATTCACTTGAATAGGAAAATCTACTTGCAAAATGTTTTTTTTTTATCAGACCGACAATGCCAGCTTCGCATAGGTTCGAAATTTTCATAACCACGAGATTACACACTTTGGGGTGTTGGGAATCTGTCCCCTTTTTAAAAAATATAGCATCCAACCTTCAAGCTTAAAATCATAAACCCCTTCTTAAATATCATATGAAAGCTTATTTGGAAATGTATACTTCAGAATATAATATTTCGTTAAATATTTTTTAACTAAAATTTCATCAAAAATTGTTAATTGAGTTAATTTAATTTTTTTAAATTAAGATAATATGGAAGACAATTGCATGGTTATTGTACCAAGAATAATTAAGTTTTTGTAAAACATACTACTATGTATTTCGATCACAATTGTTTTTACAATTGCTTTTTTATAATTAAGTATATATGAAAGTTAAGCAAGGACACGAACAGATTACAATAAAATTCGCCAGAGATGTCAATAACAACATTTTAATAATAGTTGAAAGTTCGCGATGCGTTATGATCTTAACTGTTGCGAAAATTCAGTTTGGTAAAATTAAGGATACATGGGAAGAAAAGATTGACCTGAATCAATTAAAGTCAAGTAGGCCGTGCAGCTGATATCAATTAAATTTGTCACAGAGCTAACTAAGATAAGTTTTTAAATATTTAATAAAATTTACATCATTCCAAAAAATCAACCTATACAATTTAAGGATATATGGAGTTTATTTATATTCTGGCTACAATTGTTATTAAATGGACTCCATAATTTAATAGCACGGTTTAATAAATAGTTATTAGTTTTAAATGGATTAATTTAAGATTGTGCTTAAAATATATAATTAAATTCCAAATGCATGCATAAACTTTCAATATTTGTAATGAAACTAGACATTGACTTTTATAGCATAATTTTAACACAATTTATTAATTTTCGCTGCACACACACACCATCATGATTACGGGTAAAACTTAAGTTTTTAAAATTATTTATATACGGGACCTTAAGACAGCATAATTTCATGAGTTGTTCCAAGTCTGAATCAACGACGATTCATGATAGTTATAATTGAGGAAAATAGACATATCCATGCAGCGATTGTAATGAAATTAAACGCCAAAGTCAATAGCATTCGTATAGCAAGAGTTAATTGTTTATAATATCAATTTTTCTTTCTATACAAATCAAAATTTTTAAAATTAATGATATTTATTTTGTTGCATTGCGCTAATGATTGTAGATGAAATTATACTTGTGAAAATCAAGGCAGTTTTAGAGGTATAAATATCCTTGCTGCGATATAATTTGATATGACGTTGTTAAATTTAGCTGCATTCCAATTTCGAGTATTATTTCAGTCAAGGCAAAACTGTTTTAAAGTTAAGTAAATTTTGGTGGTATGCATGATTTTACATTTTGATAATTTTCTTTTAAGATCCATCATGCCCCACTCATTTAAAATAATCAGACCAGTTTATTTGCTGATACAATATCCTTTTATTTTTTTTATTACCCAAAACCCCATTTGAATAGTCATTATTAAACAATTTAAATGAAATTTTCATAATATAGAGACACAAAGAAGCTTTAGTTAGTGGTATGTGATGATGCTAGAGCCCAATCATATTCCGAAAATAAAATGCTGCATTTATATGGTTTATATCGGCCATTAGAAGTGACTTTTATTGCAACAAAGTGATAAAACAATAAAATAAATTCAATAAAATATTATACTTTGTTGGGAGTGTGATATGTACGAGTGTGTATGATTGTATGTGTAAGTACGTACATTAAAAACATGCAATAAACTCATACATACACCAAAAATGTCCTCTTAGCTCAAATCATGGAAAACCACTTGTCATGAAAAGTCAAATACACACACACAGACACACTTTCACACTTTCGTTCATATGCAAGTGCAGAGGATAAATAAAGAATACGAATGAATGAATAATGTCATAAACTGTATAAACATCATTTTAACAAGAAAAACAACAACAACAAAAAATACTCATGGCAAAACTTAAAAAGCCACAAAAACAAATAAACACATACAAAATCCTTACATACAAACATATACACTTATTTAATAAGATACTTAAGTACAATGTTAGACCAGTGATGACACAGAACATTTTTAAACACAAGTACTGTTTTAAACTCTTTTTTTTTAATTTAATATTTTTAGATTTTAAAGAGATAAAGAGATCTTAATTATAAAAAGACGAAAATGTTATAGGCATAATATTATAATTTATTAGTGAACATTAGCCGTATTCACAACCTTTGCGATTCGAGAAAATAAGCCTTTAAATTTATATTGATTAAAAAGAAATATTTTTTTTAAAACGTTCTAGTTTTTCAATTATTTTGAAGAATAAAACTTTTGTATACGTTATAGCAACGGTTCTCAAATGGGGGTCCGTGGACCCCTAGGGGTCCGTAGCAACCGTCGGAGGGGTCCGCATGAAGAGCCCAAAAAACAGTGTTTTCAAAAATAATACAAGTTTTCATTTCGATATATTATTTGTTACTTTTTATACGTACATTCTCGTACATGTGTATGTATTTATGTTTTAAAATCTTCAAACACAAACACCAAAATATTAGTGCAATCGCTTACTCTTCACTTTTGAATACAAAGTACCTGCGACAGTGCACTGTCTGTTATTGCCAAATAACAGCTGATATGATATTTATTGCCATTTAATTTAGTTTGAAAGAAAAGAAAATATTGTGAAGACTATTTAAATTTTAGCTTTACATATTTAAATAATATGCCACAAAACTATTTCGAAGGATGCGATAAAACCGTCTAAAATGGAGAGGCATCTTTAAGCAAATCATCTGGCTTTGAAAATAATTTTTTACTATTTTGCGTTTTTAATGCAACCTAAAAAACAAAATACAAAATGTGCTTCAAAGGGGGTCCGCGAAAAAAAAATTTTACAAGGGGTCTGTGAACAGGTGAGAACCCCTGCGTTATAGTATATAGTATCTTCAACAGGAGGTATTTCTGCATATTTTTGTTTATAAGTTCGTAATACAGTATAATAATTAATACTGAAATGCCATTAAAGTTCTCAGAAAAAGGATGATGTAAATTGTTTATTTTTTAATGCGAAATGATGTTCCTAATGCAAAGGAAATAATAAAAAAAAATTTCTGATAAATATATAAAAACTTCAAAAACGGGAATTTTTCTTAGTTTTCGCCAGATGTAGATAATCATCTGTGTCACAGATTGCGTTCGGAATACTGTCAATTCCGTATTTATCATTCCGTTCGAAATCATTTTTGGTGCTTTAGATTCCTATCGTTTTCATCAATCCGAAAAATTTTGCTTAAGCGATTTTTAACCAATTTGGCAACATCAGGATTTTCACTGTATAATATGGCAACAAAAATTAGATATGGCAATGCTTCACAAATCAATTACGAAAATTTTGTTTTACTGTAATTATTATATTAGAGTTGTGGCAGCTCCGCGAGTTGTGAGTGCTCAAAATAAACCAGCTGGCAACTCGTCAACAAAAGTAGATAGACAAAAACTTTTTTTGAAAAATCAATAATAAAAACATATTTCTTTATTGAAAGAAATTATATTTTGATAGTTATTTGCCCTTTGAAGTGCAGAAGACTCCCATTCCGTTGATGAAAACAAAAATGGTTTTATTCCGAAAATTTTTGTCTTAATTAATTTTCTGAAGCACGAAAATACGGAATGGATTTCATTTCCGAACGGAATTGTACTCTGTGACATGGCTGAATATTTTTTGGAAACACTTAAAATCATAGCAGGTGTTATTATATTTTTTTAATGCCGCTTAAGAATTTGCTAAAAGTGATATTTGCAGTTAAAAATATGTAGGTGGGTTTTAAAACTGCAACTGCAACAACTTTAACAACAAAATATTTTGAAAAAAAAAAAAGAAAATATTTTCCGTGATATTTTCTGTAGGCTATAGTACTATGTACTTTTAAAATAGTTAAAAATATTTATAAGGTGCTTTTGCAATTTTCTTGTCTTTTTCAAATAAAATCACTTTTATAAAAATTTTAAATTAAATTGCGTGTAACTTTTAACTGAGCTGCATTTAGGTAAAATAACAAATTAAATTTAAAATTTTTTTCCGTCAAATATCTCCTAAACTGTAAGTGGGTACAATAAATATGATATATTTTCTTTTAGCTCTTAAAAAGCCACTTAAGAAATCTATTTTTGTTAGATTAAAAATTTCAGGTAGAAATATGTTTGAATAAGCCTGAGGTAGCTCATTTTGGGAAGACTTAAATTCAGTAGCATTTCTTTAAAAGCTGTATGTAATTGCAATCGGACTACCCGTTGTGGCGGCTGATTGGGTAACACCGTTGCTTTTATGTTTCGAATCCTTCTTCTTTTGTTGTTCATTTTATTTTCCTTTACCGATTTCCTTTGTTATGAACATGGAGCAAAATTTGGTGTAAAAGTGCCAATGATATGCAGGCACACTTAATACATAACAAGTGAAGATTTTTTTGATAAAATTGAGAGAAAATCTTAATTAATAAATTTACTAAATTTTTATTTGCATTTTAGTTTCTTTTTAAATAAAAACTCTTCAGAAGAATATCAACTATTTAACCAGTTTTCAACAGAAATAGAATATGAGAATTAATTTTTTAATTCAATAGCGGCCTTGAAATCAGTACTGATACGTTCTGCTAAAAACTGATTGGATATAAATAATAATATTTTCCAACATAAAAAAAACTCTTAAGCTAAGATCCCACTATCGGCGCAAACAGCACAATCTGCGACAATTTTTATCGTGCTATATCCGCACACATGTAAAAATATTGCACAATTAATTTTTGGGCGTTCCCATTATCGTCGCATATTGCCACAGTTTTTTTCGGCTCATATCGGCCAAATCTCAATTGCGACAATAATTGGTACAATGCGATCCCACTATCGTGCATTATTGGGCAAATTAAATCATGTATGTATTGTATGTACGAGTATGTATGTACGTAAGTATATGTATATGCGTTTGTTTATTTGCTTGTTGGCAGATACAGTTTAATTTTCGACATTTATTACAATGAAAAAGAGAAAACTGCTTTGGCCGTATATATTGTGTATATAATTAATATAGGAGTATTAATATGTATATAATAATAAAAAATTAATGAATTTTAATTGAATATACTACTACGCAGCACGTACTTCTATTCTTGTTATTTTGTAAACAGATGTTTTCAGGGATGGTAAAATCGTTTTTTTTTTCTGTTCAACAGTACAAATGTTATATTAAATGTTTTAATATATATATAAAATATAACATTTTATTCGCACAAATACTTAGGAATATATGTTTTTAAAATATTATTACTTGTTATGGGTTAGCTAATTTACATACATATGTGCATTTCGTTGGTGGTTAAATATCAACTCATCAGTTGATCTTTACTAAAAACATGATTACTTGAGTAAAAGGTTATATTTTGTAAAAGGGAAGTTTGTTTTTATTTTGCCTTATAAAAACTTTTATTGCCAACAAAAGGTTGTGTAACTGTATAAAAGTTATAACAAAAGTAAACAGATTTATATCGAATGAAAAAAAATTATTTGTGTGATGTTTTTAAAGTTTTTTAAAAGCAATTTTGCGTATGCTTTAGTAATTCGCAAACTTATTATTGCGAGTTTATGTATGAGAAGATGAGTTTTGTAACTTTTTAAACATGAATAGTAAATATCTACTGATGAGTTGGTATTAAGCTAACAACGAAATGCATATACATAGATTACCATCCAATAACAATTTTTTAACAATATATGAATAAAATATAACATTTATTCGAGCAAATACTCAAGAATTTGATTTTAAAATTTTTATTAATTTTTTGCGTATATGTAGATTTGCTAACCCACAACAAATAAATAAAATTTAAATGCATAAAAGATAATAAAAAATTAATTTTGGTACAACTAAGCTTAAAAAAAATAGTTTTACAAGGTGTGCAATTTCAAAATTCGGTTTTCCAGCCCGTGTATCGGCACTGGTTGTCGACTGTGATCGGCGCACGAGTGGCCGACAAAAATCGGCGCATTTTTTACAAATTGATTGCTTAACATTGTGCAATAGTGGGTTCACATTATCGGCGCATCAAGGTTGATTTGGATTGTCCATACTCAGCACAATTTCGGCGCAGATTGTCGCATTTTGAAAAATTGTGTGCGGTCACACTATCGGCACATGAATTGCGACGAAAATTGGTGCATTGCGCCGATAGTGGGATCTTAGCTTTAGTAATTTTGAATTTTCATTAATTCAATAAAACTGAATTGAGCCTGATAATATTACTTTTCAATATAAGTTCAAATAATAATTACGTTTATTCGTAATAATAATAATATAAAAATATAAAACTCTTCACATTTACAATTAGAATCGAGTTTCCGCTAGAACATTGTGCACATGCTGCATATATACCAAAATATCAAAATAATATTGATGGCTGCGATGCAAAAAGAAAAAGTTCATAAGAGTTTCATAAAATAAAAAGAGTGAAAAACACTGTTGTATAGATCGTATTACTGCTATTGTAACAATGACACAATCATGTCTTTCGGTTGCTTGTGACTTAATGAATTAATTGTGTTAAGAAATAAATATGGCAAAAATCTTTCAATACCAATATTGGTACAATTGGTTTCAAAACTAAACTAAAATAAAATGTAATAATTTCTATGGTACCACCATCATCATTATCATCATCATCACCTTTATGAACACGGAATATCTAGCTGCACCACGACTTGCAATTGTATTAAATAATAAAAAAGGGTTTGAAATTTTTATTATTTTATTTACTCCACGATGTGTGAGGGAATTTTGATGTTGGTTTTGTTATTTTTAAATGTGTGTGTGATTTTGTGTTTCTTTTTTTGTTATTTACATACCTGTTGCAATGAAGGCATTGTTTTGAATAAAAATACAATTTCCACTCTTTTTCCACCGATACCGTCAGATTAAAAAGACAAAGTTGAGTTGGCTTATTTTTTTTTTTTTTTTTTTTTTTTTTGTTTCTGTTTATTTGTTTTTGCGGCTTTTTATTTTGTCTATCCTTTTGGTTTGTGTGGGTTATGTGCTTTTGTGTTAGTGTTGGAGAGAGAAACTTATCCCTTAAGGATAAAATAAACCGTTCATCAGCCGCTACTTAAACAGGGTGTCAATGGGGAGTAGTAAAACGTACAAAGCACACAAAAATGAAACATGCATACATACACGGACACTTACATACTCATGCATACATAATAGCAACCGAACGAACGAACGAACGAACGAACGAAAACTACAAAAGCAGCAACGACAGCAGCAAAAACTTTTGTAAAACCGGTGTTTTTCAGGAAAAACAACGAACGAACAGCTTTATTTACTATTGAATGCACACAACTAAACGAACAAGAAAATCAACCGGATTCGTATGACAACGCCAAAAACGAGGAGAGTTTTATTGTTGTTGTTGTTGATGGCGACGACGTTGCCGCACGATGTAAAACAGCTGTTTTTTAAATTAAAACAAATTTATCCATCCATCCATATGTTTGTATGAACATGTGTGTACTATTTAAGAATTTTCAATGTGCAGACCTTTCCCAAAATGCGGCTCGCTCATAAACACACTTTAGAAATGCTCTCCTTTAGAATACTTCCGCTTCCGTAACTTATATACAATATGGAAAGAAAAAGTTTTGCAGGAAAACAAGAACAAACATCAAACATGTACAGATTTTTCTCAAATACGATGAATATAGTTTGGATTTTAGTTTGAGTTTGATGGGTTCAATTTTATTTACAACCTCAACATGTTTTATGTTGATAGTTGTGTAAGTCATATAGATTGTTGATATATTCTTTTCTATTTTGCTGCTGATATCCTGTACTGTTTGCTCTTTTTCTTTCGATTGTTGATTTTTTCCAATGCTGTACGATGTTGCATTAAATGTCTGGTTTAGATTTGCTTTGGTGGTTTTATCATTGAAGTAACATACATCCATACATACATATGTATATTATTTATATTATAGTAGGAGCATGTATGTATGTATGTATTTTATATATGCATGCGTGTGTTGCATATATCTGTGAAGAAGCAATGTGTATTATGCTTTCGTCTCGACCGAGCTTTTCTTTCTTCCTCTGCAGAACGACACGATGACTTACTATCTATCTGTTCAAGCCGCGTTGAATGATGCAAATTTTATGCCTTGTTTTGATATCTTTTCCTTGCAATAATTTTGATTTTCGCACATAATACTAAAACTAGACAGAGAGTGAAGAATTTGGAAAAAAAAATTACGAGAACACATAAAAACGTATAATAAGGCTGAGTTATAAAAAAGAAAAAATATATAATCATGAATATAATTTTCATTGCTAAAGGTTAATAAATATCAATAAGGTGTTATTTTTATTTAAATGCTTAAAATGGAGCCAATTTGTTTCCAAATTTCCACAAGTCTTCGTTGTTTTTGCCTTTTAAAAAGACATGTAATTTAAAAAAACAATTTTTTTTTGTAATTTATGCACAACTCTAGCAGGTGTATGGAATATTTATTTTGCATGTGCGAGTTTAGTGAGTGAAGATATGGATTAACATACATGGATTAAGCATACAGAACTTAAGACATCTGAAAATGAAAAATAAATTATTTTTTATTTAATTACAGAAATAAATTCTGTTTATTAAATATCCTGTACCAGAAACTTTGAAAAATTTTCTGGTTTCTCTTGGCAAAAATTCAATATTTAAGTATTAATTAATAAAGAATTGTGCTGAACTAAATAATAATACCTTGATAACTTTCAAGATGTGTTTAAATGTATTTATTTTATTGAATTTTTACAAAAACTTTTTTAATAACTTTTTATTAACTAAAAATGTTTAATGTAAAATAATATATGTGTAAAATTACGATCCCCTGAAGAAGTAGACAAACAATCAACGAAAATTAAAGAAATTTTATTTAGATTGTATGATATATTGTAGACCTTTTTGTAATATATGTATATAGTAAGTAGTTGTTTGGCTTGAGGTCCTTGGTATTTTAAATAATAAATAAAAATAAAAACTTTTGTTGGTTTTTCATTAATTTATTAATAATCTTATCCGATATTTCGACCAACTTTGTTGGTCATCTTCAGGGAAATATTTAAAATTTTAAAAATTATCAGCGTTGTCCGTTGTTTACATTGGTATGTTTCGTCAGTGATTATTAATAAATAGATGAAAAACCAACAAAATTTTTTATTTTTATTTATTATTTAAAATACCAAGGACCTCAAGCCAAACAACTACTTACTATATACAGAAATTTTATTTACAAAAATTTTTCAAGACCTAATTAGTTTAATTTATTAATTAATATTTGAAACATTTTATTACAGTCTACTGATAATTTGGTATGAACACCCATGAAATTGTAAGATATGATGCAAATGTTGACCATGAAAACTGAAAACCATGTCTTTTAAGCTATTTTCGCGGTAAGATCTCGATTATTCGGGTCTGTTCTAGAATCCGAATTCACTTTCGAGTGAATTACTTTAGCATTTTTGGTGTTCTGCAATTCACATCCACATGTTTTTATTAATAAAAATATGTGGATCTGAATTGCAGAACACCAAAAATGCTAAAGTAATCCACTTTCGAGTGAATTCGGATTCTAGAACAGACCCGATTAACATGCTTAAAACACAACAAATTAAAACTTTTTTAAAACAAAAATTTTATTAAAACAATAAACACAAACAACCTTTTCTATTATAAACTTACAATATTTTTTGCCCGAATATAGCCTTTATCAAGCAAACTCTGTATTCCTCCAATATGTACGAGTATATGGTTAAGAAAATACATATACTCGTACATAATTCTGCAATATTGATGTAATTCTTATTTAAGTGATTCGCAGTGTATTAACTTTTAAATAATAATATTAAGTCAGTTAAATAATAATAATAATAATAAGTAATGTTACGAATATTAATTTTTAGTATTCGCGGATACGAATACGAATATCTTAAAATAGGCGAGTATTCGTAACATCACTAGTATGTATAACAAATCTTGTAATTTTCAAGATTACTGTACAAAGTGTGCTCAGAATTTGTGTATAAAACACCACTACAATATTTTATTTTGGAAAGTTTTACGAAAGATTCGCTGTATGGGCCTTTTCTTATCCTTTCTTTTTAACCTACAAAATATTCCCCTTCAAAATCATCGTAGTAAGCTGAGAGTCCTACAAAAAAAATTTCATAAAATATTACCACAATTTGTCAAGGACTCCAAAGCTCTAAAAACAACTTGATCACCAGAAATCATTCAAAGCTTAAAATGTGTATAGAGGATAATTTTGTATGTACTAACACGTAAAACAAACATTTTCCATTTGTTATTTTATAAGAGCAGTTTTGTAGCACACAAATTTATTTATTTAATCGCCAATGGATTATAAATATCCTTACAGGCTAACAATAAGTTAATTTAAAAGTATATTTAACAATTCCCTATTTTCTAATAACATTTTAAAATTGTCCTCAGACAAAGAAAAATCTATTTTAACAATATTATTCAAATTATTTAAAGTATTTAATGAACGTAATACAGGTTCACGCATAGCATAATTGGTACAATGCGTCGATATATAAAATAAATTTGGTTACAGCTTCTCTATTACTACGTTTATACGCACGACTTACTTGCATAAACGGTGAGTTAATTTCTTATTTGCGATTTCCTTTTCCCCTCACAAAGATCTGCGACTGAAGACACCATACAAAAGAAACATTTTAATATACAGTCTTATTCATAAAAATAAACAATTGTTATATCTTAAGAAATTATTGTCAGTTTTCATACAAAATCCGTTTGATAAATCTTTTAAAAGCCAGAAATTCTTTTGTATAAATCAGACAGATAATATTTATTGAGAAATAGTTGATTCCTGCCTCAGTTGTGTTCAAATAAGATAAAAAGATATATAAATCAACTGCATCTTCTCAAAGCTTTATACCTAGGCAAAAGGTTGAAATTTCTTTTAAATAAAATTATTAAATTAAATTTCTATTTTTATAATTATTAAAAGAGTAGTCGCTGGCATATTTCTCGGTTGCTTCGTCAACCGTAAAATTATTCAGGATTTTTAAAACTCTCATCCCAGTTGTACTAAATACAAAATTGCACCTTGAAAGTATAATACTCGTATATCTATGTGTGTATGAATGTGCGCATCTACATTCAAAAAATGTATGCATGTATGTATGTAGGAGATATTTTCCATCAAGTTAAAATCTTAAAGCATGAAACAAACCGCTTTCAAACTTATAATTGGATTCTTCAATAAAGTGTTAATAATTAAATAATTAACCCGTTTGACGAAAATAACAGAATTATAATCAAAATTATAATAAAATTCAATTTAAAATAAGCAATTAACCTGAAAAGAAATTCCTGCTTTGTTGTTCCACTTTAGCTTTTTTTGTTTGTGTTGCTTTATTTTTTTGCTTTTCAGCCCATCGTTGATTTGCTCTGTTCAGCTTGTTTGTTCGCTTCGTTCATTTGTTCATGCGTCCTTTCATACATAAAAGCCGACAAGCCGTCATACTATCAAAATCACTTCGAATGGAAAATATGGTATTAACCAAAATTGTTTGAAGTCGATTCTTACATTCATACATACGAGTACATAGTATATGGAGGTATAGAAACATGTTAACTTGTAGTTGTTCCTTTTTTTTGGCTGCTAAACTGGCGGCATAATTTTTCTCGAAAAAAATTCTAGTGTTTGGAAAATAGTTCTAATATGGACAAGTAGTAAGTACGTAAGTAAGTTGTGTGCGTATGTGTGTTATAATGACAAACAAAGGAAGGATATGAGCCGAGAGTATGACAAAAATAAAACAAACAAAACATCTAACAATATGGAAAAAGTTAAGTACGTAGAATATGAACTAATGAATATTTTTTAAGAAGTGGAGTTTTTATTTTGTATGTTTCAACTAAATACTAATTCCACTTGTGTCTTTTGCATTACTGCTTACCGCAGTTCTTATCCCCCCGCCCGTTCTCACCGACACTTCTGTATAGTATTTTCAACGTAATTTTTTAGCGTGCACATAGTTGTCATTATAATTTTAAGACGCATACTTAAATCGAAATAAAAAAATATATATGTACATAAAATACGCAAGAAGGAAATAGGCAGAAGGATGTGTTTTAAGAGAAAAAAATAAGAAATTAGTCGCTATAAAGAAGCATTTATTTTAAAGGCAAGAAAACCGTTTCGCATAAAGCGGGGTCAAAAGGGAGGACAAGCAGTGAAGAAAACCAGCAATTTACCACATAAGTTCATAAGAAAAGAATACAATAAAAAAAGAACGAAAACCAGAAAAGCAAAAAAATCCCGAGCCGTAACGTCTACAAATGGGTTTTTTATGTAACTGTAATCCTTTTGCTTAGAAATAATTCGAAAAATAAAAACAAGATGAAGAAAGTTTTATGAGTATGTATTACGAATCTTTGTATAAAAATAGTGAAACACTCACAAGCACACATACACACACGCATAAGAACATTGCCGATGGTGAGAGTACAATTGTATGGAAACGGAGTTGTATATATTGTCTTAATGGTATAGGAAACAGGCTCAATGGAAAAAGTGCATTATTATTAGAACCATAAATCAGCATGAAATGAGTGAACAAAAGAATAACTACCACTGACTAGTAGAGCAGAGTAAAAGTATTTGTATTGCATACAGTTGTAGTTGTAGTTGTAGTTGTTCTAAATTGTGTTGTTTATAAACCGTAATGGACTATTAATGGCCCTTGGGTTAGTGTTAGTTGCACTTTACTGGACTTGTTAAATATAAAGACGTTTTTTTTCTCTTGTTGCAGTAATTTCAAAATTCAGTTACCAATATTTTTTTTTACATCCACTAAATATAATTTAAGTTGTTTAACACGTTCCCTGTCCCAAACAAAAAAGCAAAACTGCCTCGCACATCCAATTGGTTTTTTGTTGGAAATTGTACTGCTATGGTCGTATGAATATCCCCAACACAGAATAATAGTGATATAAAAAGTGGAAGTGGGTAATATGAAATCAAGAAAATTCATTTTACAGACGCAAGAAGATATTATAAAAGAGTTCGGGACACTTCCATCTCAAGACCCACTGATTCAAATACTTCTATGGCCACCGCGTCAGTACCTAACCAACACTTTTTGTCTAAAATTCCGCGGAAAGCTGACGGCAAAATTGGGCGAAAATGATGCTGCGGATGTTACGAAAGCATGCGAAAAGATGGTGCTGACTTGCCTTGTTTTGAAAAGCGCCATGTTAAAAAATAAATTTAAAAAATCTGCAATTTCGGCAATAAAAATAAAAATAGTTTCGTACGTCCCGTTGCAAAAACAGCGTAGTCTAAGCACGTTTCATTAAATTATTCCCCTTCAAAGTTGTATTGATCTCCTGAGCCAGATGTGACTCATGAACGTAGGCGTGCAATCTAAATGTACGTTTTCTGAGCCATATGTGGTTCATCGGACAGGGAACGTGTTAATATGAAAACGAAACTCCAACGTTATTAAGCGTACCGATTTCAGCTTTAAGTTTATGAATATTTAAATAATTCATATCGTTACGTTAACATAGAAAGGCCCTTACTCATATTTTTTATCTCATCGCATATTTACCATACTTCGATAGTTATCGAAGTTATCGAAATAACCAAAAAAGCCTATCTGAAAAAAAAAAAAATACTTTTATGGCTTTTATATATTAAGGTAACGATATATTACTTTGGTTTCGTCAATGGTCAATCAATTTTATTGTGCTTTTGTTTATTTAAAAAAATAAAAATACGGAATAATTTGCAAAAACAACAAAACATGAATATTTCGATGGCTGTTTGGAATTTCGAAAAATGTTGATAAACAGCTCAAAACACTAAAACTGAATTAAATTCGCTGGTTGTAGGACCAGCACTCAGGGAATGACCTTTACTTATGTAATGCAGAGTACCAGAACTAGAGTGAGGAAGGGATAGGGCAGAGAATATAGATGGTGAAAATATAGAAGATGCCTTAATTCTTTTACAACTCTGTTATTTATTTATTTATTTTTTTTTTTTTTTTGATTAATTTTATTATTTATTGAATCTTCAATTATAGATTAAATTATCAATAAGTTTTTCAAATCTTAAATCTAAAAAATCTGTTATTGCGCATTTTTTTTACTTTTAGAACAGTATTGCAGCACCTCTGGTGTTAAGTAGACGCATTAAATTTCTTAAGCTGTGTGAGGTCTACATTAGTTTGGTACAACGGTTGATAGTTGCAGGAACAGTTTTTAGCTACCATCACTTTAACAACAACAATTAATACAATGCCACACTAATGCACATCAGAGAAATATATGATATTGATTGACTTGCTCTGACCAGGGTTTGGATCCAGGTTCTAAGTCCTAGTTTGCTTTGAAGTCAACGCGGTAACTACTTCAGCTAACACCACCCCATATACATACATATATTCTGTACAATAATTAACTTTTTGTCAAATGATTAATTGATTCAATTACGGAATTATATTAAACTACTTTTACATTTTGATTTATTGAAAATTCTTTCAGCGACATCCCACTAGGACTCGGGTCGTACCGATGCGAAAATCCAATTGTCGCGAAACTTACTTACGTTTTTACAAGTTTCGTTAAAAGAAAAAAAAACTTAAAAAGTCAATTAAAATATAAATAAATATATAATTGTTTTTTTTAGAGATTATTTAGATATACATATGTATACATTTTTAACTGCTGTCAGCTATTAATCAAAATATGGCTAAGAAAAGAACATATACTCATAAGTACATTCACTATGGTTATTTATAATAACTATTTTTAGAACAGACTTAATTTTGTATAAGATTATGATTTAGATGGAAAAATATACTGCATACAACTATGGTTTTTGTGTGCTTCCGCTTTCGATGTCGAAAGGATTAAGCGGAGTGTTCACAAACAGTAGCCCTCCTATAGTCTCCCTTACATAATCAACGTTTTATTTCTTCGTTCATAATGAACTGCATTAAGCCGGCAACAAATTGGATTCTAGAAATATTATAGTAAGATTTTTTTGGACAAATAAAAACTTTTTTCGCACGCTTTGATTTTTAAATGAGAAAAAAGTGTAAGTAAGTTATCCATTAATATATTTTAATATAATATATATAATTTGTAACATGTTTTTAACGATATAAGAGTACATACATAAATATGTATGTATTTAGTAAATATAATAAATTTTCGAATTAGAATTTCCATAAATTTTAATGGGCCGGCAAAATTAATTTCTGTGTTGTTATTTTTTATTAAATAAATCGCTAACATTCCAAATAACAAATGAAAATTAAATTATTTAAATAATTACAACAAATATTTGACAGGATATTCATCATGTTTGATGTATCAACAGCAAAATAAACTATTAATAATAATAATTACATTTGACTTTAAATACATTTTAAACATTTACAATTATGTACTTGCAAACAACACAGAAGAATTATTTCATAAATTACTTAACTTTCAACAGCAACTAAGTCGTTTTGTTATAAAGACAAAATTAACACATTTATGACTTTAAAAATTAGGAAGTTGAAATGATTAAATAATTTAAGACAAGTAGAAATGAAACAAATTTGAAATATTCCCATTAACCGGCAGAAGGCAAACAAAAAAAAAAAAAAAAAATAAGATGTTGCTGGTGATGATGAGATGACAAGTAATAAGAGCGAAAACCAAAGACGCTGATTCTAATATAAAATATAAGTTATTTTCATCTTTTTTCTCTTCAGCAAAACGGAAGCCTCATAACGTTTGCATGCGAATACACGCACACATGCATGAACATACTGTCACAACTTTTAAAACAAAGTGCGAACACATGGTTTCGGAGTTCAAAGTAAAACACAAGAATTTACACGGTCTATTCGCTCTCATCCTCCGTCATATTCTCGACGTAATAGAACGTTTCAAAGGAAAATGTTCAATGAAATAAATGAAGGAGGTACAGAAGTGTTCCATGGATGAAAAGAAGAAGACAAACTGAAGAAAATATATAAATAAAGAGACATTTGTCAGACTGTTGTCGTTGGATTTTTTTTTCTTTTATATTTCATTTTATTCGTGCTCATGTGTAAATATGTTTCGTGGTAGTATTTCCTGCTTTCGAAGTGATGAAATGTGTACATTTTCAAATAGTTGTATTACTATCCCAACTTTACTCCTTTTTATTTTAATGGAAACCAAACGACAACTACGAATGCAACCAAACATCTTTTCATCATGTTCCAAGCATATCTACGATAGATGCGTGTTTGCTTCCAACTTTTAAATGGATGTTTGTGTGAGCACGATTTGATAGTGAATGGGAAAAATGGGAAAAATCTTCCGCATAAACAGTCACCCGAACAATCTCTCCCTCCGTCTCATTGATGCAACATCTGAAGCAGAGCTTATAAAGAATTTATATATATGTATATGTATGTATACTGTGGATAGAAAATAATTTTATTTTTATTTAACTATAAGATATTAGGGTAAAGTCTTAAACTTTCATTATTAACGAATTCAAAATTTGGTTCCGCAATCTTTCGTAAAGTCCACTCCAGATACCGTTAAAACTGCCAATACTTTCTCTAGCCTCATTACATAGTTGTGTTTTGTTTCAGTCTTTTATTTTTTTATATTTTTTGAGTTGCGGTTTTACTTTTCACACATATGTATGTACGTAAATGGTGTTTTCTTTACCATTTCAAACATCCTGTCATACTACGCTCACTTTTTCATTTATGACCAGTATACTCTTCCAAATTATCATGGCGATTGACAGGCTACAAAATTATCCAGATTTACTTTGAAAATTGGCTCTAGAGTAGTTGGAAACTGATCCGATATTTTATCGCAAAATTGTTTTCAGCGATGCCACTCATTTTTCGCTAAGCGAGTGTGTTAATAAACAAAATTGCCGTGTATGAAAAAAAACTTATCCACAACATTACATCCAGAAAACCGCGCTGTATGGTGCAGTTTACACGTTGTGTCATCATTCGCCCTTATTTCTACCCTTCAGTCAATGGAGATAGTTGATGCGCCATGGCCAATGATTCTTTGTTTTCAAATATGGATGCCATTGATAAGGGTGACTGCTACCAATGCCTAATTGAAATAAAAAATTGGCGATAAGGGCCTATTGTCGTATTTTATATGGTTTAAGCTGCTAAGCTAGCAACTCTTGACGCTTTGGTGGCAAATATTGTTTGCGTTACTCGTGACAAACGGACAGCAATATACGTAAAAGGGACCAAAAATTGGACGTCAAAAATGAACTTCGTCAAGAAAATTTACGGTCGCAGTATGCCCGAACTCATTTCTTAAACACCTTTCTATCAGTTAATTAACCCAAAATCATGTATTTTTTGGCAATGATTTCTGTAAATGTATCGAATATCATTCCGATATCACACACTTTATGTCGCTGTTATTGTTGTTGTTAGATTTTTTAACAGATATACATATAATTAAAATACAATAAATACGAACTTTGTAAAATCACTTGCGAATACTTCTAATCTTACTAATATTGTAAATGTGAAAGCTTGCAGATGTTTGTTCCGCTCTAGCTCGAAAACGCAGATTAAAATATACTTAGGTTACTTTTTAAGACGTAAAAATGGGACAAATTGGAACTTTTGGTATTTTTTGTTTGTTTTTACAATTTTTTTGGGTGATGCGGGGTAAAAAGAGGAAAAGCTGTTTCTTTTGGTACTTCTTGCTTTTGATAATTTTTGTTTTTCCGATTACTTTGGTATATTGACAGTTTACATGTCTTTGCATGTCGCGGGAACGAAGTCAAGGGTAAAAGCTGGTTTACACACAACATACATATATATAAAGATTTTGTTTGGTGATAATTTTTTACGATTTGCCACAAGTGTAGATATTTTCCCAATTATTATTTATTTATTTATTTAATTCATTTGTAATATTTGTAGCCTATTGGCCAATATGATATATTACACAAAAAATATCTAATGACAATGAGATCATTTGTTTTATACATATAAATTCTTCTTAAGAAAAGTGGATTTACTATAATATATTATAACATCCTTATCAAATACAAAAACTATATTAAATTTATTAAATTTAACCAGGCAAGAGTAGTACCAATTCGGTAATTTATGCAACAAGATATTAGCGGTTATTATTAAAGAACTCGAGGAGTTTACGTTTAAATAACATGACTGACATGGAGAATAAGCGAAGGTTTCTGGGTAGAATATTCCATAACATAGCCATTCGTACCACTATAGACATTTGACACGTGATATTATATATACGAGGTATTAAAATTTGAGGACTTCTAATAGAGGTAGAAAATACTATACTTCGCATCAAGCTGACCGGATATCGAGATTTAACAAGTCTGAAAAGATAAATTAATAGTCTAAACTTATGGTAATCATCAAAACTAACGCTCAAGTATTCATATACATAACTAGAAACATGTGTTATAATTCTAAGTCCATAGACAAATCTCAGAACTTTATGAACCAGGGATTTAATTCTATTCCTGTTTCCCAAATTACAACCGGAGTAGACCTCTAAACAATAGTTCAATTGTTCAAAGAAGAGCATTAGCCATTGTCGCTTTAACAAGACAAGACCAAGTTGAGGCGGTATAGCCTTCGCAGAGTTAGAAACACCCTAGTCGAAAGATTATCAATATGGGATTGGAACGACAGTTTATCGTCAAGTAGTAGGCCAAGGTACCTCAATGTAGAGACTATTTCAAAAGTTGCATTAGAAATCTTTAGTTCATCCGTAAAGCTAGAAGACCTAGTCGCCCTAAAAAACAATGCTTTCGTCCTATCAGGATTAATACACAGGTCGTTACCAAGCATCCAAACATTAACAGCAGCAAGGTCACGATTAACAACAGAATGAAATAGAGCAGTTTTAATATTGTTTCTATTCCATAATAGCTGGATGTCATCAGCAAAGGCAAAAGCTTTACAATCGCAGTCCCCCAGAAAGTCAAAAAAGTCGTTTAGATAAATGGAAAATAATACTGGTCCGAGCACTGATCCTTGTGGAACACCTGATCGAATGGTTTTTAAGGTAGAACATGTGCTGTTCATTATTTTATGAAAAAAAAAATTAATTAATGAATTTAACTTTTACACGTCTGATTTGCAACAAACGTTCTTCATAGAGATATAATACAAGAATGTATTTGTGCGAATTATGTAAGTTGTTGTGTGTGCGTGTAACTGTGGATAGTGCAGTAAAATGGTAATGAAAAATAGAGTTAGTTAAATAATAGAAAACAGTAAGAAAGACTTAAACCACACACATGCACACAAGCACACACATTAACTCATTCAATATCAAATACAAACAAACACTAGACATAAGGCTGGTAAAATAAGCAAGAATTTTAATATGAATGTTTGGATTTTTATTACAAATAATCTGATGAATAGTCCATTAGTTACCAATAAAACTTACACTCTTTTGTTATATCCTTCAAACATATGTACATAAAAATGCACTGCAATGTTCGAGTATATACATGTATTTTTATATAAATGTTTGGGTGCATAAGTTCAAAGTACAATATGTTCTAAACAAGGATGCACTCATTCATATTAATGCATTAGAGTTTCCACATTTTTACTTTTTTGTTTCTGAGTTTTGTTCTTGTTGTTGCTTAAAATTATTCAAAGAAAAAGTTAAGGAAGAGTTTTATTAAAATGCGATTTACATTTTCAAATGAGGTTAAATAAAAAAATTAAATCGAGTGGTAACAAAACTCGATATTTTATGTTGATTTCTTCTTTAATCTGTCTTTGTATGGTGTGGTGTGTGTGTGTGTGTAATATGTTGTGTTTGAGAAATAAACATTTAAATACTTACATAATTTAAATACTGTTTAATTTAATAATTAATATCAGGGGTGATGTTGATAGTTTTTTGCTAATAAATAAGTGTTTCTGTTTAAGTAATTTGAGTCTATTTTAGCTTTTGTATAGAATTTGTTAGAATTTCCAACTGATTTGTTGATGTTGCGTAATTGCGAATGAAATAAGAACTTTTACAGCGATTTCTTTTATTTGTAACATATCGAGATTTAGTGGACATTTTTTTAATGACCATCTATGTATGAGTGTCAGACAACACAATTCAGCGTGAATGATCGTAGTTGTGTAAAGTTTTTACGTGATTGTTTCAATATTGTCATTTTTTTAAATCTTAATTAAAAATACTGAAAAAAAATCAAAGCTTGAAAAGAAATATGTATATATTATGCTGTAATTAAGTTTAAAAGAATTAAACTAAACACAAATAAAATTAATTTTTAGTCGAACTTCAGTTAAAAAACTTATGACGTTGAGCCTGAATAGAAGAATATGTACAAGTTTCAAATTTTAGGGTTGAATAAATGAATTTTATTTGTTTTATCAAAGCAACTTTTAATTAGTCAGGCTTAATTTAAGTTACATTTTCCTTTTTTATTTAAAAATTAAATTTAAGAAAACTTGTTAAGAAGACTTGTTTTATAAGATAATGTGAAGTTTGTTTATTTTATATATTAATTCATTTATTCAACCTTGAAATTTGTAAACTTGTATTCTTTTATTCAGGCTCAAAGTCATGAGTTTGTTGTTTTTCTTAAAAAACATTTTCGTGATATTGCCAATAATGTAAGTTTTCAGCCTCTTTGATTTACTGGAATTTTATACCTTTTCATAGATATCTATAGGTTAGGTTTCGAGGGCCGCCACATCTGAGACGTGACGCACTTGGGTCCGTTAATTCGGTCCCTTTGTGATATAGATATCTATTCTTTTGATCGAATCAAAACTGATCGAATTAAAATCCTTCAAAATTAAGGAATATGAATATTTAGATTTTTTTTTTTTAAACAAACAACTTTAAAGCGCCATATAATATGAGAAAATCTAGAATCTAGACTCTAGATGAGATTTATTTGTTGTGATAAACATGAAAATGTTTAGCTCTCAAAATAGGAGTGTGGATGCTCCTGAAAACAACGTTGTTCTGTTTAACGTTTGAGTTTAAAATAATATAATCCATTTCTAGTTAATAATTTACTCCCATGAAAATCCACGCCCTGATAATTACGTATTACATACAGGTAACATAAAAAGCCTCAACTAACATTTTAATTATTTTACAAGAAAGACAACTAACTATGTATGTAAGTGCAAATTAGATTTTGCTATATATTTTCTGATCGGTAATAGTTGGACATTTTAAATTCAAATAAAATGATTCAATGAACAAATTGCAAATACATATTTCAAGAAACTCGTTATGTATTTGATAGATAGTTTCTGTACCACAGAGTTGTTATTGCTGTGAATTTGTGACGCCAAGAGGTATGCAACACTATGTATGTACATATATTTACATTTTGCTTAATAATATTAATAATTTTTCAATTTATAATATGTAAATTCAATAAAAGTTTTTAATTTGATTAGGGTATTTTAAGAGGTTTTAAATAAGTATTATCAATGCAAATTCATAGCAGGTAGACTCGGCTCAATTCGCTTTGAAAAACCACCACTTACTTGGTCAAAAAATGTAACGAAAAATGTGTCAACAAAAAATTGGACAAAGTAACTAATAAATATAGAAGCATACAGTAGATATTTGCAAATAATCTCATCCAGGTAGTTGAAACTTTGATTAAACAATTCGCAAATTTGGCACTGGTTCTTCTCAAAGTCGACGAGAGGTTTGTTTTATGTCTGTTGCAATTAGGAAAAAGTGCTTAAATCACTTTTAAAGGTTTAAGTGGGTTGATAAAAATGTATTACCATTGTACTATAGGTATGTTGATTATTCGTTTTTTGATTCTTTTGATTTACTACAATAACATATATGGTTCTGTCCACTATAACAAATATATTAAATTTGAAATATAATATGTTACAATGTATATTAAGCAGTTATTCCATATGAGCTAATTATTGATAAAATGAAAAGCAGCAATTAATTGAGGCAGAACTTCTTTAAAATTCGGTTAATCTAAACAACACTTTGCCCTGAAATACCTTTGAGAATACGATGGTGATATTAACTCAAAATCATATCTTAGACACAGATACTTTTTACATGTATACATAAATAAATACATATGTATGTAGTTACATATTTACAAATATTTACACACATACAAAATTTATAGTTATGCATACATTTTTAAAAACGTTTTTTATAGGGATATTTTAAATCTGTGCAAAATTATTGAATTCTATCATCAAATATTGATAAGCTCTGACTTCAAAGAAGCACTGCTTTTATGAAAATCCAAACTTTGGATTCCAAAGTTAAGTACATGTTGATTTTATTCGATGATTTCGAAGGTTGAATCCTATCGGCCTATTAGTTTATTGCCCAAAATTTCAAAACTATTTGAAAAGCTGTATATGAGCAAGCTGATGCCTATAGTGACTAGAAGTGGATGCATTCCAGATCATCAATTCGGTTTTCGCAGACAGCATAACACTTTTGAACAAACTCATAGGCTTGTGAATGTTGTTAGAAACACTTTTGTAAAGAAGAAATATTGCTCTGCGCTATTTATAGATGTTTCTCAAGCTTTCGATAAAGTATGGCACGAAGGTCTTATACACAAATTAACCCAAAATCTACCCGCAAACATCGTCAAGCTTTTAAAAAGTTATTTAATTGAACGAAAATTTGTAGTTAGGGAAGGCAATTTTTCAAGCCCTCCGCAGTCGATCAAAGCCGGAGTCCCTCAAGGCAGCATCTTCGGTCCTTTACTTTTTTTAATATATGCCTCTGACTTACCGTTAAGCAGTAACATTCACACGTCACATTTGCTGATGATACAGCTTTTCTAAGCGTTCATGAAAATCCTGTCGAAGATTCCCGGAATTTGCAAGGGTACATATCAAAACTGGAAACATTGCTAAAACAATGGCGGATAAGAGTTAATGAGCAGAAATGTGTACACGTCACTTTTACGTTACGCAGGGAAACATGCCCGCCTATACAAATCAACAACGAGACTATACCACAACACACTGTAGTCAAATATCTACGCGTTCATCTTGATCGTCGTTTAGCAAGAAAATCGCACATAAACGCAAAGTTGAGCCAAATGAAATTAAAAGCAGCCCAAACGAATTGGCTTATTGGAAGAAACTCTATACTAAGCCATGACTGAAAAATCCTCTTATACAACGCGATCCTAAAACAAATATGGTCCTATTGAATACAGTTATGGGGCACTACCTCAGAATCGAATGTACAAAAAATTCAAAGGTGACAAAACAAAATTCTACGTACAATAACAGCAGCCCCCTGGTACATCCGAAATCATCGAATTCACAAAGATCTCGATGTTCCGTTGGTTAAGACAGTATTTTCTAAACACGCGAAAAAATACATTAAAAAACTTGAGTTGCACCCAAATCCACGCAATATTCTAGAGTATAGAGGCCACACCCGGCTTAGAAGGAGGGATACTCTTTCTTTCAGCCGTACACGAGAGATGTAAAACAAAAAAATCAACCGTTGAAACTAGAAATTTTGTTGAACATTGGCTAAACTAAACATATATGGGCATTTCCACAGAAAAGTCTACTTTTTGTCACGTAACGTCACCAAGCCATTAAGCTTGTTTCTCGAAGAAAATTTTGTATATTATCTTCTTTTTTTGTATTTTAGCATACACTAGTAATTACGTCAACATTCAGTAAGAGTAGGGAATATTCGAGCAGCATGGCTCTAAAATACAAGTTTAGTTGCATGGTGACGTTACGTGACAAAAAGTAGACATTTCTGTGGAAATGCTCATATTTAATATTTATAGATTTAAGATTTGAACAACTTATTGATGTTTCAATTAATATTGAAGATTCAATAAATAATAAAAATTTATCTTAAAAATAAAAAAATGTTCATTGTCATTCTAATTTTAATACATATGTACATTGTACATATGTATGTATATACATAACATATCGTGCAAGATAACCAGCGTCACTTCTACATTATGATATACATACATATGTATGTATGTAGGTATGAATCGATATAAAGATGACCTGTCTTGCTTACAAAATAAAACATTATTGGTTTATTCAAGGTTTATGAAAAGTATTTTGTATGGAAATTCCTTTTATAATGTCTTAATTATTATATATATTATATTATTACTTAATACTTTTTATAACAAGAACGTTGAATTTACGAAAAAAACATAAGTGTAGACCTTTGTTATTTATAAAGTTGACAATTATGGTTAGGCCTTATGAATAAATCTCGAAATATTTACATACATTCATACATACATATGAATGTACCTATGTATTTAAAAAAATTTATTACTTCTTTTTCATTTCATATTTATAACGTGGGTCGATAGGACAATAAATTAATTTAGTGGAGAAGCTAAATGGACACCTAAATTTCCTTAAAACTTTTTCCTATTAATGTTTCATGGTTTTGGATGTCTGCTAAAATTGAATTTCTATATACATATGTACATACATATGTACTTACATAAGTACATATTCCAACAAGAACCACATTATTGAACTAGAAAATTTTTATTTGAAAAATGGAGCCATGGGTAAATAATTATTACATATTGTTGCTAATCGTACAAATATATATGTATGTATGTATGTATATACATACATATGTACATATGTAGACAACAGCAAACATATGATTAATAACAAAGTGTACAAAGTGATAATGTTCAAAAGTTATAGAAATGAAATGCGGCATGGAAGAAACAATCATGTAAAAACCGGCAAAGTTATAAACGATTTTTACAAAAGTTATAAAAAGAAGAGAGTGGAGCACAAAGCAGTAACTACGAAAAGTACTAACAACAATACAAAATACTTACTGACATATATACATACACGTACATATGTATATACATACATACATACCTTTAATACGTGGTGAAGTTCTTGGAATAAAACGAAGGGTCACTAATGACAGATGTTGATGCTTAATATGTTTGTAAGTAGATGGGTGGAAAGTGACGTTTGAAGAGTGTGGGGGAGGCCAGAAGTGACAAGAAATTTGTAAGACATAATGAACAGAAATTATTGAATAGAATATAGTATGCATGTAAGCAACAAAACTTATACACATTAAAAAGATAACAGCATCGACTATAAAGACAACAATAGTAGAAAAGCTGAAATGAAATATTTTTACAACTAACGCAAAATACAGCAAAATAAAACACACAAAAAAAAAGTAGGAAAATACCAACGTGACAAACGAACAAGAAGACGAACGACTCCTCCCGATTTTATTGTATTTTTTTCGTACTGTTTTTATGCTGCAGTGCACTAATAAAAGTTTATGATGATGATGATGATGCTATACTATAATATTATTTATTACTTTTAATTTTAAGCCAACTTTTCTCGATTTCATTATAATTTTAATGTTCTTACAAAAAATAGATTTTGCCAATTGTCACCTACCTTTTTACAAAACCGCTAAAAAGTTTGATGCCTGCCTGCTTTCTGTGTTAAGCTAAATTGGTAGTTATTTATTTAATGTTTCACGATTTAGTTATTTTTTTACTAGAACATTTTTCATATCTTTTTTCATTTATGTATGAATGTGTATTTGCTTTTGTTTAAAGGAGGAATTATTTCAAACTGTCACAGGCTCATTTCAATACATTTAGCTTTAAAAACATAAAAATTTCATTCACCGTTACTTGCGTTCTTTTATTTTATTTCTTTCAATTATTTTTTGACACTTGTTCCTTTTAATTGTTGTTGATTAAATAAATAAAATAATTACAACCACTTTGTAACAGTTTTTTTTTTTTGTATTGTTCTACTATAACAACAATTAACGAGCAAAAAGTTCTTTCACATAAAATTGAATAATTAAAACACAAAATACAAACAATTTTCAAGTATTTTTTTCAAAAGTTGTGCTTTTTAGAAGTTTTAGTGCTTGAGAAAATAAAACCTCACCTTTCGAATAAAATCAAGAGACTGTGCAGGATTTTGGGGAATTTAAAAAAGTAATTTTTCTGTCGGTTTTATACAAAAGGAGTGTTTGTTGTATCTAACATCAGACATGTTGGTTGGCTGGACTTGATATCACATAAGTTGTCGCTGAACTAATATTAAATGTTTGCTAGCCTGGACAAATACCATTGGAACTTTTTACCATTGGAAATTTTTGCAATATTTTCGCACCAGAAAAATCATTATTATTATACCTATTTCTAAACTTTTAAGTAACAAAACTTTTTAAAGTAAACTTTATTTTTTACTAAACCCTATCAGGAACAGTAATGGAAACAGAGAAAAACCCAGATATTGGAGCCTTTAGAATGTAATAGGTCGGAATTTAAATTTAAAAAATGTAGAACAAAGTTTTCGAAATGGTGTCACCGCACAAGCCATAGGGTTTTTGTACACTCCGAATAGTAACTTTTCTAGTCGCGCCAATTCGCGGAAAATAAGATCTTGAAAAAATCTGAAAAATTTCACAAAGAAGGCACGTATTGAAAATTTTAAATCCAAAATAAAGAAAAAAGCGGCTGCAATTTCCTAATTACCCTAGTTATTGTGACTGAGATCTTGCCATTTGTAAAGTTTTTTTTATTTTATTCGTGATTCTCTAAAACTACTACTGATACTGGCTGATAAAAACTTTAAAAATTCTGCTGCTTCCTGCCGCGAGAAAACCGAAAAATCTCTATAAATTGCAAAATTTTTAGAAAGCCAAAATTAAAATAAAAAAATATTGGTAAAAAAATGCAAGAAAGCCAAAAAGTTTGTCAGAATTGCACAATTCGCGAAAAAGCGACAACTTGCGAAAATTTATTTAATATCAATAAAGCCATAATATTAAAAAAAAAACGCTGAAGGCTTAAAGAATGCAAAAATCGAGAATATGGCGAAAATTTTCCAAATCTTGCTAACGAGAAAATTACAAACCCAGAGACTTACACATAAATTGATAAGAAATCGCAAAGCTGTTCAAAGAAAAAAAAAAGGAAAAACGCGAAAAATCGCATATCGCAAAAAAATTGCTCCATCACTTGTGTTGAAATGTACAAATCAGTATTGGCTCAAAATTGAAGACGAAATGTGGAATTAGGGTGAAAGTATGTATGTAATAGCGTTTGTGCAATTTGCAAAAATATTTTGTTATTATGTATTACTTTTCTGTTGCCCAATTGCAGAAAATATTCATTAGCAGCGAAATGTTAGTTAAAAAACAAATTTATGTTTTTTGATAGTTTTATTTAATATTTTGTTGAAGAAAATATTTGTTCCGGATTGATCGCAGGGAAAATATGTTTTCCCATTTTAGCACTTGCCGTTGTTTGACAGCTGTTTCAGCAAACAAACAAATCTGAAAATAAATATTCGTAGTGTGGCCATAAAACAACTAGTGTATTTATATAAATAAATTTTTGTTAAACATGAACCAACATATTTGAAGCAAATGTTTCCCCAATTTCACCGTAGCTTTACACATTTATTTGACTTAAAGTAAAACCAGTTGGATACTTGAGTTTATTCCTAATCGGGATTACTTATGCTCCTTTATATTTTTTTTTAGTTTATGTTCGCACTTTTTAAAAACTGTATAAAAATACTTTTTATGCTATATAAAAACCAAGTTAAATGACACTATCCCTAAGCAAATGTAGCGTTTACGTTTTTTGGACAAATATTTGATTTATGTGAACGTTGCTTTACTTATTTCAAATTTATTTTTGTCCATTATTGGTATTAAACATGGAGTTATATGTTTGTAAGACATCGCCGTGGACAACTCAGTATTTTCAAATCGACAAAAAAAAATTTATTATATTATTTTTGTTAATTTTTTGTATTGAAAAGAGGCAGTTAAAAAAGTATTTAATACCTTTTGGAATTGTTTCAAGTACATTTCGGATTATAATATTTATTCACAACATGTAGCTAAAGGTGGTGTTGGCTGAAGTGGTTAGCGCGTTGACTACTAAGCAAACAATGACTTGGGTCCTCGGTTCAAACCCTGGCCAGAGCAAGTCAATCAACATCATTAATTTCTCTAATGTACATTAGTGAGACATTTTATTAATTGCTGTCGGACTATTTAAGTGATAAAGGCATAGCACTGGTCACTAAAAAACTGTTCCGACAGCGATTGATGCAGTTCGAAGCTAATGTACACAACATCGCCCTCCTTCGTCGGTTAGCAGAAACATCGGCGAAGTAAAACAATTAATAAAATGCCTGCTAATACAGCTTAACAAAGTTAATGCGTCTACTTAACACCGGAGGACCTCAACACTGCCTTAAAAATTAACATTACCCGCAAAGCAGAGTTGTGAAAGAGTTAAGTCTTCTAAATTTTCAACCGCTATTTTCTCTACCCTATTCCTCTCCCTGAGCTCCGGAACAGTGCATTGCATACGTAGGGGTCATCCCCTGAGTGCTGGTCCTAATTAAAAAAAAAAAGTAATCCCAAAATGCAATAATTTAGAACGAGTTTCCTGTATACGAAAAATCTGTTTGTTATATATCCAAAATTGAATTCATTTTATAGCATCGTGGTCTCACCAGTTTTCGTGTACTTCGTTCTACTGTAGTTACAAATAACTTATGACTGGCAGTGCTAAGAATTAGTAAAGTCTGGCAGCTTTGCATTTAAGAGAAATATCAAAAACAGCTGTGCTAATTTATTTCCAGTGCCGCTAACCTTTTTTCCACAAATTTTCGTTCATGTGTGTTTTTGTAGCATATAGTTTTCAATCTGTAGAATATATTATATTATAGAATTTTTGCATTAATAAATTTTTATTATTTTATTCTTCCTATTAGTGGCATTGTGTTTACGATCTGTTTATTAAAAAATTTAAGGTAATTTATCAAGTTTTTTTTTTAACAATTAGAATCATGGTGAATTCCTCTTCATTAGCATTACTGCCATCACGGTACAAAAGACCGCAAATATTTTTTTAAAATTATACTTATGTAGTCGCAAAATAATATTTGGGAAATTGTAAATCACAAAATATATTCTTTAACATAAATTAACAATGACTGGTGACAGCGAAATGCGCAGTAACGTCAATAATGAATTGAATGGCATCATTGATGTGGAACATTATCGTAAATTAGTAAAGCTATATATTGATATGAGGCGTTATGAGACGGCGCTCTTTTGGGCAGAAAAGGTATGTTGCCTAAGTCAAAATGATCCTAAGGACGTGTACTGTCAGGCACAGTGTATGTTCTTATTGAAAGAGTATCATCGTGCTGCACACACCATACGATTGCACAAGCTGGAGAAGACTCATATTCCCTGCTACAATTTACTACTGGAATCACTGTACGAAGCAAAGGAGTTTAATGAAGCTATTGTTGTTATTAACATGGTGGATATTGAATACTTGTCTGCATCATTAATAAATCAACCGCTGGACGGCGGTAGTGTAGAAGCCCCCAGTATGTTATTTGGTGATGATAATAGCAAAAATGTGTGTTGTGACAAATTGCTAACATTTTGATTTTTATTAGTTCTATTTTTATATTGCAGGAAATTTTAGCTTCTATAAACTTTTTGAAAGGTAAAATTTATGAGGCCATGGACAATCGTGGTCTAGCCATGGATTATTATGTACAGGCTTTGCACAAGTCGATATACTGCTTTGAAGCTTTGGATGCTTTAGTACAACATGAAATGTTAATGGGTTGGGAGGGTAAGTCTTGATAATTTTTTTTAATTTAATAGTGTGCGTAAAAAGGTTTGAATATTGAATCAATTTACTTATGTTTCCATTAAAAATATTTGGGTTTTGGTCGTCGGATAGATATTAAAGCTTTAAGGTAGTTATTACGTTTATAATCATGTTTTTTTTTTGGTTGTTCATTTTCGGGCGCAATTTTGTGACCACAGTTGAAATTTTTAGATATAAAACTCATTAAAAAAATATTGGTAACAAAAATCTAAAATTAAACTACTGATCAATGTTTAAGCAAGACTAAATTATTTTCTTATTCTTGCTTTGAGTACATTCGCTTGCGTGCGTTGTGTTTACAGCCTCTTGTGTATACTACTAAGACTTCGATATAAAGAGGTTCTAAGAGACAGAGGAAGGTTGAATACGTCGAAAAATTGCGCCTGGTCTATAGTTTTATCAACCAAACAAATTTTCAAGTATAATTATTTAAGCACTTCTCAAGAATTTATGTTTTCAAAAATTCAATTTATTTGTTATGCGTTAGCTAATGAATGCATTTTTTGAAAATTTTCAAACTTACTTGCCTTTACAACTTGAGTGTCAAGGTTATCTATTGGGTCATCTATTAATATTACACGATATTATTATTATTATAAATTAATTACGTACTTTGACTAAATAAAAAGAAAAACATTTCTAAAACGGAAAGTTATCCAAAAGATCTGTCTGCTGCTATAACAGTAAATGTTCACTTATTGCAGAACGCTAGCATCATAATTATTCTCATAATAATCCTCCTTCTTGGAATAATACGTTCTTTTTACTTGAAATTTTAATAGATATTATTACTTATTACCGAAAATCTACAATATATTAAATAATTTTTATTATTAAATATCTTGTAAGTGAGCAATTTAAAAGATTTTTAACAGGTAAAAAAATTGTTAATGGTTAATTCTTTAAATTATTTATTCTTATTCGATTTGTTAACTCCCTCAGAAAAGGAACTTATGCAACATCTGCCTCTCGAACAACAGTCATCAGAGTCTGATGCTAAATTAATAACTAAACTTTACGAGACGCAATTAAAAAAATATTACGAGTCGATTGGACCGGTAAGTAAATATTTTACAAGAGCTTTTCAAAGTAAATTAATAAAAATTTAATTAAAAAAAAAAAAAAAATAGCAGAATAATGCTGAAGAAACTCCTATTGGGAATTTAAATACTTTTAAATCTATAAAAGAGTTAACCGAAAAGATACAGAGTACTCGTACTTCCGATGCTAATATACATAAAAAGGTTTTACCCAAAATCTTAACGCCAAAGCAAAATCAAATTATGTCGCCCGCCAACAAAGTTTTAGAAGAATTAAAAGTACCTCCGTTTTCCTTGCAAGTCAGTTTGACTAGGGCTTCTTCTCTAATCAATGACTCGCAACGATCTCACGTTGAAACACCACTAAAAATTCGTAACAAGAATAATATCGACACCACAAATGCTTTAGCTTTGTCGTCGTGTATGACACGTATACAAAAAAGCACTGATGTGATGGCAGCTGAAGCCGAGAAACTTTTTTATGATTGTGAATATAAGAAAAGTTTCAAAATTCTAAACGAGTATGATATAATAAATTAAAATTGTTTTCATAATAAATATAGTATTTTTATAATAATTTTAGATTACTAAAAATAGATCCATATCATAATGCGGCTTTAACACTACAAATTGGCTGTTTGGTAGAATTTGGCGATTCAAATAGTAAGTTATCTTTATTAAACTAATTTTTCTTTAACAAAAAACTTCTCTTTTTTTTATAGAGCTTTTCTATGTGGCCCATAAACTAGTAGATCGCTATCCAGACAAAGCCATTTCTTGGTATGCAGTTGGCTGTTATTACGATCTTATAGGTAAAAGTGATCCAGCAAGACGTTATTTGTCAAAGGCAACTTCTTTAGATCGCTTATATGGAGCAGCTTGGTTAGCATATGGCCATTCATTTGCAAAAGAAAATGAACATGATCAGGTATATGTAATAATTTTTATAATTGTAATTTGTAATAATACAGAATAACTTATTTTAGGCTATGGCTGCTTACTTTAAAGCCACCCAGTTAATGCGAGGTTGCCATTTACCACTGCTATACATTGGTGTTGAATGTGGCTTAACTAAAAATCTAGAATTGGCGGAGAAATTCTTTTATCAAGCTATGTCTATAGCGCCATTAGATGTATTTGTTTTGCATGAATTGGGTGTTATAAAATATGAATATGAGTAGTATGTATTGTGCACGGGTACTTCAATTAAATATTAAGCTCTAATCTTTAAATTTTTTGCAATTTGCTCTTTTAAATAGTTATGAAAGTGCCGAAGAAGTTTTTCGCACAACAGCTGATATTGTAACAAATCGTGCTAAGAAAAATAAAGAAGAAGTTTCATCTAGATGGGAACCTTTATTTAATAATTTGGGCCATTGCTGTCGTAAAAATAAAAAATACAAAGAAGCTTTAGAATATCATCAATATGTAAGTTTATTCCATTGTTCTTACTCGGCTGTCATTACTTTTAATTGCAATTCTTTCTAGGCACTTCTTCTGAAACCCCAATCATCTCAAACATATACTGCTATGGGCTTCGTATATGCTCTCATGGATAATCTAGAAGACGCCATAACATACTTCCACAAAAGCTTGGCTCTTAATCGTGACTGTATTGTTACTTCTACTATTTTAAAAACATGCATCGAAGATTTCATGGAAGAAGAATCAGTAATAGAAAATATATTTGGAAAATCATCATGGAATAGTGAAATTACTTCCGCTTATCCAACAGCAACTAAAACCAATAATTTATTTCCACCAATTGAGGAAGAGGAATCAGCAACAATGAAGTTTACCGGCATGAAGCTAAAATTCGATGATGAAGATATATCTGGAAACTCAGATGAAATTGATCCAAATATTATTATGGCTATGAACATGGATATATAAAGAATCGAATGCTTCTTTTTATATACGAAATTGCTAAAGGTATGTTTTTCATTATTTTATTTTATGTGTCTATTATGTATGTATGTACATATCGATGGTCAGAAGTAGAAAGGCCCTAACTCGTATTTTGTACGAAATTGAGTTTTTCAGTGATTCCTATACATTTCACACAAATACACCTCGTCACAAAAATTTATTGCAATAGTGTAAAAAATAACGATTTTACAAGCAATTGTAGAATCATAGTTGTGTTGAGATCGTTACAGTTTCATTTATGTTTTTACCTTCTCCTGTAAAGTTACAATTATTTGAGTTAGGGCCTTTCTACTTGTGACCATCGATATGTAGGTATATAATTGTATCATTACAAAATGCAAAGAATCGTCAAATGAGAAAAATATTAAATTTTTAAAGTTATTTTCAGGCAGGAAAGTAACCTCCTTTTATTGTTCAACAAATTTTATTTTTATTTGGAAATAGCTTTTTCCCGAGACTTTGCTATACGTTAATTAAGTCATAAACTTTATGTCTACCAAATTTATGGAAAAAACAAAAAGTATCTTAAAGTACCAGCTTTTCCTCATTTTAATTAATTACACTGTATGTTGATGTAAAAAGATTGTTAAGAAATAAAAATTACCATTTGGTCCCGTATCCGTCTACCAAATTTCATCCAAATACACTAAGCGACTTTGGATTTATATTGAAATAAACATCCAAACATTTAAACATATAAACTTTCACTTTTAAAATATTTAAAATATTTATAACTTATTCAGCTAAAAGAATAAACAGTTTAGTAAATAATACAAATCTAAAGAACAAATACAATATAATACTACCACACACATCGCTGTAGCGTCCTCATATTTCCAAAAAGTAATTTTCAAGGAAAGTAATTTTTAGTTGTCAGATTAATATACATACATATGGAAATACGTACATATTCGCAATTAATAAAATTGGCAAATATTAACTCATTTTCCCCTATACATTCAGACCAAAAAATTTTATTTATCACGTTTTTGCTGCAATTTTATGATCTGACATATGTAACTCTGAGTTGTGAGAGTGAAAAAAAGATAATATGTGCATACATTTTGTAAATTCTAAACTAACATAACGAAAAAAAGGCCAGTTATGTATACCCAACATTTGAGCTTCGACTGTAATCGGATTTTCCGTTGGCATTTTGGCGCAAATTCGATGATGAATAGTACCATTGTGAATTTTACTCATTTGGGATATACGCAATAGTATATTTCCATCAATTGGTACTAAAATAATTGTTAAATTATGATTATTTCTCAAACTCTCTCAACTCTAAAACAAAAATACCTAATTTAGGTTCCATAAGCTCTCTACTTCTTTATTTATTTTTAAATAATTTTAAATAAACAGTAACCCCCAAATTCATAAATGATTATTAAAGTCACTGTTACGAAATTTGTATGGGAAACCGGTTTAACTGTGTACTTTAACCTTACCAACCGTCCGTTTATGAATGTGGCTCTAAGTTGTCAGTTAATGAGACGACTTCGTGTAAATAATTATACGTTCCCGCTCTGTAAACAGAATCCGAGTATATTTCTCGTTTTTAAAACGAATTAAAATTCACTCAAGTAGTTTTATTCGTTTTAAAATCGACTTGCAAATGGTAAAAAGAACTTCGTATTTAAAATTCCATGTTTTTATTGATTTCTATTAAAATCTATTTTGTTATAAAAATTTCTTTTGTGTACATAGATTTGTATGAAAATTAATATTATCAGGCTCAAGTTCAGTTTTATTGAATTAATGAAAATTCAAATTACTAAGAGTTTTTTGGAAAAATATTAGTATATCCAATCAGACTAGCAGAAAGTATCAGTATTCCGATTTCAAGGCCACTACACCTCTCATCAGCGTTCCTTCGTCCATTTTTATAAGTTATGTAAAGTGGATACTAATTGGGAAAGAATATCAACTATTTAACCAAGTTTTCAACATCATCATATATACAATTATACATTAATATAAGTTCAAATAATAATTACGTTTACGTGAAAATTTCTTTTAAAAAGAACTATTAATATGACTCATATTGTATACAATAATAATTTTCCCTCCCTCACATTTATAATATTTATATACGTTCTGCTTTATGGAAATTTCACTTCGATAGGAGGAATTGAAAAACGGAAAAATTTCCGGAAATTATTTTTCATAATTGGGCTAATTATTTTTAATAAAATTTTTTATTAAAACTTTGTAATCAATCAAAATACACAGTATTTATCTACTATTAAGTAAATGTCGGCATGCACAAAAAAAAAATAATGTTTCTGCTAAATTTGGAAATTAAAAAAATGCTTAAACATAGAAATTTCATTATCACATTATTTTTTCTCAACACACGAATAAAACAAAAAAAAAAAAAAAAGGATAAAAAATATTTAAATGAAGGTCAGTAAAAAGTCGTCGTAATTTAAATAAAACAATTAAAGAAAAAAATAAAAATAAATAATTAATGAGCGATAAGAAAGTTCAACTAGAATTGTACTTTAACAAATTTTAAAGTGTGAGAAAATGGAAAAAGAAATTTAAAGAAAACACGATGAATGTAATTTATTTGCAAAAAAAGTTAGATAAAAGTGTTAAATAGACATAAAGTGGACTAGACAACCCGCTGAGAACATATAAATAGCAATCGAATTTCGATGAAAAAGCACAATACAATCAAAGCTTGAAGCTGAAGAGCAACCCAAGTAAAACTTTATTCATTAAAAAAACAAAATGCGGACATATCCAAACAAAATGCTTACACGATCAGCTATTTTATTAGTTTTGGTTGCATTACAAGTTTGTAGTGTCCCTCTAATACCCCAAATTGGCGACGAAGAAGAAATTGTAGAAGTTGATACAAATAATCTGGATGAATTACAAAAGCATTTAAAGGATGTTATTGATTTAAGTTTTTACGGTGCTGCTTTGTACGGAAAACCAGATGATGATTATACGGCGCAAATGGTGGCCAATTATACGCCCGAGACTTCAGATGTTAATCCAGAAGAACTGGGTATTTATTTGGAGGGCGACATCTTAATACCGAAACAAATGATAACCATGAAAAATGGTATCATCTCGCAAAGTTCACGCTGGCCCAATGGCATTATTCCCTATGAAATTCGTGGAAGTTTTAATGCTCGTGACATGTCCATCATCGAAAATGCAATTAGTGAATATCATCGTCGAACCTGTATACGTTTTGTGCGTCGCTCGAACCAACAGGACTATATCTCGATTGTTAATGGCAATTCCGGTTGTTGGTCCTCGGTAGGACGTGTCGGTGGCAAGCAGGAAGTAAATTTACAATCTCCTGGTTGTTTAACCAAACCTGGAACCGCTATGCATGAACTTATGCATGCTTTGGGATTTTTACATGAACAAAATCGTGAAGAACGTGACCAGTTTGTATCCATTCAGTATCAAAACATCCAATCAAATGCGTTGTCAAACTTTGATAAGGCTGCCAAGACTTTATCTTTTGGCATTCCATACGATTATGGGAGTGTCATGCATTACTCAGCCAATGCTTTTTCAACAAATGGTCGTCCAACGATTGTACCTACGGTAAGAAAAAATATCGTTAATTGGAAACATTTTAATCTAATTTTAAATTCTAGCAAACTCTTGGTAGGTCTCAAATGGGTCAGCGTGACGGATTCTCTGCTTTTGATGTGGAAAAACTAAATAAAATGTATGATTGTGGTTATAATGGTCCAGCTGCTGTCTCTGGACCCTTCCCAGCTCCCGCTCCCGCTCCAACAACTTTACCGGCTTCTGGCGTAGATAACAATATTGTTAGCAGTTTTTTTAGTGGAGTTCTAACAGGTTTGGGCTTAGGAGATGAGCCATCATATTAAGAAAATGCAGTTAAAAACGAACCTTGAGTCGACCAAATGCATGAATCATTTATTATTTATCAAGTCATCCTTTCTAGATTTTAAAACCAAAGCTACATCGTCCATATACATAAATAAAGTATTGTAATTTTAAATAAAATTTATATTTAATAATTTAAAATACAACAGAAAGTTTTTCATTACATATGTTATTATATATATATTATATATGTATATATATATATATATATATATATATATATATATATATATATATATATATATATATTATATATGTATATATATCTAATATATAAAATTCTCGTGTCACGATGTTTGTTATCGAACTCCTTCGAAACGGCTCGACCAATTTTAATGAAATTTTTTATGCATATTTGGTAGGTATGCGAATAGGTCCTAAGGTGTATTTTAAATCGCTAGGGGAACGAGGAGGGGAGGTAGGGGGCAATTTCTGTATTTCCGAAACAGCTTGGCCGATTCTTATGAAATTTTTTATGCATATTCAGTAAGTCTGAAAATCGGCTACTATCTATTTTTCAAACCGATAACATTAGGAATTTTTTGACGATCCGTTGGCCAATATGTTGGCTGACCACTTGAAACTACATTCAAACCCATTTTTGAAATTGTGTCAAACAAAACACGACCCTTAGGACTGATTAAACGTGAAACCCAAAATGTGTGTTTAGCGTTGTAGTCGCCAGCTGCTAGAAAACGGGACCCCAGTGTTGTATAAAATGCAGTATATTGACTCCCTGAAATTGAATACCTGGGAGGAGAATAAACAGATGATATCACAAGCTTTTGATAAAAATTTTCAATGCAGATGTTCGTTGCTTGAAGATATTTTTCACGAAGGTCATTTAGCAGGTAGTGTTTTCTTCGAGTTTTTATTAGGATTCCAGAGCCACCACAAGCTCTACCTCGAGGATCCTTGGTGTCGTAGAAATTATATCCACTCATTCTAAAATAGCTTCGAGACGTCAAATGAGTTTCTGAGATAAGCATAACATCGATATGTTTATCCAGAAGAAAATATTCTATTTCATTTTTATGTTGGCAGATGCCGTTTGCGTTCCAAAAACAGATTCTTAAGTTCATGGTTTTTTCAATACAGCAACAAGGTAGACTGTATTTTCAACATTTCCTGCATCATACAGGACATGTTGAGAGTAAATGTATTTACTGTTTGTATTAGGATCTCTATCGAGGCTTCAATACAACTAAAATTATGACCTGATTTCATTTACTGGTACAGTTTATTGTTCCGGAGTCTGGTTACTCTTTAAAATATTAGCGTATGAAGATTGACTATTAGGTTTTTGTTGAGTAAGAGTCGTGTTAGACTTTAAAACATTTGTTGAAATATAAAAAGACTTCGAGTTTATTTTTTATAAAAGTTTAATTTTAATGTAACGTATATAAAATTATTTGCCGAACTGACATAAAAATCAAGAAACATTTTTTATTACAAATGAAAACATTCAAAGGCTACTATGATGTAGAATATACATTGACAACAAAGTAGAAATTGTTAAAGTAATTCTAACAAACACCTCCTCAATGTAGATTCTATGTTTTGAAAATAATAATATTAGTTTTAAAAACAAAAATAAAATACTCAAGATTTTAAATTCAATAAGTTACAAAATTTCATATGATTTTGGTTTGTTAAACATTTTGTTAATATATCTGCAACATTTCTCTCAGTTGGAATATATTTCAGGTCCACTTCTTTTGCATTGTACTTCTCCTTGATATAGTGATAGCGTATGTCGATGTGTTTGCTTCTCTTCAAAGTCATAATATTTTTTGCTAGAAACTGAGCACCTTGATTGTCACAAAATAGTATTGATGGTTTTTCTAGTAAACTTTTTAAACCCATTTCAGTAAGAAGACTTCGGTAAAAACTGATTTCTTTTACAGCCTGACACATTACAATATATTCCGCTTCCATCGAACTTAAAGCGACAATGTTCTGTTTTTTTGACTCCCATGAAATCGGGCCACCTGCGGAAAAAAGAACATATCCGCTGTACGATTTTCTATCATTTACGTTGGATCCCCAATCTGCATCAGAATAACAAATTAAGTCATTTTTATCTTTTAAATAATTAAGTGAAAAATCTTTAAGTTTTAAATATCTTAGTACGTGTTTCGCTGCAGTGAAATGTTCTTTGTGCGGATGAGAACTGAACTGTGCTAAACTTGAAACTGTATGTGCGATATCAGGTCTTGATATGGTAGACAAATACATTAGACTTCCAATTAGTGATTGATATTTTTTGATATCTATCATTTCAGTGCATGTTTCTTTATTGCATTTTAATAACACTGTTCCAACTAGAAATGGCGTCCTTGCAGGCTTACAATCTTGCATATCCCATTGTCTTAGGAGTTCTTGCACAAAATTCTTTTGATGGACTTCTATGCTTCCTCTTGGATCATTTCTTACAATTTCCATTCCAAGATAATAGTCCGCTTGACCACGATCAACAATTTTAACGTGTTCCTTCAGTTCTTTTAGTATGTTGTCTATAGACTTTCTGGAATTACAAGCTAATAAAATGTCATCGACATAGAGAGCAATAATATTAATTTCATTGTTATTATTATTAACAAAAACACATCTATCTGTTTTGCATTGCACAAACCCAATTTTCTCCAATATTTCATTTATTTTATGGTTCCACTCTCTCCCAGCTTGTTTAAGTCCATATAACGATTTCTTTAACTTGCATACTAACTTTTCTTCACCCTTTTTAACAAACATTTTAGGTTGTTTCATATAAACTTCTTCGTTTAGATCTCCGTTCAGATATGCAGCGACAACATCGACATGTTGTATTAATAAATTGTACTTTACAGCCAACGACAAAATTAAACGGATTGTAGGATGACGTATTACCGGAGAATATGTTTCGCTATAATCCTCTTTATACTTTTGAAAACATCCTTGCGCCAATAATCGAGCTTTATACTTTTCTATAGTGCCATTTGCAAAATACTTTTTTGTAAAAATCCATTTATTACCAATAACATTCTTCTCTGGAGGCTTCTCAACCAGCTCCCATGTGTTATTTGTTATTAATGATGAATATTCTTGTTTCATTGCTTCTTGCCATTCTTTTGATTCATCACTACACATAGCTTCTTTTACATTATTAGGATCAAAACTAAAATTATCAACCATATTAAGCTCGTCACTATCTGTTTTATATATTTTTCTAGGCCTGCCAGGATTTCCAGTTCTTAATATACTAGGCCTACCCCTTTTTCGCTTTCCACTTGCATCTCTTATATATGTTTCTTCATTCACCGATTCTTGATTATCGAAACCCAAAAAATCTGAGTGCTCACCTGAACAGGATTGACTTTCTTCTACTTCACTGTAATCACCAGGGCTTTGATTATCACTTTCTATATCGTTTACAGCAACATCTATGTCTTCAATATTATTCTGATTCTTATTATTGAACATAGAACAATCGAATGAATTATCGTAGAAATCATTTTCTATATCCATGTTATTTATTTCAAATTCATTTTCGAAGAATTTAACGTCTCTTGCAATTACTATTTTATTTGTTTTTAGATCAATCAATCTATAACCTTTTGTATTTGGTTGGTATCCAACAAATGAGCAAATTTTACCTTTTGGTTCCAATTTTGATCTACCTGGCTTCTTTTCCAAAGCTACAGCCTTAGATCCAAAACTTTTAAAATAGGAAACAGTTGGTTTTCTTTTTGTCCACCGCTCGAATGGAGTTACATTTTCCAAAGTTTTTGTTGGTGATCTATTTTTGATATAAACACTTGTGTTAATGGCCTCAGCCCACAAACCTTTAGGCAACTTTGACTCCTCTAGCATACATCTAGCCATTTCTATTAACGTTCTGTTAGCTCTTTCGGATACTCCATTTTGTTGAGGTGTGTAGCTAACCGTTGTCTCATGAACTATACCCCGTTCTTTTAAAAAACGATTAAAGTTTGAGTTTATGTACTCTCGACCATTATCACTTCTTAATCGCTTTAATTTACAACCAGTTTGGTTTTCAGCCATATTAAGATACTCTTTAAATGCATTAAAAGCATCACTTTTGTTTTTTAAAACATAAACTGTGATATAACGTGAAAAATCGTCAATAAATGTGATAAAATATAATGCACTTCCATAAGATTTAACCCTCATAGGCCCACATATGTCCGTGTGAACTAATTCGAGCAAGTTATTAGTAACTGTTTTGCCGATCGATTTAAAAGACTTTGCTTGCATTTTACATAATGAACATGTTATACAGTCAAATTCATTTATATTACCTTTTAATCCACGAACCATATCTTTACTTGCTAGTTTCTTCAAATCATAAAAGTTGAGATGTCCAAACCGTCTATGCCATAGGGTATTTGTACAATTTTCAGCTTTGTTAATTGAATGATTTTCCAATGTTGATTTTATTTTGTAAATTCCATTAAAAATTTCCGCTTTAAATTGAAATTTGTTTTTCTTGAAAATTTCTACACCTTTATTTTGAAATTTTATAGTAAATCCCTTCTCAGCCATCTTGCTAATAGACAAAAAATTTGATTTCATATTAGGAATATACAAAACGTCTTTCAAAATATAGCAATTATTGTTAAAATTAACTTTAACATCACCAATGCCTTTTACACCAAATTTGTCACCAGAGGCTAGCACTACTTCGCTATTATATTCTTTCATTCCACAGTATAGACTTTTGTCTCGACACAGATGAGAAGAAGCTCCACTATCCAGCAACCAATCATATATTCCATTTTCATTAATGCAAGAATTTATTATAGTCATCGCACTTTCGTGACTACCACCAGATTTACTCTTTGATTGACACTGTGAGCGAAAATGGCCTTTCTTGCCGCACAAGAAACAGGTTACATTTTTAAATTTATTTTGATTATTCAAATTTACACTCTTGTTATTGGAAGTCTTATTTTTGTTCTTAATTGAAAATACCTGATCTCTGTGTTCATTAATATTTTCACACCTTCGTTGCTCTTCTTCTAATATTTTGTTTTTCAATTGCTCTAAACTCGGTAATGAATCACGACTTTCGATAGCAACAACAAAATTTTCCAATTCAGGAGGCAAACTACACAACAAAAATATTGAAAGTAATTCATTCGGTATACTTATCTCAGCATCTCTTAAATCATCTGCTATTGAACAAAATTGATTGATTTGAACGCTATATTTTTCATTTGCTACAAACTTAAATCGCACAAATTTCTTGAATAAATGAACTTTTCTTGATGGATCCTTTGCTCTGTAAATATTTTGCAACTTGCACCAAGCTTCACCGGAAGTTTTGCAATCTTTTATGTGAATGAGTTCTGTTGTTCTCACCAACAAAGTTATTGTGGCCAACGCCTTATTATCTTTAATTTTCCAAGACGTTTTTTCTGCTACACTTGCATTTTCACTAAGTTGAGTTTCAATTACATCCCAATAATCCTGGGTTATCAATAAACTTCGCATCTGTATTGACCAAGATGCATAATTTTCAGCATGCAGCTTATCAATCTGAAAACCTGAGTTCGACATTCTTGATACTAAAATAACTATAAGTATGCAGCTTTTCTTATTCTTGTATTCAGTATCCTTATAGCATTCCTGGTCCCATAACCAATGTTGAAATATAAAAAGACTTCGAGTTTGTTTTTTATAAAAGTTTAATTTTAATGTAACGTATATAAAATTATTTGCCGAACTGACATAAAAATCAAGAAACATTTTTTATTACAAATGAAAACATTCAAAGGCTACTATGATGTAGAATATACATTGACAACAAAGTAGAAATTGTTAAAGTAATTCTAACAACATTTGAGTATTGATTATGGCTAGACGACGGTTGAGGTAACTGTGGGTAGTTTAAAGGGGTGTTAGGCTGAGTAGCATTTGTTTTTCTGTTCGACGAATTTTTAAAAAAAGAGTAAAGAAGGCAGCCCCTATAGTTGGCAGTGTGGTTTCCGCCGCAATTGCCACATTTTTTTGCTTTGGTTCACCTCTTATTTTGTCACAGTTAGCGGTACTGTGTAACTCGCCACATAGTACAACGTAAACGGTAGGCAACTTGCAATAAGTTTTGGTATGGCCAAATTCTTGACAGTTCATGCATTGGATAGGTCCAGTTTTTTATGTGGCAGCTCAACGGTAACTCTTCGATGCAACAAGTATTTTAAGCTATAGATTCGGTGCGATTCATTTTTTTTAATTTTCAAGTCGCCTGGCTGTAGCCAGGGCTGGGCAGTATTGGAAATATATGTATTTGAAATACGCATTTAAAATACATGTATTTGAAATACGTATTTAAAATACAAATACATATTTTGTATTTGTATTATAAATTAAATACCTAACCTGAAAGTATTTTGCATTTTAAATACATGTCCCGCAAGTATTTTGTATTTTGTATTTTAAATAATGCAATAAATAGAAGTAGTTTGTATTTTGTATTTTAAATACATACAAAAAATGGCAGTATTTTGTATTTTAAAATCATAGTTAACAAAATATATTTTGTCAGTTTATTGATGGTTGTTTGCATTTTGATCTATTTATAATGTATCATGCGTCAAACCAATAACCAAAAAATAGAAACGCTAAAAACCGTAACTATACAAATTCTTAGAGTTGGCATCACCGCATTTCAGTTGTCAATTCTACAGCATTTTTTCACAATGCGATTTTATTTTGCAGGTAGTACTGTTACGACAACAAGTTTAACAATAAAAAAAAGTCACATGGTTCTTTTTGCATTGGGAGATTGAGCTGTCAACATAAGGGCGAACAATTTTCAACGTATGAACGTGCCTCTTACTAGCAAGAATTGTGTGAGCCTGTGTTAGTAACACCACCTGTAAAGTGAATACATCTTCAGGGCTGGGCAGTATTTGAAATACGTATTTAAAATACAAATACGTATTTTGTATTTTAAATACATACATGACGTGTAAGTATTTTGTATTTTAAATACCGCAAACCATGTATTTTGCTCAACTCTAAAAATAGGTTGGGGTATTTTTTCCCTGTTTTTAATGTTTGAAACATTTTTCACTTTGAAGCCACTATTTTCAAGGCCAGACTTTACCTCTTCCGGATCCACGCTTGAATCTATTCCTTTTATAACTACTGTTAGGCCTTTAGCACTCTTCAGTTGATATGTATAAAAGTTTTTGTTTTTAGTCTCAAAATCTTAGACAATTTTTCTGTAATTATTTTCTCGTGTTACCTGAATTTTAGTTTCGTTGGTTTTGCCGCGCTTAATTGGAGTTACATAGAACTCATTTTCTCCAATTAATGAGATAAGGCTTTTTACCAAAAGGTTGGAGTTCTGCTCTCTTAAATATATCGGCGGTGGTTTACTGGACCTTGTTGTACTTGTGTCTTCATCGACTTGTTCATTCAAAATCGCGAAACGATTTTCTGAATGTTTAATATTATTTTTCCCATCTTTGGGCATTTTCGCCGTTGACGCTATTTGAGCTGATTTGGGACTTCTTTCCCTTTTTAGCACGGTTATGTATCTGTCCATACCTGTTTGGATTTTATTATCACTATTTTCACTCACTGCATTTACAATTTTGTGCACATTGGTCACCTGGATATTTATTGCTTGTTTTTTTGTTTGTACAGCTAAGCTAACAAGTTTGCTAATTGTTGTTGTTGTTGCTTCTTGATCGTTCATGTATGAGTAGAAGAGTTTTGAAACTTTTTAAATATACATATATGGTAAAGATCTACTGATGAATTGGTATTTAGCTACCAAAGAAATGCATGTTGATTTGCTAACCCAAAACAAATTAATAAAATTTTTTAAAAACATAAATTCTTGAACATTTGCCCGAATAAATGCTAAATATATTTAGTTAATTCATTACAATAATTCAAATATAAAAATAAATAAAATCAAAAGATGTCAATCTAATTTCACGATATACTACTTACATACTTACATATTTTATTCTTAAGACATCATCTATCTGTCTTTAATAGCAACACAAATATTAACTTTTGATTTTTGCAGTTTTTGAGATACATACATAAGTATGTATGTATTTGAGTTAAAAAATATTTAATTTGAGAATAACATAGAAACAACTGATTTATCATGGATCTGTTGGTGTTTTGTGGGTTAGAATCAGGCACATACGGTTCTCGACTTAGGATGAAATATACTGGTGTACCTAGTGATAATATTGAATATGCCCATACAAAAATGTGGCAGTGATAGGAAAAAATCAAGGACACAGTGACAAAGTGACAGAGATTTTGTGGGTTTGTTCAAAACGAAATTTCACTGTAAACCTACATATGTAATTTTTATTAATAGAACATTCATTCCACCATAAAACTAATAACAAGACGATTTTCATGCAAAGACATTGCAATTGAACTTTTCCCATTGTAATCGCAACCTTCAAATAAGGCCTTTAGTCGTTTTATTTAAATAGGGGAGTTTCCAAATAATTGACACATTTTTGTCATCTGTATTTAAATAATTACGTTTAATATTTACTTCTCATACATAAATATTAAACTTAACCCAACAACGCAAAACGATTTAGACATCGCTTGTAATAATTTTACCAATATAAAAAGACTTAAAAATGTTGTGAATAATAATGGAAAGAGTTTATTAACAAATGTTTGTTAGTATTGCTTGTATTTGATATACAATATGCTAAAAATTTTAATTATAGAATAAACTTATAATCGTAATGTTATTGTAAGCTTAAGGTGAGTTTACATGGTAATACAAAGTATTACGGTATGTCAAAAATGAAAAAAATCTTATCATGTAAACGCAAAATGTATGAGTAGGAGGGAATACGGATACAAAAGGTCTGTTTCTTTACTCAACATTGGGATCCCGCGGGACCCAATTTGCGTTCCCGTACTCTAAAATTGGGCAAATGAGTGTGATTGTGAGAGAGCTATGTGCTTCTTCTTCTTCTTGCACGAAACTGCCCGTACTTTTTCTTCGGGCTAGTTTGTGCAAGTAGGTAATCGATCAGCTGTTTGCGAAATAAACAATAAAAAATAAGTGTGTTCGAGTACGCAAAAGTTTTTACTATTTTTTACTGAACTTTACAGTGACAGTTCTTAAATGAGAACTTGCAAATTTTTACTACAGAAATTTTTCGCAGTAGAGTTTAGTAAAATAAGAAAACATATGATTCAAAAGGTAAACAAACAAAAACTGTGCAATTTGTGACTAAAATGTTTATCAAACTAACAATTTAAGTAAAAATAAAACAAAACTAAAAGTAAATTAACATTAAATTGAAATTGTTTGTGAAACAATTACCTACATGCCGGTTAATGTAAAATAAAAGTTATTTTAGTTTTGTGGAGTTGTTATATTATTTCTTTGGAGTTGTGAAATTCTAAAGTACTTGAGTACTTAGTAATGCACTTCTTTTTACGATAGTCAGTAGCAAAAACAAATATTCATGTACCTTGAATAAATTTTACCACATACTACAAATATGCAAAACAAAATAAAATAAAAAAAGAAGAAATGGAAGAGATTACATAAATTAAATTAAATTGTTTATATTTTATTAAAATATTTGTGTTATAAAAAAGGACCAGCACTCAGGGAGAGGAATAGGGTAGAGAAGAGAGATGTTGAAAATTTATAAGGCTAAACTCTTTTTGAACTCTGCTTTGCGCATTATGCTTGTTTTTATAACAGTGTTGAGGCGCCTCTGGAGTTAAGTAGACACTTTGTTAAGCTGTATTAGCAGGCATTTTATTAATTATTTTACTTCGCCGATGTTTCTGCTATCCGACGATGTTGTGTACATTGGTTTGGAACATAGCTTGGGAATAATGATTAGTAATCCTAATGATTAGCAATTGGATTAGAAATTTTAATTGTGCTGAAAAATTGATTAATTATGATTAGTTAGCCATTTTAGACGATTACTAATTGATTAGATTGCAAATAATTAAAAATCTAATCACAATTAGTGACGATTAGCATTTGTAATCAAATCTAATCAAAAATAATCATGAAATCTAATCAATTATTTTTTTGATTAGTTTTGATTAGATTTGATTAGAAATGCTAATCGTCACTAATTGTGATTAGATTTTTGATTATTTCTAATCTAATCAATTAGTAATCTGAAATTTTTATCAAAATTCAATTCTAATGATTAGATTATTTTAGTTCTCTAATCGTAATGATTTCTAATTCTAATCGAAATTCCCAAGCTATGGTTTGGAACAGCATCAATCGCTTGTCGGTAATTAATACAATACCACACCAATGTACATTAGAGAAAGTAATGATGTTGATTGACTTGCTCTGGGCAGGGTTTGAACCCAGGCCCCAAGTCATTGTTTGTTTAGTAGTCAACGCGCTAACCACTTCAGCTAACACCACCCTCAAATTTTACAGTTCAGTTAGATTTTGCCTGTGAAATGGTTTGTTGGGTTATTTCTTATGTTTGCATATCAAAAAACATTTGTAAAACATGTCTTTAGAAAACAAATCGAAATATGTGTAAGCAAAAATGCTACACTAATCACACTTATCGGTCAACTTTTTATGAGGTAATGATGTACATACATATTGGAGAAATAGAGAAATAATGAAGTTGTTTTAAACCACAAGAGAATCGGGACTTTTACAACAAAAATTATGAAATAGCTAAAAGAAATGTTTATTTAAATTTATTATTATTTAAACGGCTGTTTCAATAAATAAAATATAAAAGCACGATATTGTACTCATTAGCACTAAAAGTTCTTGTGAAGGTTGTTGTAAAGTATTTTAACGCTCTTTTGGGCCAATGCCCCAATGAGTATGAATGAGTACTGACTGCTACGAAACAAGATAAACATGAAAGCCGAAAGGCAAATAGATAAACACAAGTGCCTGCTGATCACAGCAGTTGTGTTTTTATCAAACTTTAATTGTTCCAAGCGCGTTTGATTGACTGACTGACTGTTAATTTTAAATGTGATGTCGATAAGAATTAAAGTTAGACGGTATATAAATTAAAGTATCAATTAGCAAAAGACAGTTACTTGTAGAAAAAAATAGTTTAAATAACATAAAAACGTTAAATTAGTGAAAGGAGTTTAAAGGAAATGGATTATAAGCTAATATTTTTCATAATCGTTGTAAGTGTTCTCCAGTATTGCGTTATTGGTATGCCGCCTTTGCTTACCTCCGGCATTTTCAAAGGAATTTTAACGAACTCTTCTTCCAACGATAACTCACAAATAGTTGAAGTACAATCTAATGAGATTGCCGACGAAATACAAGATCCTAATATAATTGATTTAAGTATTTACGGCCGGTCTTTATATGGGGAACCAGATTTGAATAAAACTGGTAATTTAGTTGCTGAAATTGAAAAGAATAACACTTCTGTGAATCCAGAAGAGTTGGGCTCATACTTGGAAGGTGATATTTTAATGCCACACACCTCTCTAATACTTAAGAATGGCTTAAGTTCCAAAACTCATCGCTGGTCTGATGGAGTAGTTCCCTTTGAAATTGCTGGCGATTTTACAAAAAACGATTTGGGTATTATAGGTTTTGCGATAGATGAGTATCATGCCAATACTTGTATACGTTTTAAACCGCGAACTACTGAATATGATTATATTTCGATTGTTGGATCAAATTCTGGCTGTTGGTCTGCAATTGGTCGCATCGGTGGTAAACAATTAGTGAATTTTCAAACGCCTGGCTGTTTGACTAAACCTGGTACCGCCATGCATGAACTTATGCATGTCTTGGGATTTATGCATGAACAAAATCGTAAAGAACGAGATTCTTTTGTCGACATACAGGTGCAAAATGTACAAAAAAATGCCATGTCAAATTTTCGGAAGATCCCGAACACTATTGCTTTTGGTGTTAAATACGATTATGGAAGTGTAATGCACTATTCTCCTAAAGCTTTTTCAAGCAATGGCCAACCAACGATTGTGGCCAAGGTGAGTTTTGTAATATGGAAAGCGTATGCTTTCAAAATGCTTTCTTTAAAACAATCGATGTGAAATTTTGTGAAGATTATGTGAATACAAGTATTAAAGTTTTCGGACCGTAGAATTCTATAAAACAGTAAAGTGTGTGCAATTATGTCAATATACTTACATAAATATCTGGTTCTTATAAAGCAAAAAACTCATAAAATAAATTTTATTTATTTGTTGATGGTTAAGCAGAGTCCAAATGCATTTCATTGGTACTTTACCAACTCATCAGTAGACTTCAACCATACTTTTGAAAACATATTAGAATTTAATTATTATTTTGAAAATTACCCTATCTTTACCCTATCCCTTTCCCAAAGTGTTGGCATAATTCGTTGCATAAGTAGGGGTCATCCCCTGAGTGTTGGTCCTACTATTAAGTAGTAGGCTTAGAAACTTATACAAAATTTAAGAAACAATTTTTAATCGATATGAATCTATTTTATTTTTCTGCACCTTTATACAATTAGAAACCCACTGGGTAACAATAAGGCGCTGTTTCCATAATACAGACAAATTATTTGAGTGGTTTTCATACAAATTTTCTACGCAAACCAATTGTTTGTATTATAGAAACCGCGCATAAAAGGCAAAATGAAAAATAAAATCCAAATTAAATTTATTATTTGAATACTCTCTTAAGTTTTTTTTAAATCAGAAAACTTACAGAGTATCTCAAATAATAAGTAATAAATGTTATGAAAGAAATAAAAAAAAAAAATATTAGGTCAATTATGGATAGCAACTGAACCTCAGCTGGAGTGCAAGTAGCTAAAAAATTATATATTATATTATTCACAGCTCGTGCCGCAATTGTTTTATTGAAGGAGACGTTTGGTAATCGCATAGTTTTGTGTTTCGGACCTGTGAATTGGCCTTCAAGATCATGCGATTTAACGCCGCTAGAATATTTTCTATGGGAAAAAATTAGACTAAGTCCGAGCGAGCTATCCGTGGCGGTCATATGCCGGAACTCTTATTTAAACTATAATGTCAGAAGATTATCTTTTGAATAACGTAAATTCATGTCAATTTAAAAAATTCATCTTTATTTTATCCAAATTAAAAGTTCTATACCTCTATAAAAACACCCTTTACATATTCAATAAATAAATAATAAAATTCAAACAGGAATGGACAGATACATAACCGTGTTAAAAAGGGGAAGAACTCCAAAATCAGCTCAAATAGCTTCAACAGCGAAAGTTCCCAGAGATGGAAAAAACAAAATAAAAAATTCCGAAAATCGTTTCGCGATTTTACCTGAACAAGACAATGAAGACACAACTACACAAAGGTCGAGTAAACCTCCACCGATATATTTAAGAGAGCAGAACTCTAGTTTTTTTGTAAAAAGCCTTATCTCCTTAATTGGAGAAAATGAGTTCTATGTAACTCCAATTAAGCGTGGAAATATTAACGAAACAAAAATCCAGGTAGTGCAAGAAAGTAATTACCGAAAAATAGTTTCTGACCTTGAGTCAAAAAGCAAAAATTTTTATACGTACCAATTAAAGAGTGCTAAAGGTCTAACTGTTGTAATAAAAGGTATAGACTCTAGTGTGGATCCAGAAGAGGTTAAGTCTGGCCTTGAAAGTAATGCATTCAAAGTTAAAAATGTTTCTAACATAAAAATAGGGAAAAAATCCCCCAAACTATTTTTAGAGTTGAGCTACAGCCAGGTGACTTGAAAATTAAAAAAAAATTAATCGCACCCAATCTATAATCTAAAGTACTTGTTACACAGAAGAGTTACAGTTGAGATGCCACATAAAAAAATGGACCTATCCAATTCATGAACTGTCAAGAATTTGGCCATTCCAAAACTTATTGCAAGTTGCCTACCGTTTGCGTTGTATGTGGTGAGTTGCACAGTACCGCTAACTGTGACAAAATAAAAGGTGATATCAAGGCAAAAAAATGCGGCAATTGCAGTGGAAACCACACTGCTAACTATAGAGGCTGCCCTCTTTACTCTTTTTTTAAAAATTCGTCGAACAGAAAAACAAATGCTACTCAGCCTAACACCCCTTTAAACTACCCTCAGTTACCTCAACCGTCGTCTAGCCATAATCAATACTCAAATGTTTTAAAGTCTAACACGACTTTTACTCAACAAAAACCTAATAGTCAATTTTCATACGCTAATATTTTAAAGAGTAACCAGACTCCGGCGCAAAAAACTGTACCAGCAAATGAAGAATCAGGGCATAATTTTAGTCGTATTGAAGCCTCGATAGAGATCCTAATACAAACAGTAAATACATTTACTCTTAACTTGTCCTGTATGATGCAGGAAATGTTGAAAATGCAGTCTACCTTGTTGCAGGCTGTATTGAAAAAACCATGAACTTAAGAATCTGTTTTTTGGAACGCAAACGGCATATGCCAACATAAAAATGAAATAGAATATTTTCTTCTGGATAAACAAATCGATGTTATGCTTATCTCAGAAACTCATTTGACGTCTCGAAGCTATTTTAGAATGAGTGGATATAATTTCTACGACACCAAGGATCCTCGAGGTAGAGCTTGTGGTGGCTCTGGAATCCTAATAAAAACTCGAAGAAAACACTACCTGCTAAATGACCTTCGTGAAAAATATCTTCAAGCACCGAACATCTGCATTGAAAATTTTTATCAAAAGCTTGTGATATCATCTGTTTATTCTCCTCCCAGGTATTCAATTTCAGAGAGTCAATATACCGCATTTTATACAACACTGGGGTTTCGTTTTCTAGCAGCTGGCGACTACAATGCTAAACAAACTTTTTGGGGTTCACGTTTAATCAGTCCTAAGGGTCGTGTTGTGTTTGACACAATTTCAAAAATGGGTTTGAATGTAGTTTCAAGTGGTCAACCAACATATTGGCCAACGGATCGTCAAAAAATTCCTGCTGTTATCGACTTTGGAATCTCGAAAGGTGTGCCCAGCGAAATTATTAAAGTAGAAGCATCTTTGGATTTGTCTTCAGATCACTCGCCTACTATTATCACTATTTACTCACACACAACTGCTACACCAACATGTGATTTACCGCTGACATCTGCACGTGTTAACTGGCTGAAATACAAAAAATATTTGAGTGCTCATTGCACGGAAAATATGCTATTGAGAACACCTACTGACATAGAAAATTCTATTAGGTTGTTTGAAGCACATGCTAAACAAGCTGCTCTTAATGCTTCTTCAATTCAACCAAATCAACAAGCGAGATTTAACAATATTTTTTGTGCGGATATAGAAAGGCTATTGGCTGAAAAACGGAGAGCTGGACGAGAATGGCAACGTTACAGATCGCCTCAGCTAAAATTAAGGCTTAAGGAGTGTACCAAACAGCTAAGAAAAGTTTTGCAAACACAAAAAACAGCTTCGCTGCAAAAATTTCTGCAAGAAATCAACAGATTATTCGCTGTGGCGTGCAGCCAGAGGACTTAAAAGGCCAGTGATATGCAAACCTCCATTACGAGCCTCTAATGGTGACTGGGCAAGAACTGATGCTGAAAAAGGTGCTCTTTTCGTTAAACACTTAGAAAAAGTGTTTACTGCAAATATTTCTGTTAATATTGCTGAACTGCCACCAGTCGTCTCTTTACCAGAAACACCGCTAAATTTTAATATTGTGGAGATTGAAAATGCTATTGCTAGTCTTACCACCAAAAAAGCCCCAGGTGTCGACAAAATAAGCAACAAAATGCTTCAAGAATTGCCATATATTGCAAAAAGAAAAATACTGTTCATTTTTAATGATATTTTACGGCTGCAATACTATCCGGCAGACTGGAGGGTTTCGATGATTATTATGATACCAAAGCCCGGCAAAAAAAAAATTAGTAAATTCCTTAATAAATGACGTTAAAATAAAATTCAAAAATAACACTAACCTAAGAACACATATCGAAGGAAATAATAACACAACAAAATATTACAGTGTATCATTTATTCCTGGTTTGACGGACAAAAAAGAAATAAAAACAGCTGTTGAAACAAATACATTAAAATTTGCATATAAATCAAACACAACAATAAACAAACTTTTTACAAGAGTAAAAGCTCAAACTGATAAACAACAACAATGTAACAGCCATACCTAAACAAGAGCGGAAAGCGGAACGTTTTCTACCGCCTAGCGTTAACGCTGAAATACCATACCTAAACAAGACGTCAACGCTTTGTCATAAAAACTGGGTTATTACAAAATATATAACAACCCTGATTATAATAGTATACTCATAACCTAATAATACATACATCTACAAACACAACAAAAAAATTCCTCAGAAGTCAAAAGTATAAATGTGTATGTGTGTATGTTTCAACCTGTGACAAATAAATAAAAATTATTCATTCAAATACGAAAAAATAAATACAAATCAAAATTTAACACTTGAAATAAAAAACAAGTAATTTACAAGAATTGTCAGCTGGGCTTGTAAGACTACCTTATAGTCATTGTATCATGAGTGCTTGTCTTTTGCAGCTAACTTCACTATTAAACGCGCTGTCAAAATCGGATTTTCCAATTGCAAAATTTTGCCGCCGCGTTATTTCGGGATGCTACATACAAATTGTATGGGCATGAGAACTTTTGACAGCTAAAAAACGCTTGCCGCTATTGTTTAGGTATGGCTGTAACGTAGTTTACGAACTGCAATGTAAGGGAAACAACGAAGAACAATGCAATCTTATATATATTGGCACAACTAAAAGAAACTTAGAGAACAGAATGGCAGAACACAGAAGTGATATTGAAAAACAAAAAACATCAACAGCTTTGTCAACACATATCATCAACAACAAACATACTCGTACGTTGATTTTGATAATGTGAGAATTTTAGACAGAGAAAATATAGAGAGAAAAAGATACACAATTGAAAGCTTGCGCATACAAAAGAACATAGAGAGAACGATGAACATAAAAGAGAACACCGACAATATCAGCGCTAGTTATATTGTTGCAATCAAATAACAACACCAACTGTGTTTTTACAGTATAATTTTATTTTATTAATTTTTTAAAAAAAATTTTTTTCGGCATTAAAAAATGTCAAAAACAATTTTATATATGTATGTATGAAGCAATTCTTTTTAATTCAACATTTGTATTATTGTAAGTAAATAATGTACGGTGAAAAAACTTTTTCAAAATATACATACATATGTACATATGAATAATGTTTTTTAAATTTTAAATAGACGAAACTCCAGAAGAAGTCAACAAACAATTGACGAAACGTTGGGTAAAAAATGTAATAAAGCTGTTTTATTAACATTAACTACGTTAGGCCTTACTAGCTTAAATATTGAAAATATCATTATCAACAAAATTGCATCATTGGCCAAATAATTCCTACAACACAAATGTAATCCTACATACATAAATACATACATATATACATACATATGTACATGTTATTTTTCTTTATTAATTATTGTTTATGTCTTTATTTAGAAACCGATAGACAGAGAGATAATGGGACAGCGAGATGGATTTTCACCGCGGGATATTGAAAAAATTAATCGAATGTATAATTGTAAAGTCAATACGAAACCACAAGAACCACCTATTAAACTGGCAATTGGATTACCATCACCTTCTCCATTCGCCCAAGGATTTGCTGGTATTAATCGTTTAGGTTCCCTTATTAGCCATATATTTAATGGCTTGAATAGATTAGGCTAATTCAGCTTAGAAAATTCTTGTAAGTATTTGATCAAATTCTCTATAAGTTTCTATTTATTTTCATTTAAGCATTTACAAACATAAATAAATTGTTCAACACAAGTTTTATTAAAAAAAAAACAAGTTAATTTTGGGTAGCTTCGGGCACGTAAAGAGAAAAGAGTGTACTGGGAATCTCATGAAGAACGTTTAAGATCGTTGACGGGCACATTTTTGAATCGTTGAAGATTCCTTGTACGGGAGAAACTTTTGCGCGAGCTGATTATATCGATCGTATAGAGAATCGTTTGGAATCAGCCGCATAATTCTTATATGATTCATATAGAGAGTTGCAAAAGGACAATTTGAAGATGTCTTTATAATGTCTTATAATGATTGATGGTATTCTTTTCAAAAAATATCGCATGCATTTTATATCGTAAATTGTTTTTGGTAATCTTCTAATAATCAATAATAATCAAATTGCATATTAAATTTTCTAAGGATCAAAAGATGATTGTGTTAGAAAATGTGTAAAAAGTTAATAATTTTTGATATTGTTATTCGTACGGATGTGTATATTAAACAGAATCTTATCTAACAAACAACCACTGCTGGTTGAGTATAAATTAAAACACAAAACTTTCATACGACTACGGAATCGCTTCTATATTTGTTGATGTTATTTGACTGGCTAAATATGTATTTTACTCGCTGAATTCTTCTGTAATTACCTCGTGTTGTTCGAAACCGTTGCAACGAACAATAACTGTAAAGAAATTTTTAAATTCATATTTGGTTTAAATTTGTAGTTTTCAAAATATTAAGTTGCAAATTAATGCAAATTCTATTCGCCTTGAATCGACTTTGAAGTTCAAGGCAAATTCATAAAACGTAGTCACAATAAATAAGGCAAATTCATAACGGGTAGACTAAGCTCAATTCGCTTTGAAAAACCTCCACTTACTTTGTCAAAAAATGTACCGAAAATGCGTCAACAAAGCATTTGACAAAGTAACTGCCGCACAAATACAAGGGGCCGAATTAAGGCGAAAATAATCACCCGGGCTGTCGAGACTGCCTGTTATGAATTTGCCTTGCTCAAAAGCCTTGATGTTAAAATCAAGGCAAATTCAGTACCAGGCAGTCGCAAGTCGAATTAAGATATTTCGCCCTAAAAACCTATCTAAAAAATAACAGGGGAGTTCACAGCAGCGTTACCATATATTTTTTTAAAAAACTTCTTATATCTAAAAAAAAAACTTTTTTTTTTTAAAAACTTTTTTTCTTCAAAAGTACCAAAATTTTAAAAGAAAACACAAAAATGTATTTGGAATTCGTTTTATTTAAAAATATAAAAATTTGATTTATTTTATAAATCATCATATAATATAAAAACGATTAAAATCAAAAACATAACATATAATAATTTCTTTTGCACCACAAACACTAACTGCAAAAAGTTAGCTACAAATTGTCAATGTATAAAAACAGCATAGTTGTACTTAAGAGGAAGTAAATACAAGTAGACACTGCTGCAGTAATAAGGGAGTGAGAAAATATATAATCGTTTCATTTCATACAAACATCACTTAATATTTTCATTCAATATACTGCAAAAGTTTAATTATGTATTTATAAAAAACTTTACTTATTTTCAAAAAACTTGCTTTTTTACCCAATAAATTTATAACTTTTTGGCATCTCAAAAAAACTTGCAAAAGAAGGGAAAACTTGACAAATGGTAACGCTGGTTCACAGTTGCCAACCTGGCAAAATAAATTTAATTTTTAAGTTTTTAATTTTAGATAAACTACCAATATGACCAATAATTTAAAATGATTTATTATTACAGAGGTTTTAGAGGAAATGATGCTATGGGGAAGTTGTTAGTTTTTTTTAAGGATTTTAGACCATTTGACCAGCAAAGTAGAATTGTCCTGTTTCTTAAATTGTAGAATAAGTAAATAGATCCTCTAGGTCATTATTTAAGTGAGTGTCTTATTTGGTCTCTTTATATATTAATTATCCTTCTTGTAGCTTAATATTTAATCCTAGTAGATTCGGAATTACCGAATACCTTGTCGTACAGGGAGATCAACTTAAGTGCTTGAGAGAAATGCCAGATATAGCATTAAAGAGAAGCCAGTATCATTGACACAATCGGAGGAAAAGACCTCTTCATAAGTGTATCCCAAAATAAAACTCATGGGACCATTTGATGCTTCCAAAACGGACAATCAACGGACGTGGCAGCACCGGTAGTAGAAGGAATTATATTTTGGGTTGCAACACGACCATATCGCAAAAATTTTTATAGAAAACTTAAATGGTCTTTCCGAAAGCACTAGTGACATAAGCAGTGATCATGTCCCAGTTATTTTAGATAACTGTTTCCTATGAAGCCAAAGAACTAGTTGTGCAGGAGGCGTTAGATGTTACCTCATATCAGGAGATTAAGCGCCTTAGTTGACGATTAAGCCGATGTAAGACCTTCTTTGCACCACCCTTGAATAGTATATCCAAGGAGAATTTATAAAAAGTGGTCTCGGGAGCACAGGTGATTATATTTGCCTACTTTTGCCGCTTGTATTATCGAAAGCCATTTTCAGTACGAGTACCTTGTATCAATATTGCTTGGGTGGATGCACGAATTCCACAGAACTCAGCGTTAATCTTACTTAGAATTAATTTCATAAGATGGAAGGCGAATTCATACAAGCTGGTTTCGAAAGCACAGGTTTACATTCACCCATTTACGCCGCTGTTCATATCCCTGAGATATCAATAAAGTTTTAAGCATGGTATAATAAATAAGGTAGTCTTGTCCCTAAAACAAATACAACGTCACAAAAACAACAGGCATTTTGTTAGTGTAAAAACTTGGCTGTTGTCAAAATGTGATGTGTAAGCAAAACAAAAATTAAATTAAAAAAAATCAATTGCATAAAATAAAAATATAAGTTAAAATTATTTACAATACAGAAAACAAAAAGGTGTTGATAGATGTATGTATAAAATCAGGATGTGTCTTTTATTTGGGTGTTGGAACAACTTTCCTTCCCCCTTTGCAAATTTTTTTTGCAGACACTACATACACGCATTTTAACCGATATTTTTAATTTTAATTAAATATTGAAAATTTTTCACGCTTGTTTTTTTCACTTTTTTAAATTTTACATAGCGTTTACACATGAAAGTAATTTCATGAAAGTCGCAATACACTCACAATTCCTCACAAACACATTCATATATTTGTCACTTTCAGTCAACTTTCAGCTCTGCTTTCAACGAAAATTTCTTGAAAGTAATTTTTTGACACTTTCAATATACTTTCTGAAAGAAATGATAATAACCAAAGGTGTGTTGCCAGGTAAAAATAATCATGAAAAATTTCAGGATTGTTTTAAAAAGCAGGTACAAAAGCTACTTGTTTTAAGCGTTTAAACAAATAATTCTAACAGTTTCATTTTAAGCATATATAACAAACAATTTTTCTAATTATAATTTAAAAATATTAAAAGAATTATAAAAATAAATTTTAGTTTTAATGCGTTTCCTAAAACTCGGCTTGGTTAATTATACTGGCAACTCTGAAAAATAAAAATAACAAAAAACAGCAATGGAAGAAATATATTAAGCTTTCCCTTTGACGACATTTTAAAACTAAAATTTCAGTTTCATAAAAACTTTCAAGAAATTTTCATGAAATTCTGTTGTTTTTTATTTCTCTTTCATTGATAATACGTATAGGGAACTTTCATGAAATTACTTTCATGTGTAAACGCAGCGTTAATTAAATAAAAAAAAAATGTCACAATATTTTTATAAAAACATAACAAAGTTTTGACAACAAAAAATCAATCAGCTGATGTCAATTTTAGCTAATGCGACTACCTTATAATTAATATACCTTGGTTTTAAGTACATATATTTGACATTCTAGAGAGACATTTTTTAAGGCAAATTGGGACAAGATCACCTTGTATGAATTCGCGTTGATAAGGTGTCTACCACGGTTTCTAGTCGCCCTAATTCACCTTGGAAAATGTCTTCTTGTAATGTCAAAAAATGTACTGAAAAAAGAGTTTCGGCAATTGAGAGAGATCAAATGTGTTTTCTAAGGCAGAAGATATTCTAGATATCCTTTTAATTCCGCCAATAGTCACCAGAGCAATCAGCTCTGAAATTATGGAAGAAAGAAACGAAGAGTTACCATCTGCCCAACTTAAATAGACATAATATTTTTAAACCATTGGTTGGTTTGAAAATCTACACTTCCACCAAGACCTAACAGAGGAAGGTATTGTCTGCTGTTTAATAGGCGGTTGTTTCCATGCTAATTCTGAAAATTTGTTTTTTGGTTTGTTGTAAGATATCATTTACAGCTTGATAATTTTTACACAGTTTTGTATGACCTAGTAGTGTAAACGTCGCATTTCTATAAGTAACTTTTGTTGTTCACTTACGAACACAAATTGTCAGATTTGAGAAAAGTTTTATTCTCATAACAGTTTTAAAGCCAGTAACAGACAATTTTTGATAATTTTGCTTTCTATTTGTGTAATAATTACAAAATTTTAAAAAGTTTTTAAACCACTAATATCAAAAAACGTAAAGGAAAATGCTCGTGACGGACATTATGGATAATTTCGCAAAGAACAATTTTCTTGAAGTTTATTTGTCAAAACAAAAAGAACTGGGCAGACGTCAAAGAGAATATAAAAAAATTCTATTGACGAAATTGAAGTCTCGTAAAGAAACAATAATCGAGTCAAGCTATAAAAATGCCATCGATCAACTCAAATGGGAAAGGGATGATTTGCGTGCTCAAATATGGGTAGCTAATGGTGTCACTCATATCCGCGAAAATAAGCGTTCGCTCAAGAATATTAAATGTCACGTACAATGTCAAGAAGATCTGAGTAATGATATACGCAAACTTAAGGTTGCTGTATGCAATTTGGAACGTGAGATAAGTCGCGTTAATAAACAAGTGTACGATCTTAATCGTAAGACCGTGCCAGAAAGTCAACATCAAGATCACGTTGCAAGGGCACGTAAAAAATTAATGATCTTGGAAAATCAGCTTGAGGTCTGTGTAAGACGGGAGTGTGGTTTTGCAGCTGCCAATGCTCAGCTAAGGCATGAACTTACAGTAGTCCTCCATCATCGAACATTTTTCAATAATTCGTATACGAAACTGGTGCAGCAACTCAATAGTGATAAGAAATATTTAATAGATTTAATTGAATATGCATTGGGCACTTTTGATAATTGTATCGATATTTATGAAAGAATCGATAATATTATAAAAAGGCAATCTAAGCAGCGATATTTGCGTAAACAGGAAATGCAGGGCATAATACGAAAAATAGAAGCAGATGCCGATAACACCGAGTTTCTGGATACAAAAGCAAAGACCAGAGTTTTGGCTGATCTTCAGCCAAAAGAATATGCACGTCGTGAGAAGTTTCGTCGAGAGCATACAAAGAAGATTAATTTATATAATAAGGTCTTGGAGAAGATAAAAGCCTACACGCAAACACAAAATGTCGAAAAAGTTATTGAAAAATTTCAACAACAAGAGAGTCTCTATTATTCATACTTCAATTATGCCAACGAATTGAGCTATCACATGACCTTGCTAACCAATTCGGTTAATCGTTTATACAGCGATATAGATTCATTGAGAAAATCTAATATGCAGTCTTGGCAGGATCAAATTGACACTATCGAACGCTTAGAACAAACTTTAGCCGAAAAGCAAAAGAAAAACAATGATTTACAAAAAGTACATCAAACCAATGAAAATCGTTTGGGCAACCTATTGCAAGGCATCGAAACTTTATTTAGACTGTGCCGTTGTGATGGTGCACCACTTTTTGAACTACTCGGTAATCATGAAAACGTTGATCTTGTTAATGTTCGTGATTTCTTAAAGATCTTAGAACGTCGGGTATTTGATATTACTGCTAGTGTTTATATATTGGAGAGAAAGGATGAGAACAAAGCTTTTGGTGATTTTGTTGTCAAGCAAATTGAAAAGCTCTGCGAAGTGCCCACGGAAATCGATGAGATCGTATTGACTCAACAATGTCCAGAGTGTGCTGAAGGCGAGGCATTCAATATGGACGATACTGGTGGAGATGGTGCAGTTGTTGTTCATACAGTCGAACAGGCTAAGAAAATGTTGCACGAGAAAGTCAATCAGCCAGAAATGCAATATCGCTTACACAGCATTAGTGATTGTCGTTTGCCTCGATCCAGATTATTGTTATCAAAAATGTATAATTAATATTGTGAAAACAAAATTTCTATGGCAACAGAAATGTTATTCATGTATGTGGATTATATATTTTTAGAGGAATTTTAAATGACTGTCGAATTGTGACAACTTTTAAGCTCAAGTTGTACAACCGATTGTTACAAAAAAGATTTAAATTACAAAGTATTTATTTGTACATGTGCTCAATAAATATCTAATCAAAATCGGTTGCGTACTTTGGAAATTAAAAAGTTTCTGTTAAATATACACATGAGATGGAAATAGAAAGCGAATTTCTATCTCTATTTCAAGCGTAAACTTAGCAACAACCGATCAAATGTACTTATACAATTCAGCGTAAAAGGAGTCACAAAAAATGGCTTCTTTAGTAACGGCTTGACCAACGATGTTGAAAGTTATCGTTCGCTGGATTTCTAGGCGTAAAAAGGCTCTATGAAAAATTACTCCAACATAAAAATGGCTCCAAGTTATTGTATTGAAAACAACAGCACCAACTTTGGGGCCATTTTTTTATTTTTCGTTTATATTTATAAATTTGGGATCATTTTTGTTATAAGTTTGGTGAAAAAGACCCCAAAATTTGTGTTGTTATTCGCTGTGTTCTGCATTCGTAAAATGAAATGAAATTGAAAATTTCACTAATTTTGTGTTCTTAAATTCGTTAAAGTAAAATAAAAAGTAAAATTTAATTTTCAGCTTGATTCATGTGTTCTACAGATCATTTTCACCACAAAAAAATTAATTTGAAGGCAAACAGCCGCGAGAAATTAAATACTTTTTTGTAAAAATAATAGAAATAATTTTTCCTAGCTTTATTTTCTCAAAGTTTTGGCAATTTGTAATCAAAATTTTGCAAGTTTTTGTTCTTTTAGATTTTTCGTAATCATTATTACGTTTTATAATCTTTTATATTTACCTAAGATTTCACGATTTTTCGCCTTTTTCGTGACTTTTTAAAATCCCTAAAGTTTTTTGAAATTTTTAATTAAAATTATGATATCTCTAAAATTTTTGCAGTTTTTCGCAATGTGCGTAATTTTTGCAAAGTTTTCGGCATTCTTATATCTTTAGGGACTTAATCAAACATAAATAAAAATTTGAGCAAGTTTTTGCACTTTCATAAATTTTGCGATATTTTCCGAAAGCGAACAATTTTAGCAAGTTATAATCAGTTTTAGAGATTCCATTGAAAATGGGGGTTCCGAAACACGTAACTGAAGGCGTGGATGTAACATTCTACGTTGACATTCAGGCGGCGCTGTTAGCATTGAAGGGGCATAGTGTCAAATCGATGCTGGTCAGCAAGTGTAGGCTATCTCTCAACTTGTTATGAACAAATTTAGCGTTAGGCTATATTGGGTACTAGGGCATTGCAATATTGAGGGAAACGAAATCGCTGATAAGCTGGCAAGAATAGGGTCAGCATTAGATGTGGCAGTTAGTGACAGGTCGGTTAAACCTCCAATCGGTCACTACTATAGGAAACTCAGTAATTGGGTAATTAGCAGAACTAACCATTCCAGGAGGAATAGAGAAGATTGTAGAGTCTCGAGGGCAATATGGACAGAACTAGACTCAGGTAAATCTGATCTACATCTAGGTATGAATAGAAAGGTTTTGAGAGTCTTAGTAGGCGCGTAAATGGCCGTTGCTCGTATAGAGCGAGGACCAGCATATGGTAAAATGGCACTCCGGATTTCTGTAGGATGTGTGGGGATGAAGAAGAGCCAGAAACTATAGAGCATATCATTGACAACGCCATAGGCAGATGGCTGAGCAGACGTTTCCATGAGGGCATTAGTGATATCGCGAAGTGCAAACTTGAGGATATCAGGGAAGGCTTTATCATGGGAATTAAGTGGCTGAATGATGGATGATAACGGCTCTTTGTTTCTCCTTGGGCAGTAAGGAGACTATAATTAGTCAATAAATTAAAAATGAAGGGAATCACAATGGATCCAATTGGGTCTCCGAGTGGATGTGTATTTCATACTCCCCTTCCTAACCTAACCTAACCATTTATGTGGGTATATTTTTTAGACGAGTTTTAAATAAGAGCCTGATTCAGAAAAAATTAATTTTTAATATCTGCCGAATTGTGACAATTTTGCTATAAAGATGTACAACCGATTGTTACAAAAAAGATTTAAATTACAAAGTATTTATTTGTACATGTGCTCAATATATAGTAAATGTGCACTAATACAATTCAGCGAAAAAGGATTCACAAAGAATGGCTTGTTTAGTAACAGCTTGACCCAGGCTGTCGAAACTGATTATTCGGTGGATTTTTAGGCGTAAAGGCTCCATGAAAAATGACACAAAAGAAATTTAAAAATTAGCCCTTTTGTGTTCTTTATTTATAAATTTGATGCGATTTTTCATATTGAGTTTGAGGAAAAACGGAGTTTGGTAACGAAATTTTAATATAATTAAAAAAAAAAATTAATCTACAAGACTTCGAGCTAGTGTATACGAGTGTATTTACAAAACAAGCAAAAAAAAAAAAAAAACAATAAAATAATGTTAGGGATGTGATCCTAATATAAAAACCATAATTTGTTTCTCAATAATTATTATCACAGATTCAATTACATGAATTAGCGATATTTCATTATCCCAGAATGTGCTTTAATAAATAATAATTGTGCTGTATGATTATTATGATCGTATCGAGTGTGACATTTAACTGCTTGTTAAAAGTAACCAGCTGTTTCTTATTGTTGAGAAATGCCGGAACTTTCTACAGCACGAAAGATTTTCCGTATAGAATAGATGTAGGCAGCAGTACGCAAATCGTTGCACAAAGCAAATTCATATGCCGTCTCTTTAATGCCTCGACCCGAAGTTTCCATAACTGTTTGCAGGCCATAGTCAACAATTTGGGCTTCGGATGTACAATCGCGTAAATTTCGTAAAGCTGCATTTGGAGATATTTTTGTCTAAATAATTTTTTTTATTTTTTAATAAAATATAGTCGTAATATAAAAAATATATTTTTTTTTCCAATTTTGAACTTACAACATTTTTGCTACTAATTGAGTCATTTATGGAATTGAAAATCTCTTCTATCATTGATTTATCGCGTTTAATCGAGAGTTTTCCATACGAAACATGATTTATATTTTTAAGGAACTCAAAATAAGAAACCGTTACACCGCCAGCATTGCAATACATATCGGGTATCATTAGAATGTTTTTATTTCTTAGAATTTTATCTGCTGCCGGAGTAACGGGTCCATTGGCTCCCTCCAAAATTATTTTTGCTTGCACCTTATCCGCATTTTTGGAAGTTAAAACATTTTGAGTAGCGCATGGCATTAAAATGTCACATTTTTCTTGCAAAATACCACCCTGTTTTTCCTCAGCCTTGGGATAACCTTTAAGCGTTTTCTTATCGGCTTTGTAGGCCATTAGATCCTTATTAATTAAATTAAATTAAATTGAAAATTTCGCCAGTTCAATCTCAAAATACTCACATTGGGATCCATGCCGTCTGGATTGACCAATGAAAGATCATATTCGTGTACACCTATTAGTTTGGCTCCTGCTTCTACAACAAACTTAGATGCCCTTGAACCCACGTTACCAAACCCTTGAACAATTACAGTTTTATCTTTCCAGCCAGTTTTCAATCCAATTAAATCCATCCAATCTTGATCATTAATAAAAACATCACCAGCTTTCCAAAGACCACGACCGGTAGCCGATGAACGTCCATTAATGCCTCCAATATGGACCGGCTTACCGGTAACAATGGCCAATGCATTAATATCATTGTGACCTATAAATATAAAGTTGTACATCCTATAAATCAAATTCGTAAAAACGTGAACGCAAAAAAGTGTTTAGGATCTCTAGAATACGAATAAATAAACAAAATGTACTTTTTCCATTACACTCCGATTCCGATTGGAATTCAGTTTCGCATCTAACTCTGTAACGAGTTGATTATTTACTCACCATAAGTTTTCAAATATTGATCACATATCCAGCCCATTTCACGTTCTCCAGTATTAATATCGGGGGCCGGAACATCTATACCCGGACCAATCATATTCTTCTTCAACAATTCCATGCAATAGCGCCTTGTAATTGTTTGCAATTCGGCCGTAGTATATTTCTTGGGATCTATACATATACCACCTTTCGCCCCACCAAATGGTATATTTACACAGGCGCATTTAAAAGTCATTAAATAGGCCAAACCCTTTACTTCATCAGCATCTACATCCATGCCAAAACGTATGCCTTCAATTTAAACGCAAATCATATATGGCACATCGTTTAGTCAATTGTACGGCCCCTACTTACCACCTTTTACCGGTAAGCGGTGTTTTATATGATGAGCTCTGTAACCCCTTATAATTTCATAAGAGCCATTATCTCTTATAATGGGAAAAGCAACTTCTAAATTCGCCGATACAATGCCAATTAAATTTATAATGGCCGCTACCCGAGCTTTAAGTCGATCTAAATCCATTTTTGGATATTTTATTTCCACTTCCTTGATTAAAGACGGTTCCATTTTTTGTGCAGCTGCGTGATAGTAATATGGAACCATATAAGCCATATTAGGATCCTCATCTGTGGCCACTTTTTTCAAGTGCTCAGGAATCTGATGTTCTTCACGTTTTGGGTTTAAATTATAGAGAGTCTGAGTTAATCTTTTAAGTATTTTCGTGCCATTAGGACTAAAATTTTTTATTACAAATGTATTCATATTTATTTTGAAATAGTTATTAAAATCAATTTGTTCTCCTGTTTAATATTTTATTTAAAATTGTCTTTCAAATTTGTATAAAATAGGGTAATCATAAAAAATTAACAATTAAAAAAATTTTACTGAAAAGGAAAGCGAATAAGGACGGCTCCTAGGCGAATTTACTATTATTTCGCCTTTCTTTTGATCGATAGAAAAGGTGATAATATTCGCTCACTTGTATTTTTTTTATAAAAATGCATTTTTCAGTACATTTTCTTGACATCCAAGCCTTTTATGAATTCGGTAGAGTTGTGCGTTTACAAATTAAAAAAACTTGCAGACGAATAGAAGTCAGTTAAAAAAGCTGGCAACATATAAAAGAATAAGAGTTTACTTTTTACTTTTCTGCGTTCCTGGTGTTTTTCGTAAATTTGTGAATTTTTGTGCACAGTGTTGCCGCAATATACAATTGAATTTAAAGTTTTGAGAATTGTCCTCAATATAAAGTGATGAGTAATTTCAATTCAAATAATTGCTGGAAAATGATTTGAAAGCTATTTTTTTTTGTTGAGATGTTTCTAAAGATGTGAAAATTTCATAACGCGTGTGAATCTCACAGTTAGTATGCATTAAATCGATTGGACTAAAATTACAAAACTAAAACAAGTTAAAAAATTTATTTTATAATTTTTAACAAATATTTTTATTTTATTTTATTTTATTTTATTTCATTATAATTTAATTTATGCAAATGTTTGAGCATTTTTTATATGTAAACTTTTCTTGAATTGACTTAAATGTTAAATATTTTGTTTTGTTTTAATTAAATTTGATGGTAAGTTGTTTATCTTTTTACACCTACTTAAATTACAATTTTATACATATAATTATTATTTTTTTTATTTCTCTCATTTTCATTCTAGAACTAATTAAAACAATAATAATGTTGATAATTTAAGTTAATTTAGATTGAAAATAATAAAACTTTACATTTATAATTAAAATTTATAGTTTTCTTTTTATTTGTAATAAAAACATGTTTCTTTTAGTTCAATTATTTTATAATTTATGTGGTATTTTTATTGTAATAAGATTTTTATAGTTTTAAAAGGATTTTTAAAACAAAACTCTTGAGTCTCACGGAAGCACTCATATACACTGAGAAAATTTATGTTTGTATGATTACAAAATTTAAATAATATGTACGTATAAAATAAATGTAAATGAAAAGAACTTGAAGTCTAAGACACTTAATAGAATTTCTAAATTATTATAAAAAAAAATATGTATTTACAAGCACATTTAGGAGGTAAAAAAATTTCATTATTTTTTTTATATTTATTTTATATCACTTAACTTTGGATGCTCAAAATGGTTAAATAAATTGTTGTCCTTCATTTTGTGTTGTATGGCATTTCATATTAATTTTAAGCAATTTGTGTCAGATTTCAATTGCACAACTTGATTTTAAAAAATTTTTGAGCTTTATTTTAAATTTGTAATAAAACTTAATAAATTAACGAGAACATTGCGTTTGTTTTTGTTTTGTTTTAAGTTCAAATAGAAAAATTTTTTACATTAAATACATAAAAAATAAACATTTTAATTAATTTCAAATTAATTATTTTTTTATACTTATATAATTTAATTGTCTAACAAGCCACTATTGTTTGATTTAATGTATTTAAACAAAAATGAATTAGTAAACTATTCTTATATAAAAATAAACTTAAAGAATTACATCACGTTTTTTTATTTATTTTAAATAAAATTTATATTTTATTATTTTTTTGTAACAAAATAAAAGAACAATTGTGTGAGTAATTAATAATAATAATATGTAATAATAAAAAAAGATTTTCTTTTTAATGGTTGTGTATATTTGTGTTTGCTGGGTTATTTTTGCTGAGTGTAACTGGTAGAGCTGGAAATTTACTTTTAAGCACATTGGGAAGAATCCACCATTTTATTTGTTTTAGATTTTTCTTAATGAAAAACATTTCCATGGAAATTTTTTGCATTAACGAACGTTCTTTAGTCATCGTCTTTCTTTTCAGTTTTAAGGTCATATTTAGCACACAATTCCTCGGGAGAATAACTAAAAGATGAAAAAGTATTTATTAAATTGGGGTTCATTTTATCTTAAATTAGATTTTTCGTATATTTTCATTAATTATTGTCAAAGATTCTTTAATTTGTCGTTCTCCACAATTTTCTTTAAGTTCTACTGAGACGTTTTTGACAAAAGTAAGTTTATTTTATTTTTACTAAGTTGTTGTAGAGTATATACGTGTTATTCAGATAATTTGTTCAATACAAATTGAAATTGAAAGCTCCTCTTAAATGCCATTTATAATATTTAATATTTGGGTTACCATCTGTAATCGACCAGTTGTAATGATACAAGACATATTTATGTATATCAGATAAGTACATACAAGTACATGTACTTGGGATACAACAAAAATAGTTTTTTTTTCTCGAAATTAATGTTTAATTTTAGAAAAACTATTTATTTTCTATGGTTTAGGTAATCTACATATGTGCTACATTTCATTCGTTGCTAACAACTGTGCTACAGAAATTTAATAACATTTTTATAAATGCTGTGAAGCACTAATGTGTGGTTTCCGTAATACAAACAATTGGTTTGAGTAGAAAATTTGTATGAAAACCCCTCAGTTTTTTTAGTAATTCCCATACAAAATTTCTACACAAGTCATTTGTCTGTATTGTGGAAAAACCACCTAACATTTGCACATGATTGCGAATATGGATAATATTTTGTTGCCAAGAGAATAATATGTAACAGCCTGTATTAAAACAAACGTCTTGGCAGAGTTTGACACTTGCAACGCAGTGAAAACTGATCGTGGAGACCTATCAGTTAGTGCTGATTTACACACGTCAAGTTTCCTTTATCAAGTTTTAATTCAGCTGGGAGGAAAACAAAGAAAGCAATAAAAATTTCTCTGTCTTTCTCTCAGCTGAATTAAAACTTGATCAAGGAAACTTGACGTATGTAAATCAGCACTTATGAATAAAATTTAATTAATTTCATTTCAAATTTTCAAACTTACCCAATTAGATTTTGTAGATCACAAACAAAACGGTAGACATAACGTTTACCAGCGGTTTTATGAATAATATTTTTATCATAATAATAACGAAGACCTCTGCTCAGCTTTTCATAATTCATTTTTGGTTTGTTTTTGCGAATACCCCAACGACGAGCCACCTTAAAAATCGAAAAAAAAAACGATAACCATTTATAAATTATACAAAAGCTTTATCTCTCAATATCTCTTAAACTTACCTCATCGGGATCTGTCAGTTTAAATTCCCAGCCATCACCGGTCCACGATATAAAACCTTGACAATTTTTATCCATTAAAAGTTCTAACAAAAATTGCCACAATTGTATGGGTCCAGAACCTTGGAAACAGGGCACTCCCCCCTGGGAGGGATATGTTCCCAATAGTGCCTTGTCTAAATTCATAGTCGATAGATAAGCGGCATGATGTTGATTGCTACGATGAAGACCCCATTGATCGGGCGCACTTTGTGCAGCCATTGAGGGGAATTGTGATGCATCATAAGCGGCAAACTCTGGCGGATAGGCGTTATGAAACCTTGAACGGCCATAATCGTTATATTTCTGTTCCACACCATTGAGACCATAGAAATCGGGTGAACTACCATCCAAATAGCTCGATTGACCCTGATGATCCTGTGACGACATGCTTGTATGATAGTCACTGTCATCGTAAGAGGCAGCCGCAGCTACTGCAGCAGCCGCTTTGGCCATACTATGAGCGGGAAGGCCAAAACTTGATAAATCTGTAGGATCGGTTTGGTTGTTGTTATTGGCACCGCCACCTAAATTACCATACGATGTTTGGGTACCGGGTTCCTCTTTCATCTGATGTTGTGAGTAAAATGGTGAATTTCTCATGGTCATTTGCATAAAGTTAAGATTGGCACCACTATTGTTGTTGTTATTACTGTTACCACTGCTGGGAGAAAGAGCTGACACACTGTTGTTGTTGTTGTTGCTATTATTATTGGCATTGGAGGATGTAGAGTTTTGCGTTTGAGCAGGTGGCAACATTGTTACGTTGGCAGCCGACTGAGACTGTTGTTGCTGCTGCTGTTGTTGTTGCTGTTGAGGAGGCGGGCTGTTATTGCGATCAAGTGGACCTGAATAACCTTGAAATATAAAAAAAAAGAATATGTTTAGGAGAGTGTTGTCAGATATCAAGCTAAAATTATGGCACCACGAAATAAGCCCCAATGAAATAAGCCCCAAATCGAAAAATGAAATAAGCCCCAAAAAATTTTATGAAATAAACCCCAAAAAAAAATGAAATAAGCCCCAAACAAAATTTACGAAATAAGCCCCAAATAAAATGAAATAAGCCCCAAAAAATTTTATGAAATAAGCCCCAAATTTTTAAAAAATGAAATAAACCCCAAAAAAAATGAAATAAGCCCCAAATTTGTTAACTTTATGATGTAAGCTTAAGAAGAAATCATAAAATGCAAGAATTTTATCCTCAAAATTATATCGAACACCGGCTTCGCGATCCAAGCATTCTCTGCATAACATGCCTACGGCCGGGCGCAAGGAATTTATCCTCTTTGGTATATCGAACACCGGCTTCGCATTCCAAGCATTCTCTGCATAACCGGCCTATGGCCGGGCGCAAGGAATTTATCCTCCATGGTATATCGAACACCGGCTTCGCGTTCAAAGTATTTTCTGCATAACCGGCCTACAGCCGAGCGCAAGGAATTTATCCTCTATGGTATATCGAACACCGGCTTCGCGTTCCAAGCATTTTCTGCATAACCGGCCTACGGCCGGGCGCAAGGAATTTATCCTCTATGGTATATCGGACACAGGCTTCGCGTTCAAAGTATTTTCTGCATAACCAGCCTACGGCCGGGCGCAAGGAATTTATCCTCTATGGTATATCGAACACCGGCTTCGCGTTCCAAGCATTCTCTGCATAACCGGCCTACGGCCGGGCGCAAGGAATTTATCCTCCATGGTATATCGAACACCGGCTTCGCGTTCAAAGTATTTTCTGCATAACCGGCCTACAGCCGGGCGCAAGGAATTTATCCTCTATGGTATATCGAACACCGGCTTCGCGTTCCAAGCATTCTCTGCATAACCGGCCTACGGCCGGGCGCAAGGAATTTATCCTCCATGGTATATCGAACACCGGCTTCGCATTCCAAGCATTCTCTGCATAACCGGCCTACGGCCGGGCGCAAGGAATTTATCCTCTATGGTATATCGAACACCGGCTTCGCGTTCCAAGCATTCTCTGCATAACCGGCCTACGGCCGGGCGCAAGGAATTTATCCTCTATGGTATATCGAACACCGGCTTCGCGTTCAAAGTATTTTCTGCATAACCGGCCTACAGCCGGGCGCAAGGAATTTATCCTCTATGGTATATCGAACACCGGCTTCGCGTTCCAAGCATTCTCTGCATAACCGGCCTACGGCCGGGCGCAAGGAATTTATCCTCCATGGTATATCGAACACCGGCTTCGCATTCCAAGCATTCTCTGCATAACCGGCCTACGGCCGGGCGCAAGGAATTTATCCTCTATGGTATATCGAACACCGGCTTCGCGTTCCAAGCATTCTCTGCATAACCGGCCTACGGCCGGGCGCAAGGAATTTATCCTCTATGGTATATCGAACACAGGCTTCGCGTTCAAAGTATTTTCTGCATAACCGGCCTACGGCCGGGCGCAAGGAATTTATCCTCTATGGTATATCGAACACCGGCTTCGCGTTCCAAGTATTCTCTGCATAACCGGCCTACGGCCGGGCGCAAGGAATTTATCCTCCATGGTATATCGAACACCGGCTTCGCGTTCAAAGTATTTTCTGCATAATAGGCCTACGGCAGGGCGCAAGGAATTTATCCTCTATGGTATATCGAACACAGGCTTCGCGTTCCAAGCATTCTCTGCATAACCGGCCTACGGCCGGGCGCAAGGAATTTATCCTCCATGGTATATCGAACACCGGCTTCGCGTTCCAAGCATTCTCTGCATAACCGGCGTACGGCAGGGCGCAAGGATTTTAGATCTATTTTACGGATATGAAATAAGCCCCAAATAAAATGAAATAAGCCCCAAAAAATTTTATGAAATAAGCCCCAAATTTTTAAAAAATGAAATAAGCCCCAAATAAAATGAAATAAGCCCCAAACAAAAAATTTGAAAATTTTTTGGGGCTTATTTCATTTTTCGATTTGGGGCTTATTTCATTGGGGCTTATTTCGTGCCACCTAAAATTATATCTATAAAATTAATTTGGTAATTCAAAAAATTCGTCTAGCAGCGAAAAACTGAAAGTTCTTGTGGGATCTTTAGAACTGAGCAAATGCAAATACAGATGAATCAGTAATTTTCGAGACCAAAACATTTTTAATCGCACCCATAAAAGATCACAGTACATAAAATAAAGACAGAAACAGGAGATACATTTAATAGATTTTGAAAAAAATTGTAAATGTATTGAAGCCCGTTCTCAATTTAACGTAGTCAACTAGCTCGTAAGTAGATGTTTAGTATTTTAGGAGTCCGTATCCAAAGGACCGCAAAGGAACTCTAGTGTTTTCGCTACATTTTCCGTCTATCTATATTTGTGTCTGTTCATCACAGGTTTATATGGCGAAAACGGTACAGACCTGATATTTTTACAGAAGATGTATGTACAACTATTGCCGTTAAATGAAAGGGTCTGCCAAAGCAACCTAACATGTTGGCAATAAAAATATAACATAATATATAATTACTTGACATTTTCACGGATAGTGTAGAAACTACAATACTTAAAAAAAAGTATGTATACTGAAAAAACAGTTTTACATAAATTCAACGAATTCTCGTTGTTTCAGTAAAATATTCCTTGAAATTCAAAGGTAAAATATAATGTATTTATGAACTCAACGTTGAAACCATTATTTGATTTTATTCGTTGAATTAAACAATGAACTAGTTTTTTGATTTAACGTATAATTCTTTGAATTTAAGAAACTCGTTCATTTATTTTAACACAAAATGAACAAATAGTTTGATTCAATGAACCTGTTTCTTGGTTTTAAGTAATATTCGTTGATTTTGTCGTCAAGAGAAGAATATATTTTTTTCAATGAACAAGTACTTTGATTCAAAGAACCTGTTTCTTGATTTTTGTACTACAAAGAAAATATATGCATAAAGCAATCAGTTGTTATACATCATTAAACAAACAAGGCTGCAAATAGAAAAATAATAAATTTCAAAATAAAAAAGTGCTAAAAAGTAAGTAAAAATTTAACTGAAGTTATAGTAAAATGCATTCTTTTAATTGCAAAAAGAAATTTAATTTAATTATCGATGCTATGAAAATAATTGTTTATTAGTTTTTACCATTTCTTTAAAAATTTCAGACAATATTACTTCTTGGTGGTTGGTTCCCATTGGACTTCCTCCAGACGTAGAGTGCGATGAACATTGCGACCAAGTTTTCGGTGGTTCAGCACAAAGATCTTGCAAACTTATTGAGTGGGACTTAAGCAAATTTCTCTATGTTTTTTTTTTAAATTTTAACATTTGTTGTTGTTAATTAATGTACATATGTATGTATATTTATGTATATTTTTTTTAAATAAAATAATATATGTATATCAAAGAATAAATTCTTAAAAATCAACGAATGTGTTCATTAGATGAAGAAATAGGTTTCTTAAATTCAAAGAACTATTTCCTTGAACTCAAAGTAAGAATACGTTGGATCAAGGAAAAAAATCTTAAAAATCAACGAATGGGTTCATTGGATCAATAAATAGGTTTCTTAAATTCAAAGAACTATTTTCTTGAATTCAAAGAATAAATTCTTAAAAATCAACGAATGTGTTCATTAGATCAAGAAATAGGTTTCTTAAATTCAAAGAACAATTTCCTTGAATTCAAAGTATGGATACGTTGGGTCAAGGAATAAGTTCGTTGCATTCAACATATAGTTTCATTTAATTTATGTACGGTTTCAACGTACGTTGTATTCAACAAGCCAATGATTGACATACGTTGAATTCAAAGAACCTGTTTCTTGGGTGAAAAATAAGCAATAAATTGAATCAACGATTTTTTTCCTTGAATTTAATTGATTTTTTGGTTGAGTGTAATGCATGCAATTGTACATTTAATTTTGCACATTTCATGTAAATTATCGCGTAAACGAGACACCTTTTAAATATCAAGATACAGCTTCAAAAAGCACTTTCTTCCAAAGATAAACTTTTTTCTTGTTTAAGGTTTTTTATTTTAGAAGGCAGCTACCAGTTCAACAATTTCTTTTATTGGGATTTTACTTGAGAATTTTTCGCTTTTACGCTAGAAACTTTTTTAAATAAATCAAGCAAATTAAACTAAAACTAACTTTCTATCTTTTAAATTTAATATTTTGTTTACAATTTTCTTCTTTCTGTTACAAAATTTTAGCAAAATTGCGAAAAATATCTGCATTGCGGAATCATTAATAGGTCCGTTTGTTTACTTTTACAGTAAAATGCAGTAAATGAGTAAACAGCAGAATTTACTCTCCAAAAAAGTCTTTGCCCAAAAAAGTACGCGAACGGAAAAATTGTAAAAATTCGTAAGATTTAAGCAACAGCTGATGGAAAATAAATGTAGTGTTGAAAAATTTTTATATTATTGGATATTTGAACAATTTAATTATCGGTACTCGATTAAATACTTTTTATAACACAAATATTTTAATAAAATATAATCAATTTAATTTTTGTAATCTTTCCCATTTCTTCTTTTTTTATTTTATTTGATTTTGCTTATTTGTGTGGTTAAATTTATTCAAAGTACATGAATATTTGTTTTTGCTACTGACTATCGCAAAAAGAAGTGCAGTACTAAGCACCCAAGAATTTCACAACTCCAAAGAATTAATATAACAACTCCACAAAAGTGAAATAATTTTATTTTCCATTAAAAGGCATGTTGGTCATTGTTTCACAAACAAGTTCAATTTAACGTTAATTTACTTTTAGTTTTGTTTTATTTTTACTTAAATTTTTAGTTTGATTAATATTTTAGTCACAAATTGCACACTTTTTGTTTGTTTACCTTTTGAATCATATGTTTTCTTGTTTTACTAAACTTTACTGCGAAAAATTTCTGCAGTAAAAATTTGCAAGCTCTCAATTAAGAACTGTCACTTTACGCTCTCAATTTGTGTTCTCATTTACTGTATTTTTTGTAAACGAACGCAATTTAGTAAAATGCAGTAAAGTTCAATAAAAAATAGTAAAAACTTTTGCATACTCGAACACACTTTATATGATAATACCACCACTTTTAAGATGATACTGGAACTGCAGAAAGATACCGTAGCAATGGAATGAACAATTGCAAATTTTGCTTCCGAACAAAAAAACCTTTCCGCAATTGTGGAACGGCATGAATTATATATATTTTTTAGAAACTGCTGTATTTAATAATATTAGAAGAATAATATGCACCGAGCAAGTGGACAAAACGATCGAAAATATTTAAAATTTTAAAAATGTACACTCAACCAAAAAAGCAATTAAATTCAACCAACTGGGGGTTATTATGTATTTCGATTCGAATCGGAAAATTAACGAATTCGTAGAAATGGGATTACATAGAACGATTTTCGAAAATTTATTTCCGAACGTTCGTAAATTATGGGAATTTTTTTAATCCCTTTCGCAAAGCAAGAAATTCCCTTTCGAAAGTGCAACTATGTAGTACGAAAGCAAATGTCAAAAGTGTTATTAACGTACATATCGCTCCTTTATTGCAACATAGTCATATTTCATAGTCATATATCATTTGAGATATGACTATGTTGCAATAAAGGAGCGATATTTCTTTCGAATGATATTTTGATTGCGGAAATCTTATAGTTATTATTTTTAATTACTTAAAAAAATATTAAAAATACACATGGCACTTTTAACTGTCTATTTCACAATGTTGAAGGAAAATTTTAATATTTTTTATTCGTATAATTTCATTTGAAGCAAAAACAAATTCTAAAATTTTTTTATTAAATGTATTTGTACGAATCAATAAAAATCAAAATTCTTTCGACATCGTGAAATCGGCAGTAAGTCATTATTAATTGAGTTTAGCAAGTAAATGTGAGGCAATTTTTTTTATGAATCTAAACGAAATATTTACGCTGCGTTCACATTTATTAAATATTTGTCCAAAATAACGTAACAACTAGTTTTGCTTAGGGATAGTGTAATTTAACTTGGTTTTTATAATGCAAAATAAAATTAATTATTCTATTCTATAAAAATTGGGAGCCCTTAATTAAAAAAATATTGGAATTAAAAGAAATAAATTATTAGTTTATTTCTTGGTTTAGTTTTCTTCGATATATGTGAACGTAGTTTTATGTACATACATACTTAGTACTTTTAAAAAATGTAATACTCGCGAAATTTCACTGAGGTTCATAATGATCCATTTATATTTTATAAATTTCGTTTAGAATCTCTCTGAATAAAAAACCTCCACTTTCCCACAAAAAAAAAATGTTTTAACATGATCTTGACAATTGTATAAAACAATGCAAAGTGCTACCAAGTTTTTACATATAAAATATGTCATCACTTGAAAATTTCCCTTAAAATTATTAAAACAACTCTGCATTTCTTTCGAACGTACTACATAATACGATTTTCCTTTCGATTCGGAAAATTCGTTTCGAAAGCGTTTTCGATTCGAATCGAAATACATAATAACCCCCCAGGTTCTTTGAATTCAACGTATGGCAATCATTGGTTTGTTGAATTGAACGTACCAGTTCGTTGAAGTTAAGAAACCATATGTTGAAACCGTACGTTGATTTTTAAGAATTTATTCCTTGATCCAACGTATTCATACAACAAAATCAACGTATATTACCTAAAATCAAGGAACAGGTTCTTTGAATCAAGGTAATTGTTCATTGTGTTTAAATAAATGAACGAGTTTCTTAAATTCAACGTATTATGCGTTAAATAAAAAAACTAGTTCATTGTTTAATTCAACGAATAAAATCAAATAATCGTTTCAACGTTGAGTTCATAAATACATAAAATTGTACTTTTAATTTCAAGGAATAATTTACTGAAACAACGTATAATACGTTGAATTTCAAAGAATTTAATTCAGGGAACGAGAGTTCGTTGAATTTCAGTGTATGTGTGAATCTCTAAATCGAAACATTATCACATAAACAAAAAAAAAAAAATGCAAAAATCAAAAAAATGCCTGTCTGAGAAGCAAAACAACGAAACAAAAATAACAACAAAATAGAACAGATCACCAAAACAAAATAAAACCGCTAAAACAATGACCGCCAAATTGAATATAAAGTAAGTCAGCAGGTACGTAACAAGTAGTGACAGCATTTTCACATGAATACCGACGAGGTGGCTTCTACCGAAAGCAACGTTTGCTCTATTTAGCCGTGTAGTTGAAATCTAAACGGATGAATAGATAGATATTAAATTTTTCCTTTGTTGCTTGAAATATGTTAACAATGTCTATTTCTCTGATTATTAAATTTACGAACTTTAGCCTGTATAAACAAATATTAATAAAAAGTCGCCAAACACTAAAATCGCCATTTCAAAAAAGAGTAGTTAAGACGAAAAAATAACAAAAGAAGTAAAACTAAAAATCATATAAACAAAATAAAAGATATTTGAAAATAATTTAGTGACTGTTCGGAATTATTGGCGAGCTTGCTACAACAACACCCTACTTAATTGATTTCCACTTTAAATTAAAAACTTTTGAGATATGAACACAAAAGTTTTATTAAACAATTGTGAGTGTGATATATAACAATCGAAATTTCTATACGAAAGATCCAATAAGTAACGAAACTTGAGATTCGGAGATGAATTGATCATAAAATGTATCATTTACATATATATGTAAGTATGTATATTCGACATTTAGTTTAGTTTTCATCTTTTATCGTTGGGACTATAGACATACATATGATTTTAAGTCTTGAAACTGGATCGTATTAATTTTTTTCATTATGAAAATATATTATTTACTATTACTATTTATTTTCAGAACATAAGATATCATATAAAAAGGAAAATGTTCGTATCTGCATATCGTCATATGAATTCATAAAAGCCCAAGCTTACATTGAAATATTATAGGAAAAGCAAAAAACTCTCGAATATGAAAAATTACCAAAAATTTTTTCATATTTAACTTACAGTTGAACCTCGATTATCCGGTTCTCAGGGGACCGAACTAAGCACGGATAATAGAAAAACACGGTTATATGAAAAAAAATATATTTTCCGCTCGGATAATAGAGGCAAAGCACTATTAATAGAGGTACAAAAACGAAGAACAGATAATATAGGTTATAAAATAATACGAGCAGCATGCCGGTTAATAGATGTAACCGGTTAATAAAGGCCCGGATAATAGAGATTCAACTGTATTTATACATATATTAAAGAATTATTTTTAATTGTACTGGTGTTGAATTTTGCAGGAAGACGTATTTTCAATCAACAAGTCGATTTATTTTTTCTTTTTTTAATTTAGGGCGTTATTGAAATCATGTAACGATATATGATTTTAAAAACGCTAGTGTGGGCCTATTGATTAAAAATTGTTCGTTTAAAAAAAAATATTAAATATTCATTATATATAAAATAGATTTAAAATATGTATGTATGTATGTATGTATCAATACAATTTTTTTTTAATAGATTTCAAATCCATTTAAAATTTTTATGAATTAGGCGTTTATATTTAATGTTCCATAAAATTATCACTATGTACAATCAACTATCCACAATAATTAAATAACTTGTAAATATAGATAAAGAATTTCTTTGGTAGCTAAATACCAACACATCAAAAGATCTTTACCACCATGCCGAGAAAATTTCAAAACTTATCTAGGTACATTTTTTAAGGACCAGCATTCAGGGGATTAACCCTATTTGTGTAATGCCCTGTGCCAGAACTAGGAAGAAAGCGATAGAGCGGATGAAATTTTAGAAGGCGACTTAATTTGATATTTTTACGTTTTAATGTTTTTTATGTTTTAAATTTTTATGAAAAGCAGTCAGTTTTTAAGTGCCGAAACAGTCTAACAACAATTTAATATAATGCCAGAGTAATGTACAGTAGAGCCTTTTATAATGTTGATTGACTTGCCCTGACCAGGTATCGAATCTACATAGATCCTAAGTCATAGTTTGCTTTGTAGCCAACTCGTTAACCACTTCAGTCAACGCCATCCGCAACTCCCAATTAAGAAATGAGAATTACCAAGCACAGTTTAAAACACCTATACAAACAATATAACAAATAATTTTGCTCAAGCCGGGTGGTAACGATCTACTGATGAGTCGGTATTAAGCAACCAATGAAATGCATATAGATTAGCTAACCCACAACAAGTAAATTAATTTCTAAAAACAAAAATTCTTGAGTAATTTAAAACAAAAATTTAATTAAATAAAATAAAAATTTAATTAATTATCCATAACATACTTATTTCAAGTCCTTATAATAAAAAAAATCGTGTCTCAAATATACAAGACACATGATTCCTATTTAATGGTTAATATTTTATGTAAAATCGAGTATTCGCTCAAGCGAGAAACCACTGTTTCTTTTTAACTTTAAAGGCGTGACAGTTAAATGTTATCAAGCAATAGACAGAAAAACCCGCCAAACAATTAACCCCTTCATTAATTTCAAACAAAAACAACACCATCGTCATCATAATGCTTTTGTGCGCATGATGATTTGATAATATTTGAGGAGCCAATCAAAATTCAATAAATTACAAATACCAACAAGTCTTATATACATTTATACACTCTATATATAGAAAAGTTAAGCGAAAAGATTCATATAATCACTCACACATTTGAACACCCCAATCTATGCAACATAAAGCTCATAGAGCATAAGTATACATATGTATGTAGTATTGATACAATAACGAAATCAGAGACCGGTCGATTGAATCTATCTATGTATGTACCTCTTCTCTGAAAGCAAAGACAATTGAAGGCAAATCCATAACATTTCATTTTTCATTTCTTTTTAAGTTAAAGGAGAGCAAATATTACAAACATTAGACACGAACACCAAACTACTACGAATAGAAATGCATTTTATATTGTAAAATTTACCACTTTACATTTTAAAAGATTAGAAAAGAAAAAGAATACATACAACAACAAACAAAACCTGTTGCTGTTAAACAGCAGCAAAGAGGTAAATCCGGTGTTGCCAGGTATTAAAAGAACCAAAAGTGAATCAAATTTGCACTCTACGCAATTACCAAAGTTCCAAAAAGTAACTGAATAAAAAAAGTATGTGTGGCCGCGGTAAAGCTATTGCATAGCATTTTTTTATCAACTTATGCAATTATAATTATTTGTTTATTTTTTATATATGCAGTATTTTTTTTTCTTTGATATTAATTCAAGTTACACTTTTTGAGCGTGGTGACTGATAAGAAAACAAATTTTTTTCTTTTATTGAATAAATGAGAAGTTAATATCGTTTAAAATATTTTTACTGTCTTACAATACATACATGTAAAAATCTGTTCTGGCAATACTGTATGTTAATGAAATCAATAGTATACTTTACATTGGGCGATTTAAATACTTAAAAAAAAAACAAAAGACTTAAGAAACAAACTTAGATGAAAAATACTATTGTGGCCATAATAGATTTCGCATTGCCGAACATAACTCCTTCGGGAAAAAATTTATCTCGATGGTAAGTAATACTCCAAACCAATACGATATGCGATTCTTCCACAATTGCAATATCGGCAGCTAACCAGTTATAAAACAAAAAGAAGATATTGCTACACTTACATACAGATGTATGCATATTCATATATGGGCATACAATTGGTTCAACCGTTTAAATTCTCGACCGATCTGCGTTTTATATTTTAAAAATCATTTTCATAGAGATTACGCTCTTTTTTTATGAATTTTACATGCATACATACATACTATGTACACATAATAATAATTATAATTAAATAATTTAATTTTTATTCTGTCAACATATTTATGTATGTATGTATATTGCATAAATTTCTCAAATATGATAAGAGAAAAAATATGACAATTTCGGAATCTTGCTACACTATTGCTTTTAGCATTATCATCCATTTGTTTTCAGGGTTATAATATAATTTGTAAATGTATTTTTTACATAAACATACATATACATATATATGTTTATATAAAATTAAATAAGAAGATTTTGGATTCAATTGAAAAGTTGGGCTTAAATTTATTTAATACAATTTGTGAGTACAAAGTTGATTCGGTTCATATTCACGTGATATCTCAGTTTTGTTATATGTTGAAAGTAGAAATAAATTCTTGACTGAAAATATCTTTTAAACTCTTTTAATGTTATATATATCCATTTCAGAAAGAAATTTTCTTTCTAATTTTGTTTCTTTTCTAGAGAAGCTAATCATATCTCCATGAGCATGAGTTTTGTTTCTGCGTTTTTTATACAATGATATGAAAAGATAAATGTCCAAATTTAAAAAAGAAAATATTCTGTAAAAGGACTTTAAATAATTACAGAGGAAAACTAAAACAAAGTTTTGGGAAATTTTAAAAGCAAATCTACGCCGCTAAGAACAATTTAATAGATCAATTATAATTTGACATTAAAACTTTGGTGTTTAAAATTTTCTGCGAAAAAAACACAACAAAAAAAAAACATCAGTGGCAGCGCTGTTGTAATGAAAAAGCTTTTACGAACTTTGAGTGCGAGCGTATCTATGTGTGTTATTACACACGTATGTCCATATGAATGCATGAATGTGTGTTGGCATCTACAAGATACTACTTTTAAGTCTGTATTGGTTTTGTTAGAGGGGCATTTTTTCTAAAATATTTATTTTCGTTGTTGCGCAGATTGTGAGATGCTTTTAAGTTTATTGGGAGATGTTTGATAAAATTGAGAGCAGAATTTTGTAGCTCAGATTTAGCTTTTTTCGTTTATATACATACAGAGATGTGTACCTATAACAATACATACATATATACATCTACATACATATTGAATATATACTCCTCCCATTTTGTTTCTTCATTAGAGGTAAATTTTGTTTTTGCAAACATGTTTTGGCAAGATATTTTTTTCTTTTGCTGTATATTAGAAAAGTGTTTTTTTTTTGGTTTGTTTTTGATTTTCAACTCTTTAGGCAATGCTACACGTTCAATATACATATATTGTGATACTTGGATCGTGATCAATTTAAATGGATTGATGGATCGCGAGCGTATGCTACATGTTCAATATTTATCACGTCCGTATTTACATTGATTTGTAATGTGCGGGTAGTGTGAAAATTTTGAGATACGGGAGAAAACAAAAAATACCTGTGATCTGCGATCCGCGATTCAGATTTAATATTTTTGCGTAATCTGCGATATGGATCGAGATCCATCAATATTGCATGCTACTCCAGGAAGAAGAAAAACAAAGTGTTTTATGTCATATTTTTTATACTTTAAGAATATACCTAATTCAGAAAAAGAAATTTATTATTAGAATTGCTTTTGTTTTTTTTTTTTAATTTTTAAGATGTTGATACGCCAATTTAATTCTTAAAAAAATCTTAATTGGCTTTGGTAGAAAAAATATTTCTGCTAAAATACTAAATGATTGAAGTGTTATCAAGTTTTCATTACTAAATTAATTTTTAAATCCAAACTAGTTACAGAATTAATCAAAATAATTTCAGAATATTAATTTAAAAATCATTGATATTTTAAAATAAATCAATAAGATTGCTAATATTAATATCTTTGAAATAATTTTTTGCAAATTTTAAAGCTTTTCTATCATTTCATATTTTAAGCGCATATTAAGGATGTGAACGAACACTGGCTTTTTGTACATTTACAATACTGAGTTATTTTACAGTACAAAAAATTAAAAGTGCTCAGCAACATGAACATTGTTTAAGTATGTAACTATAATGCTACATAAATGTATACTCGTATACTCGTACATAAATATATGTAGAATGTTTGTGTGAACTCGTATGTTTCTTCAAGCGGTCGCAACTGTTGCACCATTTAACGAACGAACGAACGAATGAACAACTTGTTGAATGCAATAAAACATTCTCCCCTCGGGCTATTTAGCATGACAACAAAAAATAAAATTTTGTAATTATTGTTGTTGCATACGTTGGCTCAATTTAAATTCAAAGGACTACGAATACAAACACACGCGAAAAGGGCTGTTAAAATGTTTTCCCCTCAAAAGGATTAACAATAAATTACAATTTAATTACAATCTATTTAAAGAATATCACACACGCACACACACACCCCCATTTAGAACAAAAACACATACATACATTTTATGTATTTAGAGACAACAACAAGACAATAAAACGTTTCAAAGCGGGTTTTTGTGGTGTAAACTTGTGGTTTTGTATAAATATTTGAATTTGATTTTAATTTAGGAATCCATTTTCAACAACCAACAGAAAATCTCAATTAAAAGCAAATCTTTTCTTATTTTGTATTAACTTTATTTATCTTTAGGATTTAATTTATTTACTGTTTCATTTGTTACACGTTTTTTTATTTAATTCTCTTTTTTTGTGTTTTGTTTAAACTTTAACATTTTTGTGGGTGTTGATGTGATAATTAGTTGTTGCTGTTGTGTTCTGTTGAAACATGTACATGTGCTGTTGTTGTTGTTGTGCTCGATTTTTTTGTTGCTTTTAATTTATATTGTGTGAATGTAATTAAAATATTTTAATTGCCTTTTTTTATTTGTTATTTTTTTAGCTGCTGTTGTAGTTGTTTTATTTCAAAATATTTAAATAAAGATTATTTGCAGTCGCTGGGATTTGATTTCATTTTTTTTTTCTTGATTTGAAATAATTGTGAACTTTAGATGTTTTTTTTTCATTCAATATTTTATCAGCAAAACAAGTGAATGTTAAAATATTTATCTTTGTTAGTGTACGAGTATTAATGAGAGAAATGTTAAAAATATTTATAAAATGCCATATTGTATTATTGCGTTTTTTTTTTGCAAGTACAGGCTGTAGTCTTCAATCCAAACTTTCTCAAAGCAAATTATTGCGCTGTACTAAAGTTAATTTAATTAATTCAATCTAGAATTTTTGGATCTGCAAACCATTTTGCTCCATGTTGGACGCTTAACATTTTCATATAGCATTAAATTTTGAAACACAGTTTAAAGATATGTATATAGATATGCAAAACGCTTCAAACCTCTTTTCCTATGCGCAATTTTTCAAAAAATTTGCAAAATTACAATAAACGCAGTAGATTTAAGGTACGGTCACACTTGGCAAACATTGGCCCAAATAAAGCGTAACCACCAATTATTAATGAAAAACCTTTTCATTCAGACACGTGTTAATTAGATTGATCCCAGGTTTTAAAAAATCTCTTTTGCTTGAACAAGTAAACAAAGCACACGCCGGGTAGCCGCTGGTTTTGTATAAAACTCAAAGTATTTAAAACAATGACTGAAAATAGAGATTATAACAGAATGTTTTTTTTACACGATCTCCTCCAAAAGTTTATTTGCTTTATTATATATAAAAATATTAAACCAAAAATATCAGTTGTATCAAGGTTACAAAGTCTTTTTAATAGCATCGTAGTAACAGAGTCCCGAATACGTTCTTCATTCATTCAGACAGAAGACAGTATTTTCAAAGCACGAGAAAAAATATATAAAAACACTTGAGTTGCACCCAAATCCACTTGCGCGCAATATTCTAGAGTATAGTGGCCACACCCGGCTGAGGAGGAGGGATACTATTTCTCGCAGCCGTACACGAGAGATGTAAAACAACAAAAACAAAAAACATATATTTAACATTTTTTATTTTTTAGATTTAAGATTTGAACAACTTATTGATGTTTCAATTTATAATTGAACATTCAATAAATCATAAAATTAACAAAAAAAAAATTCATTCATCAAATAATTCTCTTATTCTGATATAATCTAAATTGCTGAACCAACTTTCTCGTTATCGTTCGAGTTATCTTTGAAAACAAAGCACGTTAAATTAAAAGTTTTAGACAACTATATCGATATTTTTCAAACATAATTAAAAATTCTCTGGATCAATGCAATCACATCAAAAACTAAATTACAATGCGGCAGAGTTTTTATTTTCTTCCTTATGCGTATACTTAATATCATTAAGTATACGTATTTGTATTACATCTTTTTTTCTTCCTTACGTATAATTAATTACATTAAGTACACCTAAAATATAAAGTAGTTGCACAGCACCAGTTTCTCCACCAGTTTTTTTCCAGCTATTTACGGTCAGACCCATGATCTCAACCGATCGATAATGCTGAAATTCATTTCATTTATTTCTTTAGCTTGTGTGTCAGTAAACCAATAATAAGTTGAATAAAATCGCAAAGTGGCTGTTTTACGTATCGAAATCCAGCCAACGATATCAATCGACATCGTGGGTCAGGCCATTAATTTATTGAGCTAAATGACGATCTTGCTAAAGCTGTCTGAAATGTTATCTTATAATTTTTATTGTAAGTTAATTTATATATATATTTATAAACATAAAGGGTAAAACATCTACTGATGAATTGGTATAGCTACCAACGAAATATATATCTAGATATTGCTAACCCGCAACAAATGAATAAAGTATTGTAAGTTAATTTTATAATAAATAAATAAATAAGCAATTAAAGAAAATATCAACTAGTGATTATTTTATCTTGAATTAAAAGGGTATGTATAGTCGTTATTTTTGTGCCAAGGCTTGATTTAGATACGGATGGATTTAATTTTTCAGTTCTTTAACGAAGTACTGGGTATGAGGTTGAGAGCAAGAACAGCTGTGGCCATAAGGAAACGGTGATCAATTCATATTTAATAATTTTTTAAGACAGCACATTTAAACGATCAAGACTATTTTTAGATATGTATTCCTTTAACATTTAAAGTGCACTATTTTTCTTATATTATTATTTTAGTTTAGGAATACTCGTAATTCCTACCTTTTTCATCTCTCATTTTTAGTTTTTATAAATTAACTAGATTTTACCCGTGACTTCGTTGCAGCTACATGCTATCCATCTGCCAAATTTCATCAAAATCCATTAAGAAAATTTAACAAGAAAAAAAAAGAACCAAAAGCAAAAAAGTACCACAAACATAAAAGTATCCAATAAACCAGTTTTTTCATTTCAGCCCCCAGAAAGTATGACAATTTTTGAAAATTTATAAAATATTAGTACAAAAATGGAAAATACCAAAACTATCAATTCGTTCCTTTTTATCCCTTAAAAAGTACGCTATCAAATTTCACTGTAATCTATTGAGCAGTTTTCGCGTTATAGTGTAACAAACATACAATACATTCACATTTTTAATATTCATTCCACTCTGAATTCGTGAATGAAGCACTGCGTTGCTGTAGAAAAGTAAACTCTCTTCCATTATGCCGACGCAGGTGTAATTATGTTTATTTTACAGCGTTTATATTATTTTTGGGCATCATGTGATTCACCGATACATTCATTTAAGCACGCTTAGAATTATTGCTACACAGTAAATAGTTATTAAACAATTAATTAGTTTTAAACTTATAAAAGGAAACTTTCGTTTAACTTAACAGAATTAATTTAAATAATATTATTTAATTTTTCCAAGTCAATTACACAAAAAACTATTCTATTTGATTTTGTAGTCCTTAGCATTAAACTATAGTCGATACAGTATGATTTACACTGTCTGCATAATAATCAAGACCGTCAAGAAGACAATTGACAAAATCTACATGCATTAGTGTAAAAATTTTATTGTCATGACAATATTGTCAGGTGCACACGGTGAGTAGTAAGTTAAGTAAAGCACAACTCGCAAGTAGAATTTTTTTTTACAATTTCCATAATACCATCTATTGACATAATTATTTTGAAAGATATTCAAATTACATACATTAATAGCGCATTTACAACTGAGTGAATCTAGTACATTTCAGTTCCAATCTTGAAGAAACTCTTTGCCGTTTACACACACCATTGCTTTTTGACATATTGCACGATTTTATATTCATAACAAAAACAGCTGATTGAAAAATAAAAAAAACTGTATTCGAAACTTTGAATAACAAAAATGGAAACCAAAAAAGTACAATCGGATTTAAATTGCTGCGTAAGAAACACTCCAGCTTTATTTTATGTTAAAATCACAAACTACTTGTGGTTAAAATTAATTTTGATTTCCGCACTTTGTCAATTTGTCAAATTTTTTATTTAGCGTGCACTGAAAAAACAGTTTTACATAAATTCAACGAACTCCCGTTCCATAAATAAAATTCTTTGAAATTCAACGTATTATACGTTGTTTCAGTAAAATATTCCTTGAAATTAAAAGTACAATTTTATGTATTTATGAACTCAACGTTGAAACCATTATTTGATGTTATTTGTTGAATTAAACAATGAACTAGTTTTTTTATTTAACGTATAATACGTTGAATTTAAGAAACTTGCTCATTTATTTAAACACAATGAACAATTATACTATGTTCACACGAAGAACTGAAACACTAGGTTCGCTCCATGAACGCCGATGGCGAACCTATGTGTTCAAACGACACATTCTAGATTGGTTCGTACTTCGTTATTTAATATTATTTATTGTTTTTCCATTTTATTTAATTATTTACATACATAAATATAAATATATGCTTTGTATTTGTTCAATGTTTTTATTAAAATTTAGCACTTATCAATTGTTTTTCTTTGTTAAAATGTTTTTGGACAACTAGTTCAGATAAACTAGCGATAATTTGTTATCAAAATTAGAGATGATAGTAAATTATACGGGTTCGCAACAAGGTTCAAAATGAAACACGTAGTTTCGCTCTCAAAATTTTGTATGGCGAAACATGTAGGTTCAATCAAGGTTGGCCGTCGAACCAAGAATGAGAGCGCGAACCTCTATAATTTCTGTCCGTGTGAACATAGTATTGATTTGATTCAAAGAACATTTTCCTTGATTTTAAGTAATATACGTTGATTTTGTTGTGTGAATACGTTGGATCAAGGAATAAATTCTTAAAAATCGACGTACGGTTTCAACGTATGGTTTCTTAACTTCATCAAGCCAATGATTGCCATACGTTGAATTCAAAGAATGAGATTTTGCCAAAATCTCTTCAAAAACTAGATTTTGTTTTGTATTGGAAATCTAGTGGATTTGAAGTAGATTTCGCTCAGTTGTAAATACGCTATAACGATGCTTTCTTCAAAATATTAATTGAAGATACAAGTTTTTCCGAGTAAACAGTTAATTGAAAAATACTGGATAATAAATTTACAAAAGAAGGCATAATTTTTCATTTAAGCTTTTACAGCCAAATCCATAAAGGATTGGTAAATTTTAAGGACACAGTACAAAATTCTTACAACAAAACAACGGTAAATTTAATAATCTTTTATGAATACGGCGGCTTAAATATTACTCAGCATATTTATAAACGATGTTTAAACCTAATGCAGGCTTTAAGGCCATGTTTTCCCACACTTTATGAATAACATTGTAAATGTTCGCCAGCATGTCCCATGTGTGCATATAATCATTTCGAAACAGATGTTAATAAAACTTATTTGCAATTACCTTGACTAAAGAAATTTGCATCAATATCGGTGTATAGATGGCCAGTTGAGGCCGAATAATCTCCCACATATGGTATGGAATCATTGAAATAATTAATACCCAAGGAGGCTGCTGATAAAAACGGACCAGCCGTTGAGGATGACGATGAGGGTGAGGAAGAGGCTGTTACAGAATTAACCGCTGATGAAGCAGTAGACGTCGAGGCAGATGATGATGCTGATTTTGTTGATACAGCGGCGACAGGTGTAGTGGAGGAAACATTTGAATTGACAGAAGATGTATTAGAGGATAAGGAAGAAGCTACGCTACTGTTGCTGCCGCCGGACAAACGTTGTTGTGTATGCTGTTGTGCAAGATGTTGATGATGCGAGTGATGGAGATGATGTTGTTGGATCTGCTGCTGCTGCTGTTGCTGGTGATGATTGTGTTGTTGCACTTGATGTTGCTGTTGGTTATTTGTCATACTACTGAGGTTATTAAGGTGTTGTTGCTGCTGCTGCTGTTGTTGTTGATGATGTGGCGGGCTATTGTAAAGATTTTGATATTGTGCTAGATTATGTTGCTGCTGCAGTTGTTGTTGCTGTGCATTTTGTTGCTGCTGATGATGAGTATTTATGGCGGCGGGCGGTGTTGTTGCCGTGCTCGTATTATAGATGGGTGGCGAGTGTTGTGCCAACACAGCTGTAGCCGTTTGCCCATGATGCTGCTGGGGCAAATGATATTGTTCGTAACTGTTGTACGATTGCAAGACCATGTTCGGTGATTTATCGGTTAAATCACTTGTTGTATTTAAATAATTAAAATTTAGCAGTGTGTGACAATTGTTATTTAAGTTAAATTCTGTTTTAATTTGTTGACTGACGTTCTGGCGTGTGGGGGATTGTAAAGAGGCTGGTGATAATAATTGCAAGGCTGTCTTGTTTGGTGAGATGTCACAAGCGGGTGTTGTTATAATGGTAGAACCAACTAAAAACGCAGAGGGCGGCATGTCTTCTGGTTAACTAGTAGCTCTTTATTAGCGTTGACAAAAATTTCAATTTTCTTTGATTTGAAAATCAACGTCATTGACTTGTTTAGTAATTCAATTTCACAAACACTTAAAGACATATACACAAGCACAAAAACACAAACGAACATGCACCACCACACAGTGCACAGTGAATTAGGAACAGAACAAAACAGAGCACAATTATTTTCAAAACTAACGATCGAGTTTAAAATATGAGGGATGCCTATTCAAGTATTTGTTAGTTAATCCCCGGGTATTTTAATTAATATTATTTTTTTATTTAGTCACTTGTCATTCCATTTGACATCATTTTAATTTATTTTACACAAAATATGCTGGTAGTACTTGCAATAAATATCTATGTATGTATGTATGTATGTATTAACATAAAAATTGCTGGACAATAAATTGCTTTATTAAATTGAATTGATTTCTTACATAAAATCGTATTTTTAAGAGGGTTTAAAATGTTTCAAATTTTATTTTATTAATAAATATCATATCGAAAGATTTCGCACACAAGCACTTGAACTTTTTTTAATTATTTTTTTTTATAAAAACTTTTAATACATAAGTAGTTAACAAATGAGGGCTTTATTTTCGTTTAAAATTTTGAATACGAATTTATTTTCAAGTTTTAATAATCCTTTGGTTTTAGTGAATGAGTTTCAAGATCGATCGTTTCACTTCGGTTTAAATTCTCATTAAATCCACCAAAAAGGTTTATATTTTATTGAATTACACATTTTCCTTTGGAATTCTTTGTTTATGAAATTTTTCTAATCTATTTAATTAATACGTTTTTATTTTAGAAAATAGTGTGTTTTGTTATTTTCAACAATTTTTTTTTTTTTGTATTGCTAATTAATCATACGCGTATATCCGTCCGTACCTCTTGCACCTTTGACATCCGTTTATGAACTAAACTCACAACTAACCAATATTTGAAGTTGTTTTTCTTTGGGGTTTTTTTTTTCTGCTTTCTGTGTTTTGTTTTTGCCACACAATATGCTCAACAACCAACTCTCGAATTTACACACTCACTAACACAAAGGCACAGTCAATCAAAACTCAATTTTATTTTATTTTATTTATATTATTCTTGAAATTCATTCATTAGTACGAGTATGGTGGTGGTTAGTATCTGTATCTGTTGGATATAAACTCGCTTAGATAATTTTTTTTGTCTTCTATATACACGAGCAGCAGCGTCTGTTTTTATGAGTAAGTATTGGTGAGTATTGGCATCTACAAATTAGTGAGTACATGTGTTTACCATTCATTCTCTATGTATAGTTATTTTTTGTTGTTGTTTAGTTGTATCTCGATTGAAATGAATTTCATTCTACGTTTTTTTTTTTCTTCTTTCTATTTTCTTATTACTTTGCTCAGAGCATGTATTTAAACATGTTCAGGCAAAATTTATTAAAAACTAAATTTTTAATATGTATTAACTTTGTTCTTTTGCTTTGGACAAGCAATAAGAAATAAATTGAAAAGATTAATTAAAAGTTTGTGATGTTTGTTTGACTAGATAATTTTCTTAATTATTTATTATGCAAAATGCTGTTATGAACAATTGAAATTATTTATTATTTTTATCAACTAGCACAGAGAACTCGTTTGAAGAATTATGTTTAAAAAGTTGTTTCTTAAAAATAAACACACATTTAAACAAAGTGTATGAAGCACATACTTACGTATAGATATGTATGTATGTACCCAGCGACCATTTTTTGTCGCAGTTCATTCAGAGAATTAGCGCAAATTGCCGAACTCGTATCTGAAGCATAGCTGCCAGATTTAAAGATGGGACGATTTAAACCCTAATTTTGACGATTTTAAATAATGTAGAATGTTTGATATAGTAGACCTGTGTTAATTTATTTGAGTAAAAATGTTTTAATTAATTCGGCTGAAAGGTCTCATTAAGAAGAAATAAAAATAAAAACCAAAGAAGTTTTGTTCCTTAAAATCTTTTAAGTTTTTATTTTATTTTAAATTAATCCGATATTTCGGTTATCATCGATAACCATTATCAAGGAAGTTAAAGAATTTAATTATCCGCTAAAAAATATTTAACAGTAGTCCTTCACCAAAATTGCAACATTTATTTGTACTATTACAGCAATCTTGAACTACAGAAAATTATAATGAGCAACTTTTTAAAAACTAGTTTGCTTAAAACTGAAAACTTTTATTTAATTGATTATAAAAGCAAAAACAAATTTTTTAAATATTAGCCAGAGACGTATTGGAAGACGCACAAATAAATGCAAAAGAAAAATAATTATTGTGTTAATTTTTATATATGTATGTATGTAGAAATTTGTGATCAGATATGACCAAGATTTGATTTTGAAAATAAATAGAAATCTCTGGGCAAATTAATCCATTTAATATTATTAATTAAGAAAAAAGTTGGTTTTCTGAAATTATAAAACAATTTTCCTATTTTGTTGAAGAAAATGAAAGCTAGAAACTGAGTTCAGACAATTAAAATTATTGTCCTGATAAAAACATATAGTAACTATTGGATTTTGGGAAAAAATGTCAGAGATGCAAACGAGGAATTCTAATCTTTTGTTTTCGGTTTTGACTAAATTTATTACAAAAATCCTAGTTTTACCACATTCTTTACCAAATGTGGAAAGAATATTTAGTCAGGTAAATATAAATAAGAATAAAGTAAGAAATTCATTGTAAAAGTCATCTTTGGAAGCAATATTATATACAAAAGATTATTTAAAGCTAGACAAATGTAGCTGCTATGATCTCACAGTTGTACCTGAATTCATCAATATGTTTAATTGCATATATGTATATGTACAGTGTACATATAAGTCTATTTTCTTTAACAATTATATTTATATTGTATAAAATTTATTGAAGTTTTTATACATTTTTAAAAAAAGTGTTTTAAAACTGAAATTTAAAATGCATATTTTACTAAATTGGAACAAAAACTAACTAAAGGATTGAATGTTTTTATTTTTTTTCCATACAATGTATACCTATATGTATGTATATATATTTAAAAGTATTGAAAAACATGCAATCCATTTACATGTGATTTTATTGTGAATTCTAATTGAAGTTTCTGATCTCTGTATTCAAAAGAATGCTGTTTTATTAAAAAGATTTGTTGATTTAAGAGTTTTGTTATGTTTTGCCTCTAATAAAATATGTTTTGTTGGCAAAAAAGCGGTTTTTTTTCATTTGACGTTTTTATGACGACTTCAATAAGCTATATTGACAATAATGACGATTTTTGCCCAAAAATATGACGATATTACCTCCAAAAAATCTGGCAGCTATGATCCGAAGTTAGTAAGACAAACATTCTGAAAATTATATAGATGATTTATAAGGAAGAGAAGTTACAAATTTCATTTAAGAATGTTCGGTAAACTTCGATCATTTAGAATGTTGTGAACACACTACCTTGAGCGTAGACAGTACTATCAATATCTATTCGTATATACTGATCGTATACTTTCTTATATCTTAATCGGTTGACTGATTTTTGAAAAGCCAATCTATATAAACCTGCATCATACTACATTCATTAGGAAGTAAGGAATACAGAAGCCTCCATCTACTCCAATGCCTGAATTAGATCTGTTGGTAAATATGTTCAACTCATTTTCTATATAAGGAAAGGTATGGAGAAACTTTTGGAAAGATATGGAGTCACTTAAAAGAGCAGCTGGTCAGTATGCTGAGGATATTTCAATACGTCTCTTGACTAACATTTTCTTATTCACGCTGAAACTTACCACCAACTTTATGGCCAGCTGTTTGATCATGAGTTCATCCGAAGGCCACTGCAATTAGCCAAACATCGTTTTTGCTAGTAGCGTGAAATGCGTTAACTTTGTTTAAAATTGTAATATAAAACAAAAAAAAGGATTTGTCAGGCTTTTCCGACTATAGCTGCTTATCAAGAAACTTTTGTAAAATTTTCAGAAGTTATAAAAAGTTTATTAAAAAAGTTTCAAAAAACTACATATATTGTATGTTAGAATGTCTACACACTGGACTTTTTGATAGGGTAGGCTAAGGCCCATCAAAAAAATATTTTTTTTTAATGTATACTAGAATAAACTACAAAAATATTTGTATGGATTTTTAAATTTTATTAACATTTAAAATAAATAAATTAAATTCAATTCAATACATAAATTAAAGAATAACAGAAACATTAACATAAAAATTTAAATTTACTTTTGTACAGTAAAGTAATAATATATATCGCGCATTTAACCGTAGTTACGCTTAGAAATTTATCTCAATACATAAAAAAAAATATGGACATTAAACCAATGGTTTTTTTTTTTAATAAAACCTTCATAAAAAATTTAGACAATATCTCAAAGAATACATAAATAAGTGTCTTGTGATAAATATCAAATGAACACCACTTTAATTTGATCGATTTATTTCTCGTATTTAAATTTCATAAAAAGTTTGTACAAGAACTAAATAGTTATAAGCTTGATACATACTCGTACATATGAGCACTATTTATCGTGGTGTAGGACTTCTGACAACAACGTTGCTCTGTTCTCTTTTAGTTCAAGCACATGTTTTCAAGAACCTTTCATACTATCGACAAGTGATCGTGAAAATATTGCTAATTGCTGATTGGTCCAAAAATTATGTAGAAGAAAGCTTTCAAAACAAATTTTAATCAATTCTTTTGTACCCACTGTAGAAAATAGTTTATAGCGAATTGAGACACAATCAAATTTACTAGAAACTGAAAACTTTAAACATTTTTAACAAGAAAATTATAACGAAAAAATAACAGCACGTCTTATTTTTAATAAATAGCAGAATTGTCTAAAATTCAAAATTCACCAGAAATTTTATACATTTTTGCATATTTAAGAATACAAAAAAGAGAACTAAAACAAAATATTATACATACGTAAAAATATAAGGTTTTCCAATAAGAGTGATATGAGTTCTTAAAAAAAAAACAAGGAAATTCAAAAGTTTTTTATTTAATGTGAAGGACAATCGATAGAATTAAGTTCTAAATAAAACGTCATTCAAATGGCCTCCACGACTTCTTCTGTGGGAACGAATTCGATGAACCCAATTTTCGAGCACTCTTTCTACTAAATCAAGTCGTATGTCATGAATGGCACTTTCAATATTGACTTGTAAAGCTTGAAGAGAGTCTGATTTATTTCGAAAGACCAATGACTTCAAATAACCCCACAAGATATAGTCTAATGGTGTTAAATCACATTTTCTTGGAGGCCATTCATTCATTCACATTTTCTTGGAGGCCATTCAATATCACAATTTCTTGAAATAATCGAATCTCCAAACTTTTCTCACAATAATTTAATTGCTGCATTTGCTGTGTGGCACGTAGCACCGTCTTGTTGGAACCAAATGTTGTCAAGACCAACTTCTTCTAATTTCGGCCATAAAAAGTTAGTTATCATCGATCTATACCGCTCTCCATTGACAGTAACGGTGTTACCAGCTTCATTTCGAATCTTGGAATCGACAAATTGCTGTCTTCAGCAACACTTGCCTGAACGGCAGCAATATTTGCATTACCTGGAGCATATTTTTGTCTTATTGGCACTTGAACATTATGTAAAGAAAATGTAAGCTCAAAATTTTCAACAATTCGACGATAAAACTGAATAATTTTTAAACGTTGTTCTTGCGTATATCTCTCCATGATGAAATTGTAAACACTATTGAGTACAATGAAAAACAAATGACAGATCATGACATATTACAAATGGCCGAAACGTCACTTCAATATCATATCATCCCTATTGGAAAACCTTTTATAACTAGAATTTTAAATAAGCACGTCACATTATTTTCTATTCAAAACAGTCAAAGGCGAGAACCATATTAAGGCAGGCATATTCAACCAGCCTACTCAAATACGAGTATGTACATACGTGTACTCGTATGTACATAATTATTTATAACATGATATTTTATAAAATTAATTAGAAAACATAATAAGAACATTTTTAAAAGCACGTAGAGATATTGTATTTTAAATTAAATAATCATTAAGAATTAAAATTTCCAGCAATGAAGAAAAATTAACAAAATGGCCAACTTGGCAAACAAAATTTGAATGTATTAAAAATAGGGAAACAAACACTTTGCATACAACACCAACACTGGTTATAAAAAGACAATCATTCACTCATTAAAAACGTAAAAACTTAAGAAATGTAAATAGTACATAAATATTTTTTTTAAGTTTACAATGGATGAGAATTGCAAAGAAAAAAAGCGATTCAAACCACACCATTTTTCTTAATAAGTGTGGGCTTCCAGTTTATTGTCCAACCAAAAACATACAATAATATAAAATCATCAACAACATCCAAGTAGAAAACACTATCGGCAACATCAACATGAACAACGTCATCTTAATCATCATTATTTGAGCTGTATAACATTTTTTTTTGCCAAACAATAAAAGAGATGCTTATTGGTGGTACAGCCATCATAAAATTTTTCTTTTTTTTTCTTAAATTTTAATCAGTTTTTTTAAAGAGATTTTGAATAAAAAAAATTTTAATTTTAAAACAAACAGAGTCTTTAAGGAAAACAATTATTGTTTAGACTTGAAACAATAAATATAAAATATAAAACATAAATCTGAAATTTAACATAAAACTTTGAAAATTAATAAAAAAAAAAAAGAATTCTTAAGCTTAAACGAAATCTCTCGAAATTTTATTTAATAAAAAGGTTCAATTTGTTGTATGTTAAGCCTGAATTTTATTGCTCATCGGTAGACTTTAATAAAATTTTAAAAAGGTCCAAACTTTTCACATTAAGTTTAACAATTCTTTATGAATACGAATTTAATTAACGTTGGGTTGTATTTTTTGTGCATGTTTTTGTAATTTTTAGAATTTATACTTTTAAAAATTGTATTTATGTATTTGTTATGCTGCATTTCGATGGTTGCTAATGTCAACTTCTCAGTAGATTTTTAACCAGGTTCAAATATCAAACTCATATTTAGTTTATTATACACAAACTCTTAAGCAAGAAACGAGAATTACAAAAGCAATACCACAATAGTTTGTCGTTTTTATAAGTTTTTAAAAACATTTTGCTGTTGTCATTCTCGGTTCTTGCTTGAGAGTTTGTGTTTGAAGTTTAAACATGGTTAAAGATCTACTGATGAGATGACATACATTAGCAGCATATAGATTAGATAAATAAAATTTTTAAAATCATAAACTTTTGAGAGTTATTCGAATAAATTGTTATATTTCACATTTTTTTTTCATAACGATCTTGTAATTTTGCATTATCAGCTTTTGGCAACACTGATTCTAAAAGGTCGCCCAAATTGTTGGTCTCTCAAAATTGAGACAAACTGGTAAAAATGGTTGCCAAAATTTAACGATTTTTCATTTACATGACTAAATTCCAGATGAATTTCATGTAAATGCGAGGGAGTCACTTATACTTTCAAGTAGATTGAAATTTATCATGCAATTCATAAGAAAGTGCTAAATTATAGGGACCACAACATTTAGTTCGCGCACAGACTATTGTGATGAATATAATAGAGCCAGTTTTTGGTTCTTCAAAGCGGGAGTTCTTTTTTCATAAAGCTATCATACCAAAAAGTGGAAGAAGTACTTCTGTCCCTAATAAATGTATCAATAAAAACATTTGCCTCTCCCGAAAAAATCAGAGGATACTCGGGATCGGGATTTGGCGATTGACATCCCTAGTGGCGAATACCAAAAACAACTATATTCTGTTAGATTGAAAATTAAGTTGTATGTCTCGATTATGGATAGCGACAAAAATTTTTCATTATCAGCAAAGCAGAAAATAACAACTGAAACTGGCAACACCCAATTGCGAGTAGTTGATATCCGTAAAATAATTTTCAGCAACTGGAAACCCAACTAAGATTCCGTCCATAATAGTACCCGTAATATCGATCATGTCTAAGACTTGCTGAATATATTTATACACAAAAGAAAAATCTATCCATCCCGAGAAGTACGTACAAACGGTAAGTACGAATTTTCTTAAATCAGGGATTCTTCAAACGATAAATACTTTATTTTGCCAATAAGCCTGATCCAAGCTTAATTCAAACAATAACAATCTTAGTTCATGAAATCATTCTTAAATTGGCTAAGATCGCATATGATTTTCGTATGTACTTAATTCAAGATTTTCTTACTTCATTTAAGAATTTTATACTCAACATTCGCTTTCCTAAGTAATCCCTTTTCGGCATGTTTTTTATGTGCGATCTAGGACTACTCATACTTAAGTACGACTCACAGTTAGAGTAAGAAGAAATATAACACAATGTACCCATACGTTGTTTCAATGAATATTTTTATGGAAGTTTAATGTAAAACAGTTCAATGAAAACATTCGTTCATCGATTTAATGTACTACTACATCAGGTCAACATTAATAAACAATTCACACAAAAACACAAATGTGAATATAAGGCCAAGTTCGTATCCAAAAAGTTTCAGCCGTAAAAAGTACTGAGATCAAAATAAGGACAAAGTTCTTGATAGGTACAATTACAACTCATTTCTAGGCAACCTGTAAGCTTGGCAAAAATTTTCCAAGAATTCTTTCCCATATTATAAAGGCAAAAAATTTTTGCCAAGCTTACAGGGTGCCTAGAAATGAGATGGAATTGTACCTATCAAGAACTTGGTCCTTATTTTGATCTCAGTACATTTTACGGCCGAAATATTTTGGATAGCAACTTGGGTTTATTTTCGCATTTGTGTTTTTGTGTGGATCTCACTTCTTTTTTCTAAGCTGTTTTTGTGTAAATATTTATATGTATTGCTTATATGGGCCTACCTGTGTAACAAATTTCAGCTTTCTAGCTATACTGGAAGTGCCCCATACAAAGAAGGGGAACCATAGTCGCAAAAGATGAAAGGTGCCCGTTAAAAATCATTTTCGGTAATTTCTCATCACTACCTACCTGTGTACTGAATTTCAGCTTTCTAGCTATATTAGAAAGGCCCCATACAAAGAAGGGAACCCTAGTCCCCCGAGGTGAAAAGTTCCCGTTTAAAAATTATTTTTGTTAATTTCTCATCTCTGTGTACGAAATTAAAGCTTTCTAGCTCTACTAGAAGTGCCCCATACAAAGAAGGGGCATGATTGTCCCCCAGATAAAAACTGTCCGTTAAAAAATCATTTTCGGTAATTTCTCATCACTACCTACCTGTGTAACAAATTTCAGCTTTCTAGCTATACTGGAAGTGCCCCATACAAAGAAGGGGAACCCTAGTCCCCCCGGGTGGAAAGTGCCCGTTTTCAGATTTTTCTCACCAAGACCTACCTGTGTACCGAAATTCAGCTCTCTAGCTTTACTGGAAGTGCCCAATAATATTGATGAGTCAGTGAGTCAGTGAATATGTACTAAAATATGGACTTTTCACACCTTAATATCTCGGGAAGCTTTTATGGTAGAACTTTCAAATTTAACCTTTCAATTTCACCTCTGTGGGGAGACCTTATGTTTAAAATTTCATTACATTATGATCAGGAGGAGCAATGTTATGAGGGGGTAAAAATAGCTCGAATGGTTTCGTGTAAATATACACACTGTGTGGCCGAACTTGGCCTGGCGCACTACTGTGCGCCTAGATTCATTCAAACAATGAAATTTTTTTATGAATTATACGTTCAATATATTACTCAACTGTGAAAATAAAGATACCATCCACTTAAAGACTGCTTGGAGAGAAATAATTTTGAATTTATTTTATTTTTATGAGATATTTGTATGTATGTACATATGTACGGTTTTGTAATGTTGTGTTCACATACGAGAATATGTTTTTATATGTTCACATAAATTTCTGTCTGTCCCGTCCGTCTGTCTATATGATGTTTAAAGCATATTCGTTGTTGGTAAGCTTTATTATTATATTCTTTTTTGTTGTTTTTGTATTGTATATAATTGTCGATTGGGATTGGTTAATATGTGGTTGATATTTGAAATTTAAATCTTTGTAAGAAAAAAAAAAAAAAAAAAAAACGCTTTTCATGTCTTAAAGTTTATAAAAAATGACCATTTCAACTTCACATACGACTACACACACTCTGAAGTATCTAAGTAAGACACATGAATATGTTTCTTTGTTTGTTTGTGTTAAATGGGTTGGTTGATTTGTCAGTTTCTTATTATTTTTTCTTGGTTGAAAGTACATACAATATTGTATGTTGTATGAGTGTATTATAAACTTGTATTAGGTGGTTAAAACATTAGCTTTTGATTGTCTTTAACTGCTTAATGATTTCTGTGCTTTTTTTCTCTTCTGTTGGGTTGTTGCTTAATGAATTTTGAATATTTAAAAAAGCGCGTGGGGGGTTTGTCTTGCAGAAAGTTTATCAAATGTTGTTTTTTTATTACAAAATGGCGTTTTTCTTTAGCGTTTTTTTTTTGTTCGTTGAAATTATATCTTTTTTTATGTTGTATTGAAAAAGCTAATATATTTAAATAAAAAACCTGTCTAGGTGTATTCATTGAGTTTTTTTTTTCTGCAATTTGTTTAATTAAGACGATAATTAAATGTTTTAAGTGTTATTGAACAATAACGATTTGGTTTTTTGCGTTGGTTTGATTACAGCCTTGAGAATTACAATAAATGTATCAAATGCAGTATACAGACACATCTGAACATACATACATACATTAAAGGCGTTAAAACATGTGAACCAACTTAAATTGGCTAAAGTAATTTGTTATTACTGTTCGGCAAGTTAATTACGTAAGGGTTCGGCTTAACACATTTTCTACCAAACAATGTTGCTATCAAACAACTTTTTTTTCATTTTGCTAGATGTAGAGCATAGATGAGGGGCAAAACAAGTAGAAATAGTTAAATGAAATTAAGAACACTGACATAAAAGACGTTAGAAAGAATATTATAAGTGCGAAATAAAAATTGCATTACGAACTGCTGCACACACATGTAAAAATAAATAACCAATGCGTTAATAATGAAACAGCTATAACTTCTAGATCCTCCAGTAGTATGTAGTAACATAATAATATTGTTCCTTTTGCTACTCATTTTTTTACTAACCTTTTTTACATTACCATTCAGTGTATGGAAATTAGGAAATGCTGGTACATACTTTTTAATTGCTTTGCATTCACATTCAGTGTACTTTCTGGCGTAAAATGAGAAAAAGCTGGTAATTTTGGTGGTTTTTATAATTTTGTAACTTTTTGTTTTTTCGCTAAGTTTGATGTACAGACAGTTTATATCTTAATTAATATGTAGCACGGGTAAAAAAAGCTAGTATGTATTATATAAATGTATGTACATATTTATATAAACATTATTATGAACCAATTTTATTGATATCAGATTACTTTAGAAATTTTATTAAAATTTAATTCGCACAAGAATAATTCCCGTATGAATACTTAAAATGTATTTCAACAAATTTAACACATATACATACTAGTGATATTACGAATATCAATTTTTAGTATTCGGGAATACGAATACGAATATTTGAAACAATATTCGCCGAATACGAATACGAATATTACTTTTAAGGTTCAGAGCCACATAATATTTCAAATTTAAATGGAAAAAATCTCTCACTTTGCGTCAGTACCAATAATTTAAAAAAACTGTCACACTACTTTAGGTATACATATATCACTATTATGAAGACCACTACAGAAGATTTTTCTTACTATGCTTGCGCTTTTATTTAGTAATTCAGTGTTATTTGGGAGAACATATTATCGCAAATGGCGCAGCCACATGTCTCGGTGAACTTTCACATATTAAATTGTAGTTCTTTCATTTTTGAAGACCAAAATTCCTCTACTGAGAATTGATTACTAACTAGGGAGATCGATCGAATATTATTCGGCCAGTTTTAACCGGGTTTTTAGGTCTATCTGAAGCCGGGTTTTTTTAAATATGCATTTTTCGAATAATAAATAAACCGGTTATTTTTATACGATTAACCGGTTACTTGAAACATATACAATTGCCTACATTTTCCTTATTTTTATTGCAAATATGCACGTAATTGAAGTCTCTCTGAGAGTAAATCGTAATGCAAACATTTTGGAAGATTTATTTTATTAAGACAAGTATCATAAGAGATCTGAAAGACTTGAAAAATTACTTAATACTTTGTATTCTATAAATCCAACAAGCACGCTAAGTGAAAGAGCACTTTCGATTTCAAGTTTTTTTAAAAACAAAAGAAAAGAAAAAGAGATATACTTCAAAACATTTGAACTGTATCTTGTTTTTAAAAGATTATTTTAAAAGAATAATCGATCTCCCTATTACTAAGTTAAACATGGTATTAATTAACATATAAGACTTTACCTTTTAAATAATAGTTGCGAAATATAATTTTCGTTTGTTTTTAAAGAGATAAAGGGATTTCTTTAAATAAAAGTTATTATAAATTAATATATTTTAGTACATTTTATGTACTTTTTAAAACTTTTTGTATGATTTTTTTTTGGGATAATGTATGTGCAAATTATTCGAGAAATATTCGTTTGAATGTGGCGAATACGAATATCTTAAAATAGGCGAATAGTCGAAAAATCGAATACGAATACGAGTATTCGTAACATCACTAATCATACACATATTTTTAGGATGACAAAAAATGTGAAGTGTTAAAATATAATGGATATCCTTAAATTTCGTTCGCTTTTGTTTTCGTTGCTATTACGTTTAAAAAGCTGCACCAGCTGTGAATTTTTTAAGGGTTTGCTTCTTAAAACACAACACATTGTCAAAATTACATCTTAGAATAGAATACCCTATAATTGTTATTTTGTTGAAATTTTCTGTATTTATTGTTGTAGACTATATATACATATATATATATTACGGTTCAAATTAGATATAAAAATTCGCCATGATAAATTGCTCACTTTAGCACACTCTTTAGTTTTTTAATTTTCATGCAGTTATATTATTTGTTATTGTAGATCTGTGTCTCTTACTGTTCTCGAGGCAGAAGTCCAAAAGCTGAATATCACTTATATTGCCTAAAAGCAAAACTCGGAGACGCCAATTTTTATCGGAGAAAATAGTCATTATAATCAAATCATGTGATTTTCCTAAAATATTATCTAAGAAAATCATAAAATTCACCGAATTCGTCTAACACTGTCCAGTAGCAATCCTCTGCATTTAACACAATTTTTATTATCCTTACCGAAAATTACCATAAAAACCAACATGATTATGATAAATTGCACATTTTATCACCACATCCTGCTTATAATTCATCACAACTACTGGCAAGTGAATTCTTTTTGATTGAGGACTGTCAAATAAAGGCAAATAAATTTAAATAAACCTCCGCACTCTGATGATCACTTTATTATTTCAACGATCGGTCATGCACAAAATACGTATCGATTGTAAATGCAAGAGCAGGCCTTTTCTTTTTTATTATTACGAGTATTATTTTTTTTTGGCTAATTCAATACACACCGTTTAATGAACTTTTATCAGCCATAAACCAAAAGTGCTAAATCCTTTAAACTTAACAACATAATTATATTACGAAAAACAAACAACAACAAAAGAACAAAAAGAAAAAATTAAAATTCTTTCAACATCAGTTTTTTAGGTTTTAAATCATAAATTTTGTTTAAACTTTATTAATTTTTTTGTTTTTCATTTGTTTAGAGCTGTTGGCTTTAACCGTCTCTCCGTCCGTCCGTCCGTCCGTCTATCTATGTGCACATATATTTTCGGACAAGAAATGTCATCATATTTCAAAAACGGAAATCAAACAAAAATATATATATGTATGTATTGGAAAAAGAAAAAAAATAATCGCACATACAATTTTACTTTTAGTTAAAGTACACACATGCCTACATACATACATACTTGTACAATGTAATCAAAGACACAAACTTTTAGTCGGATGAGAGGGAGAAGCAAAGCGCAGAAGATACCTTTTCAACATTTGGTAAGAGGAACAAACAACCAAAGGTTTTTTGACAAACAACAAATACCATTACAGATTTTTTTTTCATAAAACTAAAAACAAAAAGATTGAACATTTCACAAAATACAGTAAAACAAAGCCATACATCCATACATACATACATGCTCATATATGGCGTTTCCGGTTAAAGCACGTGCGCTTGCGCGTTTTATTTCTGCTACGTTTTTGTTTTTGTATATGCTGGAACTATTAGGGATTTTCTAAAATGATAAAAACTACAACAGAAATCATAACAACAATTAACAATTGAGCCTAGACAATTATTCGATCATTTATTCAATTCTTCTACAAAATATTTAACATGTATTGATGTGATTTGATATTGCTCGTAGTTATGTATATAAGAAGTTTAAGTAGGTGGTGCTTGAGTATCGTATGAAATAAAAAACTTAATGACATATTCGTCAAACCATTGAAGGAGTATTCAAAAGACGAAAATTATATTTATGTATGAATGTATGCATGTACATATCTGACAAAATCATAAAAGAAAATTCTAAATTGCAAAACTTTTATTGCATACAAATATTTAGTTTGTCCTAAGATATGCAACAGCAGGCTATCATAATATCAATAAATGTGTATTATGTGAACAATTTAATGTTAATTTAATTTAATTTATAAAATCTAATTGAATTTCATTACAATGAAAGTGGGGTCTTCATAAATTGTGAAAATGTTTACATAAATTCAATGAAAAGTTTCATTTAAGCTCAAGCAGTCACCTTTGAATCAATTAATCGAAAGATTATTTCAATGAAGAGTTATCAAATATATAAAATAATTTCATTAATGCAATAGTAATAATTTGATTAAGGTTTACGTGGCTGCCTGCTCCGCGCAAGCATTCAAGTGGAATCAATAAGATTCCGTTTTGACAGACAGATGATTGATTAAACTAATAAAAATATATTTATCATTAGTTTAACGAATTTATTTCATTATTTGAATGGAACTATTTTTTCACTTGAATGAAATTATTTTATTAAAAGAAAATTTCAAAAATTATTTCATATCAAATAAAGTGTTCTTGATAAGTTTTAAAGCCTGCTTGCTACTCTTATGCTCAAGTAATTCTCGAACTATTTTGGAAAGCCGGTGCATAGCTAAGAGGTTTGAAAATTTTTAAAATATGGGTAGAGCATATTAATGAACACACAATATGGAAGAATATCGGATGAACTAAACTCTCTTAGATGTATATTTATATTAATTAACTACAAATAAAAAATCTAAAGCTACGTTCATATTTAATATATATTTGTAAAAAAAAAAAAAACGTGACCACTAGCTTTGCTTAGGAATAGTGTCATTTAACTTGGTTTTTATATTACAAAATTAATTATTCTACAAAAAAGTATTTTTATACACTTTTTAAAAAATACGAAACCATAATTAAAAAATTATTGGAATTATTAGTTTCTTTCTTGGTCACGTTTTTTTCGACAAATATTTGATAAATATTAACGTATCTTAATGCATATTAGAAAAATATTTTTAATACTGATGACTGACTGCTAACAGTATTGACGTTTTATTTCCAATGAAATTTTTTAAAGAAACTATGAATGAAATATGAAGAACAGAAAAATTTCTGTGCACTGCTTATTATCAATTATCGATTAAATCGATTAATTTCAGTCGATTAACTGATTAACCAATCAAATTAAATTGTAAATTTTCTGTAATAAATTTTTTTTTAATTATTTGTTTCGTCTCATAATAGAAATTTTCATTAGAGACGGCTGCAATCTAAAGTATTTTTAAATGTCAAATTGAAGTGTACGGTTAATTATGTTTCCCAAAAATTTAATTACTAAATTTCCTATGGCGATGTACTGCAATAACGTGCAAGAAACGGACTAAAACAAGTCCTTAGAACTTTATAATTTTTTGTGTTGCACTGTGTATTTGGAAAAACTTTTTAATACCCATTTCGAAATCGTCTGTTACAACAAGTTATTATAAGCTTCAAATTCACTCGTAGCACAATTAAAATTCGTTTTACACCGCTTAAAAATTAATATTTTTCATTTTAATTAATTTATCAAATTTGAAAATAATTGCCAAAAATGTTCACGTTCTACTCAATTCCTTATTTTTTTATATCAATATGGTTATGAAAATTATTATCATACTCGTATCATAATTATCCACTAAATCAAAATATGAATTGTTGACATAAGCTCGTAAGATCACAAAGGAAAACCATACAAAAGAAGAGAAGAGTGGAGTAGAGTAGAAAAAGGTAAAATATAAGTGAAGGGTAAATGATGATAAATGTCTTACTTAAACGCATACAATATGTAAAAAAAAGTATGATCAAGAGTGTAAAGATATGAATGAAATTGCTTCATGGCGGTGGTGACTACGATGATGGTGGTGGGCATAGTGTGTGCCACATTGCATTTGTTAAATATTTAACAAGAATGAATCAAATACAATGTAGTTTATTTGGGTAATTGTCATTTGACAATAAAAAAATATCTCCCCTTTATTTAAATCTAATTTCTTTCCTTTTTTTATTTTCCTCGTTAAATTTAGTATTTCCTTGTGGAAAAAAAGGATTACATATACACATTCACTTATTTGAGTGTTTGCTAATGCTGCAACACTTTAATGAAGAAAGAAAAACCACTTTTCTTCTTTTGTGTTGCTAAAAAGCAAATTTATTGAAACACGAGACAAAAAGTAGGAGGTCCTTTGTTTTTTTTTTCTTCCATTTACTTTTGGTGGTACAAGATGAAGAAATAATAAAATAAAGTTTAATGTAAGTAAGTGTATGCAGAAGACAAACAGGAAGCGCCTATAGGCTAAAAAAATGTAATAAAATATTTGCTGGCGTACGAGTTTATAGTGAATTTATATGAAAAGGATTAAACAGCTGTTGCTTGTATTGGTATTTTGCAGACAATTGTTTGGGGTTGTTTCAATTTTAGCATTTGATTCAAATATTTTAACCCTCTATTGCGCAAGTACTTTAGTTCGAATGGTGTGATAATTTTATTGTAAAATTGTAATTAAAGCATACTGCAAGTGTTCAAAGAAATTAATTTCTTTCAAGGTTTTGGTAAACGATAATTCTATTTATAGATTCCAGCAAGACTCGGAGTAGATATACTACTGACTCAGCTGCTATAATTGCCGATCCACTGCGAATTAGGTATTTCAAATTACATCTCTAATATATAAAATTCTCGTGTCACAATGTTCGAAACGGCTTGACCGATTCTTATGAAATTTTTTATGCATATTCAGTAAGTCTGAATATCGGCTACTATTTATTTTTCAAACCGCTAGGGTCACGAGGAGGGGAGGGAGGAAGCAATTTCTGTATTTCCGAAACGGCTTGACCGATTCTTATGAAATTTTGTATGCATATTCAGTAAGTCTGAGAATCGTTTACTATCTATTTTTCAAACCGCTAGGGGCACGAGGGGGCAATTACTGTAGTTCCGAAACGGCTTGACCGATTCTTATGAAATGTTTTATGCATATTCAGTAAGTCTGAGAATCGGCTACTATTTATTTTTCAAACCGCTAGGGTCACGAGGAGGGGAGGGAGGGGGCATTTTCTGTATTTCCGAAGCGGCTTGACCGATTCTTATGAAATGTTTTATGCATATTCAGTAAGTCTGAGAATCGGCTCTATTTTTCAAACCGCTAGGGGCACGAGGAGGGGAGGGAGCAATTTCTGTATTTCCGAAACGGCTTGACCGATTCTTATGAAATGTTTTATGCATATTCAGTAAGTCTGAATATCGGCTACTATTTATTTTTCAAACCGTTAGGGGCACGAGGGCGCAATTTCTGTATTTCCGAAACGGCTAGACCGATTCTTATGAAATTTTTTATGTATATTTAGTAGGTATGAGATTAGGTTTTAAAGTATATTTTAAACCGCTAGAGGCACGAGGAGGGGAGGGATAGGCAATTCCTGTATTTACTAAACTATTAACCCAACAGATGGCGGTATGTCCGCTTTATAATTATTTATGTTGTTGAATGACCACATATAGGAGAATCGTCGTCGTTCGTATTTTAAACAGAACAAAATTATTGTTTGGTATTTTTTTATCTGCGGCCATCGTAACACATTTACAATACATTCGCTATTTTTTATATAACTCTATAAAAAGAATTGTATACAGAAATATGTTGCTTTGCATTGCTTCCAAAATCCTGTTAAATGATAACTTCCACTACGAATATATTACAAAATGCAGATTTTATTGACTTCTTTGGATGATCCAAACAATATTTATGTTATATGTTAATAACAGACGCAAATTATTATAGGAATTGAAATACTGAAAATCTAAAACCTTTAAAGAAATTTTATAGCAAATACAATATTTGAAAACAACTATGTACATATAAAAAAAATTTCACAACTATGAATTCTTACAAAAAACATAATTCTCAAAATAAAAATCTAAAATATATTTGTAACAACTTTGAATTTTTTTAGACAATATAATAGTTAAAACAAACTATAATACACAACTACAAAATTTTAATAGGGGGTATAATAGAGGGTATAATTTATTGGAGTAAAACCAAATATATAATAACCCAGCTAAAAAAAGTTTTGTATGGATCATATATAATTGGATCCTAAAATGCTCCCTCATAAATATTTCATGTATCCATACATAAAGCGTGTTTTTTTAGAGAGTCACAAGTTTGAGTTAGCTTTATTTGAGCACCCATTTAACAGCTGATAGTTGCTTTGTGTTTAGTTTGCTTTGAAATTTCATTATGAATCGACAAATTGTTGAAATTTTTAATCAAAATAATTGTTCTATTCATCAAACTTCTTCCATTTTATGGTCGTCATAATCGTCGTTCAGAGCGGCTAATTCTAAAAACACCCAGATCGTGTGATTTAACCCCATTAGTTAAGTCACTTATCTACGTCGATAAATCACAAACAATTGAACACCTGGAAATCAATATTCGAAGATTTATCAGCGAAATACGGACGCAAATGCTGCGAAAAATTGTTGAATATTGGTGTTCCAGATTAATTTTATAAAATTTCCAATAAAGCCAGTTTCATTGACATTAAAAATACATTTCCTTGTTTTATTATGATTTAAACTTGTGTCACTCTATAAAAAACACCCTTTATGTTATCATACACGCAGTTATATATGGACATATATTACTTAGTACTCTTTAAGTGGTAAAAACGGGACAAATTGGTTATATTTATATATTTTTTGTCAATTAACATGCAGTTTACTTAATAGGGAATAAAATGAAGAAAAGCTGATACTGTTGCATTTGGTTCTCTTTATTTTTTGATACATTTTGAATATAGGTTATGCTTTTATTAACATATAGCTTGAATGAAATGCATATGAAATATAGATGGAATAAAATATTCCCAATTTTCGGATCCAACGATATATGGCTCCGTTCAAAACTTTTTTAACTGCGAAATAACAATAAAGTTATCTTATAATCAAAATTTTAAAGACACGATACTGGGATTTACTATGGCCTTTCCAAGCCGAAAATGAAACAATGTTAAAGGCGTAGTAGCATATATTGTGCGAATGGCATTATTTATTTAAATTTTTTTCACGGCAAATTCATTATTTTAGGGTTTAGCGATTTATTTTTTTTTGTTACAGCAAAATAATAGATCATCATAAAATCTGCATAAAACGAACAAAAGATGGAAGCTTTCGAAATGCCGATACGTGCACATATGTACATACTAGTGATGTTACGAATATCAATTTTTAGTATACGCGAATACGAATACGAATATTTGAAACAGTATTCGCTGAATACGAATACGAATACGAATATTACTTTTAAGGTTTAGAGCAACTTAATATTTCAAATTTAATTAGAAAAAATCCCTCCCTTTGCGTCAGTACCAATAATTTAAAAAAAAATGTCACACTACTTTAGGTATATGTATATCATTAATATGACATTTTGATGACGAATTTGAAGACCACTACTGAACATTTTCAAATTATTTTACCTACATGCATACCTTGGGATTTCGTTGTTCTTACTCTGCTTGTGCTTTTAATTAGTAATTCAGTGTTGTTTGGGAGAACATATTTTTGCAGATTGCACAGCCACCTGTGTCGGTGGAATTTCACATATTAAATTTTAGTTCTTCCATTTTTTAAGTCCATCATTCCTCTACTGAGAATTGATTACTGACTTAACATGATATGAATTTACATATAAAACTTTAACTTTTAAATGATAGTTACGTTTGTTTTTAAGAAGATTATTATCTTGCTTCAAAGATAACGGGCTTTCTTTCTTTAAATAAAAATTATTATAAATTAATATAATTTTGTACATTTCATGTACTTTTGTAAACTTTTTGTGTGATTTTTTTTTTTTTTTTTAAATTTGGCGAATAGGGATACGAATATCGTAAATATTGTAATTTTTTTGTGCTCTACTTTATTATCCGAGTTTTCGGCAAACAACATTTGATCTTCGGACAGACGAACAAAGAGTAGAACGCTGTTAAATGAACTTTTGTATCTTTATGAATATTTAATAAAGAAATTTTAAATGAAATGACGAACTTAAAATTTTATTGACTTTCCTGTAAATTACTATTTCCCAAATCAATGATCAAATGATCATGTTTTAATCACTCAGACAATAATAAATTTTTTAGTATGTCAACATGACAACTTGTAGCTCATCGTAATGTAAACGCATTCCATGAAGCAAAATACTATAATACAAAATATACAAATTCCCATCAGGTTTGTCTCGTTTATAGATAATAAAAATAGTTAACTGTTTTCTGTTAAATCTATGTTACCTACTTATAATAGTGATTTCCTCCTTTGTTTTTTTTTAGCGAGACGGAGTAAAATTTAATAACAATTATTAAGTTTTCAATGCAACAATAAGAACAACAACAGCAGTAGCATAAAAACTTCAACCAAACTAAAGTCTCACAGAAGCAGGCAGAATCAGGCAGAAGAAGGTTGAGGATTTTTTGCTGGTTGTTTTATGATTTCCTTCCGTTTTTGGTCAAAAACTTTTAACGTGTAACTGTAGCTTTTCCTCTTTTTTACGTGAAAAATTTATGTATGAAAGACACAACTAAATACAAATTAGCTAAAAGAACAATTAATAAATAATATTTTTCATTAAATTAAAAGTAACAGGTTCTTTATGAGCGCATACTCGTGCATGCAAATGTGTTTGCGTGTATGTAAGCGGGTATGCGTTTTTACTGGTTTGAAAAACAAGTATTGATCTTCCTTTTTTAGTTGCATGGATTTAAAGTTGAGTTTTTGAAATCATTTGAATGCATAGTGCGTAAGTTGAACGATTGATCAAACGTACGTGGCCAAGCGTGCACTCACTTGCACACGTACATACTCGTATGTATGTGTGTATGTGTGTTGGTGGGTTTGTGTTTGGATGCATTAGCCAGTCAGTCAGCTACTCATCCATTCATGCAATCATCCATTCACTCATCCCTCCATCTAGTCATTTATCCACTACTGTCGAGTATTGAAAGCTTATTTAGTTAGACCAGGAAAATCTCTATATAAACATACATGCTGTTGTTGTTCTTTTTTTATAATAAACAGTTGACATCCGATTTACATTAACACATAACACACGGACGGACAAACGAAAAAAAAAAAAGAATAGAAATAGAAATAAGACACTTTGCACTACTGGCTGCATTTTAAAAATTGTTTTTCCGCTATTGTGGGTTGGTATAAAAAGTTGTTTTAAAGAAATTAAAAGAAGGATTTCTATTAAAGGAATTTTTAGGGTTTAAAAAACGAGTGTCATGAGCATAAAAATTGGAAGCCACACTCATAAAATTAAATATTTCAAATATATATTTAAGAGAACTTTTCATATATCCCTCGTAATTAATTTTTTCTTTAGTATGTTTATTTACCAATTTTTCTTGTTATTGTTAATGTTTTTGTTGTTAGTTTCATAGACATAAATGTACAAGTATGTTTGTTGAGTGAGGGATACGTTCCTACGTATCCACGTATCCACGTACATACGGACAGACAGACAGACGTGTTTCAAAAATGATTAACCGGAAGTTTATATATTTTACACATTTGCTTTAATGTTGTTGGTGTTGTTTTGTATTGGAACACTTGGTGTTGCTGTTCTCCAATATTCAATACAATAAAAATCTTTACGCAAGCGCCCTTTTATTTTAATTTTCTTTTTTTTAATAATTCTTTTGTCTCGGTAACATAAACTCGTATCAATTCAAGTCTATTGAATTTTATTTTAAAGTATAGAATTGTTCTTGAAAATTCCTTTTGAAAATTTTCATACACATTTTGTATTTTTCTTAATAGTTTTTGTGAACATTTTTTTATAACAATGAGTATACAGAGACACGTGTTCTGCAAGATATTTTTTTTTGTTTTAATTTTATTGAATATCTTTGAAGTTTTTTATTATATTATTTGTTCAGCTTAAGGTTTTCGATTATATTAAAATGGTTAAATATTCCATTCTAATAAAAAGTACACTCTCCAAACAAATAAAAAAAAAAAATATTTTCCCTTTTGTTGGACTTTAATTCTTACAGTTTATTCCTTTTATTTTTGTTTAATGTACTAATAAAGGAAAATCTTTTAATAATTTTAATACACGAGACATTTTTTTAATGGTCACTTGTTATGAACAAAACTATTATTTTAAAAATATGTCTTTACTGCATAAAACTTAAAATTATAGACTTGAAATTTAAAACAAGAAAAATGCTCTGAAAATGGGATATACTAAAAAAGCTAGTATATTGTTTCTATATTTCTGCCAAGGAAAATATATGTAGATTCAAATTTTTATAGTTAAGGGAGCGCAGTGGCTTCTGACGTGAAAACAACGTAGCATCCAGTGCCTGTATATGTGTGATCCATGTATGTATAAGCTGTGTGCATATAATCTTTGCTACGGATCTCCCACACATTGTACTTGTTTGCGTATTGGTGTCAAAAAAGCAGAAGAAGAATTAAATATGTAAATACTATTAATATTTTTAAATATCTCATCGCCAATTTAATTTATAGAAACAAACTATGTCAAAGATTAGACCAAAAAAATACTTGGCAAAAATTCTTTAAACAACGATACTCTCGTACTTTTCTCATCAGCAAAATACGAAGTTTTCGTTTGTTTGTTTCCCCATCTTCAGCAATTAATAAAAATCAATACAATTCATTTCACAACCAATTGATCTTGAATCATCAATTGATCGCTAGTTTTAAATCGACACCTGAAGAAAATATCAAATAATTTTTAAAGAACAAATTCTTGAAATTTCACTCCAACTAAACGTTTCATTAATCAAGCGTCTTAATTACTTACTCCCTATTGGAATGAGAGAATTGGTGGTGAATGCACTAAACAAAAGCCATCACTTTTATATGATCATCATCTTTATTATTATGTATTTTTATTATTATTATCATTATTGCAATATTAAAGTACTTCTTTTTATATACATATGTACATGTGAGTATGTTTTATTGTTTGTACTAAAGGATATCTGGTTTCATTTCCGGTCTGATTAAATACATACTCGTTGTACGACTTGCTCGCATGCGCATATAAGAAGCAGATCAATAAAATGAACGAAATAGAGTAAATGAATATAAGGAAGGTATTTTTTGTTGTTGCTGTTAGTTTAATTTTATATGAAAACAATAAGAAGACGATCATTTATAAACTTTTGTTTTTAATTCAAGTGTCTCAGTATGTGTATTTTAACAAAGTGATGGTATTTGCTCTTCCGAATTCCTTTTTATGCCTTTAAGAGTAGATTTCTTTTTTGTTTTAAATTGATGAAATAAAATCTGCAAGATTAAGTCAAGCAGAATTATTTAGTGTTTTGTTTGCTTTTTTGCAATATAATCAAATAGAAGTAGCACAAATGCACACACACAATGATGAACATTAATGGTGTTTAAAGACATGTTTGGGTTTGCGTTTGTGTTTGCAAGGTGTATATAAAGCTGTGTATATGTTTTGTATATTAAACAAGATAATACACTTAAATCTTAGCCTGATAAGCATAAGATTGTTTTATTTACTTTTATATTATTTTATTTAGTGGTTAAACAACAACTACTACAACTAAAAAAACTCATAAAAAACACCTTGAAGGGTGTTTGTATGTCTATGAATATGGCCGTGAATATGTGTAAGTTATTCATAAATATGCAGAATATACATACATAATTATCTCTAGACTTCTTACTGAGACCAGCATTTTTGTCATGGATGTAACACACAGTGCTTTGTTCCCATATAACGACTGGACATTCATAGACGAAGCTATTCCAGGCTATTGAGACTTCGTACACTGTTATAAATTAGAACACTTTATAAAATTCATTTAGACCCAAATTTACAGTATTTAGTTAACTAATAACAATGGTTTAACCAAAGATTTCTCATACAAATATCATGAGTTAAGCTATCAGTATTAGTTAACTAAAGATTGTAAATTTGGGCTTTATATTTGCAAAAATCAATGGAATGGATGTAATAGTACTCTTTATATTAAAAAGTTGTAAAAATGTTTAGTTTCAATCGCTAAAAGAGAAAGACTGCGTGCATTCCAAAAAATGGATTTCTTAGAAAAATTGGCATAATGAGATCAAGTAATCAACCCAGTCCAGAGACTTCACTTAACTCCCATTGATATTTATATCAAATACGTACCTGAATGCCCTTAGACTCAGAGAATTAGACGACTTGATGTATGATCGTATTGAACATTGCATTATTTTATTCAACACACGAGATTAACTCCTGGGGAGACACAAGGATTATAGGAGTCTTAGTCAAATCAGAAAGGAAATTAAATACAAAACGAACTTTATGGCCGTTGAGTAGAATTTAAAAAAATAGATCGTTTTGCAATTTTACATGTAATTTACTTCTATAGAATATCCTTTCATATTGGAATTTTACTAAAAGTTTTGTTTTAGCCGAAGAAACAAATTTAAACATTTAAGCCAAGACTTGAACATTCAATTTAATATATAGAATGTGTAAGTGATGTTTTCGAAATTTTGAAAAGATATTGCATATTATTATTTCAATTTTATAGCGGTTGTATACCATATATTAACCTATTTTGATATTTTTCCAATAATAAAAGTTTTTAATTACACTTTTATGAAATTTTGCTTAAATATTATTTACAAATTAGTTTTTAAGTTCCTACGAATAAAGTCCTAAAACAATTTAAGTTTAAGTTTCTTCCAATTTTCTGTTCAATGGAGTAAACAAGCTGAATAAATAAATTCCTTTTTAATTAAATTACTTGAAACTTTTATATATTTAATTTTTTTGGTCGAAACGAACAAAAGCATTTAAGTAAAATTATTTTCATAGATCATTAATTTCACCGAACAATTATAAAATGTATTTGAAGTATATATGTATGTATGCATACACACTTATATGTGAGTTCAACGTATGGTCTGGCTAATAATCAACTAATCAATGGTTTAAAATTAAACGAATATTAGTTATTTTCACTAAAAGAATTTATTAAAATTGAACAACCAGCTGCCTTTTTAGTTTCCAAATATTATTTCAATGTTCCCACGCAAAATATTATCTCATAACAATTAAAAAGGATGTAAGTACCAGTATGTACTCGTAACTTAAACATACAACTCAGTATATGTTTTGCTACACAAACACTTTATGGCTCATTGCTCATAAAGTCAATTTTCTCTCTAGTTTTTTCTAAATTTGTTGATATCCTTTCAAGAGTGGTTGAAAGTATCCCCTCGTTTTTTTTTTTTTTTGCTGTTTTACGTGAACGTGGGAGAGATAGTTTATTTGCTTTTTATAGTAAATTTAATTTATTTTAAAATTATCAAAAGGGTTCGTTTTGTGATTATTTCCCATATAAATTTATTTAAAATTTTTATTTGATTTGCAGTTTGTTATGCAAGTCAACCACATGTATCATGTGGAAATGTTTAAAGTTGACAGGAAATCAGGAAATGATCTCGTTAATTGCAGGCAAACATGTTATGGGAAAAGTTAATATTAAAGTGCTGTTTTTAATAAGTTTTCTTTTATTAGAAAAAATTACGATCTTGAAAAATTTTCCAACCTAAACTGCATTTTCGCTTTTTTTTCACATTAAGCATTAACAATTGTTTAGCAAAAGAAGAGAAAACAAATATAATTAGATTTAAGATAATGCAAAATTTTACAGAAATAATCTAATAAATTTCTAAATGTATTTTAAAATAAATTCCTCAACTCCATTCATAACGCAATATTAATACCTTTTATTATATTTAAAAAAAGATCCAATTGTTGTGTTGACAAATTTTATGTTAGGATTACATTAATACAACACTTTTCCAGGATTATATTAATTGAGAAACACAACAAACATATCCGTTAATGCTTGAGACAGAATCGCCGGACAAAACTGACCGACCTTTTTAAATTCAACTAACATGTAGGTCTCTTCAATACGAATATCATCATCAGTCATACTTAAAATGAAATATGTTTTTCATTCATAAAACTGCTAAAATTCATTCATAAAAAAAAAAACGAAATTGTCAAGAACAGATTGGCCATACGAATTCACTTTCGCTTTGGTTTGGCTATTGTCAAAAATTAAAAAGAACAACCATAAGAAAAACAAAACTAAGAAAATGGTAAGAAATTACACAAAAGGACTCTTTAGCACATAAAAACCCAAACAAAGCATATACTTACATATAAATCCAACAACAAGAACAAATAAAAGCAATAAATATCAAAAGAACAACAGCGATATATGAAAATCACATCCGGTAATTTACTTCCTTCAAATGTCAATGTATATGTACACAAAATAAACTACACGCACACATACACACATGTATACAACCTAGAACACCTTGTTTTATTTAAGCAGGTTTTTAGAATGCAATCCCATCCATGTTGTTGTTATTGTTTTTAAAACAAGCACGATATACATACAAGATAAATTGATCTTAAGATCTTTTCTTATTTTCTTATTATTTGAAATATTTTTTAAAAAATATTTTTTCTCAATGAAATTTAACGCCCGCACAAGCAAATTAGGCAAACTCAATTTCAAACTCAAATATGTGCGATGCTGGAAAAAGGTTCAATGATAGCAGGTATACAACGATCCTTATAGTTTCAATTCTCTCTCTTTTCTTCCCTGCTCTCTTCTTGAAGAATATCATACTCCCTAGAAACAATAGAACTACGAGTATCTTACAACTAAAAATGCATCGTCTTCAAACACTTTTTACTGAGTGTTTAAATAATAATCTAGTGCAAATACTTGTACCTTATGTCATGCTTAAATACACACATACTGAATACATGCACCTTACAAAATGTTTTATTTGACAACAGCAACAAAATATTCTCACAGGATATTTGAGTACGGAACCAAAAGTGTATAAAAAATAATTTCTTTTATTTTTTGCTTGTATTTTAAGGAAATATATTCATTCTATCACAAAAACATCCATACAATGAGAAATAAATTTATGTACAAAAAGAAAAATATATGCGACAGATCAGAGCTGTAAAGGAATGAAAATTTTCGCTTTAAATTTACACAGCAGAACAACTTTTTATTAAACATAAGTTCCTGTTTTTAATAAATAAATATTAAAAAAGAGATATTTTTGATTTATTGCTTGGAGCCAGTTCAGCAGCTAGATTCGATTGAACAGGAGCAGCCTCATCTTGTGCGAATTTTCTAAAAAAAAAAATTACAAACACTGTTAACCCAATTTTTCGTTGACTTGATAAGATGTGATCGATTGCGTTTGGTTTTCACTACGAAAGCTAATCGCATCAGGTTTTTAAAATCTCGTCGTTTAGAAATAGAATCCCAAAATCCCAAGCATAAATCCCAGGATTTCTTAAGGCCTTTATGCACGCCTATCCGAAATTTTGATCTTTGTTTTTTATCCTCGAAATACTTTTTTAATTTAGTTTACCCACACACATTTTTCTATGTTATCAAATTTTAAATTGGACGTACGTTTTTTGTGATACACGATTTTGTTTTCTTTTTTTCAATATAAAAATTTTTTTAGGTGGCATTTCAAACAATATATTTTTCAAAGCGCGCTTTGTGAAAAATGGAAATTTGGAAAGTCCCGAAAATTCCGCGGTTAAAATTAATAAAAATACCTTGATTCGAGATTCCTCATTTGGAATATCTAAGCGCTACGAGACCGTGTGATTTGTGGTACTATTGTACCAATTTTTATGCAATAAAAAGCTGAGAGGTCCGTTGGGACAAATTGTGAGCTGGGTTCAAATCTGGTACATCCGATATTATTTATGTTGCAATATAGATATTTTTCTGTAGTATGTCAACCATTTTCTATTAATCAGATATATTAAATACATTTTCGCTAGGCTCCCTAAGATCCGGAACTATGGAACTATATACAAATAATAAATGGTATTTTTAATGGGATCTATGCTTTATAATATGGGACGTAGGTATATCAAAACTTTTACCGGTAAGTAAATTTAGATTATTATTTCTATATTTTTAACGTTGATTCTCTGTGTAAAACATCGATATATCAATTTAACGGTACTTTCGTACTAAGCTTTCATTTGCTATATACCAGAAATAGTTTATGTTTAAACTATGGTAGTAATGGCATCTACGTGACATAGAAAACCTGGTCGATTATTACTAGGGATGCAACCGATACCGATACCGATATATCAGCGATACTTCTGGTTTTCCGATATATCGATATCGGCGATATTTTACTGTCGATACGCCGATACTTCTTATATTTTTCTTTTGAGTTTTTTGAACAAAATATTCAATTTTCAACTCTTTTTTTTTTGCATGACAACTATGAGAAATAACATATTAAAAGCAGAAGGTTTGCACCATAGTAATGAAATGTTCTCTCATTGCTAAATCTTGTACGTGTTTGTATGTTTTAAGATTTTTTTCAAGGCGCATTAATACAAGTGATGGTAATTCTACAACAATTACAACTTAAAATAACGGCTGACTTCCAAAACGTTCGTATGCAAAGTTTGTATACAGTAATGCTACTGTATTTAAATCACATACATATGCAAAGTTCCGAAACAATGCAACCACTATAAAACCGATGCCATGTTTGCATTCTTACATCGTTAAAAATACTTGGCGGCGGCGTTTTGAAATGGTATACATTTATAATTATTGTACTGCGGCGTTATGAAATGTGATGCTTTGTTCAAACACAAAGCAATTGACATTTTGGAAGTCAGCCAACAACTAACATTTCAGCCCCTATCTCAACATGTACAAATTTTGACAAACGAACCTCTAATTTGCGCAAAAAAGAATAAAAACTGTGCTTATAACATCACCACTTTGAATACGTCTTGATTTTCTTTTATTCATTTATGCATGCTATGATTTAGTTCAGCGATGTAAAAGTTGGTACAACCTATTATTTATCTACAATTCTTGACCCTCGATACAAAGCTCGAATATTTCAAAGACAATCGACTTCAATCCTATCGAAAAAACTTCTTATTGAGCTGCTTAACATGACTCTACATTCCGAAAGTGTTGAAGACACAGTCCTCCCTACACCTCGCAAAAGTTCTGATAAGTATACGAGAAGTACTCGCCTTTGGAGCGTATGTGAAAAAATTATAAGAGAATCCGAGGAGGATGAGCCTCTATCCATCCTAAGCTGTGGTTCTGCTAACGAAGAAGTCGAGATATACCTTAGATCTCCTAATATTCCTAGAGACGCAGACCCTCTTGTTTACTGGCGCAATGACATATTCTACCCAAACTTAAAGAAAATTGCGCAGAAATACTTAAGTTTTCGAATGAGTTCTGTCGCATCTGAGAGACTATTTTCCACTGCAAGTCTGCTTCAAACGGATTTGAGAAATCGTCTATCTCCGCAAAATTTGAGAACACTTTGTTTTTTAAACAAAAATCTTATTAATATCAATTTTAAATATTTATCTTTTGCAATGTTGTTTTTATAATTTTAATTTAATTTTAACACGATCTCAAATTCAATTCGTTGTCTTTTAAATCTTATTAATATCAATTTTAAATCTTGAGCCAATCTAAACTGAATGCCAACGTTTATTTTGTAAAAAAATAAATATTGCAGACGTTTTGTTGTTTGAAAATTTGAAGTTGAGAAACTGAAATGTATTGAAAATTTTGATGATTTGAATGGCTCATTAATAAACACTGTCATTTTGTATAATAGAAGAATTACTCTACTTGAGCTCAATTTCAATATGCGTATCGGTATCGGAATCGGTATCGGCGATATTTATTTTTTAGTATCGTTACATCCCTAATTATTACACTATTCTAAAAAATGAATATATTCCACTTGAATTTAGTTGCCTGTTGATTTTGTGATTTCACAGGATTACATCCTTTTTATGGTCTGATCATATGAGACCCATTTATCATTAACATCTAGATAAAACCCAAGTGGTGTTTGTTACACCCAATTCACATGATGACTTTTGCGACGTCGTTTTTACTGAATTCCCTTTTGAAGTTGCTACCAAAATCTTTGTGCGTTTAGACGATGTCTTTTAGTTTCATGTTTTTTTTCCCATTTTTGTTTTGAAATAATGAAAGTAACAAAGATAAATAACAAAAGTAAGAAAAATAATGAAAAGTAACAAAGAGAAATAGAAGAAAAGTCTTGAAAAACACAAATCAAGACTTTTTGTTTACCCCTCTTTCTTCCCTACACCGCTCACCAACAAGCAAAAAGAGACGTCGAAAAAGCGACGTCGCAAAAGTCATCATGTAAATTGGGTGTTACTGGCAACTAGTATGTATGTGAGTATCAGCATTCGCTGCGTTTTTTGTGTTGTTGCTGTTTTATTATTTTTTATATATCTGAAACTAATATCAAGGGAAATCTTATACCATTTACCGCCGCCTTCAAAAAAAAAAAAAAAAAAATAATACAAAAACAATATCGAAAAAAAGGAAAAAAATCAACATTTAAAAAAATGAACAACTGTTGTCAGTGAATTTTCATATAAAGTAAAAAAAAAAATTCAAAAAAACTCAACCAACAACACACATGTGTTCCATGCAGCAGTCAGTCAGCCAGTCAGCCGGGGTACTCACTCATTTATTCATTTACTTGAGCTTTGTCAGTCGGCTGGATGGCTCACTAGCTGGCTGAATGACTGCTTTCTCGTTGTTGTTGTTCTTTAGCTGACATAGAGCCTTAAGTTGTGTTGTAGTCATGGTGATTGTTGGACAGGTGCACCTATTTTTTTTGCTTCTTTTTATGTGCACCACCACCACCACCAGCAGCAGCACCAGCTCCATCAAACACACAGTCATCGTTACTCATTTAAAACTGTTTCGTTTTTAGTTAATTTTCTTGGTGGTGCTGCTGATGTTGGTCAGTGTAGCCAGGTGTGGGGATTTTTCCCCAAATTGGGGATTTTTGCTGATTTTTGGAGACAGATTTTCGTGGTGAGGGATTTGGGGATTTTTCATTTTCAGTATACCTATTATCAATTTTGCTTTATTTTACCATTTTCTTTCATACATATATTTACACATGTATGTTTATGTATCTTGGCGTTTTTCTTCTCCATATTTCGATTATTTCAAGGCGATGGTATTGAGGGTGTTGGTTTTTATAACAATTTGTTCAAAATTTTTAAAACCAGAATTTATTGAATTCGATATTGCCAAAATGGATGTACTAATTGACGATAAGGAAAGTAATTTGGATGTTGCTGAAATTGATGTTGGCATAGAATGTTCAAAGGCATTAGAAGCAGAAGAAGTTCAAACAAATTTTTTTAGATTTTTTAACTGTACTAGCAAAAGAAATGCTTAAAATATTCACTGAGAGTATGGAAAATTTTGAGTTATTTATAAATTTACAACTCGAAAGCATAGAAAAAAGAATAAATTTGATTTCGTGTATGGAATTTTAAAATATTCTATGGATTCAAAAGTTCTATTGAGCATATACGAATGCATGAACTTAAATAAATGAATGTAATAAAATTAATAAAAAAAATGTTTTTTATGATGCTTAATATACATTAATTTATTGGGGACAAAATTGGGAATTTCCAGTTTTAAAATGGGGAATTTTGGGGACAACATTCTTTAATTTGGGGACATTAGGCAATATTTACCTGGCTACACTGTTGTTGGTTCTTGTTTGATTTTAATGTATGTTTTGTTCTTTCCTTTTTATGTGTGTGTGTGTGTATGTGATAACTTGGGTATACAATCTATACTATACTCCGATTTGTTGCATACAATTCCTGCTGCCTTTTGCGCCATGGGTAACCCCCTCATTTAATTTGTATTTAGTATTTTTTTTTTCTGTTCGTTCTTTCTTCTGTAGGCTCCCTTCGGTGTTATTGTATGTTTATTAGGATCTCATTTACTATTCATTCAGAAGTGATTAAAGTTTTTATATCCCCTCTCCTTTTTCTGTTTCTTTCGTTTTTCTGCATAATTTTGTAGTGATTTTTGCTTATTAGTGTTGTTTTTTTACTTTTATTTTTGTATATAATTTTTTGTTTGTTTTTATTTTTAGTTTTAATTAGATTAACCATGAATTTCACAGTTTCTTTTTCTTAAGCAACTTTTCCTCATCTCTTTAATTTTATTTAGTGCCTGGTATTATTATCATTAGTGTTGTGTTTTATTGACTCGTGTATTTTATATCCCAAACAATGGCTTCTTTAAAAAAAATATTCTCAAAAAAAAAAAAAATAATAATAATAATAAAAGGGAATCGTTACATAAAAATCCACAAAAACTAGGTGGGAATCCAATTCGGTAAGAGTGTTTGTTTAGTGTTTACATTCGACATTTGACTTGAAATAAATGGTTAGAACATCTGGTGGTACTTTTTGTCTTCAAAAGTCAAGTTCAAAACAATACAAGATCAGAGTGTAAGTAAATAAAAATTCTTTGCAAATGTTGCACCTCGAAAAATACCAAGCAATTAAAATTGTATTTGTTGTGTATGCATGAGAGACTGTGTGTTTATGTATCTTCTTGTAACACTGTTTTCTATGACAGCTGATTTCAATGTTATCGGTTGTTTTCGAGACCCAATAACGGCCTGGGCAACGATGATGAACGATATCGTTTGCTGGATTTTATGAATAGGTGGAAATACCTATGTACATACGAAAACACAAAATAAGATTTTCTTTCCTAACCACTTTGCAGATCTAGTCAGTTTTTAATATAATCAATGCTTTTGGAAGACAGATTTATAGAATTAAATTAACTTTCGAACGGCTGGCTGTGTCATTAAATATCTCGATTTTGTTAATACAACATATGAAAAAGCAAAAATCATTCCTAGAAATATCAAAGTAATTTATCAATGCCAGCATTTATTGCTTAAAAATTTAATATATTGAATATATGTATGTATGTATGTATGTATATAATAATTGATACAATTTAATTAAATAATTTTGTAAGTTTTGTTGCTGTGAAAGTCTTGTTATTAAATTATCTACACATACAAACACTGTATGCTTAAATGACTTTCAACGACATGTGGAATTACGAGTAATATAAATACTCTTTCTTTTCAAGTGGACCATAAGAATGTGTTACCAAAAACCATATTGAAACACTTAACAAGACTTTGTTAATAAATAAAAATCAACAAAAACAGAGTAACAATTCTGGTCAATAAACAATTAACAAATGTCAATAACGGAGAAGATCTACAATTAAATAGCGACAGAAAACATAAAGAAACGCACAATCCAAAAGAGTATAACGATCGAATGTACGTATGAATGAATGAGATTTTGGAAAGTGTAAAAAATCATAAACACTGCAGTACCGAAATCGAAACGACTACAACAACAAATACATACACTTTACATAAAAATTAACAATATTGACGAAACATGAAAAAAAACACGCTGGCATGCTTATTCGTTTGATCGGTTTGCCGGTAGATCGGACGACCGGTCTCTTTCAACATTAACATCACACGCAACAAACAAAAGGACCGATGATTTCGTTTTTTTATTTTAAATATTTTTAGTTGATGGCTTTTGTTGGTGGTAGTGAAATACAAGGAGAGAAAAATAAATAAGACAACAAGGCGGTAAATTATAAAAGAAATATATTTTTTTCAGACAAATTATGGAAATTTTGTTTTAAATTTAAGCAGAAGAAAAAGAGTAAGAAATCTGTCAATAATTAATATAAAAGCTAATTTTCATAATTTTGATTTGTTAAAAGGCTACTGTTTGTCATTTCTAGGAATTATTTTATAAATCACATGAGAAGCTAAATTACATGCATAAATATATATTCTACTTAGTGACTGCAATGGTTACCCCGGTTAAACGAATAATCCGGTTGACGAGTACTCGATGTAACGAGTAAAGAGGTTTATTTATAATATGTTAACAATAAATAATTAAATAAAATTAACTTGAGTTGAAATATAGTTACATGAAGAGTCTTTTATAAAAAATTCATAAAAAAATCAATTACAAAGCAAAAATACGGTCTCACATTTTAAACAAATGGGCTTTTCCACAGTTTTTGTCAAGTACATATTTATATAACAGAGCTGTAAAAGAATGATTCTTTTCTCAATGAAACTGAGAATCATTCAAGCATTGAATTAAAACTTTTTTAATGCATTCATTCATTGTGCCCAAAAAATGAGTTGATTCAAAGTATAATTTGATTCATTTTACAAAATAATGAATTGAGTTAACACTTTAGAGAATTCGACTTGAATTATATATCTTGAACCCATTAACTTCATATAAAAAAAAATTATTAAAATTTGAATGCATTATCGATGTAATTCATTTTTTCATTCACTTCTATAGGTAGGATAAAAATTCCAAAAATTATCTTTTCATCTCATACGCTGTGATTTTTTATAATTATGGTACTTAATTGATTAATTTTTTATTCATGCATTCTGACAGTATTTCGCGTGGACCACCGAACAGAATACTGTGTTTTAGATTGAGTTTGTTCACACATAGTTTTTGATAATAGCAATTGGATAAACGTTTTTGGACAAGTGTTCAAATCGTACAACAGTTTTTTTTTATGATGTTAATCAGTGAATCAAAAATGACTTGCAATTCCTTTCCCTTAAATCATCGATAATGCATTCAAAATTCAATACAATTGTTTTTTGTGAATAAAATGAATGAATTTAAGACTTTGTTTCATGTTGAATTCATTAGCACTTTAATTCAAGTAATTTTTTAAGTGATGTCAATGCATGCAAGAATTTTTAGTTCATTGGGAATGTTTTCGTGTTTCAATTCAATTCACATTTTGAGCAAAATGAATTAATTATATTTTCTCTAATTCATTGTGAATTAATAATCAGATTTGAGTCATTCTTTTACAGCTCTGATATATAAACGTAGAGGGCTTTCCATTCTGGCGTGACCATACTTTTGTACGACAAAATACCAAAAAAAATACCTCTAAGGAGAGCCTTTAACTTAATAATTTATATAATTTTTAATATTTCTTTTTAATAATTTATGAAAAACTTTTAATATTTCATTTAAAAATAAATTACTTTAAAGAAAAATAAAATTGAAATTTGTAATTGGGTTTTTTTTATATTAATTTTATTTTAAATCAATTGATAGAATTTCCTTCATTAAAATAAACTTTAAAATATTAATTGAAAATTGAGTAAACAGTTAATTAGAATAAAATTTTTTTGTACTCAATATATTTTTTTGTTCCATTTCCTTACTAGTGATGTTACGAATATCAATTTTTAGTATACGCGAATAAGAATACGAATATTTGAAACTGTATTCGCCGAATACGAATACTAATATTACTTTTAAGGTTTCGAACCACTTAATATTTCAAATTTAATTGCAAGAAATCTCTTCCTTTGTGTCAGTAGCAATAAATTGAAAACAAATGTCACACTACTTTTGATTTTTAACATTATTATGACATTGAGATGCCGAATTTGAAGACCTTTACTGAACATTTTTAAATTATTTCATTTACATTCTTTCAGATTTCTTACTTACTCTGTTTACGCATTTTATTAGTAACTCAGGCCTTTTTGGGAGAACATATTTTCGCAAATGGCACAGCCACATGTGACGATGGACTTTCACATATTAAATTTTAGTTCTTCTATTTTTGAAATTTAACATTCCTCTACTGAGATTTCATAACTATATTGATTGAACATGCATACATACATATAAGACTTTAATTTTTAAATACTAGTTGCAAGATATATATTTGTGTTTGTGTTTTAAAATGGTTATTATCTTGCATCAAAGGCAAAGGTGTTATTTTAAATAAAAATTATTAAAAATTAATATATTTTTGTACATATTATGTTCTTTTATAAAGTTTATGTATTTTTTTTTTCTTTGGAAAGTATCTGCAAATAAGAATATCGTGAAATAGGCGAATAGTCGAATAATCGAATAAGAATACGTGAATTCGTAACATCACTACTAGATACATAAAGGTGAGGTCACACAATTGCTGCAATGCATCCATATTAATATTGGTATATTCTATATGCCAATCGTGTGATTTCACAATTCAATGTCCTAAACGAGAATGGAGAACAATATTGCAACTCTGCTGCGGCAATCGCGTAAACGTTTGATAGGCAACCGTTCCACAATATAAATTATAAAAATGTACTAATATTTTTCTAATTTCTAATTAATTTTTAGTGTGTGCCAATTGTTTTTGCAAGTAATTATATTTTTAAAGCGTTAAGAAATAAAAAATATACAGAGCAGAGACAATTTTCACTATATAATTAATAGACAATTGCTTTTTTTGTGCTGCCCTTCATGCACGTATTATTCAACCGATTATTTCAAGATTTCTACTAAATTAAAGACATTTTTTCACAGAAGTTAACGAGGTATTGTGGGTTCAGTATCTTAGCAGCTACAACCATTTAAAGTTCCTACTACTACATTCACACGTATTATTCATGCATGTAAGTGAAAGCCAAGCAAAAACCAAAAAAAAAAAAACAACGAATACATCTGTTTTACACATTTACAACAACATATCTGTATATACTAAGATGTGGGAGAATTGTAGGCAAAAAGATGGGAGAGTTTCGTAAATTGATTTAGCTCAATGGATGGTATTTCGGTTTTGCATTTAATTAACCGTTCTTTTTTAAGTTTTGTGAATTCATACAAATGTATCATTAAATAATTGTAGTTTTAGTTGTTGTATGACTGTTTTATAAGATATTTTTTATAATATTTCTTTCTATGAGTAGAACATGGTCGATTGGGTCGACCGTTGGTACACACTAGTATAATATTCACAACTATTTTGGAAATGAACTTACAATTGCAGGTCTATATAATAATCCATAAAAATTATCAATATTTCCACCAGAACCAGAGCTCAAGAAATCCCATTGTAATTAAAACTGACTTTAATTTAGTTTCAATTAAAGTTTACTTTAATTAACACTTAAGAATGGTTTTAATTTCCAAAATAACTTCCAGTCAATTATTTCTCTTTTTGCTATTATTTTTTAATAACTAACTGGGCTATTTGGCAAAAATTTGTTTAATATTATGTCTTTTAAATTATGTCCACTTTAATAATAGTCTAACGACTCTCAAAAATGTCACTTTGGGGCGTCAATTTAAATTTTAGTACCAACAGAATTTCTTGTCTTGAAATTTTCATCAACTGCAATAAATTCCAAAATTAAATTTTAAAATAACAAAAAAAAACTTGTCACTTGTTTAAAAAGAGCAAAGAAACAATTTTCCCACGTTCATGAAAAATAAGAAAAATAGAGAAAAAAGAAAAAACAAAAAAAATGCTGGCAAATTATTAGACAACTCTAATAACTCTTGTAAAAAAATATAAAACAACATTAACTCAGGTGCCAACCAGCCTTAAATTACAAGTATTTTAATAAATTGTCATTATGTTATATTTTCAGTTGCACTTGTTTGTTGTTTTTTTTTTGTCGGTTTTGTTGTTGTTGCCAATGTCTTTGTTTTCACTCAGTCACTCACTATCTTGTTTATTTTCAACGTAAGTAATTTTCAACTTTAGATGGTGGTGGCGATAAAATACAAAATTTTGTAACAAGATAATAGTGGTGGTGGTAGTACGAGTAGACGTAGATTAAATGTGTGGCAAAAAAAAAAAAAAATAAGAGAAAACTGAATAGAGTCTGGGCATTTGGCCACATTAAGGCCAGTTCAGTTAAGTTAGTCCGTTACTCAATGTAGGCGGTTTAGTTTGTTATGCACGAAAGGACACTCTCGTACTAAACTCTCATAAGAAACAAACCTACACACATACACAAACCCATGCAGGCACTTGTTTATTGACAAAAAAAAAAGGACTCGTAAAACGTTGACAATTTAAGAGACATGCAGCATTGACGAAAGAAACACTTGTTGTTTTGGCCAACTGAAATAAAATTATTATGCAGTCTGTATTAAGGGTGAAATAAATAATATGAGGGTACCAGAATTTTAAAACATTTTTAGTTAAAGCAGAATTGATTTAAAATAATTCTCACGTTTTTTTTATTCCTCTTAAAAAGAACTGTATTGTAAAACACCTGAAACTATTTTATTCAAATAAAATTTTAATTAAATTCTAAATACAAAATGGAGGTTGAAACATAATTTGTCGCCAGCATCCTGAAAACACCTTTTCAAATTGTTTCAACTAATTTTGGACGACAAAAAATGGAATAAAAAGCCAAAACAAATAATTCTACTTAAACCAAATTTATGTTTTAAAATGTCATTTTTCTTGGTTAACCCCAAAATGAAATTAAATTTCTGAAAATAAAATGAAAATTTCAATTAAGTTTACATAAAATACAAGAAAATAGCTTTGAACCCTAATAAAATTGATTTAAAACAAAAAGTGAAAATAAGTAAATAAAAAACGATAAGTAATTCGGAAATATAGACGGAAATTAAAAATACTACTAACAAGATTTACAAGATACAAAGCCACAGACACAAGATTCACTTTACTTTCAATTGAAATGACGCTGTAAAACAAGCTGACAGATTTATTTTTTCGGTTTTGTTGGAAATATATTTTTATCATAATTTAATAAAATAGACAATTTTATTACGAGCCAATAGACGACACAATGGGACGGAACTTCGAAACGTTTGAGATTCTTTTTTCTTTGTGGTAAAATCCTAAATATTCGATGAACTAAAAAATAATTTGAGCCATATTGGAAAATACTTAGGCCTAATTTAACAGTCTTTAGTTGACTAATAACAATGATTAACCAAAGAGTTTTCATACATACACTCCGGCTCATTTATTCAAAGGCACTAAAAATTACATAATCAGCAGCCTGTATCATTGCAATTTTTAACCGATTGCAGAACTTTAAAATGGAAATGGAAGCTAGACATCTTGAGATATAAAAAAAATCATGACAACGGTGGTTTCTTAACTAAAGAACTTTTTTTGAGCAATTTATAAAAAAAGTCCAAACACGTGCTATTTGTTTTTCGTTTACTTGAATAAAGGCACTTTAACTAATTTTAATGAAAAACAGTTTTTCTTGTTTTTTTTAATTTATTTTACTTTATTTACGAACTATTAGTAATGGATACAACCCCCTTTGTTTTTAATAACTTAAAATATACAGGTTTTTATTGACAGATAAAGAGAATTTATGTACTCCAACGAAATTTGATTCCAAGGATCCTTAATGTCCTGAATTAGTGACTGCTTGTCCTCCAATTGTCTACCTTCTTCACAGACCTTACAAGATAACCAACCCCAAACATTTTCGATAATGCTTAGATCTGGCGAATAGGGTGGCCAGTCAAGAATATTAACATTTTGACTTGCAATGAACTCCTTTACTACTCTGGCGTTGTGTATAGGGGCATTATCCTGTTGCAATATCCAAGATATGGGCCCGATTTTCTTTGCGCAGATCATGGCAATAATACTGTAGCCATCAGGGCCATCCAAATTAAACTTCTTCTCATCCGTAAGTACAACGTTTCTCCAGTAATTTACATGACGGCTTTGCTGCACATCCCATACCATGTAGTCTCTTGCGAATTGAAGCCGCTTTTCCTTACGAGGAGCATTAAGTGTCGGCTTTTTTGTAATTTCGGGTATTTAAGATACTCACAGCTCTTAATTACTCTGCGTACTGATGACTTGCTCGCTTGCACTCCAGCTTGAGCTCTTATTTTTGACAAGGATAAGGCAGAATTAGAAGCAATTCTGATGATTTTTCATTTCTCATACGTAGATAAAGACAATGAAACCCTTCCTTTACAATATTTTCCATACCCCTCGGGGTAATTGTTGAGCATTTGCTCGAAAAAATTTTATATTTTATTTATACATATTTATATTTTTTTTCGATATTTCGCTAACAATTTGTCAAATAAAATAGTGTACAAATATTCTGTGAATAAATAAAATAATTTTTGTATGTTCGAATATATTTTAAAATTTCCAATATTCGAACAATTTTCGTTTTGCTTGGTTCAACTTCTTTTTCTTTGTTTAATAAACTTCTCTGTAATCTGTTCATCAAACTCAATTTATGTATGTTCGAAAGTACTTTAAAGTTTCGAAAATTTTTCGGTTTTTTCGTTCCAGTTATGAATCAATTTACATATTTTTCACTCAGACATTACTTCATTTATCGAGACAAGTTTTCTTAAGAACTCTTTTAGTTTTTTCATTTTCCTTAAACATTTCTAATAAAAAATGTGTTAATATTTTTATGCAGCATTCACCCCAGTGTGCAATGATATTATCATAAAGTTGAAAGAAAAATATCAATACAAGTAAAATTGACAATACGCTGGCACAATTTATGAAGAGACAAATTTATGAATTTGCAAAGGACAAATTTCATAAAGGAATGAACAGCTAAAGCATAAAACTTAACATAAATTCATAAATCAGTTCTTGGAATATTTGGCTTAAAAAGTATTGAATTGTAGAATGTATGAGAACTGGAGTATTATCGTTTCTGGGAATTTCTTATTTCCCACGATATCAGAAATCATTTTAAAATTTCCTGAGATTCCGGTTATTGCCATTTAGAACAAATTATTGGAAAATAGATGCAAATCCAAATTACATTCATGAAATGTTTTTAAAAACACTCAATTATTTGCGACTAATTCGACTGCAACTCGCCTTCATTGTTTTATTTGAAAAATGGCTGCATACAGTTTTGTACGTACTTAATAAAGTCCACCCATGCAAAATCACCTTGTGGGGAGTAATTATTACTACAGTCACCTTTACCGATAATAGTTAGGATTTCTGTACTGATTTTACAATTCATGAAGACTTATGACCAAAAATTAGTTTTCATCAACTGTAAAACTTTTCACAAACTTAATGGGTCTTATTACTGTTCTCGATTCGATTTCGACTTCTGCAGTAGAGTAAAAAATTGTATTAAAAGTTTTTTTACATTAGTGCAAAATATTGGTTAGTGTTTATGTTTTTTAAAAATTTTTATATATATATATAAATAAAATTTTTTAAAAAACATAAATTCTTGAGTATTTACTTGAATAAATGTCATATTTTGTAAAGGGGAGGTTTGCATTTCATTTTGCCTTATAAATAATTTTAGTGACAACCAACGGGTGTCTAATGCTATATGGGTTTGTAGAAAAGTAAACACATTCATAATGAATGAAGAACATTGCTTGTTGTGATGTTTGTAAAGTTTTTTGAAAAAATATTTTGCTTCTGCTTTGTAATTCGCAAATTGTATTAGCAATGGTATTTACTCGTAGCAACCAACGAAATGCATATAGATTTGCTAACCCACAACAAATAAATAATTTTTTTATAAAAGATACAAATTTAATATATATTAAAATTTTAGTTAAATTGTTACCTTATTAATCCAAAATATTGCTGCATGTTTGAATAAATGAAAGAAAAGCATTAATAGAAAAGGTTATTCTAAAAATTTTATTGCAATTTTATTGATAAAAAAACTTAAAAATATCTTCTTAAATTTATAAGTGAAATTTTGAAAACTTATCAACAAATATTTAAACAATAGATCTCTTCCAAAAGATGGCAAGACATTGATATTAATATCATGACAAATGTGATGGGATTAAAAACAAAGGCACTAGCCAAAACATCAGTGTTATGACATACTTTTGCCCAGTGTAGTCAGAGCCTATGGCGTCTTTAATGATGATGTTACGAATTTATTTACTGGAATAAGCAAGTTTCCTTAATTAACAGCTTAAATGATATCGCAGTAATTTGTAGTAGCAAATTTATGATTGAGTTACAAAAACATAAATCATTATCTCTTAATTATGAATATTTAGATAAAATGTGTTTAAAAACTTTATTAAGATTTTGATTTAAAAAACATTCTTTTAATGATGGAAACTCTTGACTGTAACTTTTCTTAACAGCATGATTTCAATAAATTATTTTATAGCTGCTAATTTGATGATATCATAAAAGATTAAAAATAATAATAACATACAAGCAAATAAAAAAATGAAGACCAAAATTAAATAATGTTTTATTTTTTTTTTACATTTAATAAGTGTGTTTAATTTGTTAACTATACAAAATTAGCTTTCTGCCACCATATTTAAAAGAATTTTTTTTTATAATTTCGTAAAAAGAATGAAACTAAAAACATTTTCTAAAAATGTATATGTTTGGCATTTCGCAGCCTTAAATGATGATGATTCCACTGCCATCACTAGTTCTTCTTTTTTCACCGACTCGATCTCAACTATTGTTTAGTTGGTTGGTATCTTTAAAATTAATCATTCACACTACGCCTTCATACAATTAAAAGAAAAACTTTAACGTTTTTAAGGGTATTCAAGTAATAAAATGTTGAGGAAATAAATTTATTTTTTTTTCTTGTTCAAAAAATTCAAATTGTTTAGCTGATAGATATAAAAAAACGTTAAACTCTTTCTGTTTTTTTATTAAGTTAAGTATCAAACTAATTAACATACAAATTTTGCAGCGGTCTGTTGGTCAAAAAAAAAAAAGTAAATAAAAAATAAATGCAGAACACAAACTTTAAATGCCAAAGATACAATACATACGATATACGTGTAGTACTATGATGATGATGATGACTTATAGGTCATAAACCCTTTAACTAAAGGTTTGTTAAAATGTTGACGACGGCTTGGAAAATGTATTCATTTTAGCGAGCCGTGTTCATACAGCGGGAGCCATACTAAACTTTTCAAAATAAAAATCTAAACTAATTTATTAGAAAGCTGATGTTTTTAGGTTTTCAAAAACATTAAACAAAAATTTACTTTAATTTATGACCATAATATGATTTTATTCTCTTTTTTATCACATTTTTTTTACATTGTTCGTATTTTCTTGTTTGTATGAGTCTGACTGACTACTGGGTGAATACGAGTGGAATAAAATTAAAAACAAAATAACCTTTTATTTGTAGCTGATTTCACATGATGTGCATTTTATTTTTTTTTTTTTCAACTCATTTTGTATGTACGAGTATGTACATACATAAATACATACATATATTTAAATAAGTGCTAAGCACCCTCAATTCAAACAGTTGGGGTCAAATATATCGCACAAGCTTACATTGCAAAAAAATCGTTTTATAACTCGCCCTAAAATGAGTCCCGTATACACAAACAAATACCGGAGAGCTTTTGTGTGATGTAGCACGGTTCAAGCGACTAATTTATTTTAATTACGAAATTATTGCTATTTGCAGCTTCGAAAGAAATATCGACTAACTTCATTGAACGAAAAAATCTAAAGTTCGGCTTTAGAAAATCTACTGCTTTTACGTTGAGTTGTCGTGTGAATATGAACCGACAACAACGTCGTAGAATATATAATATTTTAAACATTTACATTTTTCAGTGTTCCCATCCAGTACAATATGAAATTTGCGAAAAAGGGTTTTACACCATATCGAAAATTACTGTCAAACAATTTTCTACATTAAAACTCCTTCAAACGTTGCAATATTTTTGTCGACAGATATTGTCGACGAAAATTTTTGGGAACATATATTTTTATAATGTCGACTATTTTTTTCAGTTCCATGACTATAATAAATATTTCTTGTATCTTCTAGATCTATGTATCTAATAATTTAATTTTACTTTATTCATATTTTTTATAAAAAAATAACTTACAAAATCGTTACTTATCGGTGTGAGACATAAAAATTCGAACGACTTTCCATATAAATTCTTTGGTTTAACAAGCAATTTTAAGATTTTCGAAATTTCGAACAAAACTTCGAAAATATTCAGTTCGTAATATTTTCATTTCGATGAAGCTATAAAATTATTTACGGTGCTATAGTTTTACTACCAATTGCTTTCCGAAGCACTAATTCACGTACCAAAATCAACGCTCAACACTTTTAGCGATTTCATTCTTTAAATTATTAATTTTTTTTTCCAAATTTGTCTCGCGTCTAGTTTTAATTTAAATTTTAAAACTATATATGAAAAAAAACCAAGAACACTGGATATACGAAATATCAAAAAAGGTTCCATTGCTGGGCTGTGTACATATGTACATACAATGTATGTAAATAGCTTGCGTTTATGTATGTTTTTGTGATTTAAAAGTTGTGATAACATGCTGATATAAAACGAAACAGAAACAACAACAACAAAAATATATATACATAATAAATATTAACAATCAACCATGTAGTATTTTTAGTAGATTTCATGTAGTATTTTTATTTTAGTTTTCAGTTTTAAAGCTCAGCTTGTACAATAATACTGGTGGATATATACTTTCAGTATCTGCAATTTGATTTACTATCATATACTTGTACCTACATATACTTACATATATAAGTATATATATAATTGTATTTTCAGAAACACACAAAACAAAAAACAAAACAAAAAAATAAGAATTAATATTACGCCATAGAAAAAATGTTACGGTCGAGTTAATTTTGAAAACAAAAGAATTTTTATACACACATTTTCACTGCTAAAAGAACAAAAAAAAAAAATGAAAAAAATGTTCATACATAATAAAGCAACAAATAAACCGATTTTAAATATCCATCACAAGAATAAAATTAATTTCGAAAAAAAAACGATAATCTTTTCAATTTAATATAAAAATATTTATAATTATGTATACGAGTATACTTTATTTAGTATGTAATAGAAAAAAAAAACTATAATTTTAAGATATATTTATTTAATTGTTTAGTTTTTTGTACTAATTGATTCTTTAGTTTATTTGCACCTTGGCGCTTAGTTTTTCTGATTGTTTGACAAAGTTTCCAGTTCTTTATTTATATTCAAAATTTAAAACTTTGTATAGAAAATTTCAAAATTATATTCGAATATTCAAACTTGAATTTAATAACAAGTCACACTTGCCCTATTGCGGAAAGTATATTTTAAAACTTCATACCTAATTATAATATGGTCCAAAGTTGTACAAGTCCTAAGTAATAATTGTTCGAAAAATTAATAAAAATCGGTTATGAATTAAATTATTTCGAACATCTTATTAATCTGTGTTGATTTTTAAACGCTAATGTACGTAACGTAAAGATCAGAGAGAATTATCCATTGATAATATTTCAAGCAACAAATTAAATTGAATATCAATCAAACCATAAAAGTTTGTCTTAAGTAGATCAAAAAATCAGTAGATTTGGGCATTGGAAAATATAATTCACTGGCAAAACTGGAATGTTTAATATGTGTTGCAAAATAAAGCTACAGCTTAACATCAATTTAGGAGTGAGAACTCCTAATGCAAAATTACCCAGTTATTTTGAGAGGGATAGCAAATATTGTGTAATTGTGGCTCTTTCATTTTAAAGTGGTAGCTATTCAGCCATGTACGTTGTAATTTTCCTTTGTTGCCTAAACTGTTAACCATGTCTAATTCTATCCTAACAATCGGTTACACTGCCGTAACTGCTGAAAAGTTTAATCGATAACACAGTTCAGCAGTTCCGACAATTGATTCTGGAAGAGAAGACAAAAAAATATTATGCGTGCGTCGGCGTTTTGAAAGAAAACATCGGAATTACATTATAGAGGCGGTTAAAGATTTCCAGCTGTGGCCTGTTATCGCATCATATCGATTAATAAAACTATATTTTCTTTACATCTGAGGTTTAGTGTACGAGTATGTTCAGCAACTTTGTAGAAAATTTTATGGCAATAATTTTTGTTAAACATATTACCCCTCTAACTTTCCCGCATTTTATGTCATTATTCTAACAAATCGTAAAAAACACCCCGCAAAAGGGGAGAGGCGGGGATAAAATATTCTACATAAAATTTTACTATATGTGTCACAACACACCAAAAAACAGAACTTAACACAAATACCAACAACCAATCATTTTATTCATTAAACCTACAATGTCGTTACAATAAACCAATTGTGTTCGTTTCGTTATTGTAAAGAATGAACAAAATGTATGCTGCCGGAATGGGAAATCATGAATTTTATTGGTTTTTGGTATTTGTATTAAGTTTTGGGTAAATATTGGTGTGTTAAACACTCTAGATGCACGTTGGAGTCGCGAAATAAGAAAAATTATACTGTAAACAGTAAAATATGCAAAAATATGTACTAAAAAATTAATCCCTAAGATAAATTATATTTTATGAAATGGAATCGATGAAAGGTGAACAATTTTTCTAACTTTGGAAAAATCACTGAAAAATGTCAATGTTCTTTCATCGAAAAATTGATTTGCTTAATCTGTTTTTGTAAAAGTTGTGATTTTTATCGGGGGGCTAATTCTCGCAGTCGTGATCGAAATTGAATTCGAATCAAAATTTATTTCGATACGAAATTATTTTCTGATGATAACACTCGATACGAAACGAATCGAGCTATTGCTTCAGTGTTGTAAAAAACGTGCCGAAATATGTTTGACAACACTGAATGAATTGTAATAAAATATAACCAAAAAACATACATATGTATGTAGATATGTTTGTACCAAAAATTTAATAATTAAAACTAATTAGGTACAGGACCAAAATGTGAGTTTAATATTGTATATTTAGTTCTTGTTCCCTTTCTTTCATTTTAAGGCTTTTTGTTTTTATGTCAATTAGTTGACCAGAAAGTTCGACATCTTTTTCCTTTAATTAAAGCTTTTTATTTCAATTAGTTTACCTAATCTGCTCAACAATTCGTTCTGATACAGTTCTGTAGATATTAAATTTTGCTTCAATAAAGTTTTTATACTTTGTTTTAGCCTTTGGTTCATATTTGGTAATTCTTTGTAAGCAACTTTTGTTTTAATTGGCACTGTTTTTTCTTTCTCTTCACTTTCTATAAAATACGAAATATTATGTATATGATCTTCATTATCAGTCAATAACCGGGGCGATGTGCACAAATGACTAGTACTGCTTTTTTGAAATGTAGACGCAAAATTTTCGTCATCTTGTGACAGATCTTTCACTTTTTTTAATCCGAAGCTTTCAACCGATGCAGCCAGTATTTGTTCTTTGACATGGGAAAGAACTTTTTCCTCATACGGTCCACCACCAGGTTTTTTTTTTTGGGATAATTTATTGATAGAATATTTACTTTTCACGTTTTGCTTTTGATCAGCGTATGTACATATGTATGAACATACATATGTATGTATGTATGTACGTATGTATGTAAATAAAAATAAATTATAAAAAATGTATTTCTTTTTCTGTTATATACATACATACAAACAATAGTACCTTGCGCTACGACTTGCTGGTGGGCCGGAAGCATTTAGTTTGGCCATGAGTTGTTCCCAAAAGTTGGTTAGCCATTACACTCTCCCTTGCAAAGTATTTAGCAATATGCCCTTTACCAAGTCATAAAATTTCCAAGAATTTCCTTCTGAGAATGATTAATTTTTGACATATTTGACCTAAAATGCTAAAGTTACAATTTTATTCTTAATTAAAAAAAAAAATTGACTTAGATTTTCTTTTTTATTCTTGTTTGCACATAAAAACGTTACTGATTTTTTGTTTACGAATGGTTTTTTGCTTACGAACAAAAACTGGCACGAAAACACGAACGTTCGAGTAGGATTTCGCTCGTATGCGAGTGCGAGAATTAGCCCCCAGTCCTGCTCAGGGCAAGTCTCCAACATCATGAAATTTTTCTGATGTTAATGTTGTAAAATAATCAAAAGCTCTTCCAAAATTTTTCTTCATTCAGGAGTAGACAATAACTGTGTAAATGTTATCTATCTTTAAGCACATTTTCTCTTCATACCATGAGGTCATTTATTAAATTTATTAATAACACAGACTTATTAAAAAAAAAAAATATAAAAATCACGATAATAAATTTCTCTAGTTGACAAATGTACTAAGTCATCTTTTTTTTTTTTGCTAACAAGTTGTGTTTTGTTATTATTCCTTTTAATATGTTGCATTATATTTCTTTTTAAATGGTTTTTTTCTTTTCTTTATTAAAAATATTGAATGCACCTTTGAGACCATATGAAACGCATTGCGTGCAACGTAATTGTTTATTTGTGCTTATTTTCCTTCTGTTAAAGAAAGGAAAAAAATAGAATGCAGTTGTTACAGATTGTTGATTTTGAAAATGACAATAAGTGTAAAAATTACAGTTTAAAATATGTATGTATATATAATTATCATTATCATTTTCATTTGAAATTTATTTTCGGCGCATTAAGGTCACTTGCAGTTTTATTGCATAACTTATTATTAAGATTTATTTGGGTGATGGAAGGAAAACAGAGCAACGAACACTTCTTTTCTCATAAATGAATGAATATCTTTAAAGTTAATTTACAAAAAAAAAATCACAATTAGTCAAACGTTAACGTAGCGGTTGCATCAATGTTATCTTCGTTTTAGTTTTTGATTTTATCAATAAATTTCAACTCTTATTATAAATTTACAAATACTCTTAGTAGTATCTACACATTTGCATTACGACGAACTAATAAATTTCTTTAACCGCAGAACGGGTAACTCGACTAAAATCATTTTGAAAGTTGAACGTGCATTTTATTATGGTAACGCATGAATTAATAATGAATTTCTAAAAATACTATTATGTACTTTTAAATTTATTTTTAAATAACAAGAGAAACCCCTTTTTAAAATAATACTCATGAACACCTGGATATCATTTTAACAACAACAAGAAGAGGAAAAAACTCACATTAAAGTTGAAATGAAAAAATATATAAATAAAATTGCAAATGCCACTTTAAGTTAAATTTTTAGTGTTTCATGTGTTTCATTTTAAATCGCCTAGAAAACCAAAAATTCCTGGTTTAGAATAAAAATTTAAATCACATTTTACTGTTAAAAGCCGTAATCAAATTTAGTTCCCACTGAAAATGTTATTCTCTCTACATAATATTTTTTTTTTCTTTTTTGGAATAAATTATTTTATATTTTTTGTTTTGTTTTTTCAGTTTTTCTTCTCATTTATATTAACGATGTAAAACAGTCAAGGTTTGTTTGTTCGTTCTTATTCCGAAACAACTGATATGCAAATGCTTTTGTTTTGCTTGAACAGAAAATATTGAAACATCAATAATATGGAAATTTTATTAAAAAAATTGTGTTTAAACTTTGTACAGGGTACTCTCGATAACGAGTACTCTGAATTAAGTGGACATGGCTTAATTCCACTTTTAATGCTCCAAAAGGTGAACAAAGAAAAAAATGCTTATATTATGAATATTAAGTACCCTGTGAGAAAATTAGTACCAATTACACAATGCAGCACAAAAATCTTAAACCAATTGATACCCCCAAAATCTGAAAGCTTATGATGGTAGAAGAAAAACCCTAGCTGGGTTTTGGATTATTAGCTAAGGTTTTGTTTTAATTCATTGTTAAAGTTTTCGACTGGTGGTGGATTTTAGTAAAATTTTCGAAAAACATGTAGTGATTCTTAAGTCTATATCTCGTGAACTATTCGAAATATTGATTTTCTCTCTTTAGCAAATTTTTACTTCTTAATTAGATCTAAAACTTTTGCCTTGAGATAAAGTAAAAAAACAACAACATCTTACTCAAAACAGCAAAAAAAAAATTTCACTCGGAATGTAGAACAGACCGGATTGTCTGGTCGAGTTCGTAGCTATTTCTGAAATAAATGTGCGAAAACCATAGAAAAATATTACGAAATTTTACGTTTTTTGAAAGTTTTGCTGTTTTGAGTAAGATGTTGTTGTTTTATTACTTTATCTCAAGGCAAAAGCTTTCAGATTTTGGGGGTCTCAATTGGTTCAGGTTTTTGAAGTTGAAAAATGTGCTACTGTGTTATCTTTGCAATATTTCCCATATGGCTGGCAAAAATGGTGGTGAAAGCACTGTTTGCGAAAAAAAACACACTTAATAATATGATGTTAAGTAGATGCATTAACTTTCTTAATCTGTATTAGCCGCAATTTTATAAATTGATTTGCATCGTTGAAGGTTCTGCTAAGCGAAAAAATAGGACTCTGTTGTGTACAATCACTTAGAACATTATTAATCGCTTTCGGAACAATATTTAGTGACCCGTGTTACGCATTAATCATTTAAACAATCCACCAACAATTAATACAAATCCACACTAATGTACATTAGTGTGTATGACTTGCTCTGACCAGGGATCGAACCCAGGCTATAAATCATAATTTGCTTAGTATTCAACGTGCTAACCACTTCAGCGAACACCACCCTCAATTTCACAAACGTCATGGTATGGTGAGTTCACTGTAGTTGTTTGTCTCGTACCACACCGACAGCCTGAAAGTATGACAATTAATGAAAATGATTCAAAAAAGCTGTTGAATTAACAGTCGTAGTCAATTAAAATACATAAAAAAAAATTAAATGGTCAGTCATTATTTCATACACAGCACACAGACACACATTCTCTCACACAGTGACATTTAGATAAAAATGTGGTACCTTGTAACCAGAGGGACTCTTATTAACGCACTACACTCTTCTTCATAGTACAATTGATGATTGTATAGTAAATTACTTTTTTGGTTGTTTTAAACACTGATCGTGCAATAAATATAGTGAACGCTTAAATACATATGGGGGCTGTCACATGTTGACAATTATCATTTTTGATAATCTTAATGTCTAGTAACTTTTGTATGTTTTTACATGGCGAATCCAAAAACCGAAATCAGTTAAAGATCTTTATCTTTACGAGAAATTAAAATAAATAACAAACAAAAAATATATAATTATTATGATGGTTTGATTGTGAGACTTTGTTAAATTTAGAGTGTAGACTACAATATTCCACAAAATCGTGAATAAATTATTTAATTAAATCAGACTCCAAAAAACAAAAGAAAAATTGACAATTTTATTTAGACTTATAGAGCATTAAAATTTTACTACGGAGTTGTTTTCATGGAAAAATGCAAGAGAAATTCTAAAGAGCTAAAAAAGAACTGCAAAATATTCAGATGTTCTAATTCAGTAGTTCCTGCTATAAAATGTAAACCATTAAAATAATTCTTAATTTAATTTCTTTAAAATCAGGGAGGATAACAACCTAGACATTGCGTTTGTTATGCAAATTTTTAAAATAATTTTCAAAGTGATCAAGTATCTGTCACATAAAACTACATAACAGCCTTCGCTTTCACGCAATCATTACACAAAAATGCGCATGAACAAAAGCGATTTTACGCATTATCTTATTATGCACGCATGCGCTCGCTACAGACTCATGAGAAAATACAAACTCTTCTATATAAATCGAATAGAAGCAAATTTATCGTACGTAAAGGATCAAAACTATTTTTTGCGAGTGCGATGAAAGTGGTCAGAAGATTTTTGCAAAATTCTGATAAATAAATATTTGTGATATTTTGCCACACATACATCTCATTAGGATTTAGAACGTTTTATCTTGAAGATTTTTTTGCTTTAAAAACTTGATTTCTTCGTTTAGTTTTAAAATAAAAACTCAGCGGAGCATAAAAAGACGAAAAAGGTATTTCTTAAAATTGTTCGTTTTGTTTTAATTGTGTAATTTTCTCAACTTTTTGTGTTAAAAAAAAAAAACAAAATTAACTGAACAACTTAGCGCTTTTTAATTAACATCGGTATGAAATAGAAAGAACTTTTTCGGTCAGCAAAACAACAACATACTACAAAAACATTTAATTGCATAATTTGCTAAGAACTGAAAAACGAAATAATCCAAATCTAAAAATACACCCATCCATCAAGAAAATTGCAATTAAATGAACAACAATGTGGAACAGACAGAATAACAATCAATGACAGTCGTCTACGAAATTTTTTTTTTTTTTTTAATTTAATTTAATTTAATTTTAAATCCGTGGAATTGTAACATTATCAACGGAAAAACTTCTAAGCACTTTTCGAAATACATATAAAATATATAAAATTTTAACAAATATTGTTTAAACATAGCAAGAGTTCTTTGAAAATCCAAATAGAAACCAAAACAACAATTTTGAAACGCACTAAATCAAATGAAAACCAACCAAGTTTTCTGTTTCAAATTCAAAACCACAATTTAGTTCTTGTTTTATTATACTTTTTAGAAGAGAGATTTTTTTTCGTTAACGATTTATTTGTATTTTTCAGTTTTTTTTTTTTTTTTTTTTTTTTAAATTATAATGAATACTTTACTTTTGCGTTACTCATCACCTTTTTTTGTACCCTCAATGTAGCGCATCAATTCCAGCGCACCAACAGCACACTATGGCTGGGTATTTGTATGAATACAATCCAAAATATATAAATCATTTGCTTGGCTATTTCTAAAGCACATAAATTTTTTTTAACTCTGAATATATATTTGCTTATGTGTATACGAGAGTATAACAATAATAAAAATTCAAATACAAAAACAAGAAAAAAATATATTAGCAAAATAAAAAAAAAAAAAAACGATCAAGCCAGGGTCTTTGGCTGTTTTGGTTGAAAGCATATCTAGGCTAGTATATCTAAGATATTTGCACGCAAAATCAGTTTTTCAAAATAAAATACAATATTGAAAATATTTGCAAAATCAAATTGGTTTATTAAAAAAAATGTACATTAATTAATAATAAAAAAGAAAAAACAAATTAAAATTCAGAGGAAAACATCAAATGTGACAATACAACTGTATTGCACATTGGGGCTAATATCACTTTAGTTTGTTGGTTGCTCTGAGAAACCTTACAATTTAGATATTTGTTGTCTTTTCTTCCCGAATAATTTGCTAAAACATTTTTCTCAGGTACGGTCACATCTGGCAAATATTTGCCCAAAAAAGCGTAACCACTAAATACCAATGAAAAACTTTTTGATTTATGCATTTAGTTATTAAGTTAAACAGCATCTAATAAGATAAGATTCTATTGCATTTTCTATAAATTATATAGGAAACTGTTTAACGTAATAAACAGGTATCAAAAGTTTTTTCATTAGTGCTTAGTGGTTACGCTTTTTTGGGCAAATGTTTGCCAGATGTGACCGTACCTTTACACCGTAAATCACATAAATAAGGATTACAATTTGATCAGGAATTTTTATATGTATGTAGTTTAAGAAGGTAGGCAATGTAATCGACGACGACGACTGCTTTGTCTACTCCATTAGTACAAGCTTTTGATGTTGCTCTTTCTAACAAAAAATAATTTTTCTTATGCACAAACAAAAAATCATTTGAGAGTTTATAGTATATGATTTTAGAAGTTTTAAGATTTTTAAAAGTATGGTTGAAGTCTGTTGATGAGTTGGTGAAGCACCAGTGAAATGCATATGGACAGAAATTGCTTAACCATCAACAAGAAACAATATTTAATCATAAAATTTTTTGTTTACATACATACATACATACATACATACATACATACATACATACATACATACATACATACATACATACATACATACATACATACATATGTACATTTAAGTATTGTGCTTTATACAATCTTCAGACATACAAATTTTATTGACTCAATATTTGGTTAATTGACAATATTATTTGAGTGTTCACACATACAGAATTAAGATACATAATTCAATAAACTTTGTCAGCTGGCAAACAACTTTGTTTTTATTTTATACTGGCCTCATTACAGCCCATTCTCTTTTTCTTTATTTTTAAACTTACAAATTTATCTAAAAAAGAAATTGATTATTTTTAACTTATTTAACTTATTTTTTGTTGTAAATTATAAATTAAAATTAAGAAATTTAAGTTTAATAAATTTAATTTAATTTATTTTGTTGACATTTGTCATTGTAGATAAATTGTAGATAATTTTCACCACTAAACATACTTGTGAACAGTATAACAATTTCGTATTTATTGCGCAATAACTTAAGTACAATGTTGTATGGAATATTCAGCTCAATAATGGGATTTATTGCCATAATCACAATAAATGGGTATGTCTGAACCCTTATTAAGCTGGTTTTAAACTGCTAAGCCAAAATTCCGTCACATTCTTGAAGCTTAGTTGTCGACAAAATAAGCAACAAAATGCTTCAAGAATTTCCTTACATTGCAAAAAGAATAATACTATTCATTTTTAATGGTATTTTGCGGCTGCAATACTATCCAACAGAATGGAAGGTTTCGATGATTATTATGATACCAAAGCCCGGCAAGGATCATACGAAGATTGAATCCTATCGGCCTATTAGCTTATTGCCCAACATTTCAAAACTATTTGAAAAACTGTATATGAGCAAACTGATGCCTATAGTGACTAAAAGTGGATGCATTCCAGATCATCAATTTGGTTTCCGCAGACAACATAGCACTATTGAACAAACTCACAGACTTGTGAACGTTGTTAGAGACACCTTTGAAAAAAGAAATATTGCTCTGCGCTCTTTATTGATGTTTCTCAAGCTTTCGATAAAATATGGCACGAAGGTCTTATGCACAAAATAACGCAAAATCTACCCACAAACATCGTCAGGCTTTTAAAAAGCTATCTAAATGAACGAAAATTTGTAGTTAGGGAAGGCAGGTCGATTGAAGGAGTTCCCCAAGGCAGCATCTTCGGTCCCTTACTTTATTTAATATATGCCTCTGACTTACCGTTAAGCAATAACATTCATACATCAACATTTGCTGATGATACAGCTTTTCTAAGCGTTCATGAAAATCCTGTAGAAGCTTCCATAAACTTACAAGGGTATATATCCAAATTGGAAAAATGGCTCAAACAATGGCGTATAAAAGTAAACGAGCAGAAGTGTGTACACGTCACTTTTACGTTGCGAAGGGAAACATGCCCGCCTATACAAATCAACACCGAGACTATTCCGCAACACACTGTAGTCAAATATCTAGGCGTTCACCTTGATCGCCGTTTAACATGGAAATCGCATATAGACGCAAAGTTGATGCAAATGAAATTAAAAGCAGCCCAAATGAATTGGCTTATGGGAAGAAATTCTATACTACTCGTAAGCCTAGACTGTAAACTTCTACTATACAACGCGATCCTGAAACCAATATGGTCCAGCTATGGGGCACTGCCTCAGCATCGAATGTAGAAAAAATTCAAAGGCGACAAAATAAAATTTTACGTACAATAACAGCAGCCGCCTGGTATGTCAGAAACCATCGAATTCATAAAGACCTAGACGTTCCGTTGATGAAGACAGTATTTTCGAAACACGCGAAAATATACATTAAAAAACTTGAGTTGCACCCAAACCCAATTGTGCGCAATATTCTAGAGTATAGACGTCACACCCGGCTTAGGAGGAGGGACACTCTTTCTATCAGCCGTACAGGAGAGATGTAAAACAACAAAAATCAACCGTTGTAACTAAAAATTTTGTTTAGCATTGGCTAAACTTATATTTAATATTTTTAGATTTAAGATTTCAAAAACTTATTGTGTTTCAATATATAATTGAAGATTTAATAAATAATAAAATTTATCAAAAAAAAAAAAAAAAAAAAATTCTTGAAACTTTTAATTTTCTTAGATTTTTGAACTGTTTTGCATTTTTCGTATTTTTTCAAATATATGTATGTAGGTTGTTAAGCTACGCTAAATTTTATTTCAACCGATTAATCGATAAACGAATAACTCCATGTTTTGGAGTATAATATTATACGGACTTAATGTTGGGCGAATTAAATCCTTATAATATAATGATCCGTTCAGCAGTTTTTTTTAAGACACCACATGGAAAATTTCAACGCGCTAAATAATCGATCTATCAGTCCTTTTTTTCTTTCATAAAAGAAGGGACAAAAACAGTCTCCCTCAACAACGATGCTGTGGAGTAAACTAGTCCACACATGAAAAAGTGAAAATCGATTTTAGTTACGAAAACTGAGGAGTTAATCAATTTCTTTGTTGAAAATCGACAAAAAGCGACAAAATTCTGCACTCAATTACTGAAAATTGATCAAAAATTTTGATTTCAATCACATGAGTAGGAATAGTTGCTTCTGTATACAAAAATTATTATAATAAAATGAGTTTGTAAGTCTTGAAACACTCCAAACTCAACTTAAAGGGCAACAATGACTCCAATCTTAAAATGTGTTTATGGTTTAATTTCGCACTTATTCACGATCAATATTATTATATTCCCACAAAACCAGGTTTTGTGAGGCAAACTTTAGAAAATTTTTTTTCGTCTCATACGTTGCACAACTTGAAGGTTACCCTTTAATTTTTAATTATGTTTTAGCTTCATTTATTATAAAATGTATTAAACATCATACAGATCGATGAAAATTTATAACTTATTTGTTATAAAACAAATTTAATTTCTAAATTACATTACTTGATGAAATACCCTTTAACATTTATTTCGTTTGTTGTTTAGTATTCGTTACCGCTGTCTTTCATAAGGTGAATAAATTAGGAAAATTAAAAATTGTTAACCTTATGCCATTCAAAATAAAGCTGATTGTCAATATAACTTTATCTTATGAAACACCCTTTGTCTTTGCTATTCATTTATTTTAGTATTTATTGCAGTAAGGTTTACAATAATATTAAACACCAGTTGTGAAAATGTTAAGCATCTACATAAAACGATTCATTATACATTAGGATTTTATAATGTGACATTACTCGCCTTACAAAATCCTTAAATTTTTAACTTTCTTGAACTTTTAGTTGGTAGCGTAAATAGAAGACTGTGACAGACAGATAAATAGATAAATAGATAACTAGAAATATAAACGAGCAAAGAAAGGAAATCGCTGGAAAAACACTTGAAATTTGGTCAATGGAAATGGATTAAAATATAAATGGTGTTCTTTGCACATCATAATAAAGTGTCAGATATCATTAAGTCATTTACATTATTACAAATATCAGCTGCAGCAGCAACAATGACAAAAATTATTTTTAAGAGAAGAAAACTGCACACATCACAAACGCACACGCTATCACACGCACACACCCCAGCATGAGAAAAGGATGGATGCATAAACAAAACAACATGAAAAAATTAAATTAATTATCACCAGAATATTCGTGCATGAATAAAATAAATGTGTTGAAGTTACCAATTTTGAATAAACATTCGAATATTTTATCTTAAAAAAACAAAAGAGTGAAGACAAGCGGGGCCATTTAATGCTGGCGATGATGATGATGATGTTGCTGCTACTTTAACGACTGAATAATTTAAAATTCATTTCAAAATGGACCGACTGTCCGACCGAAGCGACCATGATGTTAAATGACGACTACCTTAATTAAGTCAACGAACATTTTTTACAGTTTTGAATAATAAAAATATGAAACAAACTGAAATTAATATGCAGCAGCACAATGTTAAACATGGCATATATGAATGTTTTGAGTTCTTTATTTTTCAATATAAATAATGTTATAAGGCCATAAGTGAAACTAATTTTAAATTAATTTAGATTAGCTACAACTACAGTATTAGGAATTAATAAATTAAAAAAAGCGGGTTTCTAACGAAATTGATTTCTTACTGTTTGTGCAACACTGGCTACAGGCAACAATTTTCGATAAAGAATTATAAACAAATTTGTTGTTAAACCTACGCTGGCGCCATTAACAAATTGTATTCGTAACTTCTTCTGGTTGTTTTTTTGCTGATTTTTTCCCCTTTTTATTTCAAATAGAGCTTCTTGAAAATTTTAATATCATTAAAGCCGTTTATTACAAATCTTAACATTTTGAACACACACGCACTATAGGCTGTTTTTTTTCTTTTTGAATAATTTCAATAAATTCTCTATGTATTTTTTTCTTATCCAATACGTAACTAATTTCCGTTTCAATTTCTATAACATAAATAAATTTTTATTCAAATTAAATTAATTGTTTATCCAAACAAAGTCATTTTCTGCCTGTTGTGCGGAATGGATAGAAATTTTTTTAATCAAACCTGTTGGCTCATAATATTTTATCACCCTACAACAAGTATTTAAGATTTGTAGAATAAAGTTACATGTTTGCAGAAAATATTATGTCACTATATTTAAACAAAAAAAAAGTTACCTAAATGATCTTCTACCATTTTGTAATATTACGAAACGCACCGTACTTAAAAATTAAAGGGTTTAATACCCTTTGACTTTTTCTCAAATCTATTATAAAAATTGTTTGTGATAACAGATAATAAAATTTAAGCAAAGTAAAAATTAAAGGGTATTCTATCGGTTAATGTAGTTTTGAAATGAGCTTTATCTTGGAAATGTTAAGAAGAAAAATATTGAAAGTTTCACTGTCACTGTTACAAAAAACAAATTGCAGTGTAGACTATCAGCTGTGTCATTTTTAAATTAATTTGAATATTATGATCAGTAATAATTAAAAACACAATTGAAATTTTTTATTTTAGCAAATACCACATGAATCAAAATAAACTATGAAAGGGAATAATGCAAACTGAAGCATGAAAAAAAAAATCGTTAAAACGATTTGTTCGCTAATCCGCCAAACCGCCAATATTTAAAAATATATCGAAACACGAAAAAAGACATGTGGCACTCGGGGACTGCCCCGGTAAAGCTATTGCACAGCATTTTTTATCAACTTATGCAATTATATTATAACGTTTTGCTTAATAACTCCTTTGTTATTCTGGCAATACTGTATGTTAATGATATCAATATGATATCAAATGTTAATGTTAATCAATAGCTTACTTTAGGGGTTAACATACATTAGGCGATTTAAATACTTAACAACACAAAAGACTTAAGAAACAAATTAGGGGCCAGGTTTTTTCGTTTCAAAAACAAATGACAGTTTTTTTCCAGGTTTTTTCGTTTTAAAAACAAAACACTTAAGAAAGAAACGTTTAAAAATTTCTTGATTCGGTCGTCTCAAAGCCCGCGATAGAAGCTATGCAATAGCTTAAAAAGTTACAACAAACATTAAATAGACAAAACGCTCAAATCTGCCAAACTTAGAAAATACTGAAATGGGAAAAAGCTGCAACGAATATTTGAAATGACAATAAAATTGACAAACGAAATTTATCACCGAAACGAAAAAAAACGTCTAAAAACCACTGGAAAGGAAAAAAAATTCGCAAACTTGATATCGAAAATACCTGCAACGAATCTAAAATATATAAAAAGATGATGATAATGAAAAATAAACGCCAATACTTAGAAAAAGACTTGAAAATTTTAGCGAACAAGAAAAATCACTCTGAAAAAAAGATATGTAATGGCGGATCCAATAAGAATTTTATTTTATTTTACTTTTTTCACAGATCACACGTGACTGGTTTTATACTTCCATCTAATTTTCAATCAGTATTGTTTGACAATTTATTATGAAAAACTTGACGGCACAACAGGGTCTACAAAATCAGCATACATATGGCGCGCATCGCCAGCCGTCCGGGCCCACTACTGCCAATACCACGCCCGTATTTTTCAACACTTGGAAAGTGCAATTCGCGAGATATCGGTGTTTGGTAAATTATCGAAAATTTATGATAATATGATAGATTAATCTTATAGATAAAAATATCATAATATCGAAAATTTAATTTCCGAATGGAACAAATTTAGGCTGGACCAACACCAACAAAAGAGAAAATGATTTTGGCTTGTAAGTCAAAAATACTTGTTTGATACTAACCTAAAAAGAAACAAACGATTTTGTCTTAAGAGACAATCGGTTTTTTCCTCTTTTTTTCCAGCACCCAGGGAATGACGAATACTTAGGCAATGCATTGTGCCCAAGCCTAGGGAAACAAATATGTTAGAGAAGATAGATGTTGAAAATGTAGAAGACTTAATTCTTTAATGGTCTTAATAGTTACATCATAATAAAGCATGAAGTTATGTACAAAGAGGTTCGTTTCAGTCTGCTTTGCCTCAAATTATCTTAAGGTAATACATTTAAAACACTTTCGGACATCCAATTCTATTTTAAGTAATTTTATTTAAAATCAGAAAGAAAAAAAAGGTGTAAATTGGGGACCCGATATTACTTGGACTTTAGTGGATATATTTAACTTTCAGAGCTCTAGAGCAAGATGATACAAAGGAAAGACGTATAAAATAAAAGACAACAACAATATTTTTGTTTTTGTCAAAATTAGAGATGAAAAAATTTTTTTACTTCGTAAATTTGAAAAGCAATAATTCTTATTTTTTTTTCTTAATTAGGACCAGCTCTCAGGGGATGACCCCTACGTATGCAAGGCATTGAGCCGGAACTAGGAAAATAGGTTTTGGGAAATAGTCTTTCTTTCGATTTGAACCCTAACACACTGAAAGTGGCAGGAAAGACCTCTGCGAGGAGTATATTCCACATATGAACAGTACGGCTCAAGTACGAAGTCTCTCTGTAATACGAAAGCCATACTGCCGGTCGCTAAGTAAACTGTTGAGCTCCAAATAGTTCACAAGATGGAAATTCAACATACTTTCCATTAGTTTGCAAAGAGCAGAACAAGTTGCAATTGGGCGGTATTTTTCAGGGTAGTAGGCCTCCCCCTTTTTAGGGATCGGCATTACATTGGCAACCTTTCAACACTTTGGAAATTCACCAGCATGGTACAAAGTGCTTCACAGGCGTGCCAATGGACGTGCTAACGTCGAAAAGTACTGTTTTAAGACCAGTGCTGGAATATCATCCGGCCCAGGAGACTTGTTTACGTTAAGCTTTGCTAAAACCTTTTAACTGCACGCGCTCGAAAGAATATTTTTGGCATAGTTACAGTACTCTCTCAAGAACGAGTGAGAATTTCTTGCGAACAGTTCAGCCAGAAGGTTAGCTTTTGCTAAAATGAAGCAGCGTACTGCGAAAGTCATTCACTATTTTGAAAATCCACTTGATATCTTTATAATTTAATAAGTAATTATTTATAATTGATAAAGAAATTAACACACTCTACACAATATTTATTGGTAAAGAAAAAAATTATATTCGAATAAAAATAAAAATAAAATTAAAAATAAACATTTTGACACACGCCGGATATGGCCAAAATCGTATGTAAACTCCAAAAAAATGTAAATAAAGAAAAAGGCACAAAAACATTAAATAAACCGTTGGTGCAATATTTAATGAAATAAAAATTTGTGATTAATTTTTTTTTAATAAAATAAAAAATTACATTATAAATGCAGTTAATGCACTTTGCTTAATTTTAAGACACATTTAAAGAAAACTACGAATTGCAAACTAGAAACAAATTTCAACTTTGTTGTTAAGACGCAAAATAATAATTTCCCAAAAAACAAAACAATCAAGTATCGTGTCTTATTTTATTTCCCATATTTTCAATTTCCGGTAAAATAAAATAAAATTGAATTGTTGCACTTACCGCTGTGATGTTGCTGTACTCTTGGTGTCGTTAACGCTGTCGCTGTTGCTGAAATTGAGGACGACGATGACGACGACAACGATGTTGTTGTTGATGTTTGAAATTTTTTTGTTGTTTTATCACTTGTTGCTGATGCTTCTGTTGTTATTATTGTGGTTGTACCAAGCGATATCGTTGATGATGACGCTGCTGATGTTGCTGATGTTGTTGAAAAATCTTGTGGCGTTAAACAACTATTTGTATTGCTGTTGTTGCTATTATTGTTGGTGTTTGATGCATTTGCATTATTGTTATTGCTATTGGTGCCATTGGAATCACTACTACTGTTATTGCTAAATCCTACTTGATGGTCTGATCCACAGACTGATGATCCAGTTGTCGCTCCTGTTACATATGCATTATTTGTATTTGCAATAATACAATCCTCAGAGGGTCTTTCACAATCTGAAACAAATCGAAAAAAAAAACAGAAACAGCAAAAGTGTTAACATTATTTTGTGTTACATAGAAACCAGCGGCGTAATCTGTGTTGCCCTGTGTTACCGAACTAGTTCATAATTATGGGTAAAATTTAGAAATATTAAAGCAGGAGCTGAATTTGTTAATTTATTAATACAAAAATTAAATGATATTCTTTGACTTAAAAAGAAGAAGGATAGTCTTCACATATTTTTAAAAATTATGCCCTTTTTCTCAGACAATACTTTCTAAGAGTTTTGTGTGTCAAATTATTGTCTTAATAAATTTACAAATTTTATTCCTTTTAAAAGACATTAATTTCAATGTAAACAATTTACGTATACGAGTATTTATATTTTTACCTTCTTTATTAAATTACCTCATATTTGCAACTATCGCAAGTTTAACTTAATTTTTAGCATAAAGTCGAACTTAAACAGATAAAATTGATTTAAGTTGAGAATAAAATTTTGCATTTACCCATAAGACCAACTAATAAATTTAACTTATCTAAACAAAAAAGAAATGAAAAATAAAACAATTTGATTGTAAAAATAATAAACTTCCTGTTTAACTCTTCTGCCCAGCGTGCGCACGGACGGACTATTCATATACTTTTTAAGCAGCTCTAAATCATATTAAAAAAAGGTGTTCAATATAGAGAAAACTTAATAAAAAAAAAAAAATAGAAAATACTTTATAAAAAATATTAAATTATAAAAAAATTCAATTTGAAAGTAGAAATAGTGAAGCAATTGTGCTGTCCTGTGTGATAATTGGGTTCAATATGTCAACATGACTTCTAGTGTTCAACCAAAATCCGTCCAGTAGCAGAAAGCTGACTTACCCACAAATTTATACGTACGTTGTATCGTTAAGGTTGCACCCTAAATGGGAAAGAACGGGTTTAAATTTGATTGCTAGCAAATAAAATGGTCGCTCATAATTTTTTTTTTTTTTAATTTTCAACTTCAGCAGTTCTCAAACATTTCCTTTTAATATACTTATTTCTTAAAAGACTATCGCATATGCTACCACACTAAAAAAAATTAAAAAATAAATTTAAAAAAATTACAAATCAATTTTTGTATTACCGAAGATAATACAACCGATGAATCGTTATGTATCGCACGGTGCAATAAAGCAGTTTAGGTACATCTTTTGTCCCCTGTAGCAAAATAAAAAATATTTCTTTGTAAGAAGAGGGGTTTTAGAATAAAAATATTTTTTTTTTTAATTTTAATGTACATTAAAAATATTTTTGGAAAAAAAGAATCTTTAAAAAAAAAGTACCAAAATCAATTTGAAATTTTTTACAGCTCTATTTAAATTTAATTTCTGTGTTTACCGCTTTCGAGAATAAATGGGATGCAAAAAAAAAAAAGAAACAAAACCGACTTGTCGTCCTTTTTAGGTGTGTAAAAACTCCAAAAAGTACCACACAAATGTCCACTTAATTTTTTCATAAACTCAAATTAACTTGAATTTTTGGTGCTGGCTTTATTATTTCCGAGATGTAGAGATACGGAATTTTCTAAAATTCGAATTTCCAAAAATTCCTTTTTGGTATTTTTACAAATTTTAAAAGTTGAGAATAATTTTCGTATAGAAAAATTCGAAAAACAGTCTTACGAATGGATCTAATGCAGTGTTTTACGTGTCTATGCCCATCTTCATAAAATAATAAAATCTGTTTAGAGCACATCGGTAGGATGCTTTCAATGTTTATAACGCACATACATACATACACAAGTAGAAACGTTGTTAGTGCTATATATTTACATATAAATACATATCCCTCATTTACTAATAGATCGTCATAACACAACAAAATCCATTTCGCGGTAATCGTAGTTGAAGTTTTTGACTCGTTATCACCATTTAGAAAAATGACGGACTTATTCTCTTACACCCAATTCACATGATGACTTTTGCGACGTCGTTTTTACTAAATTCCCTTTTGAAGTTGCTACCAAAATCTTTGTGCGTTCAGACGATGTCTATTAGTTTCATGTCTTTTTTCCCATTTTTGTTTTGAAATAATGTAAGTAACAAAGATAAATAACAAAAGTAAGAAAAATAATGAAAAGTAACAAAGAGAAATGGAAGAAAAGTCTTGAAAAACACAAATCAAGTCTTTTTGTTTACCCCTCTTTTTTCCCTACACCGCTCACCAACAAGCAAAACAGAGACGTCGAAAAAGCGACGTCGCAAAAGTCATCATGTAAATCGGGTGTTAATCGTAATAAAGATGAAACGTATACACAACATACAGCATGAAATAGCGAACAATTCTGTATGATTAAATACAAAATTTTAAATTTTAAGTTATATTGGTTGTAAGTATTAGTAAATGAGCGATATGTAGAAAATTGAATTTTAGAAATATCCTTGAGTATGTTTTGCATCTTTAGATTTGGCATTTCTTTAAGTCTTAATTGTAATTTTCTTTTAAAATAAAGCTTTAACTAAAATTTAATATACATCATTTTTATCCATTTCCCAATAGTACTACAATTTTTCTCAATACTTAATATCCAGGTACTAATTAAAACATATCATTTAAAAACTTTTTTTCATTTGTGAAAAACATCAATTTTTGTTTCGGTGATTAATTATACACTTGATTATAAGTGCTTTTTGCTGAAACCTTTGGTCGTTGCTGCTGTTAGCCTTTCTGCTGTTTGTTGAGTGTGTTGGAGCTTGTTGTTGCTGTTGTACGCCGTCTTGTGAAATAGTCCTTTTGCAATATTTCTTATTAGAAATCTTATCCACTGCTGATTGCTCGAGACTTGTTGCTCTGTTTTTTGATATGGCTCCGAAAAAGAATGCTCATAAGTGCGGTATTTGTGCTATTAGCTTTGGGAATCAGGCGTGTATCATGTGTGACCTGTGCTCGTTGTGGGTGCATGGTTCTTGTGCCGGCATATCCGATAATGAGTTGAATGGAATTGGTGAAATTGGCTCTGCTTCTTTCATTTGTGCATCGTGCAAGAGCAGGAACTCGCCTGCCGGTCTGCGTGGGGAAATTTCCAGCCTGAACACTAAATTTGATAAACTTAATTCTAAATTGGACGATATCATGTCAAAGGGAATAGACGATCGTGAGTCTTTTAAGCAGTCTTTTGTTGATGTTGTTGCCGATGTTAAGAAGGAATTTGCTGCCTTTGTTAAAGATCTGAAAGTGGATATATCTCAGTGCAATGAGCTTATAAGAGAAGTTGAATCGGACACAACAGCTAAAATATCAGCCTTGAAGGCTGAAAACAATGCTTTGCATATGAAATTTAATCGCTCTGACATAGTCATCAGAGGCCTGCCTGACTGCCTACATGACCTATCTGAAGTTGTGATTCATTTGGCATCTGTTTATGGAATTCAGGTCAATGAGCATGATGTTAATCAAGTGTCATATATCAACTACAAAAAATCTATACTCTTGAAGCTAAGCAGGGTATCCCTGCGTGATAGAATCATGGAGTCCTATTTTAAAACGGTTAAAACTAAGCCACTTAAAGCATCTGATTTTGTGAAGAACGATTTAATTCCCCCTAACCTTTTGGATCGACGGGTGTTTCTCAATGAACATTTTTCCCCTGAGGCTGGTAGGTTAAACTGTATATGTCTTAAACTACGGCAAAACAAGACTATAAGCAAGTTTAGAGTGGTGAATGCGCTGAAACCTGCAGCTGTGCCTACGATGGGAGATAAGACTACGATCGAGCGAGATGCAAAGGGATGTGAGGAGCTTCTGAAAGGAGGTATCGTTCCGGACTAGCTGGAGAGAATGTGATTTGCATGCTATTTATTCTATTCTTTTTATTTATTACATCTCTTTATATGCATGCTGTTTGATCTGTTCTTGATATTTCTTAAATTTCTTTATATCCCTAAAAAGCTATCGCTGCAATAACTCATTAACTGTTTTTCTGAATTATTTTTCTCTTGGCTGTTTTTATGCCAATTTATGTATTATTGATTTCTTGCAGCTATATGCCTCTGTGAACTCAACTTCTTGTTCCTATTATGATTTTCCAGCTGATAAAATAAGACTGATTGTTATATATTGTGTAATATGAATAATATAAATAATTTTTATTGTTATGAATTGCTTTGCTTAATGCTTTCACAGCACTCTTTTTGGTTCCCCGCTTGTACTAATAATCATGTCGTTGCCTCTTAAGGGTAATATGGGTCCGGTGATTAGGGGTAATTCCTATATTAAAAGTGCGTTTCGAGATTCTAATAATAAGTTTAAAGTTGGGCACCTTAATTGCCGAAGTATTAGACCTGCCTCGAACTCTGTTAAACTTGATGAGCTGGTGACTATTCTAAAGCTTAGATCCCACTATCGGCACAATGTACTGATTTTTGTCGGCTCACTGAAATAAAGTTATAAGTAATAAGCTAAATTTGCCTTATTTGTCAACTAACTTAAATATAAGGACATAATTGCACCACCCTGCATTGATAATAAAGCCATATAGACTTATTCCAAAATTAATTGAGAAATAATGCAATTTTGGTTTAGTACTTATGACTTGATTGCAGTGAGCCGACGAAAATCGGTACATTGTGCCGATAGTGGGATCTAAGCTTTAGTGATGGAGTATTCGATATATTTGCGGTTTCTGAAACGTGGTTGGATGGTAATGTATCTGGTAGTTCTGTTACTTTTCCCGGCTATGTGTTTTGTAGATGGTGGCGTTGGTATCTTTGTCTCCAGGAAACTTAAGTTCAAGTCTCTCCGCATAGTCTATGTTGCTGGGGAATGTGAGTCTTTATTTATTGAGCTCCACCTTTGTAATGTTAAACTTTTATTCGGTGTAGTATATCTGCCTTATGGTAATGTGGCTATGTTTGAAGAGTGTTATCGTGATATTTTCTCTAGGTATGTGAACACTATTGTTGCTGGTGATTTTAATTGCAATTTATTTAGTGTTCCTAGATCTAATAGCATGAGGTCTCTATGCGAGGGTCTTAAACTGCTTATTGTTCATAATTCTATGCCTACCCACTATGATTTGGCCAATGACTCGACATCGTTGTTGCTTTAATTTTTGCCACCTTAACCTTGAATTTTACGCCCTTGCAAGAATTTATTGAATATCGGGACTATGACAATATAGACTGGAACGGGTTATCCCTGCATCTTTCTAACTTTAATGTTGGTCTTATTTTAAACTCTACTGATGTCAATATGAAATGTGATTTATTTTCATCTCTTCTTACTGAACTGTTTTCGTTTGTTCCTGTTGTTAGAAAGAGGTTACGCTTGAACGACAATGCGTGGATGAATCCGCGTGATATTTTATTCGCTAGGTCTCTAAGGGATTTGGCCTATTCGGCTTTTAGGTCAAATCGTTCTGTGGATAATTGGACTATATACTGCAAACTAGGAAATAGGGCCAAGAGAGTGATAAGACGCGAGAAGAGGAAGCATTTGTTAAGAAATTTTCAGGGTGTTGATTCTGCATGCTTATGGCGGATTTTGCGTAATTCTGGATGTACTAGTGCTGATGGTGACGTGATCTGGAATGGTAATGTTGATTCCCTGAATGACTACTTCGTCGGAGATCAACCTTCAAATGGTACTACTGAATTTGATATTGGAACGCTTGAGAATTCAACTGATTCGTTTTCTTTTTCCTGCGTCGATGAGCTGGAAGTTATTGAGGCATTAAATAAGGTTAAGTCTGGATCTACTGGTACTGATGGTATCCCCATCAAATTTATCACACTTATATTTTCCCATGTATCTTTTATCTTGTTGGACATTATAAATTTCATCTTTATGTCATCTCACTTTCCTAGATCCTGGAAAATGCTCGTGTTGTTCCGCTACCTAAAACTAAAGTTGTCAATCATGCCGAAGATTTCAGACCGATATCTATTCCTCCTGCTCTGTCCAAATTGGTTGAACATCTCATAAAGAATCAAATACTTCGTTCTGTGAGGGGAGTTATCTATGAGGCACAGTATGCTTTCCGTCAAGGTTATAGTACCGCATCGTTGCTATTTAGTTTGACAGACTCTATAAGGGACTATATCAACTGTGGCAGACTCTGCGCTCTGATATCGCTGGATTTATCTAAAGCTTTTAATTCTATTTCCCATACAACTTTGATATGCAAACTCAGGGATCAATTTAACTTTTCAAGTTCTTGCAGACTTATTTTTTCGTACCTGGTAGATAGGCTACAATTAGTGGAATTTAATGAAGTTAGGTCTAGTATATTGTCCCTTCACTCTGGTGTTCCTCAGGGATCTGTCCTGGGCCCCCTCTTATTCATTCTATATGTTAATGATCTGTATCTACTGACAAATTCTGATGCGTGTGAAACATTCATGTTTGCCGATGATGTTTTTCTCTTATTCAATGGGGATCGTTCCCTGTCTCAGAGTTTTCAACATAATAGTGTAGATGGTTGTCTGGAACGTGTCCTGCAATGGACCTCTGACAATTCACTTTCTATTAATCCTTCTTAAACTAAGGCTATTTTCTTTGGAGTTTCTGACTCTACGTCTCACTTTTTTAGACCTCACCTTGGGCTTTCTGATATTGAGTGCGTTTCTCGGCATAGATGTTTAGGTGTGGTATTAGACGGTGGCCTTTCTTTCGAAAATCACATTAACATTGTATCTGGTAGAGTGTGGGGTTCGCTACCTAGGATATATTCCTCCACCCTGTATTTGCCTTTTCGGGTTAGGCTTAGATTAGCTCATGCTCTTCTTATGCCGCAAGTTCTTTACTGCCTTGAAGTGGTATCTGCTTCTGTTGAAATGTGTAATAAACTGCGACGCATAGTTAATATGATTGTTAGCTTTGTGTATAATGTTAGGCGTTTTGACCATATCTCATCTCATCCTTCGTCTACGAATTCCTGGGTTTTACGTTTAATGATTTTATTAAGTATAGGAGCCTCCTTTTTTTCTATAGGGTAGTGCGTAGTGGTGTTCCGTCTACATTGTGTGACAAATTTATCTTCCTGCGATCTTCCAGAAATCCACAGATTTACATTCCAAGAATTTTTAAACGTATTTTTGCTTATTACCATCTAACCTAGTATTTTGAGACATCAGGTATATTTCAATTCCTATTTTTTATTCTGCGCTTATTCTTTTCCTACTACAACAATGTTTTTGCTGAATTGCTACTAATGGGATCATGTTACCTTGTACTTTGTACTTTTACTATTACTTTTAGAATATTTTTCTTGAAGGCTGGGGAGCCAACTCAGTAATGTGACTATAAATTTATTACTGTTTTTTATTCTTAAATTGTTAGTTCAAACAAAGTGTTTGAGCAAACTAGGAGTAAGAACTCGGGTTTTTTATTACTTTGTAATACATATTTATATTTTTGGCCAAAAAAGGCTTTGTATTACTCTATGAATGGATAAATAAATAAATAAATTTAAAAACTATCGCGACACAGTACTTTTCTAAAAATAGTATTAAAAAATACTCGTACGTTTTAAAAATTAAGCTTTTTAAAAATAACTTTATGATTACTTTTTCAAAGGTACTTTGTAAAATTAAATAATTTTTAAAATGTTTATTTGAGAACGTATTTTGTTTTGAAAAAATCCTTTGATTAAAAGGGTTTTTAAAGAGTTTTATCAAATAGTTGGCAATGCCTTTTAGTCCAGAGGTTGCAAGTTCGATTCCCCAAGGAATTTCGATGTTTCCGCAAACAATCCAAATCGATTCGATGGTTATTTACTTACAGATATAAGTACATATATATAAAAAAAGTTAAACATGCACAAACTTTTTGAGAACTGAATTTTAAACACTGTGCTTTAAAAAGTGCATTACAAAAAGTAAATTTTTAATATAAAAAAAAACTTTTAAAAGCTACTATTTTAAATACATAAATATGTATACATTTTGAGGAATACCTTTTAATATAAACATTTTTGGAACGCACGTTTTAACAAATGTGTGTTTTAAAAAGAAAATTACTAAAAGTACATTTTCAAAAGTACCTTTTAATACATAAGTAAAAGTATCTTTCACAAAATATATTGCAACAAATACCTTTTAGATGAAATACCTCACGATGAAACATTTGAAATTAACTCTTGATAATGACTCAAATAGACACTATAATTATTGCTTAGTTTCCAAAATTTCTATCGTTATTAAGAGACCTCAATTTATTGATAATTTGCAAACCTCTGCGACGACCATAAGTAGAAATGAAAAACTCTATCGATTTGCTTATACCAGCACCAGCGTGTGTATGTATGTATCTACGCACATAAAAGCACCGTTAAAACATCTTTGAAAGCACAAAAAGGGGGATTTTTTTGTTTTGTTTCTATTGAGCGTAACAAGGCGCGTGGTGGATGGTAAGAAAGGTACGGTCACTTTGAGTTGAGCCAAAAATAAAGTAAAATAAACAGCAAATCAAGTACGAAGCAGACATGTTTAGCAGGCATGCTGCAAACTAATGCAATAGAATAACGACTGACGGACATCAGCAACAGCAGCAGCAGCAACATCAACAACAACATTAGTGGAAGTATAATCAGCTACGAAGGCAAATAGTACGAGTAACAGAAGTAAACATTTTAGTTGATGGTGATTTTGTTACCTCGAAGACATCCGCTTTTAAGCTGATTTTCCGTTCTATTTATCATTTTTTTTTTTTGCAAGACTTTGATTTTTTTTCTTTTTCCCATATTTGTTGTAGTATTTTTTTACAGTTTCTAATGGTCAATGCAGTAACAAAAATTTACCTAATAATGTTGTTGTTTACTCATAAAAGTTAGCATGATGGATATTAAAAGAGAAATCTTCTTCTTATGGGGGCCATCGGCCTTTTTTTAGGAGGAAATGTTATCGTTTTGAAAAATATTACAATTATTTCCATCAAAGGAAATTGGTAAAGTTTTGTCGTTTGCAGCGTCTTCTTTAAGGTTTGTGTTCCCTTAGACTTCTGACTATATGGAAAATTATTATTTTATATGAGTCTTTTTTTCATTATTCTTTTTTATAATTTTAAAGTATTATTCGTCCGTCGATTTTTCTAAATTTTTCATATATGATTGGTTGCTAAATAGCCCAACTATTAAATTCAAATTTCACAATTCTTTCTTGTTGTCTCCAAAATTTTAAGGAAATTCAGATATATCAAATTTTTGCTGCAATAATCAAACAAAGTAGTTTTGTAGAAAACAAGTTTTAAGTTTTCAATTCGCTAACAACTTTATGGTAAAAGAAAATGTTAGATTTCTTTTAATAGTTGATGAACGATATGACGATTACTGCTGTATTGAAAAATCAAATTTTTTGACTTATGACGCTATTGCAGCAAAGGGCACAACCTCAATTAACTAAATGAGAAAACTAAAACAAAATCACGTTGCAGTTAATTTTTAACATTAAAACCCTTTATTAGACTGTCAGTTGTGTTAAACATGAGACTGCTCGGGATGATCCAATAAAAAACATAATTATTTTTCATACATTTTAATTAATAAAATTTTGTCAGTGCAAATATAAAATAACACTAAAATAAAGTATCACAAAAAGCAATATAATATCAAGGGATCAATTTCACTTGAGCCACAGCGGAAATAATTTAATAAATAATAAATAGTTTGTAAATTGAATTAAACCAATATTATTTTTACTCTAACAAGATACGAAAAGATTTTTAAAATTCTAAACACTTTTGATAAAATCATGTAATTGATTCTGTTTAAAAAATTTCCTTTGGATTTAAACAATAAAAAATTTCTGCTAAATGAAAATCATAAAATGCGACATGTTTTCGAAGACATAAAATATTTGTAACTGGGGAAAACATGGAAGTTCTCATTGTTGCTGCACTTGTTTTGAATTTTTCTACTAAATTAATTTTGTTCTTCTCTAGCCTTTTGGGTGACGGATGATTATTACAAGAATTATCAAATTTGTCAGGTGCAATATCGTTAATAGCTGAATCAATGACTGAGTCAACAAATGAATGAATGAATGATGGATGGACTGCCTAACTGATTATGGCGCCAACAATTTTTTAATATGCTGGAAACGTTTCAACACTTACATGTTTTACACTATTTATAATTATTAAAAACATACATTGCTACTCAAATTACATATGTATATATGTATGTATGTATAAAAGTGCGAATGTGTACATGTGAGTAACAGCCCAGTTGACCAAATTTTAGAACAATTCATTATCGTCTAACGATTTTCTAAGCGCCAATTAAAGGGAAATTAACCTGACTCATAACCACTGTCATAAATAAAGTATACTTTTAGAGTTCTAAAATGTAATTTTTTTTTTAAATTATTTTTTGCCACATTCTAGACGAAATCTATATTTATTTTACACATGGCATGGCAATCTATTTTGACTACTTCCGTTCGATCGGTTTTGAGAATTTTCATACAAAATATAATAGAAAATATTTTTTAAGTAAATTTGAAGCGATCAAATACAAAATCTAATCAACTATAAAATTCGAAATATTTAGAAAAAAGAGCCGAAAGTGTTGCTGAAATCGGTTTTCGAAACTCATTTTTGTTTTTGCTGTCAATTAAATCAAAATCGTTGAATGGTCTTAAGATATTAGCGGTGTCCAGTGTGGCCATATCCAAAAATATTTTGCAACTGAATCGGCTTTAAAAATACTAAAATAAAATCATAAACTGCAAACAGTAATGCTAAAATTTAAATTGTATTATTTCTTGTTATTTTGGCTAATACTCGTATATCTTTATAAATTATTTATTTTTCATAGTGGGGAGGCATAGCACATCATTTCAATAAAACAAACTGATGAAAACATAACAATAAAATATGTATAGACTTAAAACGATAAACTAAATGAATATGCATAAGCATATTGCATAAGCAAACTTAAATTATTATAAAATTAATGTGAAAATAAAAGGAACTTGAACCACATATAGCTTTTAATTAGTATAGTTCGGGGTGTCCGCCGGAAGGTATACTACTCGCAGTAATTCCATTGTAATCCTGGCAGTATGCGATGTGGCACCGTCCTGTTGTGGCGTTAAAAAGTTTTCAATCATATCTCGATATCGCTCCCCATTCACAGTTTTCATTTTCAAAGAAGTAAGGTCCAATGATTCCTTCTGATCAAATTGCACAAAAGACTGTCACTTTTAATGGATGCAAAGGTTACTGATGAATAATTTGAGGGTTTTCCATTGCCCAGAACCGACTATTCTGTTTATTCACATATCCATTCAAATGAAAATGTGCCTCGTCACTCCTTATGATTTTTTCATGAAAATCGGTGTTGTCATGGACGAGCTGTAACATCCTTTAAAACACCACGTTGGTTTAGCGAATATTTTTCCATAATAAATTTGCCACGTGTCTACTTCACGACTGTCAAATATGAACTGTCAAGACTAATGTTTATAAAAATGGCGGCAAAACAAAGTAGTATACCTTCCCGCGGACACCCTGTATATCTATAAGATTTATATAAGATATGTAATAATAAATTTTATTTATAAATTAAATGCGTCATCGATTGAAGATTCTTCTTCAGCTTCTGAAGAGTCGATCGATAAATCAATACGACATATGTATGTTCTTATTGTATTTTCTAATGAGATCGTTTGTTATTTTAAAACTTTGGCTGACTTCCAAAACGTTCGTATACAAAGTTTGCATACAGTATTGCTACTGTATTTAAATTACATGCATATGCAAAGATCGGAAACAATGCAGCAACTATAAAACCGATGCCTTGTTTGCTTTCTTACTGCGTCAAAAATACTCGGCGGCGGCGTTTTGAAATGGTATACATTGAATAATCATTGTACTGCGGCGTTACGAAATGTGATGCTTTGTTCAAACACAAAGCAATTGACGTTTTGGAAGTCAGCCTTTCGCAACATGTACATATTTAGACTGTTCAAACCACACTTAATATAAAGCACCGAATTCTTAGTCTTTAACATCATTCTATTTCAAATTTTCGTTTTTAGGAGATTCACTAAGAAAAACAACTAAAAACTTTTTCAAGTGACGCGTTTCTAAATGGGAAAACTAAGAGCTTTATTGCAGAAGAAGCTAATTCACTGAATGGATTTGCATTTAATGTAATTTTATAGCAATAAACATTTATCCAGAAATCAACTGTTGACTTTTTGTTTAACCATTCATATGAACTTAATTTCTGCCACTGCTGTTTCTAAGTAGTAATTTGTTCTACAGTGAAGTCAATCATTTCTTCGTTAAATTTGCATTTATTATTAGCTTTTGGACTGTTTTCTACACAAAAAAAGTTAGTATTCATTCGAATAATTTAACAAAAAATTAATTAATTCATATATTTAAAACAATGCTAACTGCTAATTGGAAAATTTGCAGATAAATCGAGAAAATGCTAAATTTAGCTGCAAAAATGGCCACATTGTCGGTGTCGAAAAAGTTGTAAAACAAAAACTTTTTTAATTAGTGTAAAACTTTTCATTAAAAAATCCGCATTCATTCAGTAAATCCATTTCAATTTTTTTATATATAAAAACAAGTCAAATTATGCTCAACGATAACAAATTCTTGGCATTCATTGACAATAGGCACTCTGAATCATAGTCATACACTAAAGCCGGTTTTTTTAAAAATGACTTTAAATTAAAAAGCTGTTATTAACTATTTGTTTACTCTAATTAAAATAGGTTTATTTTTCTAGTATAACAAGATTTATGTGCTTGAACCATTAAATTTAGACAATATAAAATCTTAAAAAAATATATCAGCAGATAAGAGCTCTGATCAGTATATAAAATTAAATTTAAAATACAAATAGAAAAATTTCTAAATTTAAAAATATAGATAAACGGAAAGCACAACTGAAAATTGGAATTTTTATTTTCTTATTTGTATTGTAAAATATCAATATCAACTACAATGAAGCTTTGAGTGAAATTTATTAAAAAACACGTTGCAGATTTTTTACATTGAAGGCAGCAATTGATTTATTAACTGTCACTTTTAAAAGTCAAAATTATACTTTTAACTAAAATAAACTTTGGATCTTTTAAAGTATACTTTATTTATAACTATGATTATAGGTGAATATATTCTATTAAGCCTAGATATTAACATCACTTTGATGAGGAAGTATGAAAGCCGTGGCCACCTGGGCATACTTTTAATTAATTTTACTTAAGCAAGAGAAACACAATGTTAGGTTTCTTTTTAACCAAATACAATTCAATATTAATTAGTAATCTAACAAAATAATTATATATTTATGTATGTACGTATATATAAATATTTATTATAATATTTTATTCATTTAATTGTACTCACACTCCCAAGTCTGAACTGAGAACCGCAAAAGAAAAAACTCTTCAACTTGTACCTTGGTACAAGTAAATGAATTTGAAAACTTTTGAAGAATAGTGGTAAAGATCTACCGATGATTTGGCTTAGCAGCCACTGAAATGCACCATATAGATTAGCAAACACATATGTACATATAAATATGTATGTCTTTAATTTTCGTTTCGCTCATCTAATATTTAAGATTAATTTTTAAATTTGTAAGCAATTGCTATAAAAAAAAACACTTACCTTTTTGTAATATATCTAAATGTTCCCATAGTATGTCGCCGGTAAATGCTGGTGTTATGGCTAAAAATTTATCTTTTCCTAATTCAATTATATCACGGCCTTTCATTTTCAAAAAGGGTTCATGATTCATAGAAACCAATGAAAACTCTTTTATTGCCCAATTAATCCAATATATGACATGCTCTTCAGTCCATTCGCGGGGATCTATAAAATTGAAACATACGAAAAATTAAATTAATTACAAAACAAACATTAAAACATTTTGTGAAATTTAAAGTGAATAAATTTTTTTAATTTTTTGTTTGTTGTGAATATACTTGTTGTACATATGAATTTTATGTCTTGCCATTGTAATTACTTTTTTATTAATAAGTTTTTAATCGAACACATTTTTGAAAAAGAGGGTTGGAATATGTCAGCATCTAAGGCCTGAACTTGCACTCGCCTGTTTATATTAAATACCAATTTCTCATTGTAATTCTATCTGTTTTGAATTGTGGGAATATGTTTTATGTTTTTAAATTGCATACAAATTTTTAATTACTTTCATGTACATAATTGCCTAAACATTTTTTATAATTTTGTAAATGATTTTAATGAGATCTATCATTTTTATTGCCTTAGAAGACATAAAAAAGCAATTAGTCGGCTGGCGGCTTTTTACCAGCTTTTCCTTAAACATTAAAATTATATAAATTTTTCTAATATTTTTATAATAATAATATACTAACAATGTCGGTCAATATGTTTCGGAAACGATTTTTGTACATATATATTTCTTTTCAATATTTTTCGTTAATGTCTTCCGTCAATTAAAAAAAAAAAAATTATTTTTATCGTGGACAACATTAATATTACAAAAAAATTTGGCAAAAAAAAAAAAAAAACCTACAAGAATTAATTCACCAAAAATATTGACTAAAACCCGCATTTACACCATCACCAGTTACGTTAGTGATGACAAATATGTTTTGACGCAGTAAGGCCCTATCTATTTACATATTTGGGGATATTTACCAAATACATATCGCACTAGTTCTTCTAAAGAGCATCGATTACAAATTTTTAGTAGAGGCAAAAACTTCTTATATCACAAAGAGAGTTGCAGGTGTATTTTTTATCGAAAGAGTAGGAAAATTATGCAAGTTTTTTACTGTGGGTAGCTATGAGCACTGAATATCTTTTTTTTTTTCTTGCAAAAGTACTCATATAACTTTGTATCATCGCGACTATTACTGGATGGAGCTTAGCTCGTTTTGAAAGCATTTCATTCTGTATTTGTAATTTTCTAAAAAAAATCCAAATAAATTAAGCCGATTTATTAAAAAAAATCAGCATCATTCCCATTTGCATCAGGTATATTGCAGACGATCAGTACAAAATGTTCCTGTTTTATTTGCTTTTTTTTATTTTATTTTAAGAAAATAGTCGATGTTTATTTTTTTTTCTTTTTTAAATTCATAAAATTTGATATACGTTTAGAACTCACCTTTGGTTATATTGCAGTTCTGTACCTCTTTCTCCCAAGAAGCAAAGGAGGCTTTTAGCACCTCGGCAACTTTACGATTCGTACCAGGGGTTAGAGGAGGTATTTGAGTGGGTACATCTAAAAATAGAAAATAAAATAAAAATTTTAATATAAATTATTGAAAAATATGTATTGTATATGTATGTATGTAAGTATGTATATATCTGTGGTGACAAGCAAAAACCACCTAAATCGACTTAAGAAATAAATATGCTGCCGTATTCCGTTCACAGAACTGAATGCTTACATGAAATCACGACATTCCTAACATTCTTTTTTAAAGTGATAAGTAAGAAACATATTACAATGTCTATTACATTTACACTAAGCACCAAAATGTACTTATTTTGTTTATATAGTTTATAATGAATTTTTTGCTTAGTTTTCACAAAATAAATTTTCATAAAGAAGAGTACAAGCGCTCTAAGAGCAAAAGTAAAAATAAGGGATATCACAACATATGCCAAGCAACAATCGATACAATTCTTTTCAACAAAGCAATTTAATATTTTAGAGTTGCATTAGGCGTCGTTATTTATTTTTATTAAATATTTCGCTAATAAATAAAACTTTTGTTATAATTTTTTACCATAGTATTACCGTAATAAATATTTTCAAAAACATGTTTTTAGACTTAGGACATTATTGCTTGTGGCCACAGATATAATAGACTACACTGTATTACATCTAATGCCCAAAAAGTTTTTTATACGTAATATTTAATTATGCAACGCTTAAAATGTTTTTTATTTCAATAGCATTCAAAGTTTCTGGGGAGGGTAAAAAGAAAAATTCAGAAGAAAATGTGTCTGATTTTTATTGAGTTTCTAAATGAAATTTTACAAAACAGTATAATTATTTTAAAAGTTCCGCTTTTAAGACCTAAAGCTAAATTGCTGTTGCTATAAAACATACAAACATAATATCTAGTACATTATTATAATTAATAGGCAATACCTTTTTATGTTATAGACTTTATAGACGAACTATACAACCGATTTTGGCAAAAAATATTTATTCACAGAAGGGAACGAGATATTATGCGTTAGGATCGGTTCAGTATTTCAGGAACTATAACCGTTTAAAATTGTTCAGAAAAACAACAAACAAACGAAACATGCATTTGCTTTTCTCCAAATAATTTTTCAAAGAAAGTAACAAGAATAAGAAATTTCTTTTTGATTTGTTTTTGCATTTAAATGTCCTCTTTTTTTATTTTTAATAAATAAATCACCAATAATTAATTTTATTTTTATAAGGATTTTTTTTTAGTGACGTTTGGATAATCTCTCCATGAACATTAAAAAAATTATTTACTTCTAGAATACGGACAATTGTGTCGTCCGTTGGCTATACTAATTAATATAATAATGTAAGTGTGTAAATTATTTACCTTTCAGTTTGCCAGTTGTCGTATATAACTGTTGTAATTTATGTGTTTTTAAATTAAACTTATTTGTTGTAAAGCAAGAAAAATAATTGTTATTGTTGCTGCTGAAAGAATTACTGTTCGAGTTGAAATTGCTGTTGCCACTGTTGTTGTTGTTATTGTTGGCGATATAATATGACTGCGTATGAGAATAACCTGTCATACGCAATGGAACACGTAAACGGGCATCCGACCAATCAATCCATTCATTTGTCATAATTTGTTGCTAACAAGTTTTAAGTTTCAGTTAAAGGTTTTTCTTTCATCAGTTACTTTTATTTGCGTATATTTTTTCTGTGTACTTTTTACTTGCGCACTTCCTTAAATATACATTTTTGCAATTATATTTATAGAATTAATTTTAAATTTTATTCTAATAATCAACATTAGTTTATTTGATCATTTAAGAAATCGGTAGACAGTTAAAACTAAATTTTGGCAAATACAAAACATCTATTATGTCATATATATGAAAACATATGTGTTATTCTATTAAGAGCGTATATTATGAAAGTTTTTTATGATAACTTGACGTCAACTATGAAAATTCTATTTTTTTTTTAAATAACTGCAGCTGTTTTCCTTTTGCTTACGCACATTTTAATAAAAGATCATTACAAAATAACAACCATATATTTATTCTTAGCTACTGTTTTAAACCGGATAATTAAATAATGGTTAATTGTTGACAAATAAAACTTTCTAGTGCTTAAATTATGTACGTATATGTATACAATATTTCTATAAAATTAAATTACCACACCCACTCTTAAAGTTTATTTTAGCCAATTTTAGTACATAACTACAAAAGTTTTCCATAATCTACATAAATGTAGACTGTAAAAATGTTGTATTTTTTTAAAGTTATCGCATTGATTATTTTCCGTGAAGAAAAATCTTTTCTAAAGCTTTTCATTACTTGCAAATAACAGAACTAATGCCAAAATTTTATTTCGGCAAATATTGACTATTTTCAGTACAGAAAAAATGTTTATGAAATCTTTTTTTTTTATTTTTATATTATTATTATTACGAATAAACGTAATTATTATTTGAACTTATATTGATGTATATATGAAAAGTAATATTATCAGGCTCAAGTTCAGTTTTATTGAATTAATGAAAATTCAAAATTACTAAGAGTTTTTTTATGTTGGAAAATATTATTATTTATATCCAATCAGTTTTTAGCAGAACATATCAGTACTGATTTCAATTAGTATCCACTTTACGATGAGAGGTGTAGCGGCCTTGAAATCAGTACTGATACGTTCTGCTAAAAATATTAATAAAAATATTATTGCCTAAGCTTTTCTTCATTGTCCTTCATAAAAGCTGTTTTCAAATGTCATGACTTTTACATAAAAAATTTCTTGTTACCAATATGAAAGTACATATTTGAAATACATTCATCTTGCCCGTAAAAGAAAGGTGTAAGAACAAATATCATAAAAGGCCTCACAGTGTAGGAAAATACTTTAGTACTTTTTCAGTACTGTTTCATCTTGAAAATACCACAGTAACCTTATGTCAGTTTTAGTACTTTTTTTCTTATAAGCTATTTTATTCTTTGCGTTTTTAAACGCATTGACCATGTATGTATTCTCTGACCCAGAAAGAAATTCTCACTTGCCGAAAAGCAGTCAACAGGTTTTAGCGGAGCTTAGCATAAATAAGTCTCCTGAGCCGGATGGTATTCCAGCACTGGTCTTAGAAACACGTCCATTGGCACTTCTGTTCTGCACTTTGTACCATTCTGGTGAATTTTCAAAGTGTTGGAAGGTTGCCAATGTAACGCCGCCCAATTGTAATTTGTTGTTCTAAGGGGACTCACTAGCTTTCATTTCGGAAAACTGGTGCGACAGCATACATCACTTTGGCTTGGATATTTCCGGGCATTTAATAGAATATGACATGTAGATCTTTTGTCAAAAGTAATTGCTTTTGGTGTTGGTGATGGCTTCACTCGATTTGTATCGAGCTTTCTCAGACATCTCACTATACGAGTTGTTGTAGATGGAATCTCATCAAATGAGCTCAAGATAGATTCAGGTTTATCACAAGACCCCTTTCTCCTAACCTTTTTCTGATGACCTTCTATGTAAAACTTCCAACTCTGTCTACTCTTTTGCAGATGACAGCAGCATTCGTATTTATTCAGCAACAGACCAAACCCGTCTGCGATCCGGGCAATGCGGCAAAATATGAATGATAAACTAAATCGCGATCTCCTGACAATTTCAAATTAGAGTCATGCTAATAGGGTCGATTTTAATGCACGCATAGAGGTATGACTAGACATTCTGCTCTAGCTCCAATTATGGACGGTATAAATGTTAAGGAATCAGAAGGTCATGATGTTCTTGGTATAAAAATTCATTGTTTTTTAATGCGGTTTAAGACATACTTCACTCTATCTGATCTCATTAATAATTATACCACTTTAATTTTTGTTAAGATACGCTCGTATGAAAAAGAGTTCATGCGAAAAGGAATATGTTTGTACACCAGTAGTCATATTTTGCAATTCGTTATAAAGTTCTACACTCAAAAACATTTAGACGTTCAGGAGCGAATTTTCATTTTTTTTCTCACGTATAAAACAGAAAAAATTAAAATTTTTTTTAACAGCTCCTAAAAGTATACCAAAAATTGTGAAGATCTTTATAGTTGTCACTTCTTAGTAGATCCGATTTAAATTTTAATTAAATAGAATTATTTATTCTAAATATTAAACACTTGTTCAATTCACAAGCTCGTATTAACGTCATATGTGTTGTCTAATCGTATAATTATACAATATTGTATTTCTGTTGTTGGTAATTTTCATACAAAAGTGTGTTATAATTATACGATTGAATTTTATATGTTTTTCAATTGTTATATTGAGGCCGGGTCTGGGAATATTCTATTTGTTAAATTAATTTGTAAAAATGTTTTATATATGTGATAAGTAACACCAGAAAATACATTCTTCTTAATGATAAATATATACATGATTCATTTCAACTTAATTTTCAAACTAATTTTATCAAAATTGCTTGTCGCTAAAAAAGTTATTATATTTAGCGCCAAATTATAATTCCCACACCTGGTTTCACACCTTGATATAAAACTGACATTTAAATTTTTTGATATTAAACTGACATTTAAAATACGACAAAATAACGATACAACAAATTTGTCTGCTCACAAGCACATAAACAAATATCATCTTTTTTTAAACCATAAGACAGACGACTGAGCTTGTGAATTGAACAACTGTTGTGTAAATAAATAATTTTTGATATTTATTTTCAGATTACGTCACAATACAAAAAACATTTTTCTCGTATTATCTGTTTTAAATTTCAATATTTAAGTTATTAAACACATAAAGTTCTATTGCTTATACATATTTATTTAACTACTTTCTCATGAAAGTTTTTATTATTATTGAGCTTTTTCAAAAATTTAGTGAACGGCTTAACTTGTCGGTATTGAAAATATATGAATCATTAGCTTTCATCCACGACTTCTTTTGGTCTACATGGTAGTATAAAATATATGTATGCCAAATTTATCGAAAAGAGAAAAAGTACCATAGTACCAGCTTTTTCTATATTTAATCTCCACGAAGTACAATTTATGTAGTTTTATAAAAAAAAACTAACAAAAAAAATTTGATCCGATTTTTCCCATTAAAATTATACTTTATTTTAATCTGCATCAAATGCTACAAAAATTTTGCTACATAGTTATGCGTGTCAAACGGTAGTTACATCAAGTCATACAGTCATAATGTCCTAAATATTTAAACTAGTTTAAAACATTTTTAATTTTTTTTTTTTTCATCCAAAAGTGTAGTATGTATGTATAATAATACAATTTTACAGGCTTTGTTTATGATAATGTCATAACAAAATGTTTTGCTTTTTGTTTATCTTTTCACAAACCAGATGGTATAATGAGCCAACCTGCACCATAGCAAGGACACTCTGGCTTCGCCTAGACGTCGACAGAAACAAAAATCTGTTGAAATTCCCCAAAATGCTATTGCGCAATCTTATGGCCGCAGTCAAGGGGCACTGCACCCTCTGCTATTATTATTCTATATATGTCTCTCTTTCGCTTACTCTTCTCTGGACTCTCCTAATCTCTTTTTCTCTACTATCATTCTTCCCTTTCTTTCCTATAGGCAACAAAATGGGACCACATCAGGACCCAACTGGGCTGGAATATAATCACCCCTATCGTGAATAAGAAGTGAAATTTTTTCACTTTTCACGTATTTGCATGTATGTCCGTGTATATTTTTGAACAAAAAGTTCTATGAATTTTTATTTTTTTTAATCTTCTTCACTTTTTACATTCACTAAGAACTGATAGCGGGAATAACTTTTCACGGGAGATTCACGATACCATTTTACCCTTCGAGTGGAATTAAAATTTCACGTCTTAATCACGATAGGGGTGAATATTCTTTTTTACCAGCAACCTGGTAACCTAACCTATTTTTACCAAAAAAAATTATATTTCTTATATGATAATTTCCAAAAACTGCAGTAATTTAGATAAGCCATAAACTCGATCAAAAATCTATAAAATTTTAATGTATGCAAAAAATTCGAAACATGTGAAAATGGCTAAAAATATAAAAAAAATTTGCTGCGTCCAAATTTGTTGTAAAGTAAAAGCAGCACTTTTAATAGGTGTAAATAATTGGTTCTTTTATCCTTTTTGTGAAGTTTCATTACAACTTAAGAAACCACACTTAATTTAAAGCCATTCAGTGCTTTAGTTGCACAAATATATAAATATTAATATTTTATTTGTATGGGGGGTACCCGTTATCTACGTCCTACCGCCCAAACATTTTGCTAAAAGTTGTGTTTTGTTCTTACAAATAATACACACAAAATTTTTAAACATTCCGTGGTTTAGTTGCACAGATATATAAATATTAATATGTTACTTGTGTGCCCCTACCCCCTTGAATTAAAAATCATTAGCCTATTTTACTTTCCCTATCATCAGTAATATGGATCCATTATCGATCGGTCTTACCGTTTGGACAAATGGACAAACAAACATACAAACTAAATTCATTTTTATATATAGATCGGCAAAATATGAATCAATGCAAAATATTACGTAAAAATGGCGAAAATTTCTAAATTTCGCAAAAAACTTGCATTCGCAGAATTTGCAAAATCGGCAATTATTATTATTGATTCATAAAGAAAATTGCATTTCGCGAATAATTGGTAAATGTATTAAACATATCGCCAAAACTGTATCGCTTATAATTAGAAAACTACCAAACCATTACTAAAATTGGTAAAAAGCTTTAACAAATGTAGATCTTTAAAAAAAATTATGCTTATCGCAAAAAATTTTTGCATATGTATATGTAGATAGAAATCCGTTCGAACATTTGCACTAAATTTATCATTGTAATACAAAATGTTATTATTTATTCGTAATATTTCCTCTCATATATTTTAATGTTGGCACTCTAAGTTATGACAGGTCATATTTTTCTGTCCTATTATTTTAAGACTTATGAATTTATGACTACCATTTGAATCCTGTAATTATTTTACATAAAAGTTCTAAGCTCACCTTATACCTTATATATAAGGGATGAAAGATATCCTATGCCGATCTGCAAATTTAACTGCACCAAAAATGTATCGTGGAAATAAACTCTTTAAACGCCTACCAGAATCAACCGTTAGATTTTGTAATCAGAAAATTTGATTTTGTTTCTCACAGTGTTATTTAAAGAACAATAACATGCTAACTGATTTTTGCAAAACTTTAGATATAAAAAATTATTTGTTCAGTAATTTCTCTTGTGTCCCCTCAGATATAAAACACTTGTGTCAGACTTTTTTCAATCGTCACAAAACGCCTTCTTTTCAATCTATGATACATGAAAAAGTCGCAGGGAGCCAAATCTGAGCAAATATATTTTCGTGATTCAAAAGCCATGAATTATTTCTCCAATACCGGACGTTTTTTTCGTATTGCCTTCGTATTAATTAGGGTAATATTCCTTATTGAGCGTACGGCCATGTTAGAAGAACTCTTGTGGTTCTACGTCACAGCAATAGAAAAAAATTAAAAACTTTGAAATTTTATTGAACTGAAAGTTCACTTTATTTTTTGTCAAATTTGCAATTTAGTGTTAAATTTTTTAAAATATCAAAACAATTCATTAAGTAGAAAAGAAAACTCCCTCTATTTAAATTTCTTTATAAAAATATGCACCCACATACAATATCACCATTGAACCCATCCCCTTTTCCATTACACAATTTATATGAGATTTGTCAAAAAGGGCGTAGGGGTTAAGAGAAAATGAATTGACAGCACAATGTTTACAAACACAAGAATAAGCCTGGTGATAAATATAATTTAATTGAGCCTGTAATATTTATGTAACACAATCAAATATGTCGGCGGCCCATGTATCAACCATCCATCTGTCTGATTATGGTCGTTTCTGTTGCTCATGTTGTTGTTGTTCTTCTTCTTCTTCTGGTGTAACAAATCAATTCAATTCATTGTTTAAACTTATTGACCTTCTAAATTGATTGTGAATGAATTACATACTGTTGTTGTTGGTGTTGTAGTATAATTTAATGGGTGAATGGAGAAAGAGGGTTATGACCCTTTTTCTACAAATTAATAGTGTTTTTATTTCATTTTATTTTTATGATTTCATAAATAAAGATGAAATAATAACAGAAGCAGCATCAGTAGTCAGCGAATGTGAATGCATTATTGTATTGCATTTATTAAAATAATCTGAATTATTATTGTTATTACTATCAACAACAACAACAATAGTAATAAAAAAAGAGTGTAGACTATAGAAAATATTATTATGTATGAATGTTCCATACAAAGACTGAATTTTTCTCAGATGCCACATGCGAGTAGAACATGAGTAAAGAATTTGTATCTCATAGAATAACAAGTGTTAATTTATAGCACGCGTTTTTGTGTTTTCTTTTTTTATATTTTTTTTATCCATAAGTTTCGAGAACAATGCTGGGAAAGAAAGCGAATCAGACAAGAGGGAAAACACTCGCATTGTGGCAGCTCATGGAAAGGGTAGAAGAAAATAATTCAATAAATAAGAAAGTTGTAGTTTTTTTTGGAATTTGAGCAAATGTCGTCGTAAAAAAAGCAGAATCACAGTGTGGGTGCAGGCAGTTCTTGATGTTTTTCTTATTTTTACTAAAAAAAAAGTACTCAGACAATCGTTCAACTGGATGTAGAGAAAATATACCAGATTTATCGAATAGAGTATAAAGAGTTCGGTGGGGTTCAAGCAATTAATTCAATTGAATTCATTTGTATGATGTTTTTATGTTTCTTAGAGATTAAAGTGAACAAAAGATTTTTATTACAAAAAATGCATCTTAACTTTTTGTTATTCGTTATTATGTGACGATAACATTTGTAAGGGGGACTTTATTTTAAAGTTAAACACTTTCAATTAGAATTTTTATCGCTTTATTTTTTAAATATTATTGTGAATTATTGTTAAATTTATTGAGATGTGAGAAGCCATCCATTCTTAAGTTCTTTTCGTTTGAAGTTTTTGTTTTGCTTTAGAATTCTAATCACAGGTGTTTTTAGTTGAAATACAAAAATTATCTTAAAGATATAAAAAACAATATTCTGTATACCTATTTGGTTGTTTTCATTTCTAAATACAAACAACCATACACGCTCAGAAAATGCAACACAAACACTCACACATGCAAAAATATTATGTATTTGCTTCTTCCAGTATTTAATTAAATTTTTATTTTAATTCTCAGTTTTTTTCACTATTATTTTGTTTAATTTTACATTATTCGTTTTTTATGTAAACTATTTTATTATTTATCCTTTATTTTGTTCTTATTTCTATCCCTTAAAAACACTAAAAATATCTCAACAAATTTAAAATATTTTTTTAGTTTAACAAAGAATTTTGTGTTTATTGTTGTGTATCTATTCGATTCGTAAAATATGAACTGAATAGTGAGCAAAATAATGTTCGTAACGATCATCACAATATCCTAAAATATCAAATACAAACCCATTGCTGAAGATACAGATACATGCATTCACTTATACATATGTATGCATATACATGATCTTCTCAATCACTTGCATGCTCACTTATACTGTTACATGATCCATTCACGACACCAAACAAACAACATCAGCATAGTGACAGAAAAGTATCTATTCCGTACACATAGATACTTCTGGAGAGCTCTTTCAGTTATTTAGTTCTCTTAGTAAGTTGTTTTTTTTTTCATCAAACATCTCAAACAAAAAATATTTTACTCTTTTTTAAAACACTTGAAATCAAAATTCATTCACAAAAACCCCAACATATCAGGCTGAATTCAAAAAGAGAGTGGATTTTTTAAAAAAAGCAACACAAGATATAAAACATAAAAATAATAAAATAATAATATGTACTTTGCAAAAGAGGTTTTATAAATCTTGTGCTTTTTTCCTATAGATATTTATTTAGGAGAGTGCCTGAATTTGGCACGCTAATCGAGAATGAGAAAAAAGCACAAAAACGACCAAATAAAGCGGAAACGGCCATCATCATTCTCGACACACCACAATATGTTTATTGTTGTTGTTTATTTTGTTTAAAAACAATTACATACAAAATACAACAAGAAATCATAATTATTTAAAAAAAAAAGACAGAAGAAATTGCTCAACAAACTGTTAAAAGATATTTTAATTGTGTAAAACAACAGCGCAGTCCATACTCTTGTACGAGAACTTTATTTGTGATCGCGCGCAAAAGGAGAAATTACAGTAGGATCGCACTTAATAGGTTTTAATAAACCTAAAATAAATTAATAAGACACTATCTTCAATCTGCAAAATTCTTAAAGTTCTATTAGTCGGCTGAAACGATATTATTAAAAAATTTATTTAAATATAATGAAACAGATTATGAATGACGGTAGATTAATTCCAAACCTCATGTGCAAATTAATATAGTAATTACAACCCATATTGCGATTGCTACATATAAACTTGCTAATAAAATTTACAGTTATGTATTTAATCAAAGACATTTTAATTTTTCAGGCTTAAGTTAGTTTTCTCTAAATTTAATATTTTTTTTTATAAATTACATTATTATTTTAATTAGAAAGAAAAATCTAGTAGCTCTTAATACTTGAACAGACAAAGAAAAATTAGACTGCGATGAGGGTTGAACTGACATTATGATGTTTCGAGACTAAAACAAATTTAATTTAGAGAAAACGAACTTAAGCCTAAAAAATTAAAATTTCTTTTATTAAACATCACTCAGTTCGAATAAAAAATTCACAACTTAGTTATGTATTTAAAAAATCTCATCGTTGTTTTTTAAAAAAAAAAACTGCAGCATATCCTTAAATAACAGTTTCATCTTCTTACAAATATCACCAAGCCCATCATATGTGTATTAAATTTGACATGGGTAAAAAAAAAGATATTGCACCACCGATTGCGGTCGTAGATATACTATTTTGAATTTAAGATTTCGTTTTTATTAAAATAAAAAAAGAAAAAAAGTTTTCCGGATACGAGGATCATCAAATTTTTTATATCCATGAATAAAACTGAATTGCTCATTTAAACGTCATAGATATTTTATATGTAGATGCTTCAGCATCCTTGGCCGAAATTTGGTTGTTTCAGCGACATTTTCCGTTTTATTAATTATTTTTTTTTTGTATCCGTTTTGACGGCTCTCTTAATTTACACCCAACATTTTTTTAAACTTGATGATATATTCAGCTTTTTGGGTTGTTATAGATTTATTTCTAGTTTACTGTTAGTTTTGAATTTATTAACGATTTTCTTTGAAAATTCTATTTTAGCGAACTTTTAGTGTTGGCAGTTTTTTTCTTTTGGCGATTTGTTTTACAAGTTTGAAGATATTTTTCGATTTGGTAATTTTTTCTTTATGACTGTTTTTACGTTGTGATTTGCCGATATTTTCAAATTTGGCGAAATTTTTTATTTTGCATATTTTTATATGGTGGGTTTTTCGTTTTGGCGCTTTTTTTTTATTTTGACAATTATTTTCATTTTGCTGATTTTTTTGGCGATGTTTTTATTTCGAGTGCAATTTGAATTTTGATGATAATTTTGTTTGAGAATATTTTTGACTTGACGGCTTTTATGAAGATATTTTCAGTTTTGGTAATTTTACTTCTTTTCGACATCTTTTTTCGTTATGATGGATTTTTTGGTTTTTGGCGATTTTTTGCGATTACTTTTCTTTTATCAATTTTTGCATTTCGCTGATTTTGTGTTCTCTTGTTTTTTTTACGTTTTTTAGTTCTGGTGATTTTTCTTGCTTTTGGCAAATTTTGTTTTGTGTTATACTTTGCAATACTTAAACCCTTAGATAATAATTCTGTTTTTTCCTTCAATTTATATACATAATAATACACTAATTGCTGTTATGGTTCTAAATTTCATTTCCTGATAAAACACCCTTTAATTTTTAATATGTTTAAATATGAATCCTTATTGTAAAAAAACGATTGCTAAACTTAACATACGAGTACACAACAAAACCGATTATTTCATACAAAACACCAATATTAACGTCAACCGTTTATGAGTAGCGCTCAACAAACACGCTAGAGTTCCTTTCACCTTTAGTGCGAAAAAAATCCGAAAACTCATTTTAAGATTATAAGTGATTTCAACTATCGCATTTTCAGTTTAAAAAATCAGTATAGATATGTAACAGCGCATAGAGAAAGGGACCTAAGGGTAAAAAATCAATTTTCACTTTTTTTTATGTGAACAACATCTGAGAATCGAATGAGACCGATCCCATGCCCCAAAAGTGTTCCCTCCCAGATATATGCGCGTTTTATGAAAGTCAAGTCACACCAAAAACAACACGTATTTAAATCTTTAAAATGGCTCTCCTGAACAAAACCGGTTTTTACCCTTAAGTCCCTTTCTATTTTGCGCGTCACATATATACTTAATAAGAGCAAACACAAGAAAAATTATTAATTCCATTCGTTCTTTGAAATTGCATTAGGAACCCTCATAAGATATAATGTTGCCTTTTATAATTAATAAAATTAATTAAAATTAATTCTCGTATTCTATTTCTGTTGAAAACTGGTTAAATAGTTGATATTCTTCCCAATTAGAATCTACTCGTACTATACGAAAATTGTAAAGATGGACAATTGAACGCTGATGAGAGGTGTAGCGGCCTTGAAATCAGTACTGATACGTTCTGCTAAACTGATTGGATATAATAATAATATTTTTCAACATAAAATAACTCTTAGTAATTTGAATTTTCATTAATTCAATAAAACTGAACTTGAGCCTGATAATATTACTTTTCATAGGTATGTACATCAATATAAGTTCGAATAATAACTACGTTTATTCGTAATAATATAAAAAATATATTTGATTTCATTTAATACTTTGATGGTTGCGACTTACGATCTCTAGGCGCCGTATAAAAAAATACAATACAATAATTATTATGAACATCACAGAAATAAATCTCCAAAAACAACAAATTCGATTCATGAATAAAATATTTGAAGAAACCAAAAACAATAAAAAAAAAATATATTCCAAAAATGTTTAAAATTTTAAGACACGAATAGAAGCAACAAAAATGGATTGTTGAATGATTATAAAAAAAATCATAAAGTAAGATTATTACTGACAACATAATTATCTTAATATTTGTATCTTTCAGTTCAATTCACTTCACTTTAATTCAATTCTTGTCTTTTTTTCTCTCTCCTTGTTGCCTGCTGCTGGTATTTTTTATATTTTTATTTTCATTTTGGAGTCAATTGATTTTGAAAATCTACACAAAGTTAGTAGGAAAAAGTAGCGTGTTAATAGTTGTAAGTGTTGTATGTTTGTATGTTTAGTTTGTTTGTTTTTTCAATATTGTTTTATTTTTTTTTTTCAAGAAAAAATATGAAATTATATGTGATGTTAATATTAATATTTAATATTTAACCGAAGAGATCCTCGTGTCTCATACTTTTATTCGAACAATATATTTTGACTTTTTCACGCTTATAATGCATTTAGATCACGCATCATCGTTTTGTTTTCTTATTATAATAACAAATTTGATGTTGTTTTATCTGTAGAAAAAATTAAAGAAGAAATCATGTATAAAATATTCTATCTGTGAGCAGTTTATTTTTCTTCATTCACAATTTTACACTTATGAAAACAAGATAAGAAATCGCGAAAGCAAAAAAAAAGTGGAATAATATATTTTGTTCACTTTGGGTTTGAAGCGGTGAAAAATGGATTGAAATCGTGGATGTGATGTGAGACCTTTTAATGGAGTTTTATATGTGTTACATTGAAAAAATTTCACGCCAATTCTTTTAACCACATTTTAAAAATATTAGCGAACAACGTTGGAGAATAATTTGGATATAAATTAATTTCTCAATTTAATTTGAGAAATAGTTTTATTTCAAATATTTCTCGATTTTATTTAGCTCTCACAATTTTTTAACGTCTAACTTGATCAGCGCTAAATTTTCACTAATCTAACGTTTTTTAATTTCACTTATGTGACGATCTAACTATCGGCGTAATTTACCGAGTTTCGTCGCCCCATTGCAATAACGCCACATCACTTTATATCTCAATGAATTGAGAAAAAAGGTTAGTTGGTGTTTATTGCAGAGATCTTAGCTTTAATTATCCTGTAAATACGAACCAATTGTATAAATAGATAAAATTTAGAAAAAAAAAATAATTCCTACTACCATACTTATAATATTTATATATATATATAGTTCTTTTTTATATTATTTTTAATGTTACTTCATTGCAATTTTATGCCAAATCTTTTAAGCAAATATTATGGCCTTATAGGCTCGATTAAATAAATAAATAACAAATACAAAAATCTAAAAAAGCCAAGTTTGTCTTCATATTCCAACCATTAAAATTACTGAGATCAAAATGAACTCAAGATTGATGGTTAATTGGAGGTGCAGATAAACGAGTTTACAGACTTGCATGTAGAAAGCTAATAATGCAACTTACGTCATGTGTAGGTCTCCAGCCTTGGCTGGGCGTTCGACAACGAAATACATGATGATACATTTCAAACTTCAATCCAAACAACCACAACCATTGACAGTAGATCATCGAAATTTACCTAAAAAACCTATTTATTTAATCGAGAATTATTGGCGTGTATTGGCGTTCTCTTTTTAACATCGACAATTTCTAGTGGAATATTTCCATTCACTTATGATTCAATTCATATTTGAATCATTTCATGTATTTCGCATCCTTTGAAAGTTAGAAAGTCTCAACAAAATTTTCTCTTGAAGGTCGTTAATGCGTTCTTTGTTAATTATGTATACTATTATAACCGACGATCGACACAAGCGACCATATTCTAAATGAAAATATTTTCTTCATCTTCACTGAGAAATTATCTTAAACAAATCTCTTAAACAACAGGGATAAAAACACCACAACTACAATTATTTAATGGTAGATTTGCATAAATTCGAATGTATTAAAAATCAATGTATTAAAGTTAAATTCGGAAACAAAATAACTTCTAATGAACAACATCTATTTACTGAGCGCTCTACTCACGTTTGTTGTTTTAACATTCCTACGATTCTCCCATATCCAACCAATAAGGAAAATTCCTATTGTTGTTGTTACTTTATTTGAAAATCAGTTGGAGAAAAAGACATGCATGTTAAGTTAGTTCTTTTCTTTAAAATATGTGCGTGATTAATGCTTGTGTATATGTTAGTAGCAACTTTAAATGCTTCAATGAACCCAAAATATATTGTTCACTTCTGTGAATACATATTTTTAATTTGGTATAAATTTTGGCAAAATCGGTAGAATAATGTGACCATAAAGTCCATCACAAAAACCGAACTAGTCTATAAATTATGTAGATTTGAAAAATGTTTATATTTTACTAAAGAGTTTTTATGCACATTAGTATTTAAAGAAATAAAAATTCAAAAATGTTTATCGAAAATTTTCAATAATATGTCTGTCTACCTTTTTTAGCAATTCGATATTAATTTAAAGAAATTATGCATGATTTAAAAAAACTAATATACATATTTACTAAAAATTGCCCTCACATTTCATAATTTTATGTGACAACTAGAAATTATATTTATCTGATCACAAATATATTTACAGATTTCTAAAAAATGTAAAAAATTTATTGTCAATATTGAAAAATAGCTATCCACAGAATTATTCTTTAAAAATATGCCGCAATAAAAAATACCACGCAAGAAAATATATGCCATTCCAACCAAACAAAGTTCGACTATTATGACAAACATGGCGATCTTGAAATGAGTAATAATTAAAAATTTATCTCTTTGCATCAACAAATATTAACCCTATAAATTACTAAAAATATTCTTCCATTGAAGAAAAAAATGTTTTTGAAGCGCAAAAACAATATGTGTTGAAAATTGCAGATTCCAAGAATCATATTTTCGCAGTAGTCGGTAGTATAATAAATTATGTATTGTGTGATATATATGTGATATGATATATCTTATAGTATGTATATATTATATATAGCATAAGATATCATAAAATATATTATAAAATTAATAACTGTAAATTAAAGGTTTTTTTTATAAATAAAATGGGAGAATAGCTATTTCAAATAATAAATTTATTAACTGCTTTAACCGTGGAAACTAGGTACAGAGGAAAGAAACTAGATTCTATGTTAGGTTATTTATGCTGGTGGTTAAAGAGAACAACCAATGAAGAGGATACTGACGAAGACCAAGAACCAGCTTTTTCTACTTCAAACATGCAAATTGACAGTGATAGTAGTGATGATAAAGCGGTTCCAAAATGAAATCCAAAGAAGATACATATAATAAAATATAATACTTTTAAATAAAAAAGTTGTTTTCGTAAGCACTATTTTTAGACAGCGCCATCTAGCGGCAGTTTTGTTATGGATAATGTAAACTTTCATTTGCAATTGGTCTCATCCAATTCCCATTTTGGTTATTGCACTGTGGTATTTTCAAAAATACAAACTGAAACATAAACGAATTTTCAAGTTCAGTGTTTTATATTTCATTGAAACAAAATTCGATCCGCAATGATCCCATAAAAAAGCTTTTATCAATTATCTATAATGATAATTTCATTCGAGCCATTGTGCAGAAGGAATAATTTATAAATATTTTCAACTAAACTCTTCTGTGGTTGTATTAAAGATACAAAACAAAAAACACATTAACAACCAAGTTTGAATTAAGTTTAGAAGAAATGTGTAAAAAAATCATTCGTGTTGCATGTTGTTATATTAGAGTTTAACGATAATGATGTTGTATGTGCCACGTTAGTTTGTGTTGTTTTTTCATTTTTTTTTTTTTTTTGCTTCTAAAACTTCTTCTGCTACTTCTTGACGTTTGGAATATTTGTAAGTGATGTATAGAACAACTTGTATTGTGGTCATTTCCTTAGGAGAAAACTAAATGGAATGGCTAAAAAAATTTCAGAAAAAGCGAAAAAAAACAACAACAAACACGTAACAACAATTCATTGATTTATACATTCATTCATTAAAGACATTTGTATTTTTTTTTTATATAAAACTTACTTTACGAGTGTTTCATTCATAAAAATCTGTTTTTCAAGATGTGTGTACTTACGGCGAGCGGCACAAGAATATCTGAGCAAATTACATATACATATACATATTTGTTGTGTTTTACTCTTTCCTTCCCAGCTACAAATATTTCTTAGCTACTTTTATGCTCGTACTATCAAATAGTAGAAATTCATAAGCGAGTGTGTATGTGTGCTTGCATCAGTGTAGATAAGTTAGAGCCAAGATTGACCGTTTTAGATTTCTTTTTTTTTTATTTTTATATCAAAGTATCTGAGGTTTTTATCATGTTGATGTTGCCTATAAAGGAATGGTTTTTTTTTCTTTTGCTTTATCGAGAACCAGCTTAAAAACAAAAGAAGATACAATAAAATTCCCTTACAAATTAGGTGTTTTTTCCCCGAACATTTAATTTTCTTAGGAGTCTATAGAACGAGTATAAACGGAAGCAACGGAAGCAGAAGCAACAACAACCTCAACATGATTACACAGATACGATACAAGGCAATCAGATACATGCATGCATGCACGGTATATTGGCCATCAAGTATCTTATAGATGTGAATGGATATCACCGTCATCATCATCATCATCATCATCATCATCATCGGCAACATGCATACGTTTGGTTTCATAAGTGATTAATATTTTATATATGAAAGCATTTTTTTTCCTTGTATTTTTATAAAAATTTACTACGACTGCGATACTTCTTGCGTCTGTGAAGTTTTTATATAAACGAAATATTGTGTAAGGGCAACACGAGAAATTCATTCATAAAATTGCTTTCTGTTAAATTTTTATTTTACTTTCAGTTATTTTGCCATTCAACACGATCACTTTGTTTTTTTATTTTATTTTATTCTTTATTTATTTAATTTTATTTTAGTTTGTTGTTCAGACACAAACAAAAAGCAAAACAACAACTTTGCAGATATATTTTTTCTTTAAGGTTTTTTTAGCTGTTGATTAGTTCAACAACAATAACAATTTGTATCTACGTCGAAAGACGTGAAGAGGTGGTATTTGTGGGGCTATAAAAGTTGTGTATATACAATATACATACACCCATACATTCATATGTGTAAGTATGCGTATGTGCATTGCTTAGTTGTTTTATTGCTGGGATTTGTGGGTAATCTGAGTGTAGCGTGTGTTTTACAAGTGTTTTTCATGTTTTGTGTGTAGATACAATTTCATAAGATGGGACACAATTTATTCTTATCAAGGTACAAATTAGTCATCGTATTTCAATGAGTTGCATATTCTGTATAATTTATTTATTTATTATTTAAAAAACCACCTTAGACTAACGGCCGGCAGCAAAATAATACGACACGATAATATTTTTCGAAGAGATATCAATACATTTACATGTATGTATGTATGTATGTATCTGTGTACCTATCGGATTAGCGACTTGATGGTGAGGACATATGAACATCGCTTCATACGGGTCTTTCATCCTCTGCAGGATTTTAGAATGTTACAATTTGCATGGTAGAATTCTAACATTTAGAATTTGGATCTGTTAGGTCTATTACACTGTCATACATCAAAATTTATTTATCAGTTATTATGTACCAAATCTATTTTGTCCATAGAAAACGCAAAAACTTTTGTTTTTTCTAAGTCACTTTATACAAAAAAAAAACTTCTTAGGTAGGTATACATATTTTCAAATTTTAATTTCTTCGTTTCAAAACGGATTTCTTGAAATTTTTATTTTTATTTGAAAGCTTTGTTTTTTTATCTTTGTAACAACTTAACAGTTTTTGAAAATCGGTTAATAAATAGTTTAGTTAAGACGGTTTCATACTATACAACACAGTTTTAGTATTTGTTACTGTAAAGGTTTGCAAAATTATTAACTTTATTGAAATCTGAGATTTAAATGTTAAAATCAACTTCTTTCAAAATCTGATCAAATTGTGTTCAAATTAATTTCTATAAGTTATTTTGCAACTCGGCGCCCTATGCTCCAGTGGGAGTTAAAGGAACATATATATATATATATATATATATATATATATTTTGCAACTCAAAGCTATTGGCAACACTTAACAAACACACATAAACATTTACATATGCATTTGTGCATATTGCCAATAATTATCAAAGTCATTATCAGAATTCTATGCAAAGAATCTTATTCTAACCGCAAATACTTTACACTCTTTGTTTTTTAATGACAGCAGACGACGACGACGACTGTCCGCAATGACCAACACAACCGTCATACAACTTTTTCTACTGCGCTTCATTCAAATTAGCAAACTTTCAGCAAACAACATAAAATATCGAACTTAACAAGTTATCATAGAACACAAAAACAACAACAACAAGAAAAGTCAATTCATTGTTGAGGCAAATATTAATGACCGGAAGTTATCTTTTTATTTTGAAAAAAAAAAAAAAAAACAATCTTGCAGATTTTTTCATTATTATTGAAAATGTAATAAATTGTATAAACACAGTTAAGTTGTTTTGTTAGCAACTATTTACACGTACTTACTTACATATATGTCACACAGTATTTAGTCATATTGGTTTTTATTTCTTCTTTTTTTTCAGTTTAATTTTAATGTTAAGTACTTTTATTATTTAATTATTTGCACATAAATCACAACTCCAATACAAACACACAGGCACACACACACAGGCTGGAAATATATACATACGTACAATGACTTTTAACATTAGTTTGCAAATTAATTATAACAAAAAAACTTTAAAGGAAATTATGAATGAAAACTTATAATCAGTTGTTGTTGCTAGCAATTTCAAGTTAACTTCTTTGATAAGTTGTTTTTTTTCAAGCTACTTGTTTTTATTAAATACATCAAAACTTTATGAATAGTGGAAATTGGAACAAAATGTATGCCAAGATTTTAATATAAAATAATTTACGCAAATGAAGAATACCAGCAAATTCAAGAACAGCCAATTTTAGGCGACATATTTTTCATACCTTCCTGTAGGGCGTCTAAGAACCGGTACAAACTAATAAAGCTTTTATCTATCTGTTTGTTCTGCTTTCATTATCTTATCTCCGGGTTTTTCCCAATAAGAATTTTGGGTTTTTCAGAGAAATTTTTAGAAATATTGTTACTATCATTATTATTTTTTTTTTAATTATATAGGTACTTAAACGCCAAATAGTCATCATATATGCCGATTTTTCGAATTGATTATTGTTTTCCTATTTGTAATTGTGAAAATGATAGTTTGCTTATTAGAATAAGTGCGATATAATTCAGGAATTGAATACTGATTAGTTAATAACTAATAAGTAAGAGTGCTATATTCGAATCTTATATATCCTTCACCAAGCTTTATTTATGTGAATTGTTTTTAATTATATTACACTGAAAAAACAGTTTTACGTAAATTCAACGAACTCCCGTTCCTTGAAATAAATTCTTTGAAATTCAACGTATTAAGCACCCCATACACGTTTCAATCCAATTGACAACAGAGTCGCTTGTTGTTCAAAACAAAGCGTGTATGGCTCTGTCTTTTGATTAGTTTGGCAGTTGTCGAGTTGGTTGAAGAAATATCAAAAGATTTTGATTTTTTCAATTTTTTTTTGTGTTTATAGCATGATGAAATAATACAGGTAGTATTATTAGAGCAAAAAATACATACAAAACGAGAAATTTTTGACATAAGGCTGGATAAAAATGCTAGAGCAAATTGACAGTTGAATGAAAATCTTTCAATTCAGTTTATGAAGTGTGTGGAAAAGAATCAATTCAATTGAAAGACTCAATTGACAATTAAATTGAAAAGTGTATGGGGCGCATTATACGTTGTTTCAGTAAAATATTCCTTGAAATTAAAAGTAAAATTTTATGTATTTATGAACTCAACGTTGAAACCATTATTTGATTTTATTCGTTGAATTAAGAAATAAACTAGTTTTTTGATTTAACGTTGAATTTAAGAAACTCGTTCATTTATGTAAGCACAATGAACAATTACATAATTTGATTCAAAGAACTTGTTTCTTGATTTTAAGTAATATACGTTGATTTTGTTGTAGAAAAACGTTGGATCAAGGAATAAATTCTTAAAAACCAACGTACGGTTTCAACGTATAGTTTCTTAACGAACTGGTACGTTTAATTCAACAAGCCAATGAGTGTCATACGTTGAATTCAAAGAACTTGTTCCTTGGGTGAAAAATAAAGAATAAATTCGTTGAATCGACGAATTTTTTTCTTGAATTTAATTGCTTTTTTTTGTTGGGTGTATTGGAACGCGTAAAATACAATCAACAGCAAATTTTGGGCGTTAAATACTTGGAGTGGCTGCCATTAAGAATTTAATTGATTACGTTTTACTATCAGATGTCGTCTTAGCCATATCATGGGGACGCATAAATAATAATGAGCAGCAAATTTTGTGGTCTTGGTGTTTGGACCAATTTTATATTTTTCTGCAATTTTCATTTTATATTAAAATAAATCCATTCCTGCCCACTTCCATCCCTGAACAAAAAGAGGTTTTGTCCGAAAAATAAAAGATGATTGAACTCTAATCCCAGATTCCAGATTCAATACTGCGGCAGCGGTAGTATATAGCAATAAATTTATTTCCCTAAGCATATACATACGAGTATGTTTATTTTATATCGGAACTGCTGTTATATTTTTGAAGATTTTCAATGCGAATTGTCTTACGAAAAATTCTGATACATCAGAATTTTTTTCGAAACCCGAATTCACGTACAAATAGGCGGACGCCCTTCCAGACGGACATGGCTTATTAAGCTTCTCTATCTATAAGGATCGAGAATATAAATACTTTATGGGTGTCATACAAGTAATGCTAAAATTAATTACACGCGGATGACAATACCTATAAATACCCTTAACATTATTGTTGAAGGGTATACAAATTGAAAATATAATCTATAACGGACTGTAGATTGAAGTTTTAAGCTGAAATAGAACTTAATTCAAAATTTCAGACTTTAGATAGAATCTTTCAGGAAGTGAGTGGAAATAAGTATGTTTTGACGTTACTCTTTATTTGGAAATATTTGTCAATTATATTAGGGGAAAGCACTCTTAGTATTGTAATCATTGCAGATCTTGCAAGTCTAGCTTATTTTCATCAGTTTGCAGCAATGCGATAACAAAATATGTAAATAAGCTATACCTGCAAGATCAACAAATTTTTACTATCCAATACATACATACATAAGTACATACTATGAATGGATTTTCACTTATGTATGTATTGCGAGTAAATAACAGAGAGAATATCTGTTGTTTTTCAACAAAAAAAAATTTAAACTAGCTAATAAAGTTTACTCCCGAAAATGCCTATTCTGGTAAAACCAGTAGTAACTATAGTAAAGAGTTTCGAGGAAATGAATTTTAAGTACGTTTTTTTTTTTTGTTTAAAAAATTACTAAAGAAAGTTAAAAGCAACTAAATAACTGACATGTACTAAATTTTAGTAAAAAATTTCCTTGAAAATAATTTACAAAATTTCTATATTTAAGTATAATTTGATTAATATGTCGAATTTTTTAAATGAAATGAAATTTGCTTATAATAAAATAAATCAAATGTTCACATAATGGTTTTGCAATAGATAAGAACAACAAATGAACATACTATTGAAATATTTTACTATCTCCTTTCAGCCACGCCTTATAATTTCGGTATCATATATTTTCTTTTACACATTTAAATCGATAGTTTTTAATCGGTCATTTCCAATAATTAAAATATTTTGCTGTTTTATCAACTACCGATAGTGAATGTTTTTCAAGTTTATTTCTTTTGGAAATTCCAAGAAAAAAAATTAACCTTGTACTTGAAAATGTTTTTACACGAAATTGAATATAAACAAAATGAACAATTTCGCAGTAAATATCTATAAATTAAAAGCTATTTAAGAAAAACTAAAGAGAAGAAAAAAACGAAAGTAAATAAAATAATTCCAGGAATTCAACATGAAACTATTTAAATTTTTCAAGTTTCGCCGTCAAAAATAAATAAGTATGTGCTTCAACAACAACCCACTAAACCAAAGGTTTCGACTTTTTCGGAAGTCATATTTATCGTATCGAATTCGTTTAGACATTTCGGTAGTATGTCTGAAGTCAGCCTTGGTGTTACGAATTCGTTGACATTTAGGTAGAATTTCTAAAAACAAATTTGTTGTTACGAATTCTTTAAGACATTTCGGTATTATTTCTGAAGTTATATTTGATGTTTCCAAGTTTCCAAGTTTGCATTTTGGATTACAGTTGCATTTTTTAATTTGAGTGTGGGAAGAGAACATTTTTTTTTTTTTTAATTTAATTATTAGTAAGTATTGGAAAATCTGTTAAAATTTGTTAATATTATTTTTAGTTCAATAGATAATTATAAATAACAAGAAAAAAGTTAATACAATTAATAAAATTAACAAGTTAAATAGTGGGTAACAATTAAAATTGTTTACGAAAACATTAAGAAATCTTTCCAACATTTTTTTACGATTTCTTAACTACGTATCTTTGCGAAGTTATGGCAACTACTTCATATGATTTTCGTTACGAAATATTTACGAATTCGGTTCCGAAATCGGAAGATTTTGCCGAATAGTCGTAACGAATTCGTTACAAAATCGAAACTTTTGCTTTGGTGGGAAGCCTTAAACAGCATACGCACATCAATTAATTAATCAGTTCAGTAAGAAATTAAAAAAAAATTTTTTAAATAAAAATATATGTGTTTTGGAAACAAACTGAACTTTGCTGGAGGATGAGGGGGAAGATGAACCGGCAAATTTATTAGGTTTGGCATTTAATGTGATTTTAATTTTATGAAAAGAAACGACATTTATAGTTTCACAGTGGATAAATTGTAAACTCTAAAACAAAAAAGCCCTTAATAAGCATTGCCGAACAATATCTAATCTTCTTCTTCTTAACATGAATTAAAGAATACATACTAAAAAAAGTGGTGCTAAAGTTTTTAAAAGATATGAAAAACTTAAGACTCATATATATTACTAAATTCGAAGCTTTTAAAATTTGTGATTTTTTCAAAGTTTTTATGATTTTAAGTTCTTTTATTGCTTTTGGATATTTAAGGATTTTTTTATTCAACTAATTTGCCGGATTTTTTTTTTTTAATTTTGAAATTAAATATGTACTTAATTATATATAAAAAAAAAAGATTTTTTTTTAATTTCTTCGACTACTTTATTTTATTTATATAATAATAAATATTTCAAAATAATGTGTTCAGACCTTTCTATATTAAGGTAATGATAAATTGTAATAAAGAATTCTGAAGAAATAAAAACAATATACGATTATTTCTTCAAAAAATAGAAAACCGATGTCTTGGGAAGCTATTTTGACCGTCTGAATGTATGTGATTCAGATTTCGGCTATGGTCGCTACTTCCGGTTTACATATATCTTCGTTCACTGGTAAGTGACTTAAATATGTGGTTCACGTATTGGCTAATATATGTGTGTGTGTGTTTTGTTGTCGATTGACGATCTCTTTTCTTGCCTGCCGATTTCATTACAGTGGAGTTTCTTAAACTTTTGCTTTAATTACAATAAACTCTGAACAACAAGATTATATCCGAGTGTGTGAGTTTTTGAACTTGTGGATATCTTTTATTCAAGACATAAATATATAAGTCGAAATTTCTAATGCCATTCGATAGGCAGGCAGGAAACTTATTTTGATAACGACTGCGGTAATAAGTCTCTAGATTTCTGTTCATAATTTTTAATAATTTCAAGCTGTTATCATCTACTTTGACTTTCTTTAGTAAATTCAAACACAATCATAAGCTCATTTCGCATATCGGAACTGAGGGTGGTGTTGGCTGAAGTGGTTAGCGCGTTGACTACTAAGCAAACAATGACGTGGGGCCTGGGTTCAAACCCTGGCCAGAGCAAGTCAATCAACATCACTAATTTCTGTAATGTACATTAGTGAGACATTGCATTAATTGTTGTCGGACTATTTAAGTGATGAAGGCATAGCACTGGTCACTAAAAAACTGTTCCGACAGCGATTGATGATGTTCCAAGCTAATGTACACAACATCGCCCTCCTTCGTCGGTTAGCAGTAACATCGGCGAAGTAAAACAATTAATAAAATGCCTGCCAATACAGCTTAACAAAGTTAATGCGACTACCTAACACCGGAGGCGCCTCAACACTGCTATAAAAATTAACATAACGCGCAAATCTGAGTTGTAAAAAAGTTAAGCCTTCTACATTTTCAACATCTATCTGCTCTACTCTATCCCTCCCTCTGAGTTCCGGCACAATGCACTGCATACGTAGGGGTCATCCCCTGAGTGCTGGTCCTAATTAAAAAAAAAAAAAAAAAAACGCTCAACTAATTTTGTTTTCTGAAAAAAAATATCAAGAGCTTTGTGTATATACTATACTATTCACAAACCGACTTTTCTATTCTTCTGTAAAAAGTATCAACAGACAGAACTTATAGTTATACTATCAATAAATCTGAAGTATTGGGAAAATTCATTTCATCATCGGACAGACAGATGAACATATTTAAATCAACAACTTGGGGTCGCAAGTGAATAGTATCTTTGAAAAATCCAAACAGAACGAAAAATTTAAGCATTAACTTTTCACCTGTAGCGACGAAGATAATAACAGCTGAAACAGCAACAGGCTAAAATATACAAAATAAAATACATGTATGTATATATAAACATACAGATAAATCTGCTAGTGCGCGTGTATATGTACATTGTACATACATAAATTAAAAAAGAACTATGACAATCATATAAACAAATACAAATAAAATAAATGCACTTTAACAGCGCAGAGGGCTCAACAAGTCAGAAAAAAGAAAAACAAAACTGCAGTCAAAAACCCAAACACTCCCTGACATGCAGCCAAATTAAATCAAACAAAAAAACGTACTTTTGTTGCTGCTTCAACTTGCAGACTAACAAATAATGAATGAACGAACGAATCATTTTCAAAAACACACAAAAGTTTTAAGGTACACGAACGCAGCTAAAGTTTGCCAGAGTTTTGATACATAAAATCAAATGTTTTGATTGGTAAAAAAAAAATTTTAAATATATCCATATTTTATAAAACGTCAATGCAAGTGCAATATTTTTGTACGTTAGCGAATATAAATACAGGTTTGTGTGTTTTTCTTACACCGGAAATATAAAATTACACACTCAACACTTGAAACTGTCTGTCGCAATGTTTATGTAAACCTCTTCTAACAAATATCAGCTGAAAAGTTTTTTCTTTCTTTTAAATATTTATTTATTTTGTTTTTTTTTTTTTTTTTTTTTTTGGAATTTTATCAAATAAACAACGTATAAATTTATAATTTCAATCATAAAAAATAACAGGAATGATTGTTTTTACCACAAAATCAAGCAAAAAGCTTGGAAAGGTTGGAAAGGTTGGTTAAAAATCCAAGTTTGCAAAATTTTTGTTTCTTTCTTTGAAGACTTTAATAGAAGATAAATAAAATATGTGAGTTAGAGGGCCTGCTTGATACCACGTTTAAGACATTTGCATCGTTTCAAGCATTTTCGAGCAACTCTAGTACACAAGCACAATTGGAAAATGAAATAAAATGTGTCTTGGAAAGATGCTTGCGGAATATATTCCTTAAACCGCTTCATAATTATTTCGCAATTTTTAAATTATAGCTCTTTTTTTACTTTTCGAACTACATAAATGTTCTTTTAGTCCAAAGATCTATCAGGAATGTAAAATTTCCGAATAACAACATTAACATTGAAATTATATAGTGCATATATTTGAATAGTTTGCAACAAGTTTATGAATATACGAGTATGTGCATATTTAATTAAAAATTCATATTTTTGAATATTTAGCAAATTAAAGGGCATATTTAAAGAATATCAGTATTTTTTACCAATTTTTTTTATTGTACATATTTAAATATCGATGTGTATTAGATGCCGCATTCAATTGTTAAATAGTCACTCTTTCAATAAAATGAAACAAAACCATATGATTTTTAGGATTAGCAAATGATCATTTTATCATTTTGCAGTTAACCAATGGAAGAATAGCAACATTTGTGATTTTAATTATCAAAGTTTTAAAATTTGTACATATAATTCTAAAAATGAGTTTGTGTTGAGAAATTGAATAACTAAACACTTCTGCAAAAGCCAAAAATTCAAAACTTACTTTAGAATAAGTTGAAGATATTAAAAAGTAATTTCAAAGCGATTCCTTAATCATTTTAATGGTAGATGGCATAAATGTGAAGTAAATAAACAAGATTTTATAAAATATATGAAAAATAGTTATACAAGGTTAGTTGTGATCAATATAATTGGTCGATGCCAAATTTCAATAAACTACGACCACTAATTATAACTTTTGCACAAAATCTATGAAGCCATACCACAGTGCAACGTGTCAGTCAGTCTTATTCATACAAATGATAACTGAAAATAGAATACGAGAACTGTTTCCATGTGGTAAAAAATATGATATACCGTTAATCGATATTCTGATTCTGCTTCTGAAACTAACATTATTTAGATCCAACGCATAGTTATCTAATTAATTAATGTTAATTTTTACTCGAATTTCGCCACAGTGCAGTTCTGCTAAAGATATTGAAATTTTGTATCAAACGCAGGTTTGTCTCTACTTTAATTACATTTCTAAGTGTCACTTACATCAGGAACACTAATAATGAATCAACGTGCGTAATTGCTTATGGGTAAAATTTTAAATATTTATTTTGAAAGTACAACTTCATGCCAAAGAACATACAAAATGCGTACAATATCAGCAAGTAATAAAGATGTTTATTCAATAACTAGCAACCAAAACAAGTACATATGTACTCCTATGTATGTACATACTAATTTATGTACACACTCGAAATGGAGATATATGTATGTAGCACCACAGCTCAAGAGCCATTCAAATTAATGCAATACGAAATTTTGAACTAAATTTAAATAGGGGAATATATTTCTACCACTACGTACACATTTGTTACATATTTTCAAAATTACTTTTAGTATTTCTGCTCTTTTTTTAATTTTGTTGCAGAGGTGGTCGTTTATTATTTTATGTGTGTGTGTGTGTGTTTGTGTGTGCTCATTATAAAGTTGATGGCATTAAAATTAAATGACTGACTCTATTAAAGTATTTATGACATTTTGAAATATTAATTGACATTAAATTGAATACTTGTGAAAAATATTTAACATCATAACTTCTGTGCATGTGAATGGCGACGCTACAGGCTATAAATAATTATGTATGTATTGCCAGTGGCATTCTAAAGCTAAAATGACAAGAACATATTTAATACACCTGTCACTATGAAATTTAAGATGAAACAGATTTTTTTCTATTAAATATAGTTTTTTTTTATTTAAATATTTTTAGAGCTCTTAAATAGCTGACATTAAGAGTTATTTTTTTTTTGAAAATAACTGTAGAAAAAATACGTTTCCCAAAATGGTGAGATGCTACAAAGTAACGGATTAGAAATCATATATAAAAATTTCACTATAGAATTTTTAAGAACCATTCGAAAAATTTTAAAATTATGAGGAAAAGTAACGATTAATAAAAAAAAAGAAATTTTAAATTTTGCTTCTAGTGACTTGAGTTCTGTTTTTTGCAATACAAAGAATAGACTTGACAAAAAAAGTGGTAAAATTTCTGACTGATTTCCATACAAATATTTACTCGAAAATCTGTATGAAATTAATTTAAAATTGTTAAATTCTTTCTTTGTTTGACCCAACCAATTAATTTTTTAGGAAAAACGGAGGGGCAAGTTGTTTCCCTAAAATAGTGATTAATGCATAAAAAACAATTTATCGACCGAGTTTGTTAGTTGAAAGGGTTTGTTTGTAGTGCTTGGAAAAATTTGTAATTTTAGCGAAAATGTCTGGGAATGAACAGCAAAAGCAACATTTTTTTTTTTAATTTAATATTTTTCGATTTGTAGACTCTTTCCGTTTTTCAAAATTAACTAATTGTAAACTTCGAGTTTGAATATTCAACTTTTTTTAAACAAAAATTTTAATTATTCATTCATAATTTGCAATTCAGGAAATTCAGACCCCCTTTAGCATCTAAATTGTTTCGAATAAATTCGGACAAAACGTTTTCAAGTTAAAAAGTCTCGTAGACTAGAATCTAAAAAATGGTGAAAAATAAAAGATACCAGCTAATGTCAATTTAGTAGAGATAAGTCTCGTATTCTATTTTCATTCGAAATGTGTATAAATCGCATATGGGCATTTCCAGAAAAAGGTCAACCGCGACAGAAATATTAAAAACCGGAAAAAAAATTTTCTTTATCAAATTTAATTAGAGAACTGTCTAAATTTTTATAATTTATTAACTTAAATAATAATTCTTTTATTTTTGTTATCATTGGAATATATCCTGTTTTATTTATTTTTTATACTTATAAATAAAAAATGCCTTTGGAATCATTGTCCCGTTCGCGATTCTAAAAAAAATATTTAAAAAAATAATAATAAGGATAATTAAAAAAAAAACAAAACGCTAAATAAAAGCTTTATATCTCTGCTTTAGTTAAAAAATAATCTCATTTAATAAACTGACAAAATTCGCAGAGTTTTAAACTAAACCACACACCGAAAAAAATGACTTACATTTTTTGTCCCGTTCGCGATCGCAAGTTTATCCAAAATATTTGGAGAACGTTCATATTTTATAATTTTCTTTTTGTTCTCATACATTGTTCTACTAAAATGCTATTAAATATTTATAAAAAGTTAAAAAAAAATTTGAGTTTTCATATTTTTTTTTCAAGTTGATTGCGTACGAATGTCCCGTTCGCGATCCTGGAAATGCCCATATGTAATCCCGGTCAACTGAGATGCCTAAGAAGTATTGAAAACATTTACACATGATTACTGACGAGGTTTAGTGGCTTCTACCGAAAACAACGTTTGTTCTATTCAACTGTGTATGTTGAAATCTAAAGTTGGATATTAAATTTTCTTTTATTGCATTACCTTATTTAATAATCAACGAATATTAAAAAAAAAATAAAATGTTTCCATTTTATTTACAATACAAACAAAACTATTTAAAACTCAAAATCTTTATGAAGTAATCAAAATAATATATGAACTCCATTTAATATAGGACCAAAACACATCGGAAAATTTTATAGTTGTACATATGAATCTGTTTTAAATTTTCATGTTGCAAAATTGTCAAAACTTTCTCATGATCTTCATTAACTTAAGTCAAGTTAAGCATTTACCAGTTGTTTTAAAAATAACTACATACATTAAGATGCAATTTTTGCGCTTAACTTCGTACTTTTGAGGCATCTATGTATCTTGTTCGAAACACATGTAGGAATGAAATTTAAAAAAAAAACAACAGTTCAAACTTAAAAAAAAAATTATTTGTCAAAAATATATTTAATGCACGTACGCAGTTTACAACAAAGCATCCGTTACAAGACGTGCTAAATTTTTTGAATGCAACCAAAATTCAAAACACCTTCCAGAAAATTGCGTTCAAAAATTTTTAATTGCAACCTTGATTACCAAAACTGAATAAAATTTTATGAAAAATTTAAACAATATTAGCACGTTGAGGGTGGGTGAAAACTAAGACATAGGTATTATATAAAAATGTATTTTTGTTGAAAACTGCTCAAACTAAAAGTAAACAAAATAAAATATACACACATACATGCATACATGTCTAAGAACACATGCAAATGAAAATTCTGATGGTTAGTACGCCTTATAAAAAATTTCGAAAACTTTTAAGTCTTTGGAATATTTAAAGGATCCAACAATATCATATAATGAAAACCTACAAATGCGTTGCATGTGAGCTATGAAAGTTTAAGAGCATATAGGTTTAGCAGCATCTTGAAGTTCTCATAGATCCCGAAATACTTAACCGATTTGAACCACATCAATAATAATATGCACATATGCCACACTATATCTTTAATATGGTATAGGTTTTAACAAAATTTTTTGCATAATACGAGCGTAAAATACATGACAAAATACAGTCTTAATTGTAAAGATGTTCTAAAATAAATTATTTCTATCGGATGGTAAGATATTTTAAAAGTTTTACTAATTATAAAATTATCTGCAAAAAAGCCGCAACCTACTACACACATACACGAGTACAGATAAAACAATTGAGTTTTAAATTCACAATAAATTCCTTAGAATTAAAAAAATTCTCACGCCTTTTTTTTGACATCATGTGTTGGTTTTGGTGGACAAAAAAAAAAGAAATTTAAAATCCCCAACAAGAAAAATCTTATAAATATTTTTTTTTTTTAATTTTTTGCGATTTTAATAGTTTTCAATCATCATATTCACATATGAACTTGCATACATATGTACATACATATATACATACAGATGTACATATAAAGTATTTCTGGATCTTTGTGATCTTAATGTTGATCATAATGTCTACAAATATGTAGATACACACAGATACAAACATATATTTACACATGTCTGACTGTATATACAAACATTTAAAAGCAACATCAGCTAAATATCAACAACAATCATGAACAACAAAAAAAAAACTCCACTACTCAAATTACCAAACAACAATCAAGTAAAAGAGGCAGAAAAACCCTCAGAAAAAGGAATGAAATAAATAAAAGTCCTGTGTACATTGTCTTTCAGACAATCTGTACAAGGATCAATTTGAGTATATGAATGGTGTAAGTACCTGAAGTGATCTCCAAGCTGCCGCCATCGCCTCTTCCCACACAAGTATGTATACAGTATGTGTACATACATTAATGTATGTATACACGTGCATACATAGTAAGTATATATTGTTATCTTCGTTAAATTAATACAGGGTTTTTTTTAGCAAAGATACTTATTCTTGGATCCACTTTTAAAAAATATTTCTTTAGAATGTACAACAAGGCGTATTTCAAAATTCGTTGTTTTGAATAAACAAATAATTTATATTACGATTAGAAATAATTAAAGAAAACTACCATATTTTTCCAATAAAAAAAAAAATTTTCATATTAATTAAAAATTTAATTGAATTATTTGAAAAGAATCATTGAAATAATTTACATTGAAATAATGAAATAATTTGCAAACACCATAAAAAAAAATTATTCTTAAAAAATGTTTATTAAATACAGTGAAATAAGATTTAAAATTAGTTGCAATTGTAGAAATTTTGAGAAATTGAAATTTTAGTAATTGAATATACAATTTTCAACAACGAAATTAATTTAATCTGCAGTTTTAGTAATTGAAATCATGTTTTCCTTTTTTCTGTGACGAAACGTATTCCTTTATAATTTACTATTAAAAATACTTTATTATATTTCGAGAAGAGTTTCAATTAATTTCGTAATTAAATCAATTACTCAGAACTGCAGAATTTTCCATTATTGTTTTTATACATTTTAGTTAACAGAGCTAAAAATATTTTATGGGTACCATTATCGCTTTTGGAAATTGATGGTACATACTCCAGATGGTACATATTCCAAATAAATGGCAAAAAATAACACAAAAAATCAACATAAAATTAGTAATGAGAAGTCTCGTATTCTATTTGCATTCGAATGGGATATGTAATCACGTTCAAAAGAGCTAGTAGTGAAAGCATTTACACATGAATACTGCCGAGGTTTAGTGGTCTACCGAATAGAAAGAACGTTTGTTCTACTCGGCCATTGTAGTTGAAATGTAAAGAGATGTTTATATATTAAATGTTTCCTTTGTTGCTTGAAATATGTTAAAAATGTCTTTCCAATATTTCTCAGATTATTAAATTTACGAACTTTAGCCGAAAATCCAAGTTTTAATGCAAGAAATTAAAAAAAAATTTATATACAGGCATTGAAATTTTAAAATAATTTTGACCATATGGTTACGGCTATTCTTAACGATGCGCATTCTGGATGTATAATGTTGGCCGCCAAGGCTCCAATTGTTGCTGAGTTTTCAACATGAGCTATTGACAGGTATAGTTTTCGAAATTGGTTTGTCGGAAAATTTCGAAATTAATAACCAAGGCAAAATCATTACCAGGTATATGCAGGACTACAGCAATTCAACAACAAAACAAACAACAGGCATTTTCTTTGTGGAAACGGCGAATTCATATCCTACGCTGTCAAAATTCTCCATGCATAAAAAATTACATAAAAATGGCGCCGGAAATTATGTACAAAATTCGACAGTGTGGGAAATGAATAAGTTCGCCCGAATTCGCCACTGCATCCTCCTGGTAATGAATTCGCCTTGTTAAAAACGAAATGTTTTGTCATCCTGTTAAACCGCATTTTGCCCGGCTCAATTTAATCTATATATACAAACATTGATCATGGTGCGGTAACGATCTCTATTGACCGTAACGCGATCTCCACCTTAATTAAAAAATTATATTGTCCAATAATGATACCACTGTCTAAATCACACCAAACAGTTCATTTTTCGGGATTTAGTATAGTTTATAGACTGCACTGGTTGTAGTTCAACTGACGAATACATCTCTTTTTGCAGCACTCTGTTTCACAAAGTTATTCATTATATTATTTAAGCGAATGAAATATAAAATCTGTGTGAAATTTTCGTTTAAATTAAACTAAAATATATCAATTTTTTCTTCATTCTGTTTATTAAAAATACAAAAAGGAACAGCAAATCGCGCAAGTGCTTTTAAACAATTGCTTTATGAACTCCATTCAGTTCAGTTCGGTTCAGGCCAGTCCAGTCAGTCAGCCCCCGTCTGTGTTGATTTTAAAGACGTCGCAGCCTTAGCCAACAAAATATGTTTGTCCAGTTTAATTTTTCGTTTCTTTTTTCTTTTCGACAAAAAAAAAACATTAAAACCCGTTTAATCTTTTTTTTGCTTTAATTTTTTTCTTTACGTGTATTCCTCAAAACATCCCAAAAAAAAAAACAAATCAAGATCATCAGAGCTGGTGGAGAAACACAAACATTCGGCTAAATGTGTGTACAATGTACTGTGTACAGCAACATTACGGGGCAACGGTGGCAGTAGCCGTGGGAATTTCTACTTTTTTTCTTTCTGGAGGCAACAAAAATAAAAAGAAGTTCGTAAAAGATGCGCCAAAACGCCTCTTTGTTTAAATGCTCTTATTTTAACTCCTTGTTTATTACAAACATCTATTCGCTTGTAGTGTCTTAAAGCTACTTTTTTTCAACAACATTTTTTTTGTTGGTTGGTTAGTTGAGGAGCTTTTTTGCTTGCTTAGTTGTTGTTAAAACTTTCTCATGTGTCTTGTACAATTTAGCTGGTTTCACAAAAAAAAAGGCAAAATATAAACGAAAATAAAACAATTCTTTATTTCTGGGCTATTTCTTTGTTGGTACTTGAAAATCATTCTTCCCCCTTTTTGTAGTTTTATTGTATTGCAGTTTGTATTGCTTTTTTTTCTCGTGACGAGTATATTTTTCGGTTCTTCATTCCTTTGGGTTTAATCAGGTTGTCGCCTGAACGTACACACGCACACCGCAGATTTGGTCAATATTAAAATGCATTTCTTTCCTTGTTTTCTTTTTTATTTGAAGGGGGCCCTTAATTTCGTCCATTTGAATATCCTTTTTGTCGAAGTTGGTTTTTTTATTTGCTTGTGGGGGGGGGGGGAGGTGGGCTTAATTTTTTCTACATCAGTTGATGTACTTCACATTGCCATTAATTGATAACGTGACATGGGAATTTTATTTCACGTAAAACATTTGTATTAAAACAATTTTCGTATTTTGTATTTAGAAAATTAACCACAAACTTGATCAATTCAGATTCTTGTTGATGTAAAAATAAGATGTTAATTGAATTTTTAAAATTAAAAGCTTTTTATAAATGTTTGCATTTTAAAAATATATGTATATCAGAAACAGTCACAACTTGAAATGCTTTTCCAAATGTTTTTTATTTCATAAACCAATTTACCAATCGAATCTCTAACGAACATGAAAATTTATTTTTCATTACCGCCTTCCTTAAATGGAAAAAAGCGTTTTGCCTGTTTTCATTTCATTTGCATTACTTGGGCAGCATCAACGATATTTTGCCTCTCCTGAATATTTAAAATTTTCGAGTTGCGACTGTTTATAATTTACAAGTTGTTATTAATGTGATTTTTATTGAGAAATTAGTTTCGAGTTTGCAATAACTTGCGTGTGTTCGTGCAATATTAATTGATTATGGGTGTGTGTGTATAAATTTTTTTCAAAATCATTTGGAAAACTTTAATCAGAGCGCTGGTATTATTTCAACATACACGTCTTTTATTATGCAAAAAATTAAAAAAGATCTGAAAGTTTAATCAAATCAAACGAGTTAGAATTACATTTTGTATGTAAAAATTAAATAAATAAAAATATCTACAAATAATTGAAGAAAATTTAAAAGAAAATTTTCATAGCAAAATATATTTGAATTTTAAAAATTAATAGATCAAACGTTTAGTTACAATTTATTTCGTTAAGGAGCGGTTAGAAAGCAGTATCCTGATTTTGTAAAAATGCTCTCACTGCCACCAACGTCAAACGGCGGAAAGCAGACAAAACGCAATGGGAATTGGTGGTGGCAATGTGGAGATTTCCAAAAAAAGTATCATGTTTTTCAATCTCTTCCAGTTGTTAAAAACATTTGTATTTTCATTTAAATATTCTTTAAATCCAGTCGGCTTAAATGTACTCGATTTTAGAAAATAACTTCGCTAAAAGTAATATTTTTCAAAAATCATTTCTAATTCCAAGATACACAGCAGAACTGAAAAACGATATTTTTGGATAATGCGCACGATTGACGATTGAAAATTTTTAATCGTCTTCTATAAACAGGCATATTAATCTGTTATTTATCACAACAATGGGATAAGCGATACCGTTTGGGTTATATTTTTTACAATTCCTATTTTTCTGATTTTTTGTTGCAATTAGGTGAAAATTTTTTGGGTTGATTTTTATACGTTATTCAACATGTGAAAAGCTCAAGGCGGTAGCTTAATCACTATGAAAAGCAAACTAGTTCGAAATAATTAAATTTAATTAACAAAGGTTTGCTATTAAATTTGAGATTGATTCAAAATTTATTTATATATTTTTTTTTAAGCGTTTAACTTTTCAGTTTCAAAAGGGTGACAAAAAAAATTTATATTTTATCAAAATACTAATTTTAATTACAAGTAATGGGTCGATTATGGATGACAACCGAACTCTAGTTGCGTTGTCACTTGCTGACAATTGTATTACGGATGGCAACTAGCAACTGAGAGGTTCCAGTTTCAGTTGCTATTTAGTGCATTTCTGGCAATCATAAATTTTAATTTGCCGGCTGGCAACGCAACTGAAATTCGGTTTCTATTCATAATCGAGCCATAAGTTTAGTTTTCAACATAATACAGCTCCCTCTTAGAAAAATGTATATCGATAAGGGGGTATTAGACGATGGAGCAAATATTTATTATTCTAAAATATTTTACAATATCTTTTGTAGAGTTGAATCACATTGTAATAAATTAGAACAACTCTTGGCTCATGCACAAAGTTTTTTTAAAAATGATTTGAAAACTACAAAATAATAATCAAAGTAGGTTTAGAAACTAATCAAAATATACTCGTACAGCAAAATACATAGTTTTATTAACATGAAATTGGTAAAATAGCTGAAATAATAAATTTAATTAATTAATAATTATTCAATATTAATATTAATAATTAACCAATAAAGAGAAATTTGATGTTAAGCTGTCATGAATATAAAATGTATTTTAATGCAAATCTTCTAGTTATAAAAAAGAGAGAGAGAGAGAAGAGTATTTCACCACAAATTAAATTTGTAATCATACTATAGTTGGAGAGCCATTATAATGAGACTGTCATCAGTTGATTTAGGTTCAGAGCCAAAACCTGGATACTTCGGAGGCGCTGGAGTAGACAGGTAGTCATCATACATAGCGTCTAAGCACACCCCAGTTGGCTCTAGTAAATAAAAAAAAATATTTTTCACTATCAACTCCTTTTTAAATGCTGATCATTTTGTAATTTTTTTGTCCTCTCAAGAAGTGGAGCTCTTCAGACTTTTCATTACAGTATCAGTATATCTTGATTATCGGCAAAAATTAAAAGCATTTTTTATGGCTATTTAAACATTTTCTTTAACACAAACAACTAAACAATTTCAAATAAATTTTGATGAGATTTTTACTTACAACTTCCTTTTTCTTTGTGAGTAATCAAAATGTATTCTTTTTCTGCAGAGTAAATTTGTAACAAAACATGCAACATATAGAAGCCATACAGTCTAATAAAATTTTTGATTTGTTTAAAATTCAATACGGATGAAATGAAAAAAAATATATGAAAAAATATTTAAAAACAATTTGACTTTGTTTTTTAAACACTTCATAATCACTTCGAAACTCATCTGTTGCAAAGAAGCATCGCATCATCTTCTGCACACTCTTCCTTTCATTTCTTGGTTAAATATTTTTTCATTAATTTTTTTTTTACAACTTTTTATTTGTGTGTTATTCGCCCCCAATGAGCCATGTAATTGATTTGATTAGCGCTGTTCTTTGATCTTGCCATAAATATTTTTCCCAAGTTTGTTTTTCTTTAGTTTTTCAATGCTTTTCGAAAATTGCATTAAATATCCGTGTGTCCGTCTGTCCGTCCGACCGTCGGTATTGTTGTTTATGATGATGCATGTTTAGATTTTTGTGCACTCTTATATGAGTTGTAATTGTTAGAAAAATGCTTTTAAATCTTTTTTGTTTTTTGTTTCAGATATTTTGTAAATGTGTTTTTTTGCGTATTTTTTTTCTCGTATTAAAGTAGTATCTCCCGTTGTTCCCAGTCATATAAACTTAACATTTTTATTGCATTTCAAAGTAAATCAAGTTGTTAAAAGATGTTTATTTCGTATTTCAATTTAAATGTTTACAATAATTCAATCAAATGATACTTATTTCGGATACTTTTGTTCAAAATAAAATCCCAAAAGAGTTTTGTTAATTATTATTAGTGGCAGTGATATTTAAAGCTGTTTGATAAGAATTTAAGAGGATGTTTAGTCATTATATGGATCATATGTAGGTAAGAGCTTTAATTTACCGACTATCAATTTTAAAGATTATATTTCGATAAAGACCAGCTGTTTTTCCTTAATTTACTTAACAGCTTTGAAAAGATTCACTTTGTATTTATCAGTAATTGTTTGGTTATTCATTAGCATCATCATAATTAGAAATACGAACAACAAGTACATCATTGACTAAATGCCCAGTCAAAATAAAAGTAACCATAATTTTCCATATCTCACTGGCTGACTCACTTACTTGTAGCTACCAGCTACAAAATGTTATTTTTCAATTAGTTTTTGTTGTCTTTGTTTTTCTAACGACAACCTTTTTTCCATCATTTGGAGCAAAAAAAAGTCTAGACATCAATGAACTGAATTAGTGCAGCGGTTTAAGAAAAAAATATGCCTCAAGTCATAAGGAAGAATCAAAGCAAAATTCATGTCCAATACTGAAACATTACCATTATTTTCTATTGATACTTAAAAGATTCAAAAGAAAGTAAAAGAGAGAAAAACTAAAAGAATATCGCGAAAATATTGCTAATGAACCTTATAAAGGTATGTAAAACGTATGCAGCAGTGAGTTATCGAGTGGTATGTCTGGCAGTATAGAACTGCCAAGTGCATTAGCCACTAAAACCTTATAACAGTCGCCTGTCCAAGAAGGGTGCTCATTTCGCTAGTTTGACAACAAGAAAATATATGCAATCATATTTGAAAGAAGTATATATTATTTACCTTCCTTAGCCTTTTTATCTGTTTGTTTATTTAAATTCTGTACACCATAAACATACGAAATATTAAAAGCAAAATTTAATTCCGATCGAAAGAGGTTTCAATTCCGAAAGTTGAACCTGAAGAAAACGAAAAACGAAAATTTTGTTTGGTTACAAACAAAGCTGGAAATGAATTTTTCTCTAAATTCATTTTTAGAAAGCAATAAAAATCACGCATACTTTTAGGAACTTTAGTAAAATAAGTTTTGCAGGTTAATAAAAAAGCTTAGTGTGGCTTTAACATTGTTAAACCAAATTACAAAATTAACGGAATCTGAAGGCAATAAATCAAAACGGTTCCGAATTAAATTACGGAATTGAAAGCATTCCGATCGTAATGTCTGATTTGCCCGATTGGCCTGAGAGTACCCTACTAATATTATAAATAAGAAAGTTTGTATGTTTAGATAATTGTTCTGAATATACGCAAAAACCTAATAATGGCTTTGGATAAAACTTGGTAGACGGATAGTATATTAAGGAGTAAAAACCCGAACAAGTTGGTACTTTTTATTTTATTTACTACTTTTTCAGGGGTTACAATGAGCGAAACTGGTACTATTTTTTAATTTTTTTCTTTAAGATAAATTTAGTATAAACGTATACGTAGGCATACGTTAACAAGTAGTGTGAACAAAGTCTCGTATAAAAGTTCGTCTTGAATAGATTTCAAAAAAATTTATAAATGAGGACCTTCATTTATTTTTTAAGGTTTTAAGAAAAAAAATTGATTAGCCTATTAAAAAACTAAAAATACAAAAAGGACTCGAAAAGTAGTGCAGTGTAATGTTTCTGTAAATAGCACTTTAAACTTACATACATATATGTACTATATTTTTACTTACAAATGTCATTAAATTATATATAACACCGACTTCTATTTAAGTCAACAACAAACGTGATAATTTCATTTATGCATTAAAATAATTAACAAACTAATTGATTCCTGATAAATTTTCCGAAAATTACCATCCGAAAACTACATTTCAAAAAAAAAAAAAAAAAACATACACACAACTAGCAAACAGTAAATTTTCCAAAATAGTTCCTCTTTTAAATAAGAACGTTTCTAAGGAGTACTTTTTCCAAAAAATACCTTCTTTTCAGAAAAGTACCTTTTTATAAATGTGTTTGAAGACTACTTTCAAAAATATATTTTTAGCAAAAGTTATATATAAAAAATTAGTTATTCTAAAAGTAATTCCTACAAAATGTACATTCTTTAAAAGTACATATATTTGTCAAATTCTAATTAGAAAATTTTTCAGAAATATATTTTTTTAAAAAACTTTAATTTGCACCTCAAAACTCTTTTTTATTCCCGCAATGTTCTAAATTATTTTATATACATATGTACATACTCAAGAATTTATGATCTACATACTTACATACATAAATGAAATCTAATCCATAAAACATAAATTATTGAGTTCTTACTCAAAGCAAATGTTGTATTTTGTAAAAGGGAAGTTAATTTTTTGTTTTTCCTAATAAATACTTTCATTGTCAACCAAATAAAAAATGTGTAGTGCTTTTTGTATAAGTGATTTTTTAAACTGTACTTTGATTTAGTAATTCTCGGTTATTGCTTGAGAGTTTGTATGTGTAAGAGATGATTTTGAAAACTTTTCAAGTAGAGATCTACTGATAAAGCAATGAAATGCAGCTAATCTATAGATTAGCTAACCCATACTAAAAAAATTAAATTTTTAAAACATGAATTCTTAAGTATTTACTTGAATAAAATGTTATATTTTAATATTTTCTATATTTAAGCAAAATATTCTAAAATAATTTACTATCAGAGAAAGTCCCTGTTAATAGAATATTGAAGTCGAAATCGGTATGATGGCACTTATCTGGAAAAAAACCATAATAATTTAAAACTAAAAAAATTTTTCGTTGGTACTCGAAATTTAACGAATCTAATGTAAAACATATAGCGAACGTAACCACATTTTGCAAAATTTCGTCACGACTACGACACTCATAATAAGGGGATTAATTGAGTACATTAATGTACATAAATACAGTGAACTCGCAGAAACGTGAACATCCAGTAACGTGAACTACCCAAAAACATGAACATGTTGCTTTTTTTTCATTGACTAAAAAACGTGAACTTTTTTCCAAACGTTTAAATTTAATATTGTAAGCCTATTTAAAAATTTTGGGTTTCCCCGCTAAAGAATTTTTGAAGTGAATATCCATCCACTAAAATCATTTTTAATATTTTATATAAAGTCTGTGAATGAAATAATTCTAACAGACCCTTTTTATTTAAAAAAAATATTTATTTTTCTTACAAAAAGTAGAATCGAAAAATGTTTCATAGCTAACACAGCACGTACTTTATTTTAATATAAAACAAATGACAGAAGAGAATGCAAAAAGTGATAAAAAATGCAATCTAAAACGTGAACAAAATCGAAAACGTGAACACCCTCGGTAAAAATTAGTTCACGTTTCTGCGAGTTCACTGTATATACATACAAAATTACAATATGTTTTAGTGATTCTTAAGACAGAAACTAATACAACTAAAATTTCAGTTCAAGGTTTCCTCATTTATCTTATAACAACAAAAAACTACAGTAAGGTTTTTATCATTTTTCACCTTCTAAATATTTAAAATATCAGAAAACTAATAAACAATTCTCCGCTAGAAATTTTTTTCTCTATAATTATCATTTATGTAGATATTTTTAATTTAACCTATTTTTTTTTTTTAATTAGGACCAGCACTCAGGGTATGACCCCTACGTATGCAGTGTATTGCGCCGGAACTCAGGGAGAGGGTTAGGGTAGAGAAGATAGATGTTGAAAATTTAGAAGGCTTAACTCTTTTACAACTCCCCTTTGCGCGTTATGTTAATTGCTAGAGCAGTGTTGAGCCGCCTCCGGTGTTAAGTAGACACATTAAATTTGTTAAGCTGTATTAGCAGGCATTTTATTAATTGTTTTACTTCGCCGATGTTGCTGCTAACCGACGAAGGAGGGCGATGTTGTGTACATTAGCTTGGAACTGCATCAATCGCAGTCGGAATAGTTTTTTAGTGACCAGAGCCATCTTCTCTTAAATAATCCGCCAACAATTAATACAACGTCTAACTAATGTACATTACAGAAATTAATGATGTTGATTGACTTGCTCTGGCCAGGGCTTGAACACAGGCCCCAAGTCATTGATTGCTTAGTAGTCAACGCGCTACGAAACTTTGCGCACTTTTTCTCCTCTCTTTGTACATTAATATATGAACAATGAATAAATAGTACGGGACCGTTTCGTACTTTATAGTACATATTAACTCTATTTATATTTAAAAATTTTTGCCATAAATTTTGGTGGTGTTGTGTTTAGAACGAAAACGTGCAAGTTTTTTTGAAAAAAAAAAAAACTTAAATTGTTTTTATCATATTTGGAATTTTCCATTTAAAATCTTACAAACGTCTAACGTATGAATACTAATGCTCAATTGTCCATAGCCCTCTAAGCTCGTATACGAATGATTACGTAGTGTGTTCTTCTTCTTATTATTGCTTAAATACGAGTTTGTCTCCAGATATAAATTCATTAATAAATATTTAAATGGTGCTCCACTATTCATGTCTGCCTAAAGCAGTCTTCTGTTATTTAATTTTCTTTTGAGTTTTAATTGTTGTGTCCACTTAAGTGGGCGTTTTTTTTTGTAAGTTCAAACTGTCAGTGGTTTACAAATATTGTTGTTTTTTTTTTTGCATTTAGATTTTTTCTTTTTTTTGTCTTTTTTTATAGTTGCCATTTGTATTAAGTGTTGTAATTACATTTAAATTCTATAGAATCAAATAAACTTTATTTTTTACTCAAATATTGAGGGGTTGTTTGTTGTAAATCAGTTTATTGTCCACAGCGCTTATTTTTTGTATTCAAAAAAACACTACAACATTTAACATTAATTAAGGATTTTTTCTTTTAAATTTTATTGTTGTTGCTTGAATGAATATGGTCTTGAATTTAATTAGATTTATTAAAAATTATAATGTCTTGTTTATTAGTAAAGCTTTTTTTAAATTTAGTTTTTGTTGTTTTTTCCAGTGAGTAACAGCACGTTCGTTTTCATTTCAATTATTCTTTTAAATTAACTGACTCGTAATATTATAGAAGAATATTTTTTACATGTGGGCAGTAATTGTCACACATATAGAGATTTTATTTAATTTTTAATTAGTTTTAAAATTTCTTTAATGGTATTTTTAATACAAGTCTTGGGTAAAAAACATAATTGTCACAGGCAGAGAGAAGAACTAAAATTTTAAAATAATTATTTTTTTTTTAATTTACTAGAAGGATGAAAAAAATCATTAAAATTTTGAACTATTTTATAGTTAACTTCATCGTTTTTATTTGAGTTATTTCAAACCTTATATTGTGTATCTGAAATCAATTCAAACATATTTTAATCAATAATGCAGATCCTGAGAATTTACATCAAATATGCATTATTACCAGCAGGTTAAGAACAGTTGGTGAGGGTGAGGGTGGTGTTGGCTGAAGTGATTAGCGCGTTAGCTACAAAGCAAACTATGACTTATGCTCTGGGTTCGACCCCCGGTCAGGGCAAGGCATTAACATCAAGAATCAATATAATGTACATTACTTTGGCATTGTATTAATTGTTGGACTGTAAGTGATGAAGGCAAAAATGTTAATTTTCACACCATACATATATGCATACAAACATACATGTATGCAGGGTTTAAAATTAGTTGTCTTATTTTTATTTATTATACTAGCGACTAGTGAGAAAATATGATCCGTTTTCATTTTTGATAGTAGAGAAACTAAAAATATTTACCTGATAACAAATAAATTTCCAGTTTTCTAAAAAAAATTTTGTACTTGACAACTAGTAAAATTGTTTACAAAAGTAATGAAATCTTCCATATATCCAATAAAAATTTTCATAAAAGTAATGAAATCTTTTAGAAAAGCAATAAAATGTTTCATTAAAACATTTTGTTAAAACTTAAAACGATTGTTATACAACCAATGAAATTATCTAAGAAACTATAACAACTACAACATTCTCCTTAACAACGATTCTAATCAGCAATATTTTAAATTAATTCTGTACAGAGAAAAGTAAATCACTTATTTCAGCATCTGAAAATTTATTTATATTAAAAGAAAAACACAATCAATCAATCCTACATAAAAGATTAAAACAAAAATTGACCAAATAAATATATATGAACATTTGTTTATTATTTAATTAAACATTTAATTCAAAAAAATAGTCGTTATATGAGCACAAAAAAAAATCACATACAATAACACCGAATTAGTCAGATCAATTTTTATTTAGGTTTAACTTTTTAACAATAAATTTCGATAATAAATAAACTTAATTTTTATTGCTATCAAAATTTCTTCACACAGAAGCATTTCGTGGTAAATAAATAAAAATTTTACTTTGAAATGTTCTTTTTATTTTTTCGTTTTATTTTTTTTTTTTTTGTTATAAAAAATACAACAAATTAAATTAAACTAAAAGTTATGGCTTCATAAACAATTGGTCGCATCGCATCGTCTGTTCGTTTCGTTAGTCTTTATGCTAAAACGCTCGTGAGTAAATAATTAAGAATGTACAAGAAATTCGTAGTTGGAATGAGTGTCTTAGACTAAAATATGAATACAGTGATTGGATATATTTTTAAAAAATTAGACAGACAGCGCAGTCCGTCAAACAGCAGCATATTTGTAATGATCAGATGAGCAATTAAATAGTTATGTTGCCAAGAAAATGATGTGAAACTTTTATTTATTTGTTTTTTCTTTCTTGATTGACCTACAATTTTTAAATACTCTTGTTGATGATGATGATGTTATCATTCTTTATGTGGCCAATACAAAGAATTAATTGCTCAAAGCAAAAAAAAAAGTTTATTTTAAAAGTTATTTCTGTAAATTTTGTTTATTACGTTTAATTTTCGTATAAAATTAATAGAACGATTCTAAAAATGCACACAATACATTGGTATTGATCTAAAACTAGTTGTACAAAATTTTGGCGTTGATGTCGAATGGTCCTTAGCAACTATTTTTGCACAGAACGATTTTCGAAAATTATTTCACAAATGGCCAAACGATTCTAAGGAGCATTTGCCGACAAGTTTTGTGTAAAAAAAATAATTTTGCATTATTATTTAGATGGAGAAACTTTTCAACTCGTTTTCTATAAAAAATTGTTTTCGATTAACAGAAAACAGATATTCTCGTTCAGCTCCCAACAGAAAGCTTTTGAATCAGTTATGAACGGAAAACTTTTTAAACAAGTTTTCTTAACATTGATACGCATTTTGCTCGTTTCGAAAAATTTTCAATGGCAAAATTGTTTACCACAATTTAAAAAACTCGCTAAATTTTTAGTAGAAAATATAATAATATAATAAAAATAACCTTTCCGACATTAATTTGCTAAAAGATTCTAATGTGCAAATTTTTCACCACAATTTAAAAAGAAAATTTTCAAAATTATTTATTCAAAATATTTTCGGTCAAATGTTAGTAGTTTTCAAAATATTTAAAGTGAATACTTTCAATACAACTTTTTAATACAAAATTTTTCAATGGTTTTAGTGGGGGAATTTCTAAAAATTTAAATAGATAAATTTTATATGAATTTTTAGTGGGAAATTGTTTGCGATATTTTCAATTAATTAATTTAACAGTTTTAATAAGTTTCCAACAGCCAAATTTCGATTAGTGTTAATGCAAATCTTATAAAAAAAAGTAGAAACTTTTAAAGAAGTTTTCTATTACAAAAATTTCGAAATGTTTTTACTGCCGATTTCACGATGTCGAAAGAATTTTGAATTTTATTTCCATTCGTACAAATACATTTGATACAAAAACAAAATTTTAGAATTTGTTTTTGCTTCAAATGTAATTATACGAATGAAAACATATTGAAATTTTCTTTCGACATAGTGAAATAGGCCGTTAATTTAAAATTTTTCGGCCCGGTTTCCTTATAATAAATTATAAAAAAAAACTTCTGGATGAGTATTCATATGAAAATTCTTGACGAAACTTAAAAGATATACTCTTCGGCGAATTTTCTATAAAAATATACTGGAAGTCTACGTAAAATTTTTCGTGAGGTCATCAAAATAGTTTTAACAATGTTATGTAGCATACAATTTGACGCTTAAAAGCTTTAAACAATTTCTGTATAGCAACCTTTTGAACGTTTATTATTTACAAAACTTTTCAATTAGTTCTACTACGGAAAAATATATTCTTTGGAATTATTTTTGAAAAGTTTTCTGCAGAAGTTTTTTTACAAAAACTTTCTATGAATTTCTTATTTTCAATGTCTTGTAAAAATTGATTCTTCTGTACCGCAAAGAATAGGGTATAAACTTAACTGAGATTAGAGAACCTGTAGCTTCAGTTTGATTCTTTATTTTGACTCTATAAATATAAATTGATCAAACATATTGACAATGCTGAAGAAATTTGTCACAAATTGTAAAAAACTTTTTAAAATTCATTCAAAGACGACATTTTCCAATAACCCCCTTTTCGTTTTAAAGTTGATGCTGATGTGTCATTTATGTTCCTTCCATTTGATTTATTTTTATTACTTTCACAATTCATTGGATTTGATCGTCGTCCTCAATAATCACAATCATTATTGTTGATTTTAATATTTCTGTTGCAGGCTTTGAGGCTGTAAAAGATGTTTCGGGTGTTTGGATCTTAATTATCAGTTTTATTTTAGTTATCATTGTTATTGTTATTCTTTCTTTCGTTCTTTTGGCGTTGTGTTTTTATTAAACCGAAAACCAGCACAATGCAACAATAATAAATAAAATGTTTTCAAAGTCTTTATTTTTTAAACGTTCTTTTTGTTTTAACAAACAATTGAAATAAAATGCTACTGGTTGTTCTTTTTTAGTGTTTGTTAAGAAAATCCAAACCATTTCATTTATATGACCAAGACGAGTTGCAATACTTGTTGGTATTAACACAAAAAAATAAATTTCCCATTAAAGTTTTTAAAATCAATTGGAGCATCTGGCGTTAGAAGTTACAAATACTTTTCGATACATCTTAGTTTAGTTTCTTTAGCCCATGATTTGTTTTATTTTTTTTTTTTCTAAACATGTCTATTAAATTAACATATTTCTGTTCTTTTTTTCTTGTTTATATTTATTATCATGCAATTTTAAATGTCTTTTGGTATTTTCTGTTAAATTAATGGAGATTTAAATTTTATTCTAACCAACAGATAAATATTTCTTCTTTAATGGTGAGACAGTTAAATAAAAATTCTTAAAACGAGCTGATGAAAGTTTTCAATAAAATTTCTACAACGAGTTATGCTTTTAAGGGCCTGGGAAACAAATCTTTGTTAATTATTAAGAATAAATTGATTTATGATTAAAATTAATGTTTAAAAACAATGAGTTAAATAAAATAAATCCTCGTTAAAAAAAATTGATTAGAGTGATTGGCGATCATTGAACGAAGACATTTTCAAAGCCAAGTAGTCAATGAAAATGTTTGTATTTTGTTAATTTTTTTTTTTTTTTTTTTTTGTGAAGAGATTATAAAGATAATTTAATACCAAAATTAATACATAAAATCAATGTTGTTTTGAGCTTTAAAATTACAGTATGTGGTTGCTTTAACGAATCTCTTATGAAAAAAAAAATATTTTAATTATGGATAATACTCCATACAAAACTTATATACCGTAGGTTAGAATATTTTTTTACTCCAGCGTTGCCAACTCAATATATTTAATGTTATATTCATAATTTTTAAAGTAATTTATACCGAAGCCGGACCCAAACTTCTGTAAATTGAGTTCGAAAATTTTTCTATTGAAAGAAATGTTCATCGTATTCCAGAAATAATACTACACACTGTGTGTAGTATACTTTGCCTACATTAATACATATTATACAGAGTTGTATTTTTGTGTATCCAACCAAACATAACTATTTGCCAAACTCCGACCCCGAAACTTCGATCGAACTCTATTTATTTATAATAATAACAATTTTTCAGTATATTTTTAATAATTTGTACTATATTTTTTTAGCGATAAATTGGACAAAAGTATTTAGGGAAGAAGACAATAACCTTTTTAAAAATATGTCCAAGTTTTTAATGAACGAGCTTTTTCGACTATGTAGAAATTTAATCAGGAAAAGTCAAGCCTTCGAAAGTACATACGAGTATTTTGACAAGCAGCACATACTGATTTCTTTTAGTTATGAAATTATTTTGGCTAATGATAAAATTAACGTAATGTAAAGTACGTTCATAAGAATTTGGTGGCTGTTTAAATTTAATTTTATAGTTTAACACAAACTACAAAACAGAGTTTTTAGTTAGAAAACATTTAAATTTCTTTCTAGTTTGACTTAAACTGAGTTTAACTGGGAAAATCTAACTGAATATAAAAATAAATTTATAAGACTAAAACCCAACTCGTTTTGACTTTGCGTATCGCATGTCTGTTTAGCTTTTTTTGCTTTTTAGCACTTTTTTCATAAAGGTCTAGAACTATCAAATATTTTTATAAACATTTTCAAAACTTGTAATGTTACAGATCCTAGACAGAAACAATCAAAAACTTACATTAAAAAAACCTTAAATTTATTCATACTTTACCAATATTTAATTTTTTTATTAACTTGATGAACTTACCTAGAAAAAAAGAAGAAAGCAATATGATTATTTATAATTTCAAAAATGTATACAAAAATACAGATCAATCGAGATATTCAGTCATTTTAAAAACGGTTTATTCACAATTGAACGCCGATAATGATTTCTGTGTGAATTTTACTTTTGCAACTTTGCATTTATTTTGACATGAGAAAATAATCGAGTTGCCTTCTGTAGAATGTTTTGCTTATTTTAACCATAAATTCATTTATATTTTCATTTACGACATACCAAAGTAGTAAAAATTAATTACAATGTACCACTTATGATAAATATCAAAAACTGCGCCACCAACAAATTATTCTCTGAACATAAAAGGTTTTCCAATAAGAGTGATATGATTTCTTAAAAAAACACACACTTATTGTTAAGGAAATTCAAAAGTTTTTTATTTAATGAGAAGTACAATTGATACAATTAAGTTTTAAATAAAACGTCTTTCAAATGGCCTCCATGATTTCTTCTGCAGGAACGAATTCGATGAACCCAATTTTCGAGCACTTATTCCACTAAATCAACTCGTATGTCATGAATGGCACTTTCAATATTGACTTGTAAAGCTTGAAGAGATTCTGGTTTATTTCGAAAGACCAATGACTTCAAATACCCCCCCACAAGAAATAGTCTAATGGTGTTAAATCACAACTTCTTGGAGGCCATTCAATATCACAATTTCTTGAAATAATCGAATCTTCAAACTTTTCTCGCAATAATTCAATTGTTGCATTTGCTCTGTGGCACGTATCGGAAGATCAACTTCTTCCAAGTTCGGCCATAAAAAGTTGGTTATCATCGATCTATACCGCTCTCCTGTGACAGTAACGGCGTGACGCTTCATTACGAAAGAAGTTCGGTCCGATGATTCCACCAGACCACAAACCACACCAAACTGTCAATTTAGGTGAATGTAATGGTATTTCATGAATAATTTGTGGATTTTCTTCACACCAGAATCGACCAAATTTTCAACAATTCGACGAATATTGAGCACAATTGGACGATTATTACGACCATAAAATGGCAAAAGCGCACGAAAAGTTGCAATTGAAAAACGATTAATTTGATAATAAAACTGAATAATTTGTAAACGTTGGTTGTTCTTGCGTATATCTCTCCATGATGAAATTGTTGTAAACACTACTGAATACAATGAAAAACAAATTTTAAGAATTTTAACGATCTAAACTTGAATATTTTTTTTTTACTCACGATTCTTAAGGCAACTTGAAATTCAGTCAAGTCAGTAACTGTCTTAAGTGTAATATTTTCAATTTTACTTGTTTTTAAAGTTACGGATAATTCGGAACTTTCATCAATTAAGTTCTTTCACTTAATTGTCAATACAATTAAATCTTACATATCGATTTCAATGAATATGAATATGTTAGAAACATATTTACCTATTTGATAATACAAAAAATTATAAAATGTTCCATTTTTTTTATTTCTTAAAAACTTTGAATATTTTTATAAATTGTTTCGTTTATTTTTTGTACGATGTCTACGATGTAGTTGAAACTTCTGAGTGTGACATAAAATCAATTCTTGTAAACAAATTTTACGAATGTCGAATGTCTCTAAACGAGATTATGAGACAAACGCAACATGGGTACAAGTACACAGCGATGTGCCCGGAAATGTTATTGTGGACAAAGTGACCAAATCCGGAGCTAGAATGCGTCTAATGTTTGGCGTCCCGTTGAAAAGCTGTAAAGCGATGAGTCCGCTAAATCTATTTGGAATCACGCAAACCAGATGGTATAATGAGGTTATCTGCTCGATATCGAGTCTAATATAGCCCAAATATGATTGCAATAGATCAGCATCTTCGTGGGCAAATAAGCCGCCTTGCTACAGTCATTACAGGGCACTGTTTAATAGGTGCGCATTTTAGGAGATTAAATCTACCATATAATGATTTCTGTACAGGTTTCACAATGCATTCGAGGTGGAGAGTGTAAACAAAAGATCTGTATTTCCCCTGCTCTCTCTCTCCCTGTAAAAAGCGCGTTTCTTTAGGTAGTCTCCTGTTGGAAGATCTAACATACCCATCGGACTGCGATTTTACACGAATAAACTCTTCGTTGTTTTAACACTGAACCGAATAGGGATGTGTAGATGAAATACATATCATCATACTTTCGGCCTCAGATAATAAATAGGACCATTAGGAACCAAGTGGGCCAGATCCATATTATTGAACAGGCGACCTGTGCAACATAACATAACAGAGTCTTATAAAATTTTAGAAGAGAATGTATTGCATTCATAAAATAAAAACTGCTCATTAGGAAAGATCCGAGTTCGAGGTGTTACAAAAATTAAACAATAATCTAGACCATTGATCGTCAAACTAGCCCCTAGGGGCCGAGCACCAATCGTCATTTTCACATACACAACACGAACCAAACAGAAGAGACAAACTAAAATACGAAACATACTCATTTGTCGCTTTATTTAAGAATTTGCAACAACAAAACACATGCGAAAGAGGTCAAGAAAATATCTATTTTTTTTAGTCTCTTTATTTATTATTCATAGTACACTGGGAATATTTTAATTTTTCATAATGTGGAATGTTGAGTGGGAAGAAGCTTTTTTGTATATATATTTTATAATGGAAAATTTTTGTAATTATGTAAATTCATTTATTCGTTCATTCTTTCGTCCATAATCACGCTAAACCAATCCAGTGTATGCATACAAACTTTTAAAATGCTGTTAGGCTACAGTAAAAAAATAAATGTAACAATCAATTTCTACAAGTGTAAAAACACCAATACATTGATATTTCCTACATGTTCTCCTAATGACAAAGGCTGATCTAGACACCAGCAAATACAAATTTTCCATAACATCCCTCGTAAATGAGCAGTTTATTTTGAAAGTGGCATAAGTCACTTTTTTTGTTGATTGCACATGTTTTACAAATGAAAAGATACCGTTCAATTTTATTTAGTGTTGCCCTTAACTCGATTTTTTTGAAAAAGTGACTTATGCCACTTTTAAAATAAACGGCTTATATATAAACCAATAACAATCTTTTTGATCAATATCTTCTGTTTAATGTAAGAAAAAAGAAGTTTTTTCTTTGTTAACAAGATTTTCATTAGGTCAGTCAAAACATGATTAAAATTTATTATTTGTGTTGATTTTCGCAGTCAGGAAACTAAACAAAAAATATATATTTAATTCGAATCGTCTGGTTTTATGAGTAACTTAATTTGTATTTATTTATTGTTATAAATTTACATTTGGCCAAGCTGTATTTTATTTACGTATTTTATCAACATTTCATTGATAAATCAATCTTATTTGATTACATTAGATACATACAAACATACATATGTACATAGTTATTTTTTTTCCTTCTAAATTTTCTTATAACAATATTATGAACAAAAATCAGTTCAAATCAATTTTGAATTCAATACAAATCAAATTAAATATTTTACCTTTCCCACACTTTAGTAACCAACTAGTTATTGTTGTTGTTGGTAAAGTGGTTGTAAAATATTATTCGCGTACTTGACTAAATTAATCTCTTGTGAAAACTATCGGAAATGATAATTAATTATAATCTTTATCGCCGCCAACTTTGATTTTAATAAAATCAAATATTATTTTATACACCTTGTGAGCCGAAAAATTTAATAAATAGAAATACATGGACCAGTCACCCCAAAACAAAAAACAAATTAATGTGTAATTTGCAAAACAAGTTTATTTATTAATTCATCAACATGCAGACGAACAGACAGACCGACAGACAGACCGACAGACAGACAGACAGACAAACATATCTGCATACAAGAGAATCTGTACCTTAAAATGTACCAATCAATGAATTGCTTACAATTTTACACACAAATGTACGAGTGTATATCTATGAGTTTTTGTCTGTTTTTCAAACATGTATTCTCCTGTACTGTTGTTTTGTTTTGTTATGAATTTCAGTTAAATTTGTTGAGGTGTTTGAAAACAACTTTCATTCATTCATTATTGTTTCTTCAACAGTTTTTCAAATTCAAAAACAAATTAATTTTAATCAAAAGATTTTATTTAAATTGTTTATTATAAAACTTTGAGGTTGTATTTCTTTTTCTTTTTAATTTTGTTTTTAGTTTCTTTTTTCTGTCGATTCATCAACTGTGGCGGTATAATTATGGCTTAAAATTATGTTTCCCTGGCGCTATAAAAATTTATGCAAACCAATAGATTTTTTTTCTTTTTATTATCAATGTGTTTATGTGAACGATCGAGCAAACGAATCATGGAATGAATGAATGAGTAAACGTATGAGGTATCAATCCATCTTTCTATCTTAGAGTAAAATATTTATTGATAATAGAAACATACAACTTGTGAATAGGTATGTCCGTCCGCCCTTCCGTCTGTCGGTTTTACTGAAATAACCAACAAATGGTGAATGAATGAATGAATGTGTGAATGAAAACTTTTTTTTTAACAATTCATCTAATGTAAAATTTTTAAGATATCTTAACATTTGGAGTCTAAAGCAAAAACAAAAGCAAAATTCATTCATAAAACTTTAGTTTTGTATTTTATGAACGAGCATCTAATAGAGGAAAGAGAGAGAGACCAGGCCGTGAGGTGTTGCGTGCTTTGAACTCCTTTAGATTTAAATTTTGTTAGCGTGTACATTGTTGGCATCTATCTTGCTTTTTTTACATTGTTCAGTTATCTATTGAGGTTTGTTTCAGTGTTTTTTATGTTTTTTTTTTTTTTTTTTTCTGAAAATTGTTGTGTGTGTAATGATTTTAATTCATAGTTTTATTTTGCTATTTTTTTCTCAATGAAACTGGTTTTCTGATAGCTTATCTTCTTATAAGGCAGAGATTGCCAATATTTGCTTAAGATTAATAGTTATTAGAATTCATTCAATTTATGCGAGAAGTCTCCGAAATTAATTATTAGAAAAATTATTATTCTTTATTGGTGTAGCTGTTTATATGTTTGTATGTATTAGCATCAATTACAATAGTTAAATTCATATCCAACCCTTGTTGCAATAGAGTCATAACTCAAAATTAGTAATTTTGTAGAACTCGCTAACAACTTAAGGTAAAGTAAAACCTTATTATTCTTCCAAAAAAGGTGTAAGATATTTGAATGAAATTTATACACATTATGGAGACTGATATGAGAATTAATAATGCTGAATTATTAGCTCAAAATTCACATTTTTAGAGTTATGACTTTTGCATCAAAGGCTCGATATGTAGATTAGAAGTTTTCTTTCAAGAAAAAGTCCCGGCAAAGATATACATAATAATTTATTCTCTTATTGCTGAAGTTTTAAGCGACTGATCGTGTCTATAATATCAAATAATGGCGAAACGTTTTACAATAAAAAAAATTGTTTTTAGCAGAATTTATTTAGTTTTAAAATCTGTTTTTAATTTTCACCATTAAGTAAATCGAATTTCCAAAATTAGGTTCAAAATTTTTAGAAATCTGGTTTTATTTTTAAAGTTCAAAACTCAAAAAAATATGTTCGAAAATTAGTTAAAATTTTTTAAATGAAGTTGATTTTTTTTTTTTTTGTTATTGACTGATCCCTTTACTTTACTTAATTTTCGTTAATAAACATTCTGCTGACATGAACAGCTATTAGGTAATTTCACATCTACTATAGTACATATACATATTTCATCTTCTAAATAATCCGTCAATTGGAAATACGTTATGAAAGGATTTATTAACGATACAAAAAAAAAATTATTTCGGTATCAGAGTACGATAAAAGAAATAATAAGTTACAGTAAAACAAACACAAGTGCAAGAGTATTCTTTTTTTATGGAATTTTTAATATTTCTCAATGAAATAATTCCACTTGATTGTTTTTCTTGACCTTTAATTTAAAGAAAAATTATGCAAACATTTATAACCAAGTTATCAAATTATTATCCAATGCTTGACACATTCGATGATCTATTTCAAAACTTTTAAAGAAAATCTGTGAAAAGCTGATAATTCGCCACCTCTGATAAGTTTCTTGACTTTTAACATGAACAGTATGCACTCGTATGTATGTATGTATGTATGTATGTGGCTTAATATTGTGATGTGTAAGTTTGAACGTGTACATATTTTTGTCATTTCCATCCTCTTAAAGTTAAGCAGCGGCAACAACATCAGCATCAGCACCAGCACCAGCTCTAACGATCAAACGGCAAGAAAAGCAGCTGCCCATCCGGTCGGTCAGTGGGAATAAAATAGTAAAATAAGAAGAAAATACAAAAATTAAATCAAACAAACGAACGAGCGAACGAACAAACAAACTTGGTCAACAACGTGTCTTGGTCACTTTTGATACACACGCAAAATTAGAAATCAATAGAAACAGTGATCATACAGCCAGGCGGCGGTGGCTGGCTGGCTGGATGTGGGGTAGAAGAATTAAATAAAAATCAAGCGAAAATCTTAACAACTACATACAACATAATATGCAACAACAACTGATCTAATATAATCAACACATTTGTTTCTGAAAACCTTTTTGGTTTTACTTACTTCTAAACAAAACAAAAAAGTCCCAAGGTGTACCCATACCATCCATCCCATCCTTCCAACCATAAAATGACGAAAATAGCGAAAAATTACTAGTTTGCTGAACAACATGTTGTTTGCCACAAATGAATTGGAAATTTTCATCCATACTTGTTGTGTTGTTAACAGGTTTTTCTTCTTGCAATTTTCATAAGATCTAATGATATGCTCCCCCTTTTTCTTCTTTAGCTTAAAATATTTTACGGGTATATTTTCGCTGTTACTGCTGCTGTTGTTGTTGCCAACAAAGTGTTATTATTATTCTTATCAAACATCTGGGAGATATGGAAATGGTCAAGAAAACGCGATTAAAGAAGATCAAGCTACAATGATGTTTGGAGAAAAATGTTATACTTAGTTGTAGACTAAACAGATAAATACATCAACCTATTTTTAGTGTTTGGCTTGTGATATTAGAAAGAAAATCTGCATCCGTTTTATATTTATTCTTTACATACGAGTACGTACAGTAATTCCCACATAGACAGACGGCACTTGATGTCAGACGGTGTTAAGGAAATCGAGGATGTCAACTTGTGCGTTAAAGTGGCGCTTTTATTGTGTGCTTAACAAAAATCTTTGTCAGTTTATTGTGTAAGAGCACAAGCAGTTTCAATAGATATTAAAAATTATAAAAAGCTTTTGTTTGATCGCAAAACTAAAATGCGTTTTAAAAATCATCTTGTTTAAACTAAAAGTTAATTATATGTTCAAACGAACATTAATCAAAACTCACATTTAAGTTTAACTTAAGTTTAAAAATCAAACCAAAACAAAGTAGAACAAAAAACTCAGGAGATTGGGCATTCTAAGACATAATTCAGTGGCAACACTGTAATGTTAAATGTATAACATTCAATTAGTAGTGAGAAGTCTCGTATTCTATTTGCATTCGAAACGTGTTTCAACAGAGCTACCTAGCACGTAGTGAAAGCATTTACACATGAATACTGACGAGGTTTAGTGGCTTCTACCGAAAACAACGTTTGTTATCTTCAGCCGTGTAATTGAAATCTATAGAGATGTTTAGATATTAAATCTTTCCTTTGTTGCTTGAAATATGTTAAAAATGTCTTTTCAATATTTCTCTGATTATTAGATTTACAAAATTTAGCCTGCATAAATATCAACAAAAATCTTTACATTGAATATAAAATCAAGAAATAAAAGCTAATTTTTTTACCACCCAATACAACACCTTTCGTAATAAACATCATATACATATGTATGTGTATGTATGTGTATATACGCACACTCGTATGAATGTATCCCATTCTTCACCTATTTCATACAAATCTACATTAGTTTAATCTATAAACTTCAACTCTATCTTCATTAAATTTAAAATAGGAAAAACTAGGTCCGGAAGTTCCCAACCATGTAATAACAGTTAATGTGTTACATCGAACCTAATAACCCCAGTAAAGAAGTGGAAAAATATTGGGAAAAAAGCAACCAAACGATCAGGATATATTTCCGCAAGAACTGGTTCTTTTTTTTTATTTTCTGGAGTCCATTATTTGATTTTGTGGTAGCAACAGCTAGTGGTGAGAGAAAAAACATAAAATACCGAAAGCATGTCGATAGAAGTATTATTAATTAATGGAAAAATAAACTAATAAAACACATACTCGTAGTCGAGTAGTCCCAACCGCGTTCGTTCGCATGCATATTCAATCCCAGGCTTAGAAAAAGGTGATTTAAAACTAATTACCGCAAGATGTCTAGCAAAAATAAGAGTAAAACAAAAATTATTTATATCTTGTCCAACTAAATTATGATAATTATATGTGGGATTTTCATGTTAAAAAGAAAAGAAAATAAAAGAAAAAGAAACAACAATTTGTGAAGCACTATAAAATTTATTTTATTGCTTTCATTCAATATCAAACATAAAATTTAAATACTCGTAATGTTTGTTAAATTTTTCTCAATATCGATGGACAATTATCCACTAAAGCTCTTTTTTAATGAATGCTAATTAAAAATTACAGAAAATAAAAGAAACTCCCTCCACTTGTATTTAACGATAGCGGTAAGAACACCCACATAGAGTTTATTGTTATGCCAAGCACCCTACAATTAAATGTTTACTCTCAAAGGTGGTAGAAAACATTTTTAGTTGTAAACTATAAAATATTTAATGTTTCATTTTGGGGGTAAAAAATACTTTTTCGGCAGAATTGATGAGTTATGCTGCTGGTCAATAAAAAAATAATATATTTGTTATGGGTTAGCTAAACTATATGCATTTCGTTAGATGATTGAAAAGTTTTCAAACTCATTTACTTATACACAAACTCTTAATTAAGAAATGGGAATTATTAAAGAACAAGCACAATAGTTCACTACTTGGTTAATAAGGCAAACGAAGTCTTTTTTCATATTTAAAAAAGATATAAGCAATACTTCTGCTTACAAACCTGAGGGCAAGAGACATGATTTCAAGTGTCGGTTTTGACAAATCTTATGTGTCCCTCACCAAGTCGTATATAATATTTTATAAGGGCCTTTCATTAACCGCTTCCTTCTTTTAAATAAAACAAAGTGTGTGTGAGATATCGAATTTTTTTATCTTTTGAAAGACCTGTTGATGCCAATATGTATTTAAATGTCCGCTACGGCTTCTTTATGTGGAGCGCATTCGAAATGTCTAATTTTTCATGTATCTGACTGAATATGCCCAATGGAATGGGTTATGTTGGCTTAGAGGACCACTGTGGTTTGTAGCTTATTCGCATGTACCTGCGACCCCACCAAAAAAAAAAAAAGGATTAAGGGGGTCAAATCGCACAATCTCGATGGCCAGTACACATCACCTCCACGTGAGATGACCATGTCCTCAACTCGCTTGTGCAAAATATCCAATATGGCATGAGCTGTGTGGCACGTAGCGTTGTCGTGCTGAAACCACATGTCGTTGGTGTCCAGATCATCCAATTCAGGCCAAAAGAAGTTGGTAACCATCACACACTATTGATAGTGATGGCCTGGCCAACATAGTTCTCAAAGAGAATTATGGACCGATGACGCCGCCAGCCCCAAAATCCAGACCAAACAGTTACATTTTCGGGATGCATTGGACGCTCTTGGATCTCATGTGGATTAGTATCGTCCCAAATTCGACAATGTTGTTTGTTCACGTACCCATTCATGGGCTTCATCGCCTGAAGATGATTTTTCGATGAAAATTAGGTTCAGTTGCCAACACCCATTTCGATAAAAGAATTTTATTATTTTCACGTGTTCTTGAATTGTACATTTGTCCATGGTGATTTGGCAAAACAGACTGAATAAATGACAACTAATATGACAGATCTTCAAAACAATGGCCGTTATCAACGGTCAAAGTTCAGAAGTCCTTGTTGGAAGACCATTTATGATCTTTTTTTTTATTTTTGCCAATATTCAATACGAATCCTCTTAATACAAATCCTGAAACATCGTTCATGTCTCCAACTCTTCTCGTGAGTTCGGAAAGCCGATTTCATATCAATGGCTTAATATAAAAAAGGCGTAAGTCGATTTTTTTCAAAAAGCGTTTTTGCCTATTCTGTTAGATAAATGTCAAATAACACAATGCTTTCAAAATAAAATAAATTGAAGCATACGATTTGTTGCCTTTTTTTATAAAAATTGCACTAAAACATTTTTATATGTACTTTAAAATTTACGGACTTTATTGCGATTTGTCCTTCAAACTTAAAGGAAAAATAAAACGAGTTACGCCTTTCTTATATTAAGCCATCGATATACAGACATACTGACAGACTCTCCGGCTCATTCAATTTCCCTATACATATATGTATAAGGATCCAGAATATACACAAAATTCATATGAGAACCATATCATATGGAATGACAATCGTATAAATCCGTTTATGCTGAAGTGTATAAAAATTTATAACAAATTCAGAATATTTTCAAGTGTTCTTAGTGCAACATTTGATCTGTTGCTGGCTTCAAGTATAAATATGTATGTTTAAAAACAAATTTATTGCACCACTATCGCTTTCATACTAATTACAAATTAAAAATTATTGCAAATATTACAAATTTATTTAGAATCCAGTAGAACTGCATACAACGAGCAGAAGTGAACTTGCAAGTTCAGATACATTTTCAATACAAATTCCGAAGAACAAAAAAATGCCATTTAATTGTTATCAAGCGTATAAAATAAAAAAAATAATAAAAAAAATAATGTCTAAAATGAATGCTGTGAATGAAATATGTAAAATATAAATAGTTTTCAATTGATGAAAGAACAATAAATGGAAAATAATTATAATGATGTCATGCATATGAACTAAAATTAATTTTGTAAAAACATTCTCATTTAAATTCGAATTGTAAAGAAAGAAGAATTAATTATAAGTACATTTGAAGCCTCAGTAATTACCAGGGAAAACGCAAATATGAAATTTCATTTTTTTCCTATGCAATCAATTTGTTAGTAAATATTGTAGCATATTTTACATTTTGCAGCATTGGGATAGAGCACATTAGGGAGTCGCTACAAGAACTCGGTGTTAGTATCATCCAGGTGGAGTGGATAGTTCTCATGCTTAGCAGTAAGATTATCAACTCGAGTATGGTGAGCGAAGGCCTGAGGAGGTTAGTGACATAAGGTACGCCGCAAGGGGGAGTATTATCCCCCATTCTGTGCCTGCTAGCTGTAAACGTTATTCTCAGGCGTTTTGAGAGGAGCGGTCGAAAGATAGTCGCCTACGCTGACGATGTAGTATTGCTGGTAAATGTGAAATTTCTTCCCACCATCAGCGAGGTTATGCAGGCACCGCTTAACGAAATGTCTTTCTGAGCTATTAGTAAGGGACTAGGGATCAACCCGGTCAAAACGGTCAAAACGGAAGTAGTTCTCTTTACTAGGAGATACAAAATAGATAGTTTTTTGCTACCTAGGATTGGCGGGGTGGAGTTAAAACTAGCAAAGGAGGCCAAATACTTGGGTGTTTTCCTAGATAGCAAACTTTCTTGGAAAATAAACAAACAAGAAAGGCTGAAGAAAGGGCTCAATCCCTACTATACATTCAGGAATTCCATTGAGAGGAACTGGGGTCTGCGACCGAAGGTGTTAAATTGGATTTATACATCTGTTGTCAGGCCGGTGATTTCTCATGAATGTGTCATATGGTGGGAGGCATTGGGGAAATATATTCATAGGAAGCTGCTTGCTAAGGTCCAGAGGTGGGCTTCGCTGGGTATTACTGGGGCCCAGGGGAGCACCCCTCAGGCTGCCTTGGACGTCATCCTTCACCGGCTTCCCATTGAAGAATTTGTGTTGAGAACAGCGGCAAGGCATTTGCTCAGGCTTACGGAAGCTGGTTTTGTAAGGTCAGGACTTACAGGTCATACATCACTCTTGAAAAAGATTATTTTTAGCGTACGGGAGACCATATCCCCTGGTTTTACGGACTCCAAGGTTGTTGAGACTATTTTTATTAGAATGCCTTCACTAGTCATTCCGGATAGGGATCTTTGGGTCAAATCTGATAGACTATACGAGGGCTGCGCGGTCTTTACAGATGGATCGAAAATGGAAATATGCACGCGTGCTGGCATCTATTTTTTAGGAACAGACATTCGTAGGTTTTTTAGGCTACCGAATGAATGTAGTGTATTTCAGGCTGAGATGCTAGCGATTCTCAGGGTCACGGAACTAGTGACAGAACACGTAACTGAAGGCGTGGAAGTAACATTCTACGTTGACAGTCAGGCAGCGCTAAAAGCTTTGAAGGGGCATAGTGTCAAATCGAAGCTGGTCAGCAAGTGTAGGCGATCTCTTAACTCGCTTATGGACAAATTCAGCATTAGGCTATGTTGGGTACCAGGACATTGCAATATTGAGGGAAACGTAATCTCTGATGAGCTGGCTTGAATAGGGTCAGCATTAGATGTGACAGTTAGTGACAGGTCGGTTAAACCTCCAATTAGCACAACCAATCATTCCTGGAGGAATAGAGAAGACAACGACAGAACAAGACTTAGGTAAATCTGATCTGCTTATAGGTATGACTAGAAAGGTTTTGAGAATCTGAGTAGGCGCGTTGTCTGGCCATTGCTCAGTTAGAGCGAGGACTAGCATATGGTAAAATGGCACTCCGGATTTTTGTAGGATGTGTGAGGATGAAGAGGAGCCAGAAACTATAGAGCATATCATCTGTCATTGCCCAAGGCTGCAACGCCATAGGCAAAGATGGCTGAGCAGACGTTTCCATGAAGGCATTAGTGATATCGCGAAGTGCAAACTTGAGGATATCAGGGGTTTTATCATGGAAATTAAGTGGCTGAATGATGGATGATAAGGGCTCTTTGTTTCTCCTGGGGCAGTAGACTAATTAGTCAATAAATTAAAAAATTAAGGGAATCACAATGGATCCAATTGGGTCTCCGAGTGGATGTGTATTTCACACTACCCTTCCTAACCTAACCTTGGAGGGTGGTATTGGCTGAAGTGGTTAGCGCGTTGACTACTAAGCAAGCAATGACTTGGGGCCTGGGTTCAAACCCTGGTCAGAGCAAGTCAATAAACATCATTAATTTCTCCAATGTACATTAGTGAGACATTGCTAATGTACACAACATCGCCCTCCTTCGTCGGTTAGCAGAAACATCGGCGAAGTAAAACAATTCATAAAATGCCTGCCAATACAGCTTAACAAAGTTAATGCGTCTACCTAACACCGGAGGCGCCTCAACACTGCCTTAAAAAGTAACATAACGCGCAGGGCAGAGTTGTGAAAGAGTTAAGTCTTCTAAATTTTCAACATCTATCTTCTCTACCCTATCCCTCTCCCTGAGTTTCGGCACAGTGCATTGCATACGTAGGGGTCATCCCCTGAGTGCTGGTCCTAATTAAAAAAAAAAAAACCTAACCTACATTTTGCAGCATAATTTTGCATATTTAATATTACACCCCTTATTTAGGGCAATTTTTTACAATCATTTTTTTCTTCATACTTTAGCTTGTTTTAATGTTAGTATAAAGCAAATATTTCGCTTATGATATTTTTACTTGCTTTAGAAGTTTTTCAAATTAACAATCTTATTCATATTTCTAAGGTTTCAATTGATGATAATGATGCTTTAAAGGGGAAAATCAGTCAGTACAACTTATTTATGTAAAAGTAAAAAATGGAAAAACTCATCTTCATCCGATTGTAACATCAATCTGTTTTTAAACAAATTTTCGAAAGGTTGAATAAAAATTAAATTGCTTTGATGTATTTCTGCCGTCATTATGATGACAAAACTAACAACAAAAGTTGTAAAACCCATAGAAGAGCCCATGAAATGCATAAGAGAACGAGAACATGACACTTCGCATTCATATTGATGACACTTTGTCATTATACTCGTATGTATTTCGCATCAACATGAAAAAGATGCAAAAATAAGAAGTAAAAACAAATAATAATAAAAAAATTTGAATCATTCCTTTCATGTCATTGGTATTGATGGCAAACAACTGGTCTAAAGGATGACATTGCAATGATGACAATTGTCACCTTGACAATTGTCATCTTTCTGTTTGTGGAGAAATTTGTTTATGAATGTTACTTTGGATTGCATTTCGACTTCTTTTAAGACAAATAAACTAAAATTCAAATAAAATAGTAACAGAAGGTGTAAAGTTAATAAGGCAACATTACAGGCCAAATATAAAATATGACATCGAAATCATAAATGAAAATAAATTTATATTTATTTTCTATTATAAAATATTTCTCATTATTGAGAATCTGAGAATTTCAGAAAATGAAAGCAACTCCCGCTTTAAATTACTCGTACATTGTTTATTATTATTTCCATTACAATTCAAGGAGTGTTTCACACAATTTGTTTGTTAATGAATGATTGAAAATTAACATAAACTAATGAATGAAGAAATACATAGATACATACATACATACATGTATAAATGATCGTCCAACACGGCCAACCATGCAATTCAATGAATGAAAATTCATTTTAGCGTAAAAATAACTATTCATCATTGCAAAATTTCAACGTCTAGATTGCGATAACAAACAAACAAATAATAAAATAAATTTTTTTTGCTTGTGTTCGAATTGCAACACTTTATTTTATTTACAAAAAAATAACAAAAACAACAAAGTTTTTTATCTAAATTTATAACAAACACACAATTGTTATAAGGAAAAAAAAAAACAAAACAAAACAAACGAAAAATACAGTTGTGAGCTAAAATTAAATATTTTTTTTTAAATAAATAACAACAACCTTTTATCGTTTTTATTTTAATTTCAATTTTAAAATAAAGCTTTAAATCCATGAATGAATCTTTAAAACCAACAGCCCAAACATAAAATCGAGAGAAGGAGGAGAACTAGAAAAAAGATGATGTATTAAACGAATAGAGCAAAAAAAAATTGTATTTAATTTGAGGCAAACTAGCCATGATTAGGAACATCCGGTTTACTAACCGAAAAAAGCTACACACATGAACTCAACATGCGTTTTAAAATTATTTTATTCTTTTTTCAGTTTTATTTTAAAACAACACAACGTAAAAAAAGGAAAATTCGAAACCGAATCGGTAACAGAAACAGAGATACAAAAACAAAGTATTAGTAAAGTGATGAATATTTTTCTTTTTTTTTTTTAATTTTAGACTTATAGCATGCATATTATATGATTATTTTCACTTATACTAAGACATTAATATCGGTGAAGGGTTAAAGTAATTTCGTCAATTAAAGCGAGGAATAATATGTTCCACTAATTCAGCACAACGGGCGAATTTGCAAAAAGGTACACAAGAAACTAGATACACAAGAAACTAATTTTTATTAGATATGAATACCTTATATGTACAATAAATTTCAGTGTTCTTAACACAGTAGTGTGGTGCGACTCGCAAAGAATACAGCAAGAAATAAGTGCTTATGCCAGGACCGCCAACCATACAGCAACACTTTGCGAAAGCGTTAGAGGTATATTATCACCAGGCTTATCAATAGCATTTAACTTATACAGCTTCAGTTGTTTAGCAACAGCCCAGCCCAAAAATGGTTGACATTTTTCGTCGGAAGTAAAAACAGCCACTATCAGTGGCTAAGCTTCAGTCACAGCAGGTCACAGAATCCTGCCACCAGTGATGGTAGCACGATGAACACCAGCATATCCGTATCCAAGGAAATGTAGTATGCATTTCGCAGCACATCGTTAGATGAGTCTTATGTGAGGCATTTATCTGCTGCGCCTACCCTTTCCCGTGCATCGCAATAGAGATTGGATTTCTATAGACTTTGATCGTTAACGGAGACCTTAAGTGCTTGATCACCTTCTACCAGAACGAGCGTAGGTTATGCCATTTCATTTTCTATCTTATTACCACATTTATGTTGCTCTGCTGTTTCAGGGATTGGATAGTCTTTAGCAAAAGGTAATGTCTGGAAAAAGGCAATTATTCTCTGGCTCAAAAAGTCACAAAGATATAGAACCATGCCTTCCAGGATCTTGCAAATGATCAATTTTCCAAGAAATACTGGTAATGTAAAATCAACATCATTCCTTGTTGAACGTCATAACAATTCTTGCATACATACACTTTTAGCGAAATTTAAATACGAGAATTACTTCTAGTATAAAATTTATACCATGGCTATTTCTCAATACAATATTGTTGATTAATTTTTAATGTTTAACACTAAAATTGGACAATGAAATCTTGCATGAAATGTTGCATGAAATTTTTTTTCAATCGTTAGACGCAAACTCAGGGGTGACCTCTGCTTATTCAATACATGGTGCTGAACTTAACAAAAGGGATTTTCTGTACTGCGCAGGGGTGTTAGATTACACTGAACTCAGGAATGTAGAAAATCTTTAGTAATTATCACCGTTTCAGATAGTAGAGAAAATATTTAAGGGCGGCTATGCAGAAAATTTTTAGTAGTAGTAGTAGTTTATCTATATTAATTTGTGTTGGCTTTAATTACAAAAAAAAATCTGTATTGAGCGGCCACAAAGACTTTATTTAAAGTTGATCCAAATTCGAAGCCGGTTTCGTACGCTGAAAAACCCGTTTTACATCAAATCAACGAACTCCCGTTCCTTGAATTAAATTCTTTGAAATTCAACGTATTATACCTTGTTTCAGTAAAATATTCCTTGAAATTAAAAGTAAAATTTTATATATTTATGAACTCAACGTTGAAACCATTATTTGATTTTATTGGTTGAATTAAACAATGAACTAGTTTTTTGATTTAACGTATAATACGTTGAATTTAAGAAACTCGCTCATTTATTTAAGCACAATGAACAATTACGTTGATTCAAAGAACCTGTTCCTTGATTTTAAGTAATATACGTTGATTTTGTTGTATGAATACGTTGGATCAAGGAATAAATTCTTAAAAATCAACGAACAGTTTCAACGTAAGGTTTCTTAACTTCCTGTTCCTTGGGTGAAAAATAAGGAATAAATTCGTTGAATCAACGAATTTTTTTCCTTGAATTTAAATCCTTTTTTGGTTGAGTGTAACATGAACGCGGTTTTGGAAATATCTGAGAGAAAAAAAATCTTAATGCATTGCGGAAATTTCTCAATATGCGAAAAGAAAAAATATTCAACAAAATGAAATATGTATGTGCCAAAATATATGAGAAAAGTCCAAAAATTCTCCCTCAATGAAAGAAGACCCAAAACGAATTCCTTATTTAATTTGCCAATTTCTTTATAAAATTAAATAATTCTAAAAAAACAAGAAATGAAATAAATCCCAATATTTTTGGAAGTTATTTCATAATGTAATAACTCCCAAAATGTATGGAAATTTTTTGGAACTTATTTATTTTTTTATGTTATGTATTTCGTTGGGCGTTATTTCATACAGCCTAGTTAGTCCATTACTTTGTTCCCTACCCAATGATTGTATGTATTCATAAGATATATGGTAAGAATCTTGATCGTATATAGTTGTGCATATATTTGCTTAAAACTTTTATATAGTTGTCTTGGAAAGATAATGACAGTGAAGATTATACTGATGCCACATATACTCGTACTCAGATGTACACAACAGCAGCACTTGAGCTCTTGTGATGCTGATGATGGTTATACCCTATATTTGTAGCTTCAATATTGCTTTACACTTCTTTGCATTTTAATACAATTACCCAGCAAACATACGGCTGTGATCTCAAATCTTTTACTAGCGGCAGTCTTTTTTTAATATAGTAACGGCTCTGATCATTAAATCAGTAGATTTAAAATTGCACGAGTTGCAAACATAATAATCCGATACCGATTCCGATACGCATATTGAAATTGAGCTCAAGTAAAAGTTAACAAAACTCAAGTAGAGTAATTCTTCTATTATACAAAATGACAGTGTTTATTAATGAGCCATTCAAATCATCAAAATTTTCAATACATTTCAGTTTCTCAACTTCAAATTTTCAAACAACAAAACATCTGCAATATTTAGGATTTTACAAAATAAAGGATGGCATTCAGTTTAGATTGGCTCAAGATTTAAAATTGATATTAATAAGATTTAAAAGACAACGAATTTAATTTGAGATCGTGTTAAAATTAAATTAAAATTATAAAAACAACATTGCAAAAGATAAATATTTAAAATTGATATTAATAAGATTTTTGTTTAAAAAACAAAGTGCTCTCAAATTTTGCGGAGATAGACGATTTCTCAAATCCGTTTGAAGCAGACTTGCAGTGGAAAATAGTCTCTCAGATGCGACAGAACTCATTCGAAAACTTAAGTATTTCTGCGCAATTTTCTTTAAGTTTGGGTAGGATATGTCATTGCGCCAGTAAACAAGAGGGTCTGCGTCTCTAGGAATATTAGGAGATCTTGGATAGAGGCTCATCCTCCTCGGATTCTCTTATAATTTTTTTACATACGCTCCAAAGGCGAGTACTTCTCGTAGACTTATCAGAACTTTTGCGAGGTGCAGGGAGGACTTCGTCTTGAACACTTTCGGAATGTAGAGTCATGTTAAGCAGCTCAATAAGACGTTTTTTTCGGTAGGATTGAAGTCGATTGTCTTTGAAATATTCGAGCTTTGTATCGAGGCTCAAGAATTGTAGATAAATAATAATTTTCATTATTCTCTAATGCCTCAAATCTTTCATTCAGAGGTGATGCTAAGTTAGTCGCAAATTTTTGGGACTCCAAACTACTCTCCATCTCCGTTGATTCAAGTATTATGTTTTCTAATAATTTTCGATGAGTGTTAACTAGCGGATTAGTGTCAGACAATGTAGCAGTGGCTTTGCTTATGGATTTTGTAGCCTCTAAATTTGTACTCGTACATGTTGTCATAGGGGCTGAGATGTCAGTTGTTATTTTAAGTTGTAATTGTTATACAACACATACAAGATTTAGCATTGAGAGAACATTTCATTACTATGGTGCAAAGCAAAATAGAGGAAACAAATTCATTATGTATTCTGTTTTGATTTTATATTCTGCTTTTAATATGTTATTTCTCATAGTTGTCATGCAAAAAAAAGAGTTGAAAATTGAATATTTTGTTCAAAAAACTCTAAAGAAAAATATAAGAAGTATCGACGTATCGAGAGTAAAATATCGCCGATATCGATATATCGGAAAACCAGAAGTATCGCCGATACAAATACAATGTTTACAATTCGTATCTGTTTTAAATGTATTTGTACGAAAGAGAAAAAAGACTGTCGGTATCGTAAAGTAGGCAATAAATAATTGGAAAGTGAAAATAATAAGGAAAATATTTCAAAATCAAATCAGCATTGTTTACAACTCACTTCAGCATACAGTCAGCTATTCCATTTTTTGTATACGATAATTCGTATTATGAGTTTTATAAAATTGCTTGTGAATCATAATACAAAAAATATATTTCAGTTGGGTTGTAGTATTGATATCTCATCTTAGTTGAGGAGGAAGGTAAATTATTGCAATTTTGGTTTAAATGCTACCAAGCCTTTTTTAGCTAAGACACCGAATTATTTCAATTTTGTCGCTTACACAGTTGCTGCCCTAAGCTTTTCATATAATTTTATGTTTGTTGGGCAATGTATCACCAACACAACCGTACGACATTGGGGCGTGAGTGAGAGTATCTGTGTGAATTTGATAGTAGAGAAAAGAAAACATTAACAGAAGGATAAGAGGCAGGCCTATGACTTCATAGTAAACGACTGTGACAACAGTTACAACTGGTGCTCGTACTTTGAGTGCAACGTCTATGCTGCTGCTATTGTGGGCACTCGCATTATTTTACTACAATTCGTATTGCCTTTTTTCACTGATGCTGTATAATGATGGAATGATTTCTGTTGCTGTTGTTGTTATTTTCATAGATCTTTTTTATCCATTACTGATCATTATAATTATTATAATGATGATGGTTCTTTTAGCTACTCGACTTTAGTTATTTTTATATTCTTTTTTTTTTTTTTTTTGTTTTTCCTTTTTTATATTATTGTTATTTGTGTGTTTTTACGAGTATCTATGTATGTTTTTATGTATGTATCATTATTTTCTATGTCAGCAGCAGCAACAGTAACGATGTTGAAACGTTACTGGGATCGTCGTCTGTCTGATAATGTTTGGCTACTAGTATTAAGCTTTAATTTGTTTTTATTTCTTCATTTCAGATTTTAACGTTTCGTGTTCATGTTCATTGATCTTATTTTTTTATAGAAATTCTTTTGCCTTTCGTGCATTTCCTTAGATGAAGATTCTGTATAAGAATTTTTATTAATTTGTTCATAAAATATTTAAAGCATTGCGATCTTTCGCAGTAGCAGCAGATCATTATTCTTATTTGATGCCGGGGGCCGTCATAGTCATCACTGTCAGTTTGATTTAACAAACCATTTACAAATCTTTTGTTGTACTATTTATTCTTTCTAATTGCTAAATTTAAATATTTTAATTGTTCTACTTTAACATTTGAGTGTCTGATAGTTGTGTTTATTTGCTGTAAAGAATTAATATTATAATGTTTTGTGAAAGAAGACATTTAAATGAGGAGACTATTGCAAAAAACAAACCAAAAAAAAAAAGATTTTGAAGTTTGTTAGTTGATTATTCTTTTAGATTTTTTTTTAATTATCTTTTAAAATTAAGCTTGGGATTTTTCTATTTTCATCAAATTTTTATTTTCACATCGATTTTTATTTTTGTTAAAATTAAACCATTTATTAATTAATTTCAAAGTCTTGACTATTACCCATTTCAGAGAACCTCAATTCCGATCGAAATTGGTTTCCGAAAACTGAAAGTTGTTTGTAATCAAATCTCAATGGGTTTTTCTAATAACTTCATTTGTAGTAAACCATAAAAAGCATGCATACTTTTAGGAGCTCAAGTAAAATAAGCTTTGCATGTTAACAGAAAAAGCTAATTGTGAGCTTTGCTAGTAAAAACAATTTAAACAAACGCCTAGGGGAAAAACAATATTATTTATCCCTGTAAAATCGAAATACAAAATAAAGGTAGTCGGGAGAAAGAAAATCTTGTAATCCGCGATTAAAAGGCATAAAATTTGCTCTGTAAGTTTATGTAAAACATCACGAACAAAATTTGTTTTTATTTCTTTCCTGAAACAGATGACCAAAATGCTTCTACAAAGCCGATGTTGCAGCCCAAAATGTTTTTAAAGCCAGCCAATTTCAACTCCAGAAATTATTGAAAACTTAAAAAAATGGGCTTAAGAGTTAATTTCTCACTAAGTCGTCGCTAGTACTAAAGTATCCCTTATAAAACCGGATTTAATGAGGATAATTTACATTAAAAAAATGTGTCTTATGTAACATTTCACCAAAAGCCGATATACTCGTAGTAAGAGAGCTGCAGACATAATATATGATTTCGTTGTACAGTTTAAAATTTTAAGCCAAAGTGATTGTTCGTCAGCTCAAGTAAGTAAAATTTTTATCGGGGATTAGATAATATTGAACACGCTGAACAATAATAAAAACGTTTCTAACTTTTGTCTAAATCAATATGATTGAAATAAACATACAACAATATCCATATTGAAGGAGTTTGGCGACTTCCCCAAATACATAGCATTATGTTCTGCTATGTGGATTCTGAAATTAATTAACGTTAAACTTTCCCTTGATACATAACTGCTAAACAATGAATATTTAACTTAGTGCAACCATCTCTCTATGAACTTCTTAATATGCAGTCATATAGAATGGCTAAGTCCATCACAACAGATAAATATCTTTTCAAGTACGAAACAAATCAATTAAATTTATTTATCATTAATTACATTTAATTAACAACATTAATACGAGTACAAAAAGGAAAATGCTTTTATTTCACATGACTCATATGAAATAATTTCAATGTACGCGACTACAAAAGTTATTTCAAATATGAAAGCACAGAAAATTTTGACAAGTGAGTGTGGAAAATATCATTTAAAACATTGGAAAAGAGCAAAAAAAGAAAAATTATAAAAATATGACATGCAGTTTACAATAAAAAAAATAATATATTTTTAAAACTACAAAAAACACAAAGTCAACCAATTTATAAAAAAAAACAAAATTTATAATCGATTTCATAATTATTTATTTTGTTGCGCATGCGCACCTTTTAATTTGTTGTACTATTAAATGCAGCGTAAACAACAACAACAACAACAGAAAAAACACTAAAAAAAATAAACTTGAGAATGAAATGATGCGTTAAATTACTTAAAAATACAATTTTATTCATTTATTCGACAACCATAGATATTTTGTAAAAATGGTTTTGTAAAAACAAATAAACAGGGTTTTCGAATAGAACATGTAAATTTTAATATTCATAATAGAAAAATATTATTAATACATATATTTTATTTAATTGAAGAACTCGTAAAAAATATTCAAATACCAATAAATAGCACAAGATCATCGATTGCATATGAATTTTAAGGGATCAACAGACTTATCGCTGCCACCACCACCTATTTGAATACCCTTTTTAGATATCACATCATATCTGCATGTTCCGATATTAACATAAAACCCATTAAAAATATACTTGCAAGTTGCAACATTGATGGGCATTAAATATTTATATAAAGGAAAAAAATTTATATAAAACGAATACAAACAGAGAAAGAAAAACAGCAAAAGACAGATATGAAAAAAAAGTAATAATATCAAATGTTAAAACGTTTAAATTTCAAACATCATTTAGTTAAAGGTGGTTGTAGCAACAATGCAACAAAACTAAAATAAATAGTATACTTTTATAGACGAAAAAAGCACGCTTCATTTGTTTTATTGACTCTTACTAGTGTGTTGTTTGTTGCTGCATTTTGATATTCGACGTGGTGTTGCATTTAACTAGTCTGGTCAATTGTACGTATTTTCTTTTCGATTTTTTTTTTGTTTGGTACGCATGCGCCACTTTAAATCGAAACGATTTTACGAGTGTTTGATCCAAATAGCCGCGGTGGCAGAAGCACGATCGACTGATCCATCGACCGATTATTACATTATATTTAATATCAAATGTATTCGTTGGACGAATGAATATTTTTATTTAGTAGGTATGTACTCGTATGTATGTATGTATAAGTACGTTTGTATGTATGTAATTATGATTGTATGTATAAATGAATGGATGGATGAATGAATGAATGAATGGATGATTTTTGTTATGACCATAGAACTGGAAAATTGTTTGCAATATTATTTACTAGACGCAGGTGCATTTTCATTTACTAATAGATCGCATGTGCATTATCTGCTACGATTCAAAATATAAATTTCATATTGAACATTCCCAGCAAACAAGTGGAGGTTTTTCCGAAAATTCAGGTTACTTGAAAACGCATTTTCGCATAACATTTTCGTTTACATTTGAAAGAAGCACATTTCGATACAAAAAACTTGGGAGTTCAATGAGGGTGATTACTCTTGGTTGAAAACTGCTCTTGCATACGTTGGAGATCTTGCAGGTATAACTTATTTACATACTTTGTTATTGCATTGCTGCAAACTGATGAAAATAAGCTAGACTTGCAAGATCTGCAATGAATACAATACTAAGACTGATTTCCGCTATTGTTTGATGTAATTGGTCTTGTAAATTTGCAAGTGCAAAAAATCGTACATCCTGTATAAAAATTTGTATATTTCGTTATTGCTTTTCATAAAAAACCAATTTGTACAAGACCGTTTGCATAAAAATACCGGACACAGTCACTTATTTGTTTATGTGTGCACAATATTCCGTATTCGCTGCAAATGACATTGCAAAAATGCAAATACAAAAAAGCTTGCAATTTTTATGAAAAGCCACAACAAAATACATAAAATTTTTGTTGAATTTCATAAAGCAAAGCTACGATATTTTCATTCGAACTTTTGCAAGACCATTGTAATCAAAGAATGAACGTCGGCCGTTATAGTTTTTAGGGAAATAGTTTTTCAGCATACCGAATTTAACGTTATAGTTATATATTACGTATACGACTAGAATTACATATTTTTCTATTTATTGCACTTGTCAAATTACACAGTGCAACATAATGAATTTCTTTATGAAATCTACCACCATTTTATTTTTCTTTTATATTAAGTATAATGCTCTGTTAAAAAATAGTAAAAATCTAACATTTAAAGTATACGTTCTTTAGATTTTTTATAAATGTATTTTTTTTAATTTTTTATTTTTTGTTTTCGAAGAGATTTTGGTAAAGGTTTCCTGACGATCTTTATTAGCGTTAGTGAAATTCGCATAGGAACGGCTACAATACACCTTACTTACGAGACAATTTTAATGTGTTTTAATAAAACTTTAGAATTTTTCTAAATTGTAAAATATTAATTTGGGAAAAATAATATTAAATGTTTCTTCTAATTTCTTCGATCTTTTTATTAAATTTATTTTCAGCCTGATTTTTGCAAGTTAAAGATCCACTTTTTTGTTTTTTATAAAAAATAACAATAACAAATTTATTTTTAAACCAATATTTTGCTACCAAGCAATGGGTAGCTTCTTCGGGGTAAATGTTTCGTTTAAATATTATAATTTCATATAAATATTAACGTACTTCATTGAATAGTATTATATATAACCCTGAAGAAGCTAACCATTGCTTGGTAGCGAAATATTGGTTTAAAAATAAATTTGTTATCTTTAACTCGCAAAAATCAGACTGAAAAGAAAAAAAATATTTTTAATTAAAGTTTTAAGTTCTTGTTTGCTGGGATGCCGTTATTATATTTTTTCCTCCTTTGCAGTGGTAAATGTTGGTGGTAGTGGTTGATGTTAATACAGTCATGTATTTTAATCGTATATTGGGTTGTTGTAACTGTTTTCAATTTATTGATCAAGTTTTCTTTTTGAATTAGATACTAATTTAAGACACTTTGAGAAAAAAGTTTGATTTATTTATTAATGAATTTTCCGATTTTTTTACAAAAAAAAATGTTAATTTATTAAAAAAAAATGTATGTACCGACGAACTCTAGCATTTAAATGAAAATGAATTTAATATTCGAAATATCGATCCATAAATCGATTATTTACGATCATAAATAATCGATTTCTATAAAAAAACCAAAGTTACAAGTATATGTCGCTTAAGCTTTTCTTGTGGGTATGGCGCGCGGCATGGTACAATTTCTACACGCTAAATAAATAAATAAATATTATGGTTGTAGCAAACAAACTATTTTTATTTGTGTTTTATTGGTTTTGTTTAACACTGGTTGTCGTCATAATTTTTAGCTAAACTGTTTGAAAAAACTTTTTCCAATTATAAAAGGACAATTGTAGCTCATAAATAAATTCTGATAGTGTCTCTCGGTGTATGTCCCCTCATATTCACTAATACACCTTATTTTATACACTCATACTGATGACAACATTACCAACAACTAAACAGACATTTTGATTTGTCGCACATTTTCAATTTTTTCCAATCATTCGTATGATTATTTGTACATATTTGCAAATATCCTGTATTATTGATTTTGTCAATACCCAGACTTGCGAAATTTTTAAGCTCTATTATTAGCTCAATGCATATTACGAGTACAAAACAAAACATGTAGAGTTGCATCTTCATATGCCTCAATCGATGTAAGCAACGTTTCATTATAGTTTTAGTTTGCTTGGCTTGATTTGCTCACTTTAATATTATTTCTTAAGAAAGATTCAGAGAGTGTAACGATAATGTCGAAATCTTCGTTAGCATCTGGTTAGTTTTTTATTTCTTTTCTTTTTGTTATGTTTTTTTTTTTTTTTTTTCTTCTTTGTCTCTTGTAAATTACAAGTTTATGTCAAGTAAATATTTTTACTACTAACATCAAATGTTTAGCTATGAGTTGCGTTATAAATATCAATTATGGATTTGTCAATGATAATATTAAAGAGAAAAATTTCGTAGTTTTAATAGTTCCAAAAATAATCCAGAAGATTTTTCTTTTTTTTAGCTGTTTTAGCTGAGACACGTCCTTAATGAAATCCGGCATTTCATAGCCTTGGGCATACATACTCGTACAAACATATGTATGTATATATGTATTTACAAGGCCTTAATAAAGTATGTATTTTCAATATAAGAATGAAGTAATTTTGCAATCTAGCACATGCTTGCCTTTAAGCTAGAAATTAACGCAACCAGCTGCTAAATAAAAACTGATTTTATTTCCTTGTAACCTGCAGATGTATTAACTGGAAATTTTAATAATCTTTTGTAAAGTAGCTGTTTCTTTGCGGTTGCGTATTAAGTTAATAAATGAAGATTTTTCTTATTAATTCTCTGGTCGCAATGACTTATTTCCGTTTTAAATGGGGAGAGAAATTTTAATGCATCAACCTTTCGTGCAGCTTTTTTTATATATTTTAATTTATTATTTGCAATAGTAGTAAATGAAAAGGTATAACGATATATTTTTCTATCGGCTTCTATTCATTTCATTTTAGCAAAAAAAAAAAAAAAAAAAAAAAAACCGATGGCCTACCGTATTTTATGTAAATAAAAGTAAAATATTTTTATTCCATATTTTTCCCTTTTTCTTATATATAATGTTTTTTAAAAAATTATATTCATGTGACGTCATAGTGTAAGCTATTGTACATTATTCTTTAATATTATTCAAAAATTGTTTATGTTTTTCTTTTTAATAGAAATAAAAAATATCCCTTGAAAAAGTGAACATACAATTCACGAAACGTCGGGAAAAATATGGAATAAAAATATTTTACTTTTATTTACATAAAATACGGTAGGCCAATAGCTAAATTTATAAATAAAAAATAACAAAAGGAATTACATCTGGCCAATAATAATAATACAAACAAAAAAACCGATGTTCAGCAGGCAGACGAACAACATATCAAGCCATCTTTCCAGCCCTGTAACTATAAAGATATTACACTTTACACCACACAAAAAATTTTACTAGGTTCTAACGCCTGATTTTGTATCGGTGTTTTGAGAATTTACGTCGGGAATTCATTTAAGGAGGAGATAAATATCCCATATTTCTAGCACCGTGTTACACTGAATCAGCGTTGAAAATCGTATAATCCGTAAATTCAAGTTACAAGAAGTGTTCAGTACTTTCATGCAATACAGCAAGGAAAACATTCTTGTACAACAATTTAACCCTGTAACAGTTTGCTATACGGGGTTCTTGCAAAAATACTCCATTAACTCTAATTAAGCTGTTGTAAAAAATCAACTATAAGCCTTCAACGCCACCAAAGCTCCATACTCAGCTTAAAAAACAGATATCACGCAAAACTTTAAATCTGTTTAAATGCCATAAAATGGAATTTTATAGGACTAGTTGGTATTAAAAATATATGAAATTTCACTATGGGTCAAAAGAATGCTGTAGATGTTATATTTATTATTTTCAAAAATTAATTTATTTGCTACGTGTTAACTAAGCTATATACACTGCATTTCATTGGTTGCTAAATACCAACTCATCAGTATATCCTTACCACCATGCCATGGTACAATAATTTATTCGAAGCGCCAACTGATTATTTTTTTTTCGTGGTATGTCAATGTTGTTTATGGCTTACCAACACACTCACAAACTATTTACTAATAACGTTACTCATTTGATGGCATTTGCATGATTTTTGGACGAGTGTGATCATTTTGCGACTCGTTTTATAAACGTCCACACGATTGTTGGAGTGAATTTATATTTTCCTCTCTAGATTGTTTTGCCAGCCATTTTTACGATTGTTGGATAAGTAAATCGTTAATAGTTAACAATCGTGTTTCATTCTTCGAAGAGATACCCTTGCAAGTTACTTAAACGACTGATGGACGGGTGTTTTGTTAAAGGGTCTTAAACGATCCGTAGGCGACTAATTATGGTGCATCGTAGATAATTCGTATGGAAGAGTCGCCATCAGGATACAGTTTCTCCCGTGTTCTTTAACTTCTGCGATCGGAATGCGTCATCATGGACGAACGGTTTAATCGTCATCTCCGATCACGAAAGAGTGTTTTACGATTAAAAATCCTAGCTGGGATGTGAGAAGTATTGGCAGAAAAAATTTCCATTTCCTCATTTCTAAACAAAATCCCCAATTTGGTCCTTAAAATATCTTTATTCGAACGAAGCCTACATATCAATAAAAAAAATAAGCCATAAAATAACCATTAAACTAGCAACTTATAGATGAAGGTTTTTGCAATTTTCATAATTCATAATAGTTAATGAGCACAACTGTTTTTTTTTTTTTAATTAGGACCAGAGCTCAGAGGATGACCCCTACGTATACAGTGCACTGTGACGGAACTCAGGGAGAGGGAGAGGGTAGAGAAGATAGATGTTGAAAATTTAGAAGACTTAATTCTTTCACAACTCTGCTTTGCGCGTTATGTTATTTTTTAAGGCAGTGTTAAGTAGACGCATTAACTTTGTTAAGCTGTATTAGCAGACATTTTATTAATTGTTTTACTTCGCCGATGCTTCTGCTAACAGCGTCTGGTTACACTGTTTGCGAGTAAATAAAATACAATTATGTGTTGGCATTTTTCTCTCAGCAGTGGTGTAAAAAATTGCTTCCTTTGACTATTTCTTCTACTGAGTACTCAATATTATTCGATACTATCAATTCCTCTTTTATTTTTTGAAAGTGTTTTATAACAAAATCAAATAATTAAAGGAAATTTAAAGGAAAGAGTTCTGTATTTGTACCAAAAAAATGTTCTAAAAGTATTGAGCAGTTTCTTTTGGTTGCCGAGTGCAGAAAAATATGTACGCTATTCAGTATTTGGTACTTAAATATCAATACTTTTACAACTCTACGCGGCAAGTGTTTGACAGTTCTTGCAACAAAACTAAATAAAACGCTATGTTGTTTGTTTTGTTGTTCATTTCTTGTAATCCCAAGACTACCTGGTAAATTATTATACCATGCACTCGTATTCGTATTCGATTAATCGACTATTCGACTATTCGCATATTTTAAGATATTCGTATTCGTATTCTCCAAATTCAAGCTAATATTTCTCGAATTTGCACATAAATTTCCAAAAAAAAAATCATACAAATATATTAAAAAAGTACATAAAATGAATAAAAAATATATTAATTTATAATAATTTTTATTTAAAGAAAGAAAGCCTTTAACCTTTGAAGCAAGGTAATAATCTTCTTAAAAAACTAACGAAAATATATTTCGTAACTATCATTTAAAAGTTTAAGTCTTACATGTGAATTCATATCATCTTAAGTTAGTAATCAATTCTCAGTAGAGGAAGAAAAAAATTTAATATGTGAATGTCCACCGAGAGATGTGGCTGCGCAATCTGCGAAAATATGTTCTCCCAATCAACACTGAATTAATAATTAAAAGCGCAAGCAGAGTAAAAAAAACTAAATCTCAAAGTGTGTAAGTAAAATAATTTAAAAATGTTCAGTAGTGGTCTTCAAATTCGGCATCTCAATGTCGTAATAATGAGAAATACCTAAAGTATTTACTGACGACGCAAGGGGAGGGATTTTTGCAATTAAATTTGAAATATTATGTGGCTCTAAGCCTTAAAAGTAATATTCGTATTCGTATTCGAATTCGAATTCGGCGAATATTGTTTCAAATATTCGTATTCGTATTCGCGAATAGTAAAAATTGATATTCGTAACATCACTACCATGCACCATGCTTGAAAAGTTTTCAAACTCATCTACTCATACATACATAAACTCGTAAAGAAAGAAATGAGAATTACTAAAGCACAAGCACAATTTTTTAAAAACAACACAGCAAATGATTTTTATTCGATATGACTATTGTTATTTTCTTACAACATTTATGCAATTAACCTACCTTGTAAGGGGGAAGGCAAAAAAAACTGCCCTCTTTTTTAAAAATGTATTTATTTTTTATGGGTTAGCACTGATGAGTTGGTATTTAGTAGAGTTGTCAACCGATTAAGAATAATTCGATTAATCGATCAAACAAAACGAAACTCTTGTTCGAATAATTTTAAAATGCCGATTTTCGAATAACGAATAAATCGATTAATTAATGTCAATTAATCGAACAAATGTTTTCAGTTTGAAATGCACACGTAAAATTTTTTTAAATTTGTTATTTTGGATGTTTGTAGTTGTTGTCGAACTGCGCATACCTAGTAGTCGCGCTATGTTTTGAATGAAACGTTAAACAATTTTCAAGAATGGGGTTTTTCACTCTCAGGTGAATTAGTTACAAATACACTAAAGCCAAAAAATTGAGCTCGGTTTGGAAGTATTTTACCAAGAACAAAAATGAAAAAAAAAGTCAAATGTAACAAGTATCCTAAAGTATAAAAAATTGTTAACAACAAATAAATTAATAATTCTTTTGCAACAGATTTACTAAAACGTATTAAAATAATAATAAATGAGACGTATAAAATATGTAAATACGTTAATAATATTTTTTACATTCTGAAAATTTTCTGATCAATGAAAGTTTTTTAAATATTATTCAAAAAATGAAACTAAAGAATATCCAAATGAATTATACTCCAGATTATTTCGGGTGTTTTTTTAGAGGTATAGAACTTCGAATTGAAATAAAACACAAGAAAATCGTTTTAATGTCCATCAATTTGGCTTTATTGGAAGGATAATTTTATGCCATTAATGTTTAAATATGATTTCGGGCATGTGGCCGCCGCGGCTGGCTCGAATAAAGCCAATTCTACAGGTCCAATTTTCAACCACTTTTTCGAGCATATGGGGCCGTATGTTGGCAATAACGCCACGAATGTTGGCTTCTAAGTCCCCTAACGTTTCTGGTTTGTTGGCGTAGACGAGCGACTTCACATGTCCCCAAAGAAAATAATCCAATGGTGTTAAATCACACGATCTTGGTGGCCAATTGACAGGTCCATTCCGCGAAATTATGCGCTCATCGAATGTTTCCTTCAATAAATCGATTGTGACGTGCGCTGTGTGGCATGTAGCGCCGTCTTGTTGGAACCAGAACTCATCCACATTCATGCCATCCAATTCGGGAACAAAATAGTCGGTTATCATGGCTCTATACCGGTCTCCATTAACGGTAACTGACTCTCCAGCATTATTTCGGAAGAAGTATGGCCCAATGACTCCACCAGCCCATAGAGCACACCAAACAGTCAGTTTTTGTGGATGTAATGGCGTCTCAAGGGTCTCATGTGGATTCTCTTCACTCCAAATGCGGCAATTTTGCTTGTTGACGTAGCCATTCAACCAAAAATGAGCCTCATCACTGAACAGAATTTTGCGGGTAAACTTCGCGAACTGAACCATTATTTTCGAAATAAATTTGCACGATTTGCAAGCGTTGTTCTTTTGTCAACCTGTTCATGATGAAATGGCAAACCAAACTAAATATTAATCACTTGACAGCTGACAAAATGGCCGCCAGTTAAAAAAGTGATGCCAACTTAAAGTTCTATACCTCAATAAAAAACACCCATTAAAAACCAAAACCAAAAATCGTTTGAAAGCTTAAAAATTGTGTCAGCTTTTATTTGTAAAATATTATTAATTGTTTTACTTCGCCGATGCTTCTGCTAACAGCGTCTGGTTACACTGTTTGCGAGTAAATAAAATACAATTATGTGTTGGCATTTTTCTCTCAGCAGTGGTGTAAAAAATTGCTTCCTTTGACTATTTCTTCTACTGAGTACTCAATATTATTCGATACTATCAATTCCTCTTTTATTTTTTGAAAGTGTTTTATAACAAAATCAAATAATTAAAGGAAATTTAAAGGAAAGAGTTCTGTATTTGTACCAAAAAAATGTTCTAAAAGTATTGAGCAGTTTCTTTTGGTTGCCGAGTGCAGAAAAATATGTACGCTATTCAGTATTTGGTACTTAAATATCAATACTTTTACAACTCTACGCGGCAAGTGTTTGACAGTTCTTGCAACAAAACTAAATAAAACGCTATGTTGTTTGTTTTGTTGTTCATTTCTTGTAATCCCAAGACTACCTGGTAAATTATTATACCATGCACTCGTATTCGTATTCGATTATTCGACTATTCGACTATTCGCATATTTTAAGATATTCGTATTCGTATTCTCCAAATTCAAGCTAATATTTCTCGAATTTGCACATAAATTTCCAAAAAAAAAAAATCATACAAATATATTAAAAAAGTACATAAAATGAATAAAAAATATATTAATTTATAATAATTTTTATTTAAAGAAAGAAAGCCTTTAACCTTTGAAGCAAGGTAATAATCTTCTTAAAAAACTAACGAAAATATATTTCGTAACTATCATTTAAAAGTTTAAGTCTTACATGTGAATTCATATCATCTTAAGTTAGTAATCAATTCTCAGTAGAGGAAGAAAAAAATTTAATATGTGAATGTCCACCGAGAGATGTGGCTGCGCAATCTGCGAAAATATTTTCTCCCAATCAACACTGAGTTAATAATTAAAAGCGCAAGCAGAGTAAAAAAAACTAAATCTCAAATTTTGCGGGTAAACTTCGCGAACTGAACCATTATTTTCGAAATAAATTTGCACGATTTGCAAGCGTTGTTCTTTTGTCAACCTGTTCATGATGAAATGGCAAACCAAACTAAATATTAATCACTTGACAGCTGACAAAATGGCCGCCAGTTAAAAAAGTGATGCCAACTTAAAGTTCTATACCTCAATAAAAAACACCCATTAAAAACCAAAACCAAAAATCGTTTGAAAGCTTAAAAATTGTGTCAGCTTTTATTTGTAAAATATTATTTCTTAAGAACAACCCAAATTGTCTGATTTAACAAAAAAAAATCAATTAATATTTTTTTACTGATGTTTTTTTGAATTAATAGTTTTATGTATTTGTTTGTTAATAAAAAAATATTAACTATTTTATTTTTAAGTTTTTTGTAAGAAATGTTTACTTTTTGTCAATAAAATTTTTTAAATCATTTTTTATTCGTTATTCTCATCGATTAATTGAATAAATTTTCGGCTTTAATCGTTTGATCGAACGAACAAAAACAATTATTTGAAATATTCGAACAAAGTGGAAAGGCGAATAATTGACAACTCTAGTATTTAGCAACCAATGAAAAGCTTTATATAGATTAGCTAAACCATAGCAAAAAAAAAAATTATTTTTAACACATAAACTCTTGAATACTTTCTAGAATAAAATGTTATACATATTTTGTAATATTTATTTATACAACGATTAAAACAAATTTCGCACTATTTTCAGTGACGGCGAACTTTATCACCTGTACAAACGTTAGTTTTTATATCTTGCGCAATTTAGTTAGAATTGTAGTAGGGTCGCTTTTTTTTATCAAAGCGAAACATTAGAGACTTACCACATAATTTTTCCTTCCCTTAATCGTTTCATTAATAAATGTGCGTACCCCTATTATGATTCAACCCCCAAACTAAATTTGGCCACAAATATTACAACTTAATTTTACATTTTTTTTTCTATTAAGATTCACAACCGACTCAACCCCCACGAAATATCATCTATCAATTTAGCTGTAAATTACAATGGGTTCAGTTGAATTTATATATGTATATGTTTGTAATAGCAATAAATATATTTGATATTTTTCGGGCTCTTTACCTATAATCAGTCGAAAGAAACTTTTTATCATCTTGACAAAAAAGAGTTTTGGACCAATTTAAAAAAACCTGAGACAGACTTACAACCATCAAAATGCCTTAAAGCCAACAACAAAAAAAAAAAGAGAAAAACTAAAGACATGAGAGATACATATGCTCTAAAGCAATAAATATTTTGTAAGAAACTAAAAAGCAAAATCGATAATAAAACAGGTGTTGTTGTGTTATGGACCACATCATTATTTTACTTTCAAAACTTTTTAAAATTCTTAATTGAACAACTAAAGCAACTTGTGAACATAAACAAATTCCTAATAATTAAACTCAAGAAAAAGAAATGTACGAGTATCTATAACTTTATGATATTGCTGTTGCTGTTGCTGTTGTTGCTTCGCTTTCATAACGCTTCAAATATAGCGCCCATAATAAAGAACAATAAAAAATTGTTTAACACGAATTACACAAAAGTCTAACAACAATAAAATTAACATAATACCAACAGACAACATACACATTATTTAGACTTTTTTTAAACAGTCTTATCTCTCCCTCCCATTGTGTAAGTGGCGCTTAAATTGATAGAAAAACAATACAGACAAAGACAAACACACACGAATTATTTTTGCTTTTGCTTCTACTTGAGGGAGCAAAGAAATGAAAAAGAAACAACTAAAAACCTCCTCTTTCATCACTTTTATATTCACTAAGTTGGCTGGCTGGCTGGCTGACTGGCTGATTGCCTGCCACTTCCCGAAAACACCCAAAAGTGCATGCAACAAACAGTAACATCACCAATTCTTTGCCGAAATAATGCTGAACTTCCACCAAAATATTAAAAGAAAAAAATATCAAAGAACTTGAAAAAGCTACAAATTTATTTAAGGAGCTGCTGCTGCTGCTACTGCCACATTTACTACGAGAATATGGTATGCTTTCGTTTTTGGGGCCATACCAAAACTTTTTGTTAACAACATTAATGTACACGCTATATGAAACAAATACATTAACTGAAACCTTTGTCGGCAGACACAAAAGCGCCACACGATATTAATTCGGCAGCCAATGTGGCACAAAAAGGTGATTATAAAACAAAATCTAAACAAACAAATTTCAGCATGAAGACACCACACACGGAATCTAATACAAAATAATCAATACCAAAGTGTATAAAATTGAATGCTGGATGATAAGAATAGATGACGTCAATTGACGGATTCATATATCAATCCACTTTAATTTTGAAGAATGTCTTCTGGAGTTTATAATTTTATTTTTTTCCGTAACCACAAAAGTATGTTCCTACTTTACAAAAGTACTTTCTTTACAAAAGTACAAAAGTACTTTCTTTACAAAAGTACTCTTCATAGAAAGTACGAGTATTTCTAACCAAAATATTTAAAAACAAATAGTACGTTTAACAAAAGATGTCTTTTGAAAGATCTATTTTTTAAAAAAGTTAATTTAAAAAATTAAAAGCATGTAAATGGATTTTAAAAACAGAATCCTAAGAAAATATAATTGAAAAAAGTACATTTTTAAAAAATACCTTTAAAAGAAAACACATTCACCAAATAGAAACCTTTAAAATAAAGTAAATTTTAAAAAACCTTAAAAAAGTAGGTATCTTAAAAATGCCTTTTACAAAATAGCCTTCTCCAAAATGCGCCTAAAACAAATGCCTTTTGAAAAAAAATTTATTTCTAAATAACCTTTACAAAAATACCCTTTAAATAAATACTTTTTAAAAACTAACTTTCCAAGATAAGTAATTTTTTTAAGAAAAGTAATTTAAAAGGGGTTAAATAACGGACATACATATAAAGAAATATTTGATAAAGTACCTTTAATACCTTAAAGAAATAAACCTTGCAAAAATGGCTCACCTTTTAGAGCCATTCGTAGAAAAATACCTTTCAAGTACCTTTAAAAAACAGAAGAAGAATAGCTACGTTTTTAAGAGTACTTTTAAAAAGTTCAATTTAAAAATCCATTTTTGAAAAATTACCTATTAAAAAAGTAGTTTTAAAAACCGTAGCATTTTAAAAAATTCTAAAAAAGTACCTCCTAAAAAGGTACCTTTTAAAAGGTTCCTCATAAAAACCCTACCTTTTAAAAATACTATGTTTTTACTTAGAAGTACCTTTTAACAAAACTTCTTAAAAAAACATTCTAAAAAAGTACCTCTTGAAAAATTATCTTCTAAAATTTTTCCGCAAAAAAAACCTTCCATCTTAAAAAACCTTTTGAAAACATTATCTTTTTAAAAAAGTATCATTTAAAAAAAAGAATATTTTCAAAAAAGATATTGCTTAGAAGAAATACCTTTTAAAAAAGTACCCTCTGAAATAGATACCTTTTTAAAAAATTTACTTCTAAAAAAACTCCACCTTTTAAGAAAAATACTTTTTAAAAAAAGTTTCTTTAAAATAATTACATTTTATGAAAAGTACCTTTTAAAAAAGTACATTTTAAAGAATAGTCCCTTAAGAAAATATTATCATATTAAAAAAATTCCATTAAAAAAGTAATTTTTGAAAAAACCACTCTTTAAAAAATGTACCTTTTGATTTAAAACAAAAATTATTTTCCAGCAAAGAATCCACAATAAAAATAATAAAATAAAATAAAATTAAGAAATATAATTTTTGTGCCAGACTTTAAATTGTCCCAATAGCTCTCTAATAAAAATTAAATATTTTAATTCAATAACAGTTATTTTAGGCATTTTAACAATTATCGAAAGATAAAATCAATAAAATTAGCTAATCTATATGCATTTCATAAAAACCAATTCATAATATTTATGTGAGTGTGTGTGCAGCTTCATTAATGTCAAAACAAGACAAACAGATTCTTCTGTCATATACAAATGGCGCCTAAAACATAGCAGGTAGCACAGCTATCACATTAATCTTTAAAGTTAATTAATTCAAAAAATTTTTTCTTGTCAGCGATTAATAATTTGTATCACAAACACCAACAAGAAAAAAACGCGGCTATCTTAAACGGAAAATACCTTGAAATATATTTAACACTATCTATCTATCGGTTAATCGGTGCGAGCGATGATCACAAACTAAAAGGTTTGGAGTTATTAATTAAATTATATGAGAAATCTAGATAAAAATGTCTATAAATTATTTAGGTTACAATAAAAAGAAAAAAACTGTTCAATAAGTTTTGTATTTACAGTTAAGATATTGTTGGAACCAAGTTTTAGGATTAAAATTGAAGTTTAAGGATACGTGTGAGTACATGCGACACATTTCAATTTCTTCTTTTAATTATTCAATTACGAAATCTTTAATATAATCCATAAACTTGTTTATATCGACAGTATGACAGATGTTTTATACTACAGAATGCAAAATATTTGGAAATTGCTAAATTGTCTACCAAATTCCTTTTCCCTCTGTAAATCATTTATTACAACAACGTACACACATATTTATTTATTTATAATCATACATAGAAAGAACTATGATTTCAACTTACAAATTGAAGAGAAAAAATATTTTTTTAAATGATAGTCATCTTTTCTTTTTGCAACAAAAACAAAACAAAAAGAAAACAGAAAACTTCAGCAGAAAACGAAGAAAAATTGGGGAACAAAATTTATATGGTCAGCTGCAGTTGAGAAAAAAAAAAGAAATGCTGCTGCTGAATGCTACCTGCCACAAAAAGAGTAACTGAAATCCTTACTTGCCAATACTTACTTACGGTTATTGCTTCGAATGTGTTGGTTGTTAGCAAAAAAAAAATTTAAATAAAAACCTAAAGTTTCACCTGCTCATTTTTAATTTTTAGTGTTTTATTTAACCATGATTTTACTGCCATGATTTTGTTTAGATTTCTTTTCACCATTTCATGGCAGACAATTGCATGGTATGAAAAATCACAAACTACTATTGACTTCTACTTACTACTGGTAGTGGTCGTGGTCGTGGCAATCGCACTGACACTCGCACTACTTGCAAAAGTACGATGCTACTTACTCGTAATCATGATGATGATCATCATCATCGTCATAATTATTATTCTTGCAGCCTGGCAAAAGATCATGTTCATATAGAGACGTTAAGTGGTAAGTGTATATTGGCTGTTGCAGGCAACTCGTATGTATTTATTTACTATTTGCTAACAACAACAAGAACGCAACACAAAAAATAGTAAAAACACCGCAAGCTTTGAAAACTTTAAATCTTCGGTTTGATTTTTATTTGAGTATTTTTTTTTTCAATTTCTATAAAAATTATTTTGCATGCTGTGCCTCAATAAACAACATTTTTCTCGTTTCTCTAAAACATTTATAATTTTGTAAAGTATTAGTTTGCAGCTTTAATTTTTTATTAGTTTTATATTTATTACAGCTTCTGTTGGGATAACTTTTCTACAAGATTAAATAAAATATTTAAGTCAAACTTAAATAAGTTTGAAAAATAAAAACGCTGAAATTAATCTATTTATTTCTTAAGAAAACTTTTCTAGAAAGTACTTTTTAACCTGGAATTTTTTTAATCGGGAAATCGTTCAAATGAGTGCTTTGTGAAGAATACTCCCTTTAAATTTTTTTTCGCAGCCGCTATTTCAAAATGTACCATTTTTGGTACATAAATACTTTTTTAACAAATTTATTTATTTTTTTTTTACTTTTTGTAGATTTTGAAAAGGTACTCTTTTTACCCTTATTTCAATGCTTTTTTAAAAAAGTACTTTTTTTATTTCATTCAAAAAATTTTAAAAAAGTACTTTTTTTATTTCATTCAAAAAATTTTTAGTACTTTTTTTATTTCATTCAAAAAATATTAAAAAAAAGTACTTTTTTAAACGTACTATTCCGAAGAATACTTTGTTTAATCGTTACTTGTTTTAAAATTGGCTTTTTAAAATAGATACAATTCTGTTCAGAGATTCTTTGAGATACTTCTTTAAAATATATTTTTAAAAGTTTTTTATAAGCTATTTTTTAGAAATTAATTCAGCTTTATATGTAATTTTTTAAAACGTACTTTTTCAGCAGCAATTTAATTTATATCTTATTGCTTTCAAATGAACTTTTACAATAAATCCCTTTTTTCACATATTCATTTTCTTTATGTTGTTGTTTTTTTTTTTTTTAATTTAAACGTAGTTTGATAAAACTAAGATCTATTTTTATAAACTTAAACTTTTTAAAAAATTTTACATTTATTTGAGCATGTACTCAAGTATTTATGTTTAAAATTTTATTTATTTGTTGCGGGTTAGCAATATCTAGATATATATTTCGTTGGTAGCTATACCAATTCATCAGTAGATGTTTTACCCTTTATGTTTAAAAAAATTCCAAAGCTCATCTATTTATACAAAAACTCACAAGCATATTTTTGTGAATTACAAAGCATAAAAATAGCCTTTAAAAAATTTTTCAAACACACACAACAATAATTTTCCATTATGAATGTGTTTACTTTTCTACACCTATACAATTAGACAACCGCTGGTTGCCATTAAAAGTATTTTATAAGGCAAAAATGAAAAAAAGCATTTTGTAACGGGGAGATTTGCTTTTCATTTTTGCCTTATAAAATACTTTTAATGGCAACCAGCGGTTGTCAAATTGTATAGGTGTAGAAAAGTAAACACATTCATAATGGAAAATTATTGTTGTGTGTGTTTGAAAAATTTTTTAAAGGCTATTTTTATGCTTTGTAATTCACAAAAATATGCTTGTGAGTTTTTGTATAAATAGATGAGCTTTGGAATTTTTTTAAACATAAAGGGTAAAACATCTACTGATGAATTGGTATAGCTACCAACGAAATATATATCTAGATATTGCTAACCCGCAACAAATAAATAAAATTTTAAACTTTTTAATTTATCTAATTTTTAATTGTAACTATGTTTTGATACTTTTTCCACTACTTCTTCAACAGGTATTTTTTGACTTGTTTTTTAAAGTGTAACTATGTACCACGCTTTTAAAAGTTACATTTTAATTGATGCATTCTTAAAAATACTTTTTTAAAGCGAACTTTGTAAAGTTATTTTTTTAAATATCACCTTTTTCAACGCAATTTCAAGATGATTTTTCGGGGATTTCTTTTTCAATTAAATTGGTCATGCAACAAGACAGCAAAAAGCATCAATTTTTAGCAATTTAATTTAAATCAAATAAATGCTAGTGTATAATCTTTACAACCGTCATGTCTTCCAAACTCAACTTATTAAGAAATATTATCTAACCCAATGATGTCAGATGTTGATGTTAAAGGCAAGGAATTTTTCCCAAAAAAATTAAATGGAAGAAATTCTCTTTTAAACCTCAATTTGGAAAAATTGAATAACAGCTTAGTATTCCCCGACATCTCACAATTTCCCAAAATACTTTATAGTTTTTCACATGCCAATGCAGATGCTGACATTGTTACTGTCATCCGAAGAAAAAAAATAAATAAATTTTAAATTCTCTCTGTACTATTCGATTACATTTACAATCAAATGGATTAAACTGTACAAGCTTCCAATTAGGGATGTAACAATACGCCATTTCGCCGATCCGATACCTATACCGATACTCTAAAATATATATCGCCGATACCGATACGCATATTGAAATTGAGCTCAAGTAAAAATTAACAAAACTCAAGTAGAGTAATTCTTCTATTATACAAAATGACAGTGTTTATTAATGAGCCATTCAAATCATCAAAATTTTCAATACATTCCAGTTTCTAAAATTCAAATTTTCAAACTACAAAACCTCTGCAATATTTATGATTTTACAAAATAAACGATGGCATTCAGTTTAGATTGGCTCAAGATTTAAAATTGATATTAATAACACTTAAAATAGAAAGAATTGAATTTGAGATCATGTTAAAATTAAATTAAAATTATAAAAATAACATTGCAAAAGATTAATATTTAAAATTGATATTACTAAGATTTTTGTTTAAAAAACTAAGTGTTCTCAAATTTTGCGAAGATAGACGATTTCTCAAATCCGTTTGAGCAGACTTCCAGTGGAAAATAGTCTCTCAGATGCGACAGAACTCATTTGAAAACTTAAGTATTTCTTTAAGTTTGGGTAGGATATGTCATTGCGCCAGTAAACAAGAGGGTCTGCGTCTCTAGGAATATTAGGAGATCTTGGATAGAGCCTCATCCTCCTCGGATTCTCTTATAATTTTTTTACATACGCTCCAAAGGCGAGTACTTCTCGTAGACTTATCAGAACTTTTGCGAGGTGTAGGGAGGACTTCGTCTTCAACACTTTCGGAATGTAGAGTCATGTTAAGCAGCTCAATAAGACGTTTTTTTCGGTAGGATTGAAGTCGATTGTCTTTGAAATATTCGAGCTTTGTATCGAGGGTCAAGAATTGTAGATAAATAATAATTTTCCTTAATTTCTAATGCCTCAAATCTTTCATTCAGAGGTGATGCTAAGTTAGTCGCAAATTTTTGGGACTCCGAACTACTCTCCATCTCCGTTGATTCAAGTATTATGTTTTCTAATAATTTTCGATGAGTGTTAACTAGCGGATTAGTGTCAGACAATGTAGCAGTGGCTTTGCTTATGGATTTTGTAGCCTCTAAATTTGTACTCGTACATGTTGTCATAGGTGCTGAGATGTCAGTTGTTATTTTAAGTTGTAATTGTTATACAACACATACAAGATTTAGCATTGAGAGAACATTTCATTACTATGGTGCAAAGCAAAATAGAGGAAACAAATTCATTATGTATTCTGTTTTGATTTTATGTTCTGCTTTTAATATGTTATTTCCCATAGTTGTCATGCAAAAGAAAGAGTTGAAAATTGAATATTTTGTTCAAAAAACTCTAAAGAAAAATATAAGAAGTATCGGCGTATCGAGAGTAAAATATCGCCGATATCGATATATCGGTATCGGTATCGGTTGCATCCCTACTTCCAATGTACAGAAAGTCATTTGAAAAAAATTGATTCGTAAGTGTTTTACAACAAATGTCACCATATACATATGTACACTATAATTTTACCAGAGACTTTTTTCACACAACATACATACATACATACATGTTAATAAAGGCATAAACTGTCTGTATAACAAACTTATCGGAAAAAAAAGTACCAGATTTTCCTCATTTTATCCCCCAGAAAATACACAGTATGTAAATGTAAATATGTATATGTTACCAAGAGTACAAATTTCTCCAGTTTTCACACCTTAAACACGTCTCTATATTTAAATCTGACTTTTATGGTTAAACTGTTTAACCCAAATTTAACCCAAATTCACTGATCGGTTAACCAGATAGAGTGGAACAATATTTAAACCAAATATTTAAACTGGAGGTGTGCGGGTGAGTAAAAGATCGCTCACGATCGCGCACGATCACGAAAAATATATATTTTTCACACACGCTTACGCACGGCATGATTTCAAACTTTCACGATCACGCACGCTCACGAACACAATATGTTTAATCGCGTGTTTTCACGCACCAAGGGAATAATTTTGCACGCACGCGCACGGTGAAATACAAATTTTGCAATAGAAGGTTTAGCATATGTGACTTGCTCCACGAAAAGGGACCTCTGCGGCGAAAAGAAGTTATTGAGAAAAACGCGTTTAAAAAAAGCGCTTCGTTTTGAGCTACGTATCTGCACCGATGATTTTCATTAATTATGTTCATCTTTACAGGTGATTTGTGAAAAAACTAAAAGACATAGAAACTTGCGGTTTGCGGCATTTGAAAGAGCGTTCTTTTTCCTATAAGAATCACTCAAAAAGTAAAAAATAAATTTTTCGGCGCAGGTCCCTTTTCGTGGAGCAGGTCGAATATGCTAAAAAATTTTATTTTGTAATTAATTTCTTTATTTACTTCAAGATTATCAATTAAATAAAAAAATTCAGGAAATGCTCGAAAAATTAGCATTACAAAGGATAAACTTAATATAAAAAATATAGCACTGTCTGCCAAGGCAGGTTATTTAAATTTATTACTTATAGTTATGTAAAGGAATACGAAAGGAGTACTAGTGTTATTAGGTTTAGGTTAACGCAAGATTTCCAAAGGTGTATATATGCACACCGTACATGGTTATGTATTCATCTACACACGAATGTCTGCATTTGTATCGGAGATTTTAATGTATGAATCCACAATCATACATATGTATGTACGTAATAACATACATATGTATGTATGAATGGATGTACATAATTTTAGCAAAGATCAAAAAATTCAAAAGAAGAAAAAGCTTAACATAGAGAATTGTTTTGAATGAGTGAAAATTGTATTAAAAAATCACGCACGTACACGTACGTTATTATATTTTTGAATCACGATCACGCACGCAAGCGTGACACGAACAATTCACGACATTTGCACATCTCTAATTTAAACATACAAACTTTCGCATTTATATTATTAGTGGGATATTTATATATTTTTGTTATTTTTTACTCGAACTATCTGAAATTTTTGTGTTATTGGTTTTGTTCAACATAAAAATATTATGTGCGTTAAGGTACGGTCACATCTGTCAAACATTTGCCCAAAAAAGCGTAACCACTAAAAACCAATGAAAAACTTTTTGATTTATGCAATTATTTATTAAGTTAAACAGCATCTAATAAGATAAGATGCTATCACATTTTCTATAAATTATATAGGAAACTGTTTAAAGTAATAAACAGGTATCTAAATCAAAAGTTTTGTCATTAGTATTTAGTGGTTACGCTTTTTTGGGCAAATGTTTGACATATGTGACCGTACCTTAAGGAAAATTGTGGGAATATATAGGGATTTTTTTATAAAAAAGTGAGGAATTTGCAAAATTTCATCTGACTTTACTGATCTAAACATTTTTTTAGTGGTTCTACTATTAAAAATAAGCAAAAAATTTGAGGTATTTTTGTAATACAAACAATTTCCCAGTATTTAATCAATACCATTTAAAGTTATGGAAGCAGACTACATACACAATTACCTGATATCATTTATTGTGTTTCATATAATTTTGTGCCAGCCATAAGGTAGGCAATATTTTCCAGCAATGCATTGTAGCATAATCACAAACTATTGTAATAGATTACAAAGAAATTTTTGCAGACCAATACCATTATTTAGCATAGACATTGCGTTATTGCAGTTTTTAGTTGAAGGTTAATATCTATTGTGATTTAGATACAATTTGTAGCCTCTATACAAACCTTTAAAGTGGTAAACGTGTATGAAATTTGTAGCAGAAATACTGGGATTTTATTTAAAACTTTAATTACATACACATATTCCACAAACATTTAAAATTAATATTGAATTTTATTACAAAAGATTTTTTCTAACGGAAAATACGACTATTTCAAACAGATTTTAATTATTAAAGAAAAAGACCTGATTTTGTAAGCAAACAATATTTGAATCGTTTAAGTGTAATAATTCAAACATTTATATATGTATGTATGTATGCATTGAAATTTTTAAATTTGTTGTATTAAGTTTTCTGCAAATTATTTAATGTTTACTATGCGTGTCATATCAAGTTGTGATGTTTTGCCAAATGATTATATAATAAGAAGAGAGAACTATTTACTAAATTAATTGAAGTTTAAAACTAAAATAAGTTTACTTTTATGTTGTTTTTTATGAAACTGTAAGTGCTAGTTACAAGCAGTGGTTTTATTAACTATTTTTTTTTTTTTATTCTTTTTATTTGTTCTCATTTTATGCTGCTTACGGGATATGATTAATTTAGAGATTTCCGTTTCTCACTTTTTGTCACCATTTAACGATTGAAATTGATAAAACATTGAAACAAAAAAAACAGAATATTTAAGATCAGATTGTGTACAAAAAATTTATATGATTGTTACATTACGGAATATAACAAGATTTCTAGAAGTCATACAATGATGTTGATGATCTAATTTGAATTTTAAAAAAGCAACTATAAATAATTGGTTGCATTCATTAAATTTATTTTAGCTATTTACTTCGACATTCTTTGTTAATTATTAATAAATATAATAATCGAGCTTTCGAGGTTTTGTGTTTCATAAAAAATCATATTTAATTATCCAATATTTCGCCACTTCTTTGTGTGCCTTATTCAGGGAAATTTTTATATTAACACTAAATAGGTATCAACAACAATGAAATTGATATACATAAATGCTTAAAAAAATAAAAGAAACAAAATAGTAGTATCAAAAAGGAATTGTTAACAATTTTAAAATATGTAGTATAAAAAAATATTTTATAATTCAATTTCCATTTCTGTTATACCCTACCCTACCACATTTAAAAGTTTTGATTTAATTTAAAAACCATCATTTACTATTGCAAATTTTAAAGTTCGGCGACAGTCACATCGAAGTATAAGAAATATATTAATTGGAATCGAATGATTAAAAAAAGTTTTTATTTTCTGCAAATGAGTTGCCTGCCCTCCAATGGGAAGTTATTAGTGAAAAATGAAATAAAAAGAACATTGGCTATGGGAAAGAGGACAGACCGCGTGGTGTTTGTGGACACTCGATTTTAACTTCATGATAGTGAAAATGAGTTGGAGAAACCTTCGCGATGAGTTTACTTTTTCTTTTCGGCTTATGTATGTAATGCGTAGCGCGGCTCCAAAACCTTTAAACTATTTTTAGTAACTTCGAAATAGACTTTGAAGCTCCAGCTCATACATGAGAATTGTTTACTAAATTTTTGTATCAATTAACATTGTCAAATGTCATAAATACATCTGTCAACACTGTTTAAAGCGAAAAATAAATTATTAATATTGTAAAATAAATGGCGACTAAACTTAATAATTAATTTCGACTAAGAAACACATTTGAAAGTAACTTTTCAGAAAATATCGATAATAATTAAATTTTTTCATTTGAGAAGAATTTTCCCATCCGTTGATTTCAAATCATTTTTAATATGAACTCAAAGTTGTGTGTTTGCTGGGTTTGGAAGTCAGTATTTATTTAAGTGGGCATGAATTAAATTCTTATAAAATTTTAATTATACCTACTAACTCCACGTACAAAGATGCATATGTATGTACAGATGCATTGACAATTTATATGCTCACATGTTTGCATGTATGAATGTCAAACCTCGAGGCTGCCAACTTTTTTTCTAAATAACGTCAATTTTTGAAAATAAAATCATCAATATCGTCAAGATTTGTAAAACAAATCGTCACACAAAAATCATCGGTTTTTATTTATATAAATAATTATATATTTCATATCAATCATATTCATATCAATTAACAAATTCAATTAAATTTTTAAACGCCAAATAATGAAAAAGTCAGCAGCATTTTACACATTTTTTTTAGCAATTGTGAATTTTTATGTTATTTGATACTTTAAGGGACACGATTATAATTAACAAATAATTATTTTTAAGAAGCTGTCTGACACATAAATGATTTTTTGTTATTACAAATGAACATTAAGAATTTGAAGCTTCCATATTTTCTGCAGAAGAGATATGGTAGCTTCCAATAACGCACGAAAAAATTTGGCTCTACTTTCAGTTAAGGAAAACACTAAAGCAAATCGTTGCCACTACGTAATTGTAACAATCAAAAGTAGTCGGTGTCTACTACAGTGATGCCACAGTAAATAAATCACATTCTTCATTTTGTCGCAGAGTTGTAATAATGGAGAAAACTTAATGGTCTCTTTATCGTTCACGATACCTAATGTTCACTTTAACTATTAAGAACTTTATAATTAGGTTGTAATAATGGCCATAATACGGTTAGGTGTCGAAACTAAAAATCAGCTTATTTTTATTAAATCTTGTGATTTCGATGCAAGTTTATAGAATATGAAATACAGTTATTTCAAACACTTTCTATACGTGTGTAATATCCTATTATTTACATTTTGGATTATTCCATTTTTTATGCAGGTACATACGCACCGATATAAGGACCGATCTGATACATTTTTGAATTGGCTAATTGGTTATGTAATAAAATCCCGTCCAGGAGTTCTGTTTCCAAATTCAAATAGAAAATTTCAAGTTTTATATACAAATAAAAACCGTTTGAAAATCGATTTTTATCATGTTCGACATGGTATAAGTTAGCCTACAGATAGCGAAAAGAATATTGTGAAGTCCACAAATCGCCAAAGTATGTACATATAAGCAATACTAATCACAAAATCGTCAATCGTCTTTGCCTAGAAATTGGTCTAAAAAATCGACAAAGTGACTTAAATTGGTTACGGTTGGCACCCCTGCATACAACATAAGCTGCCATTTAGTGTTCAGATTTTTTTATTTTAACTTCAATTTATGAATGATTTTCTTATACACATGCATGCATACATACTAGAGTTGTCAACCGATTAAGAATAATTCGATTAATCGGTTAAATAGAAGCAAAAACTCTTGTTCGAATAATTTTAAAATCCCGAATTTCGAATAACGAATAAATCGATTAATTAATGTCAATTAATCGAACAACTCTTTTCAGTTGAAAATGCATACGTCAAAAATGTTTGTATGATTTGAAACAAAGCGAGTACAGTAGTTTTCCTGTTTAACGAACCTTCGATTCTGCGAACATCGCATATAACGAACACACAAGTTTGCTCCATTGAGTACCTTATATAGCAAATAAAAAATATTTTCATGTGACTATTTATTGCTTTTTCATTTTATTTAATTATTTACATAAATATAAATATATGCTTTATATTTGTTCAATGTTTTTATTAAATTTCAGCACTTATCAATTGTTTTTCTTTGTTAAAATGTTTTTGGACAACTAGTTCAGATAAACTAGCGATAATTTGTTATCAAAATTAGAGATGATAGTAAATTATACGGGTTCGCAACAAGGTTCAAAATGAAACACGTAGGTTCGCTCTCAAAATTTTGTATGGCGAAACATGTAGGTTCAATCAAGGTTGGCCCGCGAACCAAGAATGAGAGCGCGAACCTCTATAATTTCTGTCCGTGTGAACATAGTATTAGCGAACAAATAAGATTCATAATTTTAGTTTAAGAAAGCATAATGTGAAGTAATTTCTAACTAAAAACAAAGTGAGTAGCAAAAAGTACCTCTATTTTAGGTTTTGTTTATGTAGCATTTTTGTTTGATTATGCTGCAATGATCAGTTACGCATATTCTTTCGCGGTGTAAACGTAAAAACAAAAAAAAAGACACTTTTTTTAAAGAAAAACTAAAAATTTTGGATGATTACCAAAATGGATTGTGAATTGTAGATTTGTGCAAAAAGTATGGCTTAAGAAAGTCGACAGTATGTACGATCTTAAAATCAAAACAAAGTCTTATAAAAAATGCGAAAAGTACAAACCTTGGATTTACAAATAAAAAAAGCCATGAGACAAGGTGAATTTTCAATAATGGAGAAACAACTTTGTTGATTTCTACGGCAACGAAATTCAAACATGCCTGTTTCTGGTGCAGTCTTTCAATTCAAAGCCAAAGAAATTCATAGAAAGCTTTATAGTGGAGATTTCAATGCAAGTCACGGTTAAATAATTTCTTGCCGAAAATAATTTGCCGTTACTCGTAAATGCTGTTTTACCTCTGGATAATGCGCCGTCTCATCCTCTGGCAGAAGAAATGGTAGAAAAAACACACAGAGGCAAAATTTGGGTGCTTTATATGCCCCCAATGTTACACTCCTGATTCAACCAATGGATCAGAATGCCATTCGTTTGCTTAAGTTGCATTATAAAAATAGGCTCTCATCAAGACTTAACAAAATAATGTCAATTTCTCAACTTTATTGCTTTTAAGATAACTTCAGGAAGATGCCACAAAACAAAATATTTTTGTTCTAAAAAAAACAAACATTACTCGACAAATTTTTGATGTAAAATTTTCAAGGAAATTGAAAATGAATTTGAACCTATTTTCCATTAAAATTAAATTATGTTTTATGCTACCACTGTAATGAATTGTACCTAATTTATTTTTTTTAATATATCATACAGATCTCATAACATATTTCAAAATAAACGACAAATAATAAAGTTCTAGTTATTTATTTATTCATAACATGGGTACTAGACATAAGTATGGCATATAACGAACTTTTCAGTTTAACGAACAGGCCTGACAAAGTACTGGTTCGTTAAACCGGGAAACTACTGTACTTTATATCAACCAAAAACATATTATTTTGAATGTTTGTAGTTGTTGTCGAACTGCGCATACCTAGTAATCGTGGTATCTTTTAAATGAAACGTTAAAAACTTTTCAAGAATGGGGGTTTTTTACTCTCAGGTGAATAAGTTAGGACTACACTAACAGCCAAAAAAGAAACAATTATTTTATATAAATCTTATCATGTAAGTAGAAAATGTTGTTATTGCATTCTATTTTTTTTAAATTATACATATACATATACATACGTAATTATCTCTCAGAATGAGCTCTGTTTGGAAGTACAGTGTAGCCTCGTTGACCGCAACCCTCGATATGCGCAACCCCTCGCTTAACGCAACACCCAATTTCTTAACATTGGTGACTCTGTAAACGCAACTTTTCAAAAAACAAAGCCTCAATTAACACAACTTTGCAAAACAAGTAAGTCTTTTTTTTTTTTTTTTTAGTTTGGTTTTTGATAAATAAATTCAAAACGTGTGTATGTATGTAAAATCTTATGCTTAAGTGCAATAGTCTTTTTGATTTATCATTATTCTATGAATGACAAATATTTTGTGGGTATTACTTCTGTTTTTGAAATCAATTTAGTCTAGAAACTTCTTAGTTTATAAATGGTTCTTTTATCAAAATAACAAAAATGCCTTTCGTGACAAAATTTGTTAAACTAACAATAAAAGAAAAGAGCGAAATTCTTAAGAAACTTGAAAGTGGCATACCTGTCAAAACGATATGTAATGAATACAAGGTTCACAAATCAACAGTAGGTAGAATAAAAAAAAATTTTAAACTTTTTCCCTTAAAAACATGAATCTTTAATTCGATAACAATCATCAGTACAAATTAACATACATTTGAATGTGTATTTTATTAATTTTTTATTAGATGTATATTTTGTTTTTCTGTTTTTATTCTTTATTTCAATCAAATAAATACGATTACTAAAAGTTAACCTTAGTGTTTTTTATAAAATTCTTGATTGGTTTAAAATAAGCTTTTAAATAGAAAAATATGACTAGAAATTTGTGACCTGGTTTGCGCAACAACTCAGTTATCGCAACAGCCAACCGAGGTTACACTGTATTTTACCAAGAACAAAAAAAAAAACAAAGTCACATGTAACAAGTATCCTAAAGTATAAAAATTGTTAAATTAACAACAAATAAATTAATAATTCTTTTGCAACAGATTTACTAAAACGTATTAAAATAAGAATAAATGAAAGATGTATAAAATTTTTAAATACGTTAAGGATATTTTTTAAATTCTGGAAATTTTTCGAGCAAGTTATTCAAAAAGTGAAACTAAAGAATATGCAAATGAATTATACTCCAGATTATTCTATGTTGAAAATAATCACACTAATTCATATAAAAGTAATAATATAGAAGAAATTATTAGTAATGAAAATAACAATATTTTATGCGAATTAACTAATTCTACCTATTTAAAGTATTAAAAATTCAGAAAATCGGCTCAAGTACATCTAAAAAGTAATCTCAGTTATTATTAAGTTATTTTATGTATTAATAATTTTATTTATTTTTGTATACTATTTTATTTGACCTTTTCTTTATATTTATTAGAATGTTTTCTTATATATATATACATATATATATTAAATCAAGAGACCTATTGCTTAAAGAAAACATTCTAATAAATTTTATTTATTTTTTTGTTAATCATAATAGGTACCTATTAACTATTTTATTTTAAGTGTTTTTGGTTAAACATACATACAATATGCATTATTGTGTTAATAACAAACATTTACCTATTTTTTGTCAATAAATAATTTTTAAGCATTTTTTTATTCGTTGTCCTCATCTATTAATGGAATAATTTTTTAACTTTAATCGTTTGATCGAACGAACAAAAACAATGATTTGAATTATTCGAACAAAGTTGAGAGGCGAATAATTGACAACTCTAATACATACATACCTACATAATATTTATGCAAATAAATAACAAATAATAAAATACCTACACTGGCAAATAAAATTATGAATGAAAACCAGTAACGTAAATTCAAAATTATTTGTAAGAAAAAAAAACTAATAAAAACAAAATACATCCAAACAAGCAATTTTATGAATGAAATTCAATGAAATGAAAAATACAACAAAAAATTGTTAACACTGCAATTTCCAGCAAACTACTACAAGAACAACAACCAAGAGGCAAAATAATCACACACACACACTACACAGAAACCCATTCAAACCACAAAATACTTTAGAAGCTACAGCCACAACCCAGTTAACGCACTCGCTTAAGCAACATAATGAAAGTTTAAATGCTTGAATCCAATTTATTGGCGACCTAGAAAATATGTTGTGGTTGTAAGGTTCAGAACAGAACGGAATCAAAATATCGGTACATAAGAACTTCAATTTATGTACATACACGTACATACTTCAACATTGGAAACTTTGCTGCAATAGAAACATAACGAAAAAATTATGCTAATCGAAAAAGTGTTTGTTAGCATTAAGTCGACACAGATATTTAAAATTATATACCGCGAAAATGTTCGATAGAGACTACTTACATGACATTAAAATTACACTACATACACGCATAGCAGCAAACATTGATTCTGCAACTATTCGTAATCAAACCACCAGCTAGCTCGCAACATTCATTAATAGACGACACTGGACAACAACGTTTTACTCATTCTTGTGTACGCGAGTAATTCAACGATAAAAATGCAAGTGTATGTTCACATATGTATGTACATACATATAAAATATAACGAGTAGGTATATAAAATTTATGTACATCTATGCGTGTATGTACAAAAATACACCATAAATAATAATGATGAATAATGGCTCCGCTTAACTGGTAAACAAATCAGAACACTTAACTAAAAAGATATGTAACATAAAACATGGACGAGGGGTTAAAAGGAGCGTTTGATACAACTTGTAGTAAATAGGTGCTTAGAAAGATTTATGGATTTACATATATGTATTAAAAAAAAAAGCGTGCATGTGTTAATGTGCTGCAGCAGCTTGTTGTCGCAACTCAAATGATGAAAAGAATCTCAAGTTTATCGTAACCAGTTCTTTCGCCTATTTTGCTCAACGTGTTTTAAATTGCAGGTCCTACGATTGATAATAATGGATAAAAAAACAAGAAAATATAGCCAGCCAAGTCAACAGGAGTAATGAATGAACAAATGATCATAGTGAACATAAACTGGCAAAACGGGGTTAAAGAGAAAACCTCAGTTTTTAAGTTTTTCTTAAAATTATTGCTAATAATTTAATGTTTGCTTTAGTTTTAAATTAATAACCATTTTATGGGGAACAGTTTAATTTAGGAAGTTTTCGCAATTTTTGTAATATACTCGAAGTGGACTGATTTATGCTTTAAAATGAAAATTGCACAGTGCCGGCGAAATAAGATCCTGGGGTATAAATTTTCCTGGAAAAAAAAACATTATATTCTAAAAAGTCGGGGTATAATAAATACAGTGTAACATGATGTAATAAACCAGTGGCAGCGTGAGAAAACCAGAACTTGGCAGCTCGTTCTGTCAAAAATATAACCACAAACCAACTTTTTTTTTACATTTGCAGCTAAACATAAGTAGGGCAAAAAATAGTCAGATGTCGTAGAGCTGTCACCTGGTTTAATACGCCCTGCAGGGTAAGGAAATATATGGATCAGCTGTTTCGTGTTTACATTTTATTCTGTAGAAACGCAAGAGTCCAACAATGTAAATTTAATCAAAAGGTAATAATTGCACTAATAAAGAGAATGTGTGTTCACTAGCTCGCGGGTAAAATTTATTTGGGGAAGTGACGCAGAAAGTCAGCCAGGGAAAGATTAGAAACACATGAAATCACTTCTTATTCAAGACATTGAAGAAGAACTTAACTTTCTTGCGCGGCGTACCAAAAAATCATTCAAACAAGGGAGAAATACATACAAATAAAATGTCTCTTCTTATTTGAGCTTATTGTCCTAAATAAATGTGTATTACATACCTGTATAACATATTTTTAATTGAAATTAAAACCTTTTGCACTAATTCCCTTTAAAATGTTTAGAGAAAAACCATTTCCCGTTGTCCCTCACATTTGGAATAATTACTTCTTTCCCGGGGAAAAAATACCATTTTCGAAATTCGTTTAGAATAACTGAACAAAGAAAAGCGAAAAATATTTACGCGGAATTTTTATACATAATTGGGCTGCATATGTATAGCAAAAGGTACGGAAGTACCGCCAGATAAAAATTTAATAAAAATCCAGACGGACTGGCAGACAGACATACATAACAAAAATTTATGTATTTTAAGGGTACCATTTTATTAAACGAAGTATTTATCTAAATAGGTACAGTGCAAGCTTGGTATTCGCGACTATCCATTATCGTTACGGTCCTATTGTCGCGACGGCTTAATTTTTATAACTGCAGGTTCTTTAAACGCGACAGTTTACGAAAAATGGCTTCTATTTTCACTTTTATCTGTTTTTTTTTTTTTTTTAATTTGATTACAATGTCTATAACCAAAAAAGGGTAATCCCCGTCTTTTGGTATATTAACCTTTAGGGATGATTTTGATATTCAATTTTGTCAGTTTTTTCCTGTCATTTATTGTTTAAATACATACTTATATCCCTTAATATGGGAAAAGTGCAACATATTTTAATAACGACGATTTCTCAAAGTACGTTGTACTTTATAGAAATCTGAATACCCAAGAATGGAAAAAATGCGAATCAGCTGTTTATAATAAAATATAAATATGTACATATGTATGTATACCTATCAATAGAAACAAATCTAATTTTAAAAATTACATACCTACAATTAATTATTCAATAAAATGTTGGATTCTGTTATCGCGAAAATTCAGTTTTCGCGACAGATATGGTATTTAATTACTCGCGAAAATCCAGCTTGTACTGTACCTATGAGAAATTTGTATGGAAAAATTTGATTTCTAAATAAGTTACCTAACGGACACTGGGCAAAATGGAGTGTAAAAAATAATCTAAAATTCAATCAAAGATTTTGTGTTATGTAAAAACTATTGCATATGAAGTTACACCAATTGAATAAACACCCTTTATTGTTCAACATCTATAGTGTATTTGATGTATGTCAATATAAATCTCAAGTTTTATGCAACAAAATAAAATCTATAGGGTATCGACAGCAGAGAATAAACCATAAGACGAACAACAGCAGAAACAAGTATTTTTTTCTTTCGGTTTCGATTCAAAAACACTAAAAGCGCCCACGGTCAATAGCAACAAAATGCATATAAATTTTAAGGGGAGCATGCGCACAATCAAACAAACACGCAAATTTAGGCGCACAATCTTTCTTACATACAAACATACCTAGATACATACAATACATAAATATGTATGTACATATGTATGCATATACTCTGTGGAACTTACATACAGACCCGGCTGGTTCACTCATTCATTCAACCATACGAGTAGACTCACTCACTCCATTCACTATCTATTAAAAAAGTTTTTTCTTTTTTTATTTTATATTTTTATATCGAAAATAAAATTGAGGTGTATGAGGAATTAGTTTTGAAATCTTAGCCCTAGGTTAAGAGAAGAAGTGGCAGAAACAAGAATAACAAAAAATAGAAAAGAAAACAACAAAGCCGGTTTGAAAAGAAAACGACAATAAACGCATTATACCTACGATCCAACAAAAAAAGCTCCCAGATTTTTTCCCTTCTCTAGTTAGACCCGCTGTAGCAATATTTTATTCTTTCGCTTGAGATTAGTAGAAAAAAGCAACTAAAGCAAATTGCAATTGTCGTTATAGAACGACAGTAAGAACAACATCAACAACTGCTACAACAAAAACGCAAAATTAAAGTGATCGATTATAAAAAAAGTCAAAGTGATCATTTTGCAGTGCATTTTCTCCCTTTTTATTTTATTGCTAAAAATACATGTTGCATGCAAAAACAAAAAAAAAAAAAAACTAAATTCAAAACTTAAAAGACTGCAACAACCATAAGCGTTTAGCGAATTTAAAAAAAGACAATAAAATATCTACAAGAACAAAATAATGAATGAATCGAATGACAATCGTCAGATGTATAAAAACAACATCAATAACAAAAAAAAAACATAAAGGTATTCAACTACAAACAAACACACACACGCATTCAGCCCAATCATCCATTCATCCTCACATGTCCAATTTATTCATTCATCTTCCCCTCAAATCAGACATGGAAAATCAAGATTTTATTAAGTACTTTTTTAATTTTACTTTTAGAAAAACAGTTGTTGCTTAAAACAAATTTTTATTTGTCAACTCATCAGCAGAATTCCATCATTGTATGCTCTTAAGGAGTTTTCGAGTTCGTTTTCTTATTTAAAAATCTCAAAAAGGAATTGAGAAAAATAAAATACAACATAGTAGACTAAAAACATATAACGAATACGAGCCAAATTTATTCCCAAAACTCGCATCGTCATTATACATACAACCAGACCAAATATTAAATACTATAAATTCCCGGCAAAAGCGTATCACCTTTTCCATTCTTCCAAGAATTATGTAATTGCGATTTCCATAACGAAAATAGCAAATATTAAAATTCATATTTACTTCCTTTAAAAGCAAAAATCACCGGCAATAAATACATATTTATAATTGGGCTGATAATCATATGTATTTTGAAAAATTTATATGTTCCATGTTAATCTATTACCTTTATTTGACAGCCCAAATATTTTTTTATTTTCACTACGAATTCTCTTGCGACTACCAGGTCTTGATTTGACCTGGTCACTCTTCATTTTTTCTCTAAAATGATACTCAAGTTTGTTACAAACTTTTGATTAATAACATCGTGCTTGAATCGGATTTTTTTAACAATCTGGACTGTATATCGATATTAAAATTAAGAAATTGTAGAAAACGTTAATTTAAACAATTTTCCATTTTTAGCAGATTTTAAACATAACCTTAATAAATAAAACAGCGGTTGGCACCTCTGGATTCAGCGTAATCGAATTACGTTCATCGGCCGTGTGCCGTAACAACAATTTCGAACTACGCCAGCAGAATGAATTTGTAATAGAGCTATTTTAAGCAAATTGAAAAAAAAGCTCCAGCTGTCTAGTATATGTACATATACTTATGTATCGTGTGCGAATAAAATACTAAAAATTTTTTTTCGCAAAATTTTGTTCATATTTACACTACACAACTTTGTTGCATACAAATCCCCATTTTACAGTGAGAAATACAGAGAAGACATATAAAAACTATACCTATGTACATTTCTATTTCAACACTCTAAACTAAAATGAAAGTTGCAAACTACCGCATTCGAAAATTAGAAATTTCAATGGATATGGAATGCCGTAATATGATTTCAGATCCCAAACAGCAATAGTGCAAAACTTTCCATCCCCGACAGAGATCGCACAAGAAATTATTCATTCATCCGTTTGTGCTCATAAGCGCATACACATAAATTTGCTCGTATGTACAACAGGGATGGGGAAAACACAATAGTACTTTTTGCATACATAAAAATTGCACTGAATATATTTATCTATATATACATACATGATAAAATCTTCTACAGAACATCTAAAACAATTTTTTTACATGATGCCTACATTTCAGCCAAATCATATGGATTTTCGATGGAAATAAAATCTGCGAAAGACATGCATCATAGTCTATGTTGATTCTTTTACACGCTAAAGTTCATAACGTAATTGTCACTAAGTGTGTTCGAGTACGTAAAAGTTTTACTATTTTTTATTGAACTTTACTGCATTTTACTAAGGGGCTGTGCACGTATTATGTAACGCTGTTTTCAGAGATTTTATACCCCCCAACGCCCATCGTAACGCTTTTTACTAATTTTTCAGTGCAAAATTTCTAATCCGTAACAAATCTTAATCCCCCCTCCCTCTGGAGCGTTACGTAATATGTGCACAGCCGCTAAATTGCGTTCGTTTACATGAAATACAGTAAATGAGAACACAAATTGAGAGCGTAAAGTGACAGTTCTAAATTGAGATCTTTCAAATTTTTACTGCAGAAATTTTTCGAGGTAAAGTTTAGTAAAACAAGAAAACATATGATTCAAAAGGTAAACAAACAAAAAGTGTGCAATTTGTGACTAAAATATTTATCAAACTAACAATTTAAGTAAAAATAAAACATAAGTAAAAGTAAATTAACATTAAATTGAAATTGTTTGTAAAACAATTACCTACATGCCTTTTAATGGAAAATAAAAGTTATTTTGGTTTTGTGGAGTTTTTATTTTAATTCTTTGGAGTTGTGAAATTATAAAGTACTTGGGTACTTAGTACTGCACTTCTTTTTACGATAGTCAGTAGCAAAAACAAATATTCATGTACTTTGAATAAATTTAACCACACACAAATATGCAAAATCAAATAAAATAAAAAAAAAAATATGGAAAAGATTACATAAATTAAATTGTTTTATTTTATTAAAATATTTGTGTTATAAAAAGTATTTAATCGAGTACCGATGAATAACTTGTTCAAATATCCAAAAATGTAACAATTTTTCAACACTATATTTATTTTCCATCAGCTGTTGCCCAAATCTTACGAATTTTTAAATTTTTCCGTTCGCGTACTTTTTCGGGTAAACATTTTTTTGGAGAGTAAATTCTGCTGTTTACTCATTTATACTAATTTACTGCATTTTACTGCAAAAGTAAGCAAACGGACCTACTGCATCATTGGTGTAACATTGTACATACATACATACTATTAAAACTCGAATAGTACCATAAGAATTACTTTGCCATCTCTGATGTACATATGTATGTATACATTTACGTACGTAGATACCTATTATTCCTTGCTATAATTGACTTCGTTTTTGTTGTTTTCTTTTTTATTTGTATATTTTTCTTGGTTCGTTTTCATTTCACTTCTTTCAGTCCCAAAGAATTATCAAACGTATGAATGAAAATGAATGCCCGTTTTATGAAAACATTGGAATCATAGCTGCCAGATTTTTTGAGGTAATATCGTCATATTTTTGGGCAAAATTCGTCATTATCGTCAATATAGCTTATTGAAATCGTCAGAAAAACGACAAATGAAAAAACCGCTTTTTTGCCAACAAAACATATTTTATTAAAATATAACAAAACTTTCAAATAAAAAAATCTTATTAAAAAAAAAAACAGCATTCTTTATATACAGAGATCAGATACTCCAATTAGAATGCACAATAAAATCACATGTACTAAATATATTGCATGTTTTTCACTACTTTGAAATATATATGTATATGTACATACATATACATTGTATGGAAAAAATTCAATCCTTAAGTTATTTTTTTCCAATGTAGTAAAATGCATGCAAAATTGTATAAAAACTGCAATAAAATTTAAAAATATAATTTTTAAAGAAAATATGTACATTGTACATATACATATGTATAATATATTTTAGAAATATATAGTGCAATTAAACATGTTGATTAATTCAGGTACAACTGTGAGATCATAGCAGCTACATTTTTCAAGCTTTAAATAATATTTTGTATATAATATTGCATCCAAAGGCGACTTTTTCAATGAATTTCTTACTTTAGTCTTATTTATGTTTACCTGGCTAAATATTCAGCCTTATCGTGTTTGGCGTTTTTCGACTACGCCAAGTACTAGATTAATGAAAAATCTGGCGTTTGTCTTTCATCTAGTACTTGGCGTAGTCGAAAAACGCCAAACACGATAAGGCTGATTATTTCCACATTTGCTGGGGATAGTGGTAAAACTAGGTTTTTTGTAATAAATTTAGTCAAAACCGGAAACAAAAGACTAGAATTCCTAGATTGCATCTCTGATATTCTTTCCAAAAATCCAATAGTTGTATGTTTTTATCAGGACAATAATTTTAATTGTCTGAACTCAGTTTCTAGCACTTGACTTTCACTTTCTTCAACAAAATGAAAAATTTTTTATAATTTCAGAAAAACAACTTTTTTCTTTATTAATAATATTAAATGGATCAATTTGGCCAAGATCCATATTAAATTGATCAATTTGGCCAAGAGCTTTATATTTATTTTCAAAATGAAATCTTGATAATATCTGATCACAAAAGCTCTATATAAAAATTAACACAATTATTACTACTATCATATTTTTCTTTTGCATTTATTTGTGCTTCTTTCAATACGTCTCTCGCAAATATTGTAAATAAATGTCTTCAAAATTTAAAAAAATGTTTTTTTATAATCAGTTAAATAAAAGTTTTCAGTTTTAAGCAAACTAGTTTTTAAAAAGTTGCTCATTACAATTTTCAGCAGTTCAAGGTTGCTTAATTAGTACATATAAATGTTGAATTATTTAAAATCGTCAAAATGAGGGTATAAATCGTCCCATCGTCACCATGTCATTTTTAGGACCCAAAATCATCAATATGACGATAAATCGTCAAATCTGGCAGCTATGATTGGAATAACAAATAAACAACAAAATGTATGATGAAAAAAAAAATTCAAAGATGAAAATGAGACAATCCTTATATCGTTCGTCTCATTAAAAATCTTATTTTTCTCTCATTCCACATTTAAGAAAAAAACAATTTGCATGAATGAAAATTCTTTATAGCTTAATTTTTGCAAACTAAAACAGCAATAAAATTATGTTTTATTAAAAATTCTTTCGGACATACACTTAAATTATATGGGTTCTAAAATTTAAATACACAATATAATATATGTACATATTTACATATCCACGCATATACTATATACTGTGGGCGTCAAAATAAAGTGTACAAACGTTTTTTTAAAACTAGGTAATTTATTTCAGTCTTTTAATAAAAGTTATTATTTTTAATTCTAGGGTTTTGAAAGAAGTATTCAGTTCTGTACTTAATTCTAAAAAAACAACAAAAAATTCGTAGAATAACAAAAGTTGCTAAACAAAAACAAAATTTACTCCATAATTCTCGCGTCAAAATAAAGTGTACAAACAATTTTCTATTAAAATAAAAAGGTATCTAGTACTTCGTTGATTTTCCTTTTGCTTTAATAACGGAACACAGTCTTCGGGGCATGGACTCTACCAGTTTTCTGGTAACATCAGATGAAATTTTATTCCATTCTTCCGTTATAACGGATTTGAGCATACTCTTACTGGTAATAGTCCTTTTTCGGATTTGACGGTCTAGATGCTCCCATAAATGCTCGATTGGGTTCAAGTCCGGTGATTGGGGAGGATGATCCAGTGTTCTAGGAGTGTGATAGAGTAGCCATTCTCTCACTATTAATGCAGTGTGCTTGGGATCGTTGTCTTGTTGAAAAACCCAGGATCCCTGCAAGTCCAATTTCTCCACACTGCTTACCAAATTATTTTTTAAAATGTTCAAATAGTCCATTTTATTCATGGTACTTTCAATAAAAACCAAACTGCCTACTCCACTTGCTGCCATACACCCCCACACCATCACCGAACCCCCACCGTGTTTAACCGTAGTTATTATATTTTGGTCGGCATACTCACTATTATTAGTTCTCCATACTTTTACTGGTTTTTTCTGCCCAAAAACTTCAAACTTGCTTTCATCGCTAAACACAACATTGTTCCAGAAAGAAATATCATGATTTACATATCTTTTTGCATAATCAAGACGTTTTTTTTTGGTTAACTGGCGATATTAGAGGCTTCTTTCTTGGTAATCGTCCATGCAACCCATGTGCATGCAAAGCTCGTCTTATTGTGCTGGCACTTACGCTTCTATCGGATGTAGCGGAAACTTCCTCTGATATTTTAACGGCACTTTTAAATGGATTTTTCTTTACATCACGCACTATACACCTTACTTCGGCCTCATTTAAAACTTTAGGCCGGCCTGCACCTGGCCGATTTTCTATTTTGCCGAAATTTTTGTATTTGTCAACTATTTTTTTTACTGTGTTATGGCTTCTGTTGATAGTACAGCCAATTTCACGGTAACTTTTACCTTCGTTGTGAAGTTTTATTACAAGCTCTCTAACATCAGTGGAAGTTTGCTTACCCATATTTAAAAAATATTAATATTTGCTTAAGAAACGCTTTTTACTCGGCCGATCGGTACTAATTGAAATAAGCTATTAGAAAACTTTCAATAGCATGCAAAAAGAAGAAAAAAAACAAATAAAACGGTATATTTTTTTTGAGTACGACATTGCTAAAATGCTACAGATGATATCTGTACACTTTTTTTTGACGCGAGAAATATGGAGAAAATTTTGTTTTTGCTTTACAACTGTTGTTATTGTAAGAATTTTTTGTTGTTTTTTTAGAAGTAAGTAGATAATAATATACAAATACAAAAACCAGAAGAATGGTAAATATAATTTTATATTAAATGAGTAAAATAGATAACGTTTTATAACAAAATTTGTTGTACACTTTATTTTGACGCTCACAGTACATACATATACAGTACGACCTCCCTAATTCGCACACTCGCTAATTCGGACTAACCAGTAATCCGGACATTTAAATTTTGCGTATAGTTTATGGAATCTATAAAATTGTCTTAAATTATAATTTTTAAAAGTATTTAAAAAATACAATAATAAAATTTATTAATTAACAAAACAGCAATTGAGTAATTTTGAAATTCACAGACAAATTTTTGGAAACAAATAAATTCTTATTTTGCAAAAATTAATATTTTTGGTTACTTTTAGTATTTTTCTTTATGTTTTCTGTAAATTAATTAAATGCAAATGAATTCTTTTATATTTTTGTTTGGTAATAAAAGATTTTAGAATTTAATATAAAATAAAACAATGTAATTTTTGTTATTAACAGTTTATTTAAATAATTAAAGAGAGTTGGGGCAAAAATATCCCATTCCCCCGCCTGTATCCGCACCAGTATATACATATATGTACATATATGTATATCTACATATATACTGCCAGATGTGCAATATTTTACACTTACATATACAAAAGTTCTACACGAAAATCCACGTGGAAGTAGAACATTATCGGGCACGATACGAGCAATTTTGCTCCATACCTATTAGATTGAAAAATTCATTGAATTTTTTATTCAAAACTGGTTTATTATATATCGCAAATAGACCATTTTAGATTGAGAGGGTTGTCATATGTTACGCTCTTGAATACGTTAATTCGCTGCGTTTGTGATACCTTGTAGCAAGAATGATAGAAAACAAGATTACGCCATCCCGAATTCAAAAATTGTGTTTTCTGCGCATGTTGGTCAAATGACGTCACGAAATTATTTGACATTTAAAAGTTTAGTCAACATGACAGTGGGACATTTTCTTGTTTTTTTTTCTTTAAAAATTTTATGAGAAAATTGTTTTTATTTTGTTTTTGTTTATTAATGTATAACGTTATGAAAATGATCAAATATTGAAAGAATATATAAAATTTATTTTATATACATAAAAAAAGTCCATTGCTGCAAAAAATTTGGCTTTTTTTCAGATTGGCTTTTTTCCATTTTTAAGATTGCATTCTCCTGACGCAATGTATCTCTAAAAACGATTATAATTAAATTTTTGTAAACTTTTAGAAATTTTCTGATAAATCGATCAACACGAGGGCATTGCCTTGAAATAAGCTCAAAAACAATGTTAGTATATTTCCAAAATAAATTAACTAATTATGTATTTAGAATTTCAAATTATCTTAACATGAAACCACAGTTTTTGAGCTCTATAAAAAATTTTGAGTTAATACCCTTTTGTTGATCAAACCCGATATGTACATTTCGACTTCTAATTTTTGTATGTAAAGTTCCAAACTATCTTCGTTTGTGTCAGTTTCAGTATTTTTTGATTTAAATTCATGCGGTTGTATTTCCATTTCAATTGCGATAGCACTGACCTCTATTGTCGGGACTGCTACCGGTTTTAATTTTAGAGTTGCTCTGTTACTAAATCCTATGCGTAATAATTAAATAATGAACTGCACAAACAACAAATACGAATAACACTTGCCCACTGCACACTTCATGTTTACAATTTACTTCAACTTTTTAAATGAATTTATTTTGCACTTACGGCTTTTAAAAACACTTCACACACGATTTGTATAAAACTTATAATTTTTTTACACTATATTTTAACAACTTTTGTACAAAATTCTTTGTTATTTACGAAATCCAATAAATAAATGTTTGGAGAACTGTCAAAGTAGTTTTAGCTGCAGGGTTACCATGTCTCGAACAACATATAGATTTTTTTCAAATTTCCTGTAATAAACAATTTTTGTTTAAACAATAACCTAAATTGTCAATTTTAAAATCTTCATTAAAAAAAAATTAATAAACGTTATTGAAAATCTTGTCTTTTTTAATAACGTACCTTAATCCAAAAAAATGCTCATCTATTTTTTTCTGTGCGGTATGAATAGCATTTGTATCAATAGACACCTTTCGATGGATATATGTATAACTAATTTAGTTTGCTTAATCTAAAAAGTGGTTGTTTACAAATTTTTGTAATTTTTTAAAGAATTTCATTTTATTTTTCAAAGAAGTTCACATTAATAACTTTAGTGTTCTCAATGATGCTTTGGGAAAAAATAATAAGCAAATAAATTTCTATATTTGTGTGTTAGGAACTGTGTTTATAGCTCCCCAAGTTCTTCTAAAAATGCATTTTTATGCAAAAATGCCAGCTCATTATATTGATATTAGTTCCAAATTTATTATTTTCATTATATATAAATTGATACAAGTTGTTCCTTCTAATTGAATACACATATTGAACATACATATTATATGACATTCATATTCAACTTCCAAATGTATAATATTCTTATTTTCAATCATTAATATTAATCACACAAATAAAATTTGTAAACACAAAAACATCCTTAAATAATTTGGAAATACGTAGAATAGACAACCCTTGCATGGGTTAAACTACGTCATCTAACGGGAAATCATGCGCATGGCGTAATCTTGTTTTCTATCATTCTTGCCTTGTAGCAACCAGTACCCATGATCTGTAACTTTAGTGAGAAGTTCTAGTGGCGAAAATATGTGAAACAAATTATTCCATCGTTTCTCGAAAAGTGAGAAAAAAATGAATCTGTAACTCATGTCGAAAACTTCCAAAAATGCTTACGTCGTTACGTTAGAAATGTCAGAAAATATAGCTCAATGTCGATATGTAATTAAAGGCGATAAGAATGCTAGCCAAAACAATCTTCGGCGGCGACCAAAATACACTAAAGTAGAAGAATATAAAAGGCGGCGTCAAATATACTACCCTCGGCTATACAAAATAATGTGTAGTGCGGCTTTAATTATTGTTATTTGCAAAATAGTTTTGGAAGCACTTTCTATTAAAAACATTTTTAATCATTTTTCTAATATTTGTCTGTTCAAGTATTAAGAGCCACTAGATTTTTCTTTCTAATTTAAATAATAATTTAATTTATAACAAAATTATATTTAGAGAAAACGAACTTAAGCCTGAAAAATTAAAAATTTCTTTGATTAAATATCACTCAGTTCGAATAAAAAATTCACAACTTAATTATAAAACTAAAGGCACGTAGCTAAGAATGTGTTTGTACATCACAGTTGTTTATACAATAAAAAACAGTTGTATATATGTATAACGTATCACATTCGATAACCTCTAGACTCTAGAGTATTGGTAGCCGAAGGCTGCCACCTAGAAATCAAATAAGAAACACTAGAATAAAGCTCAACTTGAACAAGATAGATTTTGAAAAAGTATAGTAAAGTTCCAACCCATTAAAAAATGATAAAAGCTGTAGTGGAAAAACTTAGTACATGTAATTCAGCAGATTAAATTAATGATAGAGGATCTTTAACTAATGTGATTGCAGCTGCCGTGGTGGCAGTGAGGTCTAAGCGGTAGACAACTCTGATGATGAGACTGTGGTTAGTCTCGAAACATCGATGTCAGTTCAGCCTTCCGCGCATTCTAATTTTTCTTTGTCTGTTCAAGTATTAAGAGCCACTAGATTTTTCTTTCTAATTTAAATAATAATTTAATTTATAACAAAATTATATTTAGAGAAAACAAACTTAAGCCTGAAAAATTAAAAAATTCTTTGATTAAATATCACTCAGTTCGAATAAAAAATTCACAACTTAATTAAAAAAATAAAATAATAATTAAACAATTAGTTAACCTTGAAATACCAATTTTTTCATTAATTTTATTTCGAATAATATTGTTAAGATGTTAACTCACCGCGTTTTTTGTTGAGTATATTTGACTGTTCAAAGTGAGAACTTTTTCCACAAAAGTTTTACAGACACAGAATTCCTGTAAATTTGCGAGAAATTTTCTTACGTGACAGTTGTTACTCACAAAAAAAACTTACAGGTTCAGTTTAGTGAGAAAATCAACTGTTTGTTTCAATTTATGACATTTTTGTTTCATTTTGCGCGTTTCAATCGAAAAGTTTCTCGTAGCGGGAGTTACAGAACATGGGTACAGGGCATAATTAGTTAAAGTTACACTGTCGCCGTGTCAAATCATCCTGATTATAGCCAGACAATAAAGTAAAAATAATACGGTTTGCTTACGAAGATCGTGACTGATCATGAATTATTCTCGCTAATGGCGTAAGTGTTGCTCAAATATAATTTCGTTCAATAAAAAAAAGCATTAATTTCTTAAGGAAATATTTGAGGTAAAAATCAATATTTTTTGCAAATTTAATTAATATACATACATATTTGCACATATATTTACATATATGTATGTATATTTATACTAGAGCGACTCACTATTATATCTTGCTTCATATTTTGAATTATACGCTTAATATGTTTTAAAATGTCGAAGCGAATACAATTTCGTACGAATATTTTTATACAGCGATATTTTATAGAATCAACATTATATGAGATAGAATGTGAAAAGCGTGAAGGACTACGCCATAGTTTTGATTAACTCCGGACTCTGGCTTCATTGAACACAAACAAAAAATACACTTTTATGACGCAAACTTCTTCTTATCTTTTTTATATTGTTATAAAAATTTCAGTTGGCTCTCAGGGGCTTAACATTATTTAGTATGTTTGTACCAAGCGAAAGGTTGTACATATTTCAAAACACTTTTGTTAATAAAAGTTTAATAGGTATAGCAAAAGATGTCATCAAAAATTTAGAGCACCGCAACTCCCAGAAATGTTTTGGGAGTCTCTATACAACAAAGCGATCTTTATTAGGGAGGAATAAAAACAAAATAATTTTTTCTAATCATACAAGGTGAAACGCTCTAATGTACACACATAGAAGTACATATACATATGTATGTATGGAGAACGTACGAGTATGGATACCATTTTTTTAAGAATTACTGTTGTTTATCATGTTCGGTACTGAAAGGCACAACATGACTGAATATTTATCGTTTCGTTGAAAACCTAAAGCGATATTTAAGTTTAAGTAAAACACTACGCAATAATTAATAAATTAACAAATTCTTGTTAAAAATAAGTATGTTTAAGATACCAAAAAAAAAAATAATAATTAAATATTTACTATTTATTATACAAAATACAAAAATCCATGGATTAAATTTGACATTGAAATTTTTTTACAAAAAAATAAACACGTGAAAAACAAAGAAAATTAGCAAAAAATAAAAGACTGGCCGAAAACAAAAATGTGTAATGATAGAATAACTCCCTTATTCATAAACGATTATTAAAGTTATTTTGGCGTTAATGTACGAATTTTGTATGGGAAACCCGGTTTTAATGTGCACTTTAATACTATGTTCACACGGACAGAAATTATAGAGGTTCGCGCTCTCATTCTTGGTTCGCGGGCCAACCTTGATTGAACCTACATGTTTCGCCATACAAAATTGTGAGAGCGAACCTACGTGTTTCATTTTGAACCTTGTTACGAACCCGTATAATTTACTATCATCTCTAATTTTGATAACAAATTATCGCTAGTTTATTTGAACTAAGTAGTTGTCCAAAATTATTTTAACAAAGAAAAACAATTGATAAGTGCTAAAATTTAATAAAAACATTGAAAAAATATAAAACATATACATATTTATATTTATGTAAATAATTAAATAAAATGAAAAAGCAATAAATAGTCAATCGTATTTTAAACAATAAAAGAATGTCGAAGTACGAACCAACCTAGAATATATCGTGAGAACACATGGGTTCGCCATCGAGGTTCACGGAGCGAACCTAGTGTTTCAGTTTGTCGTGTGAACATAGTATAACTTTATCAATCATTTTTGAATTATAAGGTAAAAAATTATTTAGGTCCCGATTCACAGTATTTAGTTAAATAATAACTATGGTTTAAATAAAGATTTTTCATACAAATATCATGAGTTAAACTATCATCATTATTTAAACATAATTTCTTAGTTATTTTGTACAAACGAGGGTTTCTCAAATAAAGTGGTATGAGTAAGACAGCCTGCAACTATAATTTCACTAAACTAGGACAATGCTAACGTTGAAAATTAAATAAATTTTCCTGATAGGTATAGAATTATTTTCTAAAAAATCATAAACATTTAAATACATATGGAAATTGTAGGTAAGAGGCAGATTTTCTCGTTTAATTATATTCTAGGCGACCTATGGGAGTACTTGATCTGGCGACATGACTAAATATATCAATGCGACGACATGGATTTAGTATCGATTACACAATCCCAGAACTTGGATACGAACTAGAGATACCAATCCTGGGAGTTTCGGGGTCAGTCAATCGCGAAATTGTTTATAATTTTTTTTTTTCTTTTATATATTTTTATTTTTTTATAACTTTCCCCTATAACACATAAGCATATTTCGGAATTGACTGATCCCGAAAATCCCGGGATTGGCGTCCCTAATACGAACATAAAAAAAGTTAAAACCGACTAGTGGAGTAGTGGTCTGTCAAAACGTAGTCATTTTGTGCTACGCGCAATCATTGATCATTTATATATTTATTTATAGCACAACCGCCTATGCTTGTTTAATAAAAAAAATCAAGTTTATATATAAAATGTTTCACTTAAGCTTTAAAAAATATTAAGGAAATAAGAGTCAAAGATTTTGTTTTGAAAGAAGACAAATACAACTGCTTGAAGCTTCTGGACTCTTAATCTTCTAATTAAATATTTAAACAAAATATGTGCTTTCCCCAAGTTTCCGATCATTAATACAAATAAATTTATTTAGACATATTTTTTCATTTGTGGTTCATTCACTTTTGCCTAAGTTTTTCCCCAAAGCTTTTTTTCTATTTTATTTCTAAATTTAATATAAGCGTCATTCATAAAAGAAATTTCTATTAGCAAGAAAAAAAAATATTAATACGAGAAATACTAAAGAAGCGAAAATAAATTAATAAGCATTTTTCTGACACTTGGTTAATTTCAATCAAAACACACCTACTTTTTTCTTATAATCCAATACATTCTCGTACATATTGCATGCATTGTATACACGCACGCATTATGATGCGTCCACACTTACGGCTTGCACACACACGTACAAGAACTTAGAACGCTATCGTTTAAATTAAACAACAACTGCAAATAAACAACTTATAATTAAAAAAATATAAAAAAATAAATAAATAAAAAAAATTTAGTTGCATAAAAATGCATTGGTGCAGTGTCAGACAAAGGGCCTCTGCTACACACAAGCACACACTTAAACTCCCACTTAACAGTCTTGGAAATTTGTTAAAAGTAAACTCGAATTTATTTTAAATATTTAATTAGTATTAAGTCTATGTATATGTTTGCATTTTGATGCTGCTTACACCATATGCTCAGTAGACTTTAGTCAGATTTTGAAAAGTTAAAAAACCTTTACATTTTAAACTTTTTTGAGATAGAATTGGGAGAATGTCTCAAAAGGCAGATTAATTACATATTTTTACCATATATCTGCTTGAAAAAGAATTTTTGTATAGTGCGAATTGTCCATATTACTTTCAATATCTCGATACTAGGCTTTTGCAAAAGTACAAATACTTAAATGCATTCTCTTTTTTTCGTGTATTTGTTTTATTATACCCTCTCTTTACTATACCTTCTTCTGTTCTCTATTATAAGAAACAAACACAATAAATACTGTTCTTGTACGAAATAAATACAGCAAGTATTAAAGCATGTAAGAACTAAGCATAATAAGAACCAAGCACATTAAGTAAAGACAACCACTACTTAAACTATTTGCTAAAATACTCGAGTATTTTTGTAAGTTTTATTTGGTTTGTATGAAATTTCGCTTTTATTTAATTTGATGTTAAGATCAACTTATCAACATATCAATAGTTGTATATACTTAGATAGGTATGTACATGTATATTCCATAAAATTAACTGCTAAATTAATGCTAAAAATAAAAACCAAGAAAATGCTTAAAATACCCACATGGTAAAATAAGAACCTTGCAAAATACTTACAGAGTATAAGCAAAAAAAATGTTTACTTTACTCTACTTATAGTGAATAAGAATGAGTAAATACAAATACTCTGAGCGTATAAAGAGAATAAATGTTGTGTTTGTTTTTTTTTCGTTTTGTATTTACTTGCTTTGATCCCCTTTTGTACTTGGATTTACTCTGAGAATTTTTAAAAAAGCAAATGTTTTTGAATTTAAATGTACTTAGTGCAAAAGCCTACTCGATACTTTTCCTATTTGAGTTATTTCATAAATTTTAAACAATTTGATTTTAGTGTTTCATGCGGCTTCTAAATATTTGACAATGTCAAAGAAAAAAATTCTCTGTATTGGCACGGACATTTGGTGCTGCCAGGATTGTTTTTTTTATCCCAAATATATCTGGAAATATCCCCGAAATTCCCTATAAAATTGTAATAAACAGATAACACTGCACAACAAAATAGCAACTTTTGTCTGATGAATGACTTTCAGCACATATTGTTTACTGATTTGAGGTTCCCTCCTTTTTTTTGTAACAGCTCTAGTTTACGAGTTATAGCATTTACTTAAAGCACGCTGTTGTATAGAGTTAATTTGCTGATAATTGTCTTGTTTGACAGTTTTCATAATATAATATGCCATGCCATCATCACGACGAATTTGAGTGAATAATCCGAAGAAGATATGTTTAAGGATTGCCGTTCAAATGTGACAGCGTTCGTAAAATAAAGATAATTGAAATACTTTGATCACCATCTGGAAATGAAAGATGAGCCTTGGGTTCCGCAAAAGGTATGCAAAACGTTGCGTTGAGTTTCTACGTTTGTGAAAAGATAAAAGCAGGCATTTTTGATGGGCCACAGATAAGATCGTTAATAAAGGACTCAAATTTTAGAGACATTATAACAGAGATTAAGAAAATGGCATGACTTGAGTTTGTTTGGCTTGTTCAAAATTTTTTGGGAATAAAAAAAGTTCTGACTATCCACAACATGTCGAACAACTAATTCAAAGGATTGGACGTAACATAAACATTAAGTTACACTTTCTCCATAACCACTTGGACTATTTTCCCGCCAATCTTGGAGGTCTAAGTGAAGAACAGGGCGAGCGATTCCACCATGATCTTCGTACGATGAAGGAACCCTACTCAAGCTACTGGAATTAACATGTGATGGCTGATTGTTGTTGCAGCATTCAGAACAGCTCTTTGCCTTCTGCTTCAAAAAGGAAATTAAATAAAAGAACATTTTTTTAAACTTAAGATATAATAAAATATGATTGATTAACTTTTGTTATATAGCGTTTTTTTAAACATACATGCCATATTTTTTTTAAATAGAGCTGATACAGAAATTTCAGTTACAGATTAAAAATTGTTCTAATATCATTTAACATAACACAATCAGCAGACATGCTGTTGTGCAGTGTAATTATTTGAATAAACGCATTTTGAATTTTTTAATGATTTGAGTGTAAAATACCTATCTACTTTTTATTTAAAACTTTTTTGAACAAAAGCACCTTTTAAGTATTTGGATATATTCACATAATTGCTGGTAAAAATTAAAATTTATTAATCTAATGACATTTTATATGTCTTATTTTCTTCGAGAGAAATTTGACCTTGAGACTAATAATTAAATTCTTAAACTTTTGAGTTTTTAAATTTGTATGTACTCGTATATTTATAATTTTAACTTTCCATGCAAAACAATTTCTTTCTATACTAATTTTGAAATAGCTAAGAAAAAGTTGATCAAATCAAAAAAGAAACTCATATTATGAAGATCTGAGGGAACTTTCGCTGATCAAAATAGGTCCTACAGTTTCCGAGTAACCGCTACATGATATGATTCTTTCATGGGCAGTCCTTGTAGTGCAGTAATAATTAATGACGACAATTTTTCTTAAAAACCATTATTGATTTATTTGGAAAAACTTTCTGCAATTAAATATTTTAGGAACCAGAACTGCCATCTATAAAAATTATAAATTAAATTATATCTCTTTATTTTATTTTATTTTATTTAATCAATCACGGTCTATGGACTAATATCCTTACAGACCAATAAAATAAGCTACATATGTATATTTAAACACTTAAACTGATTAATTATTGACTTACATTATGGAAGATTATGTTACGTTTTATAATATCAACATTTGCAGAAAAATCAATAAAATTATAAAAATCATTAAAATTTTTGCATAATCTCCTCAGGGGGTCAGCGTTTGCATAATTTGTTTGAAGACATGTGAGATGAAGTGGTGTAAAGTTCCGAGTAGATCTTAGAGGAATATTAAAGTTGATGTTTCTAGCAGGAATTCTGAACAAACAGAACCATTTCACAAATTTACTAAAAAAGCTACATTAAGCATTATTCGTCTGCCTTCTAAAGTCGGCAAATTAATTGAGGAGAGTCTTACAGAATATGGGGGAAGATTTACATTTGGGTTCCATGTTGTGTTACCGAAGCAAAATAAAAGGAATTATTTTTCAATTATTAAATCTGTTTCTTAAGTCTTCTTCGTTTTCCCTGTACTAATTTCATAATCGAATCTTTTGCGAATCAGCTTGGGGGCATGATGATTTAAACCGCGACTTCCATGAGAAGAATAAGAACAAAAATGCAAAATATTTATATGTTAAATCCAAATCTAGCATTTTGCGGGAAAAATATGATTTAGCTATTAGCGGTAAATCTACCGATTTTTGGTTTACTGACTTACTTTTCAAGCGTGTTTTTAATAATATAATTTCGGGCAACATTGTCAAAGAGTTGCTAGAAAGCAAGATGTATCTGATAAGTTAAGGCACTAGAGCAGCTGACAGCATATAATTAGTCGATTGGTGTTCATATCACCACCGCCTTTCAATAATCAAACTCTTTATAAATATTCCTTTCTTTACGGCATTTGACATTTTTTTTACACTATTTCAATGTTTTTTGACAGCTACAGAGTAATTTCTACTGGAAGTTTTTTATTGTTGTAGAAATGGGGGTACCTGTTAGTTGTGAAATTCCACAAAGTGAGTCTCGAATAACGGTATTTATAAAAATCTGTTAATGTGTGAATTGTGCTAGTTTTTTGCATTGTAATCTTTTACTTAAAAAAAAAATATGTTAAAAATTTTAATGCAATGCCCCCTAAATGCAACCAAAAATTTCAATTGTGTTCAATTAAAGTCTTGGCTGGTGCAGGATAAAAAGGACGAAACAAAAGGATTTTGCAAATATTGCAGATGCTCACTTTCAGCAAAATTATATGATCTTCTATGTCACGCTGAAACTTAAAAAAAAAACAAATCGGCCGCTTCGATTAGAGGGTGATGTTGGAGAAAATTGAATTTTGAGCAAAATGAAACTATTGTTGATAATTTTAAAGTGCAAGAAGCCGCATTAGCTTTATTTATATGTCAACAACATACGTCGAATAATTCAATTGACCACCTCAGTGACTTGTGAAAAACGAATTTTGATGGAACTAGAAAAATTCGTATTCATAGAACAAAATGTACTGCATTTCGTAATTGAGCTTAGGAAGGATATTTCATCATGTAAGTACAGCATATTAGTGGATGAATCTACAGATGTTGGGGGAATTGAGTAGTTTTCATCAAATTTATGCAACAAGTTATAATAAATAAAAAATTTGCTATTTATAGATAAATTTTTATGTATTTTTCAAATTTAGCTAGTTTCTAGCTATTTTCGATCCTAATATAGCGATATTTTTGGGAAAGAAGTAGGCAACAGTGGCAAAAGCTATTGCTTCATTCAAAGTAAAAAAAGTTTACCGTTATAAACAAAAGCAACACCATAGCAAGGAATTGTTTATTGTCCAGCTGAGCAAAATGTAATTAAAAAATGATGCAAACAAATTTCGTAATCTTTATGTAGGTATTTTGTTTCTTTGCATTTTGTTCCTCTATTTTCATGAAATCATTATTTGATCATGTCGATGAATCATAAGAGAATCCTTTTTCAATCGTCTACTTAAAAGCAGAGGCGTTTCAACACTGCTATAAAAAATTAACATAACGCGCAAAGTTGAGTTTTAAATAGTAAAGCCTTCTAAATTTTCAGCATCTATATCCCCTCTTTCCCCTCCCATTTAACAAGTTATGACACAATGCATTACAAAAGTAGGGGTCATCCCCTGTGCAGGTCCTAAAAAAAGTGTTAAATCAGTTACGAGTGTTAATCTTCAAAACTGACTCACCTCATATCAGTTTTGAAGATCACACAAGAAATTTTTGCAAAAAATTATCATACATATACATATGTGTCCCAAACTACCCATATTTATATTGAACGGAATGTTAATGCACGCACAACGACCATCTGCAACACAATTCAATCATTTCTTATTCCATTCATAATTTCAACAGTTGTGAATAGTTTTGTTTTTTTCTCATTAAATTATTTTCAAACAAACTAAAAGATACAATATAAATTACAATATGGTTACAAATGGTTGTCAGCATAAGAAGCGAATTTTTAGACTTGTATAAAATGATGAAGAAGAATAAAAGAAAAAAAAAAACAAGTCAAAGAAAGAATCACTTATAAATCATAAAAAAACACATGAAGAAAAATGAAGGAAAAAAGAAACAAGTGAACACTTGTACTATTTATAAGCGGGAGTGCGTTCTTGTATATTGGATTGCAGTTGGAGTTGGTAAGTAAGTAATAAAATAATGAATAATGAAATAAACAAAAAGAAGAAGAAGAAGAAAAACTTAATGCATTATTTAAAAGACCAGTAGTCGTCCAAGTCAAACTATTCAAAAAGTTGGCACAAAAGTTGTGGATTTGTTGTGCTCGGCGCGGGAGCATAATCGAAATTATAATGATTTAAAAAACAATGATTTTAGTTTTATTCCTTAGGCGAATGCAAATAAGTTGTTTTCTAGTTATTTTGCTATTTTTTTTTTTTTTTTTGTTCATTTGTATTTTCGTATATTTCGTATTTTGTTAAATATCATAAAGTTTTTTCTAACTGATTTAAACGTATGGACGCCGGAAATAAACGACGTGACTTTTTTTCGTTGAAAACTATACGAGAGCGAGCGTATGGAAAAAATAAAAACTTGCGGTCTGTGCTTGTTTGTAAGTACATATCTGCATTTTGATTTCAAATAAGTTTATTTTTACATTTATGTATGTATGTATGTATTCTTTTGATTTATAATTAAAATATAATACATAATATGTATGTATGTATGTATGTATGTACATTTCTGTATGCAATCATTTGCATAATTTAATTTATTATTAAAATAATTTTTGATTATTAGGAAATTTGACAAATCCAAAAAGTGTTTCTCACATGAAATTTAAAATTTAATTGGTAACTACATATACATATATGTATGTATATACCTATGCATATTGCATCATGATTAGGGATGAGAAACGGGGTTGGTGTTTGTGAATCTGGAGATTCGGGATTTTTTTAATTTGAAATCCCACGATATCGAGATTTTTCCCAACATATGATACCGAAAATCGCGGAATTTGCATGATGCATTGATCAGGATGATCAGCAAACTTTTAGAATTTTAGATTACCTCATCTTCAGTGCTCACACGAGTAGAAATTTTTGAAAATGCATCTTAAATAATTCTGAAAAAAACAGGCTTCAATAAAAAGAACCAAAACTAAAACAACAACAAATGGATGAAAAATTAGTATATCAGCGTAATTGTATATCGTCGTATGAACTGGATGTATGTTACATTTAGAAAATCCAATTAGTTGGCTGTAATGAAATACAATTGCTGAATTCACAAAACCTCTTGTATCATTGTATCGAGTGTATTATAGTATCATATACAATAGTGTAAACTTTGTTATTGGTTATTTTCATATAAAAAGGAAATACACAATTACACTTTTATTTCATTTTGCAAAAATCGTATTTCATACAATATATACTCAGAGAGTATACTTACATATATACTCTCAGAGAGTATTTGTACGGTGCTTGTTCTTTTTTTGTCTATCAATACAAGATTCAAGCCGATACAATATACACTAGGTGTTCACAAACATATAAACAAACTTGTATTTCATACAAGATAGACGATACAAATTGTTGTGAATTCAGCAAATGTTTTGTTGTAGGAGTGCAAAATTTTGTAGGAATAAGTATTTTCATACGCTGCATCATAAAAAAAGCAGATTTATAATTTTTTGTAGTCTACGCCTTTTTTGAATTCATATGACGATATAAGTAGGTATACTTTTGTCTTCCCTTCTACAGGAAATTGGATATTTTGTCGCGGTAAGAAGCATGATATACGAGTATAGTAGCCGGGAGTAGACTCACACCAAATTTTATCAAAATCCGCACAGACATTTTTGATTGACGCATGAACAGAAGACAGACAACAACTCTTAAAAGTTAAAAATTTCAAATACATAGGTACATGGTACGTTTGCATTTTTATTATTCTAATGTTATAACTTTAAACATAGCAAGGGCCTTTCTTTTAGTCACAGTAGTTGAAAAATTAATTTTCATATTTTATTTTAGAGATGTGCCCGCCCACTGTACTTATAGGCAGAAACATTAAAAGATATTTTTAACTTTCGTAGGTATTATAAAATTAACCAAGAAATATATAAAATAAAAGAAACAAGAAAACTCAAGTGTTAAATATTTAAACAAAAAGAACAACAAGCTACTTTTGAAGAAGGTAAATTAGAGGGTTAATAATGATATTATTGAAGGTTAAGAACAAATTATTGAACTTGAACTTTTAAAATGCAAACAAACCTTTCTATCATACTTATACTTGCATGCATACATACATATGCAAGAATTTTTTGTGGCATTTGTCTATTACACATTATGATTTCAGTACACACTTTAATTATTTATGAATCTTATCTTATCAATTTGCCTGCTCTTGAATTTAATGGGTTTTCAACATTTCGTTACATTATAGGTAAGTATTTCTCCAAAGAAAAACCTCTTAATATGCATAGCCCAGCAACAAATGTCTTCTCGTCAGAAGGAGGTTTCCAGTAATAAATAAGCTAAATAGGTTTTTTGCTGGGATACTTATGATAAATAATAAAAATATTTTAAAAGAAAATAACTTTACAAATTAATGACAACATTAAATGTAAAAAAAAAATACAAAGAAATGCCATGCTACACTACACGCCGCGTTGTTCTTTTCCAGTAATTGTTATCATAAGGCACGCATCAAAGTGATAAGGTTAGTTGGTTTTCAGAGTATTTATAAGAACGATCATTGAATTTTTGCTAACATGGAGATGAGACTTCTACTGGTAGTTATTTGCCATGAATTCCTTTATTTTTTATTTAATTAAAAAATACTTAAAGATGATCTTTATCTCAGCAGCAATTTATCATATTTAAAAATGGTACACGCAAAAAACTGGTATTACATTTAAGTAATTTAGGATTAATTATTTTGACTACGAGTCGTGATTAAAAATTTAAATCCGACATGTACTTAAATCAATTCAACAAGCCGCCTCTGTTAAATAATAAAGTTTTTTATTTGGCTTTTGTTAGTCGATTTAATATTAGATGACGTGTTACAAAAATGTGACTCTATGTTCAATACCAACAATTGACAAAAAATAAATTTTAAATGAGTAAGTAAAAAATTTAATTTTGCAATCAGTTCCGATTCGAGTATGCAACAGAATTGATCAAACATTTTATACTTCAAACTTAGCGTACTTTTGACACCGCTTCGGATTTGTTCAAGCACGTTTTAGATAATTTTTATTTTGGGTAGATTTAGAAAATTGTAAAACATCTGACTCGAACATAAAATTAGTTACCTTATCATGTTAGCGCGTACACTATTTTATCTTTACTACATAAACGTGCCAAGAGTACGAAAATTCCACGAATTTCTATTTCTTAAAAGTACTCCTTATTATTCTTATTCAAAGTTGTTGCTATTTTTTTCAAATCTTATCAGCCAACGGTAACGAAAAAAAAAATATATGAAAAATAAAATCCTAATACAAAAACGAAAACAAGCAATAGGTATTTTTTGTTGTGTATATTAGACCTCAAGGTTTGAAAAATAAATTTGTGTAAATTAAATAAATCTAATAACAAAAAATTACATGAATAATAGTTCTGGTCAATGGAAATTTGTATAAAAATGAATTTGTTTTCTTTGGAAAATTATTTACTAATTAATAAAATGAAATAATGATCATATTTTGATTAAAAATGTGTGAAAAACTTACCCAATGATGATTCATGATCTGATATATCAGATATACTGCATATGGGAGGTGGCAAATCTTTGCTGCCATCAACAGGTTCTTCTTTAATGAAAATATTTTTACTCTGAAAAATAGAAATAAAAGAAATAAGAAGATAAATTTATATGAAAAATTATAAAATTCTAAATATTCTTGTAACAAGTTAAGTCTATAACATATTGCTTGGCAAAATATTACAGCGATAATCACTATAATTACGCAGATATTACGGAATTTATTTTATCATTTGGATGCGATTACACATTAGTGTACAGTGGGGATTCCACAATCCATAAGGTTGCTTTACATTTAAGTCCCACATTCTGTAGTTAACTGATGTCGGTGTTTTAACTAACGATTTTTCATGTAAATATCAGGGCTTAATCCGCCATCGTTAGTTAACTAAGGACTGTGAATTTGAGCCTTACAGAACATTTGAGTGATTTTTATGCAAATCGTCGACTCAAACCGAATGACTGACTGTCTGTTTGTATTTACATTTTTACAATAATTAATTAGCATTTAAATATAAATAAAATTGTATAAATTTGAAATGACCGCATTTACAAAACTTTATCAAATTTCTTTATCAAAACTTAATATCCGTTTGAAGTTGTTGTTATTCGGTAAATTTTTTTATTTAATATTTTCTATTGCATGCAATTTAAGTATGTACATATTAAGTTCTCATGTTAGTGAATCATTAATTAATTAATTGATGTTGTTGACACCCTGTAAAATGCAACTAAATTCTCACCATTAATATTCATTACGCATACGATTAGAACAATAGAAACTTTATATTATTTTCATATTAAATTATATTTCTTTTATTAAGTGTTTTGCATAAATATGTGAAAAAAAAAAACTATATAAACAATTGATCGTTTTAGGAATTATATTTCACTATAGAAATAGTTTTATGTAATCGAAAAAAATGCTGCTTGAGTATTCTACTCAAAATGGTATAAAAGCCTTCTTAAGCTAGATTTACACGATTGAAATTTTCTTCAAAATTGCTCTTCAAAATGCTTTAAACTCGTGTAAACAGCAAAATTTCTTCAAAATTTATTGATCAAAATTTATTGAACAAATCTTTTGAAGATTTTATTGATGCCGTGTAAATAAGCATCAAAATCGCATTTGGCAATATTGATAACTATAAATAATTTGACAGCATGTTCATTCTTTTGATTCAAAATTTATTTTTTATATGTGAACAGAATGTGATTTCTTTTTAATATTTTAATTTTATTTTTTATATACATACATACATACATACATACAAAGAAACAGAATGTGATTATTTTAAGTTGCCAAATAAATGAATTGAACTTTTTATTTCGATTTATTGGGTTTTTAATTAATTTTTAATAAATATGCCTGTATTGCCATTTCTTGTATGAAATACGCCTTTGTTTGTGTTTGTGAACACCTAGTGTATATTGTATCGGCTTCAATCTTGTATTGATATACAAAAGAAGAATAAGCACCATACAAATACTCTCTGAGAGTATATACATATACTCTCTGAGTATTGTATGAAATAATTTCAATATAAAAAGTTTACCAATAGTGTAAATTAACTTCAGCAAATTTTGATCAAATTTTTATCAAAAGATTTTGAAATATATTGAAAGATTATTTTGATCAAATTTTTGAAACGTGTAAATAGACCATCAAAATTAATTTTCAAAATTTTGATAAGACTTCAAAATACCTTCAATCGTGTAAATCTAGCTTTAGAGTTTATTTATTTATTTATTTCTTATCGATGTCCCATGCACAAGACTTAAGTCTTATATTGCAGCATGGAACTGATCATATGTAAATACAAGATAAATAAGTTTTAGAAATGAAAATTGACAAAAATTTGATTGAACATTATAAAATAGTGAAAAACAGAAGTTAGTATTTATGTACATACATATGTACGCATATAACATAAATGACTAAAAACTATTAATTGTTATACATTGGGTGCGTTCAGCAGACACATTTTGCTACACAACTGTTGTTCAACAATCTGCTGAACGCTTTGATTACTGAGCGATGAGAGAATATGTTGAGTGAACGCTCACTGTTTTTGGTAGCAAAGAAAAAGTTCAATTTAACTTTTGAATCAAATTTCATAATATATTTTTAAATTTTAATTTATTTAAATTCACAAATAAATATTATGAAATTTTTTTTTGCCTAATAAAATTCAATAATTTTTATTGAATAGTCATTTTTTTTTTATATTTTTGACAAAAAAGTGAGCAGACCGTTCAGAAAAATTAATCAAATCAAAAGCTGGTATAATAAATAAGGTAGTCTTGTCCCTAAAACTAATAAAACGTCACAAAAACAACAGGCATTTTGTTAGTGTAAAAACTTGGCTGTTGTCAAAATGTGATGTGTAAACAAAACAAAAATAAAATTAAAAAAAAAAACAATTGCATAAAATAAAAATATATGTTAAAATTATTTACAATGCAGAAAACAAAACGGTGTTGATAGATGTACATATGTATAAAATCAGGATGTGCCTTTCCTTCCCCCGTTGCAAATTTTTTTTTTGCTGACACTACACACACGCATTTTAACCGATATTTTTAATTTTAATTAAGTTTTAAAAATTTTTCACGCTTTTTTTTCAGTTTCTTAAATTTTAATTAAAGAAAAAAAAATATCACAATATTTTTATAAAAACACAACAAAGTTTTGACAACAAAAAATCAATCAGCTGATGTCAATTTTAGCTAATGCGACTACCTTATAATTAATATACCATGGCTACAACTAAACTGTTCAGTGGCAGGGTTTTCTGCTGAACGTGACCAATCAGAAATTATCCAAGAAAAAAAAATAATGATTAATTTATTCATATGTATGTATGTATGTATATTTATGTATATATTCAACTAGAAAAATGACGAATTATACATTTCCTGAATTGACGTGCGTTAGAAATCCTTTGAAATCTAAAGGGGATTCCATTTCAGATACTGATAGCCTGAATAAAGAAATGGTATTTAGAGATTAGTGTTCGATGTCTAAATGCAATAAGTCTTTTACCTCTATCAAGAGTTGAAAAATTTAAATGCTCATAGAGATGTTTAGGTTATATATAATTTTATGTATAAACAGTAAAGTGCGCAATTTTAAATAGTCATCAAATTGCACTTAAATGGAGTTGAAATTACAGCTGGATTGTGTTATTGGATTAAACGATTAAACGGTCATTACATATTTGAACAATTTTACGACTAAATAAGCAACTGTTATTCAAGTTAATAGTCTACTAGTTATTAACTGAATAAAATATTTATTTATATAAAACTTAATCGAATCAGAAATTATACGAAAATATGTAAATATTGGAGCAATTTTATACAAATAAAAATACAGTGCGAACTCGATTACTGCAACTCTCGTTATGCGCAACAACTCGATTAACGCAACACCTGAATCAAATGCATTGTAGACTCAGTCAACGCAACTTTTTAAAAAATTTACCTCAATAAACGCAACTATTTTTTTTAACTCTATTTTTTTGTTCTCTGGATAGTTTTTGCATTATTTTACAGTTATTTCTTGGAATAGTTTTCATAAAAAACAGACAAGCAGCACGTGTCTGTTGTTTTTTATCAGTTTGGTAAAAAGATTTTCGCGATCAGTCACAGTACATATTAAAAACGCATAAAAATGGTGAAGGTGACAAAGTGCAGTAAATTAACCATTCAACAAAAGAGTGAAATTTTGAATAAACTTGAAAAAAATACATCGGTCAAAGCATTATGCCAGGAATACAATGTGCATAAATCAACAATAACCAGAATTAAGCAAAATAAATCAAAATTAATTAAATTTGTTACAAATGCTGAATCCGGCCCAGGAAAGCGTATAGTAATTAGAGCCTGTGAGTATCCAGTAATGGAAAAAGCTCTGTATAAATGGTTTTTAAAACAAAGAGAATTAAATTTGCCTGTTTCGTCTGAAATTTTAAAGTCAAAGGCTATTCAGCTACATAACAAAATTAATGAAAGTCGTGGTGATTTTCATGCAAGCAACGGATGGTGCTCAAATTTTAAAAAACGTCATGGTATTCGGATGCTAAAAATTTGTGGCGAAAAACTTTCAAATAAACCAACACTTATTGATCCGTTTTTGGAAAAGTTTCATGACAAAGTATTAGAGCTTAAATTAACACCGGAACAAATCTATAACGCCGATGAGTCTGGATTATTTCATAAAATTATGCCGAACAGAACACTGGTTAACTTTAATGAAACATCTGCTCCTGGTCGAAAAGTAAGCAAGGAACGCATTACATTTTTAGCCTGCACCAACGCATCTGGTTTGCACAAGGTTAAATTGTTTGTCATTGGTAAAGCATTAAATCCTAGAGCTTTCAAAGGTTTTGAAAACAATCCCGTAGTTTACAGGGCTAACAAAAATGCATGGATGACGTTGGCATTCTTTGAGCAATGGTTCCATGGTACGTTTGTTCCTGAGGTACGTATACATTAAAAAATATGTAAGTGGCAAAATAGAAAGAGTGTTTTTTTTAGGTAAGGTCATATCTTCAATCTAAAGGACTTCCAAAGATGGCGTTATTGTTACTGGACAATGCACCCTGCCATCCTAAGGATAATGAGTTAAAAAGTGATGACGGATTAATAACAGTCATGTGTTTTCCACCAAATTGTACAGCTCTTATTCAGCCAATGGATCAAAGTGTCATTAACATAACAAAGTTGTACTATAAGAAAAGCCTCTTAGCGCATTTAATTGGAAGTAAAGGCTCAAATATTGAAGAAAAAATCAAGGCTTTTACTTTACGTAATGCAGTTTGTCTCCTTTCAAATGCATGGGATCAATTGTCTTCCGATATGATTAAGAAGTGCTGGAAAAAGATTATGTATCCTAAGAACCACTGGACAGATGAAGATAATTTACCACTGAGTGTAATAAGAGCAGAAGTCGAAAGAGAAAATTCATTATTGTTATCTGTATCCGATTATTTTCAAGAAATTATGCCAGAGGAAGCAATTTCTAATGATGAAATCAATGAATGGATATTTGAAAATGTTGATAACGGATCGAACTATTGTTGTGAAAATCTAGATGAAGTGGAAGAAATCGACAGTTCTGATGAAAATGTCGTTGAAATTCTAAAACCTTCCAGAATTACCCATCAGACTGATATTGATTCATATAACAATTGCATTCAATGGGCTGAAGAAAATGAAATGGATCTTAAAGATATTTATCAGCCAAAAAAACACAGTCAAAAATTTCTGATTTTTTTAAAAAGTAAATATGTTTCAGATGCTTTAAAAAATCATATCTATATATATTTTGGTTTTAAGTTAGTATAGATTACATTGGATCTCTCAATATGTGTAATAAGTTTCAATATTAACAAATATGAATTTTTTAAGTTTTTTTTACTAATAAATAAAAGGTATAAGCGAATAAATATACTAAATAAATAGTTTTTTTTAATAAATATTTGAACACATATTGGAAATACGTGAAAAAAGGGAGGAAAAATCATTAAAAATTTATGACTCGGTTAGCGCAACTACCGCGGTTATCGCAACTGCCCGATTTTCTATTAGTTGCAGTAATCGAGTTTGTACTGTAGTTCGCAGAAGAGTATACCAATGAAATATTATTCGTCTAAACCATTAATAAAATAAATAATATTATTCGAAAATTATTTATTCTAATAAAATGATGCGAAAAAGTTATACATACCGTGACTGTACTAATAGATTATGTCCAAATCAAATATGATTTTTTACAGTACACTAATTTGACGACTATCAAAGAAACTATTCCCGGTAATAATGACGCAGGTCTCTCTCATATAGTCTACCGGAACACGAACCGATTGCAAGAGTCTTTTGTCAGGTTATCATCCGTTCAGGAATGCTCGTGCAATTATTAGTCTGTTACAAACCAAAAGTCATGTGCGTGACTTAAGTAGTAACAGGTTTCGTGTAGCATGTAGTATGCTACTTTTCAAACATATGGAATTATCCTTATATGGCTTTCAAACGTTGTAAAAGGAATACTAAATAAAAGACAAATCTGCTTCAGCAAAAAAAAAAATATATATGTATGAATATTGCTAAATTCATCTTTAAAAAAAGAACGCTACACATAAACTTTAAGGCAAAAACTAATGTTACTCGATGCAATTTATAAAAACTGCAAAATGAACACTCAAGTTATTTTGTGTAATTGAATACTTAAACCACCATAGCCATCCGGTAACGAATACTTTAGCAGGCCAAAATGAGATGGATGGCTATTTAAAAATGTTCACAAAAAAAAAAAAACTACAAGTATTTCAGAACAAATATTTTAATTCTGAAAACTACAACATATTGTGTCTGGTTATTGAAAATCTTAGTTTTATCTTTTTACAAAATTTTTAATTAAGGTTTAGTGAACCATTACTAAAGAGGTTGTTAGGTTAAATCAATCAAATGGAAAGTTTTTTTGGTAATTCAATCTTAATTAGTTGAAGTTTTTTCTTTTCCTTTTTTGCAAGAACATTACAGAATGAAGTCTGTGGTTATTACTTCCTTTTAGAAGGTGTATACTTTTAGTACTCGTATATTAAAAATATTTTATTAAAAAAAGTCAAAGTTTTTAGGTTGTCCACATATTAATAAATTTAAAGAAACACATGTTCTTAATAAGAAAACCAGAAGAGTTGCATGGGATCAGTGATGCCAGGAGATTTTTGCAAAAATATCATCTCATATGAAAAAAATTCCCTTTTTTCCCTTACACCCAATTTTTTTTCCCTACATTTTTTTAAGTTTTCAAAAATAAAAATTTATTTATTAATTGTACATTTTCAATTCAGGTACATCAATCCAGGTTCATTTAAAAATAACACAAAAATAATATAAAAACGATTAAAATTACATAAGAATCACATAAAAATAACATAACAATAATTTAAAAACAACATAAAAAACTAACATGGAAATCGCATATAGACGCAAAGTTGATGCAAATGAAATTAAAAACTGCCCAAATTAATTGGCTTATGGGAAGAAATTCTATACTAAGCCTAGACTGTAAACTTCTACTATACAACGCGATCCTGAAACCACTATGGTCCTATGGAATCCAGTTATGGGGCACTGCCTCAGCATCGAATGTCGAAAGAATTCAAAGGCGACAGAATAAAATCCTACGTACAATAACAGCAGCCCCCTGGTATGTCAGAAACCATCGAATTCATAAAGACCTTGACGTTCCGTTGGTGAAGACAGTTTTTTCAAAACATGCGAAAAAATATATAAAAAAACTTGAGTTGCACCCAAATCCACTTGCGCGCAATATTCTTTATTATAGAGGCCACACCCGGCTGAAAAGAAGGGATACTCTTTTTCTCAGCCGTTCACGACAGATGTAAAACAACAAAAATTAACCGTTGAAATTAAAAATTTTGTTTAGCATTGGCTAAACTTACATTTAATATATTTTAGATTTAGGATTTGAAAAACTTATTGATAATTTAATATAAATAATTAAAGATTCAATAGGATTTGAAAAACTTATTGATAATTTAATATAAATAATTAAAGATTCAATAAATAATAAAATTATCAAAAAAAAAAAAAAATAAATAAAATAAAAAACTAACATACATACATATGTATGTATATATAAAATATTTTTTATTTATTTGTTGCGGGTTAGCAATATACATATTTAGCCACAACTAAATAAGAAATTTTAAAAACATAAATTCTAGAGTATTTGCCCGAGTATTTGCAGAGTGTTGCGAAACCGGAATTTTTTGGAAATCATATTGCCTAAACTGTAATTTTAATTTTATCGATGAGAAACTTCTACAGATTGGTCAGAATGAAATCCCAAACAGAATGAGTGAAAAAAAAATTTACACCGAAAAAAATTGTTGGGTCAAATTTTCAACAAAAGTAAAAAATAAAAAAAAATTGTTCGAAAAATTTAAAAAAAAATTTATTTTAATTCTTCTTTTATTTCTGATAAATACCCTATGATTAGTTTTTAAAATAAATTATAGGGTGGTCCGAACAAGAATTATAAACGTCAAATTTTCATGATTTTTCGATATTTGTTGAATAACTCTGAAATTTTATATAAAACCAAAATCTATTTCATTTCTTATTTGAAAGGTGGCAATAAAAGCTTTAATTTGATACCGGTTTGAAGTCAATAGCTTCAGTTTTAAGAGAGTTATGCTCATTTTTGTGGAGTGCTAGAATAGATGTAGAATAAAAAAAATAAGTGATTCCGAGAATTTCCGTTCTATTTCTATGGAATAAATACTGAGAGTGATATACTAAAATCGCTATAACTCCCAGGAGGGCGAGTATGGGCAGCTGATTTTTTCACAGTTCGTTGAAAACAAATTATGTAACATTTCTGTAGTGGTTTGGAACTGGGACTCTCTGGGACTTTTTAGATATTGCTGACCTAACCCAAATTTTAAGGAAAAATGGACCTTTAGTCGGTTTTCGCTCTAAAAAAGGTGCATATGAAAATGTCTCAAACAACATTCCTTTTTTTTTACAGAAGATACTTGTCCGAAGGCAGATTTTTTTTCCGAATCAAAATATCTGTCACCAAAATCAAATGAGATAATTTTGAATACAGCCCTGAAATCCCCTCTTTTCGTGAAAATTTTGTATATTTGACTTCTAAAATCAATTAAAAATCAACGGGCCAACATAAAAATAAGCTTTATGTGTTTTTTGTTTACTTGGAATGTCTGTGACAAAATTGCATCATTAAAAACACTGAAAAAAATAATCGGAAAAAGGTTACTTTTCCACTAGCCGCAACACAGTGCGCCGGTGAAGTAAAAAAATTTTATTTGGAAATTTTATATATTAAATAAAAAAAATTGCTGTAAAGAAATGTCTAATATCACATTAAGAAACTTAAACGTAACAATGCATTTTTAAGAGCCGAAATACTTGTAAAAGCAGTAAAAACCCGATGTGCTTGACAGCGGTCGAATTCACAAAAGCGGCGATGATGTACGGCTTCGAAGCGTTCGGCATGTTTCTCTGCTTTTGACACACATAAAACATTTTACACTAACAAAATGCCTGTTGTTTTTGTGACGTTGTATTTGTTTTAGGGACAAGACTACCTTATTTATTATACCATGAACAAGTCATTGTTATTAATGGTGCCACATATTTACTTACTTCATGTTATAGAAGTATTACCAGATTTAAGAATTTCTAATGATACACTTAAAGAAAAGTATATATATTTTGCAACTAGAAAATATATAAGTTTAAGTTGTTAAAAAGAAAAACTCTGCAATTTTTAAAAAATTCCTACAAATTAACAAAAATAAGAAATCTTTCCCTTTTTCCCTACATGTGCAATTTAAAACAAAAATCCCTGCAAAAATGGAAAAATCTCTCCACTTGGCATCACTGCATGGGATATACATATGTATATAAATCTGTATTATTCTTTTTTATTATTTAAGTTGTCATTTTTCTGACATTTGAAATCGCAGCATAAACATTTACACTTTAAACACATACACAAGCACACAAGTACATACCACCAAAAGTATAAAAATCTAATGGATGGAGTCTATGACACGTTTTCTCTGAGAGGTGCATACACGTGGTTGGTCTGAAAATTTATTTGTAAGTTCTTCATTTGGATATATGTATTCGGCTTTGGCGAATATTATATACTCTTCACCAAGCTATATGTCCACATATGAATTTTTTATATTTATCATAAGGACGCCTACAACATTATGAAGTGCAAACTCATGTTTGGGGTAGCCGGCATTTTCAATTTAGAATGATTACGTTTTATTATCTGCATTCTCTTCTTTGAAAACCCATTCGTTTCATATTCATATCATTTGGACGCATAAAAACAATGATATCTACAGCATATTTTAAATTTTTCCCATTTCCTATTTCAATTTCCAAAAAAAAATTTTTCATTGTCCATAACTGACCACTTCCATCCCAGAACAAAAAGGGAGTGTGATCCACGGATGCAAAATTTGGTACAATTGTACTTTTTTTGGTACAACTTCAGGCTCAAAAGTACAATAGTACACCAATTATCCACTCATTAGGTACAATTACGAACTTTATCAGTTGATTTTTTTATTTTATATCCCTTGCTTATCGTTTTGTTTAACTCGCGGTGGTAATTCAACTTTGCTATCATTTATTTATTGTAAGAAATAACGGACTCTCAAATCGCCAAAAAAATCATAATAAATAGGCAAAAGGCTCCGAAAATTTTAATAAATTTGACTGGTTCCCTCAATATTAGTAACATACCTGATTTTTTTAAGAAAAACTATTATTCTATTGCACTTGATGAGAGCACTGTCTGCCGTGTCTCTTTTTCTTCTTCTCTGTAATTATATAGATTTTTGATGGTCAATGGGCGTATTTGTTGATGCAGCAATTAAAATGGTTAATGACCATAACATTCCTACAAATAGCATGGTAATGACAGGCTCTGCAAATGGTATACACTGAAAATTTAATGCTCTAGTGCGACATTTATTTGGAAATGGTTGTGCATGCCACATTGAGTTTAGTTTCCGGCCGCATTCGATTCCCGACGATATTGACAAATTTATTAGGGAAATAAATTTTCACTTTTGTAAAAGCTCTAGTCGAAGAGACGACCTAATACCATTTCAGGAATATTTTTGCACTGACATCCATATTATTTTAAAATATTGCGCTACAGGTCTTGGAGCAATGGTAACCTCTAAATTATTATTTGATATTAAATGATTTTGAGGCTGAATTTAAAAATTCGGATCAAATATAATCTTTAGCAAAAATCATCTTCCTCTTAAGAAAGGAAGTATGTATACGAAGAATACGAGTATACGAGTGTACTGTGAATATGTCCATAAATAATGTTTAAGAAGAATTTCTAGGAAAAATTTTTTATACAAAATTTTGCAAGGTGGTGAGATTAAAAGTAGATTTCGAGAACGAGGATTTAAACTGGTTTAAATTTAATAAGCCAGAAAATGATGCTGCGGGAAGAATGAGAATGAAAATTTTTCCAAACGAATATAATAATTTTGAGTCAATAAATACACAGTTTAGCTCCATAGATGATGTAGAAGTATTAAAAGATTTGAAAAATTAAAGCATGTCCAACTTTTGAGCTAATTATAACAAAAATTAATTTTTTTTTATTTTGTGTAATTTTTATGTTTTATTGTTAATTTTACCTAAAAAATATAAAAAAATATTAAAAAAAAATTACAATTTTATGATTTTTTTTTTTGTATCTACAATTTTGATGTTTTCTTTTTTCAACCCTGGTTTGATCGAAAAAAGAAGAAAATTATATTATTAAGTATATATAAACACCAGATATCAGTAGCTCTGCTGCAGTGTGTGGAATTCTAATTCCGATGATACAACATTCAATACTGGTGCACCGTCACCCTACAAATAATATTTTAAATGTAAAAATTTGTCTGTTTGCTCCATTATAACGCGCTAACCTCTCAATGGGTTTTGATGAAATTGCTAGACGGATAGCATGTGATACAGATTAAAAGATGGGATACTTTTTAAGGTGTAAAAAGTGTCAAATTGATAGTTTTGGTACTTATTGTTTTTTTATTATTATTTTTTTACGTCGAATTACAGTGCACTTGCTTTGTTTTTTATATTTTCACACATATATGGTGAAGGATATAAAAACGATAATCGCAAAAGTACTTATCTCAAACATAAGCGGTAAGTAAGTAAGTACAGATTTTCTTGAATCAAGATTGATTGAAGTGCGAATAATTTAATACCTTAAAGTGCCAAAAAGAGATTAGCTCAAAAAAGTATCCGTCTTGAATTAAGGTGAAAATTAACGGCTTTAGATTAGATGCATGAATTTGTACACATTTCTTTTACCTAAAATCAAACCTGTCGCATACTTGCATTAATTCCTATCCGGTGTTATTTATGCACATTTTTATCCTGAAACAGAATTCAATGAATATTTTTAATACTTAGGCTAAATTCAATTTTTTTTGCTAGCTCATTACAATTTCAAATTAATTTTTGTCCACTGTTGATTTTGATTATAGATTCTCAAGTTTATAACACATTTGAAATCAACAAATTAAAGCCATGAAAACAAATTTAACTATAAATGAGAAATTATTATTATTAGGCTTAAGTTCAGTTTTATTGAATTAATGAAAATTCAAATAATAATATGGTGGCCCGTCACAAGTAAGATATATGTGGTAGACCAACTATACAGGATACAGAGATCTGCTTGCATCGGGATGACTGGATGTTTACGTACCAGTCCTTCAGAGGCTCTGAATGGTATGCTAAGCCTGATTCCGACCGACCTTCATGTATTGGCTGCATCCTCAAGCAGTGCGGCAAGACCAAGTGGAGATCAAGGACCTATGGCCATGCTAGAATCCTAGATCAGTTACCACCGACACTGAGGAAGCCCACCGATTACATGGTACCTCCTCTGGACTTTGACAGTACGTTCAAAGTCCTTATTCCATCCAGACGGGAATGGAAGGGGGGAAACATAGACAAAGACTTCAACTTCAGGATGTTACTGATGGATCAAGAATGATCTGCGTTGTGAGATCTGGAGTATTCTCGAAGGACCTTGGAATAAAACTCTCATTCCGACTTCCTGATTTTTTTTTTTTTATGGTAAATTTTATTATTTATTGACCTTCAATTTAATTGAAACATCAATAAGTTGATCAAATCTTAAATCTAAAATAGATAAATATATGTTTAGCCAATGCTAAAAAAAATTTTTAGTTTCAACGGTTGATTTTTGTTGTTTTAACGTCTCTCGTGTATGGCTGATAGAAAGAGTATCCCTCCTCCTAAGCCTGGTGTGGCCTCTATACTCTAGAATATTGCGCGCAAGTGGATTTGGGTGCAACTCAAGATTTTTAATGTATTTTTTCGCGTGTTTAGAAAATACTGTCTTAACCAACGGAACATCGAGATCTTTGTGAATTCGATGATTTCGGATATACCATGGGGCTGCTGTTATAGTACGTAGAATTTTGTTTTGTCGCCTTTGAATTTTTTCTACATTTGATGTGGAGGCAGTGCCCCATAACTGGATTCCATAGGCCCATATTGGTTTTAGGATCGCATTGTATAATAGAAGTTTACAGTCTAGGCTTAGTATAGACTATAAATATATAAAGATATTGCACGTAGAACATTGAATAAAAACAAAAATTGTTTGCGTTTGTTGATGCTGTGGGGGGGAAGTAGCAAGAGAAAAGACCACAAAAATTTTAGGCATACATACATATGTACGTACATAAGTATGTATGTAGTAATAATTTTGTCAAGTTTATTTTGTTGTTGTTTTTGAAAAATTTTTGTTTCTTTTAACTCTACTAGAAATTATTTTCCAGAGAAATTATGGTTTTTTTTGTTGTTTACACATATAAATGATGCTCATTGAGAAATGTGTTTGTGTGTGTGTCATATTTCTTGTGCAAAGCACATTCAATAACAATATTAACAACTAAAAGCAGTTTCTTGTTTTCATATAAATCATGTGCAAATAAACAGTGCAAAGAAATGCGACCGATTCCTATGGCTGTAGGGTAAAATTACGTTTTTTGTTATTGTACTATTGCATTTATGTATGTTGATTCGCACCGAACTATGAATACACATTTGTTTTATTAAATATTTTATTTTAGAATTTTCAATTGTATATGTAGTTAGAATATCTATGTATGTACATATGTATATGCATAAATCAAATAAAACGTGCGCTTACCTGAGTTCGAAAACCATAAAATTTATTATTTTGTTTACAAAACTATTATAAAATTTATTATTTATTATTTTTGGTGATTGGTACATATTTAATAATTTTCTGGATTGTATTGTATGTATATGTTTTATTGTTTCAAAATTTTAAGTTTTTCTGCGCTCGTTAATTTGTATTTGTATGTTTTCCACGAGGAATGCTTTCGTAAAAGTGTAAGAATTAATAAATTTAGCATCTCCATTCTGTGCTTATAGCATACGTTGTTTTCTTGAAACCAAAAGGAATATATTGTATTTTTGGTGCAATTTACACATTGCTCAACTATAGTTTTTTTTACGTTTTTTATTTCTTTGGATTAATAAAAAATTTTTTCGAAAACTTTTATATGAATCTTACATACTGCAAAAAATAAGTCTGATGGAGCACACAAACTTCCAAAATCTGAATTTGTATCATAATTTTTTGCATGTACAAACATTTCTGATGGATATGACAAAATTTGCGCGGGTTTTATTATATCCATACGGCAGCGAGCACAAGATATCCGTTGAGCTAGCAGAGTTATTAACAGATTTCCAAAAATTAATTTATAGGACCCAACTGCAGGCAACACCTTTCAAACAAAACAATAATTTTGAAAATCTGTTTATAAATGACCAGGTTATACAAAAAGCAATTTTTTCTATTTCAAATTCAAAATAATACATATACCTATAGCCGATATTTCAAGTTATACACTGTTAACATATCTGCGCGAAATTTCATTTAAATCGGTCCAGTAGTTTCGGAGATTAGCGAGAACAAACGTCGTGACACTTTATTTTTATATCGGGTGTTTTTTTTAGAGGTATAGAACTTCGAATTGAAATAAAACACAAGAAAATCGTTTTAATGTCTATCAATTTGGCTTTATTGGAAGGATAATTTTATGCCATTAATGTTTAAATATGATTTCGGGCATGTGGCCGCCGCGGCTGGCTCGAATAAAGCCAATTCTACAGGTCCAATTTTCAACCACTTTTTCGAGCATATGGGGCCGTATGTTGGCAATAACGCCACGAATGTTGGCTTCCAAGTCCCCTAACTTTTCTGGTTTGTTGGCGTAGACGAGCGACTTCACATATCCCCAAAAAAAATAATCCAATGGTGTTAAATCACACGATCTTGGTGGCCAATTGACAGGTCCATTCCGCGAAATTATGCGCTCATCGAATGTTTCCTTCAATTAATCGATTGTGACGTGCGCTGTGTGGCATGTAGCGCCGTCTTGTTGGAACCACAACTCATCCACATTCATGCCATCCAATTCGGGAACAAAATAGTCGGTTATCATGGCTCTATACCGGTCTCCATTAACGGTAACTGACTCTCCAGCATTATTTCGGAAGAAGTATGGCCCAATGACTCCACCAGCCCATAGAGCACACCAAACAGTCAGTTTTTGTGGATGTAATGGCGTCTCAAGGGTCTCATGTGGATTCTCTTCACTCCAAATGCGGCAATTTCGCTTGTTGACGTAGCCATTCAACCAAAAATGAGCCTCATCACTGAACAAAATTTTGCGGGTAAACTTCGCGAACTGAACCATTATTTTCGAAATAAATTTGCACGATTTGCAAGCGTTGTTCTTTTGTCAACCTGTTCATGATGAAATGGCAAACCAAACTAAATATTAATCACTTGACAGCTGACAAAATGGCCGCCAGTTAAAAAAGTGATGCCAACTTAAAGTTCTATACCTCAATAAAAAACACCCATTATATGTATGTACATAGATATACATAGTTATATAAATTTCCAATTTTAAAAAATATTAAATTCGGTGCGAATCGATGTTCTTGCAATAGTACAACAATAAAATACATATATTTGCCATTCAAATAAGAATCAGCGACATTAGCTTTACGTATCTTATGTCCACATATATTGTGCGAACACAAAACGAGCCTTTGCTTCAAAAGCGTCATAATTCAAAATATGTCATTTTTGAGCTAATATGTATATAACTAATCGCGATATCAATTTTTATATTGTGCAAAATTTTCATACCAATATGAAAGATATTTGTATTTTATTATTCTCTTGGGAGAAAAATATTTTACCATTGATTTATAGGTAAATTCTAGACTTTAAATTCGTTTCCTGCCAAACAAGATTTTTTGAATTATGACTCTATTGCAGCAAAGGTTCGAAAAGTTTTTTTGTTTGTTTATATGGAATCTTTCCTTCGTTTATTAAATGTACACACATGCACACATACTTGTGAATGCAAAGACACAAACGTATGAACACATGTATACATATCTAAATGAATAGTAGAGACATGAGAATAATAAATTCTCTGAGAAAATAAATGACTCTCTTGAAAAAAGTGGTTTTACTACTAAAACCACCAGCAAATTAAGGATTTCCCGTACAATGTTCTACGTGCAATATCTTTATATATTTATAGTCTTTGGTATAGAGTTTCTTCCAATAAGCCAATTCATTGGGGCTGCTTTTAGTTTCATTTGGATCAACTTTGCGTCTATGTGCGATTTCCATGTTAAACGACGATCAAGATGAACGCCTAGATATTTGACTACAGTGTGTTGCGGTATAGTCTCGGTGTTGATTTGTATAGGCGGGCATGTTTCCCTGCGCAACGTAAAGGTGACGTGTACACATTTCTGCTCATTCACTTTTATCCACCATTGTTTTAGCCATGTTTCCAAATTTGAGATGTACCCTTGTCGATTCCGGGAAGCTTCAACAGTATTTTCATGATCGTTTAGAAAAGCCGTATCATCAGTAAATGTTGACGTGTGAATGTTACTGCTTAACGGTAAGTCAGAGGCATATATTAAATAAAGTAAAGGACCGAAGATACTGCCTTGAGGGACTCCGGCTACAATCGACTGCGGGGGGCTTGAAAAATTGCCTTCCCTAACCACAAATTTTAGTTCCTCTAGATAGCTTTTTTAGAGCCTGACGATATTTGCGGGTAGATTTTGTGTTAATTTGTGGACAAGTACTTCGTGCCATACTTTATCAAAAGCCTGTGCGACATCAATAAAAAGCGCTGAACAATATTTCTTTTTTTCAAAGGTGTCTCTAACTACGTTCACAAGTCTGTGAGTTTGTTCAATAGTGCTATGTTGACTGCGAAAACCGAATTGATGATCTGGAATGCATCCACTTCTACTCACTATAGGCATCAGCTTGCTCATGTACAGCTTTTCAAATAGTTTTAAAATGTTGGGCAATAAGCTAATAGGCCGATAGGATTCAACCTTCGTATGATCCTTGCCGGGCTTTGGTATCATAATAATCATCGAAATATTGAAGCATTTTGTTGATTATTTTGTCGATACCTGGGGCGTTTTTGGTGTTAAGATTAGCAATAGCATTTTCAATCTCCGCAATATTAAATTTTAGCGGTGTTTTTGGTAAAGAGACGACTGGTGGCAGTTCAGCAATATTAACAGAAATATTTGCAGTAAACACTTTTTCTAAGTGTTTAACGAAAAGAGCACCTTTTTCAGCATCAGTTCTTGCCCAGTCACCATTAGAGGCTCGTAATGGAGGTTTGCATATCACTTCTTTTTTCTAAGTTGTTTTTGTATAAATATTTATATGTATTGCTTATCTGGGCCTACCTGTGTAGAAAATTTCAGCTTTCTAGCTATACTGGAAATGCCCCATACAAATAAGGGAACCCTAGCCCCCCCAAGGTGAAAAGTGCCCGTTTAAAAATTATTTTTGTTAATTTCTCATCAGGACCTACCTGTGTACGAAATTTAAGCTTTCTAGCTCAACTATAAGTACCCCATACAAAGAAGGGGAACCCTAGTCCCCCCGGGTGGAAAGTGCCCGTTTTCAGATATTTCTGGCTATTTTCTCACCAAGACCTACCTGTGTACCGAAATTCAGCTCTCTAGCTTTACTGGAAGTGCCCAATAATATTGATGAGTCAGTGAGTCAGTGAATATGTACTAAAATATGGATTTTTCACACCTTAATATCTCGGGAAGCTTTTATGGTAGAACTTTCAAATTTAACCTCTGAGGCCACCTCTGCGGGGAGACCTTATGTTTCAAGTTTCATTTTATTATGATCAGGGGGAGCAAAGTTATGATGGGGGTAAAAACAGCTCGAATGGTTTCGGGTAAATATACACCCTGTGTGGCCGAACTTCGCCTGGCGCAATACCGTGCGCACAGATTCGAGATTTAAACGCTGTCATACTACGTGAATGATTTCGAAGAAAGAGGGTCTGTAGGTGATAGGCCAAAGCATGGACGACAACGTGCTGCAAGATCGGCTGAAAACATTACTGCTGCTCAAAAAAGTGTTCAAAACAATCCATCAATCCAATTCGACGCTGTGCTCAGGAGCTTGGTCTTCAAAGAACAACTTTGGCCACAATTTTGCTCAAGGATTTGCATTTTTTTCCATTTAAGATTTAGTTGACACAAGAGCTTTTTCTACAAGACCATTTACGCCGCCGTACATATAGCACCCTAAATACAAAAGGGTCACAACTCGAAATTTTCCAAAACTGACTTTTTTCCATAAATTAATTCAGAGTACACATCTCTAACTACTGCAAAAATTTCTTTCACATCACTATCTTCTTTAACTGGAAAAATACAGTTCTGTTTAATTTTATGTTAAGTGTGTTGCTTCTGCACGAAAACAGTTTTTTGTCTCTCCTGAAAATTTTAGTATTTTGAGTTGTGACCCTTTTGTATTTAGGGTGCGATATGCCAATAGGCTGTTATAGCTCGCCCATGACAACCCCGATTTTCATGAAAAAATCATAATGAGTGACGAGGCACATTTTCATTTGAATGATATGTGAATAAACAGAATAGTCGGTTCTGGGCAATGGAAAAACCTCAAATTATTCATCAGTCACATTTGCATCCATTAAAAATGACAGTGGTGTGCAATTTCGTCAGAAGGAATCATTGGACTTTACTACTTTGAAAATGAAAACGGCGTAACGGTAACTTGGAATGGGTCAAGATATCGTGATATGATTGAAAACTATGTCATTTTTAGGACCCAAAATCGTCAAAATGACGATAAATCGTCAAATCTGGCAGCTATGAACATGACATGTGTGTATGTATGTATATGCATACATATGCACATATGTATATACATAAATACTTTAATACTTTTAGTGAATAGTACTTGCTTACGAATTGTACGTGTGATATAATTTTTGTTGTTTATTGAATTGATAATTATGATATTTGTGAAACATTCATTTGACTATTTTGACCTCCATTATCATTATAAATGACAACATCGTTAGTACACTACACCAACTCTTGTCCGCACATACACTCAGCCACACATTTCAAACCCATTCACACCAATTTCTATGCTCCCAGCCAAAATAGATACAAAGCCATGCACACACACACATATGCATATGAGCTCACATACAAAAAAAGACCATCCATTCATTCATTTTTATATATTTTCGAGTCAAAGTTACAATTGAATTTAAGTCCCCACAAGTAATAAAAGTCATGAATGTCATATTTGTTCTGTATTTATTAAAATGAATTTAAATGAAAAAAAAAAAAAAATACACCAACAACAGCAAAAAGCACAAGTGAGAATATAGACGAGACTTTAGAGTCAACCCCACAGAATACCGGGTTGTTGAACACAGAATAACAACAAGATGATATTCAGCTCAATTGTATGAGTACTTTTGCCGCTACTGTATATGTTTAGAAGAAATTTAAAAACGAAACAGTTTTGCTAACAATTTTAGCAAAGTGTTTTGGAACACCCAAACAAAGTATTTTCCAAAATGTGTAAATACTGATATGTATATCGTTAACTGAAATGTACAATCGCGAACTACACTATTTTAACATTTTATAAGAAAGAGAATAATGGGCTGTGCACATATTACGTAACGCTGTTTTCGCCCCCCTGTTATCATTATTATGACATTGAGATGCCGAATTTTAAGACCACTACTGAACATTTTTAAATTACTTTACCTTAATACATACTTTAAGATTTCGTTTTTCTTACTCTGCTTGCGCTTTTAATTAGTAATTCAGTTTTGTTTGTGAGAACATATTTTCGCAGATTGTGCAGCCACATGTCTCGGTGGACTTTCACATATTAAATTTTTTTTCTTCCATTTTTGAAGTCCATCATTGCTCTACTGAGAATTGATTACTAACCTAACATGATATGAATTTACATAGAAGAGTTTAACTTTAAATGATAGTTAGGAATATATTCTTCGTTTGTTTTTTAAAAAGATTATTATCTTGCTTCAAAGATAAATTGTTTTCTTCCTTTAAATAAAAATTATTATAAATTAATATATTTTTGTACATTTTATGTACTGTTTTTAACTTTTTCTAAAATTTTTTTTGGGAAATGTATGTGCAAATTATTCGAGAAATATTCGCTTGAATTTGGCGAATACGAATATCTTAAAATAGGCGAATAGTCGAAAAATCGAATACGAATACGAGTATTCGTAACATCACTAGTATGTATATACATATATATGTACTTGTATATATACTCGTATATCGATTTACTTTCCAGTTAGTTTTAATTTTTACAAAAATACTGATAATATTTATCTAAAGATATACAATTTTAATAGATTTTTTTTTTATAATTTTATTATTTATTGAATCTTCAATTATAGATTGAAACATTAATAAGTTTTTCAAATCTTAAATCTAAAAATGTTAAATATAACTTTCGCCAATGCTAAACAAAATTTTTAATTTCAACGGTGGATTTTTGTTGTTTTACATCTCTCGTGTACGGCTGAGAAGAAGAGTATCCCTCCTTTTCAGCTAGGTGTAGCCTCTACAATTTAGAATATTGCGCGCAAGTGGATTTGGGTGAAACTCAAGTTTTTTAATATATTTTTTCGCGTGTTTTAAAAATAATGTCTTCACCAACGGAACATCAAGATCTTTGTGAATTCGCTGATTTCGGATATGCCAGGCGGCTGCTGTTATTGTACGTAGAATTTTGTTTTGTCGCATTTGAATTTTTCCTACGTTCGATGCTGAGGCAGTGCCCCATAACTGGATTCCATAGGACCATATTGGTTTCAGGATCGCGTTGTATAATAGAAGTTTACAGTATAAGTTTCAAGATGAACGCCTAGATATTTGACTTCAGTGTGTTGCGGTATAGTCTCGGAGTTGATTTGTATAGGCGGGCATGTTTCCCTGCGTAAAAGTGACGTGTACACATTTCTGCTCATTAACTGTTATCCGCCATTGTTTTAGCCATGTTTCCAGTTTTGATATGTACCCTTGTAAATTCCGGGAAGCTTCTAGAGGATTTTCATGAACGCTTAGAAAAGCTGTATCATCAGCAAATGTGAACGTGTGAATGTTACTGCTTAACGGTAACTCAGAGGCATATATTTAAATAAAGTAAAGGACCGAAGATGCTACATGGAGGAATTCCGTCTTCAATCGACTGCGGTGGGCCTTCCCTAACTACAAATTTTCGTTCCAATAAATACTTTTTAAAACCTGACGATGTTAGGGGGTAGATTTTGCGTTAATTTATGTATTAGACCTTCGTGCCATACTTAATTGAAAGCTTGTGAAACATCAATAAAGAGCGCAGAGCAATATTTCTTTTTTTCAAAAGTGTCTCTAACAACATTTATAAGTCTGTGAGTTTGTTCAATTGTGCTATGTTGTCTGCGAAAACCGAATTGATGATCCGGAATACATCCAATACTAGTCACTATAGGCATCAGATTGCTCATATACACCTTTTCAAATAGTTTTGAAATGTTAGACAGTAAACTAATAGGCCGATAGGATTCAACTTTTGTATGATCCTTGTCGGGCTTTGGTGTCGTAGTAATCATCGAAACCTTCCATTCTTTTGGATAATATTGCAGCCGTAAAATACCATTAAAAATTAATAGTATTATTCTTTTTGCAACATAAGTTAGTTCTTAAAGCTTGTTGCTTATTTTATCGATACCTGGGGCTTTTTTTGTGTTTAGACAAGTAATAGCCTTTTAAATCTCCACTATGTTAAATCTTAGCGGTATTTCTTGTAAAGAGACAACTGGTGGCAGTTCAACAATATCAGCATAAATATTTGGAGTAAATACTTTTTCTAAGTGTTTAACAAAACGAGCACCTTTATCAGCCTCAGTTCTTGCCCTGTCACCCCTCGAAGCTCGTAAGGGAGGTTTGCAAATCACCGGCCTTTCAAGTCCTCTCTCTGGCTGCATGCCACAGCGAATAATCTGTTTGTGGTGTTGCATCTAGCTCTTGAAGAAATTTTAGAAGGAATGCTGTTTTTTGTGTTTGTAAAAGTTTTCTGAGCTGTTTGGTGCATTCCTTAAGTCTTAATTTTAATTTTTAATAGCAATAATATCAAAAGATTTGAAGTCTATGTGCGATTTCCTGTAATTCGATTCGAAAAAACAAAACTGTTCGAATTTCTAATTCGCTTTCGGTTCGCGAATACACAGAAGCCCCCCTGAAAACAGGTTTTCTGAATAAAATTTGACGTTGAGAAAGCGCCATCTGTTTATTAGTTAAGTAAAAAATTTTACAAAAACAAATCCTGAAAGAAATCTAGAAGTTTTGTGGCGAGTGAGACATTAACAAGATTGACAGTAAATTTTTTTGTTTTTTTTTTAAAGCTAATTAACACTCAAGTCGATTGTTTTAAGTTTTTCAAATTATAAATTATTTTCGTATTATTTTCGTTTTTTTTACAATTTAAGAGCATTTTATTGTAAGAAATCTTAATGTTCCTCTATATTTTTAATCGCATCTATCTTTGCTGAATATTATTCCTAATGCGTCCGTTTATCTGTCTTTCAGCTTGTTTGTTATTTTTTCTTGAATTTTTCTATGGCAGTCGACGAGTAGCATTTTTGCCTCTTCTTGTTTTTTTTTTTTATTTTATGAAGATCATTTATTTAATTGGGTAAAAGTGTATCATAGAATTGTTTATAAATAGTTTGAAAATATTTACATACAAATATTTTTATTTTTTTTTTTCATACGATTAAACATTCAAATGTATTGAACATACTCCTTCTCATACGTAATGATAAATATTTTTGAAAATTTTTCATATTCAATAATACGATTAACACTTTGTATTGAATGTTCTATCTTTTGTGTATTCGAGTGCATTTGTCTCGCTCTATCGCACTCTCTATCTTTTTTTCAAACTCAACATGAATGTGTGATAATATTTGTCAGAAATAAATCACAATTTTAAGACATCTTAACGACAATATTAGTTTTATTTCATTTGACTTGATTTTTTTTATCTTTTGCTTCTTGAAAACTAACAATAATTTGTAGCAAATGAATGATAAAATGGAAATACTTGAAACGGTTTTGGAATATTTAATTGCTTTAAGATTGATTTCTTAGAATATACTGTAGTATTTTTTGGACCATATTTTTTAGTTTTGAGAAAATATTTTGATAAAAAAAAATTATTTATTCGTGTTAACATTCTTTACAATGAATTGGAGTGTCTTTCTAAATCTATTTAGTAAGAAAAAATAACAGAAATCGGAATATTAAAATGGTGATTTTTTGCGAACAACATACGATTTTATATTTTTTTAACAAACTTTCGTCATTTTTATTGGAGCCGCAAAGTTTAATTATTTTGTATATACCTACATATTAGTGATGTTACGAATATCAATTTTTAGTATTCGCGAATATGAATACGAATATTTGAAACAATATTCGCCGAATACGAAAACGTATACGAATATTTATTTAAAGCTTTAGGTTTAGGTTGAAAAAAAACTGTCACACTACTTTACTTTTACTACATTATTATGACATTGAGATCCCGAATTTTAAGACCACTACTGAACATTTTTAAATTACTTTACCTAAATACATACTTTAAGATTTCGTTTTTCTTACTCTGCTTGCGCTTTTAATTAGTAATTCAGTGTCGTTTGGAAAACATATATTCGCAGACTGTGCAGCCACATGTCTCGGTGGTCTTTCATATATTAAATTTGAAAAAATATGAATTTACATAGAAGAGTTTAACTTTAAATGATAGTTACGAAATATATTCTTCGTTTGTTTTTTAAAAAGTATATTATCTTGCTTCAAAGATAAATTGCTTTCTTTCTTTAAATAAAAATTATTAAAAATTAATATATTTTTGTACATTTTATGTACTGTTTTTAACTTTTTCTAAGATTTTTTTTTTTTTTTTTTTGGGAAAATGTATGTGCAAATTATTCGAAAAATATTCGCTTGAATTTGGCGAATACGAATATCTAAAATAGGCGAATAGTCGAATACTCGAATACGAATACGAGTATTGATAACATCCGTTCAAAAAATAAGGTGAATTTTCAAATTGCGCGAGCTCTCATACATTCGATTAGCGATTTTCATATGTTGGTACACTCTTCTCGAACATTTGTTGTTGAGAGGCATAAACGTTGGAAGTGTTGTGCGTGTTCGACGATTTTCCGCTATCAAAAAGAAATTGATTAAAGATTTTCCATAAAATTTTGTGTAAAAAATGGAATTAAGTGCTCAAAAACACTTGAAATGTTGACAGTGGCATATGGTGGGTGATTGTACCCTGAGTCCGAAAATTTTTACAAATCGGTACAAGTTTTTTACAGAAGGTAGAGAAGAGGAGACGCTTCACCTCATCAATCACCGATGATAAATGTTGAGAAAGTAAGGAAAATTGTTATGAAAAATTGACGAATTACTACTAATAGTAGTTGCTGAGGATGGATTTGACATTCAGTCCATATTGGTTGGCTATGCCATGCCAATTTTCGTTCGTTCGGAAATTGCTGAAACGTCAAAACATGCCTTGGCCAACGAATTGACCAGACCTGGCTCAATGTGACTTATTCCTGTCCCTAAGATTGAAAAGGTGCATTAAAGGATGGAATTTGACGACGATTGACGAGGTAAACACCAAATCGCTGAGAGAACTCAAGAACATGCCAAAATGTCCATATCAGAACTGGTTCGAGGATTAGAAAACGCTGACACAAATATTTTTGGAAAACATTCAAATTCATCGTATTTTTGAACAGACCTCTCATATGCTCCGAGTAATAACACAAATTCGAAAAAAAAGCTTTGAAAGAAGCTGTAGTAAAAAATAACCATCACCGTACACCAAAATACAAAAGCTCTGATGTTGAGATCGTGGATGACCACGAAAACTATATATTGATCGATATTTGTTTCGTCAAAAATTATATTATTATATGCTTTGAATGTAAAATTTTAAATTAAAAAATTTAGTATTTTTGTTTGCCGATATCGAAGAAGTTCTTTTTTTCTAAAATTCTAAAATTTTTTCTTTGTTTTAAATGTAATTGTTTGAAAGAAAGAACTTCTTGGATATCGGTGAAAAAATTAAATTAACGAGTAATAAAAATTAAAATATCTTATGTGGGATATGAGGAGTTTAAAATTTTTTTTATAAATTTAAGGTTTTCGATATTTACTTCAACTCTTCTGGTTACTTAGAAGTTTTTCCAATATGTGTTTTGACTTTTTCTTTAAGCAATCAAAAGAGTATAAGCAAACACACTAAATTACTTGATGAAATCATTATGAATTTCGAAAAACTTCATAATTATCTTGTAAGGGCACTTTTATAAAGTTTTATTTTTACAAAACGACCAAATTAACGCAAATGATTTACTTTATAAGGATCCTTTCACTTTATCTAATCTAATTCTTGCAAAAAAACTGACTTCGATAGAAAAAACAAAATATAAATCGGACCATAAGTAGCGGGTTGATTTATGTAACGGGGGGTCGCTTACATTTCTATGGGAGCAATATCTCGAGGTGACAACTTGACTTTCCAATAAAAAAAATTATAGGAACAAACTGCAAGAAAATCCATCCAATGATCCAAAAATATTTTTTTTGTAGAATAACAACTTGCATCGATTTGGGATCAAACTTGAAGCATATTAGCTGAAATAAAAATATATTATTTTGAAAATCAATATTTAAGGGAAATAAATTTCCTCTAATTTTAGAAAAAATTTAGCAACCACTTTCAAACAAAAGCAGAATTCAAAAATCTTTGATAGTGTTATAGAGGTTCAAACATTAACATTAATTTCATAACCTTCTTCATTTTTGAAGTCCTCCCTAATGGAACTGCCCAATAATTTCACAATTTTATAGAATGAACTTTGACTTATGCTCATACATACGTACATACATACATACATACATGTTGCATGAAATAAAATTTAAAAAGCAAAAACCATTTTTCATTTATATTAAATTAAATTTTCGAAAAATTTCCACAAATATTATTATAATTATTATTAGTGTCATTCGGATTCCTGTCGACGCATTTGCTAATTGTCATAGATAAAAACGGACAGTCAGTCAGTTGGCAATTCATTTAATACATAAATAAGCAAAAATAGATATTTTATATTTTATTTTTAACACTTTTGTCAACAATATGGAAATACAATGAATGCATAAGAGGAACGTGACAAAAATGCAGAAATAGGAGTGACAACTGCAACAATAGAAACAGAAACAAAATAGGAATTAAAATGTAAAATAATTTAAAAAAAGAACAAATAAACAAATCATAATAAATACTCTTCAATACTAAAAAGGTAACAAACAAAAAAACAATAGCACATCACACCACTTACCTCAATTAAGTTGGATAAAAATGTTACTTTGCGATTCTTTTTCAAACGCATCGTTGACGAACTCGAGCCCGTTAAAGACGATGACGTGGATGATGACGAAATTGAAGAATTATTTAAATTATTATCACAATTATTTGTATTTGATAAAGATGACGACGCCGACGCCGACGGCGATAACGAAGATGAACTTTTATTAAATAAATAATTTGAGGGAAAACTTAAAATGTCATTTAAGTGCGCCGTTGTAGGCAGATGATGCTGATGGTGATGACTTTTATCATAGAACGTAGCCGCTGATGTTGAGGTGGGCAACATAAATTTATTAGGCGGTAATTCAGTTTTACAAATCGCTAGTTCCATATTGTGTTAAAACATCTAAAAATTAAAAAAAAAATTATAAAAAAATTAATAAAAGTGTATCATTCATTATCTGATGTTATAATAAAAATATGAGCATGTATCTTATGTTACACACTGTTACTGTTACTCGCTGAATCAAAAACACACAAAAAAAATTTAAATAAAAGTGAATTTTAACGATTCACGACCCCGTGTTTACACTTCTTTAAACTTAAAACAAAAAAAGTTATTTTGCCGCTACTAATTTTACAACCAAATTCATTCATAAATATTTATTTTCATTCATCTGCATGATGATGCTTTTTGAATTCCCGAAAAACACTAATTTCCTTAATCGTTTGAACTTTAAAAAAACTAATTTTGTATTTAAAATTAATCTTTAGACAAATTTGAAAATCCATTCATATTCATTCAGTCATGAATTTTCAAATACACGTGCATAAAAACAAACACTAAATGAATGTCCGTCCGCATGAACGAGTAAATAGTTAAAACGTTGCCAAACAACAGTTGTTGTGAAAATGTTACACTTTATTTCTTTGAGTGTAAAAGCAAATACATATTTCGTCGACTTCAAAAGTTACTGGGGATGCACAATTTTTGGTTTGTGCTTTATTTGCTTTTCTTTTTTTATACTTTCTATAGTTTTTTTTTATTATTTTAATCTTTTGCCGCTTTGTAACGTATCGTTGTTATTATCATAAAAAAATTATGAAGATGATCACCTTTGTCATTCATTACAAGCAATGATACCACTTCGTCTAAAATTACGTTTATTTTTGCTTTTGGGTGTAAAAACTTTTTATGTGTTTTTAAACGACTTCAGAAAAAGAGGAATATTTTTTACTGTTTAACCTCCATAAAACATCGTTTATGAACCGATTCTCAAAATTCTTTATTTTAAAGAGTTTGCTTAACTGTTGGGTTTTTTTTTTGGAAAATCGGGAGCCAACTTTTCTCCTAAATAATTGATTACCGAATAACACCTTAATTTATTGACCAATTTTTTGTTTGAACAAATTTGTTGGGTGCCATTGAAAAATCGGTGCAAGTTGTTGCCTCTCTCAAAAGCAAATATTGATTTACATAATTTTATTTTTGTTTTTAAATCGGGGAAAAATATTCCCTTTCCGCCAAAAATATTTTTTAATTATCGTATAACTCTGCAATTTATTGACCGATTTTAAAAATAATATTTTTTTTTTTTTGGAATACGTTTTTTGATTTTATCAAAGAGCTAAGTTGTCCCCCAAAATATTTGTAGCATAAAGAACTCGAGTTGCACCCAAATCCAGTTGCGCGCAATATTCTAAATTATAGAGGTCACACCCGGTTGAGAAGGTGGTATACTCTTTCTCTCATCCGTACACGAGAGATGTAAAACAATTAAAAAATTAACGGCTCAAAATAAAATTTCGTTAGCATTGGCTAAACATTAATTTGATAGTTTTAGAATTAAGATTTGAATAACTTATTGATGTTTCAATTTATAACTGAAGATTCAATAAATAATAAAACTACACAAAAAAAAATAAATAAAAATATAAGCGCCTTCCTGAAACATTGTTTAATAAATCAACTCGCTATTTGTGGACCAATTTTGAATTTTTTATTACAAAAGTGTTTTTTTTTTTTTGCCAGAATAATGTTTGTACATATTTACTATTTTTAATTTCTGAAAAATGTCAGCGATCACAATACATCTTCACAATCAGGCTATAAGAACCACTAGTTCCTTCTTGCATTTGACTTTCTAAAATTCGGCCCACGATGCCAAACGAACTTTTCTGTCGTACAAATTACATTTAAAAGAAAAAAATCTAAAAATTTGTTTTTGTTTTAAACGTAATTTTTACGAAAGAAAACTTCGTTAGACATCGTGTTCCAGGCAGTTAATTTTAAATTCAAGTATTGAATTTACGCATGAACTCTAACTTTCGATTTGTTTTAGGCTTAATGAAAACAAAAACAATTTAAAATTAAGCAAATTCTCAATTTTTTTTAATCGGAGAGTGTTTTATTATTATTTTTCAATTCCTCTTTCTTTAAAAATTTTAAAAATTATCGAATTTTTTAATTAAATTAAATATTTATGATTGTGGTATAGATTATGAGTTTAATATTTTTATTATAAAGCAATTATTTCTTTATTTATTTCTATCTTTTATACATACTCGTGTACTGAACACAAGCACCCACTAGTTTATCAACCAGTTTATGAGTTCATAAGTATCTAGAATGATTTTTTTACGATATTTTTTTTAGATTGTTATGTTGTTGTTACTTATTATACAAAACCAACGACAAAGTAAATACAAACACTAATAAATATGGTGTTTTTGTAAGTGTATCTACGCGTTTGCATTATGTTTTTGCAAAGCGTGGGCAATCCATTCATTCAGTTTGTTTTTTTTTTTTTTTTTTTTTTTTAATAAAACTTAAAAACAAAATTGAAAAACGCAGTTTGTCTTTTTCACTGTAAGTTCTCAAGGAAAATATATAAGTTTTGTGCAAAAAGAATTAATATAAAAATTATCAAATTTTAATTTCTAAAAAATAATTGAATGGATGAAATATGGAAAAGGGCCAAACGATAATTTTAAAACATTATAAATTGCAACACTGTATTGAAGTTTCATAGAGTTTAAGGTGACTCAATATTAAACTAATTTAAAGGCTAGAGATCAACTCTTAAGTTCAAAGACACGGCTTTGACGTGACTATTGCTGGTGTGACCAGGGCTGGGCAGTATTTGAAATACATGTATTTGAAATACGTATTTAAAATACAAATACGTATTTTGTATTAGTATTATAAATACATAACCTGAAAGTATTTTGTATTTTAAATACATATCCTGCAAGTATTTTGTATTTTGTATTTTAAGTACATACAATAAATAGAAGTAGTTTGTATTTAGTATTTGAAATACATACAAAAAATGGCAGTATTTTGTATTTTAAAAACATAGTTAACAAAATATATTTTGTCAGTTTATTGATGGTTGTTTGCATTTTGATCTATTTATAATGTATCATGCGTCAAACCAATAACCAAAAACTAGAATCGCTAAAAAACGTAACTATTCTTAGAGTTGGCATCACCGCAATACAGTTGTCAATTCTAAACCAATTTTTCACAATGCGATTTTATTTTGCAGGTAGTACTGTTACGACAACAAGTTTAACAATAAAAAAAATAACATGGTTCTTTTTGCATTGGGAGATTGAGTTGTCAACATAAGGGCGAACAATTTTCAACGTATGTACGTGCCTCTCACTAGCAAGAATTGTGTGAGCCTGGGTTAGTAACACCACCTGTAAAGTGAATACATCTTCAGGGCTGGGCAGTATTTGAATTACATGTATTTGAAATACGTATTTAAAATACAAATACGTATTTTGTATTTTAAATACATACATGACGAGGAAGTATTTTGTATTTTGTATTTTAAATACATACATGATGTGTAAGTATTTTGTATTTTGTATTTTAAATACATAACCTGAAAGTATTTTGTATTTTGTATTTTAAATACATGACCAGCAAGTATTTTGTATTTTAAATACCGCAAACCATGTATTTTGCCCAACTCTGGGCGTGACATGATTAATCAAATAACTAATGCATTATTTTGTGGTAAGGAATTTTGGTAAGGATTATTTATATTCGCTTAGACGAATATTAATCGATTATTATCAAAATAATCAGATACAATTCTTAAGCTATATGTAAGATACTATTATCAAGTCTAGACGTATGTATTGTTCTATTCTAGATGGCAAGGGGATCTTAGTTAGGTGGCCAGTTACTGAAAATCATTATTACGATTGGCAAATGGCCATTAAAAGCTGAGAATTTTAGTTGCTATTTTGTGATTTTCTGACAACCATAAATTGTCAGTTGCCGCTCGAGTTGCAACTAAAGATCGAGTTAGTAGTGTAAATTTAATATAAATTATAATCCAAACTTTTGCAATCCTGTTATAAGATTAACTGGAATTTAAAAATGTTTTAATGGTACATTAAAAGTAAAATATTTAATTTTTACTTAAATATCATGATTTATAAATCGTTATATGTAGTATAATTTTAAAAAATTACACGACCAAACCATTTTCAGTTATATTATGCAAAAAAAATGTAATTTGGAAAATGGAAATTAAATCAATTTTTAATGATCTCTTGGGGATTTTAGAGATATTTGAGCACATTTTTCTTTGGCACTCATTTGGACAAATAGGAAATGAAGGTTTTCATCGGATTGATGTAGAAATTCACAGAATTTATGTATAAAATTCTTTTAGTCTGATATCAAGGCAAATACAATATTTGTACGACTTTCAAAAAAAATTATGAGTTATTCTTAATTTATGAATTTGATTTCTAGTCTAATATGCCGATTGGTCCCTTCCCAATCAGAGAATCTTACTGCCTTCTTTTAGTGATAATTTTTTTTAATATTTCACCTCGGTCTTAAAAGGTTTCTTATTAAAGAAACGGCGACTGTAAAGGTGGATTCACCCATTCTTTCCGAACAAAATTTTTGTCCGGACAAATATTTTTTTACTGAGAGTTTTCTGCAGCACGATTCACTCATTTCGAAATATTTGTCCGGAAAATCGAAGCTGCCGTATGTAAGCAAAATCAATTAGTTTCACAAGGTGGCAGTACTGCAGTGACTGATCATACTTTTCTTTGTTCATTTTGGTGTCTAAGTCTATGTTCACACACGACGATTTTAGTTGGGCAATTCTTGAGTTTATAGATGTTTTTTTCAGTTTGCGGTGAGGGGAATAAAAAAGGAAAAATAATCGCCGGTACCCGGCTATTTCAAGCAATTCTCTCATTGGTTTTTTTTTTTATTTGAATATTTGACATTCCTTTTCATTCGGTGTTTCGCTTCTTTGTGTGTACATCATTTATAATTTCAATTAAACGCAAAAATTACCCGTTTTAAATATGTAAAAATAAAATAATTATTATATAGTAAAAATTTTTAGTAAAAGCTTACTATATTTTGTATATTTTATTGAAATTGTTTATTTTATGAAAGCACAAATGTCAAATTGTAAGAAAATAAAAACTAACCAAAACAGAAGAATTGCCCAACTATAATCGTCGTGTGTGAACATAAAAGCAAGTTCAAAAGAGAATTCTGAAAAAGTTGGGCAATTCAGATCGTCGTGTGTGACCCTAGACTAACTACATATTTTAAGTTATTTTTATTTGATTGATGAGCTTGAGGTCAATTTTTTTATAAAAAACGTTATAAAATTTTATTTATCGATATTTCGCTACTCCTTTGTGTAGCTTCTTCAGGATTAGATTTTTAAGTAACAAAAAAAAACCATTTGAAATATAAAAAACAATTTCTAATTTATTTCAAAAACCGGAAAAAATTCAATTTCAAGCGAATATTGTTTTGTTTAAAATATTGTTGTTATTTTTTTGTTACTTAAAAATCTAATCCTGAAGAAGCTACACAAAGGAGTAGCGAAATATCGATAAATAAAATTTTATAACGTTTTTTATAAAAAAAAAAAAAAAAAAAAAAAAAAAAAAAAAAAAATTGACCTCAAGCTCATCAATCAAATAAAAATAACTTCAAGAAAAGGTCGAAAAATTGGCAATACATATTTTAAGTTTTTTCCAAAGATTATTGTTAATAATGGACGAAAAGAGAAAATTACTTTTGCTGATGGCAATTGAAATGCATAAAGCATTATTATTAGCAAAGTACATATGTATATATAAATAAAAAACTAAAAAAAAAATCGCAGTGAAAAAAATTTTAAAGCAAAGAAGAGCAATTTTTCATTTCTTGTATAAGTTTTTCGGCAATCGATTCATTTAGCTCCATTTTATTTTATTAAATATATTAAATATAATATTACACACATTTATATTTCACAAACACAAAATGAATATTAAAATATTGCATGATGGGGCAACTCAATTCAACTTTGTATGAAAACATTTAACCTATTGGCAGCTCAGTTCAAGTTTGTCCGGACAAAATATAAAATTAAACCAATTCAAGCTGAGAATGTTCCGAACAAAATTTGTTCTCTTTTTCTCTCACTCTCAAAAAGAGAAACGTCAAACTTCATATAAAAAAAATTTTGTCCGGACAAAAATTTTGTTCGGAACGAATGGGTGAATCCAGCTTAAGGATCGTTGGTATCAGCATTGGTAAATAGGTGTGGAATATTCCTACGAATCCAAATTTTTTCTTAATAAGCAGTAATCTTCTCCAGAATGATTTTATATGAAAATTTCAATATACATTTTTCCAATGTTCCATAATTATTACAGATATCCCATTTGTATGCATCACCATTTTTCTATAATAATTACTAATATTCATCAATTTTTACTAAGACTGTTTGTTAATTGTTCAATAGTTAACTGATAAATTGGATTCACTAAAAATTTTTGGTTTGAATCTTTGCTAGTTAAGGCGATTTGCTTTGTGGCGATTTTTCTTATTTTTTGGGACCATTTTTCCAAAACTTTTGGGGAATTTTCCAATTTTAAGGGACCATATTTTATTATTTTTGTTTTTTTTTGCCCATTTTTCATTGGGCTAATTTTTTTTTTTTTTTTGAGCCCTTACAATGAAACGCGTAAATCAATTAAAAATAGTGTTGTAAACATTAAACAAGAGATGTGTTGATAAAATACGAATATAATCGTACTATTGGATGCTGCCATCAAACATTTAATTAACAAATTAATTTATTTATTTGTTGAAAATGTTTCACTATAACTTTTAACAAATTCTTAAATTTATGAAATAGAAAAGATTAAAAATTATGTATGGCATATAAATTATGTAGATGGAATTGTTTAAAATTGATAGACTCATAAAGATTTTCGTTTTTTCCTCACCTTTTTAATCTTAAAAAATCATTCAACATCATGTAATCACTAATACTATTACTATTAAAAATAATCTTACAAGTATTAGTACACTGATTCATTAATATTCTCATTCTGTTAAATAAATTAATTAATATAATTGTGTTATAGTAAACTTTTTATTATTGTAATAGAACAATATTCACGCATGCCATCAATCAGTCATTCTCTCGTACGTTTCTTCGTTTATTTCTCAAGCACACAATCAGTCAAACGTAACATCAAGAAACATTTTTACGAGGTCAAAGTCTTGGAAGAATTTATTTACTAAGTAATTTGTTGCTATTTATTAAATTAATAAACGTAGTTTTGTTTTTCTATTTTATTAACAAAATAAATTATTTGATGGGATAAGTGAAATAAAGTGCTCATCTCATTGGAAAATAATTAGAGATCTGGTTAATTTTTTAACCGACTATAAAAAGGGACGAGTTTAACAAATCGTTTTAATGTATTACCACGCATCATAGCTTGTTCGTATAAAGGGCACTATACATTCGTCAAAATCACATCAAGCATTTAAAATTGTATCAGAGAAAATTTGTATGTATGTGTGACACCGACGACGCTTGATGAAAAATCAAAAAATTTAGATAATGAGTATGCTTGATATCAAGCACACGTACACACGCTTGATGATTTCTTTAACAACTCTGCTATTGCGTTTTTTTTTAATTTTAGAGCGTTGTTGGAACGCCTCCGCAGTTACGTAGACGCATTAACTTTCTTCACCTGTGTGAGCAGACATTTTATTAATTGTTTCACTTCGTCGAAGATTCTGCTAAATGACGAAGAAAAGCGGGGAACTGTATCAATCGCTGCTGGAACAGTTTTTCGTGACGAGCTTGGTAAGTTCTTCCCGTTATATGTATATTTATTATCGAATTAATCCTCCATTTATTGACCAATTTTCATAATTCCTGTTTTGTTTTAACGAGTTTTCTTTCAGATTATATTTTATCGAATTTTCTCTCAGTTTAGTCCCATGAAAATCAAGCCAAAATTTCAAATTTTTTTTTTGTGTTTGAAAGGGTTTGTGTGCAGTAACTGCAGTTCGATACCATAATTCTTCGGGGGCAAGTTGCCTTTTCGATTTATTGGTTTTCGTGTAACTCTGTTCGATTGGCTTTCTGTACTGAAGTTGGAGTTTTTTCACAAATTTTTATACTGGTTTAAAAATTTTCTTAAAAAAGTTAAACTATCGTAAAAAAACGTTAATTAATCAAGATTATTATTTGTTATGGGTTAGCTAATTAATCAAAATTATTTGCTATATTGTTTGTATAATTTTTTTTTATAACAAGTGTTCTTTGCTTTAGTAATTCTCGTTTATTGCTTGAGAGTTCATGTGTAAGCAAATTTTCAAGCATTATCGTAAAGATCTACTGATGAGTTGCAGCATAAAAATTGGCTAAACCATAATAAATAAAATAACTTTTGAAAGCATAAACTCTTGAAAACGAGTACAACAAAAGTTTAACAATCATAGGAAAAGAAAATGACGATAACGATTCGAAATCTTTTCACCAAAAATCTGTATTTAGATGAGTCCCTGACATTATAAAAAAAATTCTTAATTGAATTTAAATTGGAAAATCACAAAAGAAGATCAAATTTATTTGAATAGTTCGATTACATAAAAAACATTCTTCTAAACTTTTATACGAGTATTCATATATTTTATTTTCAGGCAGACAACAATGCTGGTAAATATTACGGTGTAGTGGAAGAAACGAAATTTCAGATTTTTTTTTTTGCTCTTACGTCAAATGTCGATAATAGAATTCTGCATTCATTACCAGAGTACAGATATAAAAACATGAAAAAAGAATAAAAATTTATTGCAAACAACGGTTATAAAATAAATAAATATTTTTAGAAATTCGTTATTTGAATTTTTTGTTCCGTATAATATTAGTACTCACTTGTACAAAATAAATGTAGAATCATTTATAAAATTGTATATAATCGTATATTTATTTTTGTTTACACAGAGAAAACTGTGATGGTGCAACAGCAAAACAATTGAAATTTTACAACTTCTTCGGCTCAGAAAGCAACTACTTATTCAGCAGATTACTTGCGGTCATAAAATAACGACTAATTTGAATTAATGAGCTTGTCGGCTTGTATCATGGTTAAAATTCGTTGTTCTTTCATTAAACCACAAAAAGTCGAACCGTGTACGTCAAGTGGAAATAAATTATTTTGTTTTTTTTTCAAAGCATTGGTTTGCTTAAATTTTTAACTTCTTCCAAAATATAGCTCCGTTAATTTAAATTTTTTTAAAAAAACATTTTAGTAATTAACAAACTTGAGGACTTAATCTCGATTTTTCGGGTTTTTCACGAAGGGGTTAACATGGGCGAAAAATAAAGCTGATTTGGCGGCCTATAAGTGGACTTTTAATAATTTGTTTAATTTTTTTAAATTTGGATTCTCTAAGGAATTACCACACGTTTACATAAGGGGCTGTGCACATATTACGTGACGCTGTTTTCAGAGATTTTATACCCCCCACTCCCCTTCGTAACACTTTTTACTAATTTTTCAGCGCAAAATTCCCGATCCGTAAAAAATCTTTAACCCCCCCCACTGGAGCGTTACGTAACATGTGCACAGCCCCTAAAAAGGTTGTCCAACTTAAACTGTTACAAAAAATTAACTACAGCCACTTATAGAAGACTAGTTTGCTCTCTAAATTCCCTACATATTTTTCTCTCCCACGTTGGCTTTTTCTTAGGCAAAAAGCTTTTTTAACAGGGCTCTATTAATATTAATTAAAGCTCTCTAGAGCTTAAGTATACAAATTACACATACACAATCCCACCTACAGAGTATTTAAATGTAAAAAATAATTCATATAAAAAATATATTATTATTTTTTTATCTCCCTGCATTTAAAAATATAAAATATACTCGTCTGTTAAGTTTTTAAAGAACATGTGACAATTATTAAAAAAATCTCTTAGAACTAATTACAAAATAAAGATTGTCAGTGTTATTCAGAAAAAGTTAAAGTAGGTTTAATATCCACTTTAAGCAAAATTCATTAAAGTATTATTCAAAAACGATCATTAGCTCAATTTGCAGACTTTAACGCCATATTATATGTTGAAATTTTAAAGTATGTGGATCCCTACTTTAAACCTAAATTAAAGTAAAATGATATTTCTGTGCTGCTGACATTCATTTGTTTAAATGTGCGCCTTTTTATAAAAACTTTTTAAAAAATAATAAATTTTTGTTGTTATTTGTGTAAAATATGGAAACATTAAATTTTATTAGAAGAATTTTTTTAATTCTGTTGCACTTAAACAAAATACATCACAGAAATTTCCAACTCCAGTCAACCGAGAATATACAAGGAGAGGGTTGACCCATTCTTTCTTCCTAACGCGGAATTTAAAAAAAAATACCGATTCAATAAAGAACTGTAAAAAAATTACAAATTTAATAAAAAAAAAAGATATATTGTTGGACAGTAGAGGATGCGGCACATCAGCGAAATTGCAAGTTTTGGTAGCTTTGCGCACTTGGGGAAGAAGATGCATATATATGTATGTATGTATGTACTTGATACATAAAAGACAAAATTGTTCTTTAAGATGCAGGATGATGCAGAAGATATTCATGGCCTCTCCCAAGCCCACGGTAAGCAGAATTTGTGCTAAAGTTATTCGCGCCATTGCGAAACTTGCAAAAGACAAAATCAAAATACTTGCATCTATAGAAGAAGAAGTAAAAATATCTAAAAAATTTAAAGAAATACGCAACTTTCCTACTGTTATAGGTGCCATTGACGGAACCCATATAAAAATTTAAAAAAGCGTTGGTGAAGTAGACCACGGAATTCACAAGTATTTTCAACAAAAACTTTTACTCAATTATAACAATAGCTTTACTTACTTTACTCTTCGTTCAAAATTTCGGATCTTTTTCTTTTAATATCCTCTGCTTTATCCACTTCTTTATTAAATTTTCAAAATATTTACCAAAAATTACTTAGCAAAGTAATGGAAATCTACAGAACATTTTAGTGATGTACATACAACAAACTCAAGTAAACAAAGCTCGTACTTCAAATAATCGGATTAAAATTTTTATCCGATTACTTTAAGTAATTTAAATCCTTATCAAAAATAGCCGCATTTATTTATTTAATTTATATTAAATTATTTAATTTTATATTAAAACTATACAAAAATGTATTAATATATCCGAATATCCGGATGAATTAAGAAGCGTTTTTTTGCATCGTTAACTATAAAGAGACAAGAGAGAATGATGGTATTGCCAGTATCAACATGTTAAATTTATTAAAGCATACACTAGTTAACATGGTATTTTTGCATACTATTTTTTAACATAGGTTAGTTAGTTAGCATTAAAGTCGATACTAACTAACACGAACTTCAAACCTCAGGCTGTGTATTTATAAAATATTAATGAAAAAATTATTTTATATTTTTATATTATTATTATTACGAATAAACGTAATTATTATTTGAACTTATATTGATTTACGTATGAAAAGTAATATTATCAGGCTCAAGTTCAGTTTTATTGAATTAATGAAAATTCAAAATTACTAAGAGTTTTTTTTTATGTTGGAAAATATTATTATTTATATCCAATCAGTTTTTAGCAGAACGTATCAGTACTGATTTCAAGGCCGCTACACCTCTCATCAGCGTTCAATTGTCCATCTTTACAATTTTCGTAAAGTGGATACTAATTGAGAAGAATATCAACTATTTAACCAGTTTTCAACAGAAATAGAATATGAGAATTAATTTTTAATTCAATTTTTATTCTACAATGAAACAGTGCTGGTTAGTACGAAATTCCCTCATTACTGTTTGGAGCTAATAATCAACACAAACTCATAGTCCGTTATCATCAAAGTATTCTACTTTGTATTTTAAAGTTTTTGTTGTTTTTACTCTATATTAGGGAAATTCACATATAACTGTGACCCCTGCTATTAGGGTATTTATAGCTCGTGCCCAAGCGGAATTAATATTTTTATATTATTATTATCTTAGTAATTTTGAATTTTCATTAATTCAATAAAACTGAACTTGAGCCTGATAATATTACTTTTCATAAAAATATTTTATATAATTTATTTGAACGGGTCTCATTGGATTGGCAAATTTTTACAAAGATGCGTTGATTCTATGTATGCATTCGTTGTTTCAATAAAATTGCTCATTGAAGTTCAATGTCAAACAGGTAATTAATCAATAATTTAATGAACCGGTAAATTAGATCGTACAATTCGTTGAAACAATTAACTTTTTTTTTCAATTATTGGTTCAGTGTGTATTATATGAAACTTAAAGGAACGCACCATAATCGGTTTATCCATTAATTATATACATAGATTCTACTCTTGTGAGGTAGGTGTCTTAAACAGATCTTTGTTGGAAATTTTTTAACAAAATCAAGAACGATATGGGACTATTTCGGCATTATTAACTACAAAATTTTTTTTCTGATTTCGATACATAATCTTCATTACTTCTACTTTGGCATTTTAACAAATTACTTTAACATGGCGATGTCATTGCAGGGAGGCAAGTACTTGCCACATTGACATACAAATAACAACTTAAATATTGAAATATTTTGGAGTTATTAAAACATAATAAATATTAAAAGTCTCAGATGAGCATTAAGTGTGTTTTATTACAAGTATTTTACTCATTGGTATACTCAAAAATTATATTTTTTAATGGAGAGTTTGAACTGCTTAAAAGCTGGATGATCAACATTGACACTACTACTCTGCTAAGAGAGAATAAAAGGTTTGTTTGTTTATTTTTCAGTAGTTGGTATAACTACTCTAAAGTATTGCGGAAGATTTGTAGTCAGTGGATAAAAAGTAAGTTGTTGGGTAATTGCAACACATTACCAAGATTTTGCTGGGTATGTAGTATGTATACCAGTCAAAACTGGATATAGAGTTACACGGCAAAAGAAAATAGTCAAATTGTGCAACTCACTCAATTTGACGTCAAATTGTATGAAAAAAAAATTTCATAAGAAGTTTTGTTTCAGTGCAATTTGTATCTATGTTTTAAAGATAAATTTTCCACCAGATAAGATTGCAAAAATATACAATTAAAATAAATAAAATTCTTTTGCAAAACAAGCGAAATAAAACACAAAACAATAGCAGCAATGAATAAACATAACAGAATAGTCATTTTCAGATTGCATGAATAGGAAAGCAAAATAGATGTATAAATCTTAATAAACCTAAATTTTCATTTAAATGTCCATTTAGTTTCACAAGTCGTTTTGTCTCGTATGTAAATTTATTTATGCATTTTTCCTCACTCGCAACAATCACAAAAATATGCCAGTAAATTATTATTTAAATCACATTTTTCACTTTTGTTGTTGCAGTTATTTAGTGCTAGTTGTTGTAAATTGAAATCAAGGTTATTTTGATTGTAATCTCATTAAAACTTTTCGTACAATAATAGAACGTTACAATTCTGTATTAACGACATATTAAGCGGTGAAAAGTACCATCGATTCATTCATTCATTACTAGAAGCGCACAAATAATGATTTACCAGCGTGAAGGTGTAGTCGATCAAAGGAAAGTATGTTGGAAGAGTGTATGATGTTTGAGTGCAACATATAAATAAAACTTATCAAATTTCAACTATTTTTATTTGTCTTCTATCACAACTAAATTTATGTATATTAAAAAAATATATGTATAAATAAAAAAAAATTAGATTTAGAAAAAACAAGCGATCACTTTATCCAGACCAAATTTATTTATTTTGTAGTTTTTGTTTCTGTATTGTGCTTTTTTTTTTCTTTTGAATTTTGTTGTTTTATCACCGGAAGTTGTTTTGGTCTACATATTCGCTTTGCATACTCTGGTATATTAAAACATACTTATTCACATGTCTGTATGTTTATGCAACACCATCTCAAATTCATTGTTTTATTAAAGTTATTTTTTTTTAAATGCAATCAGGCATACGAGAACAGCAGCACTAACTATGCATTCATTTACAGTATGCTGCTTGAGAGTACGTGAATAGTACTACAGTTTTTAAACAGTGTAAAGCATCTGTTTTAATCCTCTTTAAAAGCTTAGGGGGTAAAATAGTTAATGTGAATGAAAAAAAAATAATATGAAAAACACTCACTCTCTTCAATAACAATTTCATCAATTTGTTTACTATAGAACAAATTTGATTTAAATTTAAATACAGTGAACTCGCGGTAATGTGAAATTCCATAATAGTGAACTATCTACTAATGTGAACACTCATTTTCTTTTATGAACTCTCTAAATTGTGAACAAAGTGTGATGGCTCTAATTAGTGAACGACAATTTTTTGCAGAAAACCTAATCGCAACAGTTAAATAAGCTCTTGTAACACATGACAGGCATTTAAAACCAAACATTTTTGTTTTATAAACTCTTCAAGTTATGGATTTTTTATTTAGTATGAAACTAAAAGTGAATACATATGTATATGAAAATTTTTAAGTTTGAAATAAATTTTATATTATTTTACCAACCTGTAGTGAGATTCTGTAACTTTTAACAATAAACGTTACGTTAATTTTACCAACACAATTTATTGCTTGTGGTAACAATGCATCAATTCTGTAACTCAGTATAACAAACATTGTTAAAAAATTCAATCAGGTGGCATTTTTGTTAAAAAACAATGAATTTTAAGCCAGAAGAGTTCACAAGAGAGGGCGCTCTCTTTATTTTTTGTTAAAAATCAATACATTTAAACAATAAATTTTTAGTCAGAATAGTGTACAGGAGAGTGTGCTCTTTTTTATTTGTTCGAAAATATATATTTTGAATATTTCAAAATAACAACAACTTTAAGAATAAACAATGAAAAAAATATTGCTGTTAAGTTAACTGAAATATTCGACGTTATAATTGAATATAATGCTAAACGATATTGTTAAAATTCTTACTGAATAACATCGACGTTAATTTAGCTGTTAAAAATTTTTAACAATTCAATTGACGTTAAAATTGAATAGAGAATCGCACTACTGGTCTTTATTTTCTTTGCTTGGTTTTCTATTGTACTAAATAGGCTATGAAAGTGATAAAAATTATTGCAAACGAAAATGTGAACAAATTCAATAAAGTGAACCACCTCGGTTTTTATAACTTCACATTACCGCAAGCTCACTGTAATAATTAATTGTTTTCTTGACAAAAAATACGCAAAACCCATTATATGTATTTCAACACGATAATATCGATTTATTTTAAATTATTTTTCTGAAAGCGAAAGCCCAAAATCTAGTATCAAATTAATTTGTATAAAAAACAAGTGGATACCGGGCGCTAAAAAATAAATATGTATACATATTTTGTTTATTAAAAAAAAACTTTGTTTATTTATTATCATTTGTATCTTAATGCTAACGGATAAATAATATTTTTGTGTTTTTTCGGTAGGTGCACTAAAATAAAGAATTTCGGTGTTCCAATTTTGGAGCACTTCCAACTCCGGACAATAGTTGAAACTATATCTGTCCGGATTAGGGAGGTTCTACTGTATACGCGAATACGAATATCTGTAACAATACTCGCCGAATACGAATATGAATATTACTTTAAAAGATTAGAGCCACTTAATATTTAAAATTTAATTTACATAGATAGATGCCGAATTTGAATATCTCTACTGACCATTTTTAAATTATTTTACTTACATACTTTCAGATTTAGTTTTTGTTACCCTGTTTGCTATTTGCTAATTAGTAATTCAGTGCTGTTTGGGAGAATATATTTCCGCAGATGACGAAGGGTTTTCTTTTAATAAAAATAATTAAATATTAATATATATTTGGACATTTTATATACTTTTTTAAACTTGTTGTATTTTTTTTTTCTTTGAAAAGTATGTGCAATTTAATCGAGAAATATTCGCATGAATTTGGCGAATACAAATACAAATATCTTGAAATAGGAGAATAGTCGAATAATCGATTACGAATACGGGTATTCGCAAGATCACTAGTTTAAATGGTAATACAATTAACAATTTGTAGGATCAAAACATTATGAAATTCTTTTTGTGTATAAGAAGAGAGAACTAAAGTCTGTTGCAGGTTTTTTTGAAATGTACACGGATAATATTAATAAAATCAAAGGTTTGGCGGCATGTAAAGCTGGTGTTTACAGTTCTACAATATTTACAAAAACAAAATGAACATTTCTTTAGTTTATGTTGGTCGTTTTTGAAATTATTGTATAAAACTTTTCAATGTATACTGTTAAAGCATCTAATGTCTACTTTAAAATACACCTCTGATATTATGAATAGACATGATTTTCTACCGAAAGCTTGTAAGATTTTATATCCGTATTCTCCCCTACATATACATTTTGCATTTACATGATAAGTTTTTTTTTTTTAATTTTAGTAATACATGTATTAGCCAGAAACTATAGAGCATATCAACTGTCATTGCCCAAGGCTGCAATGCCATAGGCAAAGATGGCTGAGCAGACGTTTACATGGGGGGTTTACATGATATCGCGAAGTGCAAACTTGAGGATATCAGGGGCTTTATCATGGGAATTAAATGGCTGAATGATGGATGTTAACGGCTCTTTGTTTCTCCTTGGGCAGTAAGGAGACTAATTAGTCAATAAATTATAAATGAAGGGGATCACAATGGATCCAATTCGGTCTTCGAGTGGATGTGTATTTCACACTCCCCTTCCTAACCTAATACATGTGTTACCATTTAAATACACCTTTAATAGACATTTTTGAATTTTCTACCATGTTATACAACAACAATCATAGCGACAAACATATAAAATCTTCAAAATGTCAAAATTGCTAAATTGTGTGGCTTGCAGTCTGAAAACTTATCTATTAAAGAACATTTAAGATAAAAGAAACAAAGATAAATAAACATGTGTCACTAGAAACAACAAATTAAAAAAGTAAACGAAAAAAAATGTCTTACTTGTATCAATAAATAATAATTAAGTACACACACACAATGAAATTATTGCATTTTCAAAAGGAACACACAAACGCACACTACCAAATCTTATTAATATTATTGTTTCTTGTTTTTTGTGATTTATTCTTCGATTGTTCTTTTATTTCTTTCGTTTTTACGTAATTTGTGTGTTTCGGACGACCCCATAAGGTTGCATGCTTCAAAAAGTATCTGTTGAACACATGACCCACACGATACAATTTCTTTTACAACAACTTGTAACAGCAACTTTTTGTTGTGGTATCTATGCATGTGATCTTCTAAACGTGTATCTGTAGATGTTGCAGACTGTTTCGTTATTCTGTTTTACTTCAAGTGGCAGAAAGGAGTTTGGCAAAAATAAGGGTTTGAAAGTGATCATTTTAATTTGTAAAGTGTATGGATGTATTTGGGTCTGTGTGCGTGTGAAACAAACTCATCCACATAAAATCAATCAATATATGCTTGAGACGGTATTTGTAGTGCACATAACGGCATATCGATTATGGAAAATGATCAAATGGCAGTTTTGTCCTATTCTTAAATTTTTATTTGGTACTTTTTGGTTGATTTTAACATTACGTACATATTTTTTTGTAAATGAATTGGTATGCAAACACACAGAATATTCAATCGGTTAATGGCTCATCGATTATTCGTTCAACTCTCATTTAATTTAAAATTGAGTAAGTATGAAGACATACTTATTACACAAGGGTGTGTTTTATGCTCGTTAGAACTTTAAATTATACAAATGTAATACAAATAATTAAATATAAAACCAAATTTTCTCTTATTCTGAAAATCAATATATGGCATTAAGATTTGAAAATGATTTTGGGTATTATGGCCACTAAGATTGTTCTTGACGATATGCATTCTGGACGTCCAATTTTCGGTCACTTTGTTTACTTTTTCATAGTAATTTAAAATTTTTTCAATTAACGACTGCGCATGCGCATCTTGCAATCTCTATTCTGATTGAGTTAATTTTATAATAATAGTTGCGTTCGAAACGATGTCAACACATTCAGCCCAATTACGAATATTCCCTAGGAATTTCTCTAACACGGAAAATATTTTTCTCGAGAAAAAATTTCCCCAATTATAAATTTTTATATGTAAATAAAAGGGAAAAGTGAAAAATCTCATGCGGAATTTATATTCATAATAGGAGGAATGGGAAAAGTGAAAAAAATTCCCACGGAATTATTATTCGTAATTGGGCTGATTATTTTTCTCATTTTTTTATTTTGATTTTTTTAATAGACGTTTTCAATAAAATTTATTCTCTCTTCACCTAATTGGGAAAGGAAATATCTTTCGGACATTATTTTTTTTTGTTTTGTTTTAAAGATTACCTGTATATTTAAAAAAATGTGTTTCGCATTTAATAAAAATGCTGTTTAGAGTTTATATATTTTTTGATTACAATTTTTGATGTTTTTAATTTCTTGCTATCAAAAACATTTCGAAAACCAAGTTTTCATTGGATGTTTTGAGGTCATATCACTCACTTAGGTTTGGTGATTTTTGACCATCAGTCAGCTTCTCGGTTTTCCATTATTAAGAAATGCAAAAAAATTACTTTATAGGAAAAGAAACTTCATACATACATATTATGACTACAAAAATCGCTATTGACAAGCCCACGAAATGTAGGCTGACTTCCAAAACGTTCGTATACAAAGTTTGTATACAGTATTGCTACAGCATTTAAATCACATTCATATGCAAAGTTCCAAGTCTTATAGTTGACCGATGCCTTGTTTGCTTTCTTACTGCGTTAAAAATGCTTGGCGGCGGCGTTTTGAAATGGTGTACATTGTATAATTATTGTACTGCGGCGTTATGAAATGTGATGCTTTGCTCAAACACAAAGCAATTGACGTTACCATTATTTTTGGAAAATGGTACTTTACTATTTGAACTAGTTTTTACTATTTTTATTGTTTGGTGCAATTTTAACCAACAACATTTGTTAGATCTACCAACATATTTTTGGTACTAAAAAATGTACCGATATCTTTCTTAAGAACTTTTGTACAATTTCAAGATATTAATCATCACATCACTATACCAGAGTGGCTGGTGTGTGTGTGTTTGTATAGAGTTGGTTAATGATTCCCTTTTATTGTAATTTCTTTTCTTCTCTTTATTTTTTTTATTTCGTCCCTGTTTCGTTAGGACCCTCTCTTTTTTAACAGTTTGTACAATATGTTGTGCATTGGTTTATTTATTATTTACTCGACAACCACTACAACAACAATAAAAACTTGCTGGTTGCACCCTCCGAAACAAGATCTCTAAAGAGGGATTGAAATTAGCAGGTTGAGAATGTGTTTTTCTTTTCGAATACACGACAAGCAGAAGAACAATCGAATACTTTGAAGGTTGATTTTGAAATGTATGAGAATTTTTTTTTTGGTTTTTAGTTAAAATCGCAAAAGAACACATGAACTTTACAAAAAACGATTAATAAAGTTTGCATAAAAAATATTTATGTATTTTAGGTAGAGACTGCTTCACGATTTTAGTTCTTTTTTATTTTTTTAGATAGTGACTGGCCACCGATATTTTTTTTTTTTTGTGTTGCTATAATATGAGAGATTGGGAATGAAGTCAATTTGGTGGCAGATTTAAAAATGATACATACATATGTATGTATGTATGTATAACATAAGATAATAAATAAATATAGAAACATTTAAAAGTTATAAATGTGTCCGAAGCAGAATAACTCCATTAATTTGACAAAAGTTTTCGATACGAAAAATGTGTGTCAACTAGTGAAAAATAAACAGTTACTATATTCTGTTATTTTACAATCTATGTTTGTGTATTTGTTTGTTTGTCTGCTTGCTTATTCCTGTCCTAATAACGATCGAAAATTTTAAATCGTCTAATTTTAGACTTTTGACTATTGGCGAAAGTGTACTCCCATACATACATATGTATGTATGTATATATATATATATATACATACCTACATATATATAAACCAAAAATTTTATTCTAACCAATTTTGCAGTTAACAGACCACTGTTAAACCGTTACTAGCCCTGTAAAAGTTGATGAAACTCATTTAGGACCAAGATTAGTGATTATGGGCAAATGTTGATGTGTAGAGATATTGTTTCGGTTAAAAATATGCATGAAAATTTGTAAAAATTACGAAAATTACAAGCGAAAAATTTTAAAATACTCAAGATATCGTTTTTCTCTCTAAAACACTAGTAAAGTTAAAAACAAGGCTATTTTCGAAATTTTCAAACATTATTTCCCAAACCTTCATGACGCTGTTAAAATAAATTCAGCCTAATTTATACACTCTGTAACAAATACCAAACTCTCCTCCGATCTAAGAACGGTACGTAACATTTGAAAATCCCCTTATACAAACGCAATATCTTCAACAATTGGATCGATTTAAAATATAAGACATTAAAATCGAATATGTCTTTGAGAGTATCTGAGAGTAAATGGTGTTAATATAATTTAAAAAAAAAAAAAAATTATTTATTTTATGCTATAAAAGTTATAAAAAAATCATATATGTATTTATGTACAGTAATAATTTCGCAATATACATAATTTATAATATAATCGAAATGAAGTTTGATTCAAAGTCGTTTTATTATATAAACTATTGGAATGAACATAAATTGTTGACGAGATAAAACACCTTTGCTCCTCTTTAATTGGATCATTTAATAATATTTTTTCTATTTTTGTGCATCTTATTTAGTTTTTCTTTGAAACAATTTTCTGCCAAGTTGTTAATAAATAATCATAAAATATATAATATTTTTTAAAAGCACAAACCCACTTAGTTTTATTTAACCAGTGAATTACTTATCGTAATAAGCATGCAAAGTTTATGTCATAAGTTTGTTACAAATGTAAAAGAAATCTAGATATTATTGCTTTCTTTTGATTTACATACATATTTTTATGTACCACGTATATACTTATTTATATTAGAATTTAAATGGTACGAGTATATAATTAGCAATTGTTTTTATAATAAATCTTAAACCACTGTTGAAAAAACACGTCTACATTTGACATTAATATTCACTGATCGGTTCGAAAATTATCTTTTCGGCAAAATTTCTAAAAAATTATTTTAAACATACATACTCGTTTGTAATGTTTGTCAAATCAGTTTTTAATATTCTATTCCTGGGCCCCAATTCTCACTCTCGTGATCAAAATTGCATTCGAATCGAAATTAATTTCGATAGTGTGAGAATTCCTAATGATGTTCTTCGATACGAAACGAATCGAATTTTTGTTTCAGTGTTGAAAAAAACTGTATAAAAATGATTTTAGAACACTGCATAAATTGCAAACAAAAACATATGTTTATAGAAAAAAAAGTGAATCAAAAAACTTAATTTCAAGTAAAAATTTTATTAAATATACATTTAACACTATATATTATATATACTATACACTATGTTTCTCTGCATAGCCTTAAGTACTTAATGATTTTCTCCACCATGGCATTTCCCGACGCCGGCGGTATGTAGAATATTTTCTGCATAGCCGGCCAACCCATTTTCTTCTCCACCTTGTACACACAAACAATGATATGGAAAATATAATATTTATGACAGCAGATTGTACGCTGGAGGAAGAGTCTGACAGCAATTCACACTGATCTATTGTATTCTAATATAGGTTAGCAGGTTGCTGGAAATTAGATTCCGAATTCATTCAGAAATGTGTTGGATATTTAGTAGATTTAAGCCAAACAAATTTTTGAGCTTATAGAAAATGTGTTCATGTTTTAGTTACCTTGCGCCACATTTTTGAATCTTTTATGGGAGGTCCAGAAGTATTTAGCTTGTTAGTTAGCTGCTCCCAAAGTTGGTTAGCTTTTGTTTTTGCCTGGACGTTGTTTGGCAAAATATTTTTTTCTAAATCATTGTGTGCTGACATAAAGCAGGCGAGAATTTCTTTTTGGATATAGTTTATTTTTGACCTAAATTAATACAATTATTATTTTATTTTATATATGTATGTACGTATGTATGTATTTATGTAAATAAATTACTTCCAATTGCACGTTCCTTTCTAGTTTTATTTTTCTATTTTTTTTGTATTAAATTGTATTTGTACACTATTAAATTTTATTTCGAATGACTTTTTGGTGACGAGTAAAAGCTCGCATGGTTGCATTCGAATGCTCGTTCGCTATCGAATGTTATCATTAGAGATTTCGATACACTTTATAAGATATCGAATAAGAGAATCCCAAAAGTGCAAAAACTCGCACGTTCTAGTATGAACTCGCTCGTAAGCGAATGCGAGAATTAGCCCACAGGTTTCAAACTTATTTAAGATAACCCATCTTTTCTGCATGGTAGTCTAGGGCTGTTAAATGTTTAACAGTGCTCTGTTAACTGCAAAATTAGCTTGACTAAAATTTTTGGATTCTGTCTTTGCTTTAAATTTATATTCAAATACATTTTATTTTCATTTCTAAAATGAAATACATATTTCAAAAAGGTACTATAAAGTCGTTCGAACTTAAGCAATATTCTTAAAACTGTGTGGTTTATTGAAAAGATATTATAAGACCCACATGCAATACTAAAATTTTACTCGCTTGCCAAATAAAAATACATACTATATTCGTAAAATTTCAAAAAAAGTTTATGTATTTTATATGAAATATTGTCAACCAAGTACTCTTTCATACAAAGTATGTATTTGTGGGTTTATTTTTTTTTCTTAATTTTCTTCTTAACTGCTCACCAGCGTTGTCAACTTTGAAATTTCAAAACGCACCAAAATGAAGAAAAAAACGCGCCATTCAAGAAAAAACGCACCAAGTTCAGATTTTTTTTTTTATTGAATTAATTTTGCATCTTTACAACATTTAACTTTAGTCCAAAATTCTAATGATGATACAATCAGCCTTACTCGTATTGTGTTAAAGAAAAATTAGATTAAAGAAAAATCTGGCGTCAAACACAATAAGGCTGAATATTGTGCCATTGCATGAAGTGAATCACTCTGCACCCCTTTTCAATACTAGATAATATTTCGACATCGGATTCAAATTGTACTGCTAATGGCATGATATCATATTTGCAATGGGATAAAACATTTTGTACAATGTTGGTAAGAACCAACAAGAGATGTCGTTTGTATCTAAATGGCTTTAAAGCTGCAATGTGTTTCCGCGTTCCACAATGCCGAACAAGGTTGGATATTTAGGCGTGATGTCGCATTTGCAATTAAAACATCATGCTTTTGTGTTATTATTTGGTCAAGGCCGAATCCATTGCTTAAACACACGTTGTGATTCCCAAATCTTTTTGTATTTCGCTTATGATCTCCTTTTTAGACTCCATTATTGACACTAACTTTAAATATTTCTTTTAGTAAATATAAATTTTATTAATTTTAGTGTTACAACACTTTATATAAACTGTTACGCATTTTATAAAAAAAGATCAATGATCGCAGTTCTCAAGAATACTTTGTTTTTGCTAAGCTCTTTAACAGACTTGACAGCAACTTTTACGACAAAAACTCTGAAAATCTAAAAGGGACAACCAATTTCCTATAATGAAATGTTACAAATTACCCGCTGCTACAAATGAGTACTTTTTTTTTATACTTGAAAAGAGACCTAGTGTAGATTATAGACCTTATTTAGTAGATCATAAATCAATTTTTAAAAGTTCGGAAACACCCTCAAATTTCGGAGTTATTCCGAAAAAACTATTTTCGGGTAGGTTCCAGTACTTATGTACACGTAACTCAGTTGATTTTAATCCGATCTTCAATTTTTGAACGCTTTATGAAAGACAAAGAATAGATCTTTCCAACCGTGTACATTTTATGCTATATTAATTAAATATTGGTAGTAATTTTCGTAATAACATCTGCAATTTTTTTATTTTTTTATGTTTTTTTAACTTTGAGTTCTTTTTCTTATAATTTTTTCTATTAAAGCAGATGTATTTGTATAAAAAATTTGAAATAGAATTTTATAACAAATAAAGTGAACTTTAGTTTTTTTAAATCGGACAATATTTGTGAAAGTTATTAAACTTTATTTAAATTTAAATAGCACTTGATACCCCCAAGCGGAAAAAAATTTAAGTGAGAATAATTTTTTTTTTATACTTTTTTTAATCATATATTCTTAATTTCTAAAAAAAATAATTTGAATACTGTTATTTTAAAATATTTATATAATCATATCATTATAAGATTAAAAAAATAAAGAAAATGTAGTAGCTATTGATCAATATTTGTAAAAGCAAAATTTTTAACTTTTGAAAAACCTTGATAACTTTTTTATTTTTTACTCGATTTTATTTATTGAAAGCTGGTTTAACTCAGAACTAAATTAGCTTAAATGAAATATATACATATGGGTATGTTTTTGAACAATCTAATTTAAAAAAATGGCGCCAAAGTTGAAAAACCTAGAAAAAATAAAATTAAAATCAGATATAATTGAAAATATCACTGCAAAAAGTTAATATATATACCAATAATATATATATATTTAGAAAAGCACATTTTTCTTCTTTCTGAAACCATTTAAAAATTGAAGATCGGATTAAAATCAACTGAGTTACGTGTTCATAAGTACTCGGACCTACCCGAAAATAGTTTTTTCGGAATAACTCCGAAATTTGAGGGAACTTTTAAAAATTGATTTATGATCTATTTAATAATGCCTACAACTTACACTAGGTCACTTTCTAAGTATATTTTCACTGTAGCACCGTGTTATCTATAACAACAAGAAACGGGTTTTGTGAATGTGTTTTGGTACCTCTTAAACATCATTAATGGTTGCTCTTATTATGGTCTGTAAAATTGAATTTAAAAATTGTACACAATTGAATGAAATGGTATTGAAACAGTTGTATTTTTTGTACAAAATTCTTTTTTCTCATACCGAAACAAAAAATTCTGTTTAATATGGGGCCTGTTCGGAAATGCATCACTGCGCCGCATCTGATGCGCATGTCTGATTAGTTCGCTTAGCTGATACAAAACAGCATATGCAGTGTTACCAGCCGTTGATTTTCAGAATGTACAACGCATCAGATGCGGCGCAGTGATGCATTTCCGAACAGGCTCATGCTTTGGAACCACCCAAAATTAAAAAAACGCACCAAAATTAAATAAAAAGCGCACCACGCACCAACACAGATATTTTTCGCACAAAACATTTAGAAAAGCACCAAAAAACGAAACGCACCAAGTTGACAACGCTGCTGCTCACTCACACTCACTCAAAATTGACATTTGCAGTTATGCTGGGGGCTGTACACATATTACGTATCGCTCCAGGGGGAGGGGGGTGAAAGATTTGTTACGGATTAGAATTTTTTTTTTGGGGGGGGGGGGGGGGGGTTGTGGTATAAAATCTCTGAAAACAGCGTTACGTAATATGTGCACAGCCCCTAGATCAATTTTATAATATATATTTTTTATTTTGGTTTTGTAGTTGTAATGCTGCAATAAAAATAAATAAATAACAAATCTAAGAACAAAAATATCACGATATTTATGCACACATGTTCAGGTCCATTAATTATGTTCGACTAAGAGAAGAAAATTTTTGATTTTTCACATATTTTTTCAAGTGAATAAACGCGTACATATAAATCAATATTATTTTTGCACAATATTGTGAATGAAAATGTTTATTATCGTAAATAATCTATAAAAATTATATATGTACCTTTTTTAGATGGCTTTCGTTGCCGCTTGATGTCAGCAAAGAATATAAAATTTATTCAATTAGATATTTTGCACTAAAAGTAAAATTGTTAATAACAAACAATGGCAGAAAGTGTAACATTTTGTCAACATATTAAATTTAGAAAATCTGAATTTTGTTAAGGGGCTGTGCACATATTACGTAACGCTCCAAAAGGGGGGGGGGGGGTTAAATCTCTGAAAACAGCGTTACGTAATATGTGCACAGCCCCTAACACTCCCAGTGAAACAATTTAGAAGTTCTTTTCAAGGAATTGTTTTTTTTAATCTATAGCAGCAATTAGTGCATATTTTTGGCTACTTTCATCCCGAAAGTGTTTTAGAAATATATTAACTCTTTTTCTATCTGCCTTCATGCATAATCAGGGGTTGACGGAAAAAAAAAACAGAAAAGTTGCATTTATGGCTTTAGAAGAGAACTTCTTGTAGTGCAGTCCACCTACATACATTTTACATGTTTAGGGTATTAGTCCACGAACCAAATAAATGGGTAGAAATCGGAATCGAAACTAAAATGTTTCCATTAAAAACCTAAATCTCAAATCAAATGCACATTATGTCGGACGGCAGGGTCGCCAGAGGATTTTTAAGAAACCCCCATTCCATAGTTTAAAATTTGTAGTTTTAATTGTAGATTTTATTAATTTTTACTTTCAAATTTATGAGACTACCGCCCACAAGGCCCCATTGATCCAATTAATAAAAAATATTTACATATATATGTACATTAGGGATATAACCAACCATGTCCTAGTAACCACGAAAATCATAATCTTTTGTAATTTTTCTCAAAAAAATTCACGCACCAATTGTTTTTTCTAAACAGATGTATAAAAAATTTTATACGGTGTTTTTTATTCATTTTTAATTTTTTTCGTTAAAAAAGGTTAAAGATACGTTTTGGTACTCTAAATATTAATGAAATTTCATACTTGAGCTATTTTTTGTTTTAAATAAACATATTATTAATTTTCCTTAACCAAAAAGAAAATTAAAAATTTTCAAAACTTCATCGCGCTTGGTGTGTGAACTTTTTTGACCTTAGCGAAAAAATAAATATACGTTCCCTTATCGTTTTTTATGCTCTATCGGAGCCGATGCCATGCCGATTTTTATATTATAAAAAAAAATTTTAAAACATTATATCCCTAATGTACATATAAATTATTATCAGAGCTTAAGAAACTAAGTCCCCCAAATTTGTACGAAACATTGAAGCCGAAATTAAAAGATAAATGGTCTGTTGATAACTATGATTCCTATTTAGGCAGCAGCAATTATAAACAGAAATAAATCTCTACTTCATATTTTTTTAAAACCAGTAGTTATTCCACAAACTCGAAACTCTAACTTACCATATTTGTTAATCTTTAAGAATTATAGCATGTTAATAAAAGCTGGTTATAGCTGGTTAATAAAACATTAGAAATCCAAGCCTAATAAACTACATATACGGGTAGAAACATTATCGCCTATTAACAGGTTCAAAACATATCTCACGATTAAAGCACAACATTAGCTTTGATATATTTATCTGAGAAGTGCCTGAAAACACTTCCATCCCATAAAGAAATATAGAAAGGCATAGAGACATAACATACATTGCTTAGTTTTGAAAGGATTTAAATATAAGTAGTTAGAGCTAGCCGAGTCCACAATACGATTCAGATCATTATTGACATCCATTTCAAGGAAGTTCAACCCATATACAGAATAATCTGCTAATAAGTGAATGTCATCTGCATACGTATAACATTTGCAAAGTCTGACTACATCATATATTCATTAAAAACATCACAGGCCCTAATATTGATTTTTACGGTACACCTCTATATACTTCTCTAAAAGAGGATATTTTGCTACCCAACTCCACATATTGATATGTATCTACTAGTCAGAAACAACCAAATTAACTTACAAGCAGATGAGCTGAAGTTTTTGAAATAACGCTTTATGACATAAAGAATCAAATCCCTTACTAACATCAAGCGCTATAACATTGTATTTAAAGATCGGTCCATACTGGATCGTATATTTTTAGAGATGTCCAATACTAATCCCGTTGTATTGCACCTAAATAATAAACCCAGACTGATCACGTGCGTAGAGGTGGTAGTCTCCCATCGGGCGCGTCCCCAGGTGGTGGATAGGGATAGAGACATGCCAGAGGCTTGTTGACCAGCAAACGGTTAATAGGTCAAAGGCATGACTCGGGTCGGTCTTAATAATCAATATACCAAGGGTACACGTAGAATTATGTCAGGCCGAGGTCTTCGGTTCTTGATAAACCACATGAAACATGGTAGCACTGGCTCAAGCATGCAGCTTACATTGGTGCTTGGGACGAATGCAATCATTACAGGAGAACCATTCCTCAGGAAATTCCCGACCAAGACCGGCATTGGTATGGATTTTCGTCCGTTTATAAAGAAATTTTAAATTTGCAAATGGCTTTTTTATTATAACAATTGGAATTTTTTTTTAAATTTTAAATCATCTTTAATTCGATATCGACGAAGGCACATAAAGAATAAAGTTTCATGTATGGTCAAATTATTAATTACATAGCCATCGATACAAGTTTTACGCTAGAGCAACCTCTAGTTCGATTATGTAAGACAATAAATTGAAAATACTTTTTATTCTAAATGTACCAGTTGTGTCGCACAAGGGTTACTCTGCGAATGATTTCGAATTTGAATTTAAATACATAAATAAGACACAAATTGGAACACTTGGTTTTTTTTTCGAATCGAATTGCACAATTACACACCAGACGTTCTGCAAAATAGTCAACATAAAAAGAGAGATGTAAAAGTAAAAAGTATATTTTAAAATTTATAAAGCTAATTTTTACTAAAGATATGCTTTTGCTTACTATAAATAGGTAAAAAATATATTTAAATCTTTAATATATTTAAGCTTAAATCAGCTTTTCTACGCTTGGGAAAAAGTTGTACTGCAATGATTGTCATAAATAATAATAATAATAATATTTTATAAATTCTGCTTTTAAATCATATTTATTCATTGTTTTAATAACAGATAGAAAATATATTTTAATGCTCGACTGTTTTATTTTGTCTTTTTTATACAATGGAACTTCGATATAACGCAAACCCTCAATATAAAGCATTTTTTGTGGCCCCTGAAAACCCTAATTTTTGCAAAGTTGGTTTATTCAATAGCGAAGAATTTCTGGGCTATAAAACCTCTATATAATGAAGAATTCATTAAAAAGCCTTCAGTAAAGTAAAATTAGTTAAGAAAACTATAGTTATAACGAATTTTTCTCTATATGTTATACCCAGGTTTGACTGTTCAACGCCGGTTCGCTATAACTAAGTGTTGTGTCTTCGCACAAGGGGCTGTGCACATATTATGTAACGTTCTAGGGGGGGAGGGGGGGGGGTTAAAGATTTGTTACGGATTGAAAATTTTGTACTGAAAAATTTGTAAAAAGCGTTACGGGGCTGGGGGGGTTAAAATCTCTGAAAACAGCGTTACGTAATATGTGCACAGCCCCCAAGTCTTTATTAACAAAGCTTTAATACAAAATATTTCTCTGTGTTATTGAATTTTAAGAAAAGAATTTAAGTACAGTTATCGGTTAAAAATAATACCATAATAACCGTATGTATAAGTTGATACAAATAAATTGTGTAGTTAGGGACAATTTTCGACTTGATATTTAAGTTATAATTATTTTAAGTTGTAATTAAATACCAAATTGTGTTTTTGACTGCATGTTTAAAAAAAGTACTTAATTAAAAATTAAATGAACAACCTTGTGTATTTAAATAATAATTAAGATTTACGAATTTCCATATGTTTTTGACTGCTTGTTCTTCTTATATAAAATAAAGCCAATAAAATATTTATTGCTGCTGGCAAATTGCATAAAATTTTTTTGTTGTTGCTATTAATCTTTTAATCGTTTTGAAAGTTGCTTTTATTATTTTAAAACATTTCAGCAGTTCTTAATTATTCTTATTTTTAGCTAAAAATTGCTAACCCGCAACAAATAAATAAAATATAAAACATAAAATAAAAATATATATAATTTTGGATTTTTCATTATTTGTTCTAGTCAGCTGTTCTTTAGGGAAATTTTAGTGGAATTTTTTTATTTTACGTAGTGCTACCATGTTTTCATCGTAATTAAATAAGAACTTTAATTACTCACTCAAAAAATAGAATCTTATTTAAATAATACATAAATTTAAATAAAAATTAACTAAGGGGCTGTGCACTTATTACGTAAATTAACCCCCCCCCCCTCCCCATGGAGCGTTACGTAATATGTGCATAACCCCTAATTACATACTTAAATATGATGTCAAAAACTGGCCATTAGTAATAACTATATGCGTGTTCATACTTAGTTCTACCCAGCAAACATATGAGTGTTTACATTACACTAAGTATTTTGCAATACCCTTTAGCTTCGTTATATGAGCCATTTGTTTTGAAAGTGGCATGAGTCACTTTTTCAAGAAATCAAGTTAATGGCAACACTAAATACAATTGAACGGTATCTTTTCATTTGTAAAAAATTGCAATAAAAAAAAGTGACTTATGCCACTTTAAAAATAAACGGCTCATATCGAAGATTCATTGTATTTATTTTATTTTCTGATACTGTATGAAACGACATGATCGGAGATATTGGTTATGATTGTGTGAAAATATATCTCACATTTCAAGAATCACCCACTTAGTTTGTCGAAGTTAAAAGATGGCTCCATTAAAATGGCTCCAAATTTTTGTATTGAAAACAACAACACGAATTTTTAAGCCATTTTATTTTTATGGGGCCACTTTTCGTAAACTTATGGAGTAATTTTTTATTTTTCAGTTTTATAAAAAAAAAATAAAAATTAAAACTTACCCTAAACCAAAATTGGCCTCAAAGTTTAGGAAAATGACCCTTAATTTAACAATAAAATATGACCCCAAAATTTTGCATTAAAAACCACAAGACGTACTTTAGGGCCATAATTCCAATTTGTCGGGACTGTTTGTCAGTTATAATTTTTAATTTTGGAGTCATTTTTGATTTTCCCATATGGGGTTATTTTTCATTTCATGAAAATACAAAAATTACAAGCTAAAATGAAAAATGGTTTCAAAATCAAAAATGAAAATGTGGCCAAATTGAACTATTAAAAATGGTCCTAAGCCAAAAATTAAATTGGCACTGCTTTCTAAGGACTTCAGCCGGGCCGAAGGATTTTCTCCAAATTTCCCAAAACGGCAGTACCTACCATAGACTGTGCATTGCCGGTTATTGGCCCCAAAATCGGCCATCCCTTCAAGCTTTGAGGATTTAGTTCACTCTTTTTTTTTTTACTTAATCTTAAACACATAGACCACAGGAGACTTCAAATGCAGTTGGCTTCATTGCTGTCATGTAGTTAGCAACTCAATTATTTTGAGAACGACAGCAGCTGATAAATGAATGCATATTTCAGAGATGCCACATATACATTTCACAAGAATGAAAATGATATCACCAGCTCAAAACGTTATAGTATCAAGTAAATATATAAAAGCACATCAATTTATTTATTAATTTTAATTTTGTTATGTTATTTTCGGCTAAATAACACAAACTATTTTAAGCTCTCATTGCCGTAACATTTAATATATTTATTTAATTATATTGGCAGCTTTGTATCAGCTTATGAGCCTGAACACAATGTTTGCCGTGCGGTGCGATTTCTCGTTGCGGGAGAGAAAAATAAATATAATACAACGGAAGACGGCGACGGCAATACAGATTGTGAATGAGTATACGTCAGCTCCTACCTTACGGTTTATCTGACGGTGTACTTAAACACTGAGTGTAGATTAAGCGTTCACTATCGCCCCCGAGCCACCCCACTCAGGAACCCGAAGGCATCCCCGAGGGGATGACAACAGGTAGCAACTTCTCAGACATGACCAAGGCCCGTCATGTCCAAACACCTTGCTAAAGTTAGCGAGCTACCTAAACTCTGGAATCCTGTTGGTTCACAACAGCACATAGAGGCTTCACATCGGTAGACACGAAGTCCGCAAGGCGAACATCAGTCTTTAAACCGACACCTCTCCCAGCTTTTGGTAACAACCACAACCACTACGTGAACTCTCGAAAGAGACCTCAACCAACAACCGGCCCATGGGATCCTGTAACCGGGATAGTAGAGGAGAACTCTACTTCCCGGTGTTAAACAATCTCCCATGTGGGCTGCCGGCCCCGTAGTACCAGTTCAAACTACTGGTAAAGTTTCGAAAGGAAATCCCAAAAGGGATTAACTTTCTATTGGTTTTGGTCATGGGCTAGACCTTAGGTACCCTTACACCTTCTATGTAGACTTACGTGGCAAGCCACTACGTTCATTATAAAATATATGCACATTCCGTTGCTCTGTTAATTCTGAGATTGGTCCGAGCATATAAGTTTTATGGGTAACTGACAAAACGTTATGTCTACAAAAATCAGTTACCTTATACCCCGGGGAGTATTGCATCTTGTTGTTGAGAATCAACAAGATGAACTATCTACCCCCGGGGGAGCGACGGCAATACATTTACATTTTTATTAATTTTTATGTGCATACATTCAAACATACTTCAAAATCATGTTTTTTGTTTACAATAATGTTGTGAACACCGCCAATTATTCAAAATATATGGCAACATCAGAAAGAGAAATAGTATCAAAAAATGAGAGAATACGAAAGTCCGCAATGAAAATAACATAGATTTTAATTTTACGCCGCTCCGCACTGCGGTTTTTTACTTAAAAATCGTATGAAAAACCGCACCGCAATAAATTATCGCAACATTGTGTTCAGACTCTATAGCTTGGCATTTGCCTTGCTGTCGTCAAAATAATCAACTTCATATAAAATCTTGTATTATATTTTTGAAACATTCTTGCCGGCTGCTCGCTGTGATCTATGTGTTTAAAGCTTTAATTAATTTGGGCAACTGATCGGCGCAAACACTTTCTCCCTCATGTTGCTTGTAACAGCGGCAGTCATTTACTAATTTTTTTTTGCTCATTGCAGCTAATCATGAAAATTAACACTATTCCGCAAAATTTTTAATTTTAATTAATAACGACTTATTTAATATTTATGCATCGAATTTGAGAATCGCAGATTCTTATAAGAATATATACATAAGTTTTTGCTGATTTTTTGTTTTGTTTCTTTATGAGTGTCAATTTTAGTTAAAATATTCATACAAGCATAAAATATGTAAATCATTTCGTACATGTGTTCCTTTTGAAAGACGAATTAGGATGGGATCTGGTTATAAAAACTAAACAAAAGCTGAACAAAGAAAATCTCCTTGAACATGTCCAGAAAATTTCTGACTTTGCTTTAAACCTTGTTTAATCGTATGTTTTCGTTCTCTTTTTTGTGCTTATAAGACGACTGGTGGCATACGAGATAAATGAAATTTTTACAATGAATTACACTCTGAATGTGAACAATTTTACTGAAGAAATTTGATAATGAAGTTGAAACAGGTAGTTTTTTTTTAAAAGGGTTTGTGTTAAATTTCTCTAAAGGTATTCAAACATGCTGTTATTGAGTTTGGGAACAACTGAAAAATTTTAGTAATAACTATTTTAAGATCTCTTTTTTATTTGTAACAAAAATTAAAAACCATAAATATAACACAAAGATTGAAAACATAAAGAAACATGTATTTGCCATTTGTTTTCGACAAAAGTGCCACTGATCGCGTATGTATTATTTCACCTGTCTGACAAAAGCTTCTATTTTGAAAACCTTCACAGGTACAGACATGAAATTTTCACACAATATGTGTGTACCGAAAAGTTAAAGAGAATGCTCAAGCGAGCTGAAATAAATAAATATTTGATATTTTCATAATTGTTTTTTATACAAACTACATCAATAAGTACTACGGCTACAGTAATTTTCAAGATCAATTGAACATATTGATACACCGTAAAAGAAAATTAATATATAAAAGTAATCCATTCAAGATATATAAAGAAAATGACAGAAAGGAGATCGATTAAACGAACAAAAGTTGCTAAGAAAAAATAAAATGTTGACTAAAACGGAAAAACTCGTCAAAGCTGCCAATACTAAAAACATCGTTGAAACAAAGAAAACTCACCAAGAAAAATCATCAACACAATAAAAAATCGCCAAAACAAAACATGATGTGTGAAATAAAGTAGTCCATAGTCGCAAAAAATATTCCTTCGCGTACGACTCAAAGTCACAATTTATGGACAATTTCAAATTGGGGTCATGATAATAGGGAAAATTTTAATGCGCGAAAGACACAGAATCAGAAGCTCTTGATGTGCTTGACATAAAAATTCATTGTGATGTTCGATGGAATGATCACATTCTCCATGTCTCAAAAGAAGTATACAAGTGACTAGGTTTTTTAAAGACGGTGTAGGACAAACTTCACTCCATCTGATCTCCTTAATATTTATACCACCTTTACACCACCTAAAATGGAATACAACTCCGGTGCTTCAAAATCTATTTTGAAATTACTCGATCGCGTACAAGATAGAGAGAAGAAGCTTATCGGTGACAGTAGGGTAGCCAAATCTATTGACTCACTAGAGCATTGGTGCCCAGGCCCTATGCTCTTCATTCTCATTTGTTTTTGTAATACTCTTAGCTACCCGGTTGCGTTTTTTGAGCGACTTTGTCATATTGATATTTTCATCTATGATTCCTCCTTACAAACTAGGTCTCAAGGCGAAATTTGTATGAAAATATCGAAGTGTCGATGAATGTACGTGACAACGACACAGCTACAGACAGTTTTGTAGACATTTTTATAGTAGATTCACCTTATAAAAGAAAGTTCGAAGTAATCAACATTGTCGATACTAAGCTGAAATCTGCTGGAATTTGTCTGCTACAAGTATTCGTTAATAGTTGAAGGAAAAAAAACAATAACGGATTGATGGTGACGAATTACATAAAAATTCATATATGAATAACGTTGATATTGTCTGTTAGGACTCACTAATACGCGGACGCCTACTAAACAAAATCAATTTGGATCATCTATGATATTTTGGACAATTGCTTAAAAAATTCATGTATGAGGCCAAAGAAAATTCAGCGTCTGTCATTGATGATTTAACATTGTCAGTACTTTTCACGATGAATCATCATGACATTCGCCACCGGGTATAGGCTGTGTGTTTTAATTTACTCATACAGCACTCAGCACTAGCAATACGAAATACACAAACAACTTTGTCTTATTAGTTTTTTTTTTGTCGTTCTTTACTGTATACACGCAAGAGCAAAGCAACAACACTTTCGTATGCTTTGTTGGTAAACATTGACGACAGCGATCATCAATGTACATTTTGTTTTTGTTTAGCGTATGATATGAAATAAATATATGAAATATATTTTTTTTGTTTTCTTTGCATGTATTTGTTTTTACAACACAAAATATTGCATAAAAATTTGTTTTTCTTTAAATGTATTGATGTTTGCTCTTCCATAAGGAACTTGTGGGCACCGCGGCACTAGAGCATCGACGCAATGTGTGTTTCATTGTTCTATCGCTACTAAAACGGAATGTGTTCTAATGAAATCAGGGAACTTGTTCCCGAAACCCGTCCCTTCATTAAGAGCACATGCCTTTGTGGTCGATATGCCAGTGAACCGCACTACGCATTACAGAGAGAATTCGTACTTTAGCCGAACTCTTCGTATGTGGAATAAACTTCCCGCAGAGGTCTTTCCTGTTACTTTCAGTGTGTTAGAGTTCAACTGGAATGTCCACAAACACTACTCCCTTCATCCTCCTTCCTAAAACCTATTTTCCTAGTTCCGGCACAATCCCTTGCATACGTAGGGGTCATCCCCTGAGTGCTGGTCTTAATTTAAAAAAAACATAGTATGGCAGTTTTTAAAAACTTAAAACTAAAGACACTCATAGTAGAGAGCATCAAAATAAAATATGTATGTATGTTAGAATTCGTATTTACTTTAATATTAAATGTTTTTATGAATAGAGTTTCAAATATTTTATTTTCAAACTTTAAGATGATATTCGACATCAAAATAATATGTATATGTATGTAGTATATAATAAATTCTGAAATAATGTTTATATCAATTTAATTTGATAGTAATATACTGCAACCTTATACAGGCAATCTCGGTATAACAAGTCTCGTTTTAATGAAAATCCAGTATAACGAACATCCAAATGTTTTACATAACCACGGCAAAAACATTAAACAAAATCTACAGGAGGAATGTAACAAGGCGTACTTTTTCTAGCATGATGGAGGTCGAAATTTCAAAAATGGTTAAATATATGCTTGCATAGGGGCAGATATGTTATTGTAATGTAGAAATACCTGTAATTCTTTTTCGTGTATTTTGAGATGCACAAATGTAAAAATGAAACAAAAATGGGAAACAGAAAAAGAATTTTATTAAAACAAAAATTAAAAATTTTTGATGAATGCAGAAAAAGAAGCAATCAATTGCCTCCGTTAGGTGAAGTCAGCAAAATAATATTGATAATGTTTGCCTTGAGAGAAATTCGTGATGAAACATCCAAAAAAGTATACAAATAAGAAAAAAATATGTATGTACATCGATCACTTTTTGACGTGGTTGCAACTCCAAGACGCTCATCGCAATCAACATCTTCTCGACCTTCTGTAAAACGCTTGTACCACTTTATTCCATTCTTAACTCAAAATTTAATACATATTCTTTGATCCATTTTTTTCAAAAGTCAAAAATCGGAGAACACACAAAAACGTGAATAACCTTTTCAGTTGTCAACAACTAATCCAAATGGGCTGATACGATAGTTTATTTGCAGCGTTTGTTTATTGCATTCTAACTTGTGTGTGGTAAAATAATGCGGAAAATTACGAAAAATTACAGAAAATTAAAGCTTCTCAAATCCGCAGGGAATCGACTTGTTGTTTTGCATTTTGTTGACCAATACATCAGTTTGTGCCTCATTATCTGATCTTTTTCTTAAAATAAACTTTGTAAGCTTTAATATTCGAATTATAAGAAGAACTACATACGTTTTCTGTTCTATTCCCCATCAAAAATAAAGTGAATAAATAACAGGGAAAAGTGAAAAAAACTCGTGGGAAAAAAATTATTCACGATAAGGGGAATTTTTTGAAGTGAACATTTTTTCACATTCTTGACTGAGGGGCTGTGCACATATTACGTAACGCTGTTTTCAGAGATTTTATACCCCCCCCCCCCCCCCCTTCGTAATGCATTTTACAAAATTTTCAGTGCAAAATTTCCAATCCGTAACAAATCTTTAACCCCCGAGTTGTTCACGATTGCAAATACGTGAAAAGTGAAAAAATTTCATCATTATTCAACTTCGTTATATCATTAAATATACTGACGGTTTGTGTCTCTGCTAGATTTTTACGTTTTTATTGTTTTTTCTCACCCAATACTAAAGCTTTGAAGCATTTTATTTAAAAAGAGGAGACAAAGCCATGTTTTAATGGGCCTAATACTCGTATAATGAAAATAAATGAGATGTTATTAAGATAAAACAATTAATTATAGCTGGAAATTAGTTAAAGTTTTAAAAACCTATCTTGATTTAACTAAAGAAACAAAAAACTAGTAGTTACTCTCACTCGCTCTGTGTTATATCCAAAACGGCATAAATAAAGATTTTTCAAAACATACATAAACACAAAGCGATACAACCATGCTGAAGTAATAAATCTGATGGTGAGTTGTGGTGGCACAATCAAGTGGCAGTCAGTAGTTAAACTTACAAACATGATCGTCAGTCCATTTTTCTTTACTATACAAGAAAAGGTTAATTATTTTTTTTTTTACCACAAACTATAGACGAGTATGTATGTAATTAAAATCAAGGCATATAACATTGTAGATCAGAAAACTAACATGTATGCACTTTACGTCCTAACAAACATACGTACATATACATATGTATACAAACATACAACTTAAACTGGAAGCACTTAAATCCATATAAACGAAAAATCTATGATCATTCATAAAAACTGGATTTTTATGAATTAAAAACTAAATTGTTTGTGGCTTAAAGATATTTTTTCTTTGAAAAGTTCAAAATGTTTGTTTCTATTCAACAGCTTCAAATTTTATTACATATTTTATACAGAACTGAGACAAATATTACTAGACCAAGAAATACATATATACATACATACATACATACACGCATATGTACATATGTATGTATGTATGTACATACTCAATCATATTTAAAGCAATCTCGCACATGTGTGATTAGATTCAGATGGTTATCAATTTTAAATATTCTGTTCTTCTATCAGTCATATTATGTTTTTCATAACGGATTATGATTATAATTATTGTTATTTTATAGGAAAATGATACATATTAATGATGTGTCACAATTAAAGATTTTAGAGATTTTTATAAATTTTTTTGACATGACATGACAGAACAAAACAAATATTATGCGGAATCAGCTGAAATGAGACGCTTGATTTTCGGAATTTCGGTCTATTAAAATATATTTTCTATTTTATTAGGGTAAAATATAATAATAAGGCATTGTCGAACTCTATAGAAATTAGGAAATAATGGGAAGCAATAACTTCGATCGCTGCTACATTTTTAATTATATTAGGGAATTCCCTGATAAGCCCGTTACTTAGAAATTTTCCGTATGTTCACATATGGGGCTGTTCACATATTACGGGTTAAAGATATGTTACGGATTGGAAGTTTTGTACAGAAACTGTGTAAATGCCACCTGAGTCATATTGTCAATGCAAACTTGACTTATTTCGGGCATTCAAGATGAGTTTTAAGCTTAAGTCGTTTTTTTTTTTGTAGGACCAGAACTCAGGGGATGACCCCTACCCCTGGCATATATTCAATGCATTGTGCCAGAATTTATGGAATAGAGATATTGAAATTGTAGAAGGTCTTAATTCTATAACAATTTTGCTATTGCGTGTTTTAATTAAGTTGTGAATTTTTTATTCAAACTGAGAGATGTTTAATCAAAGAAAATTTAATTTGTCAGGCTTAAGTTCGTTTTCTTAATTTTAGAGCGTCTGTGATATTGTGAGCAGTTATTTTAACAATTGGTTTACTTCGCCGATTACGATTCTTCGAACCGGCGAAGGAGGATGGTGTGGTGTACATTAGCTTCGAATTGTATCAATTGCTGTTGCAGCAGTTTTTAGTGACCAGTGCTATGACTTCATCACTTAAACTGTCATACAATGTACATTAGAGACTACTTTAGTCAACACAACCCTCAAATAGTGCTTTATGGTGCTGTTTAAAGAAATAATTTTGCCCATTGCTTAAGGAAGAATCCGAAAGTGCAATACAGCAAAGCGTGAAAGGGATAAAATGTTCCATAAAAATGGTGATACATAGTAATATTTCACATAAATGTGCTGAATACTCCTTATATGTATGTTACATGTAAGAATTAAAAGATTTTTGATAACAAATCACTAAATCAATAATTTAAAATAGGGAGAATTTAACTAGACATAAAATTAATCCCGTAAGTTAACTATCAACACGACGTATTTTTTACCATGATCAGTCGTAAGGGGCAGTGCACAAATTACGTAACGCTCCAAGGGGAGGGGGAGGGGGGTTAAAGATTTGTTACGGATTGGAAATTTTGCACTGAAATTAGTAAAAAGCGTTACGAAGGGGGGAGGTATAAAATCTCTGAAAACAGCGTTACGTAATATGTGCACAGCCCCTAAGAGTCTTATTATTTTGAAAAAACTTTTGATTTCGTTCAGATGAAATATTGCGCGGTCTTAATTGCAACAATAAAACAATGTAACACCCACTGACGTAGCTACGCAATAGCCCCCCGGCGATTCACAAGGAGTAATAGGCTATATGAAGTTTTGATTGGACAAAGAGGCGTGGCACCGCCCATATAACCCAAAAATTTAAATCGCCATATTTTTGGCATTTTTTTACCTACGTCGATGATATTTGATACATATGGTATTGGCATAATTTGGAATACGTACAAGGATAAAAGTGGGTGGGACCACGCCCCTTTTAGGAAAATTAAAAATCGTAATATAGTCTTAACTACTGGACCGATCGTCATTAAGTTTTCACAATAGCATATATAAATACTTTTAATTTTATTTTATAACGGGGGGGGGTAGCGAAGCACACCGGTATAGGCTAGTATGTATATAAAAGAAAGTCGTGTTATACCCCGTTTATACGCATTTCTTATTTGCAAATAAAACTATTTGCAAAAACTTAACTCACTGTTTATACGCAAATAGTATTCAGAAATATTGTTGTATTTTTGGTAATGACACGCAGTAAATATATAGTCATCTGGTACCATCACACATCTTATTTGCAAATAGCTTGTTATTTGCAAATAGTTTTCGAAACATTTTAAGTTACAATAAAAAAGTAATACGGCAACGCTTTCCACTCTTATTTGCAAATAAGAAGTGCGTATAAACGGGGTATTAGTTACACTATTTATAACTCAAGAACAGCTGAACAGATTTGGCTGAAAATTGGTGGGCAGGTAGCTTAGAACCAGGAGAAGGACATGGGATACTAAGGTAAGGCACTTTTCACCTGGGGGGACTAGGGTGCCCTTCTTTGTATGGGGCACTTCCAGTATAGCTAGAAAACTGAAATTTAAATTGCATAAGTTGATGAAAAATGCTATGCAATAGCTTTACCGCGGCAGTCCACGAGTGCCACACGTCTTTTTTATTCTTTTTTAAGTTTTAGAATCGACCTTTTTATGAAAGGGGGCTGTGCACATATTACGTAACGCTCTAAAGAGGGAGAGGGTTACAGATTTATTACGGATTTAAAATTTTGCACTAAAAAATGTGTAAAAAGCGTTACGAAGAGGTGCGCGTATGAAATCTCCGAAAACAGCGTTACGCAATATGTGAATGACCCCAAAGTTATCTTTATACATTCATTCATTAATATGTACATATGTACATTGGAGCGATAACTTTTGCATTTTTTTTTTTTAATATTTTAAATTTGTTTTTTATAGTATTATGATGTTGAAATTGGTTTTTCTAATTTTTTTAAGAAATATTCTTAGCATACTATATAAGTTGGTATTCATATTAAAGTATATTTTTTTGTTTTTGTTAGTGAGGTATTTATTCCAAATTTACCTGTAAATTTTTTTTTCATATTCATACGTAGGTGTAGGTTCCTATGTACCTATAACTACGGTGACCATAATTTTCGACAAAAAAAAAGGACACTCAATATTAAATAAAAATTATTGGTATTAACTTATTTACATATGTAGATACATATATTTTATATCAATAAAATAAAAATATAATTCAAACAATGTAATATTAGTGACTAGTACAAGTAGTTACATATGTATGTACTTATATTAATGTTTAAAACAGAAATTAAATATGCCTAGAAGTTTACACGTCGTTAAAACAAAAAATTAATTAATTAATCAAAATTAACAAAGAAATTTAATTTAGCCAATAATACAAAAATAACAAAATGCAATAAATAAAAATAACTAAAAATAATAGTTTAAGGATTATAATGCTAATAGATAATTATCTATTATTGATATTTTTATGGAAAATGTATTTTTTTTTATTATATCAATGTTATTTGATAAAAACAATTTAAATTCTGCACACACCATTTGAAAGCCGACCAAAAATTTCACACATTAAACATACACTTTTCAGTGTTGCCAGGCAATTCCTGTTTTGGGTGGTTATAAATTTATATTGTATTGAGTTTAAAATTTCGTTATTTTGAGAAAATAAAACTTTTAATTTTGGAAACTAAAGAAGAACATTAGCCATCAAAAATAAAGGACAAAAAAGGACAATTCAATTAAAAAAAGGACAATTTATTTTGTTTAAATTTTAAAGGACGTTGTGTCAAAAAAGAGGACTGTCCTTTTAAAAAAAGGACGGATGGTCACCGTACCTATAACACAACTTTAGCCATCTGCGTGATGATAGGGCCAAAGTTTGGTTATCGCCCTAATGTACATGTGTGTACACATCAACATACATACATACATACATTTATTTAACAAAAGTTTGTAAAGAAACAGTCAATAAAAAATATGTGTGTATGTATGTAGGTACCCAGTTGTTTCAAATTCTAATTCTACCGACAAATTATTATGTATAATTTAGGGTTTTCAAAAGCGACCATGAAACAAATACTTATAAAAACTCTGTCTAACTAAATGCAAGTGGTAATTAAATCTTAAAAGGCTCTAGAAAGCAACACCAAGAAAGCCAAAAACCTAAAAGCCAAAATGTATATGCATACATACATACATATGTATGTACGTAAATATATGTATATTTATATTCATTCACACATACATAAATGACTTACATACATATACACTCATATATGTACATACACAGTAATATAAAAACATAATTTAAAAATTAAGAAAAAGGTTTTATTTACCTGCGTTTTTAAAACATTGACCGGCCGATTTTGTAGAAACACTTAAAAAAACTACAAGCGGCAATGCTGGGTTGATGATGTTGTGGCTGTTGTTGTTGTTGTTGTTGTTGTTGGTTTGTTTTATTTGTATTTTGTTTTCAGCTTAAAAAGAAACCCCAAAAATATGACTTTGTTTTTGCTGTTGCTGTTGTTTTGGTATGAAACACTGGCACTGTTGTATGATTTTGATTAACCACACAAGTAAAATACACTGTACTCAACATATGTATGTATGTATGTATGTATGTTTGTACATTCATAAATAAAAACTGCGTGGTTGTATGAATTTTTCCTCTCTGTTTTTGTTTTTAAATTCAATGAAAATTGTCTTATTTTGATCTTGTTGGTTTTCCTTATTTCTTAAGTAAAATATTTTATAATTTTTGAAAAACTGATTTGATTGTGGGCAGCAGAATATGATTAAAAATATGCACATATGTATATGTACATATGTATGTGTGTATGGATGTAAACAATATCAAAATTAACTTTATAAATTATATTCAATATATTTAAGGCACTTTAAAATGGATCACGTTATTATTTTGTTAACATTTTAATACATTTCATTGCACTTATTAGAAATCAACACACTGTACCTACTTTGAAAGCTTTAATTATTTTTAAAATTTTAATGCACAGCTCTAATATGAATGTACATATGTACATATTTATGTATGTACATATGTATGGATTTATTTCTTTTCTTTCCAATAATTTTATTAGCACAATTAGTTTTTTATAAATCACTTGAATTTTCATTAGCGAATTTCTATTTTTGTCGTAGGGAATAGCATGTAACAGCGATAATTACGTTTGTTTTCAGTTCTTTTTTCGGCAATTTCAATTGTTTTATTTTTTTTTTTCTTTATTTAAGATACGTATGTATGTATGTATATATGTACCAATTGTGTTATATTTTTCTCAATATACATATGTATATTATCACTCATTAGAATATTTTTAAACAAATAAAATGGAATATGTGTGGTACTTTGTAAGTTTTTAAATTCTATTTTTGCTTTCATGAAAATATTGTTTCAGAACAAAATCGACTTCATTCAAAATATTTGTTTTCCAAGCGCCTTAAAAGATCACCACGTACATCTCTATAAGAGTTTCATTATCAACTGATTTTAAGAAACGAAACTCAAAAACTAATCTGCAGAAGTTTTTTTAAGAGCGTATATGTAGTTCTCTTAGTTACCCATCGATATCAGTGTTGCCAAACTGTGCATGACTATGATTTGAAAAAAAAACCAAATAAATCTGCAGTTATTAAACGGTCAGTTTGAAGTTTGGAGACAGAGCCAAAGCACCCCAAAGTGGGTGGCCTATGGATTTTGAAAAGTTCAAACCTATGCCAACCTGACATTTTTTATCTGATTAAAAATCGTCCAAGCCTGCTAAATATGAGATGTGTGCTGAAAAAGCTACCATACTTTTTGCAACTGTGTGACAGATTTTTTTAAAATCGCACGATTTGTAAAAATTTATTAACATTTTCATAAAATAATAATTTGCATGCGATCAGAGGAGTATTTATTATCAATCAGCTAAAAATATTAACTTTGTCTTTATATACAACGAAAGGGATGTAATATTTTTTCTAATATAATTAAATGATTGCACAAAACTTATAGACGTTTTTCATCAGCTTTGTATGATAGTGTGGCACCTACAACACCATTTTGAAACGATTTTTTAAAGCCGGTTAGATTTTTGTAAGATTTTCCTGTGAATGAATCGTACGATTGTGTAGGATAGTGAAGCACGGCCCTAAGTGTGAAAATATTGATATATATAAATTTGCAGCACCCTTTAGACTAAGGCTCTTAATGTCTTCTGAGTATTAATTTAATTTTAAAAGGAAATTCTTCTTATACTACTGTAATCAAATGCAGGTAATTGCAAAAAATAGTTATTTTTTTTATTATTCCAGGTACCTGTAATAAGATAAAATATATGTAAGTATGTATGTATGTATGTACATATGTGTGACATTGCTAGACGACTAAAACCTTATATTTTTAAAAACTACCTAAAATAAATGGTTATATGTATACATACATAAATACATACTTATATATTTTATTCGCTACATATTCATGGCTATTTCCCAACATAAAATTTCTTTAGCAAATCCAACGTTTTCCAATTGATAATATTAGGGGATTAGACTATAAAGTGAGGGAATTAAAAATATCTTCATTTTGAGACTACATAAAAACTTCCGAAGGTGTGTAATCCGAATTATCCAGTAATCCGAATTGAATTCATGACGTATTACATACTTTATAGTCCGCATTGGTTGCAAGCTCGCTAAGCCGAATTTTTATTTATTTGTATTTTTCTGCCTTTTTATTGTTTTGTCTGTTTTTTTTTTTTTACAAAACCATGTGTGGAATTTTAAAACTAAGGGGTCATCATTGAGATGCAGAGCCTTCTATTCTAGACATTGTACATACATATACATATGTTTAATGTCTCTTAAAAAAAAAAAAAACAGAATATGTATTTAAAAAAAGTTTAATTTTTTCATTCTTGACTAACAAAAATAAAATAAATTTGTTTTGAAATCATGGCTTGTATTTTATTTTTGAATATAGTTAATTATAATACATAATAGCAGCACATCCAGCAAACGGAATATCTCGTTAATCCGAATCAGGGTCTGCAATCATTAATTCGGTCTAGCGAGCTGGCACTGCATCTAGATACCTTCGGTTTTCTGTTAGTTCTCCTAGGTGCAGAATATTATTTAACATCATATATTTTACATAACATAACACTTTGTGAGAGATTTTTGCTTATATAAAATTGTATTACAATCGGACTGCCCGTTTAGAAACTGCAGATATTGTGCAATATTATACATAATATTATTTAAACACAATTTTATGGATTAATAACTAATATTCTTGCTTCCCGTGATTAAAACAATCCAGGCTTTTGCTACACTCAAGTCATCCGTCTGCGAGATGTGTGTCTTAAACTATGTAACTACAAAACGTCTGGCTCATATTTGTGTTTTAATTAAAAAGATATGTGTATATTTCTTACGACTGATGTATTTTATTAAATTTTCTTTTAATTTCGTTATCCACTCGTTCTTACTGTTCATTGAACCCATTTGGCTTATAATTTAAAAATGTTCTATTCGAAAACGGAATTGAGAGTAAGTTTCATATACATATGTAAATAAAGAGATTTCAAACACATCAATTGCGTTAGTTCCGATTAGTCTACAGAAAAAAGGAAATCGAAATTTTTTTATTTTCAAAACACTTTTAACATTCAAAATGGGAACAAACAACCCCCTACGGATATATAATTTTTATCATTGTAATATTTAAATACAAAAAATTAACGGAATCTGAAGACAAAATCAAACACGATCGGAATTACTGAATTGAAAGCATTCCGATCGTTATGTGTTGCTTTGATAATTTTCATTCCTACAAAATTACAAAAACTGTTTGTTTGGTAGCTCTGTTCTGATAATGTATCTTATTTATAAAAAATAATTCTCGACCTCTTACAAAATTGATGTCACTAACATAGCTACCAGATATGACGATTTATCGTTATTTTGACGATTTTGGGTCCTAAAAATGACATAGTGGCGATGGGACGATTTATACCCTAATTTTGACGATTTTAAATAATTCATGTTTGCAACAAATATTTGCACTATTAGAGCAACCGTGAACTGCTGAAAATTGTAATGAGAAACTTTTTAAAAACTAGTTTGCTTAAAACTGAAAACTTTAACTGATTATAAAAACAAAACCAATTTTTTAAATTTTGAAGACATTTATTTCAGAATATTTGCCAGAGACGTATTGGAAGAATCACAAATAAATGCAAAAGAAAAATATGATAGTAGTAATAATTGTGTTAATTTTTATATAGACGTTATTGATCAGATATTATCAAGATTTGATTTTAAAATTAAATACAAAGCTCTTGGCCAAATTAATCCATTTAATATTATTAATGAAAAAAGTTGGTATTCTGAAATTATAAAAGATTTTTGCTATTTTATTGAAGAAAGTGAAAGCCAAGGCTAGAAACTGAGTACAGACAATAAAAATTATTCTCCTGATCAAAACATATAACTATTAAATTTTTGGAAAAAAATATCAGATATGCAAGCGAGAGATTCAAATCTTTTGTTTCTGGTTTGTACTAAATTTATTACAAAAATCCTAGTTTTACCACATTATTCTGCAAATATGGACAGAATATTTAGGCTACTAAGCCTAAATAAGACTAAAATAAGAAATTGAAAAAGTCGGAGGCAATATTATATTCAAAAGATTATTTAAAGCTAAGCAAATGTTCCTGCCATGATCTGACAGTTTTACCTGAATTAATCAATATGTTTAATTGCAATATATATTTGTAAAATATATTATACATATACATATGTATATGTATATATACATATATCTCTATTTTCTTAAAACATTATATTTTTATTGTATAAATCTTATTGTAGCTTTTATACATTTTTAGAAAAAGTGTTTCCAAAAATGAAATTTAAAAACCATATTTAACTAAATTGAAAAAAACTAAAGGATTTGAATTTTTTTATATTTTTCCATACAATGTATAACTATATTTCAAAGTATGGAAAAACATGGAATATATTTACATGTGATTTTATTGTGAACTCTAAGTGAAGTATTTCATCTCTGTATTTTAAAATGCTGATTTTTAATAAGATTTGTTGATTTAAGAGTTTTGTTATGTTTTGCCTCTAATAAAAATATGTTTTGTTGGTAAAAAAGCGGTTTTTTCATTTGACGTTTTTATGACGATTTCAATAAGCTATATTGACGATAATGACGATTTTTGCCCAAAAATATGACGATATTACCTCAAAAAATCTGGCAGCTATGGTCACTAATTGCGTTTGTTTTTTTCATTCTTCATCGCTTCTGCCTGATAACCAGTGTAGCCAGGTAAATATTGTCTAATGTCCCAAAATTAAAGACTGTTGTCCCCAATTTTATCCCCAATAAATATATGTATGTATATTAAGCATCATAACACATTTTTTTTTTGTTAATTTTATTACATACATTTATTTAAATTAATGCATTCGTATGTGCTCAATGGAACTTTTGAATCCATAGAATATTTTAAAATTCCATACACGGAATCAAATTTATTCTTTTTTTATGCTCTCGAGTTGTAAATTTATAAATAAATCAAAATTTTCCATGCTCTGAGTGAATATTTTAAGCATTTATTTTGCTAGTACAGTTAAATAATCTAAAAAAATTTGTTTGAACTCCGTTCGCTTCTAATTCCTTTGAACATGCCAACATCAATTTCAGCAACAACCAAATTACTTTCCTTATCGTGAATTAGTACATCCATTTTGGCAAATATCGAATTCAATAAATTCGGGTTTTAAAAATTTTGAACAAATTGTTATAAAAACCAACATCCTCAATACCATCGCCTTGATATAATCGAAATATGGAGAAGAAAAACGCCAAGATACATAAACATATAAGTATGTAAATATATGTATGAAAGAAGATGGTAAAATAAAGCAATAGGTATACTGAAAATGAAAAATCCCCAAATCCTTCCCCACGATAATCTGTCCACAAAATCCAGCTAAAATCCCCCATTTGGGGAGAAATCCCCACACCTGGCTACACTGCTGATAACACCATAAAAAGTGAGAGTGCAATTTTAGGAATAATAACAAATGCGAAATTAAATGAAAAATGGATATTTAGGTGCATACATACATACATACTTATTAATTTTTTTTTGATATCTATGAATATCTAATTCCCATTAACAATTTGTATTGTACATAAGTATGTAGGTATTTTAATCACTTACATACATACACACTGTATTTAAATTACAATTTTGTTCATCACGTTTATTCGTTAAACCGGCACAACATTTTCTCCGCTTTTTCGTTTAATAATACAATATAATTTTTCATTAACCGGCACTTATACTACTTTACGTTGTTAATGTCAACATCTTGGCGCTCATTGCAATACTAAACTTTAGTACTAAATAAAATTTCACTAAAAACAATGCGTGCATTATGCTCAGGGTTACCGTTAGGAATTTTTGAAAAGTCGCACAAAAGGTCGTTTTATAAAAATAAAGTCGCACATATTTTTTTACTGTTTTTTTTTTTTATTAATAAAAAGCATAACAAAAAAAAACAATTGAAACAAAACAAAAAGCTTATTGCAGAATCCATTTTTATCATATTTTTTAACATATGTGACTTTCTCCACGAAAAGGGACCTCTGCGCCGAAAAGAAGTTATTGAGAAAAACGCATTTAAAAAAAGCGCTTTGTTTTGAGCTACGTATCTGCACCGATGATTTTCATTAATTATGTTCATCTTTACAGGTGATTTGTGAAAAAACTAAAAGACATAGAAACTTGCGGTTTGCGGCATTTGAAAGAGCGTTTTTTTCTTATAAGAATCACTCAAAAAGTAAAAAAAAATTTTTTCGGCGCAGAGGTCCCTTTTCGTGAAGCAGGTCACATATGCAGATGCATTATACATATATGCTTCTATACATATTTTCACGTATACTGAACAAATTTACTTAAGTTTTAATAAATTTGGCTGCCGTATGCTGCCAAAGTCAAATGAATGGGATTTCTGCTAAAAAAAATCAAGTTAGCTTAAGATATTTTTTACAAAATTTAAAAATTTCCAAGTAAAGCGCAGTGAGCTTTTTACTTTAATTGCATTCGTTTGATCTTGGTGCATTATTTCTTATTTTTTTTTAGGTGAATACATTTGTACTTCAACAAATTTCTATTGTATAATATAACTAAGGAATACATACATAATTACTATTTTTTTGAAATTTCATTTCTATATTTACAAATAAGTTCATTACAGGGAATATACTATTCTATAACTTTATCTATTAAATTTAAGGCTGAAAGCATAGTGTTGCATGTTTTTACTTTTAATTTATTAGTTAATTTATTTTTAAGTAAAGCTAATTTCGAAAAAATTCTTTCTGTGCAAGCACTGCTGTGAGGTAGAGTTAATACATGTAAGGCCAGTTTGTACATATTAGGATACATTGGTTCGTCTAACGAATTCTTTTAATTACAAATTTTATGCCAAAATTGTATACATGACAAGCGTGGTAAAATAAGTTTACCAGGTGGTCTCGTAACGGCAGCTCATTATTTTTTGTGATAATTTTGTGGATATCACACGTCAAAATGGTGTAATTTTTTGACAAGCATTATCCACTTTTTTGTTATACATATACTTATTTCACCATGATGATAATAAAAGTGTTGCCAAATGAACAATAATCTGCGAATTGCTTTTAAATTTTGACGATTTTTTTTTTTTTATAATAAAAACATTTTTTAATTTACTGCAAATTAAATGGTTTTTGTGAGAAACTACAAAAAAGGGTAAAAAGTTGCAACAAAATTAAAAAAGTCGCAAAAGTCGGTGATAAAAAAAAGTCTCACAAAAAGTCGCAGACCACCGAAAAAGGGTCAAATTGCGACTTTAGTCTGGTGAACGGTAACGCTGATTATGCTCTTATAGCCAAATGTTGCCACCTTAAGAAAATTAATACGAAAACCTTACTGTATACTAGAGTTGTGTAGAACACGATCAGCTTTTCGTTTTATACGAAATTTATGATCCAACCCATTTGAATTACATTACATCAAGGAGTGCTGCTATCTTAAACCTTTTTAAAGGTCTACCTAGAAAAGTATGTATTAACAGGTGTGAAACGATAACTTCTAAGACCATATTACGCTTTTATCATTCTAAATCGCCTAAATTAATTTTAACACTAAATAGAACTATCGGTTCCCATCTAGTGAGTGTATTAACTGCGCAGTGGTGGACAGCTTCATACCAGTTCGTACGCTGTTAAAATAGAACAACTACTTGACGGTACATGCTGGATATGTAAGGAACAGAGGGTAATTAAGGCGATAGATAATATACTGTTATATACATATACATATTAAAAAAAAAACACGGTTTGATGTCCAGAATTGTAAGACTATTCCATTTATGTATGTATATCTGGCATCTAGGAACTAACATCCAAAAATTAACAAAAATAATACCCCAAAGTAGTGTATGAAGGCCAAAAACATCAATTATTGAGAAGTTATTTCATTATTTGTTTAATTTATTCTTGGGTTATTATATAATATGAAATAGTACTCCGATAATCAATAACGAAATAAAGCTGCAAGAAAATAATTGGCGGCTTAATTCATTTTTAATTTATAATGATAACGTAAATATGTATGTTTCGGAATATTCATACATACCATGGTGGAGAAAACCGTTGAGCCCGGCCGAAGGCCTTCTATATAGGGAATCTTCAATAATAACGAAACGAAAGATTTCCTGCTGTGTTATATTGTCATTTTTGTTTGGAATATTATTTCATATCGTCCTTATTATTTTTATTTCGTTTTAAAAATTAGGGAAACGAAACAAATCCACAATTATTTAGATAGGTATTAATTAATTTTTTTTTGTTATTTCCTGGGTGGTGTTGCCTGCTGCCATTTCCATATTTTTAATTAGTTAAGTATTTTGAGTAATTAAATAGATATTCTAGCACTCAAGTGTTCAAGCGGTTCTAAATTTATATACCTAGGTACCTAATCTTTTAGAATCATTCAGCCGACCTGATAAACTTTCATCATAATTTGGTATCTGCTTTCCTCAAAAATTTCTACAAAAATCGAGTCCGAGCCCTCCCACATACAACAGTCCCACATGCAGTTAGGTTAGGTTTCGAGGGCCGCCACATCTGAGACGTGACGCACTTGGGTCCGTTAATTCGGTCCCTTTGTGATACCCTACAGCAGACAGGGCTCAGTCAATTGCCCTGTCGCCGAATCAAACCATCCTGATTATTGCAAGAAGGAGGATATGTTGGTTAGCCCCATGTTCGCCAGACTGTCGAGGTCTGGCAGAGTGTGGGAGCCCATAGTAATCGCCCTAATGCTGTTAAGCGCGGGGCATTGACATAGAAGATGAAGAACTGTTTCTTCTTCCTCCTCATCGTTACAACTTCTGCAGTAGTCATTGTAACTTAGGCCCATCCTTTTGGCATGAGTATCGAAACACCAGTGCCCCGTTAGCACTGTTACTAGTCGTCTTGTGTGACATTTACCAAGCCTGAGTAGATCGCGAGTTCTGTGCAGGCTGTAGCGGGGCCAAGTGGACCTGGCGACTCGACAGGTGTGCTCTTGTTCCCACCTTTCTTGAGCAAGATTGTATGATTCCTGCTGGATCAATCGCTTGCAATGAGATAGAGGAATGCCAACGAAGTGACATATCATCGAGTTGCTCAATGATGTGCCCTTTTTGGCAGTTTCGTCCGCAATATCGTTTCCAGTGCACTCTGAGTGCCCTGGAATCCAGACTACATGCAGTTTGTTGTTTTCATATTGTGATCTCAGGATACATTAAATACAGGTACATATGTATGTATGTATTTAACGGTTATAAGCACATCTCGTATAAGAAAAAAAATAACTACGGGTAGCACTCCGGGAGTGCCGACAGAAGTGAAAACTTTTTGTGATTACAACAATACACGTGCTATTGCCAAAAAAATTATGCGTAGATATAAACAATTATATAAATACATGCAGCAAATTTAACCACTTATTAAGGCGTATGCAACAGGTGAGTTTACTAGAACAGCTGACTGAGCTCGCTTTATAGCAAATTTTCATACAAACTGATATAGTTTGAAGAGAGTACATACAAAATGGTTACAGTTTGATACTCATACGTATTAAAATGCTTTTAATTTGTTTGTGTGTTTTGATATGAAGCGAGTGCTTTATACCAACAAAATACATGTTTTTGGATTGTTGTACTTGTTGTCGAACTGCGCATACCTGCTAGTTTTGCCATGCCACTTATTGTAAACGCAAACTGCGCCCGAGAAGTTAACAACCTAAATTTTTTTCGGTCAAAATGAAGAGAGCGCCATCTTTGTGTACTCTTCTTAATCAGTTTCACTCAAATTGACGAGTGGGCCATCTTTGGTGCACCAAAAAATGAGTGTTTTTCTCATATATGGCAACATCACGCTCGCTTCATTTTGAGCAAAAAAAATTTAGGTGTTGGGCCTTACTACGGTTCTCGATTCGACTTCGTCTGCTGTAATAGATTAAAGAAAAATGTTTTGTGTTCCTTTAATCTAGTACAACAGTCGAAGTCGATTCGAGAACCGTAGCAAGGCCCAATTTAAAAGTAATAAAAGCATCAAAAGAGTAAAGGCCCAACTATAATGTGCTTAATGTAACTTAAGCTAGTGTCAAAATTCAACGAATTTTTCGCTCTTTACGCAAAGAGCGGAGCCAATTTATTATTGCGCTTGCTCCGCGCATTTATTTTTGCGCTGCGCATAAAAAGAGCAAGCGCAAAAAAGAGCAATTTTATTTGCGCTTTTTTGCACTGCGCATTTTTTTGCGCAACGCGCAAAAAGAGCCAAAAAAGCAAGAAATGCGCATAGCGCATTTACAATGGTAAAAAATGTTAGTAAAGGAAATAATAGATTTTTACATCAAGAATAATCATCTTTAAAAAATACAATTACAATTACATTATCAAGGACAATATATACATATCTATACATGTTTATAAATACCTTGATGACGCCCTATGTTCACACTGAACTTTATCTAAGTATTTATGGTGTTCAGAAATGTAATTCTATTTATATTTGGATAAATAAAGGACATATATATATATATATATATATATATATATATATATATATATATATATATATATATATATATATATATATTTATAAATACCTTGATAATTGGTTTTTTACTTATAGGCAGATTTTGTAAAAAAAATCGTTTCTAAACGTTTTAAATTTGTATGAAAACTAACAAAAATTCATTTCAAAACAAAATTTTTCCATACAATTTCAAAACGAAAAAAACGTTTTAGGTTAAAAAATCTGCCCCTTATACAATTATACATACTCACATTGTATGTCTCTCAAAGTTATTTAAAAAAAATCTTTTCTTGGATTTCAAAAAATCTTGTTAATGATGGGTTTTATACACATTTCGTTACTTGTAAGAAACATACACATAAAATGTTGGAAAAACCCAAACTGCTCAAAAATTGAAAAAAGTCATAAAAATATTTGCTTGCGAAAACACAGAAAGGGTAAGCAGGCCAAATATTTTTAAATATTTGTTGTGAATGTACATTCATTCATACCTACAGATGATGTAAATGTCATCATCAGATTCACTACAGTGTTTTCGGGCTTGTCTTCTAGGAACATACATATGTAAATACAACAAAATATTAAAAAAATTACTCAGAAAAATATTCAAGTGCGTCTATTTTTAGAATTTTCGTCGCCATCTTGTTATAAACGTACATGAGATGAGTTACATACAAAACATACCTATGTAAATGTGTTTGTTGTGGATATTTCTTATTTAAACTGAAATTTCTAAAAAAAAATTTGCATATGTGACAGCGCATAGAGAAAGGGACCTAAGGGTAAAAAATCAATTTTCACTTTTTTTTTATGTGGACAACATCTGAGCATCGAATGAGACCGATCCCATGCCCTAAGTGTTCCCTCCCAGAGATATGCGCGTTTTATGAAAGTGAAGTCACGTATTAAATACACGTATTTAAATCTTTAAAATGGCTCTCCTGAACTAAACCGGTTTTTATCCTTAGGTCCCTTTCTATTTTGCGCTTCACATATGAAATTTTTTGTGAAGACTTCTTTCCACGATTTTAGTTTGATTTGATTTTTGGGAGCTTTACAAAAGGTTCATTTCCAATAGCTCTAATCTTTTGTACATATCACATCTATTTTGCTCAAATACAAACTCATATTTATTTCGTATTCATTTTAAGAAATTTTACAATTTTCTTTTTAAATAAAAATTTTTTAATTTAAATTTAATAAATAAATACAAATAAAAATTCGACACCTGAAATTAAAAACAAGTGGTTTGCAAGAATTGTCAGCTGGGCTTCTAAGACTACCTTATAGTCATTGAATCATGCAATCAGATCATTTTTATACATATAATATACGGATTAAGAATAAATCCTTAAAGGCCAAATATGATTGATATTTTACTCAAAAATAAAACACACCATTTTAATAAACATTAAAAAAATATTCTGGTTACTTTTATTCTTATTTAGTTACATTTTTTAAAGATTTTGGCTGCAAAGACTTTTTTTCGTGGCAGCAATGAATAAACTCAAACGAACCACTGTTATCATAAAAAAGAGCATACGCTTTAAGAAATGCGCAAAGCGTAAAGAGCAAAAGGAGTGCGCAAATCCGAACTCTGCTTGGAGACAATTGGCGCCGTGTTTACTACAGGGTACAAATAAGTGATTTTCAGAACATGCCTGTATATGTATGTATGTATGTATGTATGCATGTACGTGTTTGTAAAAGTTATTTCCCGTTATATAAATTGTTCGTTTTTTACGAATATGTTGTATATTTTTTTAATAATTTTGAACAAGCGTCAAAATTTTATGTTGTCAAAAAAGCTATCGTTTCACACAAAAAAATTTTTCGCCATAGCGAAATATTTTTTACCATAGTACTTTGCCACCGTTTCACACACGCCCAAAGAATGAAATTATGGTACTTTTTACATCAAAAATTCAATGAAAAACTAGTTCGCAAGAAATTTCAGTAAAAAACTATTCATATAAAAATATTTTTGTTTTTTGATATTTAGAATAATAATTTTTTTGTACCTTAAAATGAGTTATATATCAGTTCCTTTAAACTCCTACAAGGAGCATAAGGCCAAATAATTTGGTTTCAGTAATAATTTAGTTTTAAGACGAATAACTTATTAGGCCAGAGCGTCCGATCCTAGAGTTGGGGCTGCCAACACACCGCTAGGCCGGCTAAATACAGTTGAGTTTCAGTGTCTTATTGTTACCGGTTGACACCTAATTTCCAGAAACGCATCAGTATTAGCATGCACTCTGGATACTCAGTACTGTACGCCTTCTCACTTTAGCTGTCATCAGACGGATGCCTAAATGACATTACCGGGGAACACTTGGTCTAAGACCGGAAGTTGTGAGATGCTTGGGAATTTCAGACAGAGGAATCACTTCTTGGTACCCCCAAGTGGATAGCAGACAGAAAGCTTTCAACCTCTGTGAAAGACCCCGTCCCCCAAAAAATGAGTTACACAAATAAAAATATTTTAAGCTATGTACGTTCACATTTATCAAATATGTGTCAAAAAAAAACGTAACCACTAGTTTTGATTAGGGATAGGTCATTAAACTTGGTTTTTATATTAGAAAATAAAATTAATTATCCTACAAAAGTATTTTTATACAGTTTTCTAAAAATGCGAACCCATAACTAAAAAAATATAGGAATTAAAAGAAATAAATTATTAGTTTATTTCTTGGTTACGTTTTTTTCGACAAATATGTATTTGATAAGTGTAAACGTAGCTTTAGTAGATTTTCAGTATTTTATTGAATTAAATCATTTAGTATTTGTATATATGTATGTACATATGTATATAATAATTTTTGTTTTAATAAGGTCACATTTATTTACTATTATCTACTAAAACTTTTGGATTAGCCACGCGAAAAACATTTGGCACCATGCTGGCCAAAGTACTAAATAAGTCTTCAGAAATGTCATGAGGCAATAAAAGTTGTAATGTACTACAAAATAATACATTATTTTTAAATTTGTATTTTAAGTAATGAAAAAAGTTATTAAAATATAAATATCTACCTTAGTTCTGCGCCACCCCATGTTGCGGACTCAATCATAAAGCCCTTAGCACATTTAAAAACTAATTCCGCACGCCGCATACACCACTGGACTGTCATATCTTCTGACATTTCGTGTCTCAATAGAGCCGGGATTGTCAACGTTGTCACATCATGCCTACTGGCAGTCTTCAAAATATTTCGCAATCCCAATATAACTGGATGACGTGAGTTAATTTCACTAGGACTATTAATAGGTTCATCCGAAATTAAGTGGAATATAACATGCGACTGTGAGAGATTAGAATGTTTTGTAATGAAAAAGTCGCCAGTTTTTAATTTTGCACTAGTTTTAACCGGGGAATTACTGGCACTGCTTTGTGTAGAATTCGTTATACCATCGTCTCCGCTGGCTATACTAATGTCTGTGCTAGCAGTACTTAAACTTTTCGTACTGGGTGTAGATGAATTACTTAAATTAAGTTGTCGTATTTGTTGCTCAATTTTTTCCAACTGGTCATCTATCTAAAATGAACAAAAATATGAGATAAGATTGATCTTGCTGAGAAATTTCCAGAACTTCCCACAAATTTCAAACAGTAAGATTGGAAGTAGTGATTTAAAAATTATTTTTCTAAGTTTACGATAACGCTTTAACCGAATCACTTAACCGATTTGAAGTTTTAAAAAGAATTAACAAAAATTTTTGGAGTACTTACTTTTTGATTGATGCATTAATATAAGATAAGAATTTATTACATTTTCTATAAATTATATAGGAAACTGTTTAAAGTAATAAACAGGTATCTAAATCAAAAGTGTTTTCATTAGTATTTAGTGGTTACGCTTTTTTGGGCAAATGTTTGCCAGATGTTACCGTACCTTTATGTACATATGTAACTATAAAATAGTTCTCGTTTCGGAAGTTTTGACAACGATATCAATCGATTTTAATAAAATTTTCAACATTCGCTATACCTACAATAAAATCGTATCAACATAAACACGTCCATATTAAGGTCGTATTCACTTAGCAGGTGACGTTAGTAAAACAATTGAGCTTCATAACGGAGGTGCGAATGTCCAAATTTATACATACATGCATGCATAGGGCTAGACGTCTCAAATGTTGTACTTGTTGTCGAATTAACACCACCAGAAATGTGAATTTGCCTTGGTTAATATCACTAAATAGGGAAACGAAAATTTTCTTATAATTAAAACTCTATTAGTTTGCAAAATGGGAATTTTTTTATAGATTTATTTGCATAACATATACTTTACAAATTGCAAATAAATTTTAAATAACAATGAAGGTTTCGTGTTTGTTATATTATCTTCAAAAAAGCTAGAGGAAAGAAGAATTTGTTAAAAAATTAACAAACAGAAACATCTAATGAAAAACTAAAATCTAAGTTTTAAAAGTGCAGTATAAATAGTAAAGACCAGTGTGTTCTATGAAAAAACCGAACGTAATTATTGTAAATTGTAAATGGCGGCCATTCCGAACTCCGGGCGCCTGAAATTTGCGGGTCATTTTATACGTTTTGCGGCCTATTGATATGGGTTTCAAAAGAAAGTGTTTTCTATAAAATCAGCAAACGTAATAAATCTAAATTGTAAATGGCGGCCACTACAAAATTTTTGGCGTTAAAAATTTGGGGATCATTTTATTTTTTTGCGCCCTATTGATGTGGGTATAAAACGAAAACAGCAAACGTAATATTTAAAAACTTAAAATAGCGGTCAACCACGTCACTGTACAGCCGAATATAGCACTTTTTGTTTTCAGTTTGGCAGATTTTTATGATAAAGTTTTGTAAACATTGCGTTTCGATGTAAAACATAATAACCAATTTAAAATGTTATTTTTATTTTCTGTTTAGTAACGTAACTTGCCTGATTAAAATGGAACTCCGTAGACATGTTTGCATTTTTAATTATATCTTTATTAGCTTGTGCTTGTATTGATGGCGTTAAAACTACAACGCCGCACAAAGAACTTGAATATAAGCCCAAAGCCATGTTTAAACCGTTCAAGCTAGAACAAGAATTTTGTTTTGCATATAGAACAAAAAATTTATAAAAATAAATTTGCATCGTACTACCTTTCATGGGCATGTAAAGGACTACATAAATCATTTACATTCGCACTTAGGATACGGATGTTATGCATATGTTTTAATTGAGAGCCCAAATGTATGGTAAAACTTTCCTCCATAGATGGTTGTTGTGATATAAACATTGATGAACGGTTGCCAAGCGGAGTGGCAACTGGGGATGATTGAAATAATTCCGAGACTTGGCTAGTGATCCAATTACGGTATTCATTCTTTTGGTGACCACGTTTAGCCTCCAATTCCGATTCATATCGCTTGCGAACATAGTTTTGAGTTGAATATTGTTGAGCTAATAAATTATTGATATCATCTGATGTAGTAGTTATATCTAATTGATTTATCTTCGAGTCCATTTCTTCTTGTTGCGAGTTGTTCAAAGTTTCCACTTCTTTGTCCATGAGTGTAGTCATATTTGCTATTATTTTGGCATATGATCTTTCCTTTTTTAATATTTCCTCCAAAGATGAGGAATGAACAAGACGGTGAAAGCTTTGTGCGAATATCTCATTATCAGTTGGTCCTATACGATCTGCGAACTGTATTAATTCCTCTTTGTAGTTTTTTTCAGTATCTTTTATAATTTCTTCTATGTCCATCTGATTGCAACGAAATCTTTCCAATAATTTTTCTGCATACTCATCTTTGAATTTTTGATTTTCAAAATCAATAAATTTTTGCAAAGACTTCTTTATATCTATTGTAAAAATTAATTATTTACATACATATGTACATATGTACATACATACATATACAATAAAAATATATATACATACATATGTACATACATAAATGCAACAACATAATATATCATTCCGTGGAACAAATCTAGTTTAGTGACGCAGCTCCAAATGAAAAAAAAAATTACATAGGGCGATAGAAAATCGAAAAATAAGACGAAAATTTTATGTGGTAACTTTCTCGGAAACGCATAGTTTTCGAGTTATTGGCCTCTGAAATTTGTATATATATGTGCGATTTCCCTTTGCATTTCTCAACGTATAAGGACAATTTTGGTATCATTTGAAAGCTTTTGACTAGATCTATGTATATGAATTTTCAAATTTTCTATTTAAATTTTAAAATCTTTAGGTGTCAAAGCAGTTTTTTAAATTGTATGCATCGCCGGCCTTCGGCCGGGCTTAATGATTTTCTCCACCATGGTATATCCCGACACGGCGGTATATAGAATAGTTTTTCTGCATAGCCGGCCTTCGGCCGGGCTTAGTGATTTTCTCCACCATGGTATATCCCGACACGGCGGTATATAGAATAGATTTTCAGCATAGCCGGCCTTCGGCCGGGCTTAGTGATTTTCTCCACCATGGTATATCCCGACACGGCGGTATATAGAATAGATTTTCTGCATAGCCGGCCTTCGGCCTGGCTTAATAATTTTCTCCACCATGGTATTTCCCGACACGGTGGTATATAGAATAGATGTTCTTTATAGCCGGCTTTCGGCCGGGCCTAATGATTTTCTCCACCTTGTACACCAACACAATGATATAGAAAATATAATATTTATGACATCAGATTGTACGCTGGAGGAAGTGTTTGCCAGATATTATCCACACTAATTTATTTTAATATAGGTTAGCAGGTTGCTGGAAATTAGATTCTAGCCCACTTGGGTCCAAAAACAATAATTTTTTTTAAATATCACTAAAATCTTCTGTATTTTAACAAATTCATATAGATCTAGTCAAAAGCTTTCAAATGATACCAAAATTGGCCTTATACGTTGAGAAATGCAAAGGGAAATCGCACATATACATACATATGTATATACAAACTTCAGAGGCCAATAACTCGAAAACTATGCGTTTCCGAGAAAGTTACCACATTAAATTTTCGTCTTATTTTTCGATTTTCTATCGCCCTATGTAATTTTTTTTTTCATTTGGAGCTGCGTCACTAAACTAGATTTAAGCCCATTCCGTTAACATACATACTTATATTTTCATCCAAATAACGCATCATGGGGTCTATTTGACTTAAGACTTGCGTCACTAATTCTTCCAAGGACTCATCCTCAAGTGGAATAGTTATTTCGAGATATGTCTCCTGTTTTATTCCTTCATGATCATAATATGAATAGCAAAACTTTGCCCTTGTAACAGCCTCTAAAGATTCAACCATCGTTGTTTATCACTTTCTTGCAACTTGGCTGTTTTGCTGAAGTTAGATTGTTTGCAAATCAAAATTTACACCCTAAATTATTTGAATTTTAATTAATTATTAGATGTCTAAGCAGACGTACATAAATACAGGGCTTGAGAAACAAATGTTCATTCCTATACGAACTCTTACGTTATTTTAATTACAGTGTCTATCAAAGCAGTTAGTCATTTTTATAAAAGAGCAACACAACTATTGCTTCTGCTTAAAACTCAAAACATTTCATTATTACTATTGGGTTAACTTCCCGTTGATACCAGAACTAAATATCAGGTTCATATGTGCGATTATACATATATACACACATACATTTCCCTCTTTTCGAAAAATGTTTCCAAAAGTACCTACCTATGTATATAATGGCTTTGCGTACAATTTTGTAAAATAAATATACTATATAAAATATAAGATTAAATATTTACCGAAGTAATTTTGTTTGGTTATGGATTTTTTTACTATACCAACCAAACCCAGAGGGATTTTCTGGAAATTTCAATATCTCGAAATTTTACGTATTTTATAGCTTAGCTTAATATATTAATATTTTACTAATTCGAGCCCTGTTCACTAAATACCATTTCCACGCTTGCAGGGATGTAGAACTTGTACCGCATTGTGTCTACCACTTAAGGTGTATTTACATGGTAATACATGTATGTCAAAAATTTTAAAAAAATTTATCATGTAAACGCAAAATGTAGGAGGAGAGAACACGAATACAATATCATACAACCGATCGGTAATTGTTTATTTTCTAAACCATTTTAGAAACTTATGTATATTCATTTTATCAGAGGTGTCATTTAAAGTAAAAATTGCTAGCTTTACATTATATTTTCAAGGTGGCATCATTTTTAAACTAAAACAAACTCATGTTGTTTTTGCAACTATTCTAGAACTGTAACCACTAGCTATTTCGTACTGCAAAACCTTTGATTTTATTAATATCCGTGAAAACATTATAAATACCAGCAACAGACTTTTGTTTTCTCTTCTTATACACAAAGAAAGTTTCGTAATATATTCGTTCTACAAAGTCTTAATACTTTGCATTACCATGTAAACAAACCTTTATTATATAGCATCTCAACAAAGGACTGATGTACCAGGTAGTGCAAGGCGACTTTATTTTCAGGTGGATGTAGAGGCGAATTTGGGCGTATTTATTCATTACCCACACTGTCAAATTTATAACATATTTTCCGACGAAGTTTTTATGTATGGAGAATTTTGACAGCGTAGGTAATAAATTCGCCGTTTACACAAACAAAATGCCTGTTGTTTGCTTTGTTGTTGACATACTGGTCGTGCATATACCTGGTAATGAATTTACCTTGTGTTAGTAACACCACATCAAAAGCCTTGATATTATCAAACGCCTCGCTTAAATCAAGATATACCATAGTAGATTATTTTTTAATATTAGGTTCGTGACATATATTCTCTGTCAGTGCCAATAATAGTCCAGAAGTACTCCTACCACTCCAGAGCCCGAAACGCAAATTATCTGCATTGACGTGGTCGTACGTTTGGTTTTTTAAAACTACTTCTAGCATTTTAGAAAAACTAATTAAAATACTTATCGGTCTATAGATACTCAAGGAAAAACGTCTTCCTCTTTTTAGTTGGTATGTACCAAAAGACCCAGTTGAAAGGGTAATATGAAGTGAAATTTTCTTTGCGTTGTAGACATCTGTTTGACATCACCAGCATGTTTTTACACAAACAAAATGCCAACACTAATTGGCCTTCAAAAAATGCATGTTGTACTTTATTGTTGTACTATTCCCAAGGCTTACCCAGCAGGTACTGCGCATACCTGGTAGTTTTGCAATGACTAGCCATGCCCCTTGTAATTGGACCATGGTATACACGTACAAATTTTTATACCTCTATTCTTTAAAAAAATTTACATATAAATAAAAGAAAATAAAGAAGTTTTTCGAATTCATTTTTCTCCGAATTGTTAACCTTCTTTCGTTTCTAAGATTTTAATAGTGAAATTTTTCAATGTTTATGTATATGAAAACACAAACTAAATAAACCATATATGAAATGTTTCTGAAGAATCGTCTGCATGATTTTAGCTTGCTTTTATCTTTGGGATATTTTAAATAAGTCCTTTCCAATACCTCTACTCTTTGTAGATATCACATGCATTTTTAACAAATGAAAACTAAAATCTAATAAGTTTACAAAATTTTACATAAGTTTTCAGCTGGGCTTTTAAGATTGTCTTATAGATTTTATCATTAAAAATGCCAGAGGTATTTTTATATATAGAAAACCCTTGTGGTAGGTATACACAGTGCAACACGTCTATGCAATCTGTAATATTTCGATGTTGGTTGCATACTGTCTAATCGTGTTTATGGTTTCATGTTGGTTGCAATAATTGTGTGAAAATAAGCTAGTGTAAGCGAGATGAAAAGTGTGTACCTGCCATTAGTACACATGGTGAATTCTATTATAGCAATTATTAGAATGTGTTATTTTTAGTATTACTTAGTACCATTTTCAGGACACTGTTTTCCATACCTGCACACTGGTAAACACAGTCTAGTGGCAAAATTGTTAACGAATACCTAGTAGTTTTTTTAAACAAACTAAAAAAATAAATCTATAAAAAAACAGCTAAATCACAAATATTTTTTACAAAATTCGATAGATATCAACAGAACAGATATGGAAGTGAGTTTGGAGCCACCTAATGATGGCATAAAACAAAAAGATTTTAAGACTAAAGTGAATGACAGTATGACAGAAATGCAAGTTGTGGTCTTGCCAACAACAGCATCAGCAGTAAGAGAAGTTGCTATTAGTGCAGCAGCTATAAATAATACAAATCAAATGGGGGAGAACATAAGTGCAGTAACGCTCTCATCGAAAGCTCTAAAAAGATGTTTAAGTGTGCCAATACCCAGATCTCAGCCACCGTCGAGAGAAGTATCTCCTGCTCCAGTTTTTAATATATTTGCACCTCGCGGAAGACGTTATTCAGCTAGTTACAGTCCAGCTAGAGGCATGCCAGCATCCAGCATAACTACAGGTTCGGCTACAACTGGAAATGTAGGACTTGTTTGTAGCAATGCAGTTGTTGGAAAAGGAGACTCGTCAATATGTGTTACCCCTCGAATTTCTCAATTAAGGCAAGAAGAGTGCGTTGATGGTTTGAATATGCGTGAAGTTACTCATGAGCGTGAAGTTCACTCGGCCATACAAATATCTCAAAGCTGGGAAGATTTGTCTCTGGTGGCAGAGAATTGGTCCTGTAAATCTTCAGACGAATTAACTAACCCTCTACAGGTTATGGTGGGTGCTGGTATGAGTAGTGGCAATAGCTGTTCAAGCCCTAGCCCAACAAATAATCGCACAAACTTACGTCTTCCGTATGGCTTGTCACCGTCTCCTACTCGTCGCAGTACTTTTGCCACACGCCGCTCAATGTCACCCATTGCTATAAGACCCTCTCAATTAGGTCCGGTTAAAAGAAAATTTGAACTTGATGAGGGCTCCTCCACTAGTTCGTGGAGTGGCCTATATTCTCAGCCACCAGCAAAGAAAATGTTTTTCGAAAGTCGTGGATCATCACCTATTTGTCAGTCACCATCGGGTTCGATTTGTCCTAGTCCCGATTCGGGTACTGGCACTTATGATGGACGAATAACACCCAAAATGTTGATATCAAAATTGTGTAACAATGCATCAAATTCAGCTTGCTCATCACCAATGTCCGCATCATCTTGCAGCGATGTTATTGAGTCTACAGCTTCGACAGTAAATGTGCACTATTCTTCATCCTCATCTTCCTCTTCCACATCATCAAATTCATCATTACCCGCCTCTCTAGTGTCAAGCAATAGTGAGCCCATGATTATCGGCAGCAGTGTGGATGAAACCATCTCTATTGCCAATAAATTGGCTTTACCAGTCATTCAGGACGAATCTACTCTGATGGACTTCATTAAGCCAGATTCAACTTCATCAGTAAACATGGAAGGTTGTTCCAAGATGTTAGTGGAACCTATGGTCACCAGCACATCAACTTCAAATAATTCATCCGTTATGTTAGGTGAAAAGATGTAAGCGTGTGGTGTGTTGGCAAAACAGATTTAAATTAAAAAATACATTAGATTTTAGTTAGTTTATTCAAAATCGATTGTATCGAAAAAATGAAATCATAAAGTTAAGATTGCAAATGAATTCAATTGCCTTCTATTTCAAAACACGTTTACATATATATTTATCAATTAGCATTAAACTATTTGTTAATCCCTTCAACATCGCTATTAATGAAGAAGATCGATATTTATATACATATAAAAAGTATTCATTGGCAAAAATGCTGATATTTAAATAACCTCATAGAAAGCTAACAAATGAAAGCCTATCAGTTAAAAAATTTTTTTATTCGAAATTTAAATGGATTTCATTCTGGAACTCTCCTTAGTTCATTGGTCAAAATTTGTAGTAAATATATTATATTAGTTTATCTTCAGTTAAACAAAATTATATATTAAAAATATTAAGTGATTTTTGGAAAATAATTTTTTTTTGTAAATTGTGTTTAAGAGAATTTTAGTTCAAAACATTTTAGTTCGTCTTAAATTATCGCATGTTACTATTTGTTATCTATTTATAATAAGAAAATGATTTCGCTAATTTCTATGTTTAATTCATGTAAGTTTAAGGAAACCAAAAAAGAAACTGATATGCTTTTATTTGCTATCATTTGTATTCACACTTAACTCATAATATTAAATTAGTAACATATATCCTCCAAAAATATTAAATATACTTAATATTATTTTTATTTGTTTAAATTTAGTGTTTATGTATAATGTTTCTTTTAGTTTCTAGATTACAAAAAAAAAAAAAAAAATAAGCAATAAGAGCCTTATTATGTAAAGCGTAACCTTAAACGTTGGGAAATTCTATATGAAATATATCTTTGACACTTGATTTTACCACATACTTAAAGTTTCCTAACGATTTATTAACGTTTAGTTTTGCAAAATAAGCGCCTAAGAAATTTAAGTTTTAATCTACAAACATCCGATTTGTAAAATTAAATTATTATTATTTGTAAAGTTACAAATTTTATTATTCTATGGTTACCCGCTAATTAGTTTTTATTTTACCTAATTTTATTTTTGTATGAGCGTCGCTAATTTATGTTAATATTAAAAGTTATTTACTAGATTTCTTAATTTTAGTAAACCTATGTATGTTTAAAAATAATATAATAAAGGAAAAACACGAATATACATACATATAATGTTAATCAGATATTCAAAAATATATTGTTTTCATGTAATTGACGAAATTCGTGTGTCGTAAAAGAAATACACATTCGTGTCTGTCATGAGTTCCGAACGTTTTCAATTAGAATGAAAATTTCCGAATCACAAAATAGAATATTTGTTGTACGAATATTTTTGCTCGATTGGTGGCTAATGTGGGATTTTTTTATATCTCCTTTTCCATGTGTTATTATCAAACTTATCATGGTTTTTCTCCGAATTAGGTAGATGAGATATCAACCTTAGGTTCAAAAAAGATTTTTTTCAAATTAAATTGCTTTTTAGTGTAATAAATGAGATTCTATTTGCTTTCACACAGCTTAGTGCAGTCGAAAGTAAAACGAAAAATTGTTCGGAAGTGAATTTCAGGACACCAAAATATTCGGCAGAGATTCACTTTCACACGGATGTGAAACTCATGACAGACACGAAAATCAAAAAAGGCTTATAAGCGATATAAAATATAATCCAAAAATGATCCGAAAAGAGCTCGTAAGCGCTTAAAAAACGATTTGAATAGTAATGAAAAGCTGTATCATTTACGATTGGAAAGTGAGACGAAAAATATTGGAATTACTAGCAGGAAATTGCGTTTTTAGATTAAAATTAATTAGAAAATCATATAAATGATTCTTACTGATGATTCACTTATAGGGTAACTATTTCCTAATAACGATCGTGTCATTTATGATTGGAAATGAGTGAATATGTTGTTATTTTGCGCCTCAAGCTTAAGATTAGAATATGACACAAAATTATCACTTGAACTCATATTTACGTTGAAAGTTCAATTGTAAATCTTTAACGTTCAGTCTTAAGTCGGCCATGGGGTCATGCATCAGTTGTACTCAGTCGTACCGCAGTGCGTAGTGCTAACTTCCTAGCCAACAGATCAACCGGAAGCCAGCCCAGCATAGCGAAAAGAGCCTTTGTAGGCGTAGTTCTAAGGGCACCAGTTATCATGATTGCCATTAAAGGAAGAGTTTTCTCTATTCGCTTTCGGTTTGTTGCCAAGTCTAGTGCTTTCCACCAGATTTGCTATATCGCAGAAAAGTGTTGGTTTGATAACCGTTTCAAATATCCAATTAATCCCTTTAGGACTTATACCCCAGGAGGAACCAATGGCTTTCCTGCAAACATATAATGCAGCTAGGGCTTTTGTTGCACGAGCCTAAAAATTTGGCCTTATCCGATAGGGCTAGTGTAGTGCCATTTACTTTGCGTAAGGTGAAAGTGGGAATTTTGTATCTTCTAAAGAAGAGCACTAGTTCCGTATTGGTTGGGTTGACGCTGAGGCCGTTCTGTAAACACTAGTTACTGACCTCGCTAAGTGCATCCTCCAACCTGTGCGTAATTGCGCCAAGATAGAAGCCCGATATTGCCACTGCCACATCATCTGCATATGCAACAGTGTTGACGCACATGGACTCCAGTTTCTTTTGCAGAACGTTTTCACATTTCATAACAGAGGTGATAGAACACCACCTTTGCGGGCAAACCTGGTGATGTGCGCTTTCCCCATGGTGGATGTGATGGCTCTGCATTGAATCAAGTTCTTAATGAATTGACATAATGATTGGTCTATTCCTAGCTCTGTGAGAGCTCGAAAAATAGCAACCGAGTTGATATTGTTAAAGGCGCCCTCAATGTCCATGAAGGCCACCAGAGTATAATTCTTATGCTAAAGTCACCCTTCAATGTGAATGTAGTGCCGTTTCAGCCGATTTGCCTTTGGTGTAGGCGTGTTGATTGGCTGATAAAAGATCGCTGTCGATTGTCATAGTTCTAATGTGAATGTCGATTAGTCTCTCTAGAGTCATTAAAAGAAAAGATGTAAGGCTGATAAGTCTAAAGTCCTTCGCCTTCAAGTACGACAGATACTTTTCCCCCTTTTGGGATGAAAATTACTTCGCATTTGGTCCACTGTTGCGGAATGTGGGACTAGGTAAGACATGCTCTGTATATTGTGAGCAGCCAAGGTGTCACAAGATCCGGACCGGGTGATTAGTATGGATGAAAACTTTTTATAGCCTTATGAAGTCTGTCAGTAGTTATTTCTACGTCCGTCATACGCCGGGCAGGGGGGGGAGCGTTTTGTACTTCCATAAAAGGAGAGCAGCCTGGAAAGTGAGTTTCCATTAGGGCTTCTAGGGACTCCAAGGAGTTTGTAGTCGAGTTTCCGTCTGAATTCTGGAATCCAGGTACGGACGGTTGCTTGGCTAGAATTTTACGCAGCCTATTAGTGTCGGAGAGGGATTCCACATTGTTAGAGCATTCTTTCCAGGACTTATATTATGCGTTTCCAACTTGATTTTAAAAATTTATTCAATGAGAGATTCTTGTTGCTTTCTTAAAAGCATTAGTTAGATTGCTTACAGCTAATTCTATATCAGCTACTTCCTGATGATTGGAGGATGTGCAATTATGTTGGTGAGGATATTCTTATGTACCTCCCAGTTCGTTTTACGTCTGTTTAGGAAAAGTTTTGTATTACCGTTTGTTATGCTAATATTAAATTCAATATAGCGATGATCAGAAAAGGAGCAGTCTGCTGAGACCCTCCAGTCCCTAATTATATGAGCATGTCTCGCACTAACAAGTGTAATGTCTAGTACCTCCTGTCTGTTTGAGACCACAAAAGTTGGATCTGAACCTCGATTTAACACTACTAAATTTTTAACAATAATGAAATCGAAAAGACGCTCACCTCTTCCGTTGGTGTTTGGGCTACCCCAGATATGGTGATGGGCATTTGTATCCGCACCCAACAGGATGGGTATGCCTTTCAAGTTTGCAATGCGTGCCATTTTGTGGACCAGATTGTGTGGTGGTTGGTCCGCGTGGTCATGTGGCATGTAGCAGGAGAGCATCCATATGGTGTATCCTCCTGTCTCCCATGCTGCAGTTACAGTGTCCTCATCACTAAAATCGGAGAGAATGAAGATATTGAGATTTGTTTTTGCTAATTTACAGGATCGAACGTTTCTGTCATGGTTACCTGTTTTTGTTGCATACAGCAGCCTGTAGCCAGTGGTACTAAATCCAAGTATTTTTCCGTTTTTGGTCCACGGCTCTTGGACTAGTACAATATCCTCCTCTTTTTCAGAAAGCGGAGGGTTAACGCAGCTGATGGTGCCTTAGAGTGGTGCAGGTTGACCTGCAGCACCTTCGCCATTGTTCGCGTCGGGGTCATAGTCGGCATTTTCCTCGGCATCTTCCTGACTCGGGTTCAGGAGTGCGTCTTCGTCATCTCCGAAAATTAGTCCTTCCAGGAGATACCCAACCAAACCTGCTGTTGATTGTGAGCATCCTGAAACGACCGAATCCGCGGATTCCACTATAATCTCCGTACTGGCTGGCTTATCAGCTGTTTTTAATGTCGGCTCCATCGCTTGGCCGCTAGGGTTGTCGGGATCGCGTTCACCATCACCGCGTTATACACTGAGCCTGATTCCCATGAAACCGTAGAAAACCAGGCCCTGTCTGTCCCGAAGTAGAGGCAACGTCTCCTTGTTCAGGACAACGATCACCTTCTTACGCGCACTTTCCGTCCCAAAAACCTTGACCCCTTCCAATCGCTGGTTGGTAGATCAGGGTTTGCACGACGGAAGATGCCCAGGATAGCCTCCGGATCATGCGGCTCTGCCGGAATAATCGCAACTGCACTCGGTCTACGAGGAATTTCGTTTACCGGCACCAGTTCCAACCTCGCGCCAGGCCACACTTCACCAAGAGACTCGATCACCAGCTTAAGCTTGGTGAACGACCTCTCGTCCGTACAGGAAACCAGCTTTACACGGCCCTGGACCCAGCCAGCGTCCGTGAATTAAGGCGAGGTTTCTTGGACCTCGCTGGTATTGAACAGGTAAACGTCAAGCAGCCTTGAAGTCCAAAAGAACTTATAATTTTTTTTTTTGTTGTGAACAATCTCTCGAACAAATCAATCGATTTTAATCAAATCTGCTTACGACGTTGTTTTTTATTTTGGAGTGTAAAAGTTTATCAGATTTCCAATGTGATCGGTGTAGTTGATTAAAATTTAATTTAGAAATGCACTTCGAAAACTTTATTATCTCACGAAATATATGTATGTGAGTTCAATGCCTTTAGAATTCCGTAAATTTTATTCCTATCAGTCGATAGGAATTCCTAAGCTGTGAGAGGTTTAGATAAACATGCGCATACATCATCGTAAAAATAGCCAGAATAGATTTCCGTGATCTCAAAAGGTTAAGATCGAAAAAGACTTAGATTTTCGAGATACATCGGTAATTTAATTTTTTAATAGTAGGAATATAAAAAAAATCTGGGCAGATTACGCTCTAATTTAGGTTACTCATTTCAGTGTAAAAGCTAAGTGTTAAATTACGTTGCGCTTTGCGTCGTAATTTAGGTTGGTCTGTAACGCGTTAAATTTTTTAAGCTGTATTAGCAGGCATTTTATTTCGCCGATGTTTCTGCTAACCGACGAAAGGGGGCGATGTTGTGTACATTAGCTTGGAACAGCATCAATGGCTGTCGGAACAGTTTTTAGTGACCAGTGCGATGCCTTCATAATTTAAATAGTCCGACAACAATTAATAAAATAATGTCTCACTAATGTACATTAGAGAAATTAATGATGTTGATTGACTTGCTCTGGCCACGGTTTGAACACAGGCCCCAAGTCATTGTTTGCTTAGTAGTCAACGCGCTAACCACTTCAGCCAACTCCACCCTTAAAGCTAAGTGCGATGAAAATAGTGATCCTTTACGATGGAAACTTAGGGTCTTAGACAACGCGACGGCATCGATTTTAATGAAATTTTCTCGCCAGTTTTAAGCATGATATGCATTAGTGGTGTTACGAAAGTTAAAAATATATAAAGTCTTATATACATACATAATTAATGTCATATCATGTTAATTAGTAATCACTTCTCAGTAGATGAATGCTGGACTTAAAAAATGGAAGAACTAAAATTTCAGGATATATTTAATGGGTAAAAAGTTTAAAATTGTTACGGACTATAATTCTCTCACGATGACCCAAAACAAGAGGGAGTTGAATCAGAGAATTGCAAGATGGGCCTTATAACTTCGAAATTTTGAGTATGAATTGGAACATAGATCAGCTAGTCGGATGCAACATGTTGATGCGCTGAGCAGCTGCACTAATATATTGGTGATAGGATCGAACACGTTTGAAGAAAATTTAATTATCTGTCAGAATAGGGATCAAAAGCTAAGAGAGTTGAAGAGTAACCTGGAAAAGTCTGAACACTGTTTTTATGAGATGCAGAATGCGGTACTGTATAGGAATGAATAACGCTGGAGTCAATCAAGGATGCCCACTTTCACCTCTATGATCGTGAACATCGTGCTGGATGAAATAATGAGCCAAATCTGTTTAGAGAGAAGAGGAATCACGTGGAGTCTCTCACGCCAACTCGAGGATTTGCATTATGCAGATGATATTTGTCTACTCTCGCATTCGCACAAAATTTATACAAGTATCATGATGAGATGGGTCATGTTGGGACTAATAAGATGACTGAACTAATTTTGAAAACTTATTGGTTTCCAATGGTAAGAGCGAAGGCTGTTAGACGTTTGGACAATTGTGTGAGTTGTATTGCATATTCTGCAAAGCAATGCAAAGGAGAGGGGTTTTTACATACATACATAGCATACCGAAACCTGAGGTTCTATTTGATGTTGTGCGTATTGATCACTACGGCCCGGTGGATAATTGTAGTGCAATGAAACATATTTTGGTTGTAATCGATGCTTACACTAAGTTTAATAGTCGAAAACAGCTAGCGCAAAGGAGGCTATTGTGTCTTTGAAGGATTATTTCAAATCTTATAGTCGTCCTAGATACATAATTAGCGATCGCGGGCCTTTTTTACCTCGAAGGTTTTCGAAGATTTTTTTAGACAATAATAAACTTAAACATAGTTTAGTGACAACATATACACTTAATAACACAATGCATATGTAGGTCAACTGACAGCACCGGAGTGCGATGCTGTTTGGGGTCGGGCAACGTGGCGAAGTGGTAAAATTCTTAAGTGGTAACGTCACCACTATAATATTACTACATTTCTTTACTAAAGAACTTTTTTTAAGCAATTTATCAAACTCAGTCCAAAAATGTGCTATTTTTTTGGTTCACTTGAATAAAAGCACTTTATTATTTTTAAAGTAAGCGATGATTTTTTTAGGGAGCGTTTGTTTATTACAATTTATTACATTTTAATCATTCATTTTACGAGTCAAAATGGCAAAAAAAAATTTTAGATCTATCGGAAAAACTAAAATCGATGTTTCCCGTTCTGAAGGATATTCTAACCCCGCAATGGCTAATAAAATTGGACGAAGCCCAACAGTTGTCGACAATTACATCAAGGACCCCCCGAGTGGTATGGAACAAATTTTAAAGCAAGGGTTTCATTGTCTTTATCCACGTATGAGAAAAGAAAAATCATCAGAATTGCTTCTAGTTCTGCCTTATTCTTGTCAAAAATAACAGCTCAAGCTGGAGTGCAAGCGAGCAAGTCATCAGTACGCAGAGTAATTAAGAGGTGGGAGTATCTTAAATATCTGAAATTACAAAAAAGCCGCCACTTAATGCTCCTCGTAAGGAAAAGTGGCTTAAATTTGCAAGAGACTACATGGTATGGGATGTGCAGCAAAGAAGTCATGTAAATGACTTTAGAACCGTTGTATTTACGGATGAGAAGAATTATAAGTTGGATAGGCCTGATGGCTACAACTGTTTTTTCCATGATCTGCGCAAAGAATCGACATCACAGCCGAGAGGGCGGCTTTATGGTGTGGGGGTGCTATTACGTACTATGGCACCATCGATCTTGAATTTCAAAGTGCAAAAATTACTGGTACAAGCTATAAAACGGCTTTTCCGAAGTTCAGTGAACTATTTGGTCCCATATCTTGGATATTGCAACAGGATAATGCCCCTATACACAACACCAGAGTAGTAAAGGAGTTCATTACAAGCCAAAATGTTAATATTCTTGACTGGCCACTCTATGCGCCAGATCTAAACATTATCGAAAATGTCTGGGGTTGGTTATCTCAAAAGGTCTATGAAGGAGGTAGACAATTTCATTTCATTTTTATTTACTTAACCCTTATGTGCGCACCTAGGTACCCGGGTACCTTTGGTGTTTTCAGCCAAACATTTTTCATTGAAGTTGATAAAATGCATATCTGAAACTTTTTGAGAACTACTAACTTTTAAAAAAGAATGTTTTTTTGCAGCCGTACAGCAAAATTTTTTTTTGTAATTTGTGAGAGAGACCAATTTGTTCTTATTACCCTTAAATGCGCACCAAGGTACCCGGGTACCTGTACGTGTTTTATATGGGAATGCGGCCATTGTAAGTATATAAATAATAATAAATAGTGACAACGGCCATCGACTTGTTCCGCGTTTGCACGTATATTCACCCAATAGCTTATCCATATTATCAACCCCTCCTTTAGTTTTGTTGTAATATGTTATAATATCCGGTTTTGCAAACGTATTTGATTCCACGTTAGATTCGGCATGCATAGGAGGTAAGAAAAAATGTAAAATATATCTGTTGCCAAGGTTTTAACTAGATATTTAGTGCCAAAATGCTTGTTTTCTACGTAACTTCCATATAGGTACCCAGGTACCTTGGAGCGCATTAGAAGGTGTTTTTTTTGCCGCGCACATAAGGGTTAATCGAGCCCATATATCTAGGCCATATATGATTAACCCATTACCGCTCACTGTCCCCATATAAGGACTCTTGTTCAACTGATGGCAACTCTAAAAGGAACCGTTATGTCTCTCAATGTAAAAACAAATATCTCTTCTAAAAGGTTTAAAAAAATTGTTTCAAAGCTTACAAGGTGCTGTATAAACTGCAAGTGTTATTTTCAGTCATTTTAATTGCGCATTCCAATTCGGTTTACTTTGTTAACTTTAGTTTTGTTAATTTTTTGTGTTAAGCTGCCTAAAATAAAATAACTACAAATTGTTTATTCTCCGAAGAGTGTGTGAATGATTTTAAAATAATTTTTACATTTATTTGAGCATGTACTTAAGTATTTATGTTTTATATTTTATTTATTTGTTGCGGGTTAGCAATATCTAGATACATATATATTTCGTTGGTAGCTACATATACCAATTCATCAGTAGATGTTTTACCCTTTATGTTTAAAAAAATTCGAAAGCTCATCTATTTATACAAAAACTTACAAATATATTTTTGTGAATTACAAAGCATAAAAATAGCCTTTAAAAAATTTCTCAAACACACACAACAATAATTTTCCATTATGAATGTGTTTACTTTTCTACACCTATACAATTAGACAACCGCTGGTTGCCATTAAAAGCATTTTATAAGATATTGCTAACCCGCAACAAATAAATAAAATATAAAACATAAATACTTGAGTACATGCTCAAATGATTTTAAAATAGTTAAATAAAAGAAAAAGTGTAACATTTTATTATAAGGTATGATTTTGTTAAGCTGTCCCCAACTGGGGGCGTTGCAACTATAAAAAATATTTTTTTGCAGTTTTTTTAATATATGCAATATGGCCCATCGCAATACCTTTAGAGGACAAAAAGATTTTTTACGACTTAAGGAAGCTGTTGAGCAAATAATGGAAAACGATGACACTGATGCTGAATATGATATTCTTGTCGTGCCACCTGATACCGCTGTCATAAGTGATGAAGACGAAGGAAATGAAGAAGACTTGTTGTGTATAAATATGCTGAACGACGTGCCGGGCTTGTGAGCTTGTGTATAGAAACGAAAATGATTCCAAATTAGATTGGAAGACAGTGATGATGAACCACTTTCTAGTTTTATCAAAGAAAAGCTAAGAGGCAAGATAGATCAGGGCGACTTCGGAGATCCTAAGTGGAGATATATTTTACCATCTTATAGTGCAGTTCCAAATAGGGTTATAAACTTCACAAACCTTTTTAAGAATCATACTCCCCGAATTTCGTTTGAAAAAATTTTCGATGTCGACATAATTGATTTGATAGTCGAGAACAGTGTTTTATACGCTAACCAAAACAACCGGCACACTTTCGCCCTAGATCGAGATGACCTGAAACGATTTTTAGGGATTTTATTGTTAAGCGGATATGTTGCACTACCTTCAGAGTGCGATTATTGGAGTTTGGATGAAGATTTAGGAGTTCCTTTGGTTGCAAATTCAGTGAGCCGCAAAAGGTTCCTGGAAATTAAGAAAAACCTGCACTTCACCAATAACAGCTTTTTCACCAACTATCACCTATTATGTGAATTGAAACGTTTGGGACTTAGAGCGACTGATACAATTCGTGATAACAGAAACAAAAAAATGTCCTGTAATGCCCGTAAAAGAAATTAAAAAAAAGATAGAGCAGAATATGATTTTCGTTTCGATAAAAATAATGAAATCACAATAGTACGTTGGAAAGACAATAACGTCGTCAACATGGCAACAAATTTTGATTTTCTGCATCCACTAGGAAAAGTAAAAAGTTGGCGTAAGGCTCGAAAAGAAAAGACTGACTTCAGTATACCTAGATTGTTTGTAAATTACAACCAGGGAATAGGAGGCGTTGACCAAATGGACCAATCTATAAGCCTTTACAGAGTATCCATTAGAGGAAAGAAGTGGTGGTGGTGTATATTTACATATATTCTAAATTTGGCGGTAAGTAACGCTTGGCGGTTACATGTTTTGTTATGCACAGCTGAAAATACGACTCCAATGGACCAATTATCGTTCAGAAGAAACATTGCTAGGGCATATTTAACGCCTGGAATTTCTAGTAAACGTCCAAATTCTTCACCGCAGTTGATGCTCATCGAAAAAACAACGGCCACAATCCTGAAATAATAGCAAATAAATTGCGATGTGTTGTTTGTCATTCCAAGAGTCGATGGAGAAGCGAATTAGGCACAAAAACACTTTATGTAGAACGAAATTGTTTTGGTAAATTTAAAAACTAAAACGCCCGTTGTCCCCATGTGGGCACACCCATTTTTCTTAAAAACTAACAAAAAATTTTAATTTTTTTTAATGAATTCCTCTTATTTTATCTATATTAAAGCAATCAATAATAATAAATAAAGTTTTTTATTAACAGTTTCTTTTTGGGCAGTAATGGGTTAATATAATGTGATACAAAAGTAATGATCATTACTCTAATTTACATAGATATGACAATAGTAAATGATATGTATGATTCAATATAATTTATCAGTCATGTTTAATTACTATAATAACTAAGTCAATTCAAATTTTTCAAAAATTCCAAATACTTATGTATATCTTATCTTATCGTCGATTATGAGTAACTAAATGTTTTGAGGCATCTCGGTAGCCTATTCCAAATTCTAGATGAACGTACCAAGAACGATCTTTCAAAAATACTGTTATTTATCTTAGTTATGATGACAAGCAGTTACTAATTCAAGACATTAAGGATCCTTGGAATCAAATTTCGTTGGATTACATAAATTTATCTGTCAATGAAAACACGTGTTTTTAAAGTTATTAAACCCATTACTAATAGTTCTTAAATAAAGTAAAATAAATTAAAAAAACAAGAAAAATTGTTTTTCATTAAAATTAGTTAAAGTGCCTTTATTCAAGTGAACCAAAAAATAGCACATTTTTGGAGTTTTTTTTTTATAAATTGCTCAAAAAAACTTATTTAGTTAAGAAACCACTATTGTCATTATTTTTTTTTATATCTCAAGATGTCTAGCTTCCATTTCCATTTTAAAATTCTGCAATCAGTTAGAAAGTGCAACAGATACAGGCTGCTGAATATGGAATTGTTAGTGCCTTTAAATAAGTGAAACGGAGTGTATATTCTAGGAATTAGTTTGGTTTGAGAGTTCATTAAGAATAGATCGTCATCGGATTAGTAATGAGAATCAATATTTAGTAAATTTATTTTTAAAGACATTTCAAATATTGAAATTAATGTCCCTATTATGATTCACAACTGAATTGATAGTTGAGTTGCCAAATTCTTATTATGGATTACAACTTAACTCAACTTCCAATCAGCTGTTCAATAACTCGTCTTCGTTAATTAATTAATTAAATTAATTTATATAAAATTTCCAATATACATACATATGCATGTACATATGTATCTAATAGTTGATTAAAGTTGTCATATTAAGGTTGACAACAACCTAACGACGACAACGAAAACTAGTTGTAAACCATAATGCAATGAAATAGTTGAGTTGAGTTGTAACATTGTCAACTTAGTTGAGTTGTGAATCATAATAGAGGCATAAATGAAACAACATACTTATAATTTTCATATCACCAAAACGGATAAGGCTATTTATAGGTTTGTCACGCCGTGTGTAATTTCTGGATGCTTATAGATAGGGGAGTTGAATGAGCCATGTCCGTCTGTCTGTAGGTGAAATCGGTTTTCCGAAGCCACCAGACCAGTTGAAGAGTTCGATTTTGGACTGATGTATCAGGAAAATCAGCAAAAACAAATAAAAATGTCTTACATTCAATTCTTTCTGAATAAAATATATTCGAACTATAATAAAAATAACAAATGGAATCGATTGAATTTGCCAATGTGTGCGCCTTATTGAGCTGCCTTAACCCATTTTCTACCATTTGTCGCAAATTCGACCACCAGATTTTTTTTTATAGGACTTTGTATGGGGCACTTCTAGTATAGCTAGAATGCTTAAATTTCGTACACAGGTAGGTCCTGATAAGAAATTAACGAAAATGATTTTTAAACGGGCACTTTTTACCTGGGGGACTAGGGTTCCCCTTCTTTGTATAGGGCACTTCCAGTATAGCTAGAAAACTGAAATTTCGTACACAGCTAGGCCCAGATAAGCAATACATATAAATATTTATACAAAAACAACATCGAAAAAAGAAGTGAGATCCGCACAAAAACACAAATGTGAAAATAAGGACAAGTTCCTATCCAAAATATTTCGGCCGTAAAAGGTACGGAGATCAAAGGACCCAGTTCTTGATAGGTACAATTCCATCTCATTTCCAGGCAACCATAAGCTTGGCAATATTTTTCCAAGAATTCTTTCCCATATTAGAAAGGCAAATTTAACCTGCGAGGTCACCTCTGTGGGGAGACCTTGTGTTTCAAGTTTCATTACATTATGATCAAGAGGAGCAAAGTTATGAGGGGGATAAAAGCAGCTCGAATGGTTTCGTGTAAATATACACACTGTGTGGCCGAACTTGGCCTGGTGCACTACCGTGCGCCTAGATATCGCTGAAGTAAATATGAAAGTGTGTTCAAGTATGCAGTACTTTTTATTTGTTTGAAATGTTATATTTATATATAAGAGAAAGGAAAGTCTGTATTATATTCAGTGAATCACATATTTATGCATTGGTGAAGGGGACAGGAGTGTTAATAAAGAACAAATTAATTGTCTGGTTGATGCAATGTGTGCGAATCAAGACTATGGCAGAGGTTTCCAAAAGTATAAAACAGAGGACGTGGGTAAATTTTGAAACGAGTTAAGCTGTTGTAAATGGTGTTAATTATTAGTTTAATATGCGTAACTTGAATTTTTCATGCATAGGTGAGGATCGACCAAAAACGGAACATAATACGCATTTTTAAATATGCAAAAACATATTTTTTGCTTCCATTGTTGTTTTATCTTTATAGTTTTAATTCAATTTTTCACTTTTAATTAAAGTTTTTGTTGTGTTTTTTGCATCTAGTTCAGATAAACTTCCGATAAAATTTAGAGAAGACAGCAATTTTTCATGCTTCGCAAGTAGATTCAATATGAATCTACATGCTTCGCTCTCAAAATTTTGTATGGCGAAGCATGTTGCTTCGCTCATGATTGGGGTGTGAAGCATGAATAGAAAGCGAAGCATGTTCCGTGTGAACGTAGTATAACTCCCATAATATGCGCGATAGGGGGCACCACATATTGAATTTTAGTTCTATTTTTTAAGCTCACCATTCTTCTTCTGAGTTTTAATTACTAACTTCACATGATATGGTCATATAAGACTTTAATTTTAAAATGCTGGTTGCAATGTTGTTTTTTAAAAACACATCTCAAATGTAAATCACGTTTAATATCACTCAAATACATACATACATACATATGTATGTCCATTTGTATGCATTTTCCCCATGTAATGCACTTACAGATTTAGCAAATGAAAAAATTAAACGCATTTTTTCTGTCCATTTGTGTATGTATTGTATTTTTATTATTATTTTTTTTTCTTCTTTCGTAAATATAATTTGAATATATTCTTTACTCTTAAGATTAAGTAAATACTTAAATGAAAGAATAATTTGTTCCATTACGTGTAAGAGATGATAAGGAACATCTTTTTTTTATTTTATTTTTTGAAATTGTAGAAATGGTGAAGATTAAAACAAAAGGCTGCATTTTAATAAACTCGTATTAGAATGTCTGATTTAAAAATTATTTTTATTCTATTAACTTTCCTTTAACAAGACAGCAGATGAAAATTCATTTATTATATACTTATTTTTTTATGTTTTTGGTGGTTTTAGTTGCTATATTTATGATTTCTTTTTAGAATAAAATTTAAAAAAAAAACTTTTTGTTTTCAATACTATGTATGCATTTATTTAATTTTTTCTTATTTTCTTTTCATAATTTCTTTGCATGATTTTCTTCTGCATTTTGTGTGATTAGATAAGAGATTTGTTGTTGTGTAAACTTCAAGATATGTCAAAAAAAAAACTTAGAATTAAAAAAATATGTAGTTTTTTTTTAATATATTTTTATTATAAATTTATAGTTATAAAAAAAATTTTAAATAATGTAAAAAGTACTTTATATTGCCGAAGTCAAAAACAACAAGTCCCAAGAACTCAGCGAAAACATGAATTTGAAAAATATTGAGGTGAACACAAGCATGGTATAATAAATAAGGTAGTCTTGTCCCTAAAAGAAATACAACAGGCATTTTGTTGAGTGTAAAATGTTTTCTGTGTGTCAAAATCAGAGAAACATGCCGATCGCTTCGATGCCGGACATCATCGCCGCTTTTGTGAATTCGTGTCACTGCTTTTATATGTACATATGTATTTCGGCTGTTAAAAATGCGTTGTTAGGTTTAAGTTTCTTAATGTAATATTAGACTTTTCTTTAAAGCATTTTTTTTATTTAATATGTATATAAAATTTTATAATTTATGCTTAGACGCCTCTACAAATTTTTCATCAGCTTGTTGCTCTGCTACATACAATTTGACATTTGTAAAACAAAAATATTCTTCTACATCAGGGGCAAGACGATTTTACCTGTTTTTATTATACCATGGAACACACGTTATTGAAACAAATTTTGGACCTTGATTAAAAAAAACAAGAGTTCAAAAGGATGTTCCAGCTCCTAAAGTCAAGATAATTTTTATACCATTTTTTCATAATTTTTTATAATTACTGTTTTATTGTTTGTTTCATTTAAAAGTAAATTATATTAATTTTAAGAACTAAAAAAGTAGCAAAATATTATTACATATTTATGTATGTTTATTATGGTAAGATTGAAAAAAAAATTGGTTTGTGGGTGAAAAATCATACGTATGTATGTATGTTGAATGCTGCATATTGTGTGTGCCTGTGTATATAATTGTTTTTATGGATTTGGAATGGTTTGTGTTAAATTAATTTTAAACTGGATAAGTATAGTTTCTTTTAAATATGAAAATTTGGCGAGAGTGTGACGATATATGTACATACATACATATATCAGAGATAAAAACGACGATTTGAAAAAAGTGTGGCTTTTAGCGGTGTGGAGTAAACAGCTTTTTGAAAATATGTTGATTTGGATGATTGTTGACTATGATTAAATTATAGTTATATATAAAAAGTACGCTGAAAGTAAAAAAAGAATAATAAAAAAGGATAAATAAATAAAAATTCTTTTAATATTGAATGAAATTTTTTATGTTATAAAAAAACGAACATATTTACCTAACAGATACAGTTGATTTAAAACTGAAAAATTCTATAAACTTAGAGTTTTAAAGTTTTAAACAAACACAGTAAGCAAATGCTCGATTATTTTGTTACTTGTTTTTTGCTAACATTTTTATTTAATTTATTTCAATTCAATTCCTGTTTAATTTGCATGAGCACATTATTATTAAAAGTGAGCGAATACAACTACATACACATGTAAGTATATAAATACGCCTTGTTCGAGACGACACATGTTCGAAGAAACTAAAGAAATGCGCGTGTAATATTTCCTAAAAATTGGGTAGTTAATTTTATGGCTCGATTATAGATAGCAACCGAACTTCAGTTGCGTTGCCAGCCGGCAACTGAAAATTTGTGGTTGCCAGAAAAGCACTAAATAGCAACTGAAACTGGCAGCTCTCAGTTGCCATCCGTAATACAATTCTCAGCAACTGGCAACGCAACTGTGGTTCGGTTGCCATCCATAATCGACCCATTAATTGATTATTAATCTCGACCTTTTTTATATTTATTTTACTTCTATATTTAATATCAAGCAATAAGGTCTATTTATTTTGTATAAAAAATTATTTATTTATAAAATTAATCCGATATTTCGTTACACTTTGTGTAACTTCTTCAGGGAAATATCGGATTAATTTTATAAATAAAAAATTATTTATTTATAAAATAATAGACCTTATTGCTTGATATTAAATATAGAAGTAAAATTGGGTAGTTAAGTTTTTTTTTTATTTAATAAGAATTTCGTTTTCTAGAACAGAATTATAATTATAGCAGGACTACTATATTGAAAATCGATTTTATTAAGAAATATCATCAAACTTTTTTACAATTCCGAACATTTTTATTTCGTATGAAATACAGAACAGGTCAGTGAGTATAGGTTCCAAAAACACCTAAACCAATTAAGGGAATATAACATTTGTATGGAAGCCACTAAAAAAACGAATGTTTTTTAAGCAATTTTTTTATTAGACCATTTGGATTGTGGAAATCGCCTGATAGTTTCAACAAAGTCGAGTTATCCCTTTAGTAACTATTAAGGCCACAAAGACTCATGCTGCTAATCGCTAAATTTGTTTCATAAATTTTGTAAAAAGGCGAATTCATCTGCTCATAGGGATTTATTCATTAAACAAGAGAAAAGTACCTGAACTGGGTTAATAACAGCACCTGATATGTGAATTCGCCTTGTTTAGTAAATGAAAAATACTTATTTTTTTTTTTCAAAACGAGAAATTTTCATTATGTTCAACAATAATAGATTTAAATAAAAAAATAACTTACCACAACAAACTAAATTATGTTGTCGATAATTTGTATTTGAACTATGCTGTCTTAGAGCATAAGGATTTTTTTGTTTTGTTTAAGAAAGACTTTCGGTTGCTTAGGTTGGTTTTTCATTTCTTGTGTTTTGTTGTATTAAAATTAATTTTTAATTTCTTTTTGTTTATATTGATTATTTGTTTTGTTTAAAGTAAGGAAGTTTAACTTAATAAGGTTGATGCCTGGGTTGGCGTCCTGTCCCTCTCTGCTTTCCAGATTGATAACCGCCACTTCCGGAACCTTAAATAGACAAGAATTATATAAAAAAAAGAAACTTAAATTTAACTACAGCAATTTTATGTGTACAAAGCAATATTATGGAATACATCTAATTATTTTAGCTAATACAACTACAAAAATCCAACAACCAATTTTTTATTTGTGTGAAACCAAAATGACTTTTTAATTTTTGTATACTTTATTTAAATTTTGACCGATTTCTTAAAAAGGAAAATTGTGAAAAATTACTCATTGAATTTGTTTCAAAAATACCAATTGTTTTATAAAGAGACAAATATGATTGTTTTTTAATAGTTATATATACTACCTCCTTTGGGACCACCTCTGGGCCCACCAGCACCACGATTACCACCACCACCGCCTCCACCACTACCGTAACCACCACCGCTACCACCATAGCCATCATAACCGCCTGCATAGCCGTAATCTTTTTTTTATCGGATTTGTTGGTTTAGGTGCGTGTGTTTATGGTTTTGATATTACATTTTTTTTTTTTTTTTTGGTTATTTGATAATTTTTTTTAAATTTAATTTTTGTTTTCAATGGTATTTTGTGTTAACACATTCATTTATGATTTTAATAAAGAAACATAAAAAGCAAAAAAGAAAACAAAATAACATAAGAAATCTGTATAAAATTACATTTAACTACAACAAATTACTACTTTATAATTCATAATTCTTTTGTCACAAATGGGAAAATACGGTCAAAATTGTTTTTAATTTTTCAGTATTAGATTTTGAAATTAATTAAAAAAAATAAGCAGTGAAATGATTTTATATTCCATCAAAACACACATTTTTTATTTCTTTGTTCCTTTAATAAAACAAAATATCACCCGAATTTAGAAATCGTTATGGAATTAAATAAATTTTTTTTTTATCTATCGAATGTGAAAATCGGTGATGTTAAGATTTTAAACGCAAAAAAACTGCGGTTTGTTTTCTATATTAATAGTAAAGTATAATTATGTTTGGAAGTGATCGGATGATTTGAAATGGACGGCTCCTTGATAAGTGGCTCCAAACGAAAAACAAAACCAAAGTTCTGTATTGAAAATAACAACAAGAACTTTGAGGGCATTTTTAAATTTTTCATTTTTAAGTTTAAATTGGAAAATGAAAATTGACCCCAAAAATAGAAAAAATACACCCAAAATAGTAGGAAAAATGGTTCCAGACTTCGTGTTGTTGTTTTCAATGTAAAAACTTTGATTTTGGATTGATTGCTAAAGATTTTCTGCCTTTCATTAATTACTTATTTCATTGTGACTTAACACCCCAACCACAATGTAATGCAGAACATGCTTCAGTCATGGCGAATGCCGGCCATGCAGGGAATCTTTATTGTAAATATTATTAAAGAATAAAAAAAAAATGGTTCCGAAATAGGAAAAATTATCACAAAATCCAAATTAAAAAAATTACTCCAAAGATGTTTCTTTTTTTAATAGAAATATTTTGGGAACATTTTTCAGAGCAGGTATGGACATTTCCAAAGAAATTTAAGAAAGAAGAAGTAAAAATCAATCTTCACAGTTAAAATATGTTCGACTTTTGTGTGGAAATGTTCATATAATATGTACATGAATACTTCCATACATAAATAAAGCGTCTATAATGGGCCTTACTACGGTTCTCGAATCGACTTCGACTGTTGTACTAGATTAAAGAAACACACAACATTTTTCTTTAATCTATTACAGCAGTCAAAGTCGAATCGACAACCGTAATAAACCCCAATATAAAATATTGTTAACGTTTTTTTTTTCAGTTCCGGGTGGGTGTCATCTCTATAATCAGCCTTGTCGCGGTTGGCATTACAAAATTAAGATACATATTTAGGGGCTCCATGTACACATAAAAATTTTGACAAAAGGCTCTAGTTGGCCGATATTCCATTATATTGGGTTTTATTAAAGTTCTCGAATCGACTTCAACCGCTGTAATAGATTAAAGAAAAATATTACGAGTTCTTTTAATCTATTATAGCAGTCGAAGTCGATTCGAGATTGCCAAATTTTATTGCAAATACTATTCCCCATATTTATAAACGATTGATAAAGTTAAAGTACTCAGTAAAAACAGCTTTTCCGATACAAAAAAAAAAGCTTTTCCGATGCATGTATCACAATAGTAAACATTTATGAACGTGTGGACCGCAGAAAAATAAGACAGCGGGAAAAGTTCAGCAAACTTGCACTGGCAGTGTACTGCAAAGTTTGTTCATATGACACACATGTGTGAAACATTTACAAACATTTCCATTGTTGCACCCTAAAAACGCAGTTAGCAAGGCGTCCAAACCTCACAAACAATAATCTAGCATCAGTTTAATAAAGTTGAATCACCTGCCAATCAAGAATGCAATGTTCTTATCGTTAAAATACGTGTGCTGTTTTGTTTATAGAACCCAAACAATCGAATAGGTAGAAAATAATAGAATTGTATGGAAACCAATAAAAAATATCAAGTTTGATTTTCACTCATATCTAACGTCTTTGTTGTTTAAACAGTACATAAGACTAAATTTACACAATGAATTGTTTCATGTAGTTTTCTTCTTAAATCTTGTTCGTTTAATTTATATTTAAACTTTTTTTTTTTTTTTTTTTTCAAAAACTATCTGATATTTTAGTTGCTATTTAGCAGTTTTGAATTCAACTTTGCTTCATTTCATTGGCTGTCCTACGTTTCTCAACTCAAATTTTATATAAAACATTTCATCATATAAATTTAGTCTAAGACGAATGCATGCATACATATATACATATTTTAGCTAATAATAAAAAAAAGTATCTTCCGATTGTAAAATTGTTTGAAGATAATGGGCTTTATTACAATTCTTGAATCGACTTCGGCTGGTGTAAAAGATTAAGACAAATATTGTGTGTTTCTTTTAATCTAGTTCTAGTACAACAGTCAAAGTCGATTCAAGAATTGTAATAATCCCAAATAATATGTATATATGTATTGATTATACATATGTATGTATGTATATTAATATGACACCATTCGCCGCCTCGATGTCAGCATTCTATTTAAAACATTGCGATTTCTATACAGTCAGTTTTCTTTTTAAAATAATAATAAATCCTTTGAAATTGTTATGAGGAAAACAAGCATAAAAATATATATATATATATATATATATATATATATATATATATATATATATATATATATATATATATATATGTACATACATATATTGTTCCTTAATGACGACTAATTGGGACAAGACAGAGAACATTTAGTAATCTTATAAGAATACATGAGAAACAATAATATTTTGTAGGGTTTTTTTCTTTTATTTGCTCTTTTTTTTAATTACATATACAAATGGTAATATAAGGCTTTTTTCATAAGATAAAAACAATTATAATAATTTAAGCTGTGGTGTTTCGACATTATTATATCTTTTCATTTTTCCAATAACTTTATAATGTGTTTACGTTTATTGGTAAAATAAACACATTATTTGTTTAAAGTTGATTGGTAGGGGGCGCAAGGCGGCGCTCGCTCATATTTTGTTTAATATATTAAAATTATTAGATAAATAAAAAGAAAGATAATTTGAATGGGCTTAAATTTTCTCATGTTTCTACAATGTATTTTTATATTTTTTTTATTTTTAACTTGGCTTACAAAGTTTTTTGATTATTTTTTACCTTATTTTCCACACAACAATTTCAGCGTCTTTAAATAATGATTTGTTAAGCATTTTAAGAGAATTTCTAAACGTTAAAACGTTTTTCTGAAAGATATTAACTGTTTCGTTTCATATTTTTGTAAATATGATTTTGGAATTGTTAGCAAAAAAAATTTTTGTGTGTTTTAATGTCTCACCTCACCGCAGTTAAAGGGGGATTGGATTTTGTTTATATATTTATATTATTTATGTTTTATACAAGAATATATTAAAAAAATTGTAAGATTTTTTCAAGAAAAACAAAAACAAATTTACTATTATTTGAACGGGGTTTTTTCCATTAAGCTTTCAACTGTTTAAAGATATTAATGAAATTGTTTAACAAAATACTAAAACTAAAAATGGGAATTTTAAGATTAATTAAAAAATAGAATTCAAGACAAAAAAATATTTTTAATCTACTACATAACAAAGTTATACTAAAAAAATACAATTAAAATTATTAATTACGGTAAAAAATTATTACTATTAACCACAAAACCAGGTTTAAAAAATTAAAGACTTAAGCAAAAAAAAAACTATTTTTTTTTGAAAAACAAAACTTCAAAGATTGTAAAATTTCCAAAATAAAAAAAATTGTGTGTGAGGCGAAACATTTGAAAATTCGGTATTACAATGTTTTTTTTGTTTAGATTTTTAAAGGCATATTTTAAAATAATAACGATAATAATGATAATAATAATAAAAAAAGATAATTAATTACATTTGTATGTTTTTAAAGTATACAAAAATATATTAATTAGGCAAATAATAAAAGATTTTAAAACATAATTGTAGCAGAAATATTTTAAAAATATTAATAACGAAATGTTGCTTTAAATTCCCCGAATATTTTCAAAATATATTTGCTTTAATTTTTTAACTTAAATTTAAAGATACATATATGAATGAAAAACATTGAGAAACATGCAAGTGGTGGTTAATAAAAAATATTTAAAAGTATATATGTATGTAGATTTTTGTTATATAAAATAAAGTAATTGTAACATAATTGAATATATTTATAATTTTAATTAATCTTTTTTTATATTTAAATGTAATCAAAGTTAATATGTATATTAATAATAAAAATATGTATGTTTAAAAGAAACGGCTTGAAATTAAAAAAAAAACACGCTACTTAAACTAGAAATAGACAATGTTAAAGACATTCAAAAAGGAGTTTGTTGTAAACAATTTTAGAATAATCCTAAATTGTGAATAAAATTTTGATTTGTCTTTTTCACTAATTTAAAGGCATTTTTAATTTCTTTGACTTAAACGTTTTTTGAAGTAGCCAAGTTATTAAGTGATTAAAAAATATTACACGTTTAAAATGTTTTTTTCTTTAATTTATTTTAAGTCATAAACACGTTATATCTTTTTTTCATTGCTTTAATTAAAAATTGACGAAGTGTGTTTTAATACGAATTATATAATCAAACGCCGCATTTACCTGCAAAAATTATTTTAAAAACTGTCGCTGATGTTTAAAAATAAAGCTATTTATTATGCTCTGCTGATGGACCAAAAACTGATATAAATAATTGAGAAGAAAAAAAAAAAGGAGTTGCGTTTATATATCTTTTTCTATAATTTTTGCAAATTGTCCGAAGGCAAATAAAAGATTATCACCCTAGATATACAGAAATAAATATAAACCAGTACTACATTTATTATTGTATATAAAAGGGAATTTATAAAAAATTAACTTAGAGAAGCAAATGCTATATACTGCTAGACCAGAAAGGAACACCTTTCACAACAAATGCAGCTTTGTAATATACATACATACATATGTATGTATGTAATTCCCATTTTAATACAATATCGAGAAGAGATCTAGCATTTTATGATAAAAAAAACACCAAAAATGTATTGCACGTTGTAATTACAACTTAGAATGTACAAAATGGGTTCACAAAAAATAAATAACTAAATAGGTACATATGTATATACCAATGTTTCTTTCAATGTCGTCCTTTGACTGGATGCAGCGCAGGTCCTTCTAAATTAATATCTATTATCAATTATTATTATTTTTAAGGTTAGAAAAGCACGCTACACATATAAAAGAATAAGATCTATTTTTCCTTTAATAACGTTTATATATTTTACGCTTTCCTTTATAACCTCAAAACTATTATTGAGAGTCATGTTTGTATAAAAATGTTTGTAAATATATCATAATAATTAATAATACTGCATAATAAAAATATATGCAAATATTATTTCTGAGAATATCAAATTGTATATCTCTTTTTTATTTTTATAAAGAGTTATAAAAAAATTTATAACACTTTTTTTCTTTTCATTCGACCACTCTTTTGAATGGTGAACGAGTATGTATGTATATGTTTGGTACATATCTATCTATGGACCTACATACATACATACACACATATATATGTACGTCTATATTATTATATAAGGGCTTTGTTTTTTGTTTGACTTAAAGCCAAATTAATTATTAATAATAATAAATATTTATAAAATAAATAACTATGTATTACGGAGGAGGGGTTGGCCGGTTAGTTGAATTAATTCCTTTTGTTTCACATCTTCAAGTAAATAATTAAAAAAGTAAAAGCTTTGAGGTATTAACAGTGAGTAGGGCTTTGATAACACAAAGACACTAAGGCACATACAAATTACATGTCGTCGTGTTTCAATAAGCTATTCAAATTTTGAGCTCACGTCTTTAAAAAATGTTATGTTCTTTATGTAAATGTTATGCATTTACACATAATAAGAGTTTTGGCACAATGAGGTATAAATATGTATGATATAATAAGTCCGATTATTGATCACTTATAGATATATTGTATGTATAGAATGTAAGTATGCATGCATATAAATCAATACACATACATATATATATCAGCGGCCTTTATTGTTTACTGTCTTGAAACACGACTGTTTGAGTTACAGTTGGTAGTGAATCACGCATATCGCACACTAATTCATAAACAGCCGCAACTCATAAACCAGTCACAGATCTAATATTTAACGACCATTGCCTTTCATCCTTAACAGGGAAAATGCGTTTGTGATGTTTTAATATTGCTTGCATTACTTTCACAGCATCAATGGTATTCTCGCTCTTCTGAAAATTTCCGGTTTTCGAGTTGTGACTGTTTATGATTGAGTGTGCAACAAATATACACATACATAAATACATATGTTATTGTTCATTACATACTGTAAATTTGACTTGCTGTATCATCATATTACTTTGTATGTTTAGGTTTTGTTAAAAGCTTTTACTTTTTTTTTAATTTTCTTTCCTTTTTTGTTTACTCAGTTATGCTTGCATTAATTTCAAAACTAAAAGATCTTAATTTCCTTGTTGCACATTATTCTTATTACAATACAAAGTATTTTGTATTTTAAAATTCTTTCTCTCACTCGCTCACTATACAAGACAAGAGGAGGTTGTTATTAATATTTTTACTTAATTTTTTTTAATCAACACACACTCACTCACTCATATCTAATAACACACACGCTTCGCCAGTTTTTTTTTAATTGTTTAAATTAAATGTATTAAGGATGTTTCACATAAAACATTTTGCTTTGCTATCTTTACGTTAATGGTCGTTGTTGGTAATTAATAATTTTAGTTTTAATTTATAATTAATTTCAAGCAACATTGAAACAAAAAAATTTTGTTTCATTATCGTGTTCCAAATTAAAAAGAAAATGTATAGAAATATATTATAATTTTAAAGTAGTCTAAAATTTATCAATAATAATTATATATGATAATTCTTATTAAAAAAAAATAAAACTCTAATAATAGAAAAAAGTTAAGCTGTCTAAAATTTGTTTTTGTTTTTCTTTAAAATCAAACAAAAAAATATATGTATGTTTATATTTATCAGATATTTAAAAAAATACGTAAATCAATGTATCAATAAAATAACAGTAATCATAAACTTTTAAAATGTTCTGTTGTCACAAGCCTGACATTTTTTTTGTTTAATTGAAATATGCATGTGTTGTGTCTATTGTGTTGTATACTTTGTTTTTGTGGTTAATTTGTTTGTTTTTGAATATCTTTGCAGTTTATATATGTATGTATTGAATGTTTCTCGGTGAAACTTATTTGAACTGTTGATAATTACTATTATTTTTATGATAATTGGATGACGTGTTGTTATTGTAAAAATTAGATGATTGTGCAGGTGCACTATTGCTATAATTATTTTGGTATTTACCATAACCACCATAATCGTATCCGTTGAAAAATCCACCACTGTAGTAATCACCATATCCAGCATCATAGCCGTAACTACTATAGGGATATGCACCAGGACCAGACCATTGGGTGTAACCTAAAAAATAAAACATTTTTTAAGTGTTTTATTTGTGCTTTCATGAAATTTAGTCATTTAAAATATTTTTTAAATTTTTTTTTCTAAACAAGACTACAACAAAACGTTAATTTTGTTTTTATTTATTTATCTTGAACTTTTTTTAGTAAAAATAAAAAAAAAATGGTTACTTAAAATATTATATAATTTAGATTTAACAAGTGGTCCGATTCCGGTCATATGTACAGTGACACCTCTTACAACCTAACTCTTCCTATAGCCGGACAGTTTCGGTACCTCCAATAACTCCTCTAATAATTGGACAAAAGTACCGCGAAGGTGAGTGTCAGCTTATGAAAGATTTCACTGTATATGTATCTTAACATTTGATTTAAATGATTAATTTCAATTACAGCTATACCTTTGCTTTTGAATTTAATAATTATTAATTAAGATGGGACACATTTAAAAAATCGGCATTGTAAAACAAAGGATATGAAAGATATGTTACATTAAATGTTAAAATATTTACAGTGTTATTCACAAACATTTTATTAGAGGCTAATAAGCAAAATGCTCTAAAGTAGTATTCACAAACGTTTAATAGCACTATGACGCGGTTATTACACGCTAATAAACTCGAAAATTTTATTGTAGGCATCGAGCTACTTTAGCCGTTTAATAAGTTGACATTTGCATTTTTTAAAGTAAAAAAATCACTATTTACTTCAAAAAGTATGAAAAATAAGAAAAAATATTCGAATAAAGTAATGATTATAATAAACATAATTTCGACATTCGTTAGTATTATACAAAATATATATACATAAAACTATAATTTTTTTATTAAATTAAATATTTTGCAGATAATGTAATTCAACTCTCCCGATTCTTCCAGTCCTTCTGCAATACATACATATGTATGTATGTATGTAAAATAAGAAAATTCAAGAAGAAATACATAAATATGAATGTATGTGAATATGTACATACATACATACATATGTATGTATGTTTACGTATGTATGTATGTACACAAATGTGTCTGTATGTACTTATATGCATGTACATGCAAATTTGTTCACATGCGTACATAACTTAAATTCTACCTGCTCTTTGAAATACATATTAATATTATTAAATCTTTTTTTCATGATTTTGTGCATAATTTGTCACATTTCAACCACAACAAGATTAAAAACATTTCCAAATAAATAAAGCAAACAACTTAGTGGTGTGTAATCAATTGCAACGAACTCGGTATTTGAATACTTTTGTAATAACTTATGAAAACACATTGCTAGCAATATCAATACAACACATAATAAAAAATTTTAATATTTTTTGAAATATTATACGCAATAATCTATTACTCTAACTTGTTTAAATAAAATTTATATGACATTTTTTTCACATTTTCAAACCATTAGAGACTACTTGCTTATCGAGTATGTTATTGTACACAACACTAATTATAACTTGACAATTGGAATGAAACAATGTTGCTAACACAGAATCACAAAACTGAAAAAATCACACAATAGTTAATTTGGCTTTATTAAACGTTTGTGAATAATGTTTATTATTACCGGGTAATAACACAAAAACTGATTATTAACTAATGTGTACATTATCTCTACAATAAGAATTTTTATGAATAACACTGTTAGTATATAGTTATTTGTAGATATGTACATGAATTGTTCAAATATAGTGCTACGATTGAACAGCTGATACTTCTTTCTCTATGTAATAACAACATAAAAATTATTGTCGTTTACTTTACGATAACAAATTCAACTCTCCTTTGAATTAAATAGAGTTGCAAGTTCTAATATAGTATTAAAATTTCGAAAACATACTTCAGTATGTATAATGAAGAGTTGGCATGAAGTTAGCATAAGTGAGACTAGGCTTAGCACGGATAATAGATAATAATAATAATAGATATACATACAACATTTTGCTAACCTAACCTAACAGCACAATGGGACCATATCAGGACCCAAGTGAGCTGGAATCTAATCTTCCATTACCAGCAGCCTGCTAACCCTAACATTTGAGTCATTCAAAATTAAGATGACAAAAACGCCCTTATCATGAATACTTTTTTTTTTTTTGAAAAATTTCGCCTTTTCCTAAAGGTTGATTGAATTGTCATTAAGATACAAAAAGCACAATATTTTTGTGGAATGTAGTTTATTACCAACAATCCGAAAAGTGTGAACGATGCAATGTCTTCAAATTATTCATCCGAGTGGAAAAATTCTATGAAAGAAGTGTACGAATCACTCGCTCATGTTCTGAAACTCGCATTAATATGAAATCGCATGCGTTTTGAAAATCGCCAAACTTATTTCTGCATGTTCTGTCATTCACGCGTTTTGCTATTTTTTACATCAAGTAAAACAGCCGTCTAAATCAAATCGCCAGTTCTCAAGAAAACAATTGACACAGAAAATTGTGAAAACAAAAGAAGCATTTTTAAGTTGATAATTTTAACTTAAATAGTTTGGAAATTTTATTAAATTTTGCAAAATATACAAGAAAATATGTTTAGTTTAATTTGTGCACTACTTTATTGTTAGTTCGAACTTCAGTTCAAGTAAAATACATCAGTTCACTTCAGTACCGGGGAAAACCGGAATTGGTGCTATTTACCAGGAGGTACAAAGTCGAGGACTTTGTGCCCTCTAAATTAAATGGGATCACACTGAGGGTCTCGGACAACGCTAAGTACTTGGGCGTAATTCTAGATATTAAGTTATCATGGAACCTAAACACCCAGTATAGAGCGAATAAGGCCCTATTTACACCTGTAAAAGACCAATTCGTCGCAGCTGGGACATCGAACCAACAGGGACCAACTGGATCTTTGAGGCGGTGGGAAGCGACAGAGAAATACTCCCACCGACGATCTCTAGAGAAAACTTTCGCCTAGCGGCGATCCTGACAACGGGAACGCTCAGGTCAAGCCCAACGAAAGCACTGATCGCTATGCTGAACTGGTTTCCGGTGGGCGCTCTGGCAAAACAGCTAGCTTTGTTTGTGGCGAATAGACTGAACGCTAGAAGATGTTCATGGACGAGAACCGATCTTGACCATTCCAGGATTCTCAGGCAGCATCTAGCGCTCCATGACTTCACCGACTACTGCGCACCGGAACCTTATTTTGGCGGTCTATTTCAATCTGTTGTTCCCAACTTAGGTATTATAGGATATCGGAAGACATCCTTATTTTAGCCGACAGCAAAGCGGCAATTGCTGCTATCAATGGTGTACACACTACATCGACGGTGGTAAACGAATGCCGAAAATTTTTAAACGAGATAGCGAGACATTTCTTATGTAACACTAGTCTGGGTTACAGGGCTCTCACAGACATTGCCAAAATGGGCGCATCATTGAGCAACTCGATGATATGTCACTTCGTTGGCATTCCTCTATCTTACTGCAAGCGATTGATCCAACAGGTAACCTTGCTCAAAAAAGGTGGGAACAAGAGCATACCTGTCAAGTCGCCAGGTCCACTTGGCATCGCTACAGCCTGCACAGAACTCGCGATCTGCTTAGGCTTAGTAAATGCCGTAGAAGACAATTGGTAACATTGCTAACAGGGCACTGGTGCTTCGGGACTCATGCCAGAAGAATGGGCCTAAATTACAATGACTACTGCAGAAGTTGTAACGATGAGGAGGAAGAGGAAACAGTTCTTCTTCTTCTATGTCAATGTCCCGCACTTAACCCATTTTTCGCCGCACATAGTTCCTGTTGACCAATTTTCATAAAATTTTATATTTTACCTAATATGATGCTAATTAAGAAAATTGAAAACTTTAATTACGATTGTTTTTTTTAGTTTTCCGGAAAATTAGTGGTGATTATAATCACCACCGGCGAAAAATGTAAACACATGAAATTTTTAAGGAACAAAGAAAAATATTTTATTTATTAATAAAAATTACTTATTATGGTAAGTTTCAAAACATTTCGTATGTAGGTGAACCTCACACATCTTGCACATAAATGGTGTATGACTGTGGCACTGCTTACACCGCCGTTTTTTGCCTTCCTTCTGTTTTACAATAACGTGTTGTGACACTTTGGTACGTTTTGATTTTGGTTCTTCTGATTCTGTTTGCTGATGGTATTCATCCTCAGAGACAAGTAGAGCTCTAGCGATTTCAGACCGAAAGTCTAGTTGTGGTTTTGCTCGGGTTTTTCCAATATTACTCAAAAAACAGTGCAACTTCCAGGCGTTGACAATAGCGGAGTCCACAGCGTTTGAAAAGAGAGGCCACCACCACTTTTTGCCTCTTACATTTATACGGTAGTTCGATATGGCATTGTCTGCCATATCAACTCCTCCCATGTACAAGTTATAATTTTTTATCAAATTAGGTTCTTCAACACTAACATATTTATGACATTTTCGGTTATAACGTCGGGCAGTTGTAAGAGGATCGATGGTATCAAAATTGGTCGCTAAAGTAACAATTGCGTTATCATGCCAAGTTACAATGAATATTTCATTTGCGCGATCAAACATAAAATCGTATTCACCTTTTTTTAAAGTTTTGTCATTTTTAATGCCCATATTGCTTGGTAATCGATTTTTGCGCACTGTACCGGTGGCCCGAATTTTTTTTTCTGACAGAAGACACATTAGATGAAAGGAAGGAAAAAAATTGTCAAAATATATGTAATGTCGTTCTGGATGCTTCACATATTCCAGCAAACTCAAGACCACATGTGCTCCAAGGCCGATTTCCTTACTATAGGGCTGTTGGGAACCAGCGTAGGGCATGCAATTATACATATATCCGTCAGAAGAAGCGAGAACCCACAACTTGAAACCGAAACGAATGGGTTTATTCCTTATGTACATTTTGCTTGAATGCCTTCCAAAGTATGGCACCATTTGCTCATCGATTGATAAATGCTCACTAAAAACTCCAAATTGCAAAAACTTTTTGTTTAGTCCATCAAGTAAGGGTCTAATTTTCGCAAAACGATCGTTTTTATCTAAAGCGTTGTTATTACAAACATGAAGATATTTCTTCATCTACCGAAATTCGGAACGTGTTATGGCTTGTTTTACAATTGGAACCCCTAGATCTGGCTGCTGACTCCAATAATTTTCATATTGTGGAACGGTGTGGTATCCAGTAAGTATTAAAAATCCGAGAAAACGCTGCAACAATTGTACTGTGCACATGTTATCTAGAACATTATTCTGCCTCGCATACTCGTTAGTATTCGACACTATTAGTTCTATAATCTCCTCATCAAAAAACAACTTGAATAGGTCCAAAGGTGTTCTTTCACCTAAATTAATTCATAGAAAATAAAATAAAAAAAACTAATCCATGCATTACATACTCAATAACTGATAGAGATTTTCTTGATCTTTCATCAGATTTGTAGAATCATGCGCACTGTTGGAGTAAAGTGGTCGTTTTGTGTGCACCCATTTTGAAGCAGGAAATGAAGATTTTGACCTAAATTTGTTTGGTATTTCGTGTTCGCTTGGCGCACTAATGTCTTCCTCTCCTCCAAAAAATTCAAGTTCCAGTTCGCCAGCAACTTCACGCATCGCACTATTTTCTTGACCACCAACGATCGTTTCGTCAATGTCCTCTTCATCACTCATAATGTCAACTCTAGGCGGAATATACACAACATTGCGAGCATTATTGCGAATCTGCGCATTAGCCGATTCATCATCCGATTCTTCCAGCACATCAACTATTTCCCTCATTGTTAAAGCACGCTTGACTCCAAAACTAGATAAAGTTAGTGTTTATTTTAACAATTTTCTATAACACTATTACTTTTCATATAAATACATACGATCCTGACATTTTTTTTATAATATCACTTCACTTCGAAAAAAAAGCACTTGTAATTATACTGTCCGCTTTGAAACAAGTTCAACACTAAACTAATATTTTTCATAAATATTTTGCAAATTCTCTTAAAAACTAATATGAACTGTTTTCGTATACCGTTAAAATACCAAACACATAGATGCTTCTGTTTTTATAGTATACATAAAATTCTTGCATGTATGTTTATAAAGCTCACATTTAGGTATACCTTTTTCGCCAATGGTAATTATAATCACCACAATGTTGAATACTCAGTTACTCATTATAAATACATATTTTTTGTAAAAAATTCGATGCAATAAGAAAACTAAATAGCAAATTTTAATGATACATACGAAATTGTTAGAAATCGTATTATCATAGCATTTTAATCTTCACATTTTTAAATGACCTTTTTGACCTCTTTTTTAAATTTGTAAAAAAAAATATTATGCATTAAAAAAAAAACTCAACCTAGTTAAATAAATATATATATAAGGACATTTATAAGTAATTAAAAAAGTCATACGAAATAAAAAGTTTTTTCTTTAAAATTTATGACGCCTGGAAGTGCTGGTAATTATAATCACCGGTTGGCGAAAAATGGGTTAATAGCATAAGGGTACTACTATGGGCTTCAACACTCTACCAGACCTTGAAAGTCTGCTGGGCTATTAACAATGCATATGCTGTTTTGTATCAGCTGAGCAAACTAGTCACACATTCGCATCAGATGCGGCGCAGTGATTAATTTCCGAACAGTCCCACCATTTTCATCACTAGAATTTATCTCGTGAATAGGGCATGAAATCAAAGAATTTTTAGGGGCTTTAATTTGTCTCAAATTTTGCCATTTTGAATTTTTCTGTTCCTTGTGCAACTCGTGATATCCAGAAACATATCAGTCAATCCGCGTTGAAACTTGCATTTAAAAACGTTTAGAAATATGGAGAAATACTGAGAAAAATATCAATATCATGAGATAACAAATACAAGAATATCTACTCGAAAGTTAGCATACATATTTTTTTTTTTTTTTTTAATTTAATTTATTCATTCTTATTTACGAAACCGAGCTTAAAAGCCATATTTGGTTTCACTAAAGCTACTACATGAGTTTTTTTTTATTAATATGTATTTTTAAACGTATTAAAACGCAAATCCTTAAATATCTCGACTTAAAAATAAAGTGACTTATGTCACTTTCATAATAAACGGCTCATACATGTTGAATGTAATGTATGTTGAATGTAAAAAATAAGCACGTTTTCGGCAAATCGTGTAGACGCTTAACATATTGAATATACATATATATATGTATGTTGAAATACTCGTAGTCAATTGCTGATTCAGCATATGGGCATTTCCAGCGAAAAGTCTACTTTTCGTAACGTAACGCCATATGCTTCAATGCAAAAATCGCAAGTTTTGGGTTCTATTCATTCTGTTTTTATAAATATATGAAATTTAAGCACTTAAGCATCTATTAGCCAGATATGATTATTCCAAAGCAACAAGCTGATCCGAAACTATAAAGGATTTACGATCTGGCGTTACGTTACACATTGGCTGGAATTGCCCATATCGTGTAGACTAAGGTTTGTATATGTTTGCGAGTGTATATTTTTGAACGAAAATGTCTTTGATTTTTAATTTCTTTTAATCATCCTTTTTTACTTCGCGGAGAAGTTCCGAGTTAATGAAAATTTCACGGGAACGAATGTTTCACTGCCGTTTTTAAGATAGAGGTGAATAATTACACACATATGTATATTTAAAAAAACAGATTTGTATGACGGCGGCGCTAAATATCAGACATCAGCCTCAAGTCCTAAATTTTCGGGCATATACTTAATTATGCACATTGATTTTTATGATCTAATCTTTTTTGTTTAAAAGTAAAAAAAAAACGGTTGCGTAAAAAAGTTTACGCAACCGTTCGTTTCAAACATTCAGTTTTACAGTGAAAGCTCCTTTAACGCACAGCTCTTATAAGCGGACAATTCCTAAATCTTTAGAACCGATATCATAAACCCAAACAAAAAACATTCCTTTAAACGGACGCTCCCATAGCCAGCGGTGGTAACATCCGAAACTATTAAGAACTGGCAAAATAGGATTTACGAAAGATTTCGATAATGCAGAATTAGACGCATAGGATGATATCCCTTTATATATTCTCTAGATTGGTTAGACAAAATGTAGAATATAGTGAGTTTACTACTATTGATGAAAATCTTTTAACAGAATCTGACACTATAGAAGTTTTGGTATATAGAGTGGATATAAAAGCTCGTCAGAAAATAATGATACAAGCATCTTAGAAGATCATAACAAAATATCTTCGTTTAAAGAAGCCTTAGAAGAAGCTAGACTCTTATTAAAGTTTGAAGAAGACTCAAATGGCTCAACTGCTGTACCCTTGAAACATCTAGAATGTTATTATGGAGAAAAAATGATTAAAGAAAATGAAGCAAAATTTAAAAAAAAAATAATTAAATTTTTTCCAGCTTTGTCACTTTTTTTTGTTTAATAAAAATAATTTAAACTTTTAAAATGAAACAAAATTCTAAAAATTATTTTTTATGCCATTCCAAAAAAAAAAACGGACATCTCCACTTCGTGGACAAAATCTTCACCGACGGAAGGTGTCCGCTTATGAGAGCTAACATTTTGTGCTAACATAAATGTTCTGACAGTGTCGTCAAGTGTATGAAACTCATTTTGCATCGAAGCCAACGTCGTGTAGTTAGCGAAGCAAGTGTTTTATTAAGTTTAAAGTAATTTCGTACTCGAATTTGAATAAATAATTTGTATTTATATTTTTGCCACAATTTGAAACATGCACACATAAGTATGTACCAGAGCTGTAAAATAATGATTCTTTTCTGAATGAAACTGAGAATCATTCAAGCATTTTAATGCATTCATTGTGCCCAAAAAATGAATTGACTCAAAGTATAAATGCATTAATCACGAAAAACTAACTTTTAATTTAATTCATTTTACAAAATCATGAATTGAGTCACCATTTTAGAGAATTCGTCTTGAATTATATATCTTAAATCCATTAACTGCATATAAATAAAAAAAATTTAATTAAAATTTGAATGCATTATCGATGATTTCACGGAAAGGCATTACAGTGCGCTTACGATAATATAAACTAATTAGCCAGTTCACTTTTGCAAGATTGCTCATATTTGCGAATGGCATCTAATTTACCCTTAGAAACATTTTTCTCATAAAAACAAAGTTTATTATGTTAAATTTTTTTATTGTTGTTTATTGTATTGAAGCAGAATTTATCTACAACCCTGTTTACAAAGATTTCATCGCTGTTTCGATAAAAATCCATTAAAAATTGCAAAAATAAGTTTTTCACATTATAAGGCCTTTCGCATAGTTCATATTTTAGAGTATCCAATGGAGGAAAATAAGCGTTCATATTTTAGGGTGTTCATATTTTCGCGAGTGTACTGTATAATTAATTAAAAAAATTTTTGTTCACTTCTATAGTTAGGATAAAAATTCCAAAAATTATCTCATACGCTGTTCTGCAATTTTTTATAATTATGGTAAGTAATTGATTGATTTTTTTTTATTCATGCATTCTGACAATATTCCGCGTGGAACACTGAACAGAATACTGGGCATTAGATTGAGTTTGTTGACACATAGTTTTTAATAATAGCAATTGGATACACGTTTTTGGACAAGTTTTTAAATCGCACAACAGTTTTTGTTTTATGAATTAGAACAGTAAATTAAAAATGACTTGTAATTCCTTTCTTTTAAATCATCGCTAAAGCATTCAAATTTTAATTCAATTCTTTTTTGTGAATAAAAATCTTGCAAAAAACAATACGTCTATGAACAAGACTTTTTGTTTTTATACATATCAGTTCGCATCAAATGATGGAAATGTTTTACACTTGTTGATGAATTTTCTGCTTGTGCAACGAGTATAAAATTGAATAATACTTGTTTGTGTTGTTCTTAAAATTCAACGTTAGGGAATAAGTAGGCTCGATCATACTTGTTGCAGCTCACTGCTACGAATGCTTATATTTTACATGCAAGGATAAAATTTCCGCGAGAAAGAGCACAGTCTCCACTAATGCAAAATTATTGCAATGACTTTGTTGTCTTGAATCACATTAAAATTCGAAACTGAAAAAAACTATTTTTATGGATCATTCCTGACCGAAGGAAAAAAAATCTTGGTCAGCACGTACATACTTGGTATATAAATTCCACAAATAATCCAACTTTTTGGAGTAACATACACTCTTTTACATTATGTTACAGAATATGTAAATGTTTCTAGACATTCCATGGGGGTTAATCTGTATTGCAATGCGAAAACAATGTAAATAAAAATACTGTTTTCGTATTGCATTTGCTATCGCATCGCTATGCATAGTAACCCCCCGGTTTTTCCATGTCACATTAGGTTTCCATACCAATTTCGTATGTTTTTTTTTTTTTTTTTTTTAATTAAGATGAACAGCATTTTGAAACTAACGAAAAATTTAATTTGAACTTACTGCCACGTCCGTAACCCCCACGACCTCCACGTACACCACCGCGTCCACCACGTATCATCAACATTTGATTTTCTGGTTTAGGGGTGGCACGTTTAACATCAACTTCCTTGCCAGAAATTTTTTGTTTAGGTGTCTTTAACAATTCGGTAACAACCGGTTCTGAGTCGAAGGTAATGAAGCAGAAACCTTTACGCTGCGACTTTTGCTTATCAAAAGGCATTTCAACATCAACAATCTGTGAAATAAAAAGATATAAAACAAATAATTAATACAATAAAATGAAATATGAAAACAACATCAAACTATCATTCAGCTATATCACGTTTACTTTTCACACTTACGTTGCCAAATTGACTGAAATAAGTTTTAATTTCATCGTCGCTGATTTCGGTGGTCAAACCGCCGACAAATATTTTACCATGACGAGCTTTAGCTTTTTTTGGATCAACTTTCTTATTGTTAATAACATGTTCACCAGCTTCATTTACTTTATCAATAGCATCAGTTTGTGTGAATACAATAAATGCAAAGCCACGAGAACGTCCAGTTTGTGGATCTGTTTTAACATTGATGCTTTCAATTTCTCCAAATCTACCGAAATGTTCACGCAATTCCTCTGTAAAAAAAAGCATTTGCAAAAAAGCGCACAATTTATAAATCGTTTAGTTTAATTACAAATATTGGACTTACTTTCAGAAGTTTCCCAACTCAAGCCGCCAACAAATAATTTTCTGTAAAATTATTAATAGAGAGAAAAACAAATAATTTAGTTTATATTATAATATAGAGAAGTTAAAGTGTAATTATTTTAAGTTAAAACAAATATTTATTTTTTCAAAATTAAATTTTGAAATTTTATTTTATAAAAATTTATGAGCAAAAAAATATATCGTTACGTTTTAATACCACGATTCACTTACAAATTTATAGGGAATTTGAAAAACAAATCACCAAATCTAATATCAACGTTTTTTTAAGAGACAAAGAGAAATCAAATGATAATTATTTTATTTTCAAAAAATATGCTTAAAGAATTCAATATAGAAAAATATCTTACGTTAAATTTAAACAAATCTAGAGAAAGGAGACTGGCCAAAATATTATAAATCGAGAGAAAACGAATATTTAAAAATGTTTAAACACCGCTTTAGAAACTTGTTTGTTTGGTTGACTGAATCAGTAAATTTAAACTTTAGCTTTAATTTTGTTTAAAAATTGCAAATATTACAATCACATATATACTTTTATTAATATTATTATTGTTATTATTATTATTATTATTATTATCGTTAAAGTTACAACAACGTTAAGTAGTTTTAATCCAATTTAAGTTTCATTCATTCGCAATAGATAACTACAATTTTTGTGTGTATTTTTTTATTTATGCTTTACTATGATAAATACCATCATCATCTCGTCGGTATGCAGTGTTGATAGTTTCTGGAGCACAAATCACAGTCAGCTAATAGATATTGTATTCATCCAAAATCCATCGCCTCTTTTGTTGTGTATCGCAGAAATGTAGCCAAAGGACAAACACGAGCATAGTTCAATCATTCAATCAATCATTTCGGGTATTAAAAGCAGCTGTAATTGTTGCGTATTGTTTTAATTGTCTTTCCACTTAGAAGCTACAATGGTTTGTTTGGTTTGGCATGGTTATGGCTTAAGTACCTGCCGGAGAGGAACAAGATTAGTTCACTCAAACACAACAGGAAAATCAATGATATAAAGATAATGGATTACTGCAGAATATTACAAATTGTGTAAGTGTTATTCGTCCATTTTCATTTCAAAGAAAATATTTTCGTTATTTAAATATAAAATTGATAAAATTCACGCCACGATTTTATTTTATATTATTTTAAGTTGTAACTTCCTAAAACTTTCTTTAAAAAAAATAGTTTTTACTTTAATTTATTTCATTGATCAATAACAAAAAAATTCTTAACGTTAATAACACAATGATTGGAGTTTGTAATAATTGTTCTTGAAGTATTAAGTAGTATAAATGAATTAACAAACGGTTTTCATTATTTTATTTCATTATTTAACTATCGTTAAAATTTTAAAAACTAGAAGTAACAATAAGTAATGCTTAAATGAAGTACAAATTAGATAAATAAGAATCCAATCATTGACATTTAATTTCTTAGATCTTTTATTATATTTTGCTTTTTTTATGATAACCAAACAAAGTATGTATATTTAAATTCCACAAAACAAAAAATTAAACGAAAAACTGCAGACCTCGTATAAATTATATTAAGAAACATAATAAATCAAATCAAGTTTGAAAATTTTTTTCATCAGAAACGAAAAAGTACAAAATTTTGCATAAATTATTAAAAAAAAAAATATTAAATAAATTAAATATTTTTTATCAGTTCTTTAAAGAAAACAAGTCGATAATTTAAGTTGCTTTGCTTTCTGAACAACGATTTTTATTCTCTATAGAAATACGATAGCTCCCGTTATCGTACAAAACTTGGCTCCTACATAGTTGCCATTTTGCATAGTTCGTGTCATTTAGAGTGGGTACGACTATGCTCTTTTACACTTCAATAATAAAGTTGCCTCAATCCTACACTAGCAGCGTTGTCAACTAGGTGCGTTTCGCACCATTTTTTAAATTTTTTGTGCGAAAAATTTCTGAGTTGGTGCGTGGTGCGCTTTTTTTTAATTTTGGGTGGCACAAAAGCAAATTCAAAACAATTTTTTATTTCAGTATGAAAAAAAAAAATTGTACAAAAAATACAACTGTTGCATTGCTGACTCTGTTAAGATTTTAATAGTACATAATTGTTTTTTAGCTAAAGTTGCTGTCGAATTTGTGGGAAATGTTGAGCAACATTGATTATTTCACTTGGAAAATATGACATTTAAAATGTGGTGTATAAATTTGTATTGTATGTTCAGCTGTCAAAATTCCGTACGAAATAAAGGCATAAGGCTGGTACTCTGTTCATAATTTCGTGCGAAATGCTGTCAAACTGTATATAAAAGTATTTCGTATGAAACATTTGTGAAATTATGTTGCAAAAGTAGTACTGTGTTCTTACATCGGAAAACACGCGAAATGTGTCTGTTAGAATTAAACATGTTTCTAGCAACTTTTTTTTTCAGCTGCGAAACAACATGGCAAGTACTTTTTTCGCACGAAATTTTAGTAACAGCTGACAAATGTATAAATTGTAATCAAGGCAAGACTGCCAGGTATGCGCACTTCGACAACAAGTACAACAATGAAGAAACAGCATGTATTTTGTTGGTATAAAGTACTGGGTTTATATCAAAACACAAATAATTTAATACGCTTTCCTACGAGTGCTTTCAAAACTATAACAATTATTCATGTATGCTTTTAAACTGTATCAGTTAGTATGAATATAAAGTTAGTATGAATATAAAGTTAGTATAATATAAAGCGAATTGAGTCAGCTGCGCTTTCTGGCTCACCTTTTGGATATGCTTTGAATAATACATATGAGTTCTGTGTCAAAATTTTCGTACGAAATAATCAATGTAGCTAAACATTTTTCACAAATTCGAACAGAGTACCAGGCTTAAAGAAATATACATACCTCGTATGTAGGTATATTTTTCTTTCTTCTTTTTTAACATTGCGTAGGGCTGTCATATTTATATACAAAAAAAGTGGCACTCGGGGACTGCCGCGGTAATGCTATTGCACAGCATATTTTATAAACTTATGCAATTATATTATTACGTTTTGTTTAGTAACTCCTTTGTTAAGGCTCCGTTAGCCGAGCGCATCAGTACCGTAATGTGTCAGCTGTTCGTCTATAGCATGGGAAAAGCCATACAAAAGCTTACCGAATTTATAACTAACGTACCCGTAATGTATAGGTTTAAATAAAATAGAATTTCATACGGCCGTTAAGTGACATTTGTAAGCCAGTGATGGGCTGTTAGTTTGTTTTATGCTAAGGGGGTATTTCCGCTCTTTTTTTTGGTACTATTCTATAATGATGATAAACTATGAATAAACAACTTAAAATAATCCAAACATGTAAATATACATATAATTGCATATGTATATGTAAATGTACACACATATTCATGCTTAGATGTATAAAACAAACAAATAGACATTTCAATGGCTGCAAAAACATTTTTTATATATGCACATGTAAAAAGAATTTTATATACATATACATACATATATGCATAAATTTTATATGTACATACATATACATATATTATATATTATAGTTCTATGATATTATTGGGATCATTGTGTAATAAAAAAATTTAATTTTTTAGAACAAAAATTGCTTTTGATATATTGATTCATTGAAATTCGTGAAGCAAAAAATTATCACATGGCTTGGCGATGCCACTTGGTTTAATAAACTTTGATTTGGATATAAATTATTTTTATATGAACACAAATATTCTGAACATTTTTATACCATATATGTATATATAAATATATATCCTAGGTACTTTTTCTTCACAACAGTAACAATTTGAAAATTTTTAATGCCCATCACTGTGTTGTAAACAGCTGTTAATTTTTCATAAATTATTTATTTATTTTATATATACTACCCAGCAAACCATTTCATAAGCAACATGTAACTCGTATAATAAACTTATAACAGATTTACTAGAACTTTTAATAAGCATGATATTTATAAACTTTTTATATACAAAATGCAGTTTTCAAATACTTTACAATTTTTATATATTCGCAAATGAGTCATGCTATAGTTTTGTGTTTGTTGTTTTGTTACCGGAAAGAGCAAATAGCTGAAAAGTTATTTAAAAAAGAAAAAGAGTGTGCGTAGCCTGAGTGCAAATGGAGCTATAGAAATAATGTATGTTTTTCATAAAATATGCATATCAAATGGCATAACCATTTCCTTTTAAAATTTTTCAGATGTTTTAAATTCAATTGGAGTAGGAGAAAACGAACTTAAGTTAAAAAGAATATGTTTATTGTAATTATGTTATTTTTAAATAAACCAAATGACAAATTCTGATGAAAATTATTTTTTATCTAAGCTTACAAAATTATTAGGAATCTAATGAAAATCGTATATGTTTTTTATAAACAACAATGGTGGAAAAGGATAGGTGCAAGATGATCTCGTTTTAAAACAAAAAAGCTATTAATTATATTGCTCGTGGAGTGTTTTCCAAAAGTTTTAAAAATAATTTGTCTCGGTGTCATTGTAATTTTAAGTATGCAAAGCAAAGAAGTGTTTCTAATGATAATGTATTTGATTTACAGAGCTGTAAAATAAAATTGCTTGACTTTAACACTGCTTTAACGTCGCATAAAGACGTTTAGGAAGGCAGCCCTTGTTACAAGGGATTTCTAAATCGTTTTGGTTTGTTGGGTAATTCTGTTTTGTTTATGTATAGTCAAACACGTTTTTAAATATTCTATCAGTACACCAACGGGCTAACAGTACGGTGCAGTACGGGTACGGTAGAGCAGCGCTCGGCTAACGGAGCCTTTATTCTGGCAATACTGTATGTTAAACAAACGTTTAAAAATTTCTTGATTCGGTCGCCTCAAAGCCTGCGATAGAAGCTATGCAATAGCTTAAAAAAAGTTGTATTTAAATACAATTTAAATTTATATTAAAATTACAAATCATACACATACATATCGCACCCTAAATACAAAAGGGTCACAACTCAAAATTTTCCAAAACTGACTTTTTTCCATAAATTAATTCAGAGTACACATATCTAACTACTGCAAAAACTTATTTCACATCACTATCTTCTTTAACTGGAAAAATACAGTTATGTCTATTTTTATGTTAAGTGTGTTGCTTCTGCACGAAAACAATTTTTTGTCTCTCCTGAAAATTTTAGTATTTTGAGTTGTGACCCTTTTGTATTTAGGGTGCGATATGTAGGTACATATTTAAATCCTATCCGGAAAATGTCAATAATTGCATGTACCAATTATTATTGGGATATCACTGAAAAATTGTAGTCTTAATTATAATAATAAATGCATAACATCCAATTCAAACAGTGATTAAAAAAACCAAGATTTTTGCACATGAGCTTGAACAAGCATATCGCTCTGGTTCCTCCAAAGAGTCAACTCAAAATTTACAAATTTTCAGTAGTCAAAAATATGCTTATTTAATATCGACTTGTTATACAATTTGATCAAGTTGTACAACCAATTGTTACGTTAGAGGTCTGGTTGGTCAAAGGTTGGACAAAAAATAAAAAATTGATTGACTGTGGTTCGACGACGAAGAAGGGCATGAGCAAAATGAAAGGATACAGAGAAGATTGCTTAGAAGCAAATCCGATATTCTAAGCTTAAATGAAAAAAGGTAATTAATTTTGATGCTTGCGAAAAGTAAACGTTTACTTATGCAGAATATTTCTTTTTTCAGCTTTATAAAAAAGTTAACGTTTGCCACAAAGTATTTGCCGACTGACGTGCATTTGGTGTTTTCAAATGGCCTCTTGCCAATTGGCTGTGCTTATTCATAAATTGTATCATTAAATTAAATAATAAATATATGTAGGTATGATGAATAAATAAATAAAATATTATCTTTCACTTACATGTTTGTACTTTGCGAATGCTATTTAGTAGTCGAATATATTTTGCGAATTTGACATGTGTTTGACATTTGTTTTCGCAATGTAGAATACCGACTTACCACCTTTTTGCATTTGAAATGCGATTAAAAAAGAACTTTGCTAATATCGCAATACAGAATAGCAATTGTTCGCATTTATGTGTTTTCGCATCGCAATTCAGAATAAGCCTCCAGATTTAAATAGATTGCATGTTTTTCAATACTTTGAAATATATATATATGTATGTACACACTAGATGATTGGACCAGCTTCGCCCGGAAGCTATTTTTTTTTTTTTGGAATCATTCTCCCCACTCATCAACCCATTTTTCCAATTTTGATATGCGGACAAGAACAACATAAATAATTTTGTTCTACTTGAAATACGAATGATAACGCTTCTTGTGAATGAGGCGGACATTGCGCCATCTTTCTGTCAATATGATGCGACGCTTCTCGTAAATGAGGCGCACATAGCGCCATCTGTCATTCAACAACAAAAATAAATTTTGTTCTGTTTGAAATACGAATTGAGTTAATAGTTTAGCAAATAAAGGAATTGCCTCCTCTCCCCGTGCCCCTACCGATTTAAAATATGTATTACTTTAAAACCTAATCTCATTTCTACAAAATATGCATAAAAAATTTCATTAAAATCGGTCGAGCAGTTTCGGAGGAGTTTGATACCAAACATCGTGACACGAAACTTTTATATATTAGAATATAGTACATTATATGAAAATAAATAAAAAAGAAATTCAAATCCTTTAGTTATTTTTTTTTTCCAATTTAGTAAAATACTAATGCCCTAATTCATAAACGATTGAAGTTATTGTGGCGTTAATGTACGAATTTTGTATGGGAAAACCGGTTTTAATGTGTACTTTAACTTTATGAATCACTTATGAATTACGGGGTAAAAATACTAAAAACTACAATAAAATTTATACAATAAAAATATGGCTTCGTTCGCATTGAAGCCATACTATAATAATAGTATTGACTGTCGGTAATACAGTGCGGCGGTATTACAGCACAGAATTTAAGATTTTTTGACAAACAATTTTTTTATCTTTCGTAAGAAATAAAAATTTTTTTCATAAAAGTACCCCATGTTACTTATAATAGCTCCAAGAATATGTGTACAAAGTTTCATGATGGTTGGTTTAGTAGTTTTTGCGTGAAAGCGCAACAAACAAACTTACATCCACATTTATAATATTAGTGTGATTTTACAAATAAATATACATAAGTATATTTATTTTTATTTATTTATTTAAGAATTCAATTTCAAATACAATGCAAGCCTACAAGGCCAATATAATATGTATTTGTAGAGATAATAAAACTATGATAAAATTTCAAAAATTTAAGTAGTAATTAAGTAATTCAAGTAATACGGCTCCCCAGCCAGATACGAATATCGAATATTAGTGCAATTAAATATACTAATTTAGACAAAAAAAAAAAATTTAGAAGCCTATAGACTAGGAATAAAACATGAGAAGAAGCAATATAAACACAACATATGACGCATATACAGCAATTGTAAGGTATAGCATGAGTAAATAAAACTAAAAAGAAAAATAATTATCCATTTTCATTGAAGAAAGATAACAGTTTCGTCCTATAAACAGGATATGAGTAAGAAAATAGTTTGAGATCATTTGGGAGAAGACTCCAAGTGTTGTGTATTCTTTTTACAAAAGAACGGTCAAAAATTGATAAATGCCCTAAGGGGACATGTATTTGGGTATTACGCGTGGAGGTTAGAAATGAAACTTGGCTTACCAATGATATCGGCACCCCAGATTTAATGATTTTGTAGAAAAGAAGAAGTAAACGAAGACTTAGATAATCCCTAAAGCCACATTTTAAGAATGAAGAGATAAGGCCGGATGAACGAGCATGATCTTGGATGCCAATATTGTAAACGTAACGAATTATTCTTTTGATTGTGCCTTCCAAAATGTTTAAGTTATATGACCAGGTAGCGGAAAAGACTTCAAGGCAATAGTTAATTCTGGACATAATAAGCGCCATGGCTAACTTAACTCTAATAGAGGTAGAAGTATAAGCTTTTAGGGAATAGAGCCTTCTCAAGGTCAAACAGGCTTTATTAGAGATTGAATTTATATGTTCACTAAAATTAAGTTTATTGTCCAAAATAACACCAAGACACTTGAGGGAAGCAACAGATACAATTTGATATCCACTAATAAAAATATTAGGATAGATAGGGATATTACGAGAAGTCGACTGAAAGCTTATAGATCTTGTTTTGGATGGATTTATTTCGAGAGAGTTCTGTGTCATCCAACTTGATATGGAAATGAGATGATTGTTAATAGAAGACTCAAAGAGCGAAATATTTTTAGAGATACTAGAAAAGAGTAAAAAAATGTCATCAGCAAAAACAAATGATTTGCAATTTATGGTATCAAGAGATGACACACAATCATTTAGATACATAAGAAACAATAAGGGTCCTAGCACAGAACCTTGAGGAACGCCAGAAGTAACACTACCAATGCTAGAACATAGTCCATCAATGGATACATATTGAGAACGATTCGATAGATAGGATGATACAAGTTTACACGCAGATCTAGAGAAGTTGAAAAAGGTGTTTAATTTGTGTATTATAGTTGTGTGATTTACTCTATCGAATGCTTTAGTGAGGTCAAGAGAAACTAAAGTGCACCATTTGCGATCATCCAAACCTCTTCTAATAGATTCAGTTAAAGACAGAAGCAATGATGAAGTGTTTAGGTTTCTTTGAAAAGCGTATTGATTGGGGTGAATTAAAGAGAGTTTCTGACAATGATCTAATATTTGCATTTTAATTAAATTTTCAAGAATTTTGGACATAGCAGGTAGCACAGTAATGGGCCTCAAGTTGTCAAGATCAAAACGTCCATTATTTTTGGGGATTGGTACTACACGACCAAGTTTCCAGGCAGACGGAAACTTAGAGCAAGTAAAAATTGTGTTTATTAAATACAGAAGAATAGACGAAATCAAAGGGAAAATAATTTTTATAAACTTTATAGGAATATCATCATGACCCAATGCATTTGATTTAATCATATTCAAGGCAGTATAAATATCAAATTCTGTGACAGGAATGAAAGAAAATGAACTAGCATTATTTATAATACTAGTGAAATCAAAGCTAGTTTCCACGTTTGGGCTTAGATTCCTTAAAAAAGTTTCAGCAATCTCATTAACATCTAAGATATACCGTTCAGGGGTATCAGAACCACAACCACCAAGATTACGGATACGATTCCATAATTGTTTACTGTTTGCCCCAACAAATAAGGATTCACCATATATGCGTCGAGCTTTCCTAATAACGGATTTAGTACGATTTCGCAGTTTACAATAATTCTTCCAGTTTGCATCAGAACGATTTCTGAGATACACTGAAAAAGCACGATCTCTGTTATACCTAGCGGAAGTAATTTCCCTAGAATTGATCCAGGAGGAATTGGACGGATTTGAACGAGCACGAGAAGTAGGTACAAGTTCATGAAGGCCCTGGACTAAATTATCTAAGCAGGACAGCTGTTGGTCAACATCCATGGTGTTAAAAATTGGAGAAGTATCAAAACGGAGAAAAAAATTTCTAACATTATTGAGATCCATACGTTTATAATCTTTAAACTCAAAATAGTTATCACGTAACTCAGATGAAAACTTTATCGACAGAAGAATAAAACTGTGGTGAGACGAGAAAAATGGAAACTGCACCTGGTTTTTGTGAGTAACCATTGAGGCATTACTAACTAAAAAATAATCAATTAGCGACGTAGAAGAATTCGGTAAGTAGAAATGAGTAGGCAAGCAGTTATGAACACAATGAAGGCCACATCTAGACAGACAGCTTCGTAAGCTATAGGATTTAACAGGCTTAAAGATATTGTGGTTAAAATCCCCCATAACGACAATATTGGAAAAACGATCAAATAAACTCGAATGAATATTTTCAAAGGCATTTATATCCCCAGTGGGAAGATAAACTACACCAACTAAAATAGATGTACCATTTCCAAAAATTTCAATGAATAAGGACTCACAGAGACCATAATGTTTACTGAGAAAAACCACTCTGTATCGTAGTTTATTTAACACATACAAACAAACACCACCACCTCTTAAGGGACCATCAACCACACCTGCCTCTCTGATACGATCACTCCTTATAAGATCATAGCCCTGCAGTGACAGCGACTGAGAAAGTAGGTGAGGCTTAAACCAGGTTTCGCTAACTCCAATAATATCCAGAGAGGAGCCTTGGAAAACATTCTTAAATTCTTCAATTTTAACACTAGAATTAGAGGGGCACAGGCTTTGGGCGTTAATGTGTCCAAGGTTTAAAAAACCAGGAGATGTGGAAAGACAAGTGTTCAAAGCAGATTTATTCCAGGCTACAGGTCCAAGGTTGTAATTAATTGACATCAAACGCAAACCAATATTCGTAATAGAGGGGGAGCCAAACAGGTAGGAGAGAAGAAAAAATAACAAAATAATAATCAATGATAATATGCATTATATATATACAATCAAAACATTATAAATAATCGGACATCTTGATATGATTAAAAATATGAAAGAATACAAAATAAAAATACCAGAGAAAAATAAAAATTTTTGAGCTAAGCTAAAAACTAAAGTTGAATGAGAGATCATGAGTATAAAAAATTTAGACTATTACGAAGTTATATTAAAAAATGTAATGAGATCTTTGTAGTTGAAAGTTTTTGAATTACCATTAGAAAGGAAGATCTTAGCTAAGAGAATTTCACGATTAAAGATAACATATTTAGTAATTTTGTTCTTCTTCTTGAGAGTTGAACAGAATTTTAGCAGTTTACTTGCAAGAAGCGAGTAGTTATCATTTAGATAAATCCGGGACTCAGTAGCAGCATCAGAAACATCACAGGCTTTAAGGAACTTAATTTTGAAATATTGAGACATCACAAGATCACGTTTAGCAATAGAATTAAACCTCACAAGGACAGATGAACGTTTTTTTATATGGATAGCATTCATGATATCATTATCAGCAATCTCAACATTAAGCTTGCAGCACAGAGTAGCAACAGTAGACTTTAGATCCGTCAAGTTAGAGGGAAGCCCGCTAATAATAACATCAGATCTGTTACAACGATGTTGGAGAATGTGATTTTGTAGTTCAAGCTGATAGAATTTGGTTTTGTAGGTAGAATCATTTGCGTAAACAAGAGCTTTACAATTGGATATATCATCCATAACAGTCTTTAAACTATTTGACAGCTCGGCACGGATTTCGTCGATCATCGAGTCAACTTTAACTTTAATTTCAGATTGGTCAGCTTTCACAACCCCAATTGAAGATTTCAATTAATAATACTATAATATATTGATTAATTCAGGTACAACTGTTAAATCGTAGCAGCTACGTTTGTTTAGCTTTAAATAATTTTTTGTATATAATATTGCATCCAAAGACTACTTTTTCAATGAATTTCTTACTTTAGTCTTATTTATGTTTACCTGACTAAATATTCTTTCAACATTTGCTGAAGAATGTGGTAAAACTACGATTTTTGTAATAAATTTAGTCAAAACCGGAAACAAAAGACCAGAATCCCTCGTTTGCATCTATAATATTTTTTTCCTAAAATCCAATAATTATCTCATATACATAACTATTAAATCATAACATAAATCCCATAAACAGTCACCAACAAAAATTTTTTGAAATTTATCCAAATTATTTTTTATGTTTTTTTTATGGATACTAGATAGATACTAGATACTAAATATATAATTTTATAATTAAAAAAGAATAAATATTTCGATATCTGAAAGAGGAGGAGGTAGCTTAAACAAAAAAGATGTAAAAATGATTTATTTATATACCAATGGAAAAAATGTAGCGTGCGTAACATTCTGTTCACGGCCATTGATAAAAAACTACAACATTTTTTGGCTGTATATAAGTTATTTTAGAATTCTCTTATATTCATCTTTCTTTTAGGTATTTCATTTTTCTGATTTATTATGCAAAATTTGCTAAAAATTACGAAAACATACCGCAACCTTCAAAGCCACTTCCATTTTTTGTAGCGTGCGTAACAATACTTTGAGATCAAATTTTTCGCAACTTATACCCGTTAAAAAAAACATTTTAATGACATTCGAAAGTACACTCAAATCCCACTAAACACTGTGTATATCTTGAAGGTATGTCTTTTGAAAGACCAAAAAATTGTTATATTTCAATCCGAAAACGCGTACGAATGTAGCGTTCGTAACGCAGGATTTGCCCATATGGTTTTATCAGGTAAATTATTTTAATTGTCTGAACTCAGTTTGTAGCTCTTGGCTTTCACTTTCTTCAACAAAATAGGAAAACTATTTTATAATTTCAGAAAACCAACTTTTTTCTTCATTAATAATATTAAATGAATTAATTTGGCCAAGAGCTTTATATTTATTTGCAAAATCAAATCTGATCACAAAGCTCTAAATAAAAATTAGCACAATTATTATTTTTCTTTCGCATTTATTTGTACTTCTTCCAATACATACTAAATAAATTTTTTCAAAATTTTAAAAATTGTTTTTGTTTTTATAATCAATTAAATAAAAGTTTTCAGTTTTAGGCAAACTAGCTTGGTATAATAAATATGGTAGTCTTGTCCCTAAAAGAAATACAACGTACCAAAAACATCAAGCATTTTGTTAGTGTAAAATGTTTTCTGTGTGTCAGAAATAGAGAAACAAGAAAATAAAAATACAAAATTTAATTTTTGTAAAATAAATTTCAAACAATATAAAAACAAACTGCCATACAGAAAACAAAAATACACGTCTACAGCTGCCGTGACAATTTTACTAGCTTTGTCAACTTGGTGCGTTTCGCACCTTTTTTGGTGCTTTTCTAAATGTTTTGTGCGAAAAATATCTGAGTTGGTGCGTGGTGCGCTTTTTTTTAATTTTGGGTGGCTCCAAAGCATATTAAACACAATTTTTTGTTTCAGTATGAGAAAAAAGAATTTTGTACAAAAATACAATTGTTTCAATACCATTTCATTCAATTGTGTACAATTTTTACATTCAATTTTACAGACTATAATAAGAGCAACCATTAATGATGTTTAAGAGGTACCAAAACACATTCACAAAACCCGTTAAACCGTCTTGTTGTTATAGATAATTTGTAAAAGGGCTACACGCATACTTGTCTGCAGACATGTACGATGACATACTTTGTGTTTTGCTATTACACTATCGAACGCTGACGGCATACTTCAGTACACATGTATGTTGTGTGTATGACGGTGTGCCACAGACATCAGAAAATCAAACATTTTTGAAAACCAACATACATGTCTGACGTACTCGACATACATGCTATTAGACAGTAAGTTTTGGTATGCCATCGTACATGTCTGCAGACAAGTATGCGTGTCTAATAGCCCTTTTACATTTCATTGTAAGAAATTTGTTGTCCCTTTTAGATTTTCAGAGTAAATAATTGTTTATTGTCGTAAAAGTTGCTGTCAAGTCTGTTAAAGAGTTTAGCAAAAATAAAGTATTCTTGAGACTTGCGATCATTGTTCGTTTTTTATAAAATGCGTAAAAGTTTATATAAAGTAGCTCTGTTCCTTTACTTTTCTGGTAAAGTTCGGTAAAATGAGCGTAAACTATAATTAATATAAATAAATACTGTTTTTGATTAGTGTTTCACTTTTTATGAGATTTTAGTTAGTACACATACAAACTAGGCTTTTGCACTAAGTACTTAAATTCAAAAACATTTGCTTTTTTAAAAATTCTCAGAGTAAATGCAAGTACAAAGGGGATCAAAGCAAGTAAATACAAAACGAAAAAAAAACAAAACATTTATTCTCTTTATACGCTCAGAGTATTTGTATTTACTCTTTCTTATTCACTATAAGCATAGCTGCCAGATTTTTTTAGGTAATATCGTCGTATTTTTGGGCAAAAATCGTCATTATCGTCAATATAGCTTATTGATATCGTCATAAAAACGTCAAATGAAACAAACCGATTTTTTTCGAACAAAACGTATGTTATTAGAGGCAAAACGTAACAAAACTCTTAAATAAACAAATCTGATTAATAAAACAGCATTCTTTTGAATACAGAGGTCAGATACTTCAATTAGAATTCACGATAAAATCACATGTAAATAGAAAAACATTTCAATACTTTGAAAACATGCATGTAACAAGTATTGTATGGAAAAAAATAAAAAAATCCAAATCCTTTAGTTATTTTTACTTCAATTTTGTAAAATATGGTTTTAAAGTTCATTTTCGGAAACACATTTTCTAAAAATGTATAAAAACTAAAATATAATTTATACAATAAAAATATAATTGTGAAAGAAAAAAGACTTGTATACATATACATACATATTTTACATATATTATTATTTCATCATTTGCTGGGGATAGTGGTAAAACTAGGTTTTTTGTAATAAATTTAGTCAAAACCGGAAACAAAAGACTAGAATCCCTCGTTTGCATCTCTGATATTTTTTTCCAAAAATCCAATAGTTATATGTTTATATCACTGCAATAATTATAATTATCAGAGCTCAGTTTCTAGCTCTTGACTTTCACTTTCTTCAACAAAATAGGAAAATTCTGTTATAATTTCAGAAAACCAAATTTTTTCTACATTAATAATATTAAATGGATTAATTTGGCCAAGAGCTTTATATATTTATTTTCAAAATCAAATCTGGATAATATCTGATCACAAAGCTCTATATAAAAATTATCACAATTGTTATTTTTCTTTTGCACTTATTTGTGCTTCTTCAATTTCATCTCTGGCAAATATTCCTAAATAAATGTCTTCAAAATTCAAAAAATTGTTTTTCTTTTTATAATCAACTAGCTGAGCGCCCGGCTTCGCACGGAAGCTATATACTTTTATAAATTTCGATTTACCTAATCAAAGCACATCACGACTTTCACAAAAGTCATAACTCACAAACGCGTCGAGCGATTTCGATAAACCATCTACACTACCATACGAACAAATCCTTAAAATTTAATCGAATTCGGTTTGACCGTTCGTGAGTTATAAAGTCACAACACACTTGCAACAATTCTATATATATATAGATTAAATAAAAGTTTACAGTTTTAAGCAAACTAGTTTTTAAAAAGTTGCTCATTAAAATTTTCAGCAGTTCAGTTGCTTTAATAGTACAAATAAATGTTGCAAACTTGAATTATTTAAAATCGTCAAAATTAGGGTATAAATCGTCCCATCGTCACTATGTAATTTTTAGGACCCAAAATCGTCAAAATGACGATAAATCGTCAAATCTGGCAGCTATGACTATAAGTAGAGTAAAGCTCTAAACACTTACGGCCGTATTCATAAAAAAATATTATTGTAGGCTTATAGAGTACAATAGCTATCGTAGACTTTTCGTTTTATTAATGATTAATAAAAATTGGTATTCATAAAGGAACAATATCAGTTTTATAGCTGTTGAACGATTGTAGCGACTTTATGTGAATGTATGGCAACTCTCTTTTTATGTGGTTGTCATTTAGTTCTTAGTGATGCTTTAAACCACTGTTTGCTAAACCCGATAATCAAGTAGATATCAGGTTTTCTATAAATTATTTAAAAAATTTAATGGAAAATATATGTTTGCAAAATAAGAAACATAAAAAATGAGTTTGCGAACAATTTTAAATGAAAATCAATAAAGAAACTGTTACCATTTATCAATTTTTGTGATATACGGTAGCAGAGGTAACCGAATAATGAGTTTGTTTACCTTTAATTTACATCACTGCTATAATTCGTCAGAATTTTATTTTATTTCTTTGATTTGTGCTTCAAGTAAACGTACATATGTATGTATTTATAATTTGTGTAATTAAAATGGATGCAACTAATAACAAACAAGAACTTTCAGAAAATGAAATGGAAAACATGGTAAATATTATTAATACATGCTACATATCTACACACTTATATACATACATACATATATGTATGTATGTCACCATATTTTATATTTACTTGAATATAATGCAAAATGTCACTTTATTTTTGGTTTAAAGAAGGGCAAATCCAACAATAAATTTTTTGACTTTACTGATGGTTTACTAAAGGTTTAATAAAATTTTTTCGTTTATGAATACAACTTTAACAATTTTGGCTGATAAACCGCCAATAAATCTGAAATAAATTTTTATGAATACGGCTGTTAGACGACAGCAGACAGCACAACTTCACCGCTTCAAATGCTGCCAAGTTCAAATGCTGCTCTGAAGTCAGCTTCATAATTATTTTGAAGACAGCAACAACATAATTTCAGGGATGCCGCATATATATTTTATAATGAATAAAATTAAAGTTTTTGATAAAAAATGTAATAATATCACGAAAAACTATAAAAACACATAAATTTATTTCTTTACTGTATTTTTGTAAGGGTCTTTTATGTTTAATATTAAAAAAAAAGTTTTTGTTCTTATTTTTCCAATTTATATATATAGTGGCAACACTATATTTGTTTATTGCTGCCCGTCAAAATAGAAAATAGCCTAAGTTGGCAGCAGCAGCAAATGCTGTTGTGCTGTCGTGCTGCTGTGCTGCCGTCAAAATAATCGTTTTCATTTAAATACATGGATTTTATTTTTGACATATTGCTGCTTGCTGTCTGCTGTCGTCTAAGTGTTTAGAGCTTAAAGTAAACATTTTTTTGCTAATATTCTGTAAGTATTTTGCAAGGTTCTTATTTTACCATGTGGGTATTTTAAGCATTTTCTTGGTTTTTATTTTTAGCATTAATTTAGCAGTTAATTTTATGGAATATACATATCGCACTCGTTCAACAATACTGTATTAACTCAAAATTTTTAAAATTTCGTTTTTTGCAAGAAATCGATGAACAGTGGTCATATCTATCCACTGTAAAAATTTTACACCATTTTCTCCACTCTTTCACCCAAAAAAATACAGTTGTATCTCTCTTTGTGATAGAAGTATTGTAAATAAAAAATCAGTTTTTTGTCTCTCCTGAACACTTTGAAGTTTTTGAGTTAATACAGTATTGTTGAACGGGTGCGATATGTACATACCTATCTAAGTATATGGGTCCTTGTCGCGAATTGACTACAATCGAGGGTTGAAAACGGCCAAGTGTGAAAATGGGTTTAAATAATTATTTTTCGGTTGATACTGTTTTATAAGACCATTTTATGTATTAATAAGCAATGGCCATGTATATTTAAGGATTTTTTCAGCCCACGGGAATGACAATAGTCCCACGGGAATGACAATAGTTCCTCAGCATTTCTACCATTTTTTTTTTGATGGTGCCATGTTGTATTTGATGGTATGTTTAAAAATCCTATGATAAATTTCTTTAATAATTACCATAGATTGAATAATTTCAAATTTACATTGAAAAGGTCATTCCCGTGTTCCTTTTGTCATTACCGTGGTTTAGATTACACCCATGGTAATGACTGCACGGTAATGATGGAAACGTGAGTATTCTTGGATTTAAATATGAAAATCTTCAAAAAAATTTATAAAATATATTATAATCTAATGAAGACTTCAAAAATTAACAAACCAATACCACAAACTTGGAAATTATAATATAAATAACGGAAAAATATACTTACCACGAGAATGACAAAATTTCAGGAACATGCGCAAAAAACACTAAACACTTCAACAGCTCTCAAACAACTGACTACATTTTTCACTTCTGTCAATTAACTTTAAAACTAACGGGAATTGTCGTTACATTGACAGTTTACACCTAACCGAAAAACCGGTTTAAAGCATTTATTCTTAATAAACAAATTGGCCCACGGGGAATGACGACAAAAATTGGCCACGGACTAAAATGTCTCAAAATCATAAAATTTAAAATAAAATTATATTTATGAAATTAAAATTGACTTCGTTCATTCTTCTTGAATAACTTGAAGTACTTCATTTATAAATTATATTTTGAAATATTAATGAAAATCTGTGTTTTTTGAACACAAAACGATCGGACACACGCGATGGTAATGACGATTTGCACCGTGCGACCAAATTTTTTCATAAAACTATGTAGAATATTTTATTTTGATTTCCGCGCCTCGTTAAAGGACATTTTGTTTTATTTATTCCTGTTTTCAGAATTTCAATTTTTCAATATTTTTAATACTAAATGCGTCGGGCCCCAGAATGTAGTCATTTCGCGATATCGACCCATATACAACTATTGATATGTTGATAATTTGATCTTAACATCAAATTAAATAAAAGCGAAATTTCATACAAACCAAATAAAACTTACAAAAATACTTGAGTATTTTAGTAAATAGTTTAAGTAGTGCTTGTCTTTACTTAATGTGCTTGGTTCTTATTATGCTTATGGCGTTTTCTTTTCTGAAAAAAGTGTTGCATTTATGCTACATTCTTTAATTTTCGTGATCCATTCTAAAAAATATGTAACATATTTAAAAGCGATTTCGTTCCTTTCTAATTATGTTGCACCAATAAATGGCAAAATATGCAACATATTTTGCCGTCTACTATCAAGTCGGGGTGATATACTGCCCATTTTTACAACTTTGTTTAGTATATTTTTATACAAGTAAGAACTTGTATTTTTGTCATTCTACTTACTTAAGCGAAAAAACTTATAATTATAACGATAATTAATTAATTAATGTTAAGTAATGTTAAGCCTCAAATAGTTTGTACCATTGTGGCAATAAAAAATGTACCACTTTTTAAAGGTAGGTGCAAACTGTAAAAAGTGTTACACATTGAAAGGTCAACATTTTTGTTCAGAAAAGAAAACACCATTAGTTCTTACATGCTTTAATACTTGCTGGATTTATTTTGTACAGAAACAGTATTTATTGTGTTTGTTTCTTATAATACAGAACAGAAGAAGGTACAGTAAAGAGAGGGTATAATAAAACAGATACACGAAAAAAAGAGAATGTATTTAAGTATTTGTATTTTGTACTTTTGCAAAAGCCTAATACATACATATGTATGTTTGTACCTCTAAACATACATATATGCCATTAGCAGTACAATTTGAATCCGATGTCGAAACATTGGGCCTTACTACGGTTCTCGATTCGACTTTGACTGTTGTACTAGATTAAAGAAACACACAACATTTTTCTTTAATCTATTACAGCAGTCGAAGTCGAATCGAGAACCGTAATCAACCGCATTATCTAGTATTGAAAAAGGGTGAAGAATGATTCACTTTATGCAATGGCACAATATTGTATCAGCATTAGAATTTTGGACTAAAGTTAAATGATGTAAAGGTGCAAAACTAATTCAATAAAAATTTTCAATAAAAAGAAAAATTCTGAACTTGGTGCGTTTTTTGTTGAACGGCGCGTTTTTTTCTTCATTTTGGTGCGTTTTGAAATTTCAAAGTTGACAACGCTAAATTTTACCTTATTTATTTATTATACCATGCAAAACTAGTTTTTAAAACGGTGCTCATTAAAATTTTCTGCAGTTCAAGGTTGCTTTAATAATACAAATTAGTGATGTTACGAATACTCGTATTCGATTATTCGCCTGTTTTATGATATTCGTATTCGTATTCGCCAAATTCAAGCGAATATTTCTCAAATAATGTTCACATACATTTTCCCCCAAAAAAAAAATCATACAAAAAGTACATAAAATGTACAAAAATATATTAATTTGTAATAATTTATATTTAAAGAAAGGAATCCTTTTATCTTTGACGCAAGATAATCAGCCTTATTACGGTTCTCGAGAACGAGATTTGAGTGTTGTCGTATTGGCTCTCGAATTTTTTTTCTGTATGGTAGGTACTATGTAAAATTTTCGACTGCAAGAAATTTGTAATAGAGTTAAGGATGAGTGACACAAAATATTAAAATTAATTTAATATTATGAAACAGGCTGTTGTGAACGGTCAAAAATAATAATAAACTGACGAAAATATATAAAAAAATATTGTTTAATTTTGTGTAATAATTCATTTGGTGAGGCCAAAGGACAATGATATCTGCATACAAATTCACAACATGATCGAGAAGGCACGTAATATTGAACTCGTTGAATTTCATTACATCCCGTCCCATAGGGGGATTCTGGGAAATTCTATTGTGGATGAGGCGGCCAAAGAAGCTATTCAAAACGGTGTGAACCATGAGATGAAACGGCCAAAATTAGATGCAATCAAAGAGATAGAAAGAAGATTATCCAAAGATTGGGAAAGAAATTATGAAAGCTTGATTCGGAGAAAAGGTATCAATTATGGCAAAATTTTTCCATATCTTACGAGGGAACCATGGTTTTCGAAACACAAATCGGAACTTAGTGGTCCCCAAATAAGACAGATTAATAGATTGATGGTTGGCCACTCCTTTAGTCGTCACTCGTTATCGAGGATGAAGGTGTCTTCTGCAGGAGATGGCTTGTGCGAGCGTTGCAATGTGGCGGAAGACGACTCTCACATTATTTTCAACTGTAACAATTACGATCAACAGAGGGCCAAATATGTGATCCTTAAAGAATACAAGGACATAACTCAATTTTTCATCAAAGAGAAGGTAACCAGTTACAAATCCGTAGTCGAATTCCTAGAAGAGATTGAAATGAACCTATAACCCACTGGGACGAAATTGTTGGTGGCGTTGTCCTCCTCTGGACCAGCCAAATAATCCTCCTATCCTTTAATTTTTTAGAGGGGTATGGAGTAATTCCAAATCATCAAAAAAAAAAAAAAAAAATTCATTTGGTGAAAAAAAAATGCAATTAAAAATGTTAAGATGTGCCTTATTTTCGTTCTCTGATAATGAAGATGAGTATACAGTGGCAGAGCTGAATATTTTGCGGAGGGAAATAAGGAATTCATCAAATATATCTTCAATGCCAAATTTTTTCACCATTTTTTCGAACTGTTTTCGTGTGGTTATTTTCAATCTAAAGCTAAGTTTAGACAATATATTGCATCAGCATATTTATGCTGAAAAATTTCTTACAACTGCCAGCATATCGTGTAAACGCAAAATTTTTTCAGCATACGCATGTTTGACAACGTTTGTTAGGTTTATGTTGACAATAGAAACAAACGTATGTTGGTAATTTTAGCATATCATCTGAACAGCATATTTTTAGTGCTTGTCAAATTTCCTGTATATGCTGACAGATATGTTGTTTGTTGAAAATGTTTATTTAAACTTTTCAACATATGCCAAATTTTTATGCATATGTGTCGAATGGCTTAGCCGAGCCGCCGTTAGTTTCTTTTTAGTGTAAATACAATTTAAGCAATGCGTAACTCTCAAATCAAAAAATAATAAATGGTTTGAAAATTTACAATCAACGGCAAGGCGATTAATTAAATGCTCACAGCCGGATTTTAGCTCACGTCGCATTTTTGTTTTCAACGGCGGCAAACGTGCAAATTAATGGGCATAAGTATTCGAACGTTTGTGGAGTTTGTAAACAGTAAACAATAAATTATAAAATACTTTTTATTTGCTTTCCTTTTGTTTTGCTGTTTTATTTTATTTCTTGGAAAGTTCTGCAATATTTTATTTTGTACAATAATAGTACTATTTTTCTTCATGCACACATTCGTACATGTGCACATACATAGTAATGGATCATATACATATGCAGCATATATATTACCATATAAATTTCAACATATCGTATAAACACAAAAATCGTATGCTAACTTTTATGTTGACATTCCATTTGCTGATATATGCTGACATTAAAAAATTTGGTAGTTTCAGCATATGGTGTAAACACCTAACATATGGTATATGTTGACATAGGAATTTGCTGCTACTTTTAATCAAATGGGTGTCAGCATATATATGCTTATTCAACATATCATCTAAACTTAGCTTAAGATTATTTGCATCAGACAAAATACTTTTCAAAAATTTCATTAACAAAAATTCTTATTCTTTTGAAGCTTTTATTACTTTTAAATTATCTTTCTTTTTTGTCGAATTAAATAAAATACACGACTATTTTCCCAGCTTTCGACACTCGAATGCGAGAAACGTAGTACAACAAATTGTAAAATAATTCTTTACAAAGTTGTAATAAGGCTGAATAATCTTCTTAAAACAAACGAAAATTATATTTCGGTAGTATCATTTAAAAGTTAAAGTCTTATATGTAAATTCATATTATGTTAAGACAGTAATCATTTCTCAGTAGAGGAAAAATTTAATATGTGGAAGTCCACTGAGACATGTGGCTGCGCAATCTGTGAAAATATGTTCTCCCAAACAACACTGAATTACTAAATAAAAGCGCGACCAGAGTAAGAACAACGAAATCTCAAAGTATGCATGTAGGTAAAATAATTTAAAAATGTTCAGTAGTGGTCTTCAAATTCGGCATCACAATGTCATATTAATGATATATTCCTAAAGTAGTGTGGCAGGTTTTTTCAATTTATTGTTAATGACGAAAAGGGAGGGATTTTTTCCAATTAAATTTGAAATATTAAATTGCTCTAAACCTTAAAAGTAATATTACTATTCGGCGAATATTGTTTCAAATATTCGTATTCGTATTCGCGCATACTAAAAATTTATATTCGTAACATCACTAATAAAAAATGTTGCAAACGTGAACTATTTAAAACCGTCAAAATTAGTGTATAAATCGTCCCATCGTCACCATGTCATTTTTAAAACCCAAAATCGACAAAATGACGATAAATCGTGAAATCTGGCAGCTATGCTTGCATTCGGGGATAACTCAATTTTCAACTCTCTTTAGTTGACTCTGGATAAGCTACTTTTGTATCAAGAAAAAGGGATAAAACTGTATTTTTTGGCGAAATAGTAGAGAAAATGTTTTAAGCTTTTTACAGTGAGTAGATATGACCAAGGCAAATTCATAACAGGTAAAATTATTACTACAACAAATTACAAACAATAAAAACATGACATATCGGCCGCTATGGTTACATGTACAAATTTTGCCATATCGGCCTCCATTATGCAAGAAAAAAGTAGGGGCCTGTTCGTAAATGCAAAACTGCGCTGCATATTATGGGCAGCACGTTCATATATGCAAACAGTGGCAACTCTGCAAAATGTATGCATTCAAAAATGCATCGCTGAAGTATATTATGCACAAATAAACACAAAACACTAATCATAAAAATGGCTGATGCAACGGATGAGTATGTGTTAAATTTTTTATTTTATTATTTGTTTTGTTTATTATTTCCTAACCCTTTTCTTTCTTGTAGATAAGATAATTTTACATCATTAGTTTTATCTTCCAGCTCAAAAATAAATTTATCATTAACTTTTCCATTTTTGTTAAATTTTTTGGTTCATAAATACAAACATTGAAATGCGTAAAAAGAAGCGTAAGCAACAGCTGATTAGCAGTGTCAGTGCAAAATAATCATATTGTGCAGCGCAGTGATGCATTTATGAACAGGCCCTAGATCAGTTGTGTTTTCAACTTGACCTTATTAATGGGCCTTGACTACTGCACACCGATTTCTTGCATAGTGGTTCTCTCTTTAGAGGAACCAGTGTGATACACCCAATTTACATGATGACTTTTGCGACGGACGTAGGGAAGAAAGAGGGGTTAAACTAAATGACTCGATTTGTGTTTTTCAAAACTTTTCTTCTATTTCTCTTTGTTACTTTTCATTATTTTTCTTACTTTTGTCTGCGTTCACAGGAGAAAGTTTTCTTTCATGAAAGTGGTTGTTTGTTGGTGAGAGGGGAGAGAAAATGGTACCCGACACCATTCTTCTCTCCCCTCTCACAAACAAACTAACCACTTTCAAGAAAGAAAACGTTCACGTGTGAACCCAGACTTTGTCTATGTTCACACTATCCAAGTCTTATTGCAAAACTTATCACGATTTCTTCTTTGAACTTTCATTGGCGTTCACACAGCACTCATCTTATTGCTTATTTTGTATGAATGTATGTATGTATGTATACCTACTTAACACTACGAATAAGACAACAAAACGAATTTCATGAGTACATGAGAGGGTGTACTCGTTTCTTTTCCCCCTGTCACTCTCTCCTAAAAGCTAATAAGCTTAAAAATAAGACTCGCATCTTCTGAACACAGACTTTGTTATTTATCTTTGTTACCTTTCATTATTTCAAAACAGAATTAGGAAAAAAGACATGAAACTAAAACACATCGTATGAACACACACCCAATTCACACGGTGATTTTTAGTCATGACTAAATATCAAGACAATTTTTTTGGTCGCCGAGCGGGGTAGAGAAGAAAGAGGGGTAAAAAATAATCACATTTTCTGTTTTCAAAGATTTTGGTAGCAACTTCAAAATTCAGTAAAAACGACGTCGCAAAACTCATCATGTGAATTGGTGTTACTTATTTCGAAAATCTCGTCAACCAAAAGAAATATCGTGCTAATTAGTAATGGTTTTTAATCACCCCGTGAATTTGGACCAGATACATTTTATTTTATAGATGTTTTTCAAAAAGAATCTCAACTTCAAAAACATATCATAATTTACGAATAATGATGTATAACATAGCAAGTATCAAGGGCAATTTGATGTTTTTTAATGAACGATCTGGTACTTAAAAACATTTCAGCACATATACATATATGTACATATGTGTGCACATATCAACACACTATATAAAAGTAAACAGCAGCCGGTAAAACAAACGAAGATATGAACATAAGAAAATAAATAATGACAATAAAAAAATATGCAAACCGCCATTTTGATAAGAATGACTATGCGAACGAAATATTAAAACTAGCAGAACCAAAAAAAAAAAAAAAAAAAAAAAAGAAACAATAAAAAAGGTAATTTGCAAAACAAGGTACAAAAAAACTTAAACATGCGTTTATATGAAAAAGAAATACCTAACCTCACATTTAAATATACTATTTAGGAATTAATATATTATTAGGAATTTAATTGAAAAATTATAAAACGATATTACAAAGATGAAGTGTGTATTGTACATTAATAAAACATAATTTTATTAAAAATATATTAATATGCATATATGTATGTACATAAATATGTATTTTTTTTTTCTTTTTGAGAATTGAAGTACAGTTGAACACACAAGCGCAAAAATATGGGGGAACAGTCAAACATATAACGACATCTTATAGAAGACAAAATATTTCATAAACTAAATTATATCAAAGTGGAAAAAAAATTATCTTCAATTCTTCTTATTTCCATATTTCTGGGTGGCATGTGTATACAATTTTGTGCATTAGTTTTTCACTATCATAAGTGTATGCTTTTCCATTTACGTAACAACGTTTTTGGAATGAATTGGCTTTAATATCATGGAAAATTTAATACTAGAAATTTGTTCAAATACCTGTCATCATCTCGTGCATTTGTTTCGTTGGCATTTCCATTGGTGTTACCGGCAGTTCCACCATTTTCTTTTTCATTGGCGCTGACGTCTTGGGAGAAATCTTCACCATTCATTTCACAATCTTGATTTTTATCGGCCATTATATTTATTTATTAACAAGTTAAAAAAAAAGTTAATTTTTAAGATAAACTTCACTAGTATTTCTAAATTAACACTCAATTTCTTTTTTAACTTTTTGCGACAACGCGAGCGGCAAAGCTGATAACTGTAGTAATTGCCGGAAAAGACAGAAATCGACGAACACAAAAGCTAATCGCAAAATCTTCCGCTGAATTCACATCACGTGCTGAATAGTGTGTCATATGGTTATCTCTTTCCTTTGTTCTTTTAAAATTGTGCTGCCACATAATATTAATCATGGTGTAATAATATAAGGTGTGCTTATCAACACAACAATAAAAAATGACATGAATTTTCTTTGTGTAAAAAATAGCCAATATTGTCAAAAAAAGCTGCATACAAAACAAAAGAAAATGTGGTTTGTATGTATTTAGTGGTTATGCAAAAACAAAAAGCATAACGTAAGCAAAAATATTCATGATGGCGGCCAGAAATGTAAACAACTTTTGACAAGACCGTGAGACTTACCATTTTAACGGTCAAAACACAACCCTACGAAAAACTATATTCCTTGTTGCGCACACCTTATATTATTACACCATGATTTAACCAATGATAGCCCGCAAACCATGAATGAGACCGCCAACCTCGATCTTTTTTGTCCGTGTGAACATGGTATTATTTTCAACAATGAAAAAAGTTTGCAAATTGACAAAAAGGTTGTTTTATTCACTGTGATAGTTAATGTTAACATAGATATTTTTGTTCTTATTCTGCCGATACCTCTCTCATATTATATAAGAGTTAATATAAGTTGTATACGGTAAGTAATTTGCCTCCAAAATTAACACCCTGGAATATAAAAAAAAAATTCCAAGAACACATTCAGTCGAAAGTAGCCATATATAACCACCTGGGGCCTCGATTCGATATGGTTTGAATTTACATTCATTGGCGCATATTCTTAAATTATTACTAAGTGGTTACATTTTTAAGTGTCAATTTAAGTTATTCATAGTTGATTACTTTCAGCAAGAAAGTTTCCACTTACAGCTGTACTAAATGTCAACTAACTGATACATTCACAGAACAGCTGATGAATGCTGCTTGCGTCCATTTTTAGTCTATGTTCACACACGACGATTTTAGTTGGGCAATTCTTGAGTTTATAGATGTTTTTTCAGTTTGCGGGGAGGGGAATAAAAAGGGAAAAATAATCGCCGGTACCCGGCTATTTCAAGCAATTCTCTCATTGTTTTTTTTTTTTATTTGGATATTTGACATTCCTTTTCATTCGGTGTTTCGCTTCTTTGTGTGTACATCATTAATAATTTCAATGAAACGCAAAAATTACACGTTTTAAATACATATGTAAAAATGAAATAATTATTATAGACTAAAATTTTTTAGTAAAACCTTACTACATTTTGTATATTTTATTGAAATTGTTTATTTTATGAAAGCACAAATGTCAAATTGTAAGAAAATAAAAACTAAACAAAACAGAAGAATTGCCCAACTAAAATCGCCGTGTGTGAACATAAAAGCAAGTTTAAAAGAGAATTCTGAAAAAGTTGGGCAATTAAGATCGTCGTGTGTGACCCTAGACTTAAGGGCACTAAACATTCGTCAAAATACTTGCCATCAAGTTCGTGTACGTGTGCTTGACGTTAACCCATTCATTTGCTTGAACACCTGTCAAGCATTCATTTTACATTTTATTTTGAATTGTTAACAACGAGACAGTATTGGGAAAAAGTGTGGAATATGTCTGTTGCCGACGGAACTTTAAATATGAATTAACAAAAAAATAACATGTTTAAGAACAAAATAGTACAAAAACATGTCTTGTATGTTACAACAACAATAATAATTAACTTTTTTTTTAGTTTTTGTTAGTGCCCTTTATAGGCTTTTGCACTAAGTACATTTAAATTCAAAAACATTCGGTTTTTTAAAAATTCTCAGAGTAATTCCAAGTACAAAAGGGGATCAAAGCAAAAAACAAAACATTTATTCTCTTTATACGCTCAGAGTATTTGTATTTACTCATTCTTATTCACTATAAGTAGAGTAAAGTACCCATTTTTTTTGCTAATATTCTGTAAGTATTTTGCAAGGTTCTTATTATACCATGTAGGTATTTTAAGCATTTTCTTGGTTTTTATTTTTATCGTTAATTTAGCAGTTAATTTTATGGAATATACATATGTACATACCTATCTAAGTATATACAACTATTGATATGTTGATAATTTGATCTTAACATCAAATTAAATAAAAGCGAAATTTCATACAAACCAAATAAAACTTACAAAAATACTTAAATATTTTAGTAAATAGTTTAAGTAGTGCTTGTCTTTACTTAATGTGCTTGGTTCTTATTATGCTTAGTTCTTACATGCTTTAATACTTGCTGTATTTATTTCGTACAGAAACAGTATTTATTGTGTTTGTTTCTTATAATCATGAACAGAAGAAGGTATAGTAAAGAGAGGGTATAATAAAACAAATACAGGAAAAAAAAGAGAATGTATTTAAGTATTTGTTTTTTGTACTTTTGCAAAAGCCCAGCCCTTTACAAAAAATAAAATAAACTAGAGATGTGTTTTTTTTTGGCCAACAAAATTGTGTTGAATAATTTTATTTTTACACGGCGTTATTTTAAATGATTTATATACTAACTTTAAACAAAAAATATCACACAGTTCAAGTTTTCTTTCAATTCTCTTTCAAGAAATTTACACATACTGCTTCTCAAAAATCACAAAAATTGAAAGCTGTGACGTAGGTGGCATTCAATTTCAAAGCAATTTGCTTTCAAGAATACAAAAAATTTGGCGGCAGAATATATGTACTAACTCGCAGTCTACATTAGCTTATTATTTGTTATAACATTAACATAGCGCCAGCAGAATAACAGTACTAAATTTGCTTTTTTTCTATGTGGGGAATATTAGTCTGTGTTCACACTATCCAAGTCTTATTGCAAAACTTATCACTTAGCACTCGTCTTATTGCTTATTTTGTATGAATGTATGTATGTATGTATACCTACTTAACACTACGAATAAGACAACAAAACTAATTTCCTGACTACATGAGAGGGTGTACTTGTTTCTTTTCCCCCTGTCTCTCTCTCCTAAAAGCTAATAACCCAGCGGTAAAAATTGTCATTATTTAATCGCTGATGTAAACAATATTTAGTAGCTATCAGTGATGATTCTGTCGCTTATATTACTACTTAAATTTAGCATAGGAGTGTCATAGGTCGTTTAATCGGTGCGCTTTCGCTTAAAGAGTAAGCAGCGATGTCAGTGATTCGCATTTCAATTGCGTTTACTTCATAAGCGAAGTCTTAAGCAACGTTAATGATACATCAATAAATCTTAGCAAGTTATGGTGTAATGCACGTTCATTACGGTTTAATTTGCATTTGTAAGCGAAGGCTAGAACATAGTACCACTAGTCCCAATGATTTTATATGTATGTAAATACCTTTTTAGAAATTTACTTGTGGTGTAAGCTTTATGTTCTGCGATCAACGATAAACTAACAAACAGAAAAAGAATTGAAACAATTTTTGTATTTTTTTTAATGCCACTATTACGGCATTTTTGTTTTTGCATTTTTTGTGTATTAAGAGTAGAAACATACATTAACCAACCCTTCGCTTATTTTGTAATGGAAGTTATAATGAGTGGATATTTTTTTTGCATTTTTTGTGTACTAAAAGAAGACAAAAAAAATTCCTAAACATTTTTGCAAATATACTCAACCAACTCTTCGACTATATTGTAATTGAAGTTATAATGAGTGGATAAAATTAATTAGATTACACATAGATAACATTTTAAGTACTTATGTATATCGTTCGCTTAAAATGTCATCCTGATGTCATTGATTATTATCTAGGTACTTCGTTCAATTTACCGCTGGGAAGCTTTGAAATAAGACTAGCATCGTCTGAACACAGACTTAGTAAACAGCGTTGTCAACTTTGAAATTTCAAAACGCACAAAAATGGAGAAAAAAACGCACCATTCAACAAAAAACGCACCAAGTTCAGAATTTTTTTTATTAAAAATTTTTCTTGAATTAATTTTGCGTCTTTACAACATTTAACTTTAGTCCAAAATTCTAATGTTGATACAATATTGTGCCATTGCATGAAGTGAATCATTCTCCACCCTTTTTTAATATTTGATAATATTTCGACATCGGATTCAAATTGTACTGCTAATAGCATGATATCATATTTGTAATGGGATAAAACATTTTTTACAATGTTGGTTCTTGATGTCATTTGTAGCTAAATGGGCTTAAAGCTGCAATGTGTTTCCGTGTTCCAGCATGCCGAACAAGATTGGGTATATAGGCGTGTTGTCGCATTTGCAATAAAAACATCTTGCTTTTGTGTTATTATTTGGTTAAGGCCGAATCCATTGCTTAAACTCAGATTGTGATTCCCAAATCTTTTTGTATTTCGCTTATTATATCCCTTTTTAGACTCCATTATTGACACTAACTTTAAATATTTCTTATAGTAAATAGAAATTTTATTAATTTTAGTGTTACAACACTAGGTCTGTTTCTTTACTCAACAGTGGGATCCCGCAAGTCTCAAGAATATTTTGTTTTTTCTAAGCTCTTTAACATACTTGACAGCAACTTTTACGACAAAACACAATTATGTACTCTGAAAATCTAAAAGGGACAACAAATTTCTTATAATGAAATGTTACAAATTATCTATAACAACAAGACGGTTTTTGTGAATGTGTTTTGGAACCTCTTAAACATCATTAATGGATGCTCTTATTGTGGTCTGTAAAATTGAATGTAAAAATTGTACACAATTGCATGAAATGTTATTGAAACAGTTGTATTTTTTGTACAAAATTATTTTTTCTCATACTGAAACAAAAAATTGTGTTGAATTTGTTTTGGATCCACCCAAAATTAAAAAAACGCACCAAAATTAAAAAAAAGCGCACCTCGCACCAACTCAGATATTTTTCGCACAAAACATTTAGAAAAGCACCAAAAAAGGTGCGAAACGCACCAAGTTGACAACGCTGTTAGTAAATGTTCTTGTGCTGTTTTACCGCAATTTTAAGTTGGAGTGGCAGAGACAGCAAATAGCTGTTGTTTGTTGTCTCGTTTTTTCATATTGGAAAATGGTATTTGATATCTGACATCGTTGTTCTGATAATTGTTCTGATAACGATGTTATAATAGTAACAAATTGCGGTCTATACCAGCAAAATTTTTCTCCTGATAAATGTTATAACAAATAATAAGCTAATGTAGACTGCGAGTAATGTATGTATATGAAAAAAAAAACGAAAGTTTATAATCAAAATGGCAATCAACTGCTTTCTTGAAAGCAAATTGAAACGCATAATTTGAAAGCAAGCTACCATCAAAATTTTAAAAGTATGAGTGATTGGTAAAAAAATGAGAGTATAATAAAATTTGAAACAAAATTTGAAACAAAACTTGATCGTGTGAACCCCTAGTAAGTATTTATAGCCTACAGTTATTTGTATGTGTACTTTTGTGCCTATGAGGTTTTAGTCAATGCACAGTACATGGTCTAATAATCAGGTCTGCGCAAGAAGGAATATGGTTTTTGTAGGGTTGTGTTTTGACCGTTATATAATCTGCAAAAATATGGTAAGTTAATTCGGTCTTGTCAAAAGTTGTTTACATTTTTGGCCGCCACCATGAATATTTTTGTTTACGTTATGCTTTTTGTTTTTGCATAACCAATAAATACATACAAAACAACTTTTGTTTTGTTTTGTATACAGCTTTGTTTTGACAATTTTGAATGAATTTTACACAAACAAAATGCATGTCGTTTTTTATTGTTGTATTCTTACGCGCACCTTATTATTCCACCATGGCACAGTATTATAAACTGCAATTACTTTTCGTTGACTGTATATTACATATTTTGCTATTTCCACAAAATAGCATTTTGAATGTTTTTATTATTCAGCTGTTACAAAATGGAAAGAATAAAAGAGACATCTAACATACGAGTGAAAGAGATGTATGTACGACTATGGATATGTTGAGTACACGAAGAGGGAAAATCTCACGATGCAAAATAATAGAAGAAGAACAAAGAGGGGTTCGTTCACTTTAACCAACACTTGTTCAATTTCAATGCTATAAAACTGCAATTATTTTTCACATAAAATATATAAAAGAAAACTGCACCGAAGTAACTTCATAATATTTTAGAGGAGAATAAAAACAACTGTGATTTCAACAAATAAATATTTTGTGTTGAATTAAAAAAATTCGATTAACTTGATTAATTTTTTGCCATACAACCACGAAGAAAAAAAGTAAAAACGCAACATTTTGCAAATAGTTATTTTAGAAGGAAAAAAGAAGCAGCAGCAGACGATTTCATACGAGAGGGGACGATAGGCACAATATCAGACAAGACAGAGGAATAGTGAAGGAAAAAATAAACGCCAAAAATAAAAATTGGAATTATTTTAGACAACAATTTTACTCAAATTCGTTTTTATTAACGAAGTCAGAAAAATAATTTTTGAATTAATAAATTGACCAAGAAAAGTTTTTGATCGCTTACGTTGTGTTCTGAAAGAGAATAAGAAGCTAAGGAAATACCTATCTACGATTTAAAAGAAATCCTTTCAAGCCTACGCCAAATCAAAAACTTCATTCAGCCTTAGTGCTTTCCATAACGACATTGATATAAAAGCAATAATTTCAGTGCTTTATTTAAAAAAGAAAAGGTAAGAATAATTTTGCTATATTTTATTTCTTCTATTCTTTTTAAAGAATGGTAATAAAAACATGTGGTAATGATGTTTTTTTTTCGTTCTATGTACTTATGTATTTTATGTGTGTTATTTATAATACTTTTGCCTTAAAATTAAAAAAAAGTCAAGCTGTATATGCAATTATCTTCCGGCTTACCATAACCTCAAATTTAGCTAACAATAATGCATTCTTACCAATTCTTCTCTAATCTGAAAACCACGCACTTTTTAAGAGTTATTTATTTTTGTTCATTTGCTATTTTATGTGAGTGCGTATAGTACGAATTTAATTTTACTTATTTTATTATAATTTTATTGTGAGCAAATCTAGTTTACAAGCGAACTTCCAAATTAAAAATATACATACATACATATTTATTTATTTTATTTATTTATTCATTCGGTAAAGTAAGGAAAGCCTTTTTTAGACCAAAAATATAAATATGTACCTACATACATATGTATTACATAGTAATAAGAAAAATCCTGAGTTCTTACTTCTAATTTGCTCAAACTCTCTGAGCTAACAACTAAAGTATAAATAATAATAAATTTACAATCACAGAACTTAGTAGGCTCCCCAGCCTTCAAGAAAAAATAAAAAAACTAATAGCAAAAGTACAAGGTAACATGGTCCCCATCAGTAAAAATTCAAAGTAGATTAGGAACAATAGGGCAAGATAGTGACTCGAAGGTTATATCGATTTAGAGAAAAGAAATAGAGTGGTTCATCATGTGGTAGAAAAATATTCCATTAGTTTGAGGCGGAAAACGTTGTTGGAGTGGGAAAAAACCCGGAGATCATAGGGTAAATAACTCCATCACCGAGCAATCCTTATTACATAAGATCTTTCAAAAGTTGACCTAAAAATCCTCAGAATAAATAATTGCGGATTCCTGGGGGGGCCGCAAGAAGACAAATCTGTCACACAAGGGAGTAGGAACACCACTACGCACCACCCTATGGAATAACACAAGGCAGCGTTACTTAGGTGCGGTTTATACAAGCCGGACGAGTGATTTGAGTGTAAATTTTTTATGGAAACCAATTATAAAAACTGACTGCTTTTCATACAAAATTTACACTCAAATCACTCGTTCGGCTTGTATAAACCGCACCTTAACAAAGTTACTAAACGTACAACAAAATAAAAAGTCGTGAACATAGGATGGTATATGCTCAAGCCGCCTAACATTATACACAAACCTACTATCATGTTAACAATGCGTCTTAACTTCTTAAACAATTCAGCCGAAGTGGCAGATATCAACCTCAATACAATGTAAAACTTCCGGAATTAGAAGGGCATGGGTAACCTAAGCCTAACACGAAAAGGTAAAAACATATTGGTAGAGTAAAGCCTACGTAGCACACCCCACACTCTACCAGATACAGGGAGAGATCACCATCAATCACAACACCTAGGCATTTGTGCCGAGAAATACATTCGATTTCAACACTACCGAGAAGGAACCTAAAAGCAGGAGACAAATTGCCGTAAGGTCCAAACATGACCGCCTTGGTTTTAAAAGGATTAATTTTAAGAGAGTTATTTGTCGTCCACAGTAAGACTCGATCCCTACAGTTATTCATATTTTGCTGCAGAAACTCTCATGATCTACAGTCCCCACTAAATAACAAGAAAACATCATCAGCAAACAGGAATGTCTTACACACAGCTAGGTTAGTCTGCAGGTACAGGTCATTGATGTATAGAATAAAGAGAAGGGGGCCCAGAACAGAGCCCTGAGGAACACCAGTGTGAATTAGACAAACTGCGATCTACCCACCAGATATGAAAAAATGAGCCTACATGCAGAACTCGAAAAGTTAAATTGGTCCTTCAGTTTAACAGGGCACAGGGTCTACCAAGATTCACATGCTCCCTGATATAATCAGTGAGACTAAGTAGCACAGATGTCGTACTATACCCACGACGGAAAGCATATTGCGACTCATAAATACTCCTTACCGAGCACAGGATCTGATCTTTAATAAGATGTTCAACCATCTTCGAGAGAGCAGGTAGAATGGAAATCGGTCTGAAATCATCAGCATTATTTACAGCTTTGGCTTTGGTATAGGAACAACACGAGCAGTCTTCCAAGACAGGGGAAACGTAGGTTGATGAAAAATTTAAAAATCAGACGACCATTTAATATAATAGTCAGGGCGTTGACTACTAAGCAAACTATAACTTAGGACCTGGGTTCGATCCCTGTTCACGGAAACTTATCAACATAAATTTCTCTAATGTACATTAGTGTGTCATTGAATTAATTGTTGATCGACTGTTTAAGTGACAAAGGCGGCGTAGTAGAGGTCACTAAAAACTGTTATTGCTCCCAGAAACTTCGGCGAAGTTAAACAATAAAATGTCTGATCATTCAGCTTAAAAACACTGTTCTAAAAATTAACAAAACGCAGGGTTGCAAAAGAATTAAACCCCTACATTTTCACAACATATCATCTCTATCCTATATCTTTTTCTAAGTTCTGCCGCAATGTATTGCGTAAGTAGGGTTCGTCCTCTGAGTATCGCGATCCATCAATTCATTAAAATGGATTATGATCCAAGGATCACAATATATATTGAACGTGTATCATGCAATCTTAATGGATCGCAATCCATATCGCAGATTAATCTAAAATATGAAATCTGCGATTCGCTTATGATATCAATTACATTTGGATAAAATAGCGTCGACATATGTATGTTTTCATAATGCGAATTCATTATATGTATATTATTTTAAATTAATTCGCCTTAAAATTAAACTTGTAAATTGTAACTTGTCTCTTAAATAATCAAGGAATGCCTTTTGCTTGAACCAAAAATATTTCTTAATTTGTTTATTTCAGTCTATAGCCAAAAAAGTCCTTACAGACTAAGATAATATAATATGTATCTTAATATATAAAACCGAATGTGTGTTTGTTTATTTGTTTGTTTGTGTGTTTGTTTGTTTGTTTGTTCCTTATAGGAGGACAAACCCTTGGTCCGATCTTCCTGAAATTTTCACAGTATTTAACTGGAACTCTCGGATGAATTATAGGCTACTTTTTTTTCAACCACACCCACTTTTACGCCCACTTTTTTAAATTATGTTACTCCTACCACGTTGTTTTTAACAGATTTTATAGTAAAGTGAGCATAACTTCACCATTTATGGATAAATTTTCAAAATTCTTTCAGCATATGGAAAAGGTGCATTAAATTTTTTTGTTTTTGAAAATTGTACGTAGGGGCAGGGTGTCGCAAATGGCTCGCCACAATAATTGATTATCAAATAACTTCGCCATATTTTGGGCATTTTTTTACCTACGTCGATGATATTTGGTACATATGGTATTGGCATAATTTGGAATACGTACCAGGAGAAAAGTGGGTGGAACCACGCCCCTTTTTAGGAAAACCAAACCCTTGCACCGATCTTCCTGAAATTTTCACAGCATGTTACTGTGACTGGAAGGAATAATAGGCTATATGAAGTTTTGATTGCACAAAGAGGCGTGGCACCGCCCATATAACGCAAAAATTTTAATCGCAATATTTTGGGCATTTTCTGACCTACGTCGATGATATTTGGTACATATGGTATTGGCATAATTTGGAATACGTACCAGGAGAAAAGTGGGTGGGACCACGCCCCTTTTTAGGAAAATTAAAAATCGTAATAAAGTCTTAACTACTGGTCCGATCGTCATTAAATTTTCACAATAGGATATATAAATACTTTTAATTTTATTTTATAACGAAGGGGGTAGCGAAGCACACCGGGATAGGCTAGTATAATAATAAAAATAAATAAAATTATGGTTTTCTAGCAACAAAATTGAAATCAATGACAAATAAAATAAATAAGAAAGAAAAAATAAATACATATGTATATAAATAAAAAATATATGTATATAGTATAGCGGCATTTCTTCCAACTAACACCAGTAGTGTAGATGTAGTTTTGGTAAATTGTCAGAATGTTCCTGAAACAATTGTTCAATTCACAAGCTCAGTCGTCTGTCTTATGGTTTAAAAAAAAAGACGATATTTGTTTATGTGCTTGTGAACAGACAAATTTGTTGTATCGTTATTTTGTCGTATTTTAAATGTCAGTTTAATATCAACAAATTTAAATGTCAGTTTTATATCAAGGTGTGAAACCAGGTGTGGGAATTATAATTTGACGCTAAATATAATAAATTTTTTAGCGACAAGTAATATTGATTAAATTAGTTTGAAAATTAAGTTGAAATGAATCATGTATATATTTATCATTAAGAAGAATGTATTTTCTGGTGTTACTTATCACATATATAAAATATCTTTACAAATTAATTTAACAAATAGAATATTCCCAGACCCGGCCTCAATATAACAATTGAAAAACATATGTATAAAATTCAATCGTATAATTATAACACACTTTTGTATGAAAATTACCAACAACAAAAATACAATATTGTATAATTATACGATTAGACAACACATATGACGTTAATACGAGCTTGTGAATTGAACAAATATGTGTGGAAACTCGGTTCATAATCCATGCCGCAAGCAAACAAAAAAAAAATGATAATTTATACTACATTACAAGTACTGGTAGTTTCGAAATGATTACAGCTGAAGATCAGTTTATACCTGCAAAAAGTATGATACCTGTTTCTAATCCCACATTACTTCCAGGAGCAATCGCTCAACAAAGTCAAGTTCCCCAACAAACAGAATCGCCTTGCTCAATGTTGCCAAAATCTACCTTAATCAAACGTAAATAATAATATCAATTGTTTTCGAAATTTACCGCCCTTACAAAGCTTAAATTCAGCGTCTGCCCTGCCTTCTAATAACACCTCGCTATTGCAAGCAATTAACTTAAATACTTCAGATTTTACTAAAACTACATTTGGAAACAGAAATTGTTTAAGCATGCCCAATGCAACTAATTCTTATAGTGATAACGTACATCTGCATGACGCTTCAGCATTCAATACTAAATCTATAGCTCTTCAATGTGAATTTGATGAAATAATCGATCTTGAAGTTGGATGGCCGGAAATAATCAGAGACCCTCTCGAATGCAACACAAATTTAGAAACTGAAAACGACCTATTAACGTATATTGGGAAAAATTCAACGCAACACCGAAACTGTAAGGAATGTTAAATATGGTTCTTCACCGTGGACCGAAGGTCTTATGCTATAAATGTATGTTTATACGTCATTTGTTAGGTCTAAATTGGAATATGCTTCTGTTATTTGGAGTCCTCACGTAGCTAATCTTATCACTCGTTTGGAGAGAATTCAACGTATTTTTGTTAAGTTTGCTACGCGCTCGCTATCTTATTTGTCTGCGGTTCCATATGAGTCAAATGTTTATTTATTGGTTTGCGTACTTTGGAATCACGTAGAAAAGTTCAATCTGCCCTGCTGCTGTACGACATTATCAATGGCTCTATTGATTGCCCAGATTTGCTTAACGCTATACGGTTCTATATTCCGCCGAGGAATCTAAGGTTAGCTAAGCTATTCGATGTTCCGTTTCGTCATACTGATTATGCACGTAATGGTACCCTAACCCGCGCGTTTGGTCTCTTAAATGACTTAAATTTTAATTTGCAAAGAGACTCTAACTCATTTATCGAATTCAGCACTGGTAAAATTGAGTTTAAATTGTTACTTTTTAGTGTATTAAAATAGTTTGGCTCAAATCGTCTTAATAAAAGAGTTATGTATATGCACACTTAAGTATTATTTTTACATTTACATCTACTGTGATTATGTTTGGTGCGATTTTATTTGTTCTTTCTTATTTATTTTATTTTATATTGATTTAAATTTTGTTGCTAGATAACCATAATTTTATTTATTTATATTATATTATACATACATATTATATTATCTTAGTCTGTGAGGACTTTTTTGTCTATAGACCAGAGTACGAAAAAACGCAGCGCAGCGCCGCTCTTTTTGCTCTTTTTCGCTCTTTACGCAAAGAGCGGAGCCAATTTATTATTGCGCTTGCTCCGCGCATTTATTTTTGCGCTGCGCATAAAAAGAGCAAGCGCAAAAAAGAGCAATTTTATTTGGGCTTTTTTTGCGCTGCGCATTTTTTTGCGCAACGCGCAAAAAGAGCCAAAAGAGCAAGAAATGCGCATAGCGCATTTACAGTGGTAAAAAATGTTAGTAAAGTAAATAATAGATTTTTACATCAAGAATAATCATCTTTAAAAAATACAACACCACATTATCAAGGACAATATATACATATCTATACATATTTATAAATACCTTGATAATTGGTTTTTTACTTATAGGCAGGTTTTTAAAAAAAATCGTTTCTAAACGTTTTAAATTTGTATGAAAAATAACAAAAATTCATTTCAAAACAAAATTTTTCCAAATTGTTCCCTCCCAAAGATATGCGCGTTTTATGAAAGTGAAGTCACGTATTAAATACACGTATTTAAATCTTTAAAATGGCTCTCCTGAACTAAACCGGTTTTTACCCTTAGGTCCCTTTCTATTTTGCGCTTCATATGAAATTTTTTGTGAAGACTTCTTTCCACGATTTTAGTTCGATTTGATTTTTGGGAGCTTTAAAAAAGGTTCATTTCCAATAGCTCTAATCTTTTGTACATATCACATCTATTTTGCTCAAATACAAACTCATATTTATTTCGTATTCATTTTAAGAAATTTTACAATTTTTTTTTTTAAATAAAAATTTTTTAATTTAAATTTAATAAATAAATACAAATAAAAATGAAATTAAAAACAAGTGGTTTGCAAGAATTGTCAGCTGAGCTTCTAAGACTACCTTATAGTCATTGAATCATGCAATCAGATCATTTTTATACATATAATATACGGATTAAGAATAAATCCTTAAAGGCCAAATATGATTGATATTTTACTCAAAAATAAAACACACCATTTTAATAAACATTAAAAAAATATTCTGGTTACTTTTATTCTTATTTAGTTACATTTTTTAAAGATTTTGCCTGCAAAGACTTTTTTTCGTGGCAGCAATGAATAAACTCAAACGCACCACTGTTATCATAAAAAAGAGCATGCGCAATGCGCCGCTCAATATGCGCAATGCGCAGCGCAAAGCGCTAGACAAAAAATTTAAATGCGCATTGCGCAAAGAGCGGCGCTAATAAATCGAATGCGCTTGCGCTGCGCATACCAATTGCTCCTTTTTTTTCGCTCCGCTCTTTGCGCTTGTGCGCATTTTAAATACGCTTTTAAGAAATGCGCAAAGCGTAAAGAGCAAAAGGAGTGCGCAAATCCGAACTCTGCTATAGACTGAAATAAACAAACAAACAAACAAACAATACTTGATCCACGACAATTTGTTATTAAAACATAAATGTAGAAAAGCTAGGAAATTACAAAAGGCATTGTTGCAATGTCCTGATCACAAATGCAGCGTTAAAGCAATTTCACCTCAAGAACGGGTTAAGAGAAAAGGCTCTAATAGCAATTGGAGGGCTTATTTTTATATTATTTTTACGAGTTTGTATTTGTATTTTTTTTTAATTTTTATTTAAACCGTCCTCAATGCGAATTTAATATTAATTGGTATCAAAGCTAATTCAAACCTGATGATGAATTCGCCTTGATCTCTACAACAATGCAGTAATAAAATAACAACCCCTCGATTATCTGCGACAAAATTACCAATCTGTCAATCTATTTTCATGAAAATATTTCTTTTTGTTACGGTGTTTTGTAATGGGCTGATTTATGTTTAAGAGTTTCACGAGTGTTTCTTGAATTAACACTCCGTGCTGAGAACATCGATGGGTAATGTCGGAAGGCAGATGCTGATGTTAATCTGGAATACAACTGATCGTATCTGCTATTTCTGAATATAACCTAACGAACATCTAAATTAAAATGAAAAATACATATTAAACCTAATTAATTTTTTTTAAAAAGCATCCCGAGCTCGAAGAAAAGTTCTTGCACCGTTGCCAGTGCACTCTGACTGACACCGTACCTAAACTATGTAATTCTTAAATGTCCCCCTATCTTATTTAAAGATGTCTGGGATTCGGCCACCACAATGGATGGATGGAGTGATGGAGGTAAGAATAAAGATGTCGTTCGATATCTTATAGTAACTTAGCCATCTTCCCGCCTTATATATATGCTCAGGCTTGGTAAATGTCGCATAAAACTATTAGCGACAGTGCTCATAGGGCACTGATCTAATGCGACCCATGCCAGAAGGATGGGTCTAAAGCCTACAGTACACGGCATGTCAAAAGCCACATTCGCATGTGGCTCTGACGTCACGAGAATTTGCAGCATTTTATTTACATTTACTAAACATGCAGAAGTGTCTACATGCTTCAAAATTTTGGTAGTACATGAAATGTTGTTTTGTCCCAAAATTTATATGTGACAAATGTAGCCGAAGCGTACACATTTGCAATAGCTGCATATGTGTGAACTGTTGATTGGCTACATATGTATTGTCAGTACACCGCATGTAACATACGTACACATTTTTCATATTAACATGTACAACAGTCATATGTTTTTGGCGCTTGTTTAATTTTTAAAATTTTGTGTGAAGTCAAATTTATAAAATGTCGAAGAGAAAGAAGAAATAAAACAACATCTAATAAAAAGTAAAAGAAATTCACTTTTATCATGAAATAATTCCCATGAATAATAAAATGATGAAAAAAATTAACTAATACTGCACTGACACAAAAACAACGCAACAATTGGCGATCACAGTTGTTTTATTAATTATTGAATAAATTTACTATTTATACATGAATTTTTTCATCTTAGCTTTGAAAGTATCTTTTGCATGGTTTAGAACAAGAACGAGAAATAATAACAAAAACCCAAACAAATTAAGCTGTTAAGATATTAATTAATAAAACAAAAACCCCAAAGCAAAGAGAAATACAAATAAATGCATGGAAAAGAAAAAATATGATCATTTTTCTACCCTTCTTTTATCTCTACCCTACTCGTAAACCAAAAAAATTTTTTCGTCATTAAATTCCTACCACATTTTGTTGGAGAAAATCAACATTGGCAAGAGTGCCATTGGCTACATACTATTGAAAAATGTTGTGTCAAAAATGTTTGCTGCCACATGTTTGGGACTGCTACATGCGCATGTAAAAATTTTACAAATATCAAAATTCAAATGTACCAAGCTAGTACACGACATGTCTAAAATATGCATGTTTGCATGTCTCTATAAAGGAACATGTGGCACACATATCAATGTGTGCTGCATGTGAGTGTCACAAAAAGTGGAAGTACACGATATGTTGCCAATTTAGCTTCATGGTGACGTCAAAATTACGTCAGAGCCACATGTGAATGTGGCTTTTGACATGCCGTGTACTGTAAGCTTAAGTTACAACGCTTATTGTATAATTTGTATTGATTTGGAGAAATCCGAAACACTTCTCCATCTTCTGTCTCAATGTCCGGCGGTAATAGCATAAGGACTACTACTCTGGGCTCTAGAATGTTCGGGGCCCTTACAGGAGATTGACTATGACCTTTCTGCTATATTACAAAGGGAAGGAATCCACTGACCCAAGTGCGTCAGTTCCTAATGAAATAATAAAAATAAAAAATAATAGTATGTTTATTATTGTATGACAATTTTTTGTCATTTCGTGCGTACTCTTTTTCTCAGCCGTACACGAGAGATGTAAAACAACAAAAATCAACTGCTGAAATTAAAAATTTTGTTTAGCACTGGATAAACTGCATATATTAACCATTTTTAGATATAAGATTTGAAAAAACTTATTGATATTTTAATCTATAATTGAAGATTCAATAAATAATAAAATTATCAAAAAAAAAAAAAAAAAAATCGTGCGCACGTTGAATACATCGTGCCGCAAGCTTATAAGATGCTGAATTTTCTGTTTGTCAGGTCTTAATTAGAATATGCTTCTGTTATTTGGAGTCCATATGTCCAATCTTATTACTCGTTTGGAAAGAGTGCAACACATTTTTGTTAGTTTGATAATCGCTCTTTATCGTATTTATTTTCTGTGCCATATGAGTCTAAATGCCTATGTATTGGTTTGCGTACTTTGGAAACTCGTAGAAAAGTTCAATATGCCCTGCTGATCTGCTTTATGGATAAGGGTTTTATATTCAGCCTAGAAATCTTAGGTTAGCTATGTTATTTGATGTGCCGTTTTGTCGTACGGATTATACACGCAATCGTATTTTAACTCTCTCTTTCGATATATTAAATGATTTAAATTTTATTTTGCAGAGAGATTTTTGTTCAACACTGATATGATGGAGTTCAAATTGTTACTTTTTAGCGTATTACGATAAGTTAGTATGATTTTATTTATAATTTAGTTTAGGTTTAGTGTTATCTTGTTAAAGATTTTTTTTATGTGTCCTGTCCGTTCTCTGTTTATGAACATAAATATTAATTGTTGGTATGTGTACATTAATGTTATTTAATATGTTATTCCCTTATTTTATCTTAGGCTGTAAGAATGATTTTTGTCCACTGCCCAAACATTAAGTAAATAAATAAATAATTTTAGCTTCTGCGTTAGATTTACAAGAGTTCCAAAATAAAAGAATTTTATTTTACATATTTTAACTGTATAAAATATTGCAGCTGGCTCCATTTAATCAAAACGTTAAGACGAAATCTCTACTTATCAGGCAACAAGAAAACGAAATGGTGATGGATGCAACTCAACCCCAACAACCATCGCCACAGTCGGTAGGACGTGAATTTGTCCGTCAATATTATACTTTGTTGAACAAAGCACCCAACCATTTGCATCGTTTCTACAACAATAACTCTTCGTTTATACACGGTGAATCCACTCTAGTGGTGGGTCAGAAGAATATTCACAATCGTATTCAACAATTGAACTTCCACGATTGCCATGCTAAAATCAGTCAAGTAGACGCTCAGGCTACTTTGGGCAATGGTGTCGTCGTCCAAGTTACTGGAGAGCTGTCAAACGATGGTCAACCTATGCGACGTTTTACTCAAACATTTGTGTTGGCTGCTCAGTCGCCAAAAAAGTACTACGTACATAATGATATCTTCCGTTATCAAGATTTGTACTCCGATGAGGAGGTAGACGGTGAAGCTCGTTCTGAAAACGATGATGAACCACTACAAAGCGGTCAGGTAGTATTGGCTTCCGCGCCTACTGCCACGGTGCATGCAAGCGAACAGTCAGCTCCCGGAGTTAGCGGTGTCAATGAACCGCAGATATTGCCAAATCAGGTTGTAACTGGAGCCAACACAACTAATGCAGGTGTTTTAAATCAGCAAGCTCAAGCTGTTTACTATCCAATGCCTGCTGCTGGAGGACGACCCATTGCAGTTTTACCTCCTCGTGGTGCTGCTCCCGTGACTTTAGCAGCGAATTTCGCTAACGCTGCAGTTGTTCCTCAAGCTGTTCCAGTTCCAGGTGTTACTCAACTCAACGGTGCTGTTGCTCACGATGAGGTTATTACAAATATACAGCAATCAACTATCACACAACAACCTCAAATGAGCACCAATCAAATACCATCACCAGTTTTGACACAAGCTGCAGGTACCGTTTCGGTTGGAAACGCTGCTGTACTTGGTACTCAGACTCCAGTTGGTGTGCCTGTGGCGGTATCAGTCTCTGCCGCAGCTGGTCTGCCCCAGAATACTCCATCGGTAGTACCGAATTACCAGCAAGCACCAATTATGCCAGCACATATCTTGCAACAATCTCAACAACCGCAACCTCAACAGCAAGCGCAGCAACAATTGCCAAATACCCCTTCCCAACTGCAACAACAGCAGCAACTAACTATTCTACAACAGCAATCGCAAACTCCATTAACCGCCGCCTCACATTTGGGCGATGTTGAAGATAATATTAGTTCCAACACAATGGCTATTTTATCAACATCTCCACCTTCAGTAACCGAACAACAGCAACAATCCCGCCCCAACACAACCGCCAATGTTGTTGCAAGTGGCCAAACTGCAACAGCATCCGCAACCGTTTTAGAACCAACTCCTGCACCTGTTGTCGAAGATTTTAGGACAATTAATGAGCAACAGCAACAAGAGAAATACGAGGCTGCAAAACAGCAACAGCAACAACAAAATGAACCCAAAACATATGCAAATTTATTTAAATCGTCATCTTCCCCCAGTAGTTTTGTAAATGCCGCAATGCAACAGCAACAGCAAATACAACAACAACAACAGCAGCAACAACAACAAACCGTTAACAGTATGTATCCTCAAACTAACTCTTCAAACATTTCATCATCGAATACTTATTCGCAATCGGCCAGTTCTACAAACTCGCTGCCAGTCTATGGTAGCCGTAATAATAACGAAAACAACAATTCAATTCGTCAGGACAACAACAATAGTCAAGGTCCTTTGCCACAACGCTCGAATGCTAAAAGTTTTAATAAAGGTGAGTCGAAAACTTAATATATGTATGTACATAAATTTACCATACCTAGATACTACATATTAGACCGTTGCATAAATAGATGTGTAGTAAAGTGCTGCGCAAAATATTCTAAATGATCTGTGTTCTATTTCACACTACTTCCAATTACTGTATTTCACTGTAATCTTAAATGCCAAAAATTGATGTGGTGTTGGCTGAAGTGGTTAGCGCGTTGACTACTAAGCAAACAATGACTTGGGGCCTGGGTTCAAACCCTGGCCAGAGCAAGTCAATCAACATCATTAAAATCTCTAATGTACATTAGTGAGACATTGTATTAATTGTTGTCGGTCTATTTAAGCGATGAAGGCATAGCACTGGTCACTAAAACCTGTTCCCACAGCGATTGATGCTGTTCCAAGCTAATGTGCACAACATCGCCCTCCTTCGTACGTTAGCAGATACATCGGCGAAGTAAAACAATTAATAAAATGCCTGCCAATACAGCTTAACAAAGTTAATGCGTCTACATAACACCAGAGACGCCTCAAAACTGCTATAAAAATTGACATAACGCGCAAAGCAGAGTTCTAAAAGAGTTAAGCCTTCTAAATTTTCCACATCTATCTTCTCTTCCCTATCCCTCTCACTGAGTTCCGGCGAAATGCACTGCATACGTAGGGGTCATCCCCTGAGTGCTGGTCCTAATTAAAAAAAAAAAAAAAAAAAAAAAAAAAATAACAAAACGTGGCTCTCACCAAAATAAATCATGCATCATTCCAAAAGTTTTTCTCTACAGCTTTGTTAGTGCTTGTGTTTTCAAAACAAATAGCATGACAAGCCAAACACAGGCAATGAAATAAAGAAACGGTAAATCATAGCAAAAGCATCGAGTGAAGTAGAACATTTACAAAAACGTAAAGAGGAATTCAAAAAATTCACAGTGATCATTAGCTTAAAAACAGAAATGGTGTAAGCTATTTTTCTTGTGCTTGTGCAGCTCTTTAAAGGTGGCTTTACACACTATATATTTTAGTGTGCTTGTCAAATTTCCCACTGCAAATTGCAAACATGTTGTGTAAAAGCAAAAAAAAATAAATTGCTTCTGTAAATGTCAGCCTGAATTTACAGTGTAAAATTTTTCTGCAAAGTATGGCTGACTTCCAAAACGTCAATTGCTTTGTGTTTGAACAAAGCATCACATGTCATAACTCCGCAGTACAATAGTTATACAATGTATAGCATTTCAGAACGCCGCAAAGTATTTTTAACGCAGTAAGAGAGCAAACAAGGCATCGGTTTTATAGTTGTTGCATTGTTTCCGAACTTTGCATATGTATGTGATTTAAATACAGTAGCAATACTGTATACAAACATTGTATACGAACGTTTTGGAAGTCAGCCCATCTGACATCAGCTGCTTTGCAACTCAATTGTTTGTGGCGCAAGAACAAATGTTTGTGATTTAGCAAATATATATTAAAAAAAGTTTGTTTATATTAAAATCTATTTATTAATATAAATATATTATCTTACTATTTTTATATTATTATTATTACGAATAAACGTAATTATTATTTGAACTTATATTGATGTATATATGAAAAGTAATATTATCAGGCTCAAGTTCAGTTTTATTGAATTAATGAAAATTCAAAATTACTAAGAGTTTTTTTATGTTGGAAAATATTATTATTTATATCCAATCAGTTTTTAGCAGAACGTATCAGTACTGATTTCAAGGCCGCTACACCTCTCATCAGCGTTCAATTGTCCATATTTACAATTTTCGTAAAGTGGGTACTAATTGAGAAGAATATCAACTATTTAACCGGTATTAATTCCAGATGTTTTAAAATTGTTTTATATAACTTTTCTCTTGTGCCCTCTGGAGACGATAAAAAAACACATCAACGTTCTAAGTGTGTGCGGGCAGTCGTGCTTTTTCGGGTACACGTATACGTTGTCGGCTCTGTACCCATGTTCTGTAACTTTAGTGAGAAGTTCTAGTGGCGAAAATATGTGAAACAAATTATTCCATCGTTTCTCGAAAAGTGAGAAAAAAATTAATCTGTAACTCATGTCGAAAACTTCTAAAAATGCTTACGTCGTTACTTTAGAAATGTCAGAAAATATAGCTCAATGTCGATATGTAATTAAAGGCGATAAGAATGCTAGCCAAAACAATCTTCGACGGCGACCAAAATACCCTAAAGCAGAAGAATATAAACGGCGGCGTCAAATATACTACCGTCGCACAGTGGGAGAAATGGCCAATCTGGTGGCGCTTTAATTATATCTTTTTAATTACTGATCTGATCTATTAGAAATATTCAGTGAAATTATAGCCAAGGATATGCTCTTTCAAAAAAAATTTTTTTGGGACATGCCGCTTCAATACAGTGTGCGCCATTAATGCTGTATCATTCATCATCGACAATTAATATATTAAAAGTAGTATATATGTTTAAAATTTTGTATTACATTCGATTTTTAAACTTTTTTTAAACATAATTATATTTTTAAGGCATTATAAATTATATTTATTTATTTTTTTGGAATTTTACCCTACACTCAGCATGCACCAATACTAGTAGATTTTTTTTTTTTTTTTTGTAATTATTATTTCTTCTTTTTTAATTTAAAATGTGGATATTTTTTAACTTTTTTTATTGATTTATTGTGGTCTGTGCAAGAAATTGCTAATTTCGTGTTGAATTGTTAATGACTTAAAAAAATAGCTAATTTTAAGTATAGTATTTTTTTTTAATAAAGCAGTTGTGTTTTATTTTTGTAATTTTAGTTTTTAATGTTTTTTTTTATTTTTCTAATTAAAAAAAATTAAAGTAACAAATTCTTGATGTAAATTATGGAATATGTTTTTAATAATAAGATCCTACTTTATATTTGCTCATCTTCTAGAAGAAACTATTTGGAAAATTATTCTGAGTCAGAGCTTTCCGAAATGTGGGTGTCTGGTAACTCATAGTCATTTAAAAGAAGTTGCTTGACCTCATCATCTATTTCAATATGTTTTTTTGAGTACCTTGAGGTACTTTTAGATTTAGATGTAATGATAGGGTCTGAAGAAACCAACAATGCATGTATTAAGTCCTCAATAGTGTGTAGTCTTGATGTTTTTCGTGTGTGCTTAAGCCTATAGCTACGGAAATCTTTATTTCTTGCCTCAAGTGCCTCTTCTGACATTATTCCTATTGGTAACGAAACATTTTCAATGATATCTGCGCCATGCAATAAAATTTTATGGACGGATGCAGGCATATAGAACCAGGGGTATTCACTTACAAATATATTTGCAGTTTCCCAAGCATATATGCGAAAAGCCTCTGTGTTTACTGTATACCCACACGCCATTGTGCGCAAAATTATTCCAAATCTTTTAATTAATTCCATTTGTACGCCAGTTACTGTAGAGGCCAAAATCGGTTGCTTAAAAAATATTCTGGCAGTATTTCCCGTGTTTGTGTTCCCTGAGCCCGTCATTTCCGTCAATCATTGTCAAATGGAATTCATGTTGTATTTTCAAATGATTTAATGTTGTAGGTAAAATTTGAGCAATTTGCCTCTTAACATTTTCAACCTCATCTCGAACTAAGTCTGCTGACTCTTTTTCAAAAATTAGTTTAATAGGTCTGCAGAACCTAGTTGAAGAAGGTCGATTATTTTCCCATAGTATTGACGATCCATTTTTTATTAGCAAAGGTACAATACATACAGCAAATAAATGCTGATCAATAGTTCCAGTTTCGGGAACATTAAAGCATTGTCTGTAAGTAGAGTGACCACTGCTTCCATCACAACCCCATTTATAAATGGCTTTTATGCAATCTATTTCGAGGTCCTCAAATGCTGCTGGAAAAGCCTGTAATATACGTCCAACAGTATGGTTAATGAGAGACTGTAAATTTACTTCTGCTGAACGTTCAGTTACGCGTATGTCGTTGGGGTAACACTCTTTTTTAGTTTTAGCTAAAACATCGTAGCTTGGATAAATGTTACAATTTCGCTCTTTGGCACCATATTGCATTAATTTATATGTATGTTTTGAGTAGTCTCCATCTATATATAGGGCCAAAGCTTCCTCAGGTGTATATGGAACAGGTGCTTTTGGCTCAGCATTTACAGTTTTAAGCATTTTTGGAGCTATTGTAGGTTCTAAGCTCAATTCCGAAACAACTCGTGAAGCATTCCTTTTTCCAGATTTGAAAAGACTAATGCGCGTTGCTAACATTAGCTCTTCTGTTGGCGTATTATCAACAATAGAAGAAACCTTTTTTATTTGAGTTTTAGTTGAGCACTCTGAAAAACTTTTATATTTACGATGACCAATGGCTGGTTCTGGAAAAATAAGATCTCCTTCCAACCATTCTTTATTTTGATCTGTGAATTTTTTCATAATTCTATGACTAGTTGTCCACTTGTACCGCAGCTTATTAACAAAATTTCTTAATTGTTTACGAATTTGTTGACATTGCTCTTCGTTATATTTTGATGGATCAATAACATGAGAAAAAACATGATTTTCCACCGCCAAAAACTTTTTTGCTAGTACTGTTTCAGAGTGCCAAATTAAAAAAAGGGTGCGCTTAGACTCTGACATTGCATCTAAAAAATGTAAAAAATCATAAAGTTGCAAAAAGTTGCAGCTAATTTTTCAAATGGACATAGAAAACAGAACATAGAAACAAATAAACCAAACATGGCAGCGAAGTTCGTCGAATACTCCCAACTTTTATTCCACAAAGGTTTAAGTTACATATAATAAAACACTATTTTACACAGCTCATTTGTTTACCACATTTAATAACAAAAACATATAACTACAAATCACAAACATATTTTTTTATTTAATACATACCTAATAATTTCAATTTAAACACTAATTCAAAAAAATTTATATAAAATAATGATTTTGTTGTGTAAACAAAATTTAACTTTAACAAAGCGCGAAAAGTATAAATGCACTTGCTAAAACATATGTCAAGTTTTTAAGCTCACAGGTGGACGAATATCGAGAACAAAACAAAACAAAAAAAACCAAAAATCCGTTGGTTTCTTAGTTTACAAAAAAATAAGAAAAATTAGCAGAATTCTAAAATTTAAAATTTCCTTAAAGCGCCACTAGATTGGCCATTTCTCCCACTGTGCGTCGGCTATACAAAATAATGCGTAGTGCGGCTTTAATGATTGTTATTTGCAAAATAGTTTTGGAAGCACTTTCTATTAAAAACATTTTTAAACATTTTTCTAATATTATAAAAATAAAATAATAATTAAACAATTAGTTAACCTTGAAATACCAATTTTTTCATTAGTTTTATTTCGAATAACATTGTTAAGATGTTAACTCACCACGTTTTTTGTTGTGAGTATATTTGACAGTTCAAAGTGAGAACTTTTTCCGCAAAAGTTTTACAGACACAGTATTTCTGTAAATTTGCGAGAAATTTTCTTACGTGACAGTTGTTACTCACAAAAAAACTTACAGGTTCACTTTAGTGAGAAAATCAACTGTTTGTTTCAATTTATGACATTTTTGTTTCATTTTGCGCGTTTCAATAGAAAAGTTTCTCGTAGCGGGAGTTACAGAACATGAGTACTGATTGATGAAAATCAAAAACTGTCAGTTGTTTTGTATCGAAGTGTAATGAGTAGAAAGATGGCAGTTCAGGCAAACATCTTAATTATATGCTCTGATATTTTTATGTATAAACAGTGTCAAACGCATGTACTTTTTGACAAAATTGCATACGACGCCGCGAAGTCACAACAAAAATGTTGATTGACGTTTTTATTTGTACGTCTCCCTTTAAACGACAAAAACACGATACTCACACATATGCACTAATTGAAGTGTTTCTTTGATCGTCTCCAGGGCACTTTATAAGTAGTAAATCAAAACTTAATGCCGCGCGGGTGACGCCGCGGTTGCAGGTAGAAATTTAAATAAAGTGATAACAACAATTTGCCTGAATAGTTAAAATTAGTTAGAATTTTCATACTTAAGTACAAACATTCAATCGATAGTAAAGTCGGAAATATCAATAGCAGAAACAAATCAATAGCATCCCAGCACTAAGTCGAATACAATCTTTTTTAATTATTTCTATTTATTGATCATTTTCCACAACATATGCTAATTGCTTTCTAGTTTTGGACCAAGTTTATTCAGATGTGTTAGATATTAAATTTTATGCGTTTCCGAGACTTTTACTGCACCAGCGATGGAAAATGCAGTACTTTTGTACTATTTTCAGTACTTTTTCACAACAAAAATACCACAGTACCCCCTCGTCAAATTTAGTATGTAGTACTACTTTTTTGTTTTGCTTTGTTCCCTGTTTAGAAATCTGCGTTATTTTTATAATCATTGAAAACATTGGCGTCAAAACAAGAACTAAGGAATGCACAAATTCGTTATTCATGTTGTTGTTAGTATGTGTTTTTTGCAAAAGTTCTTAAGGGCACTATACACTGTCATTGACATCAAGCGCGTTTACGTATGCTTGATATCAAGCATACCCAATATCTAAATATTTTGATTTTTCATCAAGCGTCGTCGGTGCCACACATACAAACAAATTTTTACTGTTACAACTTTAAATGCTTGATGTGATTTTGGCGAATGTATAGTGCCCCTTAATGTTATTGGTCCAATTTACACGAGATTAATTTTCAGTTCGCAATAATTTTTGTTCTTTCGAAAACACACGAGACTAAATAATCTGGCATAAAATTGTAAAAATATACATATATGTGTGTAGTTAGTGTATTTTGCACACATTTGTTTTTTTTAATGTACATGTATTGGTTTTGTTCTGCTAATACGGGGTTGAACCTGGTTGAAAAATTATGCCAACCAAGCTGCATTATTTTCTTCATTTAATATTTTTTTTTATTATAAAATGGATTTTTAATTTTATTTTTGAATAAAAATATATGTATATATGAAAAGTAATATTATCAGGCTCAAGTTCAGTTTTATTGAATTAATGAAAATTCAAAATTACTAAGAGTTTTTTTTTATGTTGGAAAATATTATTATTTAAATATATATTTTTAAATATTGGTTTTAAAATTTCAGTTTTTTGTTTTTAGAAATAATATTTTACACTTTTTCTAAATATTGGATTTATAGCTAATTTAAGCAAATGTGTAGTTTTGACCCCCGTTGCAAAAAAGGGTTAAATTTACTCATAATATTTCAGAATACTTTTAAAAATATCTAAAAAATCCAGTTTCTGAGCAGTTTAAATGAATATACATAAAAAACGATATTTTTAGATCAATTATAGTTAAATATACAGAATTTCCCAAAATTTGAACTTTGACCTCAAAAGTGCACGGCATAGAGTTACCCGATTCGGCTAATATTTTCAGCATGCAAGTTCAACCGTATGTGACACATTAATCCTATTGGATTTCGGTATAATTCATATCGAAAAGCTATTTTTTTAGCTCCAATATAGGCGAATACACTATATTTCCCAAAATTTGAACTTTGACCTCAAAGGTGCACGGGATAGAGTTATCCGATTTGGCTCAAATTTTCAGCAAGTAAGTTTTAGACCAAGTGGCAAAAGAATCTTCACATTTATCATCAAAAATCCAAAGTTGATTTTTCATTGTCACCCTAATATGTATATGCAACTGTTTTTTTTTTTTTTTATTGTATAAACAACTGTGATGTACAAACACATTCTTAGCTACGTGCCTTTAGTTTTATAATTAAGTTGTGAATTTTTTATTCGAACTGAGTGATATTTAATCAAAGAAATTTTTAATTTTTCAGGCTTAAGTTCGTTTTCTCGATTTTTTTTTGTCGATTTTTCTCTTCACATCATATATGGGGAAGGAAATCTTATAAGATTTCATTTTATGCAAGTTCTCATCGAGTCACTATCACAAAATATTTGTGCCACGTAAAGAAAATACAACGTCCAAAAACAATAGGCATTTTGGTAGAGTAAAATGTTACCTTTGCGTCAAAATATGAATTCCAACTTATGTATGCTAAGAATATTTCTTAAATTAGAAAAAATTGACACAAACCGATCGATGAAATTGGCCATTACCGCCGATTTTGTAAATTTGAGCCGCTGCCAAGCACATGGTTTGTTACTGCTTTTAAATATGTATAGTTCATGTGTTAACGAATCATTGTTTTTTTTTTCAATACCTTAATGTGATATAGAATTTTTCTTTGCGTATTTTTATTTTTTAAATATAAATAATCTTTTTGTTAATATTTGTTGATATATATATATATATATATATACGATAAAGTTCTTAATGTAATAATCGGAGAAAAATTAGACAAAGTTAATATTTTAAGTAAGAAACGAAAATTTAATATCCAACATCACATAGATTTTAACTACACGGCTAAATAGAACAAACGTTGTTTTATGTGGGTGAAAGCCACTACTAACATCGTCAGTATTTATGTGCATAATGCTTCCACTACTTGTTAAGTAGCTCTGTTGAACTTGACTACACATCCCATTTATACACATTTCGAATGAAAATGGAATACGAGACTTCTCAATACTAAATTTGTAGCTTAATTTTTCATCCCATATTTCACTTTCAAATGTAGCCAGTAAATTATATTTTACAATGCCCATTCTCGTGATTTTTTTTTGTTCTACTTAAGTCAAACTTTTATGATTTTATTTTGATACTTAATAATTAGCACAAGCCATTCCTTAATTTGTAGCATACGCATTTCTTTTTCATCAAAAAATGTGTTGCTTATCGTGTTTTTACTGTTTTACAATAAAATTATTTAATTAGAAATTTCGAAAAAAAAAAATAATAATATTTCGAGTTTATCAACATTCGACATCACTGTCAATACAGTGCAATTTTGCACAAAAAAATCATATGATATCGAACCATATAAATTACATATTTTCGTTTTTCCAACTACAATCTCATTCTTTAAAAATACGTGAAATTTGTCTTGTTTTAGACTTTGACCAACGCCGCACCAGCAATCCCCAACAATTTGGAGACAGTCAACAATTGTTTTTAGGCAATATACCACATCACGCTTCAGAGGATGAACTTAAAGCTCTATTTAGCCGTTTTGGTCAAGTTGTTGATTTAAGAATTCTATCAAAAGGCAATGCTAAATTACCACCCGGCTCTAGAAATCCTCTTAATTATGGTTTTATCACCTATAACGATGCCGAAGCAGTACAAAACTGTTTGGCCAATTGTGTAAGTATATAAGTACATATGTATGTTATTTATGTAACATTCATCAAAAAATAAGTCGTATTTTATGAAACAATATGTTTTTGTAAATCTCTTTTAAGCCTCTGTATTTCCCGGATTCACCAGATGGACAAAAATTGAATGTTGAAGAGAAAAAACCAAGAACTCGTCCTAACGATATGCCTCCGCGTCAAAGTATGGGAGGCGGTGGTGGCAGCGGCACTGGTATGAGTAATATGAATAATAACCAACGTAGCATGACTGGAGGACAACCACCGCGATCATTATCAAACTCTGGCAGTGGTAGTATGATGCGTGGAAATAGTGTGGGTAACAATGCTAACAGTATGTCACGCGGTGGATCTAGTGGTGGTGCCTCTGGTGGTCCCCCACGTATGGGTGGTGCTTTTAATCGTAACGATAATCGTCCATCAAATGGTGGTAATAGTGGAGGTGGTTCACAAGTTCGTGGAGGTAATTCACAGTCACAAGGTAGCAGCTATGGTGTGCGACGCTAACCATTAATATTCTTCTATCATCCACAAACACCTCCAACACCACAACCATCATTACCACCTACACAACAACAAACAGTTCCGGCGGCAACATCAACAACAAATGTAGTAGCTCGTCCATCGCTCAATTGCTTCGCTAACACTACAACAATTGTAGCTAACACAGCTACTCAATAAAAGAAAATCAAAACAATGACCCAAACTAAAATTCAAAATACAAAAAAAGATGAAAAAACACAGCTGAAAAAGCTACAGCAGCGTAATTAAATGTAATCTTTATAAGATGTCTCATGCCCGCGTAAGCTCCCATTTTAGCTTTTCTATTTTTATTTAAACATACTTTATTAACATTTATTTGTAATATAGTGATTTTTGCAATATTTCTGATAAATGTTGTAAAACAAGGTATTCTCTTTTTCTATATGTACATTTCTTTGCCCAAGCTGCCTTCTTATGTAAAAAGCTGTAGCTGAAAGCTGTTGTTTTAATGAATTCAAGAAAGCAATCTTGTAGTTTTTCAATTTAACGGAAAAAAATAACGTTTCATAGTATTTATTTTTAACAAATTTTTATAACAATTATAAAATTATAAACTCAAAAATATATGTGTAAACAAATTATAGATGTATTAGTTCTTTTTTTTACACGGATTGAAAAACTACAAGTATGTATGCGGTTTTAACTAAAAGCTCAGATTTTGAAGTTGTAATTTTTCATTCATTCCGCCTTTTAAACGTTCTCCTTTTAATTTGTTGGTTTTCTTCATTTTGTGAGATCATGGTTATATTCAGTTTGGAGAAAGGGAATTTTAAACGCTTCTAAATTATTGTTGAATTAATTTTATTAAAAAAAAAACTTTTTTATTTTATTCTTATTGCATATTATTTTTTAATTCCTTAATATTGTTTTCACTTTCCATACCAAACAAGACTAAATAAAAGCTTTTAAAAGCTGTCATAAAAATAAAAACACATAAAATACACACGGCCAATGTGCATTTACTTAGAAGGTACTGTTAATAGCACAGCTGATTTCTTACATTTTGCTTGCTCCTGTCAAAATTGTACCAAGTTGTTGTTGTGAGAAAAATAGTATTAAATCAAATCAAAATGCTCATATAATATTTTGACAGGCGCAAATAGAAACAACATTAAAACACCATGTTGTTTTTGTAATGTTCTATTTGGTTTTATATTAACACTACCCTTGTAAGTAGATGTACCTTGCACACGGCGGCGCCTTATAAAATATATATACTTCACTTCTCTCTACTAGTCTCTCTCTCTCTCTGTGCGTTCTGGCTAACGAATCCACAAGAACAAATGTGATTCATATAGGTCCGCAGTGATGCATTTCCGAACAGGCCCATACTTTTGATGTTCCCATTTGTACTCTTGATCGAAAAATTGTCTATTTTCACATGATCATCTTAGCCGGTATAAAATAATGCTTTAAATTAAATAAATGGAAAACAATTTAAACTATATAAACTTACTTTATTTTAATATTACTTTATTACATTACGAATAAAATATTTTAGTTTTATTTGAAAGCACAATAATTAACTCAGTTATTCACAAAAATCTATTTTCTTGTTTTTAGAATACAACTTTAAATTCTTGAAATAATAAAAACGGGAACATCAAATTTAAATTTCGTGTGAAATTTTGATTTCATATAATTTCAAAAGGTTTCGGAAGCTAAAACACATACATACATACAACGTTCATTCTTACATACAATCATATGTACGTTGAACATTTTAAGCTTTCATTTTATGCGTTTTTATGAAACAAAAATTTAGCTTCTTTTTAAACAAAAAACTTTTTTATTGTCTTCTTATTTTTATTAAATGATATTGAAATGAAATTTTTTTATTGAAAATTTTTTGTAATTTATATATAAAAAAACAAACAAAAATACACAAAATATGATGTAATTAAAATAAAAAAAAGATTTTTTTAATTTTAATAAAAAAAAAAAATATTTATACATACATACATACATATGCATACATATATTTTTTTATAAAACAAATTCACCTTATTTAAAAAACCGATCCGATTAACTTTTTATTAATAATGCATTTGCAGCATTATTGGCTGCGACCAAACTTTAGACGGCAGTCAAAACTTCATTCAACTTTGGTAAAAAATTGATAACTAAACGTTAAAATAATCAACCTACAGTTGCAGAAACTGACAAGATTAAACTTATTTTATTTCTCACTTCCTAAGCATTAAAGCATACTCTCATACATATATACATATTTACAAATTTAATGTACCCAGTGGCGGAAAGAAACACTAAGCAGGGCTTCTGGCAGACACAGCCTTCATGCCCCATTCCATACTCATATATTACAAACGATGTCCTAGCCAAACAAGGCCGTCTAAGTTCCCTTCTTACACAGGCCTGGTAGAAGGCCTGCCTTAGTAGGGCTGAGTGAAGGTCTTCTTTATTAAATTTACTCTAGACCCGCGGTGCCCACAAGTTCCTTATGGAAGAGCAAACACCAATACATTTAAAGAAAAACAAATTTTTATTCAAAATTTTTTGTTGTAAAAACAAATACATGCAAAGAAAACACAAAAAATATATTTCATATATATATTTCATATCATACGTTAAACAAAAACAAAATGTACATTGATGGTCGCTGCCGTCAATGTTTACCAGCAAAGCATACGAAAGTGTTGTTGCTTTGCTCTTGCGTGTATACATTGAAGAACGACAAAAAAAACTAATAAGACAAAGTTGTTTGTGTATTTCGCATTGAGGTTGCTGAGTGCTGTATGAGTATATTAAAACACACAGCCTATAGCTAAGAGTATTACAAAAACAAATGAGCATGAAGAGCATAGGGCCTGGGCACCAATGCTCTAGACCTTTTACAAAGTTATTTTTAATAGGTTTCCTGTGCCCATACAAAGATACATTTTTTAATTTAATAGTTAATTTGTGGTATGTATGTATGTATGTATGTATGTACATATGTACTATATTAACAAAAAACATATAAAAAATAGGTTTCACAGCAAATGTCAATTCTGCAATCAGTCATCAGTATTGTTTGAAATTCTACAGAAAGTTATGATATTTTTTAAACAAAGTATTAGTCGCGGTCACGATAGCACTGATAAGTCATTATTCCAGTATTTAATAAAAAGATCCTAAAATCAATTCAGACTTATTATGTCAGTGCAAGAGATGAAGACGGGTCTGTCAAGGCCTTTAAAGCTAGGCTGTCAAAAAATAATAAACTCAGATTCATTGGCGTCATTATGAATAAGGATATATACTACATATTAGGAGCCGCAGAACAAAACGTAAATTTTCGCATTTTTTGACAAATTGCTTATAGCTAGCACAATTTTTTACTAAGAAAATGGACCCAAAAAAATTGTGCATGTCAAACCGTATTTTTTAATTTTTTAGTTGCTATTTTCGATTTAATGAAATATGCAATCCATATGTCAATAAAACTACAATCAAAAGCGGAAATCACTCTTGGTTGCAAACTGCTCTTGCATCCGTTGCAAATCTTGCAGGTCTAGCTTATTTACACATTTTGTAATTGCATTGCTGCAAACTGATGAAAATAAGCTAGACCTGCAAGATCTGCAATGATTACAATACTAAGAGTGCTTTCCCCTTAAGTAAACTTTAACAGATGGCAAACCAATATAAACTCCACTTTTTTGTTCTCTTTTTCGTATTTCATTTTAAAACATTTCTTAATATTCTCAATTTGTTTGACGTTAATTCATAATTACTAAACCATAAGTATTGTTTGATGACTGAGTGTTTTTAAAAAATATTTAATAGTATGTATAATTAAACATGGAAGTTGCCGTAAAAAATTTAAATGTAGGACACGTAATAAGCAAAAATGTGTAAATATTCAAAAAGAGTAAATATTTCGAGTTTTAAGTAAATAAAAAAATATATACATATTTAAAATTAATAATTTTTAAAAACATAAATTCTTGAGTATTTGCTCGAATAAATTACATAGTTTTTAAAATTAATAATTTTGTTTATATTGGATCAGGTTTAAAAACAATCGGTCAAAATACTATTCTAAAAAAAACAGACCCAAAGGTGTTTTTTTTTATATTTTTTTAACAAAACGTACTTTTCCAATATTAAAGTGGCTTGATATCAAACATCCTTAATGATTTGTGTTGACTTCTGGCACTTTGATGCATGTATTGATAAGTAAAAAACCTGTTACCATTTCCAGGTACATGCAATTTTTTAAGGTAACGAAATAAATAAACATCAATTACCTCATATGTAAGTAGATATTTTGTAAGACAGTTGACTTCATCATTTTTCGAAATTGGTAAAAAAATTGCTACTATATCACACATAAACTAGAATCATCCCCACATTATTTTGTGTTATAAATAAAGTTCGGAAAATAAAATATATTTTTTAGGTTAGGGGAGACCGGGTGCTACTGCATACTGAGTCCAGGATAAGGTCACTTTGTGGTATCTTTATTTCTTTTGAAAAATTTAAAAACGATAATAAAACAAATTATACAAACATTTTGAATTAATATTTTGCTAAAACCCAACAACATACGACATTTTTAGTTAACGTTTTGTAATAATTCAAAACGAAGTTCTAAGTCGATTAAGGATGTAAACCAAACATCAGTTTGGTTGGCAGTTGCGGAAAGCAATACTTCGGATAGGAGTTCGTAACTCCGAGTACTAGTTGTCAATTTAGTTTCTACTTGGTGTTTTTAAATGATTGCGAACATTCAATTAATTATTCAACTTCTTGTTAAACTTATTGCGAATTATTGGGTAGTTAAATCATTTTTATAAAAAACAATATACCATTTAATACTAATGCTCTATTAATAACCAGCAAAAAATGACATGACAAAAAAGCAAATGAATCATGGGTTCAAGTGATGAACTGGTTCGATTTAGTTGAAACAAGTTGGCTCGGTAGTAAACCAGTGCATGTACCCTGATTTTAAATTCGTGTTGATTTTTATCATTTCAACGTTAGCTGTGATTTCAACAATAGCGAATTTATTCGATTTTGGAAAAGCGTTAAATATGAATTTACTTCTTGTAATGATTAAGAAGGCGTGAAGATGGCACTCTTTGAACCACTTCATTAATTTTTTTGTTGGGATATGTTTTATTTTGAGTTGGGTTGGCAAACTAAATTTGTTTTCAGGTTTTCTTACAGTTTGGTTCCATATTTTTTATTTTTAAAATCCGACGGTCAATTTGCCCTCACGAATTATATCGCATAACTTCAACGTTAGCATCGGTTTTTTAATCTGTTTTATTGAAGTCAGTTTTTTTGCCAGAATTATTTACATATCGTTATGATATAAAAAACCCCTATTTAAAAAATATTAGTTAGGGAATTTTTATATTAAGGTAACGATATTTACATACATTTGTATGTATGTATGTATACGTTTTTAATAATTATGTATATCGTATATATAGTATTAATTTATTAACTGCGTATTGTCTTCTATTGTTTAGTTATCAAAACGCATATTATTTTATTTATTTGCATTTATTGTCTTCCAAAGGTTGGCTAATTGTATAAAGGTTTTAATATAATAAAAGGATTCATATCGAACAAAAATAGTTTGTTGTGCTGTTTGCATAGGTTTCTTTTTTAACTATTTTATCCTTATGTTTTTGTAATTCCCTTTATTGTTTGATAGTTTGTCTACAAGCAATACGTTTCAAACATGATTAAAGATATACTGATGAGTTGGAATTATTAACAAATTTAAATAAAATCACTATTTATGTTGTGCAAAAAGCTCTTATCAATCAATATGGGCAAATCCTGCGTTACGAACGCTACATTCGTACGCGTTTTCGGATTGAAATACAACAATTTTTTGGTCTTTCAAAAGACATACCTTCAAGTTATACACAGTGTTTAGTGTGATTTGAGTGTACTTTCGAATGTCATCAAAATATTTTTTTTAACAGTTATAAGTTGCGAAAAATTTGATCTCAAAGTATTGTTACGCACGCTACAAAAAATGGAAGTGGCTTTGAAGGTTGCGGTATGTTTTCGTAATTTTTAGCAAATTTTGCATAATAAATCAGGAAAATTAAATACCTAAAAGAAAGATGTATATAAGAGAATTCTAAAATAACTTATATACAGCCAAAGATATTGTAGTTTTTTATCAATGGCCGTGAACCCAACGTTACGCACGCTACATTTTTTCCAGTAGTATATAAATAAATCATTTTTACATATTCCTCAACCGTATTTTTTGTTTGAGCTACCTCCTCCTCTTTCAAATATCGAAATACATTTGTTTTATTTATAAAATTATATATCTAGTCTAATATTCCATAAAAAAAACATGAAAAATAAGTTGGATAAATTTAAACAAAATTTGGTTGGTGGACTGTTTCTGGGATTTGCCCATATGTACATATATGGAGAAAATAATATTTCATTTATAATAGTTTTTGTGCATCACTTTTACTATAATACTTTTTTACAAAAAAAAAATATAAGAAGTTTCTTAGTTTTATTTGAAAAAACATATACATATGTATATGTATGTTTGTAAAATATTTATTTTATTTTGCACTGAAAAAGTGTTTTACTGCAAGTTTACGGATTCTCGAAAAAGTTTTATAAAATTATGTTATTAAGTTTATAATTTATAAGATCATGTATGTATATCACTTTTTTTCCTTCAGATAACCAAGCTTTGTTTGATAAAGTTGTTTGAGCATAATTTTGGACCTATGTATTTTATGAAAGTAATTTTTTTTAATTTTGTTCTGTGTATAATGTTTTGAAAAAAACTTGCTTTCCATGGCCACTTTTAATACTTTTATGTCCAAAAGCTTTATTAAGTCTTTTCATTTGCAATTTCAGAACAATATTACGCTGCAGTTGTACAATAAAGTATCTGAAAATCTATTTAATTTAACTTCAATACTACACAAAATAATTTATTGCATGCATAAAAGTCTAATGCCCTAATTCATAAACGATTATTAAAGTTATTGTGGTGTTAATTTACGAATTTTCTATGGGAAAACCGGTTTTCATGTGTACTTTAACTTTATAAATCGCTTATGAATTACGGGGTTTGTCTTTAAAATCCATAATTAATTACAAGAATGTGTCGTTTTTGATATAATAAATGAGCTAAAACGAGTGCAACAAAAAAATTATATTTTGAGCAGGGCAAAACCGGTAAAAGATAGTAAAACATGAGTTCTTGGCCGTTGACTCAAAATCGACAAATTCTGTGTTATGACTCAATTGCGTTGTGCTATCGATATGTGGTTATAACTTTGGATTAGACTAAGACATGCTCCAGATGGTGGTATTAAGCAGTTCTTTTTCTTTAATTAATTTAATTATTTGGTTTTTTTTTTGAGATATGCAGAAACGTATTTTTTTATTTAATCAGCTTCTATTTTACAAAATTTAACGTATTTTCTGGTTTAGATGTATCAATGGAAAAAATCAATGATTTTTCTTATAATTTGTTCTAAAAGTTTTCGTAGGTAAATAATTCTTTTGCTAAAATATTTTCACTATTTCAATAATTTTCCTTTTCGAAGTTCAAGCTACCACCACTCAAAAAAGTAGTTCATTAAACTAATACTAAAAAACCATTTAAGTTAAGCTAAAATAAAAATCTACTATAAATTAAAAAAGAAAATTAAATATACATACTTACATGCATAATATATTAACATAAATATTTTTTTTATTGAAATTAACATAAACTAGTTTTAGTTTAATAAAAGTTAAAGTGTTAATTATAAAATTAAAAACGAAATGAAAAAAATGAATGGCGCTTTCTTTTCTCCAAAAAAAAAAAAAAAAAAAATTTTTACTTTTTATAAAATCTATCAATTTTAAATTCGGTTAAAGCAAAAATTTACAGCCTGTTCGCCGATATCGAAGAAGTTCTTTCTTTCGAAGAATTACGTTTAAAACAAAAACAAAGTTTGTTTTTGTTTCAAATGTAATTGTTGTATTTGTGTAATTGTAAAGGCAGTTATTGTCGTAAGGGATAAGAAAAGAATTGCTCATGAATTGACTTCTTCGAAAAAAATTTTCATTGCAAAGAGCAAAATGTATAAGGTTTTTTTTGTAGAACAGAAAACGCCATAAGTGACCAGCAGGTTGATTCATAAAATTTAATATTTGTAACAAATAACGAAAAAAAAAAAAATAATATGAAAAACAAGAATTTAAAGTTCAAAACTAAGAAAAAATTCATAAAAATATTATGTGCTAAGAAATTAAAAAAAATATATGTATACATAATAATAAGATCTTTAGCATGTCGTGAGGTATAGAATTCATATGACTTTAGGTTAAAATTTTGTACATGTAATTAAAAAAAAAATACTTTCTTGTATTTAATTCGCTGTTATTTTTTTGTTGTTCTTTCTTTAAAATAATAACTCTTACAAAATTTTCATTTAAAATATTTGTTTATTGAAAATTAATATCTGAGGCCGTTTCACACTACATATATTATTCAAGTCTTAAGTATTTTGACGAAAATGCTACTTATTGTTTAAAAATTAAAAAAAAAACAATCACGGGTCAGTTTTTCATTTTCCCCAAAATACTTAACGACATGTATTATAGTGCGAAACTCCCTTAACATACACATACATACATACTTATTTAAATAAATTCAACAACAATTCGAAATAAAATAAATATAAATTAAATATTTATGGAAAAATCAGGTGATAACGAAATACATATTTATTTTTAAAACCAAACCGTGAATGTACAGCAAATGTGGTGTAACTTACAATAAACATTTTAATGTAAAAAGTTATACACACCCTGCTTGTTAACAGAATCCAAACCAATTTGGTTTGGCGCTATTTCCTCCAGAATTTGAAAATTGGAATTGAAGTTCAGGAACTCTGCAATATTAACTTTTGATTCAAAAACTTTCTTAAATACTCCTTTGAAACTTTATTCGTGTCCATGAAGTTAGCAAACATGACGAAATTAAACTGGATTTTTTTGAGTTTTCAATATGCTATGAAATCAGAAAATATCGTAGAATAAAGTCATGGGTATCGATTACAATCTCCAGTGATATTCAATTCGTTAAACTTCAGTTCAATTTCACCACTTATGATAACTTTATTTCAAAATTTTCATTATACATACTGCTGTAAAAAGTTAGGGTGGTGTTGGCTGAAGTGGTTAGCGTGTTGACTACTATTCGTAAGCAAACAATGACTTGGGGCCTGTGTTCTAACCGTGGCCACTGTAAGTCAATCAACATCATTAATTTCTCTAATATGCATTAGTGTGGCATTACATTAATTGTTGTCGGACTATTTAAGTGATGAAGGCATAGCACTGGTCACTAAAAACTGTTCAGACAACGATGCACTTACAAGCTAATGTACACAACATCGCCCTCTTTCGTCGGTTAGCAGAAACATCGGCGAAATAAAATGCCTGCTAATACAGCTTAACAAATTTAATGCGCCTACTTAACATCAGAGGCGCCTCAACACTGCTACAAAAATTAACATAACTCGCAAAGCAGAGTTGTAAAAAAGTTAAGACTTCTAAATTTTCAACATCTATCTTCTCTACCCTAACCCTCTCTCTGAGTTCCGGCACAATGCACTGCATACGTAGGGGTCCTATACATATGAAATGCCTTTACCAATTGTTCCTTTCAAATATTGCATTATCGATTTTAGAGCTGTAAATGCAGGTTTCCAGGGTGTGAGATAAACCGACACAATATGTTTGTTTACACCGTAACTTGTATCAAACTCGCATGGTTGCATTCGAATGCTCGCTCGCTATCGACTGTTATCATTTGAGATTTCGATACACTTTATTAGATATCGAATAAGAGAATCCCAAAAGTGCAAAAACTCGCACGTTCTAGTATGAACTCGCTCGTAAGCGAATGCGAGAATTAGCCCCCAGGACTTGCATGTAAGGAACTTTTGGCATTTCTTCTTCACTCATACCTAAACGTTTTAACACATCAGATGTGTACTCGTATCTATATATTGCGATTGGTCAATCTGGATTTGTGTCCCTTTTAATGTTCATTCAAAGTACTGACGAAACTTCAACCGTGTTTGGCGTAGACGTATTTCGACTACAGGCGTATTTTCAGTCGAATTTAAAATTCAATGGTAGCATGTAAAATTTACGCCTAAGATATTTTTGCAAATGAATCAAAATGTAAAAGCAATACGCAAAATAATAATTTTCTTAAAAAACAAACGAAAATTATATTTCGTAACTATCATTTAAAAGTTAAAGTCTTATATGTAAATTCATATCATGTTAAGTCAGTAATCAATTCTCATTAGAGGAATGTTGGACTTCAAAAATGGAAGAGCTAAAATTTCAAATGTGAAAATCCACCGACACAGGTGGCTTCGCCTTTTGCGAAAATATGTTCTCTCAAACAGCACTGAATTACTAATTAAATGCGCATACAGAGTGATAAAACCGAAATCTGAAAGTATGTAAGTAAAATAGTTTAAAAATGGCCATGGCTCGGCATCATAATGTAACGTGCCGTTACTAAAATAATGTATCACTGTTGACATACTGGTGAACTGATAGGTACATACCATACATCTGTTAGGTAGGGTACAAATTACACACACGTCAACAACAATATAATTGCAACTCTCAATATGATGTTGAGATGTGTTATCAATCTGGGAACAAGTTTTGATACCGTATGACTGGTAGTTTCAAGTCCGCCACTTGAACTGTCACCCGAGAGCTTTATCAACTCTTGTTCCTTATATATAGTTGCATGCATTTAATGCTTGTTCGTAATTTTGAACGTAGTTAGCCGAACACATTCGATCTCCCGAATTTATAGTGTGTTCATGTAGTAGTTAAATCAGAACGTTATCGTATTTAGCCAAACACATTCGATCTCCCGAATATATCGTGTGTTCGTATTTTGAACCTAGATAGCCGCACGTTATCGTATTTAGCCGAACACATTCGATCTCCCGAATTTATCGTGTGTTCGTATTGTAGTTAACTGAGCACGTTATCGTATTTAGCCAAAGACATTCGATCTCCCGAATATATCGTGTGTTCGTAATTTTGAACGTAGTTAGCCGAACACATTCGATCTCCCGAATTTATCGTGTGTTCATGTTGTAGTTAACTGAGAACGTTATCGTATTTAGCCGAACACATTCGATCTCCCGAATTTATCGTGTGTTCGTATTGTAGTTAACTGAGCACGTCGTCGTATTTAGTCGAACACATTCGATCTCCCGAATTCATCGTGTGTTCGTATTTTGTAAATCGTAGATAGCTGAACACATTCGATTCGTCCTACACGAGGCGAAACTATTATTAGTTCGGTAAACTTTACCTTCGGGTAGTGAAGATCAAGGGATCGAATTTCAATTTATTGTTACTGACACAAAGGAAGAGATTTTTTCAAATTAAATTTGAAATATTATGTGGTTCTAAACCTTAAAAGAAGTATTCGTATTCGGCGAATACTGTTTCAAATATTCGTACTCGCGAATACTAAAAATTGATATTCGTAGCATTTTTAATCATTTAATTTTTTATTAACTAAAATGTTCAGTTTGGGTTTTTTTCATCCTCTGAAGACGAGGATGAGTGCAGTGGTTTTATTTGACACGATCAGGGGATACGACCCGTGGTCTTTTTATATCAAAAGCATTCTTATGTTCTATAATCGAATGCATGTCCAATATATTAACTGCTGCCTCCTCAACTGGTGATAAAATAAATTGCTTAAAAGTTCCCCCACCTGTTGCATGGCTTTCAGCTTTGTTGTGTGTGAGTTTTTTATTTAAATTTAAACTCTGCCCACACCTTCATCCATCTTTCACCTGAACGGAGGGAAGATCCAATGCAATTTAAGAATTCGGATATGGTATTCCACTCTTCTTTAATGTTAATTTTTTGGCAGCCTTTGTGAAACCCTTTTGCCAAATATGGTTTTTCCTCCATTAATTCCACCAGCTTTGAGAATCGTGTGGCAGTTGTGACCTTTATTCTATAATGTGTTTTGTTTTTTTGGAGACTTACACTTTATTTCCCTCCATTTTAATTAAAGCTTCACCTTAGTAACGTTTGTGTCGTGATAAAAATTATAAACCCCTGTTTTTAGCAATTTTGATAGGCAAAAACGGCAAATACGATACCGTTGGAACGGCGTTCTTGTAATAGATTTTTATACTGTGTTGTGTGTTTGTCGTTTTTTGCTAACCACGATACCATTTTTCAAAAACGGTGAGTTTTTGCAATGAAAACGCCAAACACGATAAGGGTGCATATCTTTAATTTTAGGGTTTCATTCCATACTTTCTGAAATTCCTTTGACCCTTGAATCGACTTTTGAAATTTGCAAACTATTTTTATTACCTTCAAAAATCTCCTGCTGTATATAGTATACTATGTGCATACATACATACATACATACATACATACATATAATGTTTCTTTTAATACTATGTTCACACGGACAGAAATTATAGAGGTTCGCGCTCTCATTCGCGGGCCAACCTTGATTGAACCTACATGTTTCGCCATACAAAATTTTGAGAGCGAACCTACTTGTTTCATTTTGAACCTTGTTGCGAACCCGTATAATTTACTATCATCTCTAATTTTGATAACAAATTATCGCTAGTTTATCTGAACTAGTTGTCCAAAAACATTTTAACAGAGAAAAACAATTGATAAGTGCTAAATTTTAATAAAAACATTGAACAAATAAAAAGCATATATTTATGTATATGTAAATAATTAAATAAAATGGAAAAACAATAAATAAATTAAATAACTAAGTACGAACCAATCTAGAATGTGTCGTGTGAACACTTAGGTTCGCCATCGTGGTTCATGGAGCGAACCTAGTGTTTCAGTTCTTCGTGTGAACATAGTATAACAATTCATTCCAATAAGAAAATGCGGCATCCATTTGATGTATGTATGTACGTACATATATATATATTAGTGATGTTACAAATATCGATTTTTTGTATTCGCGAATAGGAATATTTGAAACAATATTCGCCGAATACGAATATTATTTTTAAGGTTTAGACTCTAAACTTTAGAGCCACTTAATATTTAAAATTTAATTGGAAAAAACCCCTCCGTTTGTGTCAGTAATAATAAATTAAAAAAACATTGTCACACTACCTACAAGTATTTAACATTATTATGACATTGCGATGCCGAATTTGAAGACCTCTACTAAAAATGTTTAAATTATATTGCTTACATACTTTCAGATTTCGTTTTTCTTACTCTGCGCTTCTTAGTAATTCAGTGTCTTGTGGCAGAACATATTTTCGTAGAAGGCGCAGCTACCTGTGTCGGTGGACTTTCACATATTAAACCGATTATTTTTGGACCTTGATTTATCGTTGTCTGGAGTGCGTATTGATTTTGTGGACCACCTTAAGTGTTTGGGTATTATTCTTCATACTAAATTTTTTTTTCTAATGACATTGAGTGGTAAAATTACTGGTATTTTGGGTCGTTTTTATTTTTTAAACATTTTTTACCTCTAAGTGTTAGATCTCAAGTTTCATGGCTTTGTTGATGTCTCATATCTTGTATGGGTTTAAGGTTTTCACGGACACTAATTCTATGCATTTAAATATAATTAACCGTCTTATTAACGTGGTTCTTCGTTTGTCTATAAAGTTCATTTGCGTGAGGAGATCTCTTCTTTTTTCAGCGTTTTCTGTGTTTCACTTTTTCTAACTTAGTTATTTTTCGTAATCTTGTTCTTTTTTATAAGGTTTTAAAATGTTGCACCCCCACAACCTTTGTATAGGTCTTTTATTTTCTTGCGTTCTACGCTAATCATTTATGGCAAGGATCGCTCGTTGGTGGAACGTTTTGCCTCCTTATCTACGGATATTTTCTCATTCTAACAATGTTTTTCGTGTAAAACTTGCGATTTTATTCCACAAGTTAATAGCTCTGTTTCTTTACTTTTCTGGCAAATTGCGGTAAAATGAGCGTAAACTATAATTCCTCTCAATTAGAGACAAAAATGCACAAAAGTACGGGAACGCACAAAACCTAATTTTTAGCCCAAAAGTTTGTATGAAATTGCTGTGAAAGTAAAGAAAAAAAATTATGTGAGTCCGATCACAGGGGAGAAGTGTAAACATGTAGTAATGATACATTTTTTCAGCTGTTTACTAAAATGTAGAGCATGTAGTTATTTTACAGCAATGGTTTTCGAACTGTACAGCGCTAGCATAATTATATGTTAGTGAAAATTAGTAGCTCCTATTGCGCCATCTAGTGTTTATATTATTGCGCACTAGATGGTGTTAGTGTATTTTTATGCAGCTGTTAAGTTTCTCGGTACTTCTTGTTGTCCCTATGATTACACTAATACACTCATACGCAGCTTACACCGTGTTATCAAAATCTCACATCTCACCAAAAATTTGTGATTGTATTGTGAAAATCAATTTTACCCCCTAGCGTATAGATGATGTTTACACATCAAAAAAAAATAAATACTGATTTTGATTATTATTTCACTTTTTAAGAGATTTTAGTTAGTACACACATACATATGCATGTTTGTACCTCCAAACATACATATTTTGCTTTGCATTTTACAAAAGTAACAATTACTTCATCATTATTCTTGTTAGGTAATTTCTTATTTGTTATTGTTTATTTTATTGTTTATTTACTTGCACAAACTAGCCCGAAGAAAAAGTACGGGCAGTTTTAGAGTACGGGAACGCTTTTCATGCAAATTGAGATCCCGCGGAATCCCAATGTTGAGTAAAGAAACAGACCTAATATTTGCATTGTCTTTTAGCTTGTTTTTACCACTGAATGGGACATTATACTCTATTTTGAAATTCTTTTAAAAGTTTCTCAGCTGGGGAGCTGGTAAGTATTGTTTGTAAGTTTTAAACTTGAGTCAAATAGTTTTATTTATTTTTTTTATTTAGGACCAGCACTCAGGAGATGTAAAGCATTGTGCCGGAAGTAGGGAAATAGGTTTTGGGAAGGAGAATAAAGGGAGTAATGTTTGTGGACATTCCATTTGAACTCTAACACACTGAAAGTGGCTGGACAGACTTCTGCTGGGAGTTTATTCCACATACGAACAGTTCGGCTAAAGTACGAATTCTCTCTGTAATGCGTAGTGCGGTTCAGTGGCATATCGATAACAAAGGCATGTGCTCTTAATGAAGAGCGTGTTGTACGTGAAAAGTGATGGGTTTCGGAAACAAGTTCCCTGATTTCATTAGAACACATTCCGTTGTAGTAGCGATAGAACATTGAAACACACCCAACATTGCGTCGATGGTCCAGTGAGTCTATAGAGTTGTCTACCCTAATGTCACCGATAAGCTTCTTCGCTATATTTTGTACGCGATCGAGTAACTTCAAAATATATTTTGAAGCACCGGCCCATACATGAAAGTTGTATTCCATTTTAGGTCGGATAAAGATGGTATAAATATTAAGGAGATCAGATGGAGTGAAGTTTGTCCTGTACCGTATTAAAAAACCGAGGCACTTGTATGCTTCTTTTGAGACATGGAGTATGTGATCATTCCATCGAACATCACAATGAATTTTCATGCCAAGAACATCAAGAGCTTCTGATTCCTCAATACGTACACCCTTTATATCTACAGGTGGAGCAGCATGTCCGGTCATACGTCTGTGCGTGAGGTCTTTCGTGCATTAAAATTGACCCTATTAGCATGACCGCAATTTGAAATTGTCAGGAGATCGCGATTTAGTGTATCATTCATATTTTGCCGCATTGCCCGGACCACAGACGGGTTTGGCCTGTTACTGAATGAATACGAATGAACTAATGGCTCGATTATGGATTGCAACCAAACTTCAGTTGGTGACCGATAAGAAAACAAATTTATTTCTTTTATTGAATAAATGAGAAGTTAATATCGTTTAAAATATTTTTATTATCTTACAATACATGTAAAAATCCGTTCTGGCAATACTGTATGTTAATGAAATCAACAGCATACTTTAGGGGTTAACATACATTGGGCGATTCAAATACTTAAAAAAAAAAACAAAAGACTTAAGAAACAAGCTTAGTGTTAGGTTTTTTCGTTACGGAATTTCTTGATTCGGTCGCCGCGCTCACAGTCCGCGATAAAAGCTATGCAATAGCTTAAAAATATTAAAATGTTTTTTGTATTTTATGATCTAAAATTCTTGTCTACGGTATTTTTATGATAAAACTTACCGTTTTGCTGAAAATCAGAAAAAAAATCGTTTTTTTTTTTACCTTTGATCTTGAATAAAATTTTTTCCATACTCCGGAATGGAGGGGAATTTCAAAATTTTATTTATAATTATATTTTGAACTTACTGATTTTCAGCTTGTTTTAAATTTCTGTATCACCGAATGTCCAGATTGACCGGACTATATTGTACATTAGTGGGACATTATTGTATTAATTGTTGTCGGACTATTTAAGTGATGAAGGTCACTATAAAACTGTTCAGACAGCGATTGATGCTGTTCCAAGCATCTTTCGTCGGTTAGCAGAAGCATCGCGAAAAAAAATGCCTACTAATACAGCTTAACAAATTGAATGCGTCTACTTAACACCAGAGGCGTCTCAAAACTGCTATAAAAATTAACATAACGCGCAAAGTAGAGTTGTAAGAGAATTAAGCCTTCTAAATTTTCAACATCTATCTATCTACTCTATCCCTCTCCCTGAGCTCTGGCACAATGCATTGCGTAAGTAGGGGTAATTCCCTGAGTGCCCTAGAGGCTTATCTATAAGCACCCACGTATCTTTAGCAATAAACGAATTCATTTCTTTCATTACAATTTCGGAAGACGTTGCAATATTTAAGGGATCATCGGACACAAAACTCATCGCACGAAAAATTCTGGATAAGTTGAATTTTGTTCGCTAACCTTTCAGATCAACGCATAATAGTTGTTGATTGTAAATTTTGTAACTCATGAGCATTTGGTATTTACTCTTCATCAACAGCATCTAACGGTTCTGTTAACGGAAAATACCATTCCACTGAGTCATCATATATGCTCAAATCTGCATTACTATTCTAATCATCAATTTAAATTGATTAGTACCTGAATTGACATTTTTATCTTGCATTAATTCTGGATAGTAAAACTATTCCTTCTTCTCCGTAAACGAGTTCGTTTGTTTTAAAAATGTAATATCTCGACTTATTATTATTTGATTTTGGACTGAATAATCTTTATGATTTACTTTTAGCACTGTATTATATTATTCTTGAAATCTGCTATTTTCAACGCATAATATTTTTTTTTGGCGTTCAAAAATATATTTTTCTTGAATCCAAGAATATTTCGAGTAATTTTTTGAGTTGCTAGTTGTTGATGCAAAGAAATAAATTTTTAAATATGTATTACTTATTTTAAGATCGGCATGTTTGTCATAATAGTCGAAGTTGTGTTTGGTTGGAATGACATATATTTTGTTGTTTGATATTTTTTATAGTGGCATATTATTTGAAATAATTATTTTGTGTGTTTTTTTTTATTTTTGTGTGGAATTTTTTGCTGAACAATATATTACAGAGAGTTTATTTTCATTTTGTGTGAAAAATTTTACTATGCAGATATTGCTGGTGTGTAAGGAACTTAATATTTTATTTAGTTGTCAAGTATAACATTTTTTAAGAAAACGTTAAACGTATTTGTTATCAGGAAAATATTTTTAGTTTCTTTACTATTAAAAATGGAAACGGATCATATTTTCTCAGTAGTCGGTAGTATAATAAATAAATATAAAAAACTAATTTTAAACCCTGAATATACCAGCCTCTTTTAAAATTAAAGAACATTTTTTATTCAAATACTCGCCTCCATTATCAGTACATAAGATTTTGATTTTCAGCCATATTTTTGTTTTAAATTCCACAAAAGACTTAAGAACTTCGGACTAGTTTTTCTGTGAATATGCAAAAACTTGATTTTTCAAACGTTACCAGAAAATTTAATCCAGAAAAAGATTTGGAAGTTACTGGTCCAATAACGCCTTTGTTAGGTCCTATAGTTTGCCTCCCAGGTATGAAACGAATTAAAAACTTAAAATTCTTTTTTTGCAAAATTTTGGTTTAGGTGCGATTTATTCTTTAAAAATGCCGAAGTTGACATGTTTGGAAATGTGTAAGTATGTATGGTTCATTCGATGGCCGTACAAATTGCAGGTATACCATAATTTTTTTTATATTCCTACTATTAAAAAAATCAAGTTACCGATGTCTCTTGAAAATCTAAGACTTTTTCGATCTTAACTTTTTGAGATCACGGAAATCTATTCTGGCTACTTTTACGATGATGTATGCGCAAAACCTCTCAAAGCTTAACATTCCTATCGACTGATAGGAATAAAATTTACGGAATTCTAAAGGCATTGAACTCACACATATTTTGTGAGATAATAAAGCTTTCGAAGTGTATTTTTAAATTAAATTTTAATCAACTACACCGATCAAATTGAATATCTAATAAACTTTTACACTCCAAAATAGAAAACAACGTCGTAAGCAGATTTGATTGAAATCGATTGATTTGTTCGTGAGATTGTTGACAAAAAAAAAAATTATTACATCTTTTGGACTTCAAGGCTGCTTGACGTTTACCTCCTCAATACCAGCGAGGTCCAAGAAACCTCGCCTCAATTCACGGTCGCTGGCTGGGTCCAGGCCGTGTAAAGCTGGTTTCCAGTAGGGACGAGCAGTCGGTCACCAAGCTTAAGCTGGTGATTGAGTCTCTTGGTGAAGTGTGGCCTGGCGCGAGGTTGGAACTGGTCCCGGTAAACGAAATTCCTCGTAGACCGAGAGCAGTTGCGACTATTCCGGCAGAACCGCATGATCCAGAGGCTATCCTGGGCATCTTCCGTCGTGCAAACCCTGATCTACCAACCAGCGATTGGAAGGTGGTCAAGGTTTTTGGGACGGAAAGTGCGCGTAAGAAGGTGATCGTTCTCCTGAACAAGGAGACGTTGCCTCTACTTCGGGACAGACAGGGCCTGGTTTTCTACGGTTTCATGGGAATCAGGCTCAGTGTATACCGCGGTGATGGTGAACGCGATCCCTACAACCCTAGCGGCCAAGCGAAAGAGCCGACATTAAAAACAGCTGATAAGCCAGCCAGTACGGAGGTCATAGTGGAATCCGCGGATTCGGTCGTTTCAGGATGCTCACAATCAACAGCAGGTTTGGTTGGGTATCTCCTGGAAGGACTAATTTTCGGAGATGACGAAGACGCACTCCTGAACCCGAGTCAGGGAGATGCCGAGGAAAATGCCGACTATGACCCCGACGCGAACAATGGCGAAGGTGCTGCAGGTCAACCTGCACCACTCTAAGGCACCATCAGCTGCGTTAACCCTCCGCTTTCTGAAAAAGAGGAGGATATTGTACTAGTCCAAGAGCCGTGGACCAAAAACGGAAAAATACTTGGATTCAGTACCACTGGCTACAGGCTGCTGTATGCAACAAAAACAGGTAACCATGACAAAAACGTTCGATCCTGTAAATTAGCAAAAACTAATCTCAATATCTTCATTCTCTCCGATTTTAGTGATGAGGTCACTGTAACTGCAGCATGGGAGACAGGAGGATACACCATATGAATGCTCTCCTGCTCCATGCCACATGACCACGCGGACCAACCACCACACAATCTGGTCCACAAAATGGCACGCAATGCAAACTTGAAAGGCATACCCATCCTGTTGGGTGCGAATACAAATGCCCATCACCATATCTGGGGTAGCCCAAACACCAACGAAAAAGATGAGCGTCTTTTCGATTTCATTATTGTTAAAAATTTAGTAGTGTTAAATCGAGGTTCAGATCCAACTTTTGTGGTCTCAAACAGACAAGAGGTACTAGATATTACATTTGTTAGTGCGAGTCATGCTCATATAATTAGGGACTGGAGGGTCTCAGCAGACACCTCCTTTTCTGATCACTGCTATATTGAATTCAATATCAGCATAACAAACGGTAATACCAAACTTTTCCTAAACAGACGTAAAACGAACTGGGAGGAACACAAGAATATCCTCACGAACATAATTGCACATCCTCCAATCATAGAGGAAGATGCTGATATAGAATTAGCTGTAAGCAATCTAACCAATGCTTTTAAGGAAGCAACAAGAATCTCTTGCAAAACTTCCATACAACGCAAAAATAGCAAACCACCTTGGTGGTCTGCCAGCCTAGAGAAGTCCGCAGAAACTGCCGCATACTCTTTAATGGGGCTAAAAGAACAGGACACTGGGCTCTTTACAAAGCCTCATTAAATAAATTTAAAAATCAAGTTAGAAACAAAATGTAAGTCCTGGAAAGAATTTTGCAAAAATGTGGAATCCCTCTCCGACACTAACAGGCTGCGTAAAATTCTAGCCAAGCAACCGTCCGTACCTGGATTCATCCAGAAATCAGATGGAAACTGGATTTCAAACTCCTTCGAGTCCTTAGAAACCCTAATGGAAACTCACTTTCCAGGCTACTCTCCTTTTATGGAAGAACAAAACGATTACCCACCTGCCTGGCGCATGACGGCCGTAGAAATAACTACTGACAAACTTTCCATCCGTATAAATCACCCGGTCCGGATGGAACCATTCCCGCAGATCTACAACACAATTTAGACCGTGTGACACCTTGGCTGCTCACAATATACAGAGCATGTCTTACTTGGTCCCACATTCCGCAACAGTGGAGCAAATGCGAAGTAATTTTCATCCCAAAAAGGGGAAAAGTATCGCACTCGAAGGCGAAGGACTTCAGACCTATCAGCCTTACATCTTTTCTTTTAAAGACTTTAGAGAGACTGATCGGCGTTCACATTAGAACCATGACAATCGACAGTAATCTTTTATCAGCCAATCAACACGCCTACACCAAAGGCAAATCGGTTGAAACGACACTAGATTTGCTCGTAGGTCACATTAAAGGGTAACTTGAGCATAAGAATTACACTCTGGTGGCCTTTAACAATATCAATTCAGTTGCTATTATCCGAGCTCTCGCAGAGTTAGGAATAACCCAATCATTATGTCAATTCATTAAGAACCTGCTTCATGCCACACGGTGGTGGCTATCACCTCTGTTATGGAATGTGGCAATCAACGTTCTGCTAAAGAAACTGGAGTGCATGTGTGTCAATACTGTTGCATATGCAGATGATGTGGCAATATCGGGCTTCCATCTTGACACAATTACGCACAGGTTGGAGGATGCATTTAGCGAGGTCAGTAACTGGTGTTTACAGAATGGCCTCAGTGTCAATATAACCAAAACGGAACTATTGCTCTTCTCTAGAAGATACAAAATTCGCAACTTCATTTTACCCAAAGTAAATGGCACTACACTCGCCCAATCGGATAAGGCCCAATTTTTAGGCATTATCCTGGATATCATATTAACATGGAGAGACAATCTTCATGCTCGTGCAACAAAAGCCGTAGCGGCATTATATGTTTGCAGGAAAGCCATTGGTTCCTCCTGGGGTACAAGTCCTAAAGGGATCAATTGAATATTTGAAACGGTTATCAAACCAACACTTTTCTGCGGTATAGCAATCTAGTGGAAAGCACTAGACTTGGCAACAAAACGAAAGCGAATAGAGAAAACTCTTCGTTTAATGGCAATCATGATAACTGGTACCCTTAGAACTACGCCTACAAAGGCTCTTTTCGCTGTGCTGGGCTGGCTTCCGGCTTACGCACTGCGGTACGACTGAGTTCAACTGACGCATGAAATCATCGGCCATGGGGTCATGCTAGCATTGTAGAGACCATTGGAATTATCCCTGATCTCATTGACTATTGCATTCCAAAACCTTCCTTTAATACAGTATTTAACTACTCTTTATCGGAGGACATCCCCCTACAACGCATGGGGCCCTACGAGTGTTCACGGATGGCCCCAAACGGGGCTCCAGGGTTGGCGGGGGTGTCTACATTGAGGAATTCGGGATCAGGATTTCCTTCAGGCTACCGGACGAATGTAGAATCGTACAAGCTGAAATAACCGCCATCAAAAAGGCAAAAAATTGGCTGCGGTACTATCGGATAACAAACAGAGTTATTCAAATCATAACCGACAGCAAACCGGCAATAATTGCACTCTCGGATGTGTATACAAAATCCTTTCTTACCCTGGAATTTAGGAATTCACTTAATACAGTGGCGAATCATTCTAGTGTTATCCTTATATGGATACGGGGACACGGCGAAAACACAGGCAACATCATCGCTGACAATCTGGCCAGGAGAGGTACAGAGATAGAGGCTGTATACATTGACAACTTCTGTGGTCTTTCGCTCTCGGTCTGCTGGAAGAGAATTGATGAAGCTCTTATACAGATGGCACAAACCAGATGGTTTAATGAGCCAACCTGCACCATAGCAAGGACACTATGGCCTCGCCTAGAAGTCAACAGAACCAAAAATCTGTCGAAATTCCCCAAAACGCAATTGCGCGATCTTGTGGCCACAGTCACAGGGCACTGCACCTTCGGTACCCATTCCAGACGCATGGGTCTACCATATACTGCTCCAGCTGTAACGACGAGGAAGAAAGCATCGCCCACCTTCTATGCCTCTGCCCAGCTATGTAGGATCACCGCCTTCGCTTTCTAGGCAGAAGATCCTTCAGTACCCTCTCCGAGCTCTCAGATGCGGAACTCGGTAGCCTTAACTCCTTTATCGGGAGCAGTGGATGGTTCGTCCAATAGGGGGCTCGACATCCTGGCTGTTCTGCAAGGCAACTCCTTGCTTTGGTTTTTCCCACCTGTTTTCTGCTTTCTACTCTTCTCTTGCTCTTCCCACATCTACTCTTCTTCCGACTCTTCTAATCTCCTTTCCACCATCACTCGTCTTCACTACAGGTAGCACAATGGGACCATATCAGGACCCAAGAGAGCTGGAATCTAATCTTCCACTTACCAGCAGCCTGCTAACCTAACCTAACCTAATGTTATTTGATAAAAAGGATTTAAATTCTGCACAGTCCATTTGAAAGCCGACAGAAAATTTGACACAATGAACATACACTTTTCAGCGTTGGCAGGCAATTCCTGTCTTAGGTGATTATGAATTTATATTGTATTGAGTTTAAAATTTCGTTATTTTGAGAAAATAAAACTTTTAATTTTATAAACTAAAGAAGAACATTAGCCATCAAAAAGAAAGGACAAAAATGGACAATTCAATTAAAAAAAGGACAATTTATTTTGTTTAAATTTAAAAGGACGTTGTGTCAAAAAAGAGGACTGTCCTTTTTAAAAAAGGACGGATGGTCACCATAAGTATAGCGGACTATGAGTGTTTGTTGAATATTAGTAGTGAGGAATCAGATATTTATCAATATTTAAAAATGGAATAAAAAGGAATTATAACAATTGTTGTATTCTATTTCTGTTGAGAACTTGGTTAAATAGTTGATACTCTACCCAATTAGTATCCACTTTACATTAATTGTAAAAATGGGCAAACGAACGCTGATGAGAGGTGTAGCGGCCTTGAAATCGGTATACTGATACGTATGATTGTACATGCTAATGTTTTTCAGAATAAAAACTCTTACCCCCATATTCATATTTTAATATATTTTAAGAAAAATTTGTATTGAAATTTTTTACTAAAACACATTTGAAATCTATTTTATTTTTTATGAATACTACCATTAAGCTACGTTCACATTTATCAAATATTTCTGCAAAAAATCGTAACCACTAGCTTTGCTTAGGTATAGTTGAATTTGACATTGAACTTGGTTTTTATATTGCAAAATAAAATTATTTATTCTACAAAAAAGTATTTTTATACACTTTGGAAAAAATTCAAACTCATAATTGAAAATATGTATATTGGAATTAAAGAAAAAATTATTAGTTTCTTTCTTGCTCACGTTTTTTTCGACAAATATTTGATAAATGTGAACGTAGCTTTAGTATTTTGAATTTTCATTAATTCAATAATAATACTGAACTTAAGCCAAATAATAAAAATTTCTCATTTATACATTATGTAATATAAATAAGTTCAAAAAATACTTGCGTTTATGCGTAATAATAATATATGTACAATATATTCTGAATATAATAATGTTACGGGCCGATATCTCTTAGTATATTCGAGATATCAAAAAATGGATTAAGAATTTAAAAAGAGCGCGCATTAATTACATACATATATAGAATTAATGTATGAGTCATTTTTTTGTAAAATCTTCCTTGCGGCATTCCAGTAACCACCCGACGAATATTAGATTGATTGAAATGTTTAGATTGAAGTTATCTAATTATCTATATGGGTGCCTTTACTTGATCCGGCAGTTGAAGTTTTTGGGACTTCTTGTTCTATTCAATTCTAAAGTTCTTTAAATAAAATTTCAATTTCTGTTAGGCCCATTTCCAATATTTTCCAAAATAATATTAAGAAAAATAAAACCTAAAATGATTTATCTTTTTCAATCGCTCAACTGATAATCACTTTGTAATCATACAAACCGATCTGAAGAGAATCATTTTGGTGCTAGCTTGGTACCATAAAAAAGTAATCTGTAGAATTCTTTTGATTCCATCATTTTTTTTAATCGTTGCAAGTTTTTATCTTAAAAAAAAACAACACTTCGCGGGCGATAACACTCGCTTGCGACGTTTTTTGAATAAAACACAATGCATTTTTTTAAGATATTTATTTTTTTTTTAAATAGGCATATAGTAAAAATATATTTAAAAAATTTATATACAGACTAGAAAATACTGCAAATTGTAAATAAAACTTACCCATTACATACGAAAAGACCAGGACTGTTTTAAGCAATTCATACAGACATACAGCATTATTTCGTTTATGGGCAAATTATGCTTTTAACAGTACATTTTATTTTTGATACCTCTACCAAGCAGCGGCATCTGCCACGCATTACGTTCGTTAACGAGAAATATGTCATGTTAGAATTTGGATTGTTGCTTGAAAGAAAATATTGAAATAATTCAAGTTTTAAATAAAAAATCATATTTCAGATTCAAGTAATTGCAACAAATGTTCTATATAAATATGTATATAAATTGCTTCTAAAGTATAACGTATATGTAGTATATAAAGTATATATATATATGTATGTATATATAATAAAAAGATATTAGGAAAAAATGATTTAGGCATTAAACAAAAGTAAAGTTTATTAAGAGGATTTAAAAAAAAACACACACACACATACTGAAAGGAATGTTAAGTTTTTTGTTTTAAGAACAGGTGTGCGTAAAGCGTTGGTGTTATTGCATATAATAAATAAAAGGAACAAATATTACAGAATTCCTTTAAATTTATGAGCAGTAAGTAGTTAGTTAAATAATTGTTTAAAGCTATAATTATTTAACTTAAAAATATCGAGAGATCATAATTGTTTAATTAAAATAAATTTCAATGAAATAGAATATACGTTATACATTAAAATCTAAACCTGAGACGTTATTCTTTTACATAGTAATTAATTTACATAAAAAAAGAGTATTAAATTTCTACATTAAATAACAAACTGGTAATGATTTTTTCCCGCAATATTTATTGATTTAAAATCCGTAAAGAAAAGTTTTCAATAAAAACAGAGTTTGTATGTATAAAGTAAGTTATACTTCTTTTATAAACAAATGCATTGCTATAATTTAACTTCTGTTTATTAAATATTGCTCCCGATGGGTTAGGCACAATATAAAAATTTATTTTATCGCTGTAAAAAGTAGCCAACATTGTTAAACGATATGTTAAAACACATATCCAAGGAATTTGTAGAAAACCCAACCTGTATATTTTGCATGATCAGACAGGCGAGGAGCGGCAGATAAAATTCTAAAATCTTTCACAGAAAGTATTTCCTGTTTAAAGTTTTATTACATGTCCATTAAAAACCTTAACAAAGGCTAAACGACAATGAAGAACACAAAGTTTATGCTTTAATAGTGTGTTTTTAAAAACCAGATTAGAGATTATGTTAAATTTTATATGTGAGAGGTAAAACCCCACTGACAAGACTTGTTTATCTTTAATTCAATCTAAAATTAAGACGTTTGATCGAATAAATTTTATTTTTGCTATTACGGCGCATATTCGATGAAGAACAGCGCTATTGAGAATTTCGTTTATTTAAATTGCTCACAGTAGTAAATTTCTATCAGATGTTAGGTTAGGTTAGGTTAGGTTTCACAGCTTAAAGTTACGCACGTGGGTCCGTTAAATTCAGTCCCTTTGTGAAAGTCAATTGTTTATTCAATATTCTATATATCAGATCTAATTTTGAATAAAAATCATGTTTGTTTGATTTGAGTTTTTAAATGTAACATAATTAATATTTTGTTGCTTCGATTAAAGTGTTTATACTGAGTATTCTTTTAATACAAATTTGAGATTAGTTAAAATATCTCAATACCAATTTATTATTGAATAAGAATATACAGTTAAAAAATATAACATTTTATTCGAGTAATACTCAAGAATTTATGTTTTCAAAAATTAATTTATTTGCTAATGAATTACTTAAGAAAAAGCACAATTATTTTAAAACTCTTATACAAACAACACAACACACAATTTTCATTCGATGTGAATCTGTTTATTTTACTTACGAATAAAATGTTATTTTTTGTTTTGCCGTATAAATTTATTTATTTATTTTATTAATTTATTTATTTATTTAACCGAGCCCTTATGGGCCATACAAATAAATTCATCGTCAACCAAACGTTGTATAAAGGCTGTAAAAAAACTAAACAGATTCATATCAAATAAAAATTGTTTGTTGTGTTGTTTGTATAGGTATTTTAAAACTATTGTGCTTTTGCTTAAGTAATTCTCGGTTACTGTTTGAGAGCTTGTGTATAAGCAAATGAGTTTGAAAACTTTTCAAGCATGGTAAAGGTCTACCAATGAAATGAAGCATAGCTAAACCATAATAAAAATAAATTAATTTTTGAAAATCTAAAGTTTATTTATAAATACACATTTAAATAAAGACTTCAACAAATTAGTATATTCTGAATGTAGTATAACTTATTTCAATATTTCCAGACAAGTTGTACAAGTAGTAAACACTGTACTACATACATACATATAAAATTATGTATACATTAAAAATGTAATTAATTTAGAAATATGCACATAAAAACAATAAGAAAAATAAAAAATAACAGCCACAAATAATTCTTTTAAACCATATACATTAATAATAATTATTTATATTTTATTTACTTCATATTTTACACATTTTAATAAATATTATCATTGAAATGTTGGGATAAGAAATTATTGATTTTATTCAATTATGTTGTAATTAAAATTAAAATTAGTTCATTATGTAATAAAATATGGAATTTATTTATAATAAATGGAAGGTAATATTATTTTCTTTTTTTTTTTTTTTTGTATCAAATAAAACAAATAAAATCCAGCTCAATTAAAAAAAAGAGAAATATGTACTTATTTTCTATATTTTATGTTTGAAGATATGATAAACAAATTGAAAAAAAAAAATATGTATGTATAGATTATTATAAGTATATAATATATGTATGTATTTAATTAAAACTGCTCTTTTTCTTGTTTAGTTTCTTCTTCCTCTTCTTCATTCCAAGTGTTTGTTTCATAATTTCCAGTCCATTTTTTATTATTGATGAGTATTAGCAGTTCCGAAATGAAGAGGAACTTTTTAACATTGTGTCTTTCTCATACTGTATATGGATAGATATGGTTGGTAGTTGTTGTAAATAGAGGAGTTGTATATGGATTGGCAACATTTTTTTATTATTTATTAAGTTACATGGGTTTTTATCGTTGTTTCGTGTTGTTTAAAAGTTTATCTATATATAATTTTTATATAGTATAATATATTTCTTTTGGTGACGATTAAAAGTATTGTTTTATTCACATGGATATATATTTAAGTAAATATATAATTCATGGATTTGTCCTTTATAGTAATTTCATTTTCAGCAAGTAGTTTTTGTTTTGTTATGTATAATAAGTATTAAGTTTTTGTTATTGATCTCACTCACTCAGATGATCTTAATTATGAGACATTTAGGTTTGTATGTTTATTACCTTGTTTCTAATACATTCTTAAATAAGTGTTATATATTTATACATATGTATATATAGAGAGAAACATCTTAATTGCCTAAATAAAAAATAAAGAAAGATATAAATAGTATAATAAATAATATAAGATTATAATATATGTATATATAGATAGATAAATTAAATATACGTATACGTATTTATTTTATATAAAAGGCGCTTTATAGAAAAAGCAGTTCTGTTTTTGAATGCAAATGGATAAACTAGAACTAAGGATAGATACGCACACACAATAATCAAATTTGCAGACCAAAATAAAAAACTTAGATTGGTAACACTGTTTTGAAAAGACCGAGTAATCGTAATAAATCGATATTTTTCAGTATAAACAAACAGGCCAAATAGTATTTCGAAGTTTTGCTCCATTTTTTTATTAGATTGATACAAATCAATTTTATGATATTATTTTTATCGAGAAATTTTAATTTAAATCTAATTTGTTTAATCAGAATTGTTAATTTTATAAATTAACGATTATTTTGTTGACTTTTTGGTAAAAAAAAAAAATCTTTCCTAAAGTGAAACTATTGACTGGACAAATTCTTTCAGTGTTTAAGATATTTAATTTCTCTTCAAATACTTTCACCTGCGATCGAAAAAAATACCATAAAACGCTATAAAAAATATTTCTTAAATTTGTTGAGCATTTAAAAACAAACTTGTATGCGTGTCAAACATTAGTCGTCCATAGTATTTTTTGGTCGCTACAATAGAAAAGAAATCATATGCTTCATTCATGTAACTAATTTTAAAGTTTCTCGCATCGAAAACATAATTTAGAATTTATTTTAGATAGGAGAACTTCTCACAGTTACAGAAACGAGGAAATGGCTTACTATGTATAGTATGTCTAGTTTGAAACATTCAAAACTCGTTTTATAAACTTTTTTTATGCAAATTACTTATTGTAAACTAGTTTTTGCGAACATGTTTGTATCGTAAAGGGGAGCAATATCAAAGCATCAACAATATTGTAAAAATATTTCATGGCTGCCGAAATAATGCTCAAATATCTTGCATTCACGCGTTCGCTTTTATAAATATTTTTCTAGGAAAAAATTTCACTGAGGTTTTAAATTTGTGTCACAAAATTTGTACGAAAGTGAAAATTTACACATTTTTCATTTCGTTCCCTTTTTTTGATTTGCTTCTTAAATATAATGGCAAATAAATATGGCAATGCTTTGTTTTGCTTATTTTTAAATTTTTTCACATTTCATTTGATTTTATAAACTTCAAAAATAAAATATAAAAATTATTATCAAAACCGCTTGTACATATATTTTATACCAGAGTCGGGCGCACACATACTCTCTCATATGTTTTGGTATGGGAAGCAGCAAAAAACGAACGACCGTCAATAATTATACACTCGAAAAATTTTTCTGTTGCCAAAAGTAAAATACATTTCTTGGCTTTTAGTATTTTTATTTGATTTGAATTTTTTTCAATAATACTTTTTATGTTAATATAATAATAACGAAAACAATATTCATTTAATAATAAACTAGTTACACAACGAATGAAATAAAATATAATATTTAATAAGTGAAGAAATATCGAGAAAACATAATAAATAAAAATAAAATTTATTAAAAACGAAGCCCTCAAGCTTGATAATTTATTAAATTCGATAATTAAAATAAAAAGTTCGAATAAAAACAAAATTATAAAAAAAAAAAATCATTTTCCCATTCTTCATTGAACATTTTGCTTTGAGTGTAAACAAAAAATTGTAAAGCGAGGTCTTACTCAAACAAGTGCTGATCAGCGACTGGTTTGATTTACTTTGACGATGATAACAAAGCAACAACCGAACGTTAATTCTCATAAGCTACACGAAGATGCTTATAGTATACGTGTGTCGACGTCGCGCTAACAGAATTTTCTTGCTAAGCACGCGTGCTTAGCATTTCAAAAATCGCCCGACACTGTTTTATACCGTTTGTAATATATTTTTAACAATTATTTTATGTAAGTACTCTAATTGGTCGATTATGGATGGCAACCGAACTCCATTTGCGTTGTCAGTTGCTGACAATTAATTGTATTACGGATGGCAACTAGCAACTGAGAGGTTCCAGTTTTAGTTGCTATTTAGTGCTTTTCTGACAACCACAAATTTGCATTTGCCGGCTGGCAACGCAACTGAAGTTCGATTGCTATCCATAATCGAGCCATAAATTTATCAATTACACCATACTATTTTCAATCGAATTGAAAACGAAAAATTTTTGTGTTTAACGTCTTCTGGAGAAGGTATAAACTTGTTCACTTTCACTTTCGTACGAATTTGGTTTCTGTGACACCCCTGAATATATTTTGTCAACAAATTTATTTTTGTAAAATTTTCTATGTCCGCGTATAGAAAATGGTTCCGTTTTTTTAAATAAAAATATAGGATAAATTGTGAACTGTAAACTTGTTTCTTTGGCAACAAACTTCATACTGGCGTCAAATTTTTATCTTGTGTTAATTTTGGGATATCGTTTAACATAAACTATCGTAAAAAAACTGAACGCTTTTCCTTTTTCTAGCTATCAGAAACCTGTTATGTGAACCTAATATAAAATATTGCTTATTTTTAAAACCTGCTTTAGGCTTCAGAAATAGAAAATGCAGTGACATCTCATTAGAAAATGTTTACTCATTATGCTAAACGGTAATACGTTATTACCCTGTTTAAATATATGTATTTACGTGTCAGTATAACAATGATATTGTATAAATAAGCAAGAATAGTGAATGAAACGCATACATATTGATATTGTTAATTTAACAGATCTCTTACTTATTATTAGAAATATAAAGTCCACATTGAAATAGATATTGATATCTTCTTAATACATACTAATCAAAATCTAACCATATTCTTAGTTTAACGAATAATTAATTTAGGGTACGAACGTATGAAATTAATTTATAATTTTAAATAGAATCAGTACTTAGTTTTACACTTTTAACATCATTCTTTTAAAAAATATTGTTTTAAAAAACATACCTGTATGTGTTATTTTTGTTTAAACTTTAGCTAATATTTTGCAAACTAGTGCATGCAACAGCAATGGATGGATGAATAAAATTTTAAACTTTAAAGACATTTTTAAATTTATGTATGTATCTCTTAATTCTTGTTCACACAAACATTCGTGTTCAATATTGTAAACGTGAATTTCTTAACATATTCGTCATTGAATTACTTATAGGCGAAATAACATGCGAGCCTAGGATTAAAGAAATAAAACAAAGAGCAACTCACATTTTTTTAACAAGTTTTTGAAATGCCAATGCAAATGATAAACGAATGATGTATTTTGGGCATAGACTAATGTTTTAATTCCACATAACGGGCGAATCATTTGAGGGCAAAATTTGTGTGAAAAACATTCAGTTATTTTTAAGTGATTTCCATAAAAATTTTATACTCGAATCATTCATCCGTTATGTGAAAACAGCACCTAAGTCTAACAAGAACTACAAACTCTTACTACATAGTCATATAAAAAAATGTATCACAGTGAAGAGTACAATCAATTGGGGATTACTTTTATCTGTAAACACTACTATTTAATGTAAGAAATACATTTGGTTTTGTTAGAAAATCAGCATAACAGAATTTTTTTATAAGAACGAAAGCATTACTCAAGTTTAACATCACATTTACTTATTTATGGAATAATAATTGAAAAATATTAATGAATCGCTTACACATTTAATTAAACAACAGTAAAAAAATGTACATATTCAAAGTTGAGATACTAATTTAAAGAACAATTATAAGAAATAGCAATAAATATGATTTTAATGAAATTATTAATGCTTACCATAAGTTGGCGCAGCAGCAACGCTGTATGGATTCATACGGTTACCCTGCAAGCTACCGGCTTTTTGGGGTCCGCCGTTGTAAGTCTGTTGATAACTGCCAAATGTTTGAGCACCATTTGTCGATGATGCCGTTGTAGTATTCCAGCCATTTGCAGCTGTAACTGCAGCTGGAGCTACGGGAACGGCTGCAGCAGATGCAGCATAACCATTTTGTCCCCAACTTGCCTGTGGTGCTGCATACGCAGTGGTATTCCATTGAGGCTGAGCAGCTGTTTGGGGTGCAGCATAAGCACCATAAGCAGCAGGTTGTTGATAAGCTGCTTGCGGCGCTTGTGCATAACCTGTACCCCAACCATTATATGTTGGGGCTGGAGCATAACCATATGCTGCTTGCTGATTATATGCCGTCGTCGGCTGTTGATATCCACCTGGTGCGGCTTGTACAGCGTTAATCATGCCAATAGGTGCACCTTGTTGTTGAGCAGCTAGTTTTCTAGCTTGTTCTTGTTTATAGTTTGATTTCTTTACATCTACTAGAACATACTTGATTGTGTGATTTTTGTGTACTGAAATAAAATAATAATTTAAAATAATTATTTTAAATTCATAACATGATTTTCGGCATATTAAGTCATTTTAGGTTAATTTTAAAAGGCTAGGAAGTGAGAAGCAAACTTCAATTCTATGACCCAATTGAACCCATTGTGAATACTTTCATTTAATTATGATGGCTAATTTTTTATAACCTCCTTAATGCCTAAAAAGAAACAGAAGAGCTCCCAAATATATATCATATAGAAACTTAATTCCCATGATAAAGCCTCAAGTCAAGTTTACTCTTCACGACGTATCAACGCGCCTATTAAGATTCTTAAGATGGAAAGTAAAATAATCAACGAAAAGATTGTTGAGTCGAAAGTTTAGATAATAGCATTTATTGTAGAACATAAGACCAACAAATTTATTGTAGATGCGGCATAAAAATCTCCAATAGTGATTTCTTTTTGAAGCGTTTGCAGAGGTAGTAGAAGAATTAAGAGAAATGGACTGTGAAGTTTGGAATAAAGGTTTTTATAGAAGCAAAATTTAATGTATACTTGATGATAATGGCCTTAAGCAAATAGTAGAAGAATTCACATGAATTACACTTTATGTTTTCTTTTAAGTTTCGTATGTTATTTCCGACTAAACAAAGAAGCATTTAAATATTGGTTTGAGTAGAAAATTTGTATGAAAACCACTAAGTATTTTAATATACAAAATTTTAACACAAGTAATTTGTCTGTATTATGGAAACAGCAGCTCTTGGTCCACATTTGAAAAGTGGGGTCAGATCAACTTTTGTTCCGAACACCATCAAACTAGCAGCAACTTTACGATATTTATCGCAAGAATCGTACCAGAGCCTGCTGTGTCGAAAATTTTGTCCAAAATCCTAGATGTTTGGAAAATGAAAGTTTGCCCACAATGGATCAAATTTCAAATGACGAATACTGAAAAAACCGAAGCGAAATTAAGTTTTATTGAAAAAACGGATTTCCCGGATGTAATTGGGTGCGTGGACGGATCCCATATAAAAATTGCAGGGCCAGATAAATTATTTTTTTCTATTTTATTTCAATATTCGAAATAAGTAAAAATAACAGAAAACAAATTTTTGCCAACATCAAAATTACCGACGACAAAATCAGAGTCAATATAATGGAAAGTCGCCGTCACATTTTTTATACAATACAAAAAATAACAGTAATCGAATACTTTCAATGTTGACATTGGAAATACAGATTTAACTTGGGGGTTACACGTTCAAGTTTTCATTCAATTTTTGTTTCAAGATTCAATACACTTACACTTTTTTACTAACACACTCACACATTTGGATATTGACTATTAACTTGATTTCAATTTTGCTTTCAAGTTCTCTTTCAATTTTTCTTTCAAGTAAGCAGCTGATGAGAGCTGTTGTAAATAATTTTTGCATTTATTTCTAAGAAAATATATTATTTGAAATAGAAAATGAATAAAATTAACAAAAATTGTGATGTGTTGCGATTTTATTGTTTTTTCTTACTTAATTTTTAATTTCTTTCTTGACGACGCCATCTTGAAAATAAAATTGACCATCAAGTTGCTTACAGCCTACGTCACAACGTCAATTAACATAAATTTTGACAAACAGTAAATGTGTTAATATTGAAAGCAACTTCTTGAACGTGTAACTGCAGAGTAACACAAGGGATAAAAAACGGTGTTATGTTACATTGACGCCGGCAAACATAATAAGGGTGAATATTTTAAGTGCTTTTTTAGGTAGCTCAGAGTATTCTGCACTTTAGCCAAAATGTAGAATTATTTTTAGTTATGAATCGATTTAATACTGAGAAATCACCATTATCTTCTTGCAGTTATTTTGGAAAATGTCGGTAAAAAGTTCCTTTTATAAATTTTGCAGCGCTTCTATCATGGTAGGAATAAAATCGCTCACCATTTCATTGGATGAAATTTCTGTTGCATTACTTTCAAAGCTAGTGAAAGAATCATAGATGTAGACCACATTTTAATTTTATTTCGTCTGCCCCTTGCATACTCGCGTTTAAGATGTTCAAATGACGAAAAATTTCTGCAATATATGCTAATTTCAAAATCAAAATTTAATAATCAAAAATCAACTCTCGTAGTGAACAGACGCGTTTTTATAATCGTCGCAACTGAATATAAAAAAAATATAAAAGAAAAAAAAAATTTTCAAGTCACAAAAAATATAAAAAAAACAAAACATTTATTGAACAGTTATTTTACTGGTTTTATTTTATTTTTTGCTTGAGTGCAATACACATAAATATTTGCATACACAAACTAATATACATAAGTGAAAATACAAAAAAAAAGAGAACTCTAAATGAGTTCACCTTCTAACAACAACAATAAACCTACAAGCAGTAGGAATGTACAATATATAACTTTGGTTGCTAACGACGACAAAAAAAATGAAGTAAACACAAACCTGATTACTACACAAAACACAAATACTCGTGCGCGATCATTATCTTTGAACATGTTAAATATCGATCAAGAAGCAACAACAATTGCACCTATTAGCAAACTTGTCAGCTTAGCTGTACAATCAAACAAAAAAAAAAATAAATACCCAGGTGACCAACGTGCACAAAATTGTAAATGCAGTGAGTGAAAATAGTGATAATAAAATCCAAACTGGTATGGACAGATACATAACCGTGCTAAAAAGGGGAAGAAGTCCCAAATCAGCTGAACTAGCGTCAACGGCGAAAATGCCCAAAGATGGGAAAAATAATATTAAACATTCTGAAAATCGTTTTGCGATTTTGAATGAACAAGTCGATGAAGACACAAGTACAACAAGGTCCACTAAACCACCGCCGATATATTTAAGAGAACAGAACTCCAACCTTTTGGTAAAAAGCCTTATCTCATTAATTGGAGAAAATGAGTTCTATGTAACTCCAATTAAGCGCGGCAAAATCAACGAAACTAAAATTCAGGTAACACAAGAAAATAATTATAGAAAAATTGTCTCAGATTTTGAGACTAAAAACAAAAACTTTTATACATATCAACTGAAGAGTGCTAAAGGCCTAACAGTAGTTATAAAAGGAATAGATTCAAGCGTGGATCCGGAAGAGGTAAAGTCTGGCCTTGAAAATAGTGGCTTCAAAGTCAAAAATGTTTCAAACATTAAAAACAGGGAAAAAATCCCCCAACCTATTTTTAGAGTCGAGCTACAGCCAGGCGACTTGAAAATTAAAAAAAATGAATCGCACCCAATCTATAGCTTAAAATACTTGTTGCATCGAAGAGTTACCGTTGAGATGCCACATAAAAAAACTGGACCTATCCAATGCATGAACTGTCAAGAATTTGGCCATACCAAAACTTATTGCAAGTTGCCTACCGTTTGCGTTGTATGTGGCGAGTTACACAGTACCGCTAACTGTGACAAAATAAAAGGTGATACCAAAGCAAAAAAATGTAGTAATTGCGGCGGAAACCACACTGCCAACTATAGGGGCTGCCCTCTTTATTCTCTTTTTAAAAATTCGTCGAACAGAAAAACCAATGCTACTCCCGCTCAGCCCAACACTCATTTAAACTACCCACAGTTACCTCAACCGTCGTCTAGCCATAATCAATACTCAAATGTTTTAAAGTCTAACACGACTCTTACTCAACAAAAACCTAATAGTCAATCTTCATACGCTAATATTTTAAAGAGTAACCAGATTCCGGCGCAAAAAACTGTACCAGTAAATGAAGAATCAGGGCATAATTTTAGTCGTATTGAAGCCTCAATAGAGATCCTTATACAAACAGTAAATACATTCACTCTCAACATGTCCTGTATGATGCAGGAAATGTTGAAAATGCAGTCTACCTTGTTGCAGGCTGTATTGAACAAACCATGAACTTAAGAATCTGTTTTTGGAACGCAAACGGCATCTGCCAACACAAAAATGAAATTGAATATTTTCTTCTGGATAAACAAATCGATGTTATGCTTATTTCAGAAACTCACTTGACGTCCCGAAGTTATTTTCGAATTAGTGGATATAATTTCTACGACACCAAGGATCCTCAAGGTAGAGCTTGTGGTGGCTCTGGAATCCTAATAAAAACTCGAATAAAACACTACCTACTAAACGACCTTCGTGAAGAATATCTTCAAGCAACGAACATCTGCATTGAAAATTTTTATCAAAAGCTTGTGATATCATCTGTTTACTCTCCTCCCAGGTTTTCAATTTCAGAGAGTCAATATACCGCATTTTATACAACACTGGGGTCCCGTTTTCTAGCAGCTGGCGACTACAATGCTAAACACACTTTTTGGGGCTCACGTTTAATCAGTCCCAAGGGTCGTGTTTTGTTTGACACAATTTCAAAAATGGGTTTGAATGTAGTTTCAAGTGGTCAGCCAACATATTGGCCAACGGATCGTCAAAAAATTCCTGATGTTATCGACTTTGGGATTATGAAAGGCGTGCCCAGCGAAATGATTGAAGTAGAAGCATCTCTGGATTTGTCTTCAGATCACTCGCCTACTATTATCACTATTTACTCACACACAACTACAACACCAACATGTGATTTACCGCTGACACCTGCACGTATTAACTGGCTGAAATACAAAAAATATTTGAGTGCTCATTGCACGGAAAATATGCCATTGAGAACACCTGCTGACATAGAAAATTCTATTAGGTTGTTTGAAGCACATGCTAAACAAGCTGCTCTTAATGCTTCTTCAATTCAACCAAATCAACAAGCGAGATTTAACAATATTTTTTGTGCAGATGTAGAAAGGCTATTGACTGAAAAACGGAGAGCTCGACGAGAATGGCAACGTTACAGATCGCCTCAGCTAAAATTAAGGCTTAAGGAGTGTACCAAGCAGCTAAGAAAAGTTTTACAATCACAAAAAACAGCTTCGCTTCAAAAATTTCTGCAAGAACTCGATGCAACACCATCAACAGATTATTCGCTGTGGCGTGCAGCCAGAGGACTTAAAAGGCCAGTGATTTGCAAACCACCATTACGAGCCTCTAATGGTGACTGGGCAAGAACTGATGCTGAAAAAGGTGATCTATTTGTTAAGCACCTAGAAAAAGTATTTACCCCGAATATTTCTGCTGATATTGTTGAACTGCCACCAGTCGTCTCTTTACCAGAAATACCGATGAGATTTAACATGACGGGGATTGAAAATACTATTACTAGTCTTAACACCAGAAAAGCCCCAGGTGTCGACAAAATAAGCAACAAAATGCTTCAACAACTGCCTTATATTGCAAAAAGAGTTATACTCTTCATTTTTAATAGTATTCTACGGCTGCAATACTATCCTGCAGAATGGAAGGTTTCGATGATTATTATGATACCAAAGCCCGGCAAGGATCATACGAAGGTTGAATCCTATCGGCCTATTAGTTTATTGCCCAACATTTCAAAACTATTTGAAAAGCTGTATATGAGCAAGCTGATGCCTATAGTGACTAGAAGTGGATGCATTCCAGATCATCAATTCGGTTTTCGCAGACAACATAGCACTATTGAACAAACTCACAGACTTGTAAACGTAGTTAGAGACACCTTTGAAAAAAAGAAATTTTGCTCTGCGCTCTTTATAGATGTTTCTCAAGCTTTCGATAAAGTATGGCACGAAGGTCTTATCCACAAATTAACACGCAATCTCCCCGCAAACATAGTCAAGCTTTTAAAAAGCTATTTAGAGGAACGAAAATTTGTAGTTAGGGAAGGTAATTTTTTAAGCCCTCCGCAGTCGATCGAAGCCGGAGTTCCCCAAGGCAGCATCTTCGGTCCCTTACTTTATTTAATTTATGCCTCTGACTTACCGTTAAGCAATAACATTCATACATCAACATTTGCTGATGATACAGCTTTTTTAAGCGTCCATGAAAATCCAGTAGAAGCTTCCATCAACTTACAAGGGTATATATCCAAATTGGAAAAATGGCTTAAACAATGGCGTATAAAAGTTAACGAACAGAAATGTGTACACGTCACTTTTACGTTGCGCAAGGAAACATGCCCGCCTATACAAATCAACACTGAGACTATTCCGCAACATACTGTAGTCAAATACTCTCGGGGAATAATGGAGTCCAGTAATTATATACGTTTTTTGTGTGATGACTGTCTTCAATACATTCATAATGTGGATTTGGCACTTGGAGAAATCCAAGATGGTGTTAGCAAAAACAAAGAAAACCTGGCTGAATACAAAGGCGAATTTAAAGCGGCACTTAAACAAAACGAATATGAAATTAAACAACTACTCGAAGCAATTGAAAAGAGATATGAGGAGAGACTTAAAAAAATGGACGAAGCTCAAAAATTATGTGACACAAATGTAAAAGAAATAAAAAAATTATACGGAACTATAAATGAACACGAAAATAAAACTAAAGAAATGTGTGATACAATCGAAGAAAAGAATACCAAGATGTGCAACGAAATTAAAAAAGCAATTACAGAAACAAATGTCAAAAATACCAAGCTATCATTTTCAGATGCATTAAAGAACAAGGTGTTGCCAGATAAAAATAAACAAAACCCGCTGGTCATTAAACCAAAAGAAAAGCAGGATGCCAAAAAAACTAAGGAGGATTTGAATGAGAAAGTGAACCCAACCAATTTTAAAATTGTAAATGTTGAACAAAGAAAAAATGGATCTGTTGTTATTCAAAGTGAAAGCAACGAGGAAAGGGAGAAAATTAAAGAGGCAGTTCAGAATAAAATGAGCGATATATACGAAATCAAAGTACCAAGTCAAACAGACATGAAAATATCCGTAACAGGTATGACGTTCAAATTCACCGAAAATGAAATAATTGAAAAATTAAAAAGGCAAAATGATATACTAAATGATAGTGAATTAGAGATAATTAAACTTTATCAATATGAAAGAAATAATCGAACAATTTATAACGCGAAACTAAAGATAGACAATAATTCTTACATAAAGGTAATGGATGCACAAATGGTAAATATTGGATGGGAGAAATGTAAAGTTTTCGATGGCACAGATATAATATTATGTTTTAAATGCAAAGGCTACAACCACAAGTCAACTCAATGCAAAAATCAAGAGGTATGCTTTAAATGTCATGGAAATCATACATCAAAGGAATGTAACAAGGATATTATAAATAAATGTATTAATTGCGTAAGGATGAACATCAGATTGAACTTAGGTTTGGATGAAAATCACATAACCACAAATAAAGAATGTCCGGTTTATAAAAATAAGCTGAATGCAAAAAAGAGAAGAATAGGTTTAACAGCCTAACAATCATGGCAAATAAATGGCATATATACAAATATACAGGGACTATTAAATAACTTTAATCAATTGGAAATTATCACAAATATAAAAAAACCTGAATTTATTATACTGTCGGAAACCCATTTAACAGTAAATGTAGAAGATGAAGAAATACAACTGAGGGAATATAATCAACATAAAACTTTATCCAACTCAACAAGAACAGGCGGCGTTATAGTTTATTTCCAAAAAAAATGGAATGTGAAACAAATTGCGCAAAAAGTGGTCGATTTTAAAATTTGGATGTCTGCTTTTATAGCAAAATATGAAAAAATCGAATTTATTATTATTGCTGTTTATAGGTCACCAAGTAGTACCGAAATGGAGTTTATTGAGGCCTTTGAAGAAATATTAGAAGTGGTAAATGATTTTGACTGTGATATAATAATAGCGGGTGATTTTAACATAGACTGGCACAAAGGTGGATTTTACAAAAATAAAATAGAAGGTGTAATAAATGATAATGGGCTTATACAAATAATGAAAGAATTCACAAGAATAACAATGAACACAAAGACAATAATAGATTATATATTAACAAATAATGAAAATATATCAGCGAAGACTAATATCACAAACAAAATTTCGGATCATGAAGCAATCGACATAATAATCAATAGTTACAAAAAATCTAATGAAAGGACAAATAAAGAAATAGAAACTTTTAAATACAACAAATATATATATAATAGAGAAATAAAGGACATTCAACAACTAAATAAAAACAACGATTTGAACAACAACGTATATTTTTTCGATGAATGTTTGGCGAAAGCAACTAAAAAACTTACATTTAAAAAAATAATTAAAGACAATAATGAAAACAAATGGTTCAATAATGAAATGAAACGGCTAAAAAGAGAAAAAATTTATAGATATCAAAAGGCAAAAATGGAAAATACTAACGAAGCATGGGCAATTTATAAAACAGTTAGAAATACTTATAAAGTAAAAGTTGAAAACGAAAAAAATAAATATATAGATACAAAAATTAACGATGCCAAAGATCAAAAAGAAATGTGGAGACAAATAAAAAACCTTATTTTAAAAAAAAGCCAAAATGAAATTCAAACTGTGATATTTGACCAAATTGAATGTAAAGAAAATTTTGAAATAGCCAATAAATTTAACAATTATTTTGTAAATAGTATTAAATATATAAGAGAAAATATAAATAATGTGCAATATACAAACAAAATACCTGTGATCAACTCCAACTTCAAGTTCCGTGCAATAACATTAGATGAATTAAGAATTATATGCAAAAATTTAAAAAATAAACCCGACTACAATAAAATATCCAGTAAAATGATACTAAATGGTTGGAATATAATAGGAAACACAATGCTAGACATAATAAACAAATCACTGATGACAGGAATTTTCCCTGATAACTGGAAAGAGTCTATGGTAACGCCAATTGAAAAAATTGCAAAAACAAAAAAATGTGAGGAGTTTCGCCCAATAAACACTCTAAAGACATGTGAAAAAATACTCGAAAAAGTTGTGAAGGACCAATTGGAGAAATATATGGAATCTCAAAAACTAATATCAAAATATCAATCAGGATTTCGAAAGAATTACTCATGTGAAACATCAATTAATTATCTAATCAACAGATGGAAAAAAATAGAAAAAAATAAGAAAATTGTTGCAATTTTTTTGGATTTTAAACGAGCCTTTGAAACTATAGACAGAACAATACTAATGCAAAAATTACATAAATACGGCATACAGGATACGGAACTAAAATGGTTCAAATCATATTTAACTAACAGAAAACAAATTACAAAAGTGAATAATATTAAATCTAATATAATAAATAACGAATATGGAGTGCCACAGGGATCAATTTTAGGAGCTTTGCTATTTATTATATATATTAACGATATGCCTAACATAGTTCATAATTGTGAAATAATACTATATGCAGATGATACATTGATTTTTACTGAAGGCGATTCCGATAATCAATGCTATGACAGACTAAATCGGGACATGGAAAATGTTAACGAATGGCTTAAAATGAACAAACTAAAATTAAATGAAAATAAAACGAAGATAATGGAAATAAATACAAATAGTGATATAATTTATAAAATTAATAATGAGATAATTGAAAAGGTAGATCAAATAAAATATTTAGGCTTTATTATTGACAAAAACCTAAACTTTAAAAACCACATAGAATATATTTGCAAAAAAATCGGCAAAAAAATTAGTTTCTTCAAAAGGTTAAGAAAACAACTATCGATATTAACAGCAATTAACATATATAACACGATGATTAAACCACATTTCGAATTCGGGTCAACAATCTTATACACATGCTGCACAGAAAATCAAATTGAAAGACTGCAAAAACTTCAAAATAAGGCAATGCGCGCTATATTAAAATGTAATCGTTACACTTCCATAAATTTTATGTTGGAAACACTAAAATGGTTAAATATAAAACAGAGGCTTGTATTGAATACTATAAATTTCATTCAAAAAATGAAAATAGGAATGGCACCAGAATATTTAACAGAACAAATATTATATGTTAGAGAGGCTCAACCTTACCTTCTAAGGAATAAAGAAAATTTTAGACTTCAAAAACCATCAACAACTGCAATGAAGCGCTCGCTTTTCTACAAAGGACTACAAATGTACAACAATTTGCCACAAAATATAAAAACAGAACAGAACATAAATATATTTAAGAAACATATTGTATATTATGTAAAACATAACAATAATTCTCTATAGAAAAATGTTAGCAAATGTAATTTTAGTAAATTAAAAGTATTATGAATACTAATAAAGAATAATAATAATAATAATAATAATAATATCTAGGCGTTCACCTTGATCGCCGTTTAACATGGAAATCGCATATAGACGCAAAGTTGATGCAAATGAAATTAAAAACTGCCCAAATTAATTGGCTTATGGGAAGAAATTCTATACTGAGCCTAGACTGTAAACTTCTACTATACAACGCGATCCTGAAACCAATATGGTCCTATGGAATCCAGTTATGGGGCACTGCCTCAGCATCGAATGTCGAAAGAATTCAAAGGCGACAGAATAAAATTCTACGTACAATAACAGCAGCCCCCTGGTATGTCAGAAACCATCGAATTCATAAAGACCTAGACGTTCCGTTGGTGAAGACAGTATTTTCAAAACACGCGAAAAAATATATAAAAAAACTTGAGTTGCACCCAAATCCACTTGCGCGCAATATTCTTCATTATAGAGGCCACACCCGGCTGAAAAGAAGGGATACTCTTTTTCTCAGCCGTTCACGAGAGATGTAAAACAACCAAAATTAACCGTTGAAATTAAAAATTTTGTTTAGCATTGGCTAAACTTACATTTAATATTTTTTAGATTTAAGATTTGAAAAACTTATTGATAATTTAATATAAATAATTAAAGATTCAATAAATAATAAAATTATCAAAAAAAAAAAAATGCTAATTTCAAAAGCCACTTAGGATTATTAAACAAATTTTCATATTCGGATTCTCCTTCTTTAAAAACATGTTCAATTGCGATCTCAATTCAATTACGCTTGTCAGCATATTTCCTTAGGATAACCACCTCACCTTTGTGTGATAAAGATTTTAATGGAGAGCGCCCATGTCTTCACACACTGTTCGAAACACTTGCTACGAATCCACTTTTATCGCCATTAATTGCCCTAGCACCGTCAGTGCAAATACCAACACAAAGTTCCCTGCCAAAGTTCAAATCGTTGGTGCCTTCCAAAAAAATTTCATACAAACACTCGCCAGTTGTATTTTTCGGTAAATATTTGCGTACACGTATACTCTTTATGACAGACGAATTAATACCGTGTGCTTTTAAAAGAACAAATGTTAAGCGGACTAAAAATTAATCTCGTGTAAATTACCTCAATGAATAGCAAGCAAGCAGTGTCATGTTTCTGCTTTATTTTCTTTGAATTTTCTTTTTTCTTATATTTTCAAACTTTGAGAGCTAAAACGTTAAGGGGTCGCCAGATTTTTTGAAAATAATTTTGGGGCTGCGACTTCAAAAAGGTTGAAACCACTGTTTTAAAGTATCAGTAAAATATGTGGGTTTTGGACGTTTGCGCGTACGTTTACAGTTTTGAAGAATTCAAACATGAAAACATAAAGGCAAAAACAAAAGGAAATCGAAGTATACATATTTGCAAAATTGCGTTAATTCAAGCTGTGGCAGAATAATTTGACATGAAAATAAAAAAAGTGTAAAATAAATATATTTATACTTACATACTGCTTTGTCGACTGAATCGTAATCATCAAATTCTACAAATGCAAAACCACGTTTGCGGCCTGTATTCTTGTCAGTCAATATTTTAACCCCCAAAATATTGCCAAATTGTTGGAAATGTTCTTTGAGGGATTGTTCGTCATGATACTCCTTAAGACCACCAACAAATACTTTCTTTACCGAAGAATTGGCTTCCGTACTTCCAACTTCTGGTCGCGGTAAGGCACGTTTTGAATCTACGGTTCTAAAATATGTAAAAAAAATGTACTTCATTAGTTACAATGTGATTGCTACTCTTCTTATCAACTATTACTAAAAAAATAAATCTGTAAATTTAATTAAATATTGAAAACTGCGGTCGCAATATAACGTAAAAAGCCAATAACTTCCATTTGTAGTATCAGTTCAGGATTATGAAATCTACAAGAGCTTAAAGTTGCTACTTACACATGAACACGGATTATTCATATGTATATGTAGGTAAGGTTAGGTTTCGACATCCGGCAGCGAACGTGTTAAGAAGAGACAACGTCGGTAACTAGATTTAAGCCGAGATTTATTCTTCTTCCATTCTATTCTTTTCTTCCTCTCCTTACTACAAGTATGACAATGGGACCATATCAGGACTAAAGTTTGCTGGAATCTAATTTCTTTGCACAGAAACCTGCTAATTTAACCTAATCTGTGAAGAAATTAAACCAAACTTAAAATCTTTTCACGAGAGAAACAAATGGAATGAAACATTTTTTTCTCACTTTCACAGCAAAACTGATTCTCGTTTTATGTAACTGCGCAAACAAATGTCAAAACCTTTTCATATGAAACATTTTTTCACTAAAGCTATAAACACATAGACCACAGCGAGCAGCAAGCAGCAATGTGTCAAAAATAAAATACAAGAGTTTATATGAAAATGATTATTTTGACGACAGCGAAGCAGGTTGTAGTCTATGCTACTTTTGCTGTTGCTGCCAAATTAGACTAATTTCTATTTCCATAAGCAGCAATAAGCTGATACAAAGCTGCCAATATGATATAAATGTTAATAAATTTTACAGCAGTGAGAGCTAAAAATATTTTGTATTATTTAACCGAAAATAACATAACAAAATTAAAATAAATAAATATATTGATGTGCTTTTATATTTTTACTCGATTTTATAACGTTTTGAGCTGGTAATTTCATTTTTATTCTTGTGAAATATTTATGTGGCAGCTCTGAAATATGTAGTAAAACAAAAAATTTAAAAATAATATCGATACTTCAGTTCATTTGTCAGCTGCTGTAGTTCTCAAAATAATTCAGTAGCTATCTACATGGCAGCATTTGAAGCCAACTGCATTTGATGTCTGCTGTTGTGAAGTCTGCTGTGGTCTATGTGTTTATAGCTTTAATGTCAGTGGAAAATGAAAAAGCAGCAAAAGGCATGCGCACAAGCGAAAATCAAAAAGAATTTTCATTAAGTTTTTAGAACATAATGTCGATATTGCAAACAATATGTATGTACATACATACATAAATATGTATGTATAGAGTTCAAAAATAAAAAAAAAAATATTTGAATAATTGATTTATACATAAGTATGTAGATTCCTACATACATACATATGCATGTATCTCTGTATTTACATATTTGTTACTACATTAAAAAAAATTAATGCATACATTTTCAACTTTTATATATTATTCGCATGTACAATGTAATTTATTTTTGTTGTTTGACAATTGTACAGAACCAATTAGAGAGAAAATTGGTGTCGGCTTCAGAAAAAAAAAAAAAAAAAAACTAAGAGGCGGCTTAAACTTATTTTGGGGCCGGAGCAAAAAATTACCAAGTATCCCTGTGCTGCCATCTTTCGATTACAAAACAACTGACATTTTCTTTGGAGACTATCAAAATAATTATGTCAAAATAAAATATCAAAAGTTTAGAACGTTGATGTGTTTTTTTGGTCGTCTTTAGGGCACTTTATAAGTAGTAAACCAAAACTATATGCCTGGCGGGCGACGCAGTGGTTGCAGGTAGTAATTGAAATAAAAGGTAAATAAGACATTTTTAACACAACTAGAATTAATCTCGTTTAAAATTTTTTTTCTCTCTGCAACTCGCATACATACATACGAGTATTAATTTGACAGCGTATCATTATATTAAAAGAAAAAACAAAAAAATAAATAGATAGAATTAAACTGAAGGTACGGTTCAAAACTGTATTTATTCGATATCGTTATTTTCTCCTATCTATATTTTCCAAATTTTTAAAATATATATTAAGATTATGTAATACATATGTACATACATATATGTTGAAAAATCAAATTCAAAATTTCAACGAAGAATATATGCATGTTGTAAAATCGGCTAAGGCAAGTATAATTTATTTGCATGAAGTTGTTAACTTCGTTCTCTGTGTATTACATTTCAAGTTGAATAACATGGAGATATAGAGTTACACTCGAACAGATGGAATGAAAAACTTTTTCATAATATAAATGGGAATGACATTTTATGCAATTGCTAAAAGATATCCACCCATATCGTGAATAGCAAGTGAAATTTTTGTTCCCGTGAAATTTTCATTTCACTCGAAGGGAAAAAAATCATAGAACTTTTTGTTCAAAAATATACACAGACATATTTATTTTAAAGAAACCTTCAAAAATCAAAGCTAAATATTCAGTGTTGGAGCTTTAGTTTGGTTGCTCCGTTTGTTTATTGCATTCTAACTTTTATGTGGTAAAATAATTCGGCTACTTTTTGGAAAGCCAACAAAACGAAAATATGACAACAAATTAAAGCTTTACAAATCTGCTGGCAAACGGCCTGTTTTTTTAGTATTTTGTTGAGGAATACATCAGTTTATGGCTTATCAGATCTTTTCATTAAAATAAACTTTTTAAGCTTTAATGTTCGATTTATAAGAAGAAATACATATGTACATGTTCTATGCTGTTCCCCATCAATAATAAAGTGAATAAATTGAAGGGAAAAGTGAAAAAACTCGTGGGAAAATAATTGTTCACGATAAGGGGAATTTTTTTAAAAGTGAAAAATTTCATTATTCACGATAGGGCTGATTATGTAAAGTTGTAATGCAAACGAAAATGAAACCTTTTTCATTTCACGTTATCGCAGAACGAGAATTGACCCCCAGTACTACATTCATAAGCGTGAAACCGGTTAACACAAAAGCATGTACAAATCCGGGATACTTAAAATAGCAATTTGTTGCCTTCTTCGATTTATCGAAAGCCGCTTTTTTGAAAACGTTGAGTCGTTTACTACTTCAAACACATGCATACAATAACATATTTCTTACTCGGTTCTATTGGAAGTATTGTAAAAATTAAGAGTATCACATTCGCTACCACGTATCACAATTAAAATATAAACTTAAAAGAAAAGGCTTCCACATGGCCGTGTCAATTTAAAATTTAGGTCTGAAGATCAGATAAGAAAAATACATACTTTCCATCTACAATATGAGGCCTGGATGCTTGTGCTCTGTCAACCATGGTAGAATCCTTAAATGTTATGAAACCAAATCCTCGGGAACGTTTTGTTGTTGGATCCCGCATTATTATCACATCCATTACTTCACCAAATTGGCTATAAAAAGCACGTACAGTATCCTCGGTAGAATTGGGTGACAACCCACCCAAAAACATTTTGCGCAAATGGTCATCTGCAGGTAGTTTGGTACTTTGAAGCTACAACACATAAACAAAAATACTTTCAATTAAAATTGTTTTAGTCTTATAAATATTGCATATGCTAAAAAAAATAACTGTATTCGTCATCGCCGTTTGGGGTTTATGTATGTATGAGTCTACTACTTAAAAAACCGTCCAACAAATACATTAGCAAAATATACAATTATATTAAAGCCGTGTACATAGCTAGTTTCTGTCTTACAAGTTTGATTTAATGATGATGATTTCACCATGTTCCTTTCTAAATTCATTTACATTTTTAATGTTTTTAACATAATCTTCAGTTCTACATACCTGTCCATTTTCTTTTATTAGGTTAGAACTACTTTGAATTTCTTGCTTAATCATTTTGAATCAATTTTATCTTCTGTTTTTTGGTTAAAATGTTTATAATTTATTTCTTTTATAAAAATATGTATACTTCTAACGCCGATAAATTTTCTTTCACGATGAGATAGAAGCATGAGGGCGTAGAGCTGTAAAAATCCACCAGTAACCGGTTACTTGAAGGCTACACGGAAAAACAGGGCGAATTCATTACCAGGTGGGTGCTGTGGCGAATTCGGGCGAATTTATTAATTTCCCAAACTGTCAAATTTAGTACATAATTTCCGGCGCCATTTTTATGTAATTTTTTATGCATGGAGAATTTTTATATGATTAATGATTTCTTTCGGATTTTGAGCCTTCCGTTTGCTGCATCAGCAATTTTCTTCTCAGTTTTTGCCTGTCCGCTTGGCAATTCATTAGCTTGTTTGTAAAAGTCTGTGCAATACTTGACGTTTGCTTAGTCCCAATTCAAACTATGCTAGTCTTATTTTTAAACTTATTAGCTTTTAGGAGAGAGAGACAGGGGGAAAAGAAACGAGTTCACCCTTTCATGTACTCATGAAATTCGTTTTGTTTTCATATTCGTAGTGTTAAGTAGGTATACATACATACATACATTCATACAAAATGAAGAACAGTTTAAGGAATAAGACGAGTGCTGTATGAACGCCAATGAAAGTTCAAAGAAGAAATTGTGATAAGTTTTGCAAAACTAATTTCATGAGTACATGAAAGGGTGTACTCGTTTCTTTTCCCCCTATCTCTCTCGCCTAAGGGCTAATAAGCTTAAAAATAAGACCAGGCAAATTCATAACAGGTAAAGCTGAAAACACAGCTGATCTACTTTTTTCTTGCATAATGGAGGCACGCATGTCAAAATTTGTACATGCAAGCATAGGGGCTCATATGTCAAATGTTGTTGTAATGTTGTACTTGTTGTAGTATTAACTTTACCTGTTATGAATTTGTCATCATATAAAAAACATAAAAACCATAACATCCGGTTTGATAACTCCTTGTTTTTTTCTCCACACGCGGCTTTAAGTCTATGTTCACACACGACGATTTTAGTTGGGCAATTCTTGAGTTTATTGATGTTTTTTTCAGTTTATGGTGAGGGGAATAAAAAGGGAAAAATAATCGCTGGTACCCGGCTATTTCAAGTCTTTCTCTTATTCGTTTTTTTTATTTGAATATTTGACATTTCTTTTCATTCGGTGTTTCACTTCTTGATGTGTAAATCATTTATAATTTCAATTAAACGCAAAACATACACGTTTTAAATATGTAAAAATTAAAAATTATTATAGACTAAAAATTTTTATTAAAAGCTTACTACATTTTGTTTATTTTATTGAAATTGTTTATTTTATGAAAGCAAAAATGTCAAATTGTAAGAAAATAAAAGCTAAACAAAACAGAAGAATTGCCCAACTAAAATTTGTCGTGTCTCAACATAAAAGCAAGTTCGTGTGTGACCTTAGACTAAGGGCACTATACATTCGTCAAAATGCTTGTTTGCAAAGTTTTAATTCACATGGGGGTAAGACAGAGAGAGGAATACTTTTGATTTCTTCTGTCTCTTGCTGTCACTTAGAACTGTAAGCAAAAATCTTTTTTTAACAGAATGGTCCGTAACTCCACGTCTCCACGTTCAATAATTATTTCCGAACATAAGCAATAACGTCGGCAGACTAACTGCATAATTATGTTCATTGGTAAGCTTATGTTGAGAGCTATAGAACACGTATTGAGTGATGAACATAAATTAAACAAATTTGCTGTGAATGGTTGTATGAAAACTTAATAAATTACTTACTTTTTGTTTGAAAAATAGGAATCTATTTGCGGATATCAGTATTATTAGTAAAGTCCTTTTTTTATTTTAATGTACTTCGCATGAAATTCATATTTCAGAAAACTAACATCCAAATTTGACAGTTTATGTTTAACATAATTGCTTGGAAATAAGTGTGAACAATTATTTCTCAATATATGTTTAAATAAATGTTTTTGCAGTCCACACGTGGACATATGGTGTTGGAAATAGAATTTGACAGTTGAGAACATAATTATTTCCAAGTTTATTGAACGTGGAGACCCCCAGTAACAGAACGGAACAACTAAAGCATTAAACACATTCGCCACAGCAGACTACCGACTACCTCCTGTCAAAATTAGAATACATGTGTACATATAAGAATAATTATATTGAAGACAGCAAGGCAACACGGCAACAGGTTTTTGTCCATGCTACTTTTGTCGTGTAGTCGAATTAAACTAATTTCTATTTCTGATGGCCACAAAACCAAAACAGTGTTGACAATATACAAAATTTGTAAAACAGATTAGTGATTAGAAATATTTTTTATTGTAAGATAAAAAAAAATTACAAAATTTAAATGTTATAATATATATGCATCAAGAATTTTTATTAGCTTTATTGTTATATAGAATATTGACTTGAGTCAAAGATACCAACATTGTTAAAGATTAAAAAAAACTCCCTTTTTTACCTAAAAATTTTTGTATAATTTTTTCGGCGCTCTCTCTTGATTCCGCAGTTACGGGTTTCAAAACTTTAATATATTATTGACCATAAGTCCTACAATATAGAACGAATATAAACGACATTGGTATCATTTAAAAATGCTCTAAATAACTCATTTAATTCTTAAAATCATCATTAAAGAAGCATAACTTACGTATTTCATCGGTGACAGCTTTCAAATATACTCCAAATGAAAGCATGGTAAGTTATCTGTAAAAGTGAAAAGTCATATAAAAAAATTTTAAAATTGAATTTCACTCGCAATGGGTAAATTGTTTTAAAAAATTTGTATACCCCAGTATAAAGGTATTTTGGAGAAGTTTAGATTGATATCCACATCGCTTATATCCATTCCATATTCTAGGAGTTATGGCCAATAAAAAATAAGTTTTGAACCCGTAATTCCGGAGCTGCTAAACGGCTACAACGGTAGCTAGCAGCATTTGTGTTCTTGTGTTCGTGTAGTCTGCTGTGGCGAATGTGTTTATACCTTAATTGAAAATACATGTTTTCCATAAACAAAAAACGAACAGCTGATACGGAACAGAACGGAAAGTCAAAACTAATTCTACCTTGAATCCAGATTTACAGTTCTAAGTGACAGATTGTGAATGAGTATACGTCAGCACCTACCATTACGGTTTATCTGACGGTGTACTTAAAAACTTAGTGTAGATTAAGCGTTCACCATCGCTGATAAATTTCATTATCACCGCCGCCATCGACTTAAAGCACATCAAAAACAAAGCGATTTTTTATATAAAAATATTATATTCATGAAAAATTTATAGTGAGTAGAGTTTTTTTTTAGTTAAATAACGTTTTTAACTTATTTTCTTTATAATTATTTAACCTGATAATTAAGACGAAGCGCCGTTTTAAATTTGTGTACACCGCCGCCGCCACCGATAATATATGTATGCAAGAAACAGCTGATACGTTTTTACAGAACTTCTAACTACAAAAATTCAACAACAGAACGGCACAGAACAAAAAGTAAAAGTCAAGACAAATGAGGCCTTAAGGTTAAATTAATTGCAAATAATTTTTAATTGCGATTAGGCTGCGTAAAACGTAATAATATACGCTGACTTTTGTCAAGACAAATCATTTGCACATCGAGACGGTATGTCACATAGAAATCACAATTTAATTTGACAGCTCAGCAATATGTTGTAACATTTGCTGCTGAATATAAATTCAAACACATAGTGCGGTCTACACGTTAATAACTAGTGTTGGCAACAGAATTTGAAGGTAGCCACGGCAATAAAGTGTAAGCCATCTATATCTGTCAAAAAAATGCCACAATGTTCTTATATTCCTTTCACAGACGAGAACAATTATGCTTGCATAAATTGAAAGTTATTTTCTAAGAATTTGCTTTGGGGATCACTTAATAGAAATTCGCCACCTACCGGTGTTTGTCTGATCAGATTGAAGTGGCAGCCCTGGCTGAAGTGGAAATTATTCCGTTTCATTCCCTATTTCCCACCAAGCTACATATGTACGACGATATCCGCCATTGCTAATTTTCATTTCAGTGGAGTATAGTTCTATATTCTGTGGTATAGTGTGTTATTAACGCAAAACTAAAGTTAAAATATATTTTCAGTGGAGTAAATTGTTTAAAGTTGATTAAAATGACAAACCAAAATGATAACAATCAAAACGGTAGCAGTGAGAATGGCAATGATGATGATTATGATGATGTAAGTAATAAAAGATTTTCCAGAAAGTTCCAAATAAGTTGCAAATACGCCATTTTGTAATTTGTCCCATTATTATAATTTTATAAAATCAATATCTGCTTGGAAAACATTTTTACAAAAAACATATCAAAATTTTGTTATACATACAGTATAATGTACATACATACAGTATAATGTACATACATATGTACTTATATATATATATTTTTTTTTTTAATTTTGCTTAGGAACCTATAACTGAACCAGAGCATTTGCGTAAACTATTTATTGGTGGATTGGATTATCGCACCACTGATGAAGGTTTAAAGTCCCACTTTGAGAAATGGGGTCGCATTGTCGATGTTGTTGTAATGAAGGAAGCACGTACCAAACGTTCAAGAGGTTTCGGCTTTATAACCTATTCCCAATCGTCTATGATTGATGATGCTCAAAATGCTCGACCTCATAAAATCGATGGCAGGGTTGTAGAGCCTAAACGAGCTGTACCACGCCAAGACATCGACAACCCAAATGCCGGTGCCACCGTCAAGAAATTGTTCGTTGGCGGCCTAAAGGATGATCATGATGAAAAGTGTTTGCGCGATCACTTCGAGGAATTTGGAAATATTGTAGAAATCAATATTGTAATGGATAAAGAAACTGGCAAAAAGCGTGGATTTGCTTTTATTGAATATGACGATTATGATCCTGTTGATAAAATTGTATGTAAGTAGAATGTATTTGAATTTTGTTTATATAATTGTTTGGAGAAAAATTCAGCGGTTCCCCTTCCACTTAATTTCACTTGAAATGGATTGGTATTATATACGTTCTTTTTATTTTCAACATTGTCTGTATTGTATGTACATATGTACACCATGATAATATATCCTGATACAAATTGCTAGATTTTGAAATATGTGGGGTATTCACACTGTAGTCATAAAGTCATATATCATAAACTAATAGCGCACCAAAATATGACAATTTAGTGTGCTATGTCATAATTGTGCCAGCTGATAAACATTTAACAACACCCCATTTTTTAGTCGGATTAGTGCGCATACGTTTGAATTTAATTCAGTCCGACTTCTTAATAAAGAAAACAATACATTACCTGTAAATCTTCTAAAATACCCTTCATCAATTAAAATTTTCAAATTGTTTTTTATCTATACGAACGTGCTGAAATAAATATAATCAATAGCAGCCGTTCACAAGCTGCCAGGCAGATCACTTATACAAAACCATATTTTTAAAGTGAAAACTTCTATTGGCGCGGTACGAAGGTTTTGGATGAGGCAAAACCTCAGAACTCGCGACACCGTCACGCTTGTAGCATCTCTGTTTGTGCGAATGCCTAGTCGGAGTGAAGTTAACAACCTACAGATATTAGGGTTTATTACGGTTCTCGATTCTACTTCGACTGCTGTAATAGATTAAAGAAACAGCGTTGCCATTTCACTTGGTACTTGCAGTACTACGTGAAGTTTGGCAAATAAAAAAAAAAATCTCTGTTGAGTGTAGTAAAAATATGGAATTAAGTGAGGCAAGTTCATACATAATATTATTTATTTAGATTTTTGTTACTTAAGGTACGTTCACATTTATTAAATATTTGTCCAAAAAAACGTAACCACTAGTTTTTCTTAAGGATAATGTCAACTAACTTGGTTTTTATGTTGAAAAATAAAATTAATTTATCTACAAAAATATATGTTTATACAGTTTTTAATAAATGCGAACTCATAATTAAGAAAAATATTAGAATTAAAGGAAATAAATAATTTTTTTCTCTCTTGGTCACGTTTTTTTCGACAAATATTTGATGAATGTGAACGTACCTTTAGTTACTAATTACTTATGTTTAAAGGTATTAAAAAATAGGCATTTTTTTTCCTTTTCAAAAAATGTTAATTAAATTTATGAAAAAAAGCATGCATATGTATGAATAATTTTGTATGTTCATATTTTGCGGTACTCATTTAATTTGCGGTTGCTACTGGTTAGTATTAGCAGCGTTGTTAACCGTACGGTAATTACCGTATTGTACGGTAATTTAGACCTCCAAAAGGTAGGCAGGTAATTTCAATATTTGTACGGTAATTTTATAAAGCTTTAATTTTTAATCAAATCATAAAACCCACGGTTTTCCTAAAACATTGTAACAATGCCAATTGTGGCTAAATGCTAAAAATTTCTCCTACGGAATATTTATACAGGTACTCGCATTAGCTAAAATGTTGATTTTTTCTTGGGTGACAAACTAGAAACAAATGGGCTGGCCTGCGGTGTCGAACGATATCGATCGGTGGTATTCTAGATGTAAAAAAATTAACTTGCATTTCTCTAATAACCGATTTTATTTAACTTATTATTTATTTACTGCCACAAAAGCTAAATATGCAAATAATAATAAATTGATGGTTAGAAGGTCGCAAACCGGTTGTATTTCGTTGACAATTTCAGCATTGTCGATCGATCTACATTGCGGGGTGGGCCGAAAATATTTATATATTATAACACTCAGCTTTAAATATAAAATAATTTATATACTTATCTATGTATACACAGCTACATATACATATACACATACATATGTGTATATTCTTAAGTTTTTGTTGTCTTTAAAATATGTACTTATATTGAAAAAAAAAATATAACCTAGTTTAATAGTAAAATATTACTATTTCTATACAACGCTTTACCCGTACGGTAATTTTACCCTAAAAACGGTAATTTTTTTAAGGCTGTACGGTAATTGGCAAAAATTAGTTAACATCACTGAGTATTAGTCAAACAAACAATCTCTTATCTTCACTGCTTGTGCTCTGAGCGACAGAGCAAATTCTACTGTATTCGACAGCGAGTTTCACATATGAAGAAAAAAGTTACTCGTTGCAGCCCTTTAGTATTTATAGTGCTTTTTAGAATTTCTCACAGTGCTTTTAGGTGCGTTTTAAATAATCAACATTTTTGACACTGAACCATTTTCCTACTATTCTTTAAACACACCTAATACTTTTTTAACCAACTGCGTATAATTTGCATCTATATTTTGATTAGTACTCGCAAACTGTTAAGAGTTTGAATTCTAGAATATCTCAAGCATCTTTTGTTTTAAATTCGTTCAGAAATTTTTATGATTTATTTGTTTAGCAGTGCTTACCCTACAAGAACAGTGACGGTCATTTGACCTATCATTTGACTGTCATTGCTGACAGAAATATCCATCATCGCGTAGAACAAATTTTCTATCACATTCTTAAGCTGGAGTTACATACCACGCGTCCTACGCGTCACGCGTTCTACGCTTTTTACGCGTTGTACACTTTTTTGAAATTCAAGTTACATGCAACGCGTTCTATGCGCCAAACTGTTCGTATTGATCAGCTGTTGTTCAAGTAAAGTGAACTTGTTTACTTATACATACATACATACCAGTTAAATAAAGTAAATTGTTTTGGCAAAAATGGACAGTGAAATCGATGTTTTAAAAGAATTAATAGAATTTATTAATTGCTCTTCCATTTCGCACACAATATTTTACACTTGTTTTTAATAAACATGCAATGGAGATGATACAAACAACTTAAAAGTTATCGATAATTAAATGCAAATTTTGTTGATTACATAATTGTAGTAATATGTGCATTAAAATGCATTTTATTATTGTTTTCAATATTTACAAGCTTAATTACAAAAGATTTTTGTATATTCAGCACTTTTTATGAAAAAAAATTAAACAATTTATCCACGACACAAAAATATTTATCGATAACATTGGAAATTGAATATTATTTATCATCCATGACTAACAAATACAGCTGTGTTTATTTATATGACGCGTCTGACGCGTACAAAAGTAGAAAGTAGATCTACTTTTTGCGTCGCATGCGTCGCGTGCGTTCTACGCGTCGTGCTGTGTAACTTATCACATGCAAATGCACCGTTTACCAGCAGCTGGAATATAATTAATAAAATTAGGGACGCTTTAGTTACCAACCAAAATTTAATAAAAATACACTGGGTACCAAGCCATATTGGTATTATCGGTAACGAAAAAGCAGACATTGCCGCCAAGTATGCATCTTACGCCCCCATCATTACAGACTCTGTAAACGAAAAAAACGACATCCGCCACCACGTTAACGCCCACGTCAGGAAAATGCTTCGATCCAAACCACTCACTCACTACCACTATTCGAACATAAATCCACACCACATCCATCCAATCTATCCCATCCACGTTGGTAAAAATAAAATTAGAACATTTTCCCGACTACGACTAGGACATACCATCTTCTCGCATGAATGGCTTTTAAAAAAACAGCCTCAAGCCCCAACCTGCAATCTGTGTAACAGAGACCTCACAATAAAACACGTACTTATAGAATGTCCATCATATTCCAACATTAGACGCAAACTATTAGGAAATATTTCCGCCTTAACACTTCTCATGAATCCATCTCCCAATAATATAAATAAAATTTATAGCTTTATTAAATTCACTAAACTTAAAACTTAACTAATAGCGTATATTTGTGTATTTTGTAATAAATAAGAAGTATTTTTAATTTTGGCTTTTTACTTAGAGCTTGATAAGCGGAGCTCCTAAGTCAGATTTATTAATTAATTCTTAAACTAAATTACATTGTCTTATATACTAGTTATGAGAAGAATTCTTAGGGGTACCTTAGCATAAGAGGGAAAGGAAAGATATATATATTTATTATAAAAATCATTGTCATTGGTTTCCTATGGTGGAAATGCGGCGTGCGTCCTAACAGTAATAGATAAAAGTAAACCCGCGCATACATGTGTTCAACAGACATTTCATAATATTTTATATTTATAAATAAATGCACAAATGCATACAGTACTTATTCAAGTACTTATGCGGCGGCCTTTTGATCAAACTCTAAAGTGTCGGGTGACCGACAAAATATTTTCGTTGTAGTTTGTCAATGCAATTTGACACGCTTGTGTGTTTGCAGACACACATGTATGCGGCAATGATAGTGTTGGTTATAGTGACAGTTTGACCACGCTACACCTCCATCCTTTACAAGAATGTTCATATAACGCTAGTTTTATGGACATTCTTTTACAATTAGTTTTTAATTAGTCTAAGTATAAGTGTAAGATAAAATTATTTTGTTTTTAAAGAAAAGAAAAAAAATAATTATAATGCTTAGATGTACTTTATATTCTAGTTTTATAGTAGTACGGCCGTACAATGATATTTAATGTTAGTTATTATTATATATCTTAAGTCTATTTTTATGAACTATTTGTTGTTTATTTGTTTTCTTATCTTCTATGGTAACATTATTTCTTAAATCTATTTTCTTAATTTTATACGGACCTTTATATTGATTTTCCAATTTATGCCCTGAATTATTCCTAAGTAAAACTAAATCTCCTATTTTAAAATTATGTTCTAAAATATTCTTATCATAATTTAATTTTTGTTTTATTTTATTTCTATCTAAAAGTATTTGAGCGCATATAAACAAGCTCTAGTTTTAACCTAAATTTTTACCTTAATTAAAGTTTTGTTTTACTTTTTTTTTTTATTTTGGAGTTTTTTTTTTTGTGAATAATAAAATTTTAATTAGAAAAGTATTTGTATGTGTATATTCATAAATTTTATGCTTTTAAACTAATTTGAAAATCAAATAACTTTTAACTCTGTACCTTTTAACAAATTGAACGTCTTCATTTTTAGGCAAGTATAAAACAATTTAAAATGTATCTGACCCAATAATTGTTGATAATAATAATTTTATATTGTCAACCTTTAACCCTATTTAGAATTTTGAATTTTATGGCAGTAATAAAATGTGTCTCAATAGACTTTTCTAAGTTATTCTGAGAGTTTTCAATGTGTACAATAATTTGAAAAGCTTCAGCAATTTTCTAATCAATTTTGGTTTATTATTTTTGATTTCTGGCATTTTTGACATAATTTAACATATTTCGTTATGTCTTTTATCATATTTTTCCAATAGTAATACCTCTTTATATTTTCTATTGTTCGATATATTCCACAATGTCCTCCCTCTATCGGATCATCGTGGTATTTCAGCATTTGATCAAGAATTGCCTGAGCATTCTTATCATTTATATTGGTCACCTCATTAAGTAGTAGCGCTACTTTTATGCCCTTTTATTTATAAATTATTTAATTGAGATAAATTCTAAAATGTTCTCGTTAGGTGCCATTTGTTCACCGGCCACTTTCTCAAGCCTTGGGAAAAATTGTCCTAGGTCAATATTCCCATTAATGAACATTATATATAATTTACCGGCCACTTTTTCAAGCCTAGGGAAAACTTGTCCTAAGTCAAGATTCCCTTTAGTAAATAGTTTTCTTCTGACGTCATATTGGGCTTTTTATCATTATTTTAAATTTGATGCTGAATATTTTCGATATTACTTTGTTGTTTATATGCCATAGATTTTGTTGTGATTTTTAATACTGCATTAATTTTTTTTTTATCTTTTACTGCCACAAAAATGGGTTGTATGTTTATTTATGGTGACTTTTTATTTCTATTATTATTTTTGATTAACTACTAATTTTGGCATATTTAATATATGTATGTATATAGGTCCTCTACACTAATACATTTTTATATTATGTCAAATTATTTTTATTATTATTTTCTAAAAACTACTAGCAATATTTCGTCAATACATGTATTAAACTTTATCCAAATCCATTGCTCTACTAACATATTTCTTCCGTAGAGCTCTTTTATGCAACAGATATATCTTAAGTAATAGATTTATTGCTGATATTATCACCAATATCAGCATTAGTAGCCATAATGAATTTATTTCTGACTTATGGTCTATGATTTCCAAATTGGTAACCACGTTTGCACTGGGCTTTTCTAATTTTGATTCTGTTTTGCCCATCTTTTAATTTTATAATATTATTTTTACGTATATTATTTTGTCTTAAAACATTAAAAAGTTAAATTAACTTTAATTATTTTATTCTAATTGTTAAAATTAAATTTAATTTTATTATCTTTAATTTATTGTAAAGTTATAATTTTCTTGAAAAATTTAAAAATATTCTTTAAGTGTTACTTTTTGTCTTATTTAATTTTTATTTAAGTAACATTTTATTTATTTTAATATTATGAGGCTCTTTTAATAAAAGATTTTAGCCACGAGTTATGTAGAAATCCATAATAATGAAAAAAAAAATGTTTGCCACGAGCGGTTAACGCTTACTGGCCCTAGTGGGCGACTTTAGCGCACCACTTTTAAATTAGAAGTTTATAAATAAGAAGTTTATAAAATTAAAAATAAAAAAAATTTGTTGTTTATGTTAGGCTTCCATCATTATGGCTGGCGGTCTTCCTTATTTGGTTCTGTTGGGGTGCCTTTTGGCTAGGCGGACCCTCTCTCAAATGTTCTAATGTTGGGGTGCCTTTTGGCTAGGCGGACCCTCTCCTTAATGCTGCTCATTCCAAGGTGCTTAGTATTTTACAGCACTCTTGGAACTGGCAGGATCGCCATGTAATAAATAAGAAGTATTTTTAATTTTGGCTTTTTACTTAGAGCTTGATAAGCGGAGCTCCTTAGTCAGATTTATTAATTAATTCTTAAACTAAATTACATTGTCTTATATACTAGTTATGAGAAGAATTCTTAGGGGTACCTTAGCATAAGAGGGAAAGAAAAGATATATATATTTATTATAAAAATCATTGTCATTGGTTTCCCACGGTGGAAATGCGGCGTGCGTCCTAACAGTAATAGATAAAAGTAAACCCGCGCATACATGTGCTCAACAGACATTTCATAATATTTTATATATATAAATAAATGCACAAATGCATACAGTACTTATTCAAGTACTTATGCGGCGGCCTTTTGATCATTCTCTAAAGTGTCGGGTGACCGACAAAATATTTTGGTCGTAGTTTGTCAATGCAATTTGACACGCTTGTGTGTTTGCAGATACACATGTATGCGGCAATGATAGTGTTGGTTATAGTGACAGTTTGACCACGCTACAATTTGCAATCGAGCTGATAGCCTTTGTAGCTAGCGCTCCAAAATTAAAAAACTTAATCTTAGAATTAATTGTAAGATTAAATAAATAAATAATAATAATAATAATAATAATACTTTTCTGACAGACGCATGAAACGCGTCGACGCGTATAACGCGTGGTATGTAACTACAGCTTTAAGGCCAATATGAAGAATGTAATGGAAACTCTTGAGTACGTGTGAGTCAGCGTTGATAGAAATATTGGTCACATTTGATTAATCAAAGTTGACGTATTTAGCAGTCACATTTGACTAATCAAAGATGATGAATTCATTGGTCATAGTTGACTTATCAAGCATGATGGCTATAATCGTCACTGTTGACGGAGAAAGTACTAAAAATGAAACACGATTTATTTGTATTCCATTCCTTATAATTTTATTAAAAAAAAAAATTAAATATATGAATATTAATTTCAAGACAAAATATAATAATAGGAAATTTGTAATCTGTGGTGAACATGATGCATTGCCTTCTTCGAATATTTTTCCAATTCAGGGACAGCTTGCTGTTGAAAAACATCTGGAATTCGTAGAAATTGTTGAAATAAAAAAAGGTACAAGAAGTTGAAATATGAGTATCTTTCTACGTACCTTTTAATATTTTGTTCACACTTTTAAAATAAAAAACTCTTATTTTTTTTAATAAAATTATGAAAATTTTATAACGCACGCAAATGCTTAATGCAAACTTTTCATGTTTAACTTCAAAACTTTATGTCAAAAATGAAACTGCAACATAATTTCTTCAACGATGATGGATAACTCCACCAACAATGACAATCATATGTTCGCTCAAATAAAATTTCTGCAAGTGTGTATTAGTTTCGGTCAACCATTTCTTGTAGGGTTACTTTCAATATTAGTACATATCCTTTGATTTGTTTTTTATGCAAATTTAAGCAAGAAAGTGCCTTTGTTATTATCAAGCTCCACAGTTATTAAAAGTAAGTTCTTCATTGATGTTAAAGTTGATATGTGCTAAAGTTCATCATCTAACAATGGCTTTCCCTTAGATCGAAAAACAAATAATTATATAGCTTGGGAAAATGATCCTGCTTTTAAAACTTGGCTTAGGACAGCAAAAGATGAACTAAAAGGATATTTTATTTGTTGTAATTGTGAAATAAAAGTTCGATAAAGCGATTTACTCCGACAAAGTCACACAAAAAGCCATGAAAAAGCAATAGATCAGTCTTTTGATCCACCAGACCCAAAACAAAATTAGGTTAGTGCTTTTCTACCCGATTTTTCTTCTATTTTTACCCTTTTTACCCTATTTCCAAAAAAATGTGTTCTTTTAATCTAGTACAACAGTCGAAGGCGATTCGAGAACCGCGTTAGGCCCAACATCTAAGTTTTTTCGCTCAAAATGAAGAGAGCGCCCTCTCTTGTGGGTGATGTTGCCATATATGAGAAAAACATTCATTTTTTGGTGCACCAAAGAGGGCGCACTCTTCAAGTTGAGCGCAACTGATTAAGAAGAGTACACAAAGATGGCGCTCTCTTCATTTTGAGCGAAAAAAATTTAGGTTGTTAACTTCTCGGGCGCAGTTGCATTTGCGTTTACAATAAGTGGCATGGCAAAACCATGGAGGAATAATATAAGGTGCGCTTATCAACACAACAATAAAAAACGACATGCATTTTGTTTGTGTAAAAATTAGCCAATGTTGTCAAAAAAAAAAGCTGTATACATAACATACATAGTTGTTATGCAAAAACAAAAAGCATAACGTAAACAAAAATATTCATGATGGCGGCCAAAAATGTAAACAACAAGACCGTAGTAACTTACCATATTTTTGCAATTATTTAACGGTCAAAACACAACCCTACAAAAAAACCATATTCCTTCTTGCGCAGACCTGATTATTAGACCATGGGCAAAACTAGCAGGTATGCGCTGTTCGACAACAAGTACAACAATCCAAAAACATGTATTTTGTTTGTATAAAGCACTCGCTTCATATCAAAACACACAAACAAATTATTTTTTATTTATTTATTTATTTATTCAATCAAAGTAATATAAAAAGCCACATCGGGCCATATAAAATATATATTACAGTAACAGTTTCCCGAATAACTAAATACTTAAAAATTATTACAAAATAATAGAAAAGAATTTATAATAATTAAGTCTAAAAGTTGGCCCCCCAGCCCAAGTAAATAAAAAGAAAAGTTAGTAGATAAAGAGGTATAGTAGAAAAACATATCCCGAGGGGTGGTTCGTACAGAAAAATATAGGAAATCACTATTAATAATGATACACATTAGCGTGAATGTCAATACAGACATAATTGGAACAGTTAAATTTGATGAATCTTGGTAAATCGCTTCAACTAATTCGTAGTAAAAGGTGAAATAACAATCAATCAATCAATCCAGGGTTGAAAAATATGCTAACAGTTTCAGGCGGAACGCATTATTGGAATGAGAAAATAAACGAAGTTCAATAGGTAAAAAGTTCCAACACCTAGCTACTCGTACAATAAAAGATCTTTCAAAACAGTTAGATTTAATTCTTGGAATAACAATTTGGGGGTTTCTTGACGAGCGTGAGAAAACAAATCTTGCGCGTAGTTGACACGGTTGTCCGCTCTTAATGACTGTAGAAAACTAATAGGTTACGGAAAGCAATAAACCGCTGAAATGAACCACCAATGACGGTCCTAACAAAGCCAGAGATATGTCTTCTTCGCCCAACACTGAAAACATAGCGTACAATAGTATTTAAAGCACGACGTAACCTAGCAATAATGTAACCCATAGTGCCAGAAACCACTTCTAGACCATAATAGATTTGTGGCATTAGAAGCGCATGTGCCAGCCTATGCTTGACGAAAAATGGAAGAAAAACATTATTAGAGTAAATTCTACGCAAAGTAGCAAACACCCTCGAACAGACCAGGTCAACATGACTCAAAAGTAAGCCGATCATCAATGTAAACACCTAAGCACTTAAATCTATCGACAAATGATAATCTATCGCCGTTAATAGAAACATCCAGTGTCGGGTAATTACGTCTCATAGATCGGAAAAGAATAGCTATAGTTTTAGAGGAATTAACAGTCACGAAGTTACGGGAAGACCATTGCACAAAACGTTCAAGGCTACAATTCATATTAGCTTCCAAAACATCAGGAGAATCGCTGTCCGAATTAAATAGCAAAAAGACATCGCCCGCAAATAAAAATGAAGTGCACATATTATTGTCCATATAGCTCGGAAGGTCATTAACATAAAGGATAAAGAGTAGCGGTCCCAAAACAGATCCCTGAGGAACACCTGAAAACAAGGAAAGAGTCCCAGAAAACACACCGTTAATATCCACAAATTGTTTCCTACCAGACAGGTATGAGTACACTAGTCTACACGCCGACTTAGAAAATCCAAAAAACATACCTAACTTATTGATCATAACAGAGTAATTAATGCAGTTAAAAGCTTTAGTTAAGTCAAGAGACACTAAGGACGATAGTTTATTTCGGCTGATGTTATCACGCACAGCATCCGTCAAGTTAATCAGCAATGTTGTAGTATTATGGTATCTACGAAAAGCATATTGCGAAGGTGAAATACCCATTTGAAGTGAAGCAAGAATCTGATCTTTAATAAAATGCACAACAACCTTGGAAAGAGCTGGAAGAATCGAGATGGGTCTTAGGTCATTCAAATTGCGAATTACTTTAGTTTTGGGGATAGGAACCACCCGTGCTACCTTCCATGAAGAGGGAAAAACTGAAGAGGTCAAAATAGAGTTGACATGAAATAAAATAAATCGAGAAATAAAGGGGTAAATAAGCTTAATGAAGTGAATCGGAATCTGATCTATACCCACAGCCTTGGACTTAACCCTACATAGAGCTAGATACAGCTCACTCTCAGTAACGCATCTGAAAGAAAAAGATCCACGAAATTCATCAAAGTAAATCGCATCAGAATTTTCAGTAAGAGATATGTTCGCAAAAAAAGTATTAACATCGTCAACATTAAAGTCACACTGTAGACCAGAGTCCTCGGTGAAGCCATGTCCTTTCAAATGTCTCCACAGGGTGGATGAATCCATACCAGAAAACATCTTGGCAAAATATTTCATCCTCTCTTTCCTAATTATGCTTTTTGCCCTATTCCGGTATTTGCAATAAATTTTCCAATTAGCATCAGTTGAAGATAATTGAAAGGCAGAGTAGGCCAGGTCTCTCAAGGAAGTAGCCAACACAATACATCTAGCATTTATCCACTCTTCCTGATTACAAGAGACTCTCTTGTGAACAACCGGAACAAAAAAGAATAGAGATTCCAATAGGGAGCTAAGGAATGAAGATTGATAATCGATATGGGTTGAATTATAAAATAGGGTACTATCCAATCCTTCCAAAAATGTCCTTATCCCGTCTAAGTTAATCCTGTTAAAGTCCCTATAAGTAACAAATTTTACAACCCGCATAACTCTAATATCAAATGTAGCAAAAATCAGGGCGTGCCGCGAAATAGGAGCATTTTAATACGTATGAATACCAAACTGTAACCATTTTTATGTACTCTCTTCAAACTATATCAGTTTGTATAAAAATTTGCTATAAAGCGAGCTCAGTCAGCTGTGCTAGTAAGCTTACCTGTTGGATACGCCTTCATAAGTGGTTAAATTTGTTGCATGTATTTATATAATTGTTTATATGTATATACGCATAATTTTTTTTTGGCAATAGCACGTGTATTGTTGTAATCACAAAACGTTTTCACTTCTGTCGGCACTCGCGGAGTTCTACCCGTAGTTTTTTCTTGTTTTATTTAGAAGTAGCGACGGCTTGTAAATAATATCGCCGGCTCGACTGAAGAGTTTCAGCTGCTCGACTAAGGTTTCTAGTGTTATTTTATGATAAACCATAAATATCATACCTTAAAAAGTCTTATTATTATATGACTTTTACTTAAAGCACAACAACAATTGTTTTAAACTATTGTAAAATAATAAGACAATATGACTGATATGACTGCAGTGTGAACCAGTGAGCTGCAACAAGTATGATCGAGCCTACTTATTACCTAACGTTGAATTTTAAGAACAACACAAACAACTATTCAATTTTATACTCGTTCGCTTTTTATGCACAAGCAGAAAATTCATCAACAAGTGTAAATCATTTCGATCATTTGATGCGAATATGCATGACTGATTGCGTGATACAATGAATATAAGGCATATGCTGAAATACAAAAAATATCGGAAGTCAATAGTTATAAATATGTATGTGTGCATGTTTCAAACTGTGACAAAAATATAAATAAAAATTATTTATTCAAATACGAGTACAAAATTACTTTAAAAACTGAATAAAACACTTGTTCCATTAACAACACGTTGGCATCGATTCAAAAGTAAGTTTCATGTTAGCACAAAACCATGGTACAATAATAAACAGGTAGCCGCACAACTACAACAAGGCAATAATAAAAAAAAAACAACAGGGCTTTTTATTGTTGCTCATGAGCTAGATGTGTCAATAGGATTAAAGGAAAAAAAGAAAAATTACAAAATATCTTCATAGTTATGTGTTTATTATTTTGTTATTGATAAATAATATTTTTAAGTTTTATTTTTTTGTATTTTTAACCCATTCCTGCCTAATGGGTATTTAAATACCCAAATAAGTGACGACAGTAAAAAAATTCTAGTGACGACCAGATTATATGCCCCTATTACGGTTTACAACACAACTGTAATTCAGTTGAAATTTTTCAAATCGGTATTATCGATTACAACAACTCAACCTGCCAAAAATGTAAAAGTTGAAATTATTTCGCATTACAACTATTTTGTGGTATTATCGATTACAACTCAGTGATAGTGAGGTTGTCCAAAAAGGCCAAGAAATTACAACTGCTCAGTAGCAGTTGTTAAAAGAATCTTAAGCAAATAAAATGGAAATGGGGTAAGTAAAGTATATTTTTTTAAATGCCTCACATGAATTTATTAACGATTGAGAAGTTATTTATAGAAAAAATAGAGATTGCTCTTCTTCAATCATTTTTGTTATTATCCATTTTGCACAAACATATCGCTCGAAGATATTTAAACTTCTTTAATCACTACACATATTGTAGGATGTGCCAATACAACGTTAACATCATTTCCACAACTTTTTTGATACATAACTGCCGTCAGCAAGGAACCTATGAGTTTCACATAGTGTTATTATGTGAGGTATACCCGTACCTCGCTCATTATAAAATCATATTAAATATACAATTAAATAGCCATTCAATTAAAACTTTATTTTTTTCTTACATAGCATCGGGAAGTTCCAAGGGATTGGAGTGATTACGAAGATTTTTTTGTATGCCCAACTCATCAATTTTGGCATCATCACTTTCTTCAGAGTCAAAAAAATCATAAGAGATATCCATTTTTTTCACTTAGTACAGTTTTATAATTTATTAAACAAAACAAAAAGCTCACTTTAACAAGAAACCATTTTTTTCTTTGTTTTTGCCTCAAAAAATACCATAGTGCTTTATCAACTGTCAAATCGTTGCTTTTGAGGCTGGCAACATCAATACAACTTCAACTAGAATGAGTTGTAATTCATAATACCAAAAATGAGTTAAGTTGTTTGAAAGTTGAGTTGTTTCAATTTCAACTCAACTTGGTTGAGTTGTAAACCGTAATAGGGGCATTAATCTTCGATTTCTACATTGTAACTTTTTTTGTTAACTAATTTATAGCTCGATTAATGGATAGCAACCGAACTGCAGTTACGTTGCCAGCCGGCAACTGAAAATTTGTGGTTGCCAGAAAAGCACTAAATAGCAACTGAAACTGGCAGCTCTCAGTTGCCAGTTGACATCCGTAATTCAATTCTCAGCAACTGGCAACGCAACTGTGGTTCGGTTGCCATCCATAATCGACCCATTAATGTCCTAGAGGCAGAGCTGGGGAACTTATATTGTTAATGTTATATGTAATATTTTTGAAATGAATAATTTTTTTATAAAAAAAGTACATATTTATGTGGTTTGTATTCACCGTATGTAAATTTGTTTTATAGAACACCAATATGCATGGATTTGTTCTAAAAATTAAAAGTTGACTTCTAAAGACAAAAATATGATTTCTAAAGGAATTAATTTGTTGCCTATATTTAATTTTATTTGCAGTGCAAAAAACCCACACTATTAAAGGAAAGACTGTGGATGTGAAGAAAGCATTACCAAAACAAGGTGGTGGTGCTGGCGGTAACGCCGGTGGCAATGCTGGTTCTGGAGGTAACCGTGGCGGAAACATGGGCCGTGGTGGTAATATGGGCGGACGTGGTAATGCCGATGGCGGCTCCGGTTGGGGCGGTAATCGGGGTAATGATAATTGGGGTGGTAACTTCGGTGGTGGCGGCAGTGGCTTCAACGGAGGAGGTTTTAATAGTGGAGGAAATAACAATTGGGGCGGTAATAATACGGGACCATGGGATAATGGCAGTAGTGGCGGTGGTGGTAACTGGGGCGATAATGGAGGTAACTTTGGAGGCCCTGGAAATAGCGGTCCCGGTAATAGCGGTAATTGGGGTAATAATGATAGCTTCGGTTCAGGCTACCAACAAAATTATGGTGGTGGTCCGCAACGTGGTGGGGGTCCTCAGCGTGGTGGTGGAAACTTTGGTGCGAATAATCGTATGCAGCCATATGGCAACAGTGGAAACTTTGGCAAAGGTAAGTTAATTTTATTTATAATATGAGTTTAAACAAGCAATTTCGTAAACATACATACATATCGTTTGCTGAAATGCAAAATAACGTAACTAAAGCTAAAAACGTGACCAAGAAGGAAACGAACAACTTATTCCTTTAATTGCAATACTTTTTTAAATTTATGGGTGCGAATTTTTTTTAAACTATAAAAATACTTCTTTTGTAGAATAATTAATTTCATTTTGTAATATAAAAAAAAAAAAAAAAAAATAAATGACACTAAAAATTAGTGACAGTTCAAAAGTGACAACTGAAAAATATAATTTTTCAGAAATACAAAAAGGTTTTTGACTTAAATAAAAATAGTTAAAAACAAAAACGTTGGATTATTTAGTAGAAAAAATGAGAGAAAAAAAATTCGAGTTGTCACTTTTGAAGGATTTAAGCCAGGCCTTTGTGCTGAACAATCCAAAATCATTCAATTTTCCTTTGAAAACTACCTGACAGTTTTTTATGAGTGCTTTAGGTCGGTCACTCCAATACCATTAAATTTTCACTTGATTTATTTGTTCTTTGGGCGATGCCAAACTGTCCTACCATTGCTGTCCAATTTACCTTCATTGAATCGATCGATAGAATGTTTTTTTTTTTCAAAAATTCTAGCTAAATTCCTTTGTGAGATTTGGAAAAGTGAATGCGCTTTTTGATATTTTTTTTTTATTGAAAAGACCGCCTTCTTTCGATCAATGCCGCCAAATATTTTTTCCTTCCTTCATTCAATTGTCTTCTTACGAATCTATTTAACAAATTTCGAATTAAATTTTTTTTTAATTTCCTTATTTATCTGACGAGAGTACTTTAAAGGATCGAGCTTGGTTTTTCGAACTACGATTCTTCCGATACACATAAGTATGTGCATACATACATACATATAGTTTTATTTCTTTGGCGCTTAGGTTTTCGCTCTTCATTTTGCATGCATTGTGCCTCATACTTCAAGAGCACTTTAACATTTGTGTAATTTCTCTTGGTGATTTGTTCATCCCAATGGGGTTCCGCACACGAGATGAATTTTTAAGCCGCACAATTTTTGTTCTTTTTTTTACACACGAGACTAATTCATCTGGCATAAAATGTATACGTGTACTCAGCTTTGTGTGTGTTAGTGTTTTTTGTATTCACCCAGCAGTCGGCGTAGCTAGCGAATCACTAGCGATTTCGCTAGCTACCAGTCGTTACCACTAGCTACCAGACTAACTACCAGCAATGCATTCGACTGACGATTTTAACATGGGGATGACATTGACGGTAGTCAATTGACACCATCAGACCGGTGGAATCACTAGTCAGCAAGTAGTTAGTTCTTTCGCTAGTCATAACGTACCAGTTAGATCGCTAGTGATATTTCCTAATGAAAATACTACAGAAATTAAAATTTTTTGGATTTTTGTTTATATATCAAAAAAAAAAAAAATTAAATTTAAATAATTCATTTATAGATTAAAACTTAAAATACATTAATTAAAGGTTTAAAAGAGTATATATAGTTATAAAATATTATTTGTCTGTTTTAATTGTTGTTTTTTTGCGACTGAATTTGCCTTTATCTCCCTTTTTTTTTTGAAGCTGAATAGCTCTTCTCAACTGGTCTTCAGCCGGGCCAGGGAATTTTAAGTTTATTGGTATGGATTCTGAAAAAGGGGTAAATAAATAATGTGGAAATGAAATATGTATATTATAATATTTTAAATACGAGTATATATATGATATTACCTATGAAAGCAGAGTACACATTTTCCAGTTCTTTTAAACTTTTTTTGCCATGAATCCCATCAATGTTGTAGGCCATGACAACATTACATAGTACTTAAAATATATTTTAAGTTTTTTTCAACTCCATTTTCAAGTATTGACTTCATAACTTTTACCTAAAAAATAATATTAAAGATTATATGAATAATATAGTATATGTATATATATAAGATATTTATTAATACTCACATAAGCATGCTTGTTATCACCAGTGATTTCGCTATTTAATGTAATTAATTTTTCTATTGTTAAAACAGGGAAAATTTGATGTAAATCTAACTAATCATTTTGCTGTCGTAAAAGTTTGTTTAAGAGAACTTTTTGCTCAGCTTGCGTTTCCAGTAGTAATTTCATTTGGCCGGATATAACTTTTTCTCTTTGTTCAACAGCAGCTAAAAGTAGTTTAAAAAAATTATATACATATATGTATATTGTATTATTCCAAAGATACATACATAGATTAAGAGCTTTCTTACCTTTTAGTTCTGATACAGTCCTTAGCAATTCTTCGCATTTGCATGTATGTTTATTGTATCCTAATGAAATACGAATGACATTGGAATATGTTTGGGTTCAAAAATCATTAAAAATTTAATTTACCTTGATTTTCATCCTGAAGGAAGGCACGTCTAATTTTTCTGAGAGGACTACGGCTTTCGGACATTGTGAATTAATATTGACTGGATTGAAAAAGTGTTATTGTATAGACGTATAAAATAAGAGCTTTAAATTGAAAAATAAGATGCTGTTTTAAAAAAAAAGAACAATTACCAAAAATTTAATGACAGCTATGTAGAATTGGAATTAGTACTAGATTTTCGCCATAGGGTAAAGCTATTGCTTTACATTCTATATCCTTGATTAAAAACGTTTCCTCACTTACTCGAGGTTTCCTTATCAACCAAATATATTCCCAAGGATTTTGAATCGCAGGGCTCTTTATAAAAGCTTCTAATATTATTAAAATGTTGACAAACTACAGAGCCTTTCTCGTCATGTAAAAACTTCGTTATTTTCAGTGGTATATAATTTTTTATATAACAAACGTTATCAGGATTTTTTGCTGTCAGTATGCAATTATTGAAAGTATATATCGTACCCATATTATTGAAACCACTTTGGATGGAAGAAACATTAAACTTATCCTCAACAAGTTTCCTATATAGCTGTTCCAATATTTTATTTGGCTTTTTTACACTTTTCTTTAAACCCTGCAAATAATTTTCGAAGGGATATGAAGTGCATGACATTGGATCATCGACAAACTGTAAAGTTTCTTTTAGATGGAGTAGATTGGTCCAAAAATAATCTGAAAGTCGTCTACAAAAATATTAAGGAGCAATTGAGCAATTTCGATGTTAGATTTGTATTGCTTCGGGCAGCAAATCATTCTGTAAGCACAGTGTAATAATAGAAAGACGTAATATACATCTTCATGCACCTCATCTTTTAGGGCAATAATCCCAGTATAAAGTAAAAATTGTCTGAACTCGGTGGCTTTCCAGTTTAGAACCTCGTCTAAAGATCGTGGCTTTCTAACAAATTCTTGGGTGACATTTTTACGCATTTTTTTTAGTTTTTCTGATATATTTACTTTATTTTTATCCAAGATTTTAAAATTTTTTTTTTGTTATTTATAAGTCTTAGCAAGAATTTTCTAGTTACACCTAAATCTATTAGGTGCATAGGGTCTAATAATATTTGTGAGATCATTTTCACGTTCAGTTTTTCCAAAGGTGATTTTTCATTTAAATACATTTTCAAATGGTGACATGGATACTTTCTAGATCTGAAATCTTCATCAGATATCAGTGTGCCTGATGTTGTTGAATATGTCAACACATTGTCTATCTTTTTTGCAACTTGAATACATTTCATGCAACCATGTCGTGACACATGAGAAGAAGTGCCAGCAATATATGCCCTAGCGGGAGCATCACATATCACGAACCTTAAATTTACCTTTATATGTTTGCCTGCTACTTCCATACCGTTTTCCATGCAATTAGATAGCTCAAAAACAAATTTATTTAAAAAATCAGCACAGCTTTTGGGTTTGCTGTGACCAGCAAATATACCGATTGGAAATATTGGCTGGCTTTTTAAATTATTTACTCTAATTAAAATAGGCCAAAGTTGGCTTTTAGAGCTTCTAAATAAAGGCAATCCATCAATATTTATGTCAATACTAATAGCCTCAGGAAGATCTATTTCTTTGGAGAGCTTTTGTAAGCTATGCGCCATGCCAAAATGAAGGTATTTACCTCCGCCAATGCTTTCTATTTCGGGTTTTATGGGGAATTTAAACTCATAAAAAGATTCTACATATATATGCTCATCCCTTAGAATTTTTTTAAGTTCCTTCACACAGCTTCTTGACGGTCTATGTTTTATATTCCATTCTATTAATTTCTGTGAAAGACTACATTTATATATTTTTTTTTCACTTTCATTTACATATTTATTTGCTAATTCAATGTTTTCTACAATGTCTGTACTTATTATTTCTTTATTTTGCTGTGATTCTTCATTAACTGCTTCAGGATTTTCACAAATTTCTTTTTCAATATTTATAAAATTTTTAATTAATTGTTCTTTTTCTTTTTTTATGCAACGTTTTAGTTGACTTCTGCAGCTCATTTTACCTTTCTAAAAACAAACACTTTTTTTAATACAAATTTAACATTCACTGACCACGAACTTCCAATTTTAACTGACGCCAACACAAAATTATAACACACATAAAATATTTTTTATTTGTTTTTGTTGATTTTTTTGGAATAAGAGCACAATTTTTTTGACTCGTAAAAAAATTGATGTTGAAAGCATTAACAGTTATATGTACATGTACTGAGTGCGTGCACATGTACATGAGTGAGAGAGTCAAAAGGCGAACTCTTGCACTACTTGTAGCTAGTGAAGTAGTTAGTCCATTTTTCGTTAGCGAAACAACTAACGATTTTCAGTCAATTTCTACTTTTGAAACTGGAGGGCATTTGATGTTTGGCTTGTGTATGTATTAGTTTTGTGCTGCTTGTGCGGGTATGAGGCTGGTTGAAAAATTGTTCCAACGAAAAACCGCTCTCTTCACCCTCTCGCCTAAAAACTCTCATGTTATGCCAGCATAATTAGACTCGTCTGCGGAATACCAATGGTAAATAATCATCATTTCTTAACATAATGTCATATCTTATGGGTTAGAGACTCTTTGACTATTTGTTATAAATTAAAATATATTTTTGTCTTAGTATAATAGTTGTGTAGTGCAACGAAGTTTCCTATTTCTTTTACTGTATATTAATTTATTTTAAGGTATTAAATTGCATAAAAATATGAGGCGCAAAACGCTCAAACCTTTCTGCCTTTAATTGCACGTTTTCTATCTTCGAAATCAAAATACGAAAATACTCTTTAATAACGCTGTAAAATTTTAAATAATTGTACAAGAGTACCGCCATGCGTACCAATACTAGCATATTAATGCGGAGGTTTTCGGTTAAATAAATAAAATAAATAAAAAAATATTTGTCATAAAACGGTAGACACCAGTTAGGTCGAAATTAAAATTACATATTGAGATAAAACATCCTTTATATATTAATTGTTTGATTTTAGGAAATCAAGGTAACTTTGGCGGCAATAGTGGCGGCGGCGGCGGCGGATTCAATAACCGACCCATGGGTGTCGGCGGTGGCAACAACAGGAGATACTAAGGTAAGCTTTCTTTACTTTGCAAAAATTAACTGTTTATAAAATGAGTCAACCTTAAGGGTTGTATGCAAGATAAAGACCGAGATAATATTTTATATGAAGTTTGACGACAAATAGATAACTAAAATAGATCGCCAAATTCCATATATAAATGATGATTAATGAACATGCGTGTTGTATTTTCCTTAACTTTTCGTTAAAAAGTATTATTTAAATCCGTATATGCATATACATATGTACATATGTATATGTGCATCAGAGATCAGCGTGATCGCGATTCGTCTATTCTATAATGAATACTGAGATAAAACAACATTAAATATACTAAAGATCGCAATGCATGATTCGCATCAATGATACATACATATTTTAGTTGATAAATGTGTGTCATTGCTTGCTTTTATGAATTACTCATGAATCAAAACAGCGATTAGTCAATATGATCGTTTTGAAATGAAAAAAAAATATATAAACAAACTTTTGATAAATACAGAGATTAGTAGACCAAGTTTATTTATATGGAAAATTCCAATTTCCTCATTTCTTATTATTTCAGAATTGATTGTGGTACAGAAAATATTTTAAATCTTTTTTAAACACCTTTTACATTTACGCACTGTTTTGTATCCTTAAAAGACAGCAGGATTTTCTGTGTTATTTGAAAACAATCAAATACAAACAGCTCTTAATAAACCAAGAGTAAAGCTACGTACAGACGATGGCAGATCTTACAATATTGTAAGATATGTCAATATGCTGACAACGTACTGACAATGAAAAATTGTTACCAAAAGGTAAATTGTTAGTTCAGACGATTGTAAGAAAACCTTACAATTTCATTGTCAGACAATTTTCGGACAATAAATTTATCTGCCAACAAAAATTGTCAGTTTACACGGTTGTCAGCTTGTTAAGCTGATGCGTTGTTAAGCTTTGTCAGAACTGTCAAATCCAATAGTATTTATGGACAGCATTGCCAACAGAAAAATTATCTTACAATGGTGCCATTGCCAGATGCATTAATTTAAACACATCTGCCAATAAAACAAGAGCTTACAATGTCTGACAATTATCTGATAATGGCAAAGTAGAGTGTTCTCACGATTGTCAGATGTCTTACAATGAACTGACAATGCTTTTTCTTGCAACGTTGCAAGACAAAAATTGTAAGTTCAGACGGTTGGCAGACATTTTTTGAACATTTTTCTGACAATATTGTAAGATCTGCCAATCGTCATACATAGCTTTAGTACATATTGATGTTGAACAACATAAAAAGAGCAATGTAAATATGAGTAGAGAACGAAATTGAATCTGATGTGCATATATATGTATATACTTATGTATGTATCATATACATATATTTGTTTTTATTATTGAAAAGATTTGTGTGTCTTTTAAATAAGTAAAAGAGGAGTACCATCAAAATTATAAAGTACAGTAGCAAAATGCTGAAGTTGAAAGTGTCGAATACTATTTACACATACATACATATGTATATATCTTAGATTTCATCCTTAATTGAATTTTCATAAATTAATTGTAATTTTTGGATAGATCAACTATAAAACATTTTTCTAATGCTAAATTTTTTGGATTATTGTTTATAAAATATATTTAAAATTCTTACATTACTTATTTGTTTTTCTTCTTATAAAATTTTTATAGGTGTTTAAGGTTTGTCTGCCAGGTCCAAATATTATATACATATTTATATAACTAAAAACATATATTCAAACCAAGTCAAAACCAAGCAGAACATAAAAAATAATTTGCCTATCTACCAAGATTATAAACAAAAATAGAGAAAAGTAACACAGATAATAGTCAAACAAAGGTCGCCCTTCTCTATTTTCTAAACTCCAAGTACAATTTTATAATATATATTGACACATAATAATACGTATCCCTGAAGTCAGTGTACGAAATAAGAGAAAGATGGACAGTTTTCTAAGAGTAATAAAAGTCAAATAAAAACAAAAGATCAGTTTTCTTTAAAAAGGGAGAAGAAGCACAGGAGATGTTATATAAAAATTGACCACATGAAGAAGCAGTTGAAAGTGTTGTATGAGGAGCGTGAAAGGAGGAAAAAGAAGAATCAGCAGAGATAAAAAGGAACTGGAGATTAAGATATTTTTTAATTGCACAGCTAAAACCCACCATAAGAGGTTTTTTTTAGTATTTTAGAAATATGTTAATAAATTGTAGATCAGTTCATAATGTAAAAGCAAATTTTGCTTAAAAGAAAGTGTAGTATTGTAAGTTTCTTCAAATTTATGTTGTTTAGGTGTGTTTCTTCCACAGCATTATTTTAACATCATGCAAAATATGTTTAAAAAATAGAAGAAGATCTGAAATTGACGAAACAAAGAAAAACATTAAAAATAAATTAGTTCAAGTTGGTTCGTTTATATCTATACATTAGAAAAAATGATATTTTGGCGTTTCATAACTAATTTATTGAAAAAAGCATAAAAATTACATGGAAATCTTTGAACGTATAATTTTACGTGTGTCTACTAAGATTTCTTTCTTCACTTAATCTGTGTCAGTAGTTTTTAAGAATCCTTATGTATAGAAATTAAGTTTTAGTTTAAATCGATATGTGTGGCAATTACCATTTTTTTCATGTTTGGTACTTTATTTTCTTATATTAATTACAATAACAACAGCAGTAACAGTTTTATTATGCAGAAAGCAAATTTCCAGCAGTTGTAGAAAAGAGTATTAATATTTTTATTAACAAATAATAAAATAGAGAACATTGAAAATAATCTGCTGTTGTTAATTATTATTTTTGTATTTTTTTACACCACAACCGAAGATCTTAATTTATCTAAGTTTCTCAACAAATTGAACATTAATTAACTTCACTTTATCAAAATCAATTAAGATATCGATTTTAAAATTTTTAAGAAAAGATACAAATATATGCTAAACAATAACATTGTACAAACAACAGAAAAATAGATGACCAGTAGTTTGTTACTTGTATTTTTTTACATCTTTAGATAGAAAATTGCAGAGTTAAGCTTGCTGTTGAAAAAGTTTAATGGCAAAAGAAGGCCAAAAAAAAACGTAACATTTAAAAAGTAAGTTTAAAGAAAAAAACTGTTTTCTAAAATTAATTTATTTGTTGTGGGATGGCTAATCTATGGTGGATTCCATTGGTTGCTAAACACCAAGTCATCAGTAGATCTTTAGCATCATGCTTGAAAAGTTTTCAAAATCATTTGCTTATAATACATAAACTCCTAACCAACTATAATGCACTTAAGAACTTTTCGTCAAGTTTCGTTTAAAAACTGTTGCATTTATTAGTAATTTTTTATTTGTGAATGTTTTCATTTCCTTTCTAACATAACAAAAATTCAAATAAATTGCTTGTTTATGGTTTTAGATTAATTAGACGTAGACATAAAATAAATTTTTGGAAAAAATAAGAAGAAAATAGCTTTTGAATAGTACATATACATATTTGAAACTCAGCGAAGAAGGTCTTTAAGTCGAATAAGTACAATATACCCACACAAAAGTCGTCAATAATTTGCTTTTGACATGCTTTTAGGACCGTAAAAATACAAAATGCCTAATAACACTGTTCAGCAGCAAAATCCTCCTTCAAATAAAACTATCAGGGGGTTATTATGTATTTCGATTCGAATCGGAAAATCTACGAATTCGTAGAAATGGGATTACATAGAACGATTTTCGAAAATTTATTTCCGAACGTTCGTAAATTATGGGAATTTTTTTAATCCCTCTCGGAAAGCAAGAAAATCCCTTTCGAAAGTGCAACTAGTCTAACGTATATATTTTTTCGAATGTCATTTTGATTGTGGAAATTTTATAATAGTTTTTGTTTTTAAGTACTTAAAAAAAATTAATAATACACATGGTGATTTTAACTGCCTATTTCACAATGTTGAAAGAATTTTTTAAATATTTTTTTATTCGTATAATTTCATTTGAAGCAAAAATAATTTCTAAAATTGTTGTTACTAAATGTATTTGTACGAATGAAAAAAATCTAAAGTCTTTCGACATCGTGAAACGTTAAGTAATGTGAGGCATTTTTTTATGAATCTAAACGAAATATTTACGCTACGTTCACATTTATTAAATATTTCTCTAAGGGAACGTAGCTACTAGTTTTGCTTAGGGATAGTGTAATTTAACTTGGTTTTTATAATGCAAAATAAAATTAATTATTCTACAAAAAAGTATAAAAAGTGCGAGCCCTTAAATAAAAATATATTGGAAATAAAAGAAATAAATTATTAGTTTATTTCTTGGTTAGTTTTCTTCGATAAATGTAAACGTAGCTTTATGTACATACATACATAGTACTTTTAAAAAATATAATACACACGAAGATTCATAATGATCCATTATCGTTTTTAAATTTCCTTTGGAATCCCTCTGAATCAAAATCTTCCACAACTAAACACTATCCATTTAGGTTTCTTGTGTATTTTTAAATTTGCACTTAAATGTTTTAACATAATTTTGACATTTGTATAAAACAATGCAAAGTGCTACCAAGTTTTAACATATAAAATATGTCATCACTTGAAAATTTCCCTTAAAATTATTAAAACAACTCTGTGCAGGCCTTTCGAACGTACTACATAATACAATTTTGTTTTCGATTCGGAAATTCCTTTCGAAAGCGTTTTCGATTCGAATCAAATACATAATAACCCCCCTGCTGGTATGTGATAGAAATCGATTCGATTTGAAATGAAATCGAAGACTTAAATCGTATCAAAAACATTTAGGTGTGATGGAAATCGGATCGATTTCATTATTAATTTTTGTTTAAATACCACAAATTTCTCTAAGAAAAACTTACTTTTTCTCTTGTTTTTTCAAATTAAATACATAAATATTTGACGCAAAATTATTATTTTTTTGCAGTTTTAAAATTTTATCTAACGCTGTTGTAGGAATCTACAACCCCCCTCATAACTTTGCTCCTCTTGATCATAATAGAATGAAACTTGAAACATAAGGCCTCCCCACAGATGTGACCTCACAGTGTAAATTTGAAAGTTATACCGTAAAAGCTTCCCGAGATATTAAGGTGTGAAAAGTCAATATTTTAGTACAGACTCACTGACTCATCAATATTATTGGACAATTCCATTATAGCTAGAGAGCTGAAACTCGGTACACAGGTAGGTCTTGGTGAGAAATTAACCAGAAAAATCTGAAAACGGTCACTGCCCCTTATTTGTATGTGGCACTTCCAATATAGCTAGAAAGCTGCAATTTGGTACACAGGTCAGGTAAGTCCTGATGCGAAATTAACGAAAATGATTTTTTAACGGACACTTTTCATTAAGGGGGACAATCATCCCCCTTCTTTGTATGAGGCACTTCCAGTATAGCTAGAAAGCTTAAATTTCGTACACAGGTAGGTCCTGATGAGAAATTAACAAAAAATAATTTTTAAACGGGCACTTTTTACCTGGGCGGCACTAGTGTTCCCCTTTGTATGGGGCACTTCCAGTATAGCTAGAAAGCTAAAATTTGGTACACAGGTAGGTCCTGATGAGAAATAAACGAAAATGATTTTTAAACGGGCACTTCATCTGGGGCGAATATGGTGCCCCTTCTTTGTATAGGGCACTTCCAGTATAGCTAGAAAGCTGAAATTTCGTACACAGGTAGGCCCAGATAAGCAAAACAATAAATATTTATACAAAAACAACTTAGAAAAAAGAAGTGAGATCCGCACAAAAACAAAAATGTGAAAATGAGGCCAAGTTCCTACCAAACAAATTTCGGCCGTAAAAAGTACTGAGATCAAAATAAGGACCAAGTTCTTGATAGGTACAATTCCATCTCATTTCTAGGCAACCTGTAAGCTTGGCAAAATTTTTTTGCCTTTCTAATATGGGAAAGAATTCTTGGAAAACTACTCTTGCCGGCCAAATTTTAACGTTGTAGTGTTTTTCTTTCGCCCGGCTATCCTATTCATCCCCATATGTAAGGTTGACTGCACACATATTCGTTCAATGTTGGGTACCTGCGTTAAATTGAGAATAAAATCGGCATTTGTTAATCGATTTTCATGATTTATACCTCATTTTATTCTTGAGGTATTTAGCTCTCAGAAAAAGGTGTAAAATATAAAATATTGGCTTTTTCTTTTTTTATTGCACTTTTAAACTGGAAAAAACTAATTTTGCTAGAAAAAATTTTTTTTCCTCTCTGAAATTTTTGAATACATACAGGCATGTTCTGAAAATCACTTTTTCGTAAAGTGATTTCAAATCACTGAAAAGGTGTTCTGGGCGCACAAATGTTGGAAATTTCGTGATTTAAAACCGGTCAGCTAACAGCATGACGATTTCAAATCACTTAAGTTTTTTTTAATAATATTTCTTTAAAATCTGCATTAAAATTATCACGCACACTTAAAATGATTTGTTCTTTATCTGTTTTTGCAATAAAGTTAGTTATTTTACTTAGAAGAACCTAAAAAATTTACAAATTTTGGGACGATGTATTTTTTGCAGTTTCTTTTTAAATTTTTGCTTTTAGATCAATTATTGCTAACGAACTTGCTTCAGGCATTTTTACGATATATTTACAAAAACTTTAACTTTAATTCGTAAATTTATTATATTTTTGTGATAAATTTCTTAAAGATACAAAAAAAAAAATGTTTGTAAACAGAAAAAATCAGCTGTTTGTTCGTTATTTAGAACAATGAAATCACCGCTAAATATGAAAAATCTCGTGCTTTTCAGAACACCTAAATATCACTTCCGTGATCCCTGAGTGATGTAATACCGTCGCACTGTATTACCGACAGTCACGTCAATATCCAATCCAATTTACTATATAATATGGCTTAAATGCGAGCGAAGCCGCGGGTAAAAGTTAGTTAAATATACATAATTTTGTTACGCATCTTTTGGTGTTTTGTTTATGAAAATCGGATGAGTCGTTCTCGAGTTAGGCTGAAATAAGTATGTCTTCGTACCTGACTAATTTAGGGGGGAAAATTGTCACGCCCATAAAAAAACCGTACGTGATGGAGAAAACCCGAAAACGGATTTGAGTTTAGGACATCAAAATAGCATTTCACAAGTTTTATTTAAAGGAGAGACAAAAAGTAATTTTTTGCAGAGCAGTGTAAAGCTATGTACAGACGATTGGCATATCTTTCAACAGTCTGTTACCAAAGTATGTATGTAAGTATATCAATATCAAGTACATGCATCTCGGCAACAACATAAAAAATAAAAACCAACAGGCTTTTTGTTTCTGTTAAATAAATTTTACAATTGTCAAAAATAGCTCAGTAGCAGAGCTGTAAAGGAATTATTCCTTTTTGAAAGAATCTACGAATCATAAACTCTTGAATTTTTTTTTTAACATTCAAGAGTTTTTTAATATTCTAATCCTAGTGAAAACAGTGAATTAAAAAAATGCTTTTCTTTAAATCACCAATAAATTCATTCAATTCAATTAATCTAGTGATGTGAATGCATGTGAGAATTTTTAATTCATGAGGAATGCATTCGGGTTTTAATTCAATTCACATATTGTGTAAAATTAATCAATTAAACTTTTTGTAAATCATTTCGAATTAAATAGCAAATTTCTATAATTCTTTTCAGCTCTGCTCAGCAGAACTTAAAGAAATATGTGTAGAAAGAAAAATTAAAAAATTTTGACAAAGTGTGAAAGTAGGTATACAAAAACACGATCAGCTGTGCTCTTGCATGTACATACTTGTATAAAAATACTTTGCTCGTTACAACTATGGTGTAATAATCGGCAATGTTCTGCAAAACGCAGCGTTTCCAAATCGCATACTGTTTTAAAAACGCAAAACGTATTTTGTCATGTTCTGAAAACGCTATGATTTCCTATTTTTCGAAACTGTGTTCGAACAATAAAAACATATGTTTTTTCTTAAATAAAATAAAAAAGTAAACAAAATAATGGCTCGATTATGGATAGCAACCGAACTTCAGTTGCGTTGCCAGCCGGCAACTCAAAATTTGTATTTGCGAAAAAAGCGCTAAATAAAAACTGATACGGGAACTTCTCAATTGCTAGTCATATCTCATATATCTTGAGTATGACTACGTTGCAATAAAGGAGCGAATTGTCAGTAACTGACAACCCAACTGGAGTTCGGTTGCCATCCATAATCGACCCACAAGTTTCAAATTTAATTGCCGACAGCATTCTTACTTTGTATATATTTTTTTTTTTTTCTTTAATAATCCATCCATCCATCAATCGCTGTCGGAACAGTTTTTTATTGACCAGTGCTAATGCCTTCAGCACTTAAATAGCCCTACAAGAACTAATAGAATGTCTCACTAATGTACATTAGAAAAATTAATGATGTTTATTGACTTGCTTTGGCCTATGTTTGAACACAGGCCCCAATTCATTGTTTGCATAGTAGTCAACGAGCTAACCCCTTCAGCCAACAACACCCTCATATTGACTTTAAAAAAGCTACAATCAAAAGAAATGTTAATTAAAAGATAAGCACTAAGGAAAAACACTGATTCAGACAAGCAACAAACTCAAAGGAAATTTTAAAATTGCGATTTTTTTTTATTAAAATTGTAAAATTTTGTATCGTGTTTCCTTCAAATGAAAAGAAAACATACAGGTATGTGATGAAAATCGATTTCGATTCAAAAACGGAGTAAAATCGAAATGAGTTGTGATGGCATCACTTATTTCTGTTTTGTTTTGTTCTTCTTGTTTGTTTGTCAAATCGAATTCAAAGCTTGTATGTGGTTTAATAAATATTAAAATGGAATCTTTTGGTGAAAACACACAAATAGTGCCCAAGAAGAATACATGGTGATCTTAAGCTGGAGTTACATACCACGCGTTATACGCGTCGACGCGTTTCATGCGTCTGTCAGAAAAGTAGAATCAGTGCATTTGCATGTGATAAGTTATACTACGTTCACACGGAACATGCTTCGCTCTCTATTCATGCTTCACACCCCAATCATGAGCGAAGCAACATGCTTCGCCATACAAAATTTTGAGAGCGAAGCATGTAGATTCATATTGAATCTACTTGCGAAGCATGAAAAATTGCTGTCTTCTCTAAATTTTATCGTAATTTATCGGAAGTTTATCTGAACTAGATGCAAAAAACACAACAAAAACTTTAATTAAAAGTGAAAAATTGAATTAAAACTATAAAGATAAAACAACAATGGAAGCAAAAAATATGTTTATGCATTTTTAAAAATGCTTAATAATTTTAACTTATTTTTTTTTGTCTATTTTAGATTTTATTTGTTATTAAAAAGAGAACTATCAAATCGAAGCAAGTACATGAGTCGTGTGAACAGCTAGATTCATAAACATGCTTTAGAGAGCGAAGCAAGTGCTTCATCTTCTCGTGTGAACATAGTATTACACAGCACGACGCGTAGAACGCACGCGACGCATGCGACGCGAAAAGTAGATCTACTTTCTACTTTTGCACGCGTCAGACGCGTCATATAAATAAACACAGCTGTATTTGTTAGTCATGGATGGTAAATAATATTCAATTTCCAATGTTATCGATAAAAATTTTTGTGTCGTGGATAAATTGTTTAATTTTTTTTTTCATAAAAAGTGCTGAATATACAAAAATCTTTTGTAATTAAGCTTGTAAATATTGAACACAATAATAAAATGCATTTTAATGCACATTTTACTACAATTATGTAATCAACAAAATTTGCATTTAATTATCGATAACTTTTAAGTTGTTTGTATCATCTCCATTGCATGTTTATTAAAAACAAGTGTAAAATATTGTGTGCGAAATGGAAGAGCAATTAATAAATATTATTAATTCTTTTAAAACATCGATTTCACTGTCCATTTTTGCCAAAACAATTTACTTTATTTAACTGGTATGTATGTATAAGTAAACAAGTTCACTTTACTTGAACAACAGCTGATCCATACGAACAGTTTGGCGCATAGAACGCGTTGCATGTAACTTGAATTTCAAAAAAGTGTACAACGCGTAAAAAGCGTAGAACGCGTGACGCGTAGGACGCGTGGTATGTAACTCCAGCTTTAATGTGGCTGCTATCTCGATTATCAGTGGAATTAATTTGGATTCTACATGTGTTTAAATATTTTTTAATATACAAGCAAAGCCTTCTTTTTTTAAACGAAAATATTCCTTCCCAGCAAAATAAAATTTAATGGGTTCTAAATGAAGTGATTTTTCATGTATTTTTTATAATGCGTTCTTAATGTATTCATATAATTCATTATAATTGTCATTGTCGAACTCCTGAAAAACCCATTCATTTCTGCAATTGTTTCATATGAAAAATATCTGTCACGTATTAGAACTGATTTATTTTACCAATGAAAAAAGGTACCTAAATCATCGATTTTGCATTGGTTTAGTTCATGCGTTCTGAAGTATTGCTTTTTATTTAAATTGGTGCATAAACACATGATCTTCAATGTCACGCCTGTGTTAAAATCATGCATGTTTCACCTAAATCGAACCAGTTCGTAGCCATTCAAACACATGATTAAACCACTTTTTTGTCACGTAAGGTTTTGCTGTGTTAAAACTAAAAATATTTGCAAAAAAACATGTCAAATTATTCATTCTATTGTGCTATGTTCTTACCTATTTCCGGCATGTTTAATGGATTTGATGCATCCCTTAACCTTTTTCGTTCAATATTTTCCACACAATTTGAATAATTAATTATTAAAATTGATGGCGAAATAATAAATGCCATATTTAGTGCTATTAAAATCCAAACAAATGTTTACTTTTAAAAACAAAAAGTGTTTGACATGAAACTATTTGAAATGAAACAAAAAATGGAAAGTAAAACCGTTCGTTTTGTATCACATCTTATAGCAAAGCGTTCGTTTTCAACATTCGATTTTACTTAAAAACGAATCGGTTTTCATCACATACCTGATATTAAATTTCATCTGTGTATCATTTAATATTCTCTTCAAAGTGCAGATCGTTTCAGTATACACTGGCCGTTTGAAAACGCCACATTTCCAGCGCTTTCGTTTGTCAGAACAACACTCTGGCGTTTTCAAATGTAAAACGCTAATTTTAAGCGAAATGCGTTTTACAGAACATTTCCGAATATAATGCCCCTATTACGGTTTACAACTCACCCAAGTTGAGTTGAAATTGAAACAACTCAACTTTAAAACAACTTAACTCATTTTTGGTATTATGAATTACAACTCATTCTAGTTGAAGTTGTATTGATGTTGCCAGCCTCAAAAGCAACGATTTGACAGTTGATAAAGCAGTTTATGGTATTTTTTGAGGCAAAAACATAAAAAAATGGTTTCTTGTTAAAGTGAGCTTTTTGTTTTGTTTAATAAATTATAAAATTGTACTAAGTGAAAAAAATGGATATCTCTTATGATTTATTTGACTCTGAAGAAATTGATGAGTTGGGCATACAAAAAAATCTTCGTAATCACTCCAATCCCTTGGAACTTCGCGATGCTATGTAAGAAAAAAATTAAGTTATAATTGAATGGCTATTTAATTGTATATTTAATATGATTTTATAATGAGCGAGGTACGGGTATACCTCACATAATAACACTATGTGAAACTCATAGGTTCCTTGCTGACGGCAGTTATGTATCAAAAAAGTTGTGGAAATAATGTTAACGTTGTATTGGAACATCCTACAATATGTGTAGTGTGTAGTGATTAAAGAAGTATTAAATATCTTCGAGCAAAATGGATAATAACAAAAATGACTGAAGAAGAGCAAAACCCTCTGTTTTCTCGTTATAACTCTATTTTTTCTATAAATAACTATCAATCGTTAATAAATTCATGAAAGGCATTTAAAAAAAAAAAACTTGACTTACCCCTTCTCCATTTTATTTGCTTAAGATTTTTTTTAACAACTGCTACTGAGCAGTTGTAATATCTTGGCATTTTAGACAACCTCACTAACACTGAGTTGTAATCGATAATACCAAAAAAAAAGTTGTAATGCGAAATATTTTCAACTTTTACATTTTTGACAGGTTGAGTTGTAATCGATAATGCCGATTTGAAAAATTTCAACTGAATTACAGTTGAGTTGTAAACCGTAATAGGGGCATTAACGGTCAAAACACAACCCTACAAAAAAACATATTCCTTCTTGCGCAGACCTGATTATAAGGCCATGGTTACAACTAGTAATATGACTATTCTAAAACGTAACTAGTTATAAATTTAGCTGCAGGGTTATTATTGTTGTATACGAAAAGAAAATTTCACACAAAAATTATGTCAACAAAAATAAATTGTTCTAAAATTGTTTTTGTTTTGAGAAATTTTGTTTGCAATTGTGTTTTCATAAATAAGCGATAACTAGGCTTGTGAATTGATCAATTAATTCTTGATTACTTACTTAATTACAATGTTATTGAATATACTTCGTTTTGAGTTTTTCTATTTTGTGTATAGTAATTTAAGCTTTTTGTTGTTTCTACTATTGTACTTATTTTTTTTTATTAATTTTATCCTTTTTGGGTTTCAAGTATTTTTGGTGGCCTTTTACATATGTATGTGTTTGTATAAATTTGAACACACTGAAATTGCCTTCCAAATGGAAAGAAAACATCGGCAATATTTAAGATGCAATTTTGGATTAACGTTAGCAATAAAAAATTCGAAAACTTAACGACTCCTACTGCAAGGTAAGTAATATCTTTTATGACATCTTTTTTTCTTCTTGAAGCAGTCTCAACATTAAATGATGAATAATTGTACTACTCATTGCATGATCGGATTTGTTTTGGATGTGGTATTTACATCATTGATAGAAGTATGCGTGTACATACTTGTGTATGTATGTACAAAAATGTAATAAAGAATTTTATTCAAAATAAATTGTGTTTTTATTTAAAGCCGTATTTTTTAAAATAAATTATCGCGTTTTAATTTTTTTATTTTTAAGAATCTATCGACATGTTTTTTTCGAAAGCGATACTATCCGCAAAAACAGTACTAAAAAAGGAAACAAAACGAAGACAATGAAACCTGTATGACGGCGACTTTGCAATAAATAATGCAACATTCAAATTTCGCTGACTGTAAACCTTTATAATAATGATTCAGCCCAATCTCGAATTATCGTGTCTGTCATGAGTTCCGAACGTTTTCAATTAGAATGAAAATTTCCGGATCACAAAATATAATATATGTTGTCCGGTATTCTTCCGAATATTTTTGCTCGATTGGTGGCTAATGTGGGAATTTTATTAAATCTCCTTTTCCATGTGCTATTATCAAACATATATTGGTTTTTATTTCCGAATTAGGTAGATAAGATATCAAACTTAAGTTCAAAAAAGATTTTTTTTCAAATTAAATTAGTTTTGTTGTGTAAAGGTAGGATCACATGATTGCCGCAATGCACTAATTATTGGTTTATTTTATATGCCAATCGTGTGATTTTACAATTTATTGTCCCCTACCGCAATCGAGAACAATTATTGAGCTAATTTTCCCCAATCAAATGCAACTTTGGTACGGCAATCGTGTGAACGGTTGATAGGCAACCATGCGCCAATAAAAATGTCAAAAATGCACAAATATTTATTGTGGTCTCGTGCGTCAATCAAAGGAGACAATTCGCGCCAATAACTTTTTTTATATCATAATAATCGGGCTTTTAAGCTCAATTTATTTCATCTTTTTGTGTCAATAAAAGAGATAAGTATAGAGAATTAAAAAAAGGTCGAAACATTAATATATTTTTTTAATTTGTAAATTTTTGTGTGGTACGCTTCGCTACCCCCTCGTTATAAAATAAAATTCCTATTGTGAAAATTTAATGACGATCGGTCCAGTAGTTAAGACTATATTACGATTTTGCATTTTTCTAAAAAGGGGCGTGCTCCCACCCACTTTTCTCTTGGTACGTATTCCAAATTATGCCAATACCATATGCACCAAATATCATCGACGTAGGTCAAAAAATGCCCAAAATATGGCGATTTAAATTTTTGGGTTATATGGGTGGTGCCACGCCTCTTTGTCCAATCAAAAATTCCTATAGCCTATGTCACCCGCCTGAATATTCTGAAGATTCCCTGAAAATTTCATCAAAATCGGTCCAGTAGTTTCGGACCCTATTCATTTCAAACAAACAAACAAAAAATCAAACCTTTCCTCTTTATAATATTAGTATAGATTATATAATAATTTAATAATGATAATTTATTTTCACTTCATCAAATGCACGCATAATAATTAAATCCGACGAAATTTCTTTTTTTTTACAAACAAATCATTTTGCTTTAAAAAGAAAAAAAAACTTAAATAAATATTTGTGACGCCGGCACTTCAGCAACGCTGCCAAAGAAATTTTCAGCGGCTTTAATATACATAAAAATATGAACATATCAGCTGTTGTAAACAATCATGGCCGATGTCATGTGTAATTATACATACAAGTTGGTGATACCCGTGAAAATAACAAACTTTTGAACAAACTTTTCGATTTCGAGGTGAGAGAGAAAAAAATCCTCTCTTGCTTACATCGAAATAAGCGTTTTTGGCTTTGCAGACTGAAATCTGTGAGGCTGCCATATCTAAATCCGTAGTTATAACTCGATATTTTTAGTTTTACGGCAACTACTTGTAATTAGTTGATAATTTAAGGCGTATTTATGCACATTTTTGCTTTAACAAACTTTTTTTGATGCATTTAACAAACTTTTAGTGGTTTTAAAATATTTTGAAATAAAACTTTATATAGAACAAAAAATGTTATCGATATTACTCTAAAATGAATAAAAGACAAAATAAATGTGTAAACATAATATTTTTGTACAAACAGTATTATATATGTATTTGACCAAATATATGAAAAATGGGGAGCTGTGCCAAAAAAGCGCATATAGGGTATTAAAGAAGAAGGTCTTGGCTGCATTTTGGCGTTTTTAGTTTTTTCAAATTCGGTTGTTGTTTCGAACAAAATTTTTCAAACAAAGTTTCACTTCAAGTCACGCACACCACTATTGGGCTAATATATTGAAAATGGGGAGCTGTGCCAAAAAAGCGCATATAAGCTATTAAAGAGGAAGGTCTTGGCTACATTTTGGCGTTTTTAGTTTTTTCAAATTCGGTTGTTGTTTCGAACAAAATTTTTTAAACAAAGTTTCACTTCAAGTCACGCACACCACTATTGGGCTAATATATTGAAAATGGGGAGCTGTGCCAAAAAAGCGCATATGAGCTATTAAAGAGGAAGGTCTTGGCTACATTTTGGCGTTTTTAGTTTTTTCAAATTCGGTTGTTGTTTCGAACAAAATTTTTTAAACAAAGTTTCACTTCAAGTCACGCACACCACTATTGGGCTAATATATTGAAAATGGGGAGCTGTGCCAAAAAAGCGCATATGAGCTATTAAAGAGGAAGGTCTTGGCTACATTTTGGCGTTTTTAATTTTTTCAAGTTCGGTTGTTGTTTCGAACAAAATTTTTTAAACAAAGTTTCACTTCAAGTCACGCACACCACTATTGGGCTAATATATTGAAAATGGGGAGCTGTGCCAAAAAAGCGCATATGAGCTATTAAAGAGGAAGGTCTTGGCTACATTTTGGCGTTTTTAATTTTTTCAAGTTCGGTTGTTGTTTCGAACAAAATTTTTCAAACAAAGTTTCACTTCAAGTCACGCACACCACTATTGGGCTAATATATTGAAAATGGGGAGCTGTGCCAAAAAAGCGCATATGAGCTATTAAAGAGGAAGGTCTTGGCTACATTTTGGCGTTTTTAGTTTTTTCAAATTCGGTTGTTGTTTCGAACAAAATTTTTTAAACAAAGTTTCACTTCAAGTCACGCACACCACTATTGGGCTAATATATTGAAAATGGGGAGCTGTGCCAAAAAAGCGCATATGAGCTATTAAAGAGGAAGGTCTTGGCTACATTTTGGCGTTTTTAGTTTTTTCAAATTCGGTTGTTGTTTCGAACAAAATTTTTTAAACAAAGTTTCACTTCAAGTCACGCACACCACTATTGGGCTAATATATTGAAAATGGGGAGCTGTGCCAAAAAAGCGCATATGAGCTATTAAAGAGGAAGGTCTTGGCTACATTTTGGCGTTTTTAATTTTTTCAAGTTCGGTTGTTGTTTCGAACAAAATTTTTTAAACAAAGTTTCACTTCAAGTCACGCACACCACTATTGGGCTAATATATTGAAAATGGGGAGCTGTGCCAAAAAAGCGCATATGAGCTATTAAAGAGGAAGGTCTTGGCTACATTTTGGCGTTTTTAATTTTTTCAAGTTCGGTTGTTGTTTCGAACAAAATTTTTCAAACAAAGTTTCACTTCAAGTCACGCACACCACTATTGGGCTAATATATTGAAAATGGGGAGCTGTGCCAAAAAAGCGCATATGAGCTATTAAAGAGGAAGGTCTTGGCTACATTTTGGCGTTTTTAGTTTTTTCAAATTCGGTTGTTGTTTCGAACAAAATTTTTTAAACAAAGTTTCACTTCAAGTCACGCACACCACTATTGGGCTAATATATTGAAAATGGGGAGCTGTGCCAAAAAAGCGCATATGAGCTATTAAAGAGGAAGGTCTTGGCTACATTTTGGCGTTTTTAGTTTTTTCAAATTCGGTTGTTGTTTCGAACAAAATTTTTCAAACAAAGTTTCACTTCAAGTCACGCACACCACTATTGGGCTAATATATTGAAAATGGGGAGCTGTGCCAAAAAAGCGCATATGAGCTATTAAAGAGGAAGGTCTTGGCTACATTTTGGCGTTTTTAGTTTTTTCAAATTCGGTTGTTGTTTCGAACAAAATTTTTCAAACAAAGTTTCACTTCAAGTCACGCACACCACTATTGGGCTAATATATTGAAAATGGGGAGCTGTGCCAAAAAAGCGCATATGAGCTATTAAAGAGGAAGGTCTTGGCTACATTTTGGCGTTTTTAGTTTTTTCAAATTCGGTTGTTGTTTCGAACAAAATTTTTCAAACAAAGTTTCACTTCAAGTCACGCACACCACTATTGGGCTAATATATTGAAAATGGGGAGCTGTGCCAAAAAAGCGCATATGAGCTATTAAAGAGGAAGGTCTTGGCTACATTTTGGCGTTTTTAGTTTTTTCAAATTCGGTTGTTGTTTCGAACAAAATTTTTCAAACAAAGTTTCACTTCAAGTCACGCACACCACTATTGGGCTAATATATTGAAAATGGGGAGCTGTGCCAAAAAAGCGCATATGAGCTATTAAAGAGGAAGGTCTTGGCTACATTTTGGCGTTTTTAGTTTTTTCAAATTCGGTTGTTGTTTCGAACAAAATTTTTCAAACAAAGTTTCACTTCAAGTCACGCACACCACTATTGGTCTAATATATTGAAAATGGGGAGCTGTGCCAAAAAAGCGCATATGAGCTATTAAAGAGGAAGGTCTTGGCTACATTTTGGCGTTTTTAGTTTTTTCAAATTCGGTTGTTGTTTCGAACAAAATTTTTCAAACAAAGTTTCACTTCAAGTCACGCACACCACTATTGGGCTAATATATTGAAAATGGGGAGCTGTGCCAAAAAAGCGCATATGAGCTATTAAAGAGGAAGGTCTTGGCTACATTTTGGCGTTTTTAGTTTTTTCAAATTCGGTTGTTGTTTCGAACAAAATTTTTCAAACAAAGTTTCACTTCAAGTCACGCACACCACTATTGGGCTAATATATTGAAAATGGGGAGCTGTGCCAAAAAAGCGCATATGAGCTATTAAAGAGGAAGGTCTTGGCTACATTTTGGCGTTTTTAGTTTTTTCAAATTCGGTTGTTGTTTCGAACAAAATTTTTCAAACAAAGTTTCACTTCAAGTCACGCACACCACTATTGGGCTAATATATTGAAAATGGGGAGCTGTGCCAAAAAAGCGCATATGAGCTATTAAAGAGGAAGGTCTTGGCTACATTTTGGCGTTTTTAGTTTTTTCAAATTCGGTTGTTGTTTCGAACAAAATTTTTCAAACAAAGTTTCACTTCAAGTCACGCACACCACTATTGGGCTAATATATTGAAAATGGGGAGCTGTGCCAAAAAAGCGCATATGAGCTATTAAAGAGGAAGGTCTTGGCTACATTTTGGCGTTTTTAGTTTTTTCAAATTCGGTTGTTGTTTCGAACAAAATTTTTCAAACAAAGTTTCACTTCAAGTCACGCACACCACTATTGGGCTAATATATTGAAAATGGGGAGCTGTGCCAAAAAAGCGCATATGAGCTATTAAAGAGGAAGGTCTTGGCTACATTTTGGCGTTTTTAGTTTTTTCAAATTCGGTTGTTGTTTCGAACAAAATTTTTCAAACAAAGTTTCACTTCAAGTCACGCACACCACTATTGGGCTAATATATTGAAAATGGGGAGCTGTGCCAAAAAAGCGCATATGAGCTATTAAAGAGGAAGGTCTTGGCTACATTTTGGCGTTTTTAGTTTTTTCAAATTCGGTTGTTGTTTCGAACAAAATTTTTCAAACAAAGTTTCACTTCAAGTCACGCACACCACTATTGGGCTAATATATTGAAAATGGGGAGCTGTGCCAAAATATTAGCATGGCTTAAAAGTAATTTCATTTCAAGTTTTTTAGTATGTTTTGTGACAAAAATGAAAAAGTCGTTCCATAGTTATAATAAAATTGGTAAATCTGCCCCTTCGAAAATTCCAAAATTTAGAAAAAAATTAAAGAAAAAAACTTATCCATAGAATTGAAAAATTTTACCATTTTCGTAATAATGTATGTATCCATAATGCATCAAATTTATATAGTGGTTATTAAAGCGTTTAAAATTTTTTCGATTTTGTTCCCCTGTGTTATTAGTAAAAAGTAAAGCATTACAAATAATTAATGATAAAGTTTTGGTATAGAATGAAAAATTATTTCTTCAGCCGCTAAAAAGTATTGTCACCAGTAAAGTATAATGTTTGTTTTATATAAATTAGCTTATTTTTAACCAAAAAAATTCAATTAAGCGGGTTTTATTTTAAAGCTGGATTCACCCATTGTTTCCGAACAAAATTTTTGTCCGGACAAAATTTTTTGTTCTGAAACATTTTTGCAACTCGATTCACTCATTTCGAACAATTTGTCTGGAAAATCAAAGCTACCGTATGAAATACATGTGTTTTATTAAATTTATAAGGTGGCAGTACAGTGACAGATGAATTAAATTTTGTGTTTTATATGTCAAACGCACTTATTTTTTATTGTTTAATAAGAAAATTGCATGTTAAAAAAAATTAATAAAAATCAGCTAGTTTTTTTTTACTAGCAATTGAGCTTTTCTTTATTTTTATTTCACTGGATATAAGTTACTATGTGCTTTTATTATACATACTTATAACATAATGTGGCAGCTCGCTTCAACTTTGGCTGAGAAAATAAAATAGGTGGCATTTTGTTTCAACTTTGTCCGGACAAAATTTAAAATTAAACCAATTCAACAAAAAAATGTTCCGAACAAATTTTATTCTCTTTTTCTCTCACTCTCAAAAAGAGAAACGCCAAACTTCATATAAAAAAAATTTTGTCCGGACAAAAATTTTGTTCCGAAACAATGGGTGAATCCAGCTTAAAAGTAATCGTGCCTGTCATGAGTTCCGAACATTTTCAATTAGAATGAAAATTTTGTAAAAGTGAAGTGAAAATCAAATCCCAAAAAAGATTGGGAATAACTAATAAAGGCTTAGGAATATAAAAATGAAAAAAAAAATTATATGTGCTATACAGCAACAAAGAAATAATGTTTGTACAAGTGAAGTGAAACATATAGAAACACCCAACAGAAGCAGCAACAGCAGTGGCCAAGTGTTGAATTATTAATTTTTGAAGCTTTCAACAGCCAAAGGATAAAATTTATCAAAGTGAAGTGAAACATATAAAACTGTACAATTTATTATTTATTAAAACAAAATCCAAACCATTGAAAGGTAACTTAAACTGATTGAAGATATTAAGAATTTGAAGAAAGTTTAAGGTACATTTGTAATAGTTTGGATTTATAATGGTTTAGGCCTACTGGGGAAGCCAGCCATAAAAATAATTGGCAACGCACTGAGTGTAGTACCTCAATGGTTGTGTGGAAACCTACACAATTAATAAAAACTTAATTCACAAGCCTAGTTGTATAGCTTATTATTGTTTTTATTTTGTTTGAAACAGTGTTTTTCATATACAACAATAAGTGATACAAGTAGGCTTATGAATAATTGATTTAATTATTTATTATTAATATAGCATAGATCTAATATATAAAAACCTTGTAGTATATCCTAAACCCCTTTTTAATAAAAACACTTGAATGTCTTTTGTTTTTGTAACTACCATTTATTTCATACAATTCTTTATCTTATCTCAGAACATTTTTATTTTTGATATTTATCATAAACCAAATAGAATAGTAAATAATTTTCATTAAAATATTTTGCAAAGGACAGAAAATAATATAAAATTTTGAGATTTTTACATTTTTACATTTTTGGATATTTAAACAATTTATTTATCGGTAATCGATTAAATACTTTTCATAACACAAATATTTTAATAAAATATAAATAATTTAATTTATGTAATCTTTCCCATTCAAAGTACAAAGTTGTTTGTTTACCTTTTGAATCACATTAATGTTTTTTGTTTTACTAAACTTTAGTAACAGTTTCCAATTTCGTAGTTGCAGAAGACAAGTGTTCAGGAAAGAAAAAATCAGTCTCTGGTTCTATTTTTAACAGGAAGTCTGTAGTTGTTTGATAATATCGGTAATGGTCTGGTTCTGGTATCCAATCTTCCATGCCTTTTATTTGCGAAGCTGGCACAAATTCGTGAAGACCACCATACGCTTTTCATCGATACAATCATCATGTTCCAGAGCCTGACCCATACTCATTACTGGTTTTTTGTCTACGGCGACTGATACATCACCATTTGAATTACTTTTACCTCTCTATTCTAATTCATCGGGCAAGAGACTTATACATATTTACCGGTCACAAAAATTGAATTTCTTTATCTTTTGGTAATCGTGTCCATCTTTCTGCCTACATCGTGGTTGGTTTTATGCAAATGTGGTTGAATCTTCTAAGCGTTATTTGGCCAAATATATAACAAAAAGAATCTTGGCACTGCCTTTAACGAATTTCCAGAAACCACTTTTCGGAGTTTTAAGGCTGCTTTAGCCGACCGTAACTCTAGAAATGTAAATGCTGATGTGTCAGCTGATTGCTTCTGTTATATGCAAAAGCTATGAAAATACTTACTTGACTGAAATGAAATGTTGCCGTAACGTACCAACCTGCAGAAAATAGAATTTCATTACGAGGTTACGTGACAATTGTAGACAGTGATGGGATGGTTGTATTTTGAATTGCAATGGGGCACAGAAGTCCTTTGTTAGTACTTTTTTTTTGTTTTGACTAGTTTTAGTTGTTAAATATGTACACATTCATGCTTTATTGAGTAAAGAAAGTTTTCTAAATAATTTTTTTTCAATATCTAGCAAGAGACTGTACCGATCGTTTGTGCTTATATATTTTATTGTAATGAATTTGATAATTGTTTAAATTATAGTTTAACATTCATATCTATGTATGTATGTACATCATAGTTTTGATTATTAGTGTTACTTATTATTTAAAAGATTTTTTTTGTATACTTGAATGTATGTATGTATGCACATATGTATGTATGTACATAGGTACAATATATGAAATTACAAAGTGAGCATATCAATTTATGTACATACATACGTACATACATACATCCAAGTATACAAAAAAAAACCTTTTATATAATAACTGCCTTGCACATGATGTCGAACGAATTTTTCTTTCGTACAAATTACATTTAAAACAAAAACAAAATTTTCAAAATTGTATGTACATATGTACATACATACATAAATTGATATGCTTACTTTGTAATTTCATGTATAGTGTACTTATGTACATACATACATATATACATACATACATACATTCAAGTATACATAAAGAAATCCTTTAAATAATAAGTAACACTAATAATCAAAACAATGATGTACATACATACATATATAGATATGAATGTTAAACTATAATTTAACCAATTATCAAATTCATTACAATAAAATGTGTAATAATATGATTCGGTACCTTTTAAATAATATCGTACTATTTCCGAACAATCACAATTATTGTAAACATTTGGAACTTCCATCAACGTTTGGAACAGCTGTTTTGTATTTTATTTATAATTTTCAAAGTGATAAAAAGTTGCAATGGACGACAAGAAATTAATACTACTGGTGAAGGAAAATGAACAATAACAATTCTCCGGGGCACAAGATTTCGGAGAAGAACAGAAAAATATGATTTAATATGTTTAATAAGAATTTTTGTTCTTTTTATGTATGTATGTACATCCATATGCATGTCTGCACATTCATGTGTCACGTGACACGTTTTTAAGCATTCTATAACTACAAAAATGTTGGCTCTTACATTACATCAACATTTAGCTTACATCTACGATTTCAACCGTCGGCTAAATAGGCCTTTAGGCAACATTACACAATTTATAATACAATTTTAATATTTTTATACTGTTTTAATTTCTTTTGTAGCATTTTGCACTGATTTTATTAAAACTTATGCTTAGAAATGGTTATGTGAAGGCATTTCTTCTAACACATATATGTATGTATATTTCTATGGTTTTATTTTATTTATTTAAATTTTTATATTGTTTTTTTTCGGCTTTTTTTTTTTGGTAATATTTTATAAATGAACATATACTTTGTTCATCGTAAAAACAAACTTTGCAGGATCAGTGGTGTTAGCTTAGAGGTTTTCAATCATAATTTTATCATATTCAGTTCTGAAAATCGCTAGCAGCTACTACTGTTTGTCTGGCAGCACCTTTTTTGAAACAGAAGAGAGCAAAAAAAATTTCTGTACAATTGCTATGTTTGCTCTCTCAGTTTCGCAAAAAGTTTGTTCAAAAGTTTGTTAACTTCTCGCAGGTAAGTTGGTGACCAAAAATTAAAAACCTTATGTAAATTAATCAAGTTTGACAGACACAAAAAAAACATGTGAATTGTGGACTTGAAAAAACACAAGCAAAAACATGTAGTGTATTGGTACCTTTAGTGGTAATGTATGACTGTCAAAAGCTGTTTACAATTTTCGTACGCCATTTTGGTTTGTTATGCTTTGTATACATAATTCTAGAATTGTTTTTGTTTTCTTCCTGTTGTTCTCATCTGTTTTTGACATTCATCCATTATTTTTACACAAACAAAATACATGATGTTTTTTGTTTTTGTAGACTTCCATATACTTTTTATAAATTTACTTTGGTGCAGTCGAAAGTAAAACGAAAAAATTGTTCGGAAGTGAATGTCAGGACACCAAAATACTCGGAAAAGATTCACTTTCACACGGATGTGAAACTCATGACAGACACGAATAATTCCGCGGGAGTTTTCTCCCTTTCCCCATTCCTCCTATCTATATACATATATAAACGAGTTGCGTAAGTGACTGACTGACTGACTCATTCATCATCGCCCAGCCCAAACCGCTGAACCTAGAAACTTGAAATTTGGCATGTAAGTTCCTTTTACAGAATGTACATAGATCCACTACTACGGAATTGAGTAATTTTTTCGACGCTCTCTTGATTCCGCAGTTTCGGGGTTCAAAACTTTAATATGTACATATGTGTATGTATTATTGATCATAAGTCCTACAATATAGAACGAATATAAACGACATATGTAGGTATCATTTCAAAATGCTCTAAATAAATCATTTAATTCTTAAAAAAATTCTTAAAATCATCAATAAAGAAGCATTACTTACGTATTTCATCGGTGACAGCTTTCAAGTATACACCAAATAAAACTATGGTAACTTCTCTGTAAAAGTGAAAAGTCAGATAAAAAAAATTTTAAAATTGAATTTCACAATGGGTAAATTGTTTTAAAAAAATTGTATACCAGTATAAAGTTATTTTAGAGAAGTTTAGAGTGACAATAAAAAAATAAGATTTGAACCCCGTAATTCCGGAGCCAAAAGAGATCCATCAGATGAATTTTTTTCGGTTTATGTCAAAGCGAATCCATGCAAAGTGATGGGAGTGGCGAATGGAATCGCCGTATTCAATTCGCCCCAACGAACTTTAAAAAAAGTAAATCGCTAAATATGCACCACTGTAATATGAATATTTGCAACAATTCAGGATCTGCTGTTTAGTCTATGTTCACACACGACGATTTTAGTTGGGCAATTCTCGAGTTTATAGATGTTTTTTTCAGTTTGCGGTGAGGGGAATAAAACGGGGAAAATAATCGCCGGTACCCGGCTATTTCAAGCAATTCTCTCATTGGTTTTTTTTTTATTTGAATATTTGACATTCCTTTTCATTCGGTGTTACGCTTCTTTGTGCGTACATCATTTATAATTTCAATTAAACGCAAAAATTACACGTTTTAAATATATAAAAATAAAATAATTATTATAGAGTAAAAATTTTTAGTAAAAGCTTACTACATTTTGTATATTTTATTGAAATTGTTTATTTTATGAAAGCACAAATGTCAAATTGTAAGAAAATAAAAACTAAACAAAACAGAAGAATTGCCCAACTATAATCGTCGTGTGTGAACATAAAAGCAAGTTCAAAAGAGAATTCTGAAAAAGTTGGGCAATTAAGATCGTCGTGTGTGACCCTAGACTTACTACTTGTATCTTTCGTACTACTTGTATCAACTGTAGCTACCAGCATTTGTAGACGTGTGTTCGTGTAGTCTACTGTGGCGAATGTGTTTATAGCTTTATAGCCTTTTTCCACTAGCATACATTTTAGAGGAATGAATGGAATTTGTTGAAAAAGTGAAACTTGCGTTTCCATTGGCAACATCTAACATCTACCATCTTCTCAGCTGTCAAAAATATAAAAATACAGCATAATTTTTTGTGGAAAAAAAATAAATGTTAAATTAAAATGAATTTTGAAGAAACATTATTAATTGGACTCGTTCATGCTTTACAAGAACAAACACAATTGTTAATGCAGAAAATTTGCGATCCATTATGAAAGATGAATATGAAGATAATTTATGTATGTATGTCATTCATGTACATATGTCATTTATGTATGTCATTCACAAAAAATGAAACTATCAATATGTATGTATCTGTCATTTTGCTAGAGATGACATTAAAATTATCGGAATATGTTGATTGGAACAAAATGATATAGGAACATCTTTTAAAGATGTAGAAAGATGTTGACTTTTAGTACTGTGTATATCTTATGGGAAGATGTTAACATCTTCTCAAATTGATGGTAGATGTTAAATGTTGCGTAGTGGAAAAAGGCTATTATGGGAAGATGTTAACATCTTCTCAAATTGATGGTAGATGTTGCGTAGTGGAAAAAGGCTATTAGTTTAATTTGACTACACGATAAAAGTAGCATGGACAAAAACTTTTTGTCGTGTTGCCTTGCTGTCGTCAATATAATCATTCTCATATGCACACATGTATTCTAATTTTGACAGATGATAGTCGGTAGCCTGCTGTTTATACCTTTAAATAAACTGCATAAATATTATAAACATTCCAAATATGTCAAAAGTTGTTTACGTTTTTGTCCGATATAATGAATATTTTTGTTAACGTTATGCTTTTTGATTCAGTCTATCCACTAAATACATACAAACCACATATTTCTTTGTTTTGTAGACAGCCGTTTTTGACATATTTGGTATGTTTTTACACAAACAAAATGCATTTTTCTTTCTATTGTATAATAATTGTTATAGTTATGCGTAGACCTAATTATTAGACCATACGTATGAATATGTGTTATTCGCAGCTGTCAATTCCAATAAAAATAGTTTTCAAGGGAAACAATTTTAAAATCGCTAATTTGGCTGGAAAATATTCGAGTTACCATCACAGCTTGAATACAACATAGTTGAATGAAACAACTCAATTCCATTTCATTCCGAACACTTAGATAGGACGTCACTATTCTAGTGTCAAACACTATATGTCGAAAAGGTGGAACACTGATGAGAATATCAAACACCATATGTGAAAATCACCACGTTGTTTTAATTTGTAGAGTTGCATAAACCTTTGTTAATCGGATCAGCGTAGCCAGGTAAATATTGTGTAATGTCCCGAAATTAAAGAGTATTGTACCCAAAAATCCCCATTTTAAAAATGGAAATCTCAATTTTGTCCCCAATATTAAGGGTCAATAAGTCAGTGCTGATTTATATGTCATTTAAGTTTAAATGTTATTTATATACAAAATTGAGTTTTTCACTGCAAACTTAAGTCAACATTATATAACCAACATTGTGCATTTAAATACTACATAAGTTTTACGAATTTCCATATGTTTTTGACTGCTTGTTCTTCTTATTTAAAACAAAGCTAATAGGCCTTATCACGAGTGTCGTAGTCGTGACGAAATCTGTAAAATGTGGCAACGTTCGCTATATGTTTTACATGGGAGTCGTTAAAGTTCGACTACGACTACGACACTCGTGGTAAGGCCTAATAAAAAAATTTGTGTCTGCTGACAAGTTGCTTTCAACTTTCGCTTGTTTTGTCGTTATTATCCTTTTAATCGTTCTGGAGTTTCCTTTTATTCTCTTATAACAATTCAGCAGTTCTTAATTATTCTTAATTTTAGCTAATAAAAATATATTTTAGATTTTTTTTTTATTTGTTCTATTCAGCTGTTCAGAAGGGAAGTTTGTGGGAAATTTTTTATATTACGTTGTGCTACCAAGTTCCAAATACAATTAAATAAGAACAATTAAATACGACTGAAAAATAGAAGTAGCACATAAATGCAACATAAATTTAAATGAAAATTAGCTGAATGAGTATTTAAATACAGAGTCAATTATTGGCCCTAAGCATCATAAAAAACAATTTACATTTATTTAAGTTAATGCATTCGTATGTGCTCAATGGAACTTTTGAATCAATAGAATATTTTAAAATTCCATACACGGAGTCAAATTTATTCTTTTTTCTATACTTTCGAGTTGTAAATTTATAAATAACTCAAAATGTTCCATACTCTCAGTGAATATTTTAAGCATTCCTTTTGCTAGTACAGTTAAATAATCTAAAAAAATTTGTTTGAACTCCTTTTGCTTCTAATTCCTTTGAACATTCTATGCCAACATCAATTTTAGCAACAACCAAATTACTTTCCTTATTGTCAATTAGTACATCCATTTTGGCAAATATCGAATTCAATAAATTCTTGTTTTAAAAATTTTGCACAAATTGTTATAAAAACCAACATCTTCAATACCATCGTCTTGAAATAATCGAAATATGGAGAAAAAAACGTAAATAAACATATATGTATGTAAATATATGTATGAAAGATAATGGTTAAATAAAGCACAACTGATAATAGGTATACTGAAAATTAAAAATCTCCAAATCCCTCCCCACGATAATCTGTCCCAAAAAACCATCTAAAATCACCAATTAGGGGAGAAATACCAATACCTGGCTACACTGAATCGGATATGCATTCATTCCATGGTGGAATAATAAGGTGCGTGTAAGAATACAACAATAAAAAACGACATGCATTTTGTTTGTGTAGAATTAATTCAAAATTGTCAAAACAAAGCTGTATACAAAACAAAACCAAAGTTGTTTTGTATGTATTTATTGGTTATGCAAAAACAAAAAGCATAACGTAAACAAAAATATTCATGATGGCGGCCAAAAATTTAAACAACTTTTGACAAGAAAAGCATACTTTTCCATTTTTTTAACGGTCAAAACACAACCCTACAAAAAACCATATTCCTTCTTGCGCACACCTGATTATTCCACCGTGATTCATTCCACGTCACGAATGTCGATATCCGCCATCGTTCATTTTCAATTCGTAACCCAAGTGAGGAACAAGGTGTTGTTTGGCAGCGCAGAAATTAAGTGTAGAATATTATTCCACTGTAGTTGAGTTTATTAAATTTAATTAAAATATCAACCGAAATGACAAATCAAAATAATCATCAAAACGGCAACAGTCAACAGGACAATGATGATGATTATGATGATGTAAGTACAAGAATTTCCAGAAAGTTTCGGATGACTTGCAATAGTGTCCGCCATTTTGTATTTTCCCATTATTGAAATGTGTTTATGCATCCACGCTTTCAAGACAGAATTTTAATGAACTTGGTGAAATATTTTTTAGGAACCAATAACTGAGCCTGAGCATATGCGTAAACTATTTATTGGTGGATTAGATTATCGAACCACCGACGAAGGTTTGAAGTCTCATTTTGAGAAATGGGGTCGAATTGTCGATGTTGTTGTAATGAAGGATCCTCGTACGAAACGTTCAAGAGGATTCGGCTTTATAACGTATTCCCATTCGTCCATGATTGATGATGCTCAAAGTGCTCGTCCTCATAAAATCGATGGCCGAGTTGTTGAGCCCAAAAGAGCTGTACCGCGCCAAGACATCGACAATCCAAATGCCGGAGCCACTGTCAAAAAATTATTCGTTGGCGCACTTAAGGATGACCATGATGAAAGGTCTTTGCGTGATCACTTCGAAAAATACGGAAATATTGTAGAAATCAATATTGTAATGGACAAAGAAACTGGCAAAAAACGTGGCTTTGCTTTTATTGAATATGACGACTATGATTCTGTTGACAAAATTGTATGTAAGTACACAAGATTTGTAATATGTTTTCATTGCTTTTTGTAAGTAGTCAGCCATACATTTTATTCTTCAATTTCAAGTTGAAATATTTTTAAAGATCTGTTTTAATACTATCATTAAAAAAATTAAATGTTAAATATTTTTATTTTTAACATAGTATACATACGCACAAATATCCATATACATACATATGTATGTTCAGTCCCAGTTCCGCATATAGTATCTGTTCCATAGTTTAATGCGGAGTTTCATTGGTTGTTATAATGTAATGGTTAACTTTTTAAATGTGTGTAGGAAATTGATGAAAATGTACAAATTTTTACAATCGTAAGTTCCATTTGATAACTTTAGATGTCCACAACTCTGAAATAGGGAACACCATTAATATTTTTTATAGTTTCGGTTAATTTTTAACTATTTTATATTTATATGAAAATTTCAGAGGCGTTTACCAGAATTTTACGACATGAAATTTTCTCTTAATTTTTTAATTTCCTATCGTCCTATCCTTTCATTTGGGGATGCGTACGTAAACTAGATTTAAGCCATATTTGGTCACAGATTCCTGACACAAATTGCCAGATTTTTATATATTTTGGTTATTTATTTTTAATAACTGTGAGACTAATAAAGCGACGGCTAATGCTATGTTATGAGAATTGATTTATATTCTTGGTAACACGCAGCCTCGTTACAGTGTGGGTATTACAATTTAATTTTTTTTTTAATAAAGTGACTGAAAAATTTGTATTTATTTGTTGATAGCTAACCAATGTCAAGACTTGGAGAATAGCTCACGTAATAAATTTAATAAATAAATGATAATCATTTGTAAATATTTGTTTTTCTTACGAATTTAAATTTTGTAAATGTGATGACGTTATTGGTATGGGAACATTGTGTATACTTTTTTTTTTTTATTATTAACCTCTGTATATATGTTTATGTATATTCGTACTTATCAGACATGCATAGTAGTCTACCAATACATGTACCATTGGCCGTGCTGAAGCCTGCAATAAATAAATAAAAATAAATAATCATATCTATTCCAGAAAACGCGTCGAAGAAGTGAATATTTACATGGAAACAAAAACAAAATTTTAAAGAATTGTTTTTGCTTTTTATACATTTCTTAAATTAAATATACGCGAGAAATTTAACGCGTTTCTCTCTCTATGAAAAACGGCAAAATTTACATTTAAAAATTTGTTTTTGTTTTCCATATAGATTTTCACTTCTTCGACGCGTTTTCTGGAATAGACACCAATATAATAAGGGTAATCACGATGGGTAGTGCAAAGTGTGCAAACGATGCAAATGTGTGCAAACGATGCAAATGTGTGCAAATATACACACATTTGCACAACATAACAAAAAAATGTATGTACCTATTTGCAATTTGCTTAATTTTGTTTCGTTTGCACTAAAAAAAAACATGAGCAAAGATAGTAGTGCATATTTTATCAATTGCAAACGAAAATAAACAATAACTTGTGACATACAGACAGACTATCATATTTTTATGTTTAGAAAAACAAAATTTAATTTTGTAACTAATTTTAATTTAATTTAAAAAGTTTTAGTCTTCTTTTTTTAATTTATTAGTAAATAATAAATTTATGCATTTGTAACTTGACATCTGAGGTCAGTGTTGCCAGAATTTTTGATGGGCTGCCACATTTTTGTGAACAAAATTACATGCTCTTCACAAAAATGCAATAAATTTAAAAGTACGCTCACGAAGTACACTAATATGCACAGCAAATTTGCAAAATGCATATTTGCACAATCACCATCGTGATTACCCTTAATGAAAGCATATTTATAAAATTTTCAAAGGGCAAAGTAAATAATAATGGATCGTCGCAGTTACCTGACACTAATTGCTAGATTTTTAAATAATTTAGTGTTATTTTGCATTAAAACTGTGAGAATAATAAAAGCGTCGGCTAATGCTATGTTATGAGAATTGATTTATAATTCTTGGTAACACGCAGCCTCGTTACAATAATTTTAGATTCACTATCGGAGCGTAGAACCAATTTTCACTGGTGGATGTGGAACTGCATTAACGCCACATGTAATAAAGCAAAATAGTTCTTTAAATAATGCCGGCCATGAGGGCTGATGGATAGAAACTAGAATGCTGCATAAATAGATGTGTAGCTAGCAAGGTCACGTGTACTTCCAAAGCATGAACACTTACTCGAAATGAATTACAGAAACAATGTTCATATTTTGGAGAACACCGAAAACTTGTTGTCACTTCTTGTTGTTACTCGACTTAGCGTGTGTAAGTTCACTGCTTGTGTGTTTTGCTATCATACTCGCAACATGTATGAACAGAACGAGGTGAACATAATGCGACAGCCAAACTTCACTTGGTACTTGCAGTACTACGTGAAGTTTGGCAAATAAAAAAAATTCTTTCTGTTGAGTGTAGTAAAAAAATGGAATTAAGTGAGGCAAGTTTATACATAATATTATTTATTAAGATTTTTGTTACTTAGTTACTAATTACTTATGTTTAAAGGTATTAAAAAATAGGCATTTTTTCCTTTTAAAAAAATGTTAATTGAATTTATGAAAAAAAATCATGCATATGTATGAATAATTTTTCCATTATTTATTTTGAAGACTTAAAACGCCGGCATATTAGCCAATGTGGATATAAAGGCTAAAATTGAAAATTTTTAATTTTCAGCATTGCATGAAAAATTCTTGAAGTACCACATGAAGTGAACATAGTTTATAAGGTACTTCTTTTTTGTTGGCTACGGTTTTGTATGTTCATATTTTTCGGTACTCATTTAATTTGCGGTTGCTACTGGTTAGTATTTGTCAAACAAACAATCTCTTCTCTTCACTGCTTGTGCTCTGAGCGACAGAGCAAATATCTACTGTATTCGACAGCGAGTTTCACATATGAAGAAAAAAGTTACTCGTTGCAGCCCTTTAATAGAAACCGAACTTCAGTTGCGTTGCCAGCCGGCAACTAAAAATTTGTGGTTGCCAGAAACGCACTAAATAGCAACTGAAACTCAAAAATCTCAAGTTGCCAGTAGCCATCCGTAATATAATTGTCAGCAATTGATAACGCAACTGGAGTTGGTTGCCATCCATAATCGACCCATAAGTGTGTTAGTCACTAGATTATCTATTATTTGAGAAATGATTTTGGTTTCTTGTTTTCGATCGATGCTTTTCAGACAAATAATTCGGTAATAGCCGCTGGAATATTTTTTTCAAGAAAAACATTTTTCGTAGGAACCATTTTTATTGAATATTCGTTATTACGCTGATGTTTGTACACAGTTACCTGACACAAATTGACAAATTTCTCAATAATTTGCCCAATTTTATTATAAAACTGTAAGAGTAATCAGAGCGTCGGCTTAAGCTATGTTATGCGAAACCTATAATAATTTTCGCTATAACACGCGGCGTCGTTACAAGTGAACACATTTTCTTTAACTTTAGCCTTAATTCTAGTGATGATTGTTAAAAATGTTATTAGATATTCACCCCTATTATGAATGTCAATGTTGTCTCATTTGACGTCGACAGATCATTAATGGCATTGCCGTTGACAATATTGCCAACTTTCGATAACAACCGATAATATTTTGACATTATTAAAGGCAACAAAACGGCGATATTGTCTTAGATTGGCTTTGGTTTTGTCGACAAAGTTTTTTTTAACGACTCTATACATATTTTGAACTGTCACCGTTTAGTGTTTAAAAAAATATTTAAAATGAAAAAAAAAAATAAAATTACTACCAATAAGCAATTTGAATTGCTTATACAACAACTTGAAAGAAATCCAAGGTTAGCCAAAGGATTTCATAGGGGCCAAAGTGGTAATAATTTTAAAGAAGAATGGGAAGAAATCAAGACAAAGCAAAACTCTATTGGATCTCCAATTAGAGACAGTGATGGTTGGCAAAAGGTAAGGAAAAAAACTTCTTTAAAGTATAAATTTTTAAATGAGTCTATATTACATAAATACATACTTACGTACAGGTTCGGAGAGATCTTAAATGCAAAATAAAAAAAAGTTATTGTCTCAAAAGTTTTCTGTGAACTTTGAACTTTTAGTTTTTCATTATTTTCTTCACCAGAACTCTCACTTGAACACAACAGTAAAAACATCTTTTAAATTACAATAAAATTTATTAAAATAAAAGAAGGAAATCAAGAAAACGTAAAAATGTATAGTGATGATATTTATGTTCTTCACTTTATCGATAACAAGGCAACGTCAACACAATACCTTTAGCTAATGCCGATCTGACATTGTGTTGATGTCGACGGCATACAAATGTGACGGCGACTATAGTATTGTGTTGACGTCGACGTCGACATTCATAATGGGTGTGATTTTTCGTGTATGACCAGCACTCAAAAGCACTCCTTAAGGAAAGAGAAGATACATAGATGTTGAAAATGTAGAAAGCTTAATTCTTTTCAGACAAATAATTCGGTAATAGCTGCTGGAATATTTTTTTCAAGAAAAACATTTTTCGTAGGATCCATTTTTGTTTTCTCACGCTCGTCAAGAAACCCCCAAATTGTTATTCCAAGAATTAAATCTAACTGTTTTGAAAGATCTTTTATTGTACGAGTAGCTAGGTGTTGGAACTTTTTACCTATTGAACTTCGTTTATTTTCTCATTCCAATAATGCGTTCCGCCGGAAACTGTTAGCATATTTTTCAACCCTGGATTGATTGATTGATTGTTATTTCACCTTTTACTACGAATTAGTTGAAGCGATTTACCAAAATTCATCAAGTTTAACTGTTCCAATTATGTCTGTATTGACATTCTCGCTAATGTGTATCATTATTAATAGTGATTTCCAATACTTGTCTGTACGAACCACCCCTCGGGATATGTATTTCTACTATACCTCTTTATATACTAACTTTTCTTTCTATCTACTCGGGCTGGGTGCCAACTTTTAGACTTAATTATTCACCCCTATCGTGAACAAATTTTCCCTCGTAACTTTTTCCCTTAATCGCAATCGTGAACAACTCCCATGAAAAAATTTTATTCAGTCCAGAATAATAACGTGAAAAAATGCTCCCATGAAAAAATTCCCCTTATCGTGAATAACTTTTTTCCCACAAGTTTTTTCACTTTTCCCTTCGTTTTATTCACTTTATTTTTGATGGGGAATAGAACAAAACATGTATGTAATTCTTCATACAACTTGAATATTAAAGCTTAAAAAGTTTATTTAAAGAAAAATATCTAATAATAAGGTACCAACTGATGTATTGGTCAACAAAATGCAAAACAACAAGTCTATTGCCTGCGAATTTGTGAAGCTTTAATTTGTTGGAATTTTTTTCGTTTTGTTGGCTTTCCAAAAGTAGCCGAACCATTTAAACACATAAAAGTTAGAATGCAATAAATAAAAGCTGCAAATAAACTATCGCTCCAACACTGAATATTTAGCTTTCCTTTTTTTAAGTTTTCTTTAAAATATATATTTCCAAGTATATTTTATAACAAAAATTTCTTTTATTTTTTATTTTTGTTATCTTCTTCCTTATTTTACATTCACAACGAATTGATAGCGGGAACAAACGTTCCCATGAAATTCACGATACCAAATTTCCCTTCATGGGGAATGAAAATTTCATGGGAACAAAAATTTCACATTTTGTTCACGATAGGGGTGATTATAATTCTTTTCTATTATTTTGCAATAATTATTAAGTATTTAGTTATTCGGGAAACTGTTACTGTAATATATATTTTATTTGGCCCGATGTGGCTTTTTATATTACTTTGAATAAATAAATAAATAAATAAATAAATATTCGTTATTACGCTGATGTTTGTACACAGTTACCTGACACAAATTGACAAATTTCTCAATAATTTGCCCAATTTTATTATAAAACTGTAAGAGTAATCAGAGCGTCGGCTTAAGCTATGTTATGCGAAACCTATAATAATTTTCGCTATAACACGCGGCGTCGTTACAATTGAACATATGTTCTTTAACTTTAGCCTTAATTCTAGTGACGATTGTTAAAAATGTTATTAGATATTTTTCAAAAGCACTCCTTAAGGAAAGAGAAGATACATACATAGATGTTGAAAATGTAGAAAGCTTAATTCTTTACAACTGCTAATATTGGGTTAAATAATTTTAAGAGTAGTGTTGCAGCGTCACTGATGCTAATTTGACAAATTAACTTTATTGTATAAAGTGACATTTTATTAACGAAGGAGGGCGATGTTATTTCTGCATATTAGGTTGGGAAGAATCAATCGTTGTCGGAACAGTTTTTAGTGACTAGTGCTAAGCCTTCATCACTTAAATAGTTTGACAGCAATTAATACGAACGATCAAACGATTAAAGCTGAAAAATTATTCGATTAATCGATAAGAACAACGAATAAAAAATGATTTAAAAATCTATTAATAAAAAATAAACATTTCCTACAAAAAAACTTAAAAATAAAATAGTTGAAATTTTTATTAACAAAAAAATACATAAAACTATTAATTCAAATAAACATGCTTCATTCAGTCAAAAAATAAATGATTTTTTTTTTTGTTAAATCAGACAATAGTTTATCTAATTTTTCTGTTCTTTTTTAGATTTTTCAAAATATACCATATCGTCTAATATATCGCTGGTCTTTTTTATATTTTGAATTTTGAATTTTTAATACTTTTAATATAATTATTTAATTCGCATAAAAGATTGTTATCTAGGCGCACGGTAGTGCGCCAGGCCAATTCGGCCACACAGTGTGTATATTTACACGAAACAGTTCGAGCTGTTTTTACCCCCCTCATAACTTTGCTCCTCTTGATCATAATATAATGAAACTTGAAACATAAGTTCTCCCCACAGAGGTGACCTCACAGGAGATATTAAGGTGTGAAAAGTCCATATTTTAGTACATACTCACTGACTCACTGACTGACTCATCAATATTATTGGGCAATATTATATAGCTAGAAAGCTGAAATTTGGTACACAGGTAGGTCTTGGTGAGAAAATAAGCAGAAAAATCTGAAAACGGGCACTTTTCATCTGGGGGGACAATCATTCCCCTTCTTTGTATGGGGCACTTCTAGTAGAGATAGAAAGCTGAAATTTGGTACACAGGCAGGTAGTGATGAGAAATTACCGAAAATGATTTTTTAACGGGCACTTTTCATCTGGGGGGACAATCATGCCCCTTTTTGTATTGGGCACTTCTAGTTGACCTAGAAAGCTTAAATTTCGTACACAGGTATGTCCTGCAGAGAAATTAACAAAAATAAGTTTTAAACGGGCAATTTTTACCTGGGGGGACTTGGGTGCCTTTATTTGTATGGGGCCTTTCCAGTATAGCTAGAAAGCTGAAATTTGAAATATTTATACGAAAACAACTTAGAAAAAAGAAGTGAGATCCACACAAAAACATACATAAATGTGAAAATAAGGCCAAGTTCGTATCCAAAAAGTTTCGGCCGTAAAAAGTACTGAGATCAAAATAAGGACCAAGTTCTTGATAGGTACAATTCCATCTCATTTCTAGGCAACCTGTAAGCTTGGCAAAAATTTTTTGCCTTTCTAATATGGAAAGAATCCCTACAAGAAATTGCTGATGGAAACTAACACACACAAAACTTATTTACTAACACTCTTGCATCTATGACTATGTTTACATCAGATCTGATTAGTAAAATACTGTGGAGTGAGCAGAGTTTAGATATATGTTTTACTATAGTTCACGAAATCCACAAGTATGAAAGAGAAACAAAATCACACGTACACGAATGTTTACATCAGTTTTTTCATATTGCCCTTAATAAAATGATAGAGAATGCTGATGGGTATACCCATCAGCAATGCCCATCAGATGATGCATCAAATGACCGTCATTGTTCTTGTAGGGATTCTTTGAAAAATTTTGCCAAGCTTATGGTTGCCTAGAAATGAGATGGAATTGTACCTATCAAGAACTTGGTCCTTATTTTGATCTCAGTACTTTTTACGGCCGAAACTTTTTGGATACGAACTTGGCCTTATTTTCACATTTATGTTTTTGTGTGGATTTTCATTACTAGTAACATCTTCTATGTCATTACCTTCATCTGAATTATTGTGCTTACTTTCAGCAAAAAATAATCTGGAGTATAAATCATTTGGATATTCACTTTTTCACTTTTTGAAGAATATTTTAAAAAACTTTTATTGAATGAATATCGATTCCGATATCAGAGATCGCTAGCCATCGATCGACGGCGACCAAACGTAAAATTTTTCTGCTACGGCGTCAAACCGGGGTATATGTATGTATGTACATTCGTGACTTTAATGCATTGATCGTCAAACTAGCCCCTAGGGGCCGAGCACCAATCGTCAATTTCACATACGCAACACGAACCAAACAGAAGAGGCAAATTAAAATACGAAACAGACTCATTTGTCGCTTTATTTTAGAATGTACAACAACAAAACACATACAAAAGGGGGCAAGAAAATATTTATTTTATTTTTAGTCTCATTTGTTATTCATAGTACACTGTGAATATTTTAATTTTTCATGATGTGGAATATTGAGTGGGAAGAAGCTTTTTTGTATATATATTTTTAATGGAAAATTTTTTTAATTATGTAAATTCATTCATTCTTTCGTCCATAAACACGCTAAACCAATCCAGTGTGTATGCATACATACTTTTAATATGATATTAGGCTACAGTAAAAAAATAAATGTAACAATCAATTTCTACAAGTGTAAAAACACCAATACATTGATATTTCCTACATGTTCTCTTTATGACAAAGGCTGCTTTAATGTTTGCTATTTACAAAATATTTTTTATAATAATTTTCATTGAATAAATAAATAATAATATACTACAAATTATATCGTAAATAACAAATGAATTTTTTTTGTTAAAATGAAAAAGATTTTCCTAATGTAAAAATTTAATTTTTTCTTGAGTTATCTAATCTACATATGTATGTATTTGCTATATTTCATTGGTTGCTAATGCCAATTCATCAATAGATCTTTAGCCATGTTAAAAAATACCGTTATTTCTAAAAAAATTAATTTTTCATTATTATTAATTTTTATTTCTAGTGCAAAAAACTCACACCGTTAAAGGAAAAACTTTAGATGTGAAGAAAGCTTTACCTAAACAAGGCGCTGGTGGCGGCGGCGGCGGCGGCAGCGGCATTGGTAATGCAGGTCCAGGAGGTAACCGTGGTGGAAACATGGGCCGTGGCCCTAATATGGGAGGACGTGGTAACAATGCTGGAGTCGGAAGCATGGGTGGGGGAGGCGGTTGGGGTGGCAATCGGGGTAATGATAATTGGGGAGGAAACATCGGCGGTGGTGGTAGTGGTGGCTTCAATGGTGGAGGTTTTAATAATGGCGGAAATAATGGTTGGGGCGGTAATAGTGCGGGCCCATGGGATAGTGGCAACAGCGGTGGTGGTAGTAACTGGGGCAATAATGGGGGTAACTTCGGAGGCCCTGCAAATAGCGGTCCCGGTAACAGCGGTAACTGGGGTAGTAATGATGGCTTCGGCTCAGGTTACCAACAAAATTATGCTGGCGGTCCGCAGCGTGGTGGTGGAAACTTTGGTGCGAATAATAATCGTATGCAACCCTATGGCAACAGTGGAAACTTTGGCAAAGGTAAGTTAATTTTATTTTTAAATAAATTTTTTACTTTAAGTATTGTTATTAAAGAACTAAGTAAAAAAAATATTTAATAAACAAATATATAATACGGCTTCCAATCGTACAAATATTCGTTTTAACATTGCGGAAATATTGGGTTTCTGACTTAAATTAAAACCTTTTTCCATAACTGCAAATATACATATATCCCCTGTTCCTGAAATCTAAAAAGAAATGAGTGTATTAAGTGTTCTTGCTTTTCTCAATTTAAGCAATTGTCTTTTTCTTATCGTATATCTTTGCAGGCATTGCATATAATATAACAAATTAAAAACAAAATGTGCAATAAGACGAGATGTGATATTTTGCTATTAATGCAAAAATTATCTGGTTTATATTTCATGTGTAAACTCATTCTTGACTTACTGTATGTACAAAAAATCTAACTTCAAATCTACTTGCATTATGTATGTACGTGTGTAAATATGTATGTAAGTACGTCCATTTCTACACAAACATCAATAGAAAATTCAAACAAAAAATAAACAAAAGAAAACTAAAAAATAAAAATAAATGCACAATCCGTACGCTAAAAGTACACAACACGCTACACTACATGAACGCTAAGATGGTTCGGTACGTCATCGCAATGTTCGTGGTCGTTAACTCACATTCGTTGTGTACCGTACTTTGTGTACAAGTTAACAAACAGACAAAAATAAATTAATATTTGTGTTCCCAAAAAATATGTTAAAATTTTTTTTCGAACGTTGGTTTTAATTTCATAATTAATTTCGTTCAAAGTTGTATTATTTTATATTTTCGAAGTGCGAAATACGAAAATATAATTTAATAAGGCTGATTAATAACTAGCAATATAGAGTCCCAGCTCCGGATAAAATTTTCAATAGTTATATCCGGCGTTTCGTGACTGTAAGAATAAAACTAACAAGTATTATATCTGTGTTGATTTATTTTTTATAAAAGTAATAAATTGATGAAAACATATTGGGCATAAAATAATCAAGTCCTGCGACAGGATTATAACTCCTTCTCAATTGCAATTGATTCGCTTCAAAGTTGTATTATTTATATTTTCGAAGTTGAAATCGAAAGTATAATTTAATAAGGCTGATTAATAACCGGCAATACACAGTCCCAGCTCCGGATAAAATTTTCAATAGTTATATCCGGCGTTTCATGACTAAGAATAAAACTTTAGCAAGTATTATATCTGTGTTGATTTATTTTTTATAAAAGTAATAAATTGATGAAAACATATTTGGCATAAAATAATCAAGTCCTGCGACAGGATTATAACTCATTCTCAATTGCAATTGATTCGCTTCAAAGTTGTATTATTTATATTTTCGAAGTTGAAATCGAAAGTATAATTTAATAAGGCTGATTAATAACCGGCAATACACAGTCCCAGCTCCGGATAAAATTTTCAATAGTTATATCCGGCGTTTCGTGACTTTAAGAATAAAACTAGCAAGTATTATATCTGTGTTGATTTATTTTTTATAAAAGTAATAAATTGATGAAAAAATATTTGGCATAAAAAAATCAAGTCCTGCGACAGGATTATAACTCATTCTCAATTGCAATTGATTCGCTTCAAAGTTGTATTATTTATATTTTCGAAGTTGAAATCGAAAGTATAATTTAATAAGGCTGATTAATAACCGGCAATACACAGTCCCAGCTCCGGATAAAATTTTCAATAGTTATATCCGGCGTTTCGTGACTGTAAGAATAAAACTAGCAAGTATTATATCTGTGTTGATTTATTTTTTATAAAAGTAATAAATTGATGAAAAAATATTTGGCATAAAAAAATCAAGTCCTGCGACAGGATTATAACTCATTCTCAATTGTAATTGATTCCCTTCAAAGTTGTATTATTTATATTTTCGAAGTTGAAATCGAAAGTATAATTTAATAAGGCTGATTAATAACCGGCAATACACAGTCCCAGCTCCGGATAAAATTTTCAATAGTTATATCCGGCGTTTCGTGACTGTAAGAATAAAACTAGCAAGTATTATATCTGTGTTGATTTATTTTTTATAAAAGTAATAAATTGATGAAAAAATATTTGGCATAAAAAAATCAAGTCCTGCGACAGGATTATAACTCATTCTCAATTGCAATTGATTCGCTTCAAAGTTGTATTATTTATATTTTCGAAGTTGAAATCGAAAGTATAAGTTAATAAGGCTGATTAATAACCGGCAATACACAGTCCCAGCTCCGGATAAAATTTTCAATAGTTTAATCCGGCGTTTCGTGACTGTAAGAATAAAACTAGCAAGTATTATATCTGTGTTGATTTATTTTTTATAAAAGTAATAAATTGATGAAAACATATTTGGCATAAAATAATCAAGTCCTGCGACAGGATTATAACTCCTTCTCAATTGCAATTGATTCACTTCAAAGTTGTATTATTTATATTTTCGAAGTTGAAATCGAAAGTATGATTTAATAAGGCTGATTAATAACCGGCAATACACAGTCCCAGCTCCGGATAAAATTTTCAATAGTTTAATCCGGCGTTTCGTGACTGTAAGAATAAAACTAGCAAGTATTATATCTGTGTTGATTTATTTTTTATAAAAGTAATAAATTGATGAAAAAATATTTGGCACAAAATAATCAAGTCCTGCGACAGGATTATAACTCCTTCTCAATTGCAATTGATTCGCTTCAAAGTTGTATTATTTATATTTTCGAAGTTGAAATCGAAAGTATAATTTAATAAGGCTGATTAATAACCGGCAATACACAGTCCCAGCTCCGGATAAAATTTTCAATAGTTTAATCCGGCGTTTCGTGACTGTAAGAATAAAACTAGCAAGTATTATATCTGTGTTGATTTATTTTTTATAAAAGTAATAAATTGATGAAAAAATATTTGGCATAAAATAATAAAGTCCTGCGACAGGATTATAACTCCTTCTCAATTGCAATTGATTCGCTTCAAAGTTGTATTATTTATATTTTCGAAGTTGAAATCGAAAGTATAATTTAATAAGGCTGATTAATAACCGGCAATACACAGTCCCAGCTCCGGATAAAATTTTCAATAGTTATATCCGGCGTTTCGTGACTGTAAGAATAAAACTAGCAAGTATTATATCTGTGTTGATTTATTTTTTATAAAAGTAATAAATTGATGAAAAAATATTTGGCATAAAATAATCAAGTCCTGCGACAGGATTATAACTCCTTCTAAATTGCAATTGATTCGCTTCAAAGTTGTATTATTTATATTTTCGAAGTTGAAATCGAAAGTATAATTTAATAAGGCTGATTAATAACCGGCAATACACAGTCCCAGCTCCGGATAAAATTTTCAATAGTTTAATCCGGCGTTTCGTGACTGTAAGAATAAAACTAGCAAGTATTATATCTGTGTTGATTTATTTTTTATAAAAGTAATAAATTGATGAAAAAATATTTGGCATAAAAAAATCAAGTCCTGCGACAGGATTATAACTCATTCTCAATTGCAATTGATTCGCTTCAAAGTTGTATTATTTATATTTTCGAAGTTGAAATCGAAAGTATAAGTTAATAAGGCTGATTAATAACCGGCAATACACAGTCCCAGCTCCGGATAAAATTTTCAATAGTTTAATCCGGCGTTTCGTGACTGTAAGAATAAAACTAGCAAGTATTATATCTGTGTTGATTTATTTTTTATAAAAAATTTTTTTGAAATCGAAAGTATAATTTAATAAGGCTGATTAATAACCGGCAATACACAGTCCCAGCTCCGGATAAAATTTTCAATAGTTTAATCCGGCGTTTCGTGACTGTAAGAATAAAACTAGCAAGTAATATATCTGTGTTGATTTATTTTTTATAAAAGTAATAAATTGATAAAAAAATATTTGTTACAAAATGGTAGATTCCATTTAGGTCAAAACTAAAATTTATTTAGATAAAATGTCTTATTTCCCAAAGATGTGAAGGCATACATACATACATACATATGTATATGTATACTATTGTCTAACAATTTTTTTTTTTATTTTCATATTATTTTAGGCAATCAAGGTAACTTTGGCGGCAATAGTGGCGGCGGGTTCAATAGTGGACCAATGGGTGCCGGCGGAGGCAACAACAGGAGATACTAAGGTAAGTTTCATTTATTTTGCAAAATGTTAACTATTTTGTTTGTGATAAAATGATAGTTATTTTTATCAATGCAAAATTTGTAGATTAAATGCAAAATAGAGACAAAACTTGTACTTTCTTTTTATGTGGAGTTTGACGACAAATGTCAAATTCAATATAAAAATGAAACGAAAGTATTTTGACACTGACTTAAAATTAATAAACATGTTTTGTATTTAATTAAGTCTTGGATAAAAACGATTAAAATATATACACACACATACTCGTATGTAAGTATGTATATTTCTTATTTCAAAAATATTTTTTCTCTTTAAAATCGGTAAAAGAGAGGAGTTTGCATCAAAATTATTAAGTACAGTAGCAAAATGCTTAAGTTAAGAATCGAAAATTTTGGTTTTAGATATCTTAGATTTCATCCATTTAAGAATTTATTAACAATTTTTAGATAGATTAACTGCATATGTATATGTATATCATTTTTAATGCAAGATGTTTAGAATATTTTTTTTTTGTTTTTAAACTACATTACTTATTTGTTTTTATTCTTACAAAATTTTTATAGGTGGTTAAATGTTTGTCTGCCAGGTCAAAAATATTATATACATTTTTATATAATTAAAAACAGATATATTCAAACTCAAGCCAAAACCAACAAGAACAGAAAAGTTAATTTACCTATCTACCAAGATTATAAACAAAAATAGAGAAAAGTAATACAGATAATAGTCAAACAAAGGTCGCCCTTCTCTATTTTCTTAACTCCCAAGTACAATTTTATAATATATATTGACACATAATATTACTTATTTATCTCTGAAGTCAGTGTACGAAATAAGAGAAAGATGGACAGTTTTCTAAGAGTAATAAAAGTAAAATAAAAACAAGAGATCAGTTTACTTTAAAAAAGGAGAAGAAGCACAGGAGATGTTAAATAAAAATTGAGCACATGAAGAAGCAGTTGAAATTGTTGTGTGAGGAGCGTGAAAGGAGGAAAAAGAAGAATCAGCACAGATAAAAAGGAACTGGAGATTAAGATATTTTTTAATTGCACAGCTAAAACCCACCATAAAAGGTTTTTTTTAGTATTTTAGAAATATGTTAATAAATTGTAGATCAGTTCATAATGTAAAAGCAAATTTTGCTTAAAAGGAAGTGAAGTATTGTAAGTTTCTTCAAATTTATGTTCAGGTGTGTTTTCTCCATTTTTTTTTTAACAACATGCAAAATACATTTAAAAAAAAGAGAAGATCTGACATTGACGATCAATGAAACAAAGAAATATGTACGTTAAAAATAAATTACATAGTTAATAGTTGGTCATATGTACATATGTATGTATTTTGGCGTTTTATAAATTAATTTATGGAAAAAAAAAAATAATTACATACATGAAAATCTTCGAACGTATAATTTTACGTGTCTATTAAGATTTCTTTCTTCACTTAATGTGTCAGTAGTTTTTAAGAATCCTTATGTATAGACATTAAGTTTTAGTTTAAATCAATATCTGTGGCAATTACCATTTTTTCATATTTGCTAGGTACTTTATTTTCTTATATTCATTACATTAACAACAGCAGTAACAGTTTTATTATGCAGAAAGCAAAGTTCCAGCAGTGTTAGAAGAGTATTAAAATTTTTATTAACAAATAATAAAATAGATAATGTAAGAACCTGCTGCAGCTGTTAACAATTATTTTTGATTATTCTTCTTTATTTTTACACCACAAAACACAAGATGTTTATAATAAATTTTAAGTTTTTCTACAAATTTATCATCATATTACTCTACTTGAACAACAAGAAATAGATTTTTAAAATTTTCAAGAAAAGTTACAAATATATGCTAAACGAAATTATTGTACAAATAAAAGAAAAATAGATTTGATTATCAGTAGATTTTTTCTTGTATAGAAAATCGCAGAGCTCAGCTTGTCGTTAAAAAAGGGCTTCCATAAAAAAAGGAGACATACAAATTAATTTTCTTTTAATGAAAGAATTATATCGAATCTTTTGAACCACAAAAAATCGCAACCTCTAAAAAGTAAGCTTACAATAGAAAATTTTGTAATTATCCTTGCTTTAATCGAAATATTGCTTTAATTCTGAGCTAGTCTTAAGACTTCTTGTAGTTATAAGTAATTGGGTTTATTCAAAATTTTTACAACAAATTAACTCATATTCATTTTTATACACCGAATTTTCGTTATTTTAGAGAAGGAAAAATTATTAATAAAAATTAAAACGCTTAAGCGAGGAGAGTGTACATAAAAGTTGACTACTTGAAATATTAAAAAAAAAACGGCGAAATACATTTTTAGTATTAGCCAACGTTATTTGAAAAATAAGATTAACTAGTTAATCAACTATTTTTAAAGTTTGTCAGAATCAATCATATTAATGTTGGTTACGATATTTTTGCGATTAAGGAACTATAAATCGTGACCAATTACATACTTTAATTTTTAAGATATAATCCAAGTACATTTTTCGATTATTTGTGTAGTTTTTTGAGCTATTTATTTCGTTTATACTAACTTCTCTCTGTACTTATTTTTTTAAAGTAATTTTATCCTTTTATTTTGGATTTCAAGTATTTTTGATGTCCTTGCGTGTGTTTGTATATTTTTGACCACACTGAAATTTGCCTCGTTCTTTGCCCATCGCTTTTTTTCGCGAAAGAAAGATGGAAAGAAAATATCGTCAATATTTAAGATGTAATTTTGGATTAACGTTGGCATATAACAAATGAGAGAACTAAACGACTCGTATTTGTGTGAGGTAAGTAAAGTATTTTTTATCATATATTTTGTTCCTTCTTAAAGCAGTCTCAGCATTGAAGATGGAGAATTGCTCTAGCGATTGTATGATTGGTTTGGTTTTGGATGTGGTATTTACATATTTATTATATCTATTATTAAATTACATTACATATTTACAAAAAATTAATAAAAAAAAGTTTTTTCAATCCAAATAAATTTTTTGATGTGTTTTATTTAATTTTCGTTTTACTTTGTAAAAAATAGCGGATACAAGGCGTAAATTACTAAGCTAAAAAGAATAAAAAATAAGTTTTGTTTATTTGTAGAGGCAAAGAAAATTTTGTAAAATAGCAAAAGGATCTAATTAAGCCCCTCACTTTTTTTTTGAAAAGTTCAAATTCCTGAAAATCAAGATCCATATTTTCAAGATTTTCAAAAATTGTGCAGCAATAGAAAGTAATTTTTTATTTCAGTAGTATTGGTATTCCCGAACTTCCTTTCGGGTATCAGTAAAGCTATGTACAGACGATTGGCAGATCTTACAATATTGTAAGATATGTCAATATGCTGACAACGTACTGACAATGAAAAATTGTTACCAAAAGGTAAATTGTTAGTTCAGACGATTGTAAGAAAACCTTACAATTTCATTGTCAGACAATTTTCGGACAATAAATTTATCTGCCAACAAAAATTGTCAGTTTACACGGTTGTCAGCTTGTGTGGAAAAATTGCCAGATGCGTTGTTAAGCTTTGTCAGAACTGTCAAATCCAATAGTATTTATGGACAGCATTGCCAACAGAAAAATTATCTTACAATGGTGCCATAGTCAGATGCATTAATTTAAACACATCTGCCAATAAAACAAGAGCTTACAATGTCTGCAATTATCTGACTATGGCAAAGTAGAGTGTTCTCACGATTCGCAGATGTCTGACAATATTATTGTCTTACAATGAACTGACAATGCTTTTTCTTGCAACGTTGCAAGACAAAAATTTTAAGTTTAGACGGTTGTGAGACATTTTCTGAACATTTTTCTGACAATATTGTAAGATCTGCCAATCGTCTGCACATAGCTTAACTCTACTTTAAAATTTTCATTTTTTTATGTTGGTTTTTTAATATTCGACCTTATAATTTGTAAATTTTAATAATTTATTTTCATTTTTGTGTATCTAACTAGCGTTTTTTTTAAATAGCGCTTGTCTCATCGAGGGTTAGCTATCAAAATATAAATATGTTTGTACGTGTTTGACTATCCACTGCTGCATACGTTTTTCACGTAGCAAGTGCAACGTAGCACTTATGTTAAAATAAGTTGTCCACACCGCAAAAATAAATAATGAGTTACGACCTTTATATAATATTAATATAATGATGAATGTATATTTTGACCTTTCGAATATACTCAGGGAGACTGAAAAAATTAATTGGCTGGAGAGTATTTTAAAAAAAAAATTAAAATCTAAACTTATGCAGTCTTATGCAAAAAAAAAAATCTTAATTGAGGTTTGAAGTTCGTGTTAGTTACCAGCGACTTTCAGCCGTATTCATAAAAATTCATTTCAGATTTATTGGCGGTTTATAAGCCAAAATTGTTAAAGTTGTATTCATAAACGAAAAAATTTTATTAAACCTTTAGTAAACCATCAGTAAAGTCAAAAAATTTATTGTTGGATTTGCCCTTCTTTAAACCAAAAATAAAGTAACATTTTGCATTCATATTCAAGCAAATATAAAATATGTTAACATACTCGTATACATACATATGTATGTATGTATATAAGTATGTAGATATGTAGCATGTATTAACCCATTTAGACCCAAATATAAACTAGAAGGAAATTTAGAAAAATAACTTTATTTCAGTAATTATTAGATGCTAAATAAACATTTGACAAGAAAAAAATAAAAAAAAATTCTTCAGTGTGGGAAAAAAATGGGTGTCCTCAAATGGGGCCAATGGGCTCAAGTGTGAAATTTTTCAAAACACCCTTTTTCAATGCATAACGTTTTTGTGCATTTCTTACATTGCCAACGAGCTTTATTGTGGCATACGGCACATCGCAGTTGACTTGCCAGCTTTTGGGGAAAATGTCCTACATTAGCTAAGTTCACGCCTGATACCCCTGATGAAGGCTTTCGCCGTCTTCCATCAGCTTTTTCAGCGTCTAAATGTTTCAAATAACTTCTGCATATACTTCGCCGAAATTGCAGCTGGTCCATATTTTCACCGGCAGTCAAGAGATGAAGCCGCCAAGCATTAGCCACAGATAAATCAAGCATATAGGTAAATATAACCCACCACCATTTTTTGCCTCGTATACCTGATCTATATGCCGAAATTGACTGATCAGCTTGATCGACTCCTCCCATGCCTTTGTTGTAGTTCTGGAAGACAAATGGGATGTTCACATCTACTTTCCTTTTTTCTATGCTGCTCCATCTTTTCACTTTACCTAGGGGACAAACGAAATCGTGGTTGGTACCCATGGTACATACGCTATTGTCAAGCCATCGCACGAACAAAATTTCATTAGCTGTATCAAAACGATAGTCAAATTGTGCACGGTCTTTCTTTTTCATGTCCTTGACAGACTCTATTGGGCATTTTTTCGTTCTATTTTCCCTCACGGTACCAGTAGCAGAATGACCAGATTCGCGTAAATCTCGCAGTAATGCATGGCTAGTAAAAAAGTTGTCGAAATATATGGTATGCTCATATGGCGCTACATTTGCTTTATTCAGTAAGTTCTTAACCACCTTAGATCCTAACGGTTCATTACTCGATTCTCTGGCTGATTTTCCACAATATACGTCGAAAGCGTAACAATAACCGTCAGCGCTTGCAATCATCCAATTTTTGTACCCAAACCGTACAGGCTTTCCTCTTATGAATTGCTTGGATGGATGACGTCCGAAATATTTGATCATTGATTCGTCTATTGAGAGATCTTTGTGAAATACGCCCCATTGTTGGTACTTCTTGATAAGCAAATCGGAAAGAGGTTGTAATTTAAACATTTTATTGAGGGATCCGGCAGCAGCTTCATTGTCACAGAAATGTAAAAACTTTTTTATTTCCATAAACCTGTTTCTAGACATTGCTTTTGAAATAATTGTAACACTGCAGTCTTCATCTAAACTCCAGTACAGGCGCTCCCGTGGAAATGAATGATATCCAGACAAGAGTAGAACACCAAAGAATATTTTTAGCTCATCCACACTAATGTGGAAGTCATGATAATTGTGTTGTGAAGCATACAACTTCGTATTCAGGATGAGCATGTTAAAAACCTCTTCATCAAAAAACCTCTCGAAAATTTCGATTGGGGTTTGACCTGTTAGTTCATTTACAACATTTTCTTTTCTCTTTTGAACCACGATTTCCTCTGATGACTTGTTTGTGTAGGAACCTTCACATTTTCGCCAACATGGTTCCTGCTTATGAATTTTCCTGTATTTTTCTAAGGGCTCATCATCACTGCTATCCCATTCAGTATTGTGTTGATGTTCAATTATTTCAACTGTTCCTGGGATGTCGTGAGGAAAATCAATTTGTCGGGCGTTATCTTCATCACCTTCTTCTTCATCCGTGAGAATACTCGGGTCTGGAGGAATTGCCACCAAATCATAACTGGCATCACAATCGCTGTCTTCGTTAAAAATGTTTGCAATAGCTTCCTCTAGACCTCGATAATTATTTGCTATGTTAAAATATTGCTTAGCCATTGTTAAAAAGTCCGTTGTATAGCACACATGTGTGGACACGAAAACTAAAAGTCAAAATGCACACTTTCATTCAAATCAAAGGGGATTCACCTGACTGAAGATAACTTGCAACAATACATGAAGTATATATATAGTTGCTGTTAAGTATATCAGTTCTCATAATATATATATAATATGTTTGATGTGAAATTCAAACGTTTGTACTAAAAGCATATGATATTAGCAAAAAGTAAGCAAAAAAAAAATGTAGCTTTCTGCCCATTGGACCCATTTGGGGACACCGTACTAAAATATGCCGTATTTCGGTCAAATATTGCTATTTATTTCTAATTTCGTAATAGCTTGATGAAGAGACTGTATTTGAATAACTGATGGTTAAAAATGAGAAAAAGCACACACTCACAGTAAAATATAATAACATAGCTTTTGTGAATAGCCAAGATGTTTAATGATATAACTTTAACGTCTAATTTTAATCAACTTAAAAATATATTCATAAAATTTAGTGTTTTATTTAGAAGTCACATTCCTTGTCAATGTAAATTTGTATCTAAACGGAATATAAAGTATCGAAACTAACTATTATGGCCATATGAAGTACCGTCCTCATATGAGTACGGCGGGCGTAAATGGGTTAATACACATATTTACCATGTTTTCCATTTCATTGTCTGAAAGTTCTTGTTTGTTATTAGTTGCATCCATTTTAATTACACAATTTATAAATACGTTTACTTGAAGCACAAATCAAAGAAATAAAATAAAATGCTGATGAATTATAGAATTATGTAAATTAAATGTAAACAAACTCATTATTCGGTTACCTTTGCTACCGTATATCACAAAAATTGAATAATGGTAACAGTTTCTTTATTGATTTTCATTTAAAATTGTTCGCGAACTCATTTTTTATGTTTCTTATTTTGCAAACATTGATTTTTTATTAAATTTTTTTTATAATTTATAGAAAAACATATCTACATGATTATCGGGCTTAGCAAACAGTGGTTTAAAGCATCTGAAAAGTAATATTATCAGGCTCAAGTTCAGTTTTATTGAATTAATGAAAATTCAAAATTACTAAGAGTTTTTTTGTGTTGGAAAATATTATTATTTATATCCAATCAGTTTTTAGCAGAACGTATCAGTACTGATTTCAAGGCCGCTACACCTCTCATCAGCGTTCAATTGTCCAACTTTACAAATTTCGTAAAGTGGATACTAATTGAGAAGAATATCAACTATTTAACCAGTTTTCAACAGAAATAGAATATGAGAATTAATTTTTTAAAGCATCACTAACAACTAAATGAGAACGAGATAAAAAGAGAGTTGCCATACATATACATAAAGTCGCTACAATCGTTCAACAGCTATAAAACTGATATTGTTCCTTTATGAATACAAATTTTTGTTAGTCATTATTAACACGAAAAGTCTACAATAGCTAATGTACTCTGTAAACGTACAATAATATTTTTTATAAATACGGCCGTTTAACGCTAACGAACCTATGTTAAAAAATAGTAAGCAAAAACACCATATTAACTAGTGTATGCTTTAATAAATTTAACACGTTGATACTGGCAATACCATCATTCTCTCTTGTCTATAGTTAACGATACAAAAGAAGATTCTTAATTCATCCGGATATTCCGATATATTAATAGTGTTTTGTATAGTTTTAATATAAAATGAAATGTTTTTTTATTAAAGATGTAAATTAATATTTATATAACATAACAACATAAACTAAATACATTTATAGTAATGTAAAATAAATTAATACTTGTATTTTTTGTTAAGGATTTAAATTACTCGTATTAAAATTTTTATCCGATTATTTGAAAAGTACGTGCTTTGTTTACTTGAGTTTGTTGTATGTACATCACTAAAAAGTTCTGTAGATTTCCATTACTTTGCTAAGTAATTTTTGGTAAATATTTTGAAAATTTAATAAAAAATGGATAAAGCAGAGGATATTAAAAGAAAAAGATCCGAAAATTTGAACGAAGAGGACAGAGTAAGTATAGCTATTGTTATAATTGAGTAAAAATTTTTGTTGAAAATACTTGCGAATTCTTTGGATGATATATAAATCCCCCGTGGTCACGAATTAACTTACCAATTGTTCTAATAAAATTTAATGTTACCATATTTTACACAACCACAAAAATTTATTATTTCTTAACAAGTTTTTATAAAAAGGTGTACATTTAAACAAATGAATGTCAGCAGCACAGAAATGTCATTTTACTTTAATTTAGGTTCAAAGTAGGGGTCCAAGTACTTTAAAATTTCATCATTTAATATGGTGTTAAAGTCTGCAAATTAAGCTAACAATCGTTTGTGAATAATACTTTAAGGAATTTTTGCTTAATAGTGGATATTAAACCTACTTTAACTTTTTCTGAATAACACTGATGATCTAATAGTGTTTTAATTTTGATTTAAGCCTGGCAGCTTTAAAGCTGTAAGTAATAATTCACTAATGACGTATCAATATTCCACAGCGGCAACCTTACTTAACCAGTATCACTAATGATAGAAACCCGTTTTTTATTAGTGTTATTATTTTGTCGTAAAAACATCGTTCAATATCTAGTGTTGTCTTATTACATTTCTAAATTAGTTGCGCTATGAACCAAGTAATTTAAATTTAGCGGCGACTTTATCGTTTTAACTTAAGGTTGGCAACTTTGAGCTGAGAAACTTCATATTTCATAGATGGCACTACACAGAATTTATTAAGGCAACCATGTCACACAGTTTTAAGTGCTTTTGCCACAGACAGACGAATGATTTGAGTGTAAAGTTTGAGTGAAAAGCAAAAAAAAATTTTTTAATGATTTCCATAAAAATTTTTAAACTAAAAATCATTCGTCCGTCTTGTGGAAACATCACCTTAGTTTTGAACACAATAAATAATTTTACGTTACGTTTTCTCATTTCTTAACAGGACCTGTTAACAAATAAATATTTAATTTGAATTCGAAAATACTAATATGCTGTTTCCATAATACAAACAATTGGTGTGAGTAGAAAATTTTTATGAAAACTATTCAGTTTTTTGAGTGTATCCCATACAAAATTTCTACACAAGTCATTTGTCTGTATTGTGGAAACACACCTAATTCTTTAAAACTTAACTCAATCGAGTGAATTATTAAAATCAGCATGTATACAAATATAAGAGGTAGTTTCAATCTCTTATACTACGTTTTTACGCAGCCTAATCGCAATTAAAAATTAATTGCAATTAACGAACACACTGTTTATATGCCGCTTTTGTTACAGAAAATTCTTATTTTTATGTGATGCCGGATGGTAAAATTTAATCATTTGGCATCACTGTTAATGGATAATTACAAATTCAAATAGAATACGCGACTTAATTCCACTAATGGATGCTAGCTGGGGAAATTTTTTGTTTTTTTTTTTTTATTTATTATCATATATTAATTACAATTAATATACAAACATTAAATTTTGTTGTACTGTATTTTTTATCAATGTGTAGTTAAATACAATAATTTTTTTTGCTAATAATTTCGTTTTACTTGACCTGTTTGAAAAAGTATGTCCAATATGTTTAAAAATTCCCGATACTTGAACTCCATATGTATGCCTCGTTGTACACCAAAACATTTAAAAATCGTGTCAAATTCCCGACTACTAATCATATGATTCATATCGCGAACCGTTAAGGCACGCATCAATTGATTTTTATTTATTGTTCCACAATTTTCACGATCAAAGTCTTTGAAGACTGAACGTAAATTGGAAATCTCATCTGATTGACGTGCTAACTTCATTAAAGCTTGTGAACAAATGGTTCGCTCCTCAAAGTTCAAAAAACATTCTACACAATCCAAATTGGCTAAATGTATGAGGGGGACAGCAAGCAGTTCATCATCACCCGTTAGCGTTTCAATTTGTATAAAAATTTCGTCTAAAGATCGACAAAAGTCACGGTATAAAACACAGCACGCACGTTTAGGTGAACGGTAACTAATTATATATAGAGGAGAAAAAAGTTAAGGCACTTACTGGGATTGATGTGTATGGGGCTCTATTTTGTAATAGATTAAAGTAACGCACAACATTAATCAACTACAAAATCCGACTCAGGTGCATACACCAAACCCTTACAAAATCAGGCCCAATATATATTAAATGACTACGGTTAGATAAAGAAAGCATACACTAACATTTTACACAGGGTATTAATTTCGTCTTTTGACAATTTTATATTGGAATTATCGATTCCTCTCTGAAAATCTGCTTCCAGAATTTCTCCTTCTTTATGGCGATCGTAGTCTTGGAGAAAATCAATTACTGATATACTTTTTATTACAGCTTGACGTTTGATTTTGGTCAAAAGTTTTATAATATCTTCTTCACTATCCAAACCAAACTTAGAAGTTTTTTCGATTGTTGGCCAACCGTCTTGGACAGTAGCAGCTGTTAACTTTGGTATAGCATATTCTGCTGGATCAGCATCTTCTAAAAATTTTGTGTAATTGAAACCTAATTCATTTCCATAACGATCGTTAAGGGCATTCAGTTCGTCATTGGATAACAGTATTCCATTTGTGACAAAGATTTGATTGGCAATTGTGCAGCGAACATGGCCACTGTTTAGTCTGCGGAATAAATTACAATTATCAATTAGATGCTAGAAATTTTTTTCTAAAAATTTTGTTTTCGATAACATACCCTACCAGAAATAAATTACCTCTACTAACACACTCAAACCTTTTTACCAACACTTTTGCAATAATTTTACGTTGCAGAGTTGTGTTTATTTGACAATTGTCTGTTAGACATTCGAATTGTAATTTTATGGTAATTTTACTGGTTATTTGACTGCTCGTTTTACTTATAAATTGATTGGCAAATTGACGGATAATAACTTTCATAAATTTATAATATGGGAAAATGAAAAATTATCTTCAGCTGATGTAAAAAATATATTGGACAATATTAAAAGGCGCATGTTTTCGTTTTCGGTCTGTGGCGCTTCATTTTTGTTTAATTATATGCATTCTGTTAAAAAGGTAAGGAAGGATTTAATAGTTTTCCATTAAATAATTTTGTTTTGTAAATTTTACTTATTGAAAATATTGCGCTTTTGCAAATTTTTGTCTCTAACTTAGGACGAACTTTTAAAGCCATTAAATATGCTTTAGCAATTTCTATCACCTCCCGGCAATGAGGAGATATCTTCTCAAGAAAACTTCAAAGAGCGTTTAGAGTTATCACTACAAATAATACGTAAAATTCAATACGATGTCCATCCCACTTGCAATCTAAAGTCACGTGGCCTTACACTTACACAAAATTTAGTATTACGGAATCCACTGATTGAGCAATTTAAAGCCGTATGGAATACAGTTCTTGAATATGGTTGGGTGCCTGTCAGAGCAGTACAAGTAATGGAATCTGGTAGAAAAAATGCTTAATTGTAAATATAAAACGGTAAATAAAAAAACTTTTTATGCAAAAAAAGAAAATTATTTACTCAAATAAATTATTTCATTTATGAAAAGGATATGATGAAAACGATGGATATAATATTTGCCATTTTAGATTTGGATATTGAAAGGACGACAGAGGCTTTGTTAAAAAATGTGCCCTCTATTGTACACAATCGTCAAGGGTATTTTTTATACATTCCCAAATTCATACGCATATGCATATAATATACATACATATGTACATATTATTAAATAAAATAATTTATAAATTTGCAAGATAATTAGAAGTTCGTTTATTTAATATCAACTAGCGGTCATCTGTGACCGTTTTATACATTATCAATGAGTGGTAAAATGTGACTGCTTTATCCCTAGTCAATGATTGGTAATCTGTGATTGCTTGTTGACTAGCAAAAAGTATTAGAGTGAGCAGTACAGATATATGTTACTCACTCGAGAAAAATTCACAAGTGCGAGAGAAATGCAAAATCACACGTACACAAAATAAGAGGTAAAAATCTTCATATTGCTCTTAAGAATGTGACTTGAGGTTGTGACCACTTGAGGGGTTCTCAATGACAGCAAATTTACTTATCAATAACCCTTCACGTTCTGGTAGGGTACATATGTATGTATATGTATGTATTAGAGTTGTCAATTATTCGTCTTCCAAATTTGTTCGAATAATTCAAATAATAGTTTTTGTACGTTCGATCAAATGATTAAAGCTAAAAATTTATTCGATTAATCGATGAGAGCAACGAATAAAAAAATGCTTAAAAATAATTTATTGACAAAAAATAAATGTTTGTCATTAACACAAAAATGCATAAATATATAATCGAAATAAATTAAAAATTAAATAAATAGTTACTATGTATTTTTATCAACCAAAAAAAAAAAAAAACATAAACTGCCTGTTCGCCGATAGCGAAGAAGTTCTTTCTTTCGAATACTTACATTTGAAACAAAAACAAAATTTTTGAATTTGTTTTTGTTTCAAATGTAATTGCTCGAAAGAAAGAACTTCTTCGATATCGGCGAACAGGCACAAAATTAATAGGTCCGTTTGTTTACTTTTACAGTAAAATGCAGTAAATGAGTAATAAATGAGTAAACAGCAGAATTTACTCTCCAAAAAAATGTTTGGCCAAAAAAGTTTTCTTGTTTTACTAAACTTTACTGCGAAAATTTTCTGCAGTAAAAATTTTCAAGTTCTCAATTAAAGGTATAAACACATTCGCCACAGCAGACTACACGAACACACGAACACAAATGCTGCTAGCTACCGTTGTAGACGTTTAGCCAGCTACTTAATTATTTTGGAAACGACAGATACACAGTAAACAGCTGATCCTGAATTGTTGCAACGATTCATTTATGTATATTACAGTGGTGCATATTCAGCGCTTTTAGTATTTTAAAGTTCGCTGGGGCAAATTGAATACGGCGAATTGAATTCGCCACTCACATCACTTTGTATGGATTCGCTTTGACCGAAAAAAATCATCTCATAGATCTCTTTTGGCTCCGGAGTTACGGGTTCAAAACTTATTTTTTATTGGCCATAACTCCTAGAATATGGAACGGATATAGGCGATGTGGATATCAATCTTCTCCAAAGTACCTTTATACTGGTATACAAATTTTTTAAAACAATTTACCCATTGCGAGTGAAATTCAATTTTAAAATTTTTTTATCTGACTTTTCACTTTTACAGAGAACTTACCATGCTTTTATTTGGTGTATATTTGAAAGCTGTCACCGATGAAATACGTAAGATATGCTTCTTTAATGATGATTTTAAGAATTAAATGAGTTATATAGAGCATTTTGAAATGATACCTACATATGTCGTTTATATTCGTTCTATATTGTAGGACTAATGATCAATAATATATTAGAGTTTTGAACCCCGAAACTGCGGAATCAAGAGAGCGCCGAAAAAATTACACAAAAATTTTTAGGTAAAAAAGAGCTATTACCCTGTGAGTTTTTTTTAATCTTTAACAATGTTGGTATTTTTGACTCAAGTCAATATTCTATATAACAATAACCCTAATAAAAATTATTTATGCATATATATGTATTATAACATTTAAACTTTGTTATTTTCTTTTTTATTTTACAATAAAAAATATTTCTAATCACTAATTTGCTTTACAAATTTTGTTATATTGTCAACACTGTTTTGATTTTGTGGCCATCAGAAATAGAAATTAGTTCAATTTGACTACACGACAAAAGTAGCATGGACAAAAACCTTGTGCCGTGCTGCCTTGCTGTCTTTAATATAATCATTCTCATATGCACACATGTATTCTAATTTTGACAGGTGGTAGTCGGTAGTCTGCTGTGGCGAATGTGTTTAATGCTTAAGAACTGTCACTTTACGCTCTCAATTTGTGTTCTCATTTACTGTATTTTGTGTAAACGACGCAACTTAGTAAAATGCAGTAAGGTTCAGTAAAAAATAGTAAAAACTTTTGCGTACTCGAACACACTTAATAATACATAAAAAAAAACTTAAAAATGTAATAACTGAGATTACTTCGATTTTAATACTTCAAACACACATGTTTTATTCAGTCAAAATATCTCAAACGATTTTTTTTTGTTAAATTAGACAATTTAGGATGTTCTTAAGAAATAATCGTTTAAAAACAATTTTGTTGCTTTCAAACGAATTTTGGGTTTTGTTTTTATTAAATTAGATTTTGAAAAAACTCTCACTAATTGTCGAGGTAGGTGATATAGTGAGAAAAGCTTAAAAAGTTTAAATATCTAATTTTTCTGTTCTTTTTTAGATTTTTCCAAATATACTAGTTCGACAACAACTACAAACATATAAAATAATTTGTATTGGTTGATATATGTAAAGGCCGTGCTTCACTATCCTACACAATCGTACGATTCATTCACAGGAAAATCTTGCAAAAATCTGACCGACTTTAAAAAATCGTTTCAAAATGGTGTTGTAGGTGCCACACTATCATACAAATCTGATGCCAAAACATCTGGTTGACAATAAATACTCCTCTGATCGCATGAAAACTATCATTTTATGAAAATTTTCATAAAATTTTACAAATCGCACGACTTGCCAAAAAATCTGTCACACAGTTGCATTTTTAGTCCACACTACCATACATTTTTAGCACACATGTCATATTTTGCAAATCACACGACTGTGTAGGATAGTGCGGCACGGCCTTAAAGTACTCGCTTTGTTTCAAATCATACAAGCAAATTTAACACATTTTTACGTATGCAAAAATTTGTTCGATTAATTGACATTAAGTCTGTGTTCAGACGATGCAAGTCTTATTTTTAAGCTTATTAGCTCTTTGGAGAGAGAGACAGGGGGAAAAGAAACGAGTACACCCTCTCATGTACTCATGAAATTCGTTTTGTTGTCTTATTCGTAGTGTTAAGTAAGTATACATACATACATACATACATTCATACAAAATAAGCAATAAGACGAGTGCTGTGTGAAGTTCAAAGAAGAAATCGTTATAAGTTTTGCAAAAAGACTTGGATAGTGTGAACACAGACTAATTAATCGATTTATTCGTTATTCGAAATTCGGCATTTTAAAATTATTCGAACAAGAATTTCGTTCTGTTTGACCGATTAATCGAATTATTCTTAATCGGTTGACAACTCTAGTATGTATACTGATATATGTACACACTTACGAGCATAATATAAGAATATGGGCATGTTCGGAAATGTATCACTGCGCTGCAAAGCTCATCTACTCATACTACTACTTTGCGAGTTCATGTATGAGTAGATGAGTTTTGGAACTTTTCAAACATAAATGGTAAAGATTTACTGATGAGTAGGTATTTAGCTATCAACGAAATACGTATACATATTTGACGCGCAAAATAGAAAGGGACCTAAGGGTAAAAACCGGTTTTGTTCAGGAGAGCAATTTTAAAGATTTAAATACGTGTATCTTTGGTGTACCATCACTTTCATAAAACGCGCATATCTCTGGGAGGGAACACTTTTGGGGCATGGGATCGGTCTCATACGATGCTCAGATGTTGTCCACATCAAAAAAAAAAAAGTGAAAATTGATTTTTTACCCTTAGGTCCCTTTCTCTATGCGCTGTCAAATATATGGATTAGCTAACCCATAAAAAATAATTTTTGAAAATATTCCGCAAATTTCTTTTTATTTTATATTTTTATACATATGTATATGTATGTAAGTATGTATACATACATATTTAATTTTTTTTTAATTTCCGAGCCGCGAAATTTTGTAGGCCTTCAGTTATAAGGCCTTCCGTAAGGCCTTCCTAAAGCTTCTTTTGAATCTAACTCATGCTCCCTTGCCTTCTCAAGCAGGCCTACCTACTCCCTTCTAAAAATGTGATTTTTATTATGTGTATGTATACATCAATAAATAAATAAATAGTTAACAACAACATGTCATCAAATGTAAAGAAAACCCTGAAATTGAACATAATAGAATAATCACTATTTTGCAGAGTTGATATTTTGGCACTTTCATGAGTTTTTACTACTTTTTTGCATTTCTAAAGATAATTTGTGACTGAACAAGGCCTTCTAACAGGCCTGTGTAAGAAGGGAACCTAGAAGGGCTCGGCTGGCTGGGACACTGTGTGTAAATAAATGTATGAATATGGAAAGGACCAAGACGCCAAGTAAGGTCTTCCAGAAGGCCTGCTTAGTGCTTCTTTCCGGCGCTGGGTTATGTTCATTTACATTTTTGCATATATTAAAATCAACACATTTATTTCGCATACTTATGAAGGAATTAATAAAGCGCAGTAAATATTGTTCAGTGGACTGCGAGCGTTAGAAGAGTGAATGAATACGAGTATTACTCATGAATACATAATAAACATTTTAAAGATGAATGTGTTTGCCTGACTATGCTCAAAAAGTTCTGGCAACACTGATACCAATTAAAAAAAATCAAGTTACATACTTATCATGACTCCTGAAGAAAGGATGCATATATAAACGTCTGTTTCGTATGCGAATTTGAATTTTCCTCAAAGCTTCTTCACAAAAATCTCTAGTTTTTGGTGCAGCTTGTTGCCAATTCAAGGAACCAGGGCGTGGCATCTCTTGAATATAGGCTGGTGGTGATTCTATGTTTAATAATGGAGTCTTTTCTAAATATTTAACAGTGAATACTGGAAGCAAAAGAAAATAGAAATACATGTTTTTTTCATTTTATATATTATATATCGTTGCATGAAACGAAAAATGAGATATTTATTATTTTCATAATTTAACAGACGAAACAAGAAACATGTTAAAGGTGTGAACCGTAATAGTGAGACACTTAAATTCTTACAGGATTATATCTGCTCTAACAAAATAAAAGAGAGTTAAAAATTAAGTGCTTTATTGACAAATAATTTTCTTCCGTTTTGATATTTTATTTACAAAAACGCAATTTTTGTTCGGTGTAGTCTGATTTTTTTTATAGTGATCTCGTATTTTGGTGAATTCATAAAAAATCGTATTCGGATTTTTCGTTTGTTAGGACGTTTTACGTTTCATGTAACGATATTATATATTTTACATTATAAATGCTTACCTCTATCAATTTCATCCTCAAATCTGCGCCACATTATACGATTTGTATCTATTGGATCTAAATAACGCTGACAAAGCATACGAAATTCTCTTTGTGTTAAATATTGGCCCACACCCATATTGCTTAAGCCACGTTCGAATTGGTTAACGGTTACCGTACCGATATGTAAAAGGTCAAAGCCCTCCAAGAATTCATGTACTCTAATTTGTTTTTCATGTACTCGCTTTTGTATACAAAATATAATGTCACATATGTCCTTATTCTCCTTGGGATGGTCACAAAAATCCTTAAAAATTCGTCGAGCTATACTAGTGCCGTCTATAGCTGGTAGTTTTGGTAAATCCAATTCGATGAGTTTCCCGGGAAAATTATCCACAATTTGCTAGTGCATTAGCAAAGTAATTTATTAAATTAATGTTGATTTGTTTGTGCAGGATATTTGGTTTTACCTTGGAATTATCCATTAAGTTTTTCTCCTTTAAATAGCCGTAGATATTTTGAATATGTTTAACGAATGCCACATAGTTGACCATGTAGGCATTCTTCATGTAACGTTTTAATAATAAGAGAAAATCTTTGTCCGATAAGGGAATTTTCATAAAGTGTAAGACCCGAGAAAAATGCGAAACAGTAACGGTACCTTCGTTTTGAGAGATCTGAAATTAGAGATGATTTATTTTCATTAATTCTGCTATAAATTTCTTTTGATTTGTATATAAATAAGTCGCTGTAGTTAGTCCTTGTGAAATACTAATGGAAAGGATATTTTAAAATTATATATTGCAAATTATATTCAATTTAATTTAATATCAAAACCTTTCGCTTGCAACCGTAATATTAGAAACGAATTATAGTTTGTAGAAATTTAAGTATTTTTATAAAGATTAGATTTTTAAGCATTTTACCAATTCATAATCTTGAAAATATGGCAGCAATGGCAAATTGGAAACTTGAGCAATTTTTATTAAAATTAAACATAATTCTCGGCGATCTTCCGGTCGAGATATAACATTAATGTGTTCAGGATCATTCCATTCTAATCCAGTTGTCAAATCTTTTGATACTTCCTTGTCTTGGATATTAAAAAGTGGTTATATGAAAAACAAAAAACAAAATTTAAGAATCTGTTCATATGCATAAATAAATAATGGAAATACACATATGTATCGTATGTATGTATGTTTGTATGTACGTACTTTTACCACACACAACCTTGCAAAAGTCGGAATACACAACACGGCCATCACGTAAACGAAAATAGTCTGTTACTTCGCGCAATTCAAAATCGGATAATCCAATTACGTTTTTATATTTTCCCAGTACACTACTAAAGAGAGATTCTATGGATAGATATGTAGATATTTATTGTGTGTATGTAGATATGTATATATATTTTTTAAATATGTTTGAAATTAATACAATATTTATGCATACCTGATATCAATCCTTTGTTAGTTGGATCATGGGCACAAAAGTCGGCGCCAATATTAAAGTCATAACGAAAGATTGCATCTTGAATTTTGCGGCATGCTTTCCAAATTTCATTCAAATTTAAATTTAGCTAGAAATATAAAATATTTGAATAACAATCTAACACATACTGTATGTATGTATGTAGAAGAGAAGCCTTGTTCTATATTCATTCACAATTTGAGTAAAATTTCCTAATTTATAGCCAGCGGCTTCGCTACTCACTCTTTTATCGTCTTCCATAATGAACTTCTGTTGTGAAAATTTTATATGCAATTTCTTTCAAAATATATTTGTCAAACTTGACTTAAGTTTTATATATCGTCACCTAAAATCCAAAATGACGTAACTACACGTTTTATTGTTTTCCAGGTGAAGCAAAATATTTTATAAATTTAGTACTATTAAATTCTGTTAATAAAATCGTTATTTCTAAAATTATATCAATAAATTTTTAAGGAAGAATATATACATATAAGCGAATTCAAACAAGGTCGACTCGCCCCAATTTGATGTAAGATGATAATCACGGCAAATTCATAACAGGTGGACTCGCTTCAATTCGCCTTAAAAAACTTCCAGTTGCTCTGTCAAAAATGTACCACACAATGGGCAGTGTGAAAAAAAGGTAGTTTATACTACATAGTACTAAGTATTAGCACTAGATTTAACTTTTCAGTACGAGTACTAGCTATGCTGAAAAGTATAAACTACAAAAAGTGTAAATAAATCTTTGCTAGTACTACGTAGCTAGTACTGAAAAGTGATAGCTGGAGGCTCGCATGTCAAAATTTGTAAATGCAAGCATAGGGGCTCATATGTCAAATGTTGTTGTAATGTTGTACTTGTTGTAGTATTACCACTACCTGTTATGAATTTGCCTTGGTACTGGGAAATTAAAACATATGTTGCTGAAAAATCAGCTGATAGAAACTGTTTGGGAGTTGCCTCTGTTTAAAAAAAAAACTATTTTTCTTATAAATTCTAAGCAAAACTTGTGGTAAATATATTTTATGGCAAGACTATAAGTTTGTTTTGATTATATGATTACTTATTATCACCATCTGCGACAAATATAGCGCGAAATTTTTTGATATGGTCCAAAAGCATAAAATTATATTTAAAAAGTCGCAAGTGCCGTCAGTGAGAGTGGCGAAAAATAATGCATTGTTTTCACTCCATAAAAGGTATTTGAAAAGTTCACAATTAAATAAAAACAAACGACAATGCACTTTTTGACGTATAAACCAACACTAAACTTATTTCCAGCACCTCAATGACACTCTTACAAAAATTTAAGCTAGTAATTTTAATTACTTACTAGTTTTTATTCATCCATTCATTTTATTATATTCCAGCAAACGCTGGAAAAACTAGTTTGTTCTAGGCTGCAAAAAGCACTAGCTTTATCTGAAAATTTTATTCACGTCAAAACAAGTTTAAACTTAGAATAGAATAGAATAGAAAAGTGGATAGATCTGGTCCAAGGACCGGCACTGCGACACCTATTGGATCTTTTGTGCTTTAAGTTTAAACTTAAGATTTGCTAGTTTTAGCTAGAACTACATTTTTATTTACACTGCCCAATGCGTTGTTCCATACCATCAACAACATTTGACATATCGACGCCTATGCTCGCATGTGCAAATTTTGCAAGAAAAAAAAAACAGCTCAGCTGTGTTAGTAACACCACCTGGTACGTCAATTCGACTTGGTAACAACGTTTTCAAAGGATGGCATCGATCAAGGAATATTGATTATACAGGTGCTATTACAGCTGAGCTACTTTTTTCTTGCATAATGTCAAATGTTCTTGTAATGTCGTGTTTGTTGTAGAATTAACACTGTATGTTAAATTAATTATCCTTCTTATGGACTTTTAGTTTTAAATAGATAATTGAAACACTGCCACACCAATACACATTTTAGAAATCAATAGTGGTGATTACTTTCTGTGATTAGGCACCCATATCTATCGTTTAAAATTAAACGTGTTGTTCGCTTGTACTACCTCATTCTACCATAAATCGCTTTTGGAAGTTTATAGAAACTGGTGCTGTCGGAATTGACGTCGTAGATGTGTTCGAAGGACCATAAAGCACTTTCAAGCGGTAATTTCTATTGCTGTCTCTATATGACACAACTAAATCAAACTACTGTAACTAGACTGCATCACAATGAAGTACGCTGCTTCTATTCTACTCCCGTTAAACTCTTTGTCAATACTCAAGCTTACCTTTCTGTTTCTATGGATTTTTTTATACCAAAAAAGTAACAAACTAATAACAACAGAACTGAAATCATTGGTATCGTATTAGTTCATTGTGTTGGTTTAAGTAACTCAAAGGACTTAAATTCTTTTGTATTCCATTAAGTATTTACTTTTGCCAGTGTTTCCATTCACCAGCTTATTCATTCGAACGTTTCAATGATTATTTTTGTATGTATGTTCACATTTTTACAAATGTTTAAATCAAAACAACTATTTGATGAATTTCTATCTTCCATGTTAAATGTCTTTGCATTTGGTCCTGCAACATAAAAAGAAGATTTAAAGTAGCGAATGAATGGTTGGATTTTTGTGTTACATTTTCCCATTTTATTTCTTCTTAGGAGTCACTTGATGTTATACACAAGTTAGTTTCCTAACAGTAATAACGTAGTTTTCTTTTCAGTAATCCTTTTGTACCCTACACCATGCGACTATATATGCATGTTTCAAGAGATCGACATTTTATATATATATGTATGTATGTAGGTGTGTAAGTCGTAAGGTTGAGATAGTGGTCACACTAGCGATGTTACTGGAGGAGGCCCTTAGGAACATTGTGGTGCCAAGAATATTGTCTATATTTTTCGCAATGAAACCCTACAACTTATGACATCAGTCTGATCATAGAATGTCTCCGAGAGCCAAAATTTAGAACCTGCTTAGTCTTATATCTTTTCAGTAGGGGCCAAGAAGTCCTGCCAATTGTGGAGGTTGTATCCTGATATCATTCAAGCACATTTAAAGATCTAGTTTACAAACTCTAATATACTGGTCTATGATATCAGCCAGTATGAAGATTGTTTAATATGTTTATAGATAAGAATAGGTCTTTTCGCTGTGGTCCTCGTTCCATAAATTTCTTAGTAGCATCGTGAGTACTGGAAATAAATAAGTGATTTAAAATTTGTGTGAAAGTATATATAATTTTTATGCACACTTATTCATAATAATTTATCACAGGTTACAAAATTCGTTTTATAAACCTTTGATAAGTTAACTGCTTCGTTTTCCTATTAATTAAATTACGGTTTTTTAAATAATATCTAAGAATCAGAGAAAACGTTATATCTAAAACTACGTTCACATTTATCAAATATTTGTTGAAAAAAACATAACCAAGAAAAAAACTAATAATTTATTTCCTTTAATTCCAATATTTTTTAATTTTGGGTTCGCATTTTTTAAAAATTGTATAAAAATTCTTTTTTACAGAATACTTAATTTTATGTTATATGTAATATGAAAACCAAGTTAAATGACACTATCCCTAAGCAAAAGTAGGGGTTACGTTATTTTGGACAAATATTTGATAAATGTGAACGTATGTAGCTTAAGTATATATTTTAGCTACAACTTTGCAACTTCGATCTTGCAATAAGCAAATAAAACAAAGGGTTTTACCGCATAAATTTAGTCTAAAAAATACTGTGTAAAAAAATCAGTGTTGCCCTATGTTATCTCTTCCATCCCAATGCAACGTGTATTAACTACATTAATGTATACGAATTTCTAGGGAAAAGTGTAAAGTATGCGAGATTTGTTCAAAAAATAAGATGCGTTTTAATTTTTCTCAAAAGATATTTATTCATCAATTTCTATTGGGTCCCTCTAAAATATATAAAACCAGCATTTTTTTCAAACTTTGAAGAAGTTCTCCTCAATCGTCGCAATCCGCTGTCCTATCATGGGTCCCTTTAATCTTAGAAACAGGAAGAAGTCATAGGGAGCCAAATCTGGTGAATCGGTGGCTCAAGCATGTCTTAACGTCCTTAAACAATTCCTGAGAGATGTTCATGCGACAGTTTTTTTTTTTGTAAAAATTCAGCAGCTTTGAAATGAAGTTCGACAAAACTGCATTGCGTGAACCAACCGATATGCCGTAAAACAATTTAAATTTGTATGCCCGCGAAATTTGAAAATACAACTTATTTTTTAGGACACACCTCGTATATATTTTATTCAGCAATAAGCCACTTATTTTATATAAATATTCACTTGGTAACCAAACCATTTAGTACTACTTTATTTATTTATATACATGTATGTAAGGTACAGATGATGTATGCACTCGCATACATATTCATACATATATACATACCGTTGGTCTCAAATAGAAAGGCCCTAACTCGAATAATTTTAACTTTTACAAGGTAAAAAGATAAAAGAAAGTGTAACGATCTCAACCCAACTACGATTCTACAATTGCTTGTAAAATCGTTATTTTTTTAATCCACTGCAATAAATTTTTGTGACGAGATGAAATGTATTCGATTCACTGAAAAACTCAATTTCGTAAAATATACAAGTTAGGGCCTTTCTACTTGAGACCATCGATATATTACTTATATGCTTGAATGATACTTTAAAGTTGTTTCTTTATAGTGGCTTGACTATGACATTTATTGAAATTCGAAAGAGTTAATAAAAATATTTAAATTTCTAGATCAAGGTTTAACTAAGCCATACAGGTATGTAGGTGCATTAAAATGGGGTGATAAGAGATTAATTTCATTAAAATATGTAACAAAATTAATAATTGGCGATCAGTACCACTGTACGCCACTAAATATAAAAACTGTGTAAAAAATGAACTTGCAAAATAGCCACTATAATTGTTTATAATACAAATAAAATAAATTGTTGATTCATATGTATGTAACTCGACGTCTTCACCAGCCATCTACTTGAACATGACAGATGTTTATCTGCTGACTAACCACAATTTTTAGTTTGTCAAAGCGTTCACATAGTTCATGTTTTTTGATTTTAAGGTTTGTTTGTTTTCGGTATTTTTTAAGTGATAATTTTATTTAAAAGTGTTTTTTATGATTTTCGCTGTTATTTGAGCAGTATTTGTTGCCAAACAATATTTGATTGAAAAATAAGCTCCATAACCTTAAAAAAAATAAACTGTCAATGAGAAAGTGACATTGACAGCCATATGTTCGGGCATTGATGTCAGAGTTTCACCGATACATGGACATGATTGGTCTATATCAGCCATATGCGATGATTGACATGATGTTCATGGCTAATGGAGATGCCTAGTAAGAATTTGCATATTGTTGCAGATAAATCAGACGTAATTTAATTCAATTCGCATAATCTTATGCATCACGTTTCCTTTGAAATCATTCAACAGCAATTCACAAAAGTAAGTTGTTCCCCCAAATATTATATACATACATACATATGTACTTACATATTGATTCTTGTGGTTGCTAATCGAAACAAAGGCCGTACCGTAATTCTCCTGTCGCGATCTGTCGTGCGCCAATAGTTTTATCTCAGATCAAGTTTTCCTAATTTCCGATTCCATTTGCCTTCTCCAGGTGTTCGCGGGTATACCTCTTCTTCTGCTGCTTTGAAAATTAAGTTTTCTTCGGAATTTGTACCCATTTAACATCTTTACCTTATCATTTTCTCCCTAGTTGTGGTACAACGCATGGTATACATACATAGCGGTCATCCCCTGAGTGCAGTTCCAAAAAAAAAAAAAAATGCTTGTAATATAGATATTCAGTGACACCCCTTATATAAAAACCTAAGGCCTGGCCCACGTTATCGAACGATAGTCGATCGCTGGATTTCTAGACGTAAAAAAAAACAACTAGCGTTCTACTAATAACGGATTTTATTTAACTTATTATTTGTTTAGAACAACATAAGCTAAACAAATAAATAAAATGGGTGTTTAGTAGGTCGTAAATAAGTGGTTTTTCGTCTATAATTTCAGTATTATCGATCGATCGACATCGTAGGGCGGGCCGTTAAGGTACTTATTCTGCGGTGATTTCTTAGTCAAATTATTACATTTTAAACAAATGTTTATGGTTTGTAAACAAATCTGTAGACACAGCGACAGTGTGGGTACTTTGGTACTTTTTTCCGTACTATTTCATCTTGAAAATAACTTAGTAACTCCATATCAGTTTTAGTACTATTTTTCTTGTAAGTTAATTTATTTTTTGCGCTTTTTAACTTTTAAATGTTTGAAACATTGAGGAAAAGCCACCTTGTAAGAATTCACTTCGATGGTAGACTTTATTCTTAATTTTTGTTTTTGTTAACAGAAATGACACTAAATATTAAGAAAAAGTATAATTTTATTGCAAATAAGTTTCTGTGTTGGGATTAAGTGCCATATTAAAATTAAAATTTGCCATCACTGTTCACAACACTAACACCCAATTCACACGATGACTTTTGACGTCGTTTTTACTGAATTCCCTTTTGAAGTTGCTACCAAAATCTTTGTGTGATCAGACGATGTCTTTTAGTTTCATGACTTTTTTCCCAATTTTGTTTTGAAATAATGTAAGTAACAAAGATAAATAACAAAAGTAAGAAAAATAATGAAAAGTAACAAAGAGAAATAGAAGAAAAGTCTTGAAAAACACAAATCAAGTCTTTTTATTTACCCCTCTTTCTTCCCTACACCGCTCACCAACAAGCAAAAAGAGACGTCGAAAAAGCGAAGTCGCAAAAGTCATCATGTAAATCGGGTGTAAGTGGATTTGTGATTTAAATTTACTTCCATTATTACCCAGTTATGTATCGTGAATAAGAAGATAATTGTTTCATATAAATTTTTTTTGTTCATTAGCCAAAAAACTTTGAAAAAAAGGGGTAGAAAATTAACACAGCAACAATAAGAAATTGGCGATCACTTGTTTAGGGAAAGTGAGCAAATTTTACGTGAAACGTTATTCGTGATAAGGATGAAAGGAATAAAGTTGAAAGTATATAACAATTGAGCCCTTAAGTCTTAATGTAATGTGATGACAATAATTTACTAAAATTATTTTTCTATGTTTAAAAAGTTCATTGTGGTTACATTTTGGTTTTCTTCCACTTAGTTCTTTTCTGTTTCTGGTATATTTTAACAGACTAACTTCGACAAACACACTATCGGTAATGCTCTTGTCGTTATTAAGGCAAATGGCAAAAAAAAAAAAAATCATTTCAAATGGCTGGAGTGTTTTACACCGAAGCAAGTTTGTAATTGTAGCACAATTGTATGTGTCTGTCTTTATGATGATAATTTCAAGTGGCATTATGCCTCTTTTAGTTGGAATAATCAGCAAAAGGATGCGAACAATAAAAGTGTAAGAGGGTCAAATACAAGAAAAAAAGAAGAAGTACGTACATATAAAAAGTTTCTTTGCCGGCACAAAAATGAAGCTGTTACAATAATTATTTCATTAACAACCAACTAATAAAAAATTCTAATTTTTTTTTTCCTTCAAAAGAGTAGGCGGGCGATATACATACATAAGTTAGTAAAACTTGTACACTTGCAAGCTTATGAATATAAATATGTACGTATTTTCTGCTCTTACTCAACAAATTGAAACGAAAGTATTATTATTATTGTTGTTTTTTTTTGTTTTAAAAAGAATTTTTCTATGATATCTTTTTCATAATTTTTTTCACATTTCCTTAATTGTTAATTAGTTAAACATAAAACGCGGGTAGACCGAAATAAATAGATTTTTTACAGTTGCTTATTAATTTTTTTTCTTTTTATAAAAAGAAAATACAAACATACACAGAAATAAAGTAATCCGAAACGTACTTAAATCAACCCCCAAGCAGTGCCAAAAATGCGATAAGTACGAATTTTCTTGAATAAAAATATGTATAAAAAGATGGATTCATTAAATAAATAATTCAATCTCAAAAAAGATTAGTTCAAAAAAGCGTGCGGGTAGCTTTAAGCCAAAAATTAACGGCCTTAGATTGTATGAAGTTATCTGAAATTAATCCTGTCGCATACTTGAATCAATCTATAATCGGTTTCATTTATGGTTATTTTACTCCTGGAACACAATTAAATATCGTATTTACACTACGCAACTTTGTTGCATGCAACTCCTTTTTTGAGTCAAATTGCAGTTATTCTAAAATCACAAACAATTGCTACAAATAATTTTGTTTTAATGTTTTTTTAATGTGTATTTTCTATTCGCTTCACAAAATAATATAATTAATTTTACATATCTTAACAACAAAGAGCGACCTGCTTTAATTACTGTAAATTACTGTAAAAGTTAATTAAAAAAAAAAATTTAAAGATTTGGAAAAGATGCAAATAAAAAAATGAATGTCTTTATATAAAGGAATTCAAAGGGTGGCTTTGCATGATCTTGATAATGAATGGCGCCAGCATTCGCTTTTAGATTTCGATATGTATGAGCGCCATAGTGATTTATAATTTGAAACTTATTGGAGAAAGGTATTTAAACTAAGAAATAATTTGTAAAACTTATTTAAGAAAAAGGCTGTCGTCTAAAACTTTTACTTGTATGTTGTACAATATTATTATCATATCCAATCAGTTTGACAGAACGTATCAGTACCGATTTCAAGGCCGCTACAACTCTCATCAGCGTTCATTTGTCCATCTTTACAATTTTCGTAAAGTGGATACTAATTGGGAAGAATATCAACTATTTAACCAGTTTTCAACAAAAATCGAATACGAAAATTAATTTAATTAATTTTTTATTCTATTTTTACACATTGAAAACAACTTTGGTTTTACTAGTATTTTATTTACTAAACAAGGAATAGAAAGAAATGGAAATGAACACACTGAACCTGCATTAGATTTTTGCAACCAAATTTGGAAATAAAAATCATTAGTAGATATTTATTAAATATGTGTTGTATTTCTTTATGTAATTTTTTTAATTTGTAAAAGTTTCTATATGTGTCTGAATAATATGATTGATATTAATCTCATTTAACTGAATTATTTGTATTTTATTTAAAAAAGTTTTTAATAAAATTAAATTTTATTTTCTGATCAGGTTAATTTGGTTTAAATCGGGTTGGTTGGTTGGTTTAAGTGGCTGCCTGCTCCGCACAAGCATTCAAGTGGAATCAATAAGATTCCGTTTTGACAGACCACTCCACTCATTAGTATCAAACTGATCTAGGTCGAATCCAGGCCTCAGATTCGGAGTAAGATACTAGATCCATCCCGTCGAATTAAGATATCTAATTAAGTCGCCTAGACCTATCCTTGATACCTCCGAGAGATCGTCTAATATGCTGTTGCCTAAGAATTTGTGTCTCGAAAGGTGCAAGGCCGGGCATTCGCAAAGAAAGTGGAAGACTGTTTCCTCTTTGCTTTGATCCCAGCAACTATGGCAGAACACATTGTAGGTAAGGCCTATCCTGCTAGCGTGTCTCCTGATTACCCAGTGCCACGTCAATACTGCGACGAGCCTCGAGATGTCCCTGCAGTTTCTGTTAATTGGTTGTGTTATGGTTGTAGCAAGGCCACATTTTCTTAGCCGCCTTATACGTGCTCAACCTGCGCCACCTATCTTCAGCTTTCTGCCGGTAATATTTGAGAATGCGATTTCTAATATTGCCAAACGGCATGGCTACTGATTCAGCAGTAGAGACGTCCATGGCAGATCCAGCCCTGGCCAGTTGGCCTGGAAGTTGCTATGTGCGGGAACCCAGATGAGGGTAACGTCAGTCTGACTACCTAGTCTGGATAACGCATCTTTGCACTTGGTAACTAAAGTAGAAAAAGTAGTGTATGACCTTAGAGACAGAAGTGCCGCTTGGCTATCGACAACGATGCCGACTTTCCTTGGACAACCCTGTCAATCAAAACCCTACACGCCTCCCTTATGTGCAATATTTCCGCCTGAAATACACTGGCTGCATCAGGAAGTCGGAATGAGAGCTTTATTCCAAGGTCCTTCTTGATCCGTCAGTATACATCCTGCAGTTGAAGTCTTTTTCTATGTTACCCCCCTTCCACGCCCGTCTGGATGGAATAAGGACTTTGAACGTACTGTCAAAGTCCAGATGAGGTACCATGTAATCGGTGGGTTTCCTCAGTGTTGGTGGTAACTGATGTAGGATTATGGCATGTCCATAGGTCCTTGATCTCCACTTCCCAGATGCCGCTAGTCTTGCGCACTGCTTGAGGATGCGCCAATATATGAACGTCGATCGGAATCAGGTTTAGCATATCATTCAGAGCCTCTGAGGGACTAGTACGTAAACATCCAGTAATCCAGATGCAAGCAGATCTCTGTATCCTGTATAGCTGGTCTACCACATATTTTTTACTTGTGGCGGGCCACCATACTACCGATCCGTAAATTAATATGGGACGTACAATTGCTGTGTATATCCATTTAAGCGTGTTGGGGGTTAGGCCCCATTTGGAACCAAACATCCTCCGACAGGAGTAATAGGCAACTGTGGCCTTTTTGACCCTGTGTTGCACATTTTGTTTCCACGATAGTTTAGTGCCTAGGATGACTCCTAGATATTTTGCATTGTCCGATAGAGACTGTTCCAGATTACGCAGCCGAGGGAGTCTAAAGCTCTGGACTTTGGTCTTTGTATTAAATAGTACCAGCCCCGTTTTGCTAGGGTTCACTCCTAGACCACAACCTGTAGCCCAGTTGTTAAGGCGCTGGACATGATATCGCTTATTACGTCCGAAAACATCCCTGATACCATTATTACTACATCGTCCGCATAAGCCACAACTTTAACTCCCGCAGCGTCTAGTCTGAAAAGAATTGTGTTAATTACGAGAAGCCAAAGCAGGGGAGAGATCACCCCACCCTGTTGTGTTCCTCTGCATGCCCATTTTGACTTTTCGCTATTGCTTAATTTTGCGGTGACGTTTCTTGCCTTCAACATGATGATAATCCAGTTACTGATGTATTCCTCTACATCAGCATCCTGGAGAGAGTGTTGGATGGCTGCCACTGATACATTGTTAAAGGCGCCTTCTATGTCTAGGAAGCGGCTAAAGTATATTGTTTATTTTCAAGGGATTTCTCTATGAACCTTACCACCTCATGTAGTGCTGTTTCAGTAGAGCGTCCCTTAAGTAAGGCATGTTGACTTTCTGAGAGTATTGACGACCCAACAAGTCGATGTCTGATATGAGAGTCTATTAATCTTTCCAGCGTCTTGACCAAGAAAGATGAAAGACTGATTGGCTTAAAGTCTTTTGCATTCTCGTGACCTCTCTTGCCAATCTTGGGAATGAAAACCACTCTTTCCTTCCTCCAGCCGGTTGGAACGTAGTTTAGAGAGAGAGACAAAGTTTGTAAAACCTAAAAAGCCTCTGTAGCATCTTTGGCGTAATGCAGTCAGGACCCGGCGATTTATATGGAGAAAAACTGTCGATTGCCCATGAGATTCTCTCCGGGGATAAAATATCCTCATTGACAGCATATTGTTGCCCATTTGATGAACTGTTCGCACTGGTCGTGTCCCTACAGCCCGGGAAGTGGGTGTTAAGAAGGATGTCTAGTGACTCTGCAGAGGAGTCTGACCAGCCGTCCGCTCTTTTAATGAAACTTGGACAGGAATGGCTTATGGTCAGAGCCCTACTGTTCAAATATGAACATATAGTTACAAAATATTAACGGTCTAGACTTAGTTGTGTGTTTATTTAGGATTAATAATTATCTTAGTTACAAAATATTAACGGTCTAGACTAACGGTCTAGACTTAGTTGTGTGTTTATTTAGGATTTACAATTATCTTAGTTTATTGGTTTATTTTAATAAAGATTCAATATAAGTTGTTAGTCCTAAGTAATTAGAAATATCGATAGTTGTCTGTGTTTACACACATGTCTTTTATCTTTGAAAATATCATTAGTGATCTATGCTTGTAAACATTTATTGTTATAATAGCTAAAATAGTTTTAAGATTTCTAGTATATAAGGAAACATTTTAATAGAAATAAATCAGTACTAAAAAAGTATTCAAACGTAATTATTTACACCTACTAAGCCTTGCAGAGTCTCTAGTATTATCTATTGACTCACAGAAATTCCTCCATGAGTTTCTTTTGGCGATTTTTATAGCTTTTTTATACGCTGATAGCTTTTCGCGATATGGTTGCCAGATTTTACTCTCGTAGCAAATGTTGAAGGCTCTACTTGCCTCCTTTCGTAGCTTAGAGAGTTCCGAGTTTCACCACGGAGGGTAACTCTTCTTAGCTTTCGTTAAAGGGCAGGAAATCTCGAAGGCCTTGTTGAAGACCACCACATTGTGTTCAAGTCCAATCGTATTCTCGATTACTGGAACTCTTTTTAGTTTTGTTTCAAAATCCCGTTGAACTTGTTCTAATCGGTTGTCCTCGGGTTTCTAAAGCATTGTTTTTCTTTGTTTTGTAATATAACTTCAAAGAGTATCCAATTGTGATCAGAGAAGGATTTCTTATTGGATACCCTCCACTTGTCAATTGAAAGCCTAAATTTGTCATTAATGAGAGTAATATCGAGAACCTCTTCCCACCCACTAAATCTGTCCGAACTCGGAAAAATAAAAGTCGGCGAAGTGCCGGAACTACATGTAGTTAGTTTATTAAGGTTAATGAAATCTAAGATATGCTCACATCTTTCATTGATCTCACTACTGCCCCATATTGTATGCCTGGCATTGGCATCACAACAGATGATGGTGTCTTCATTGGCGCCAATAGATGAGACGACAGATTTCGCTTCGTCTGGCGGTGCATCCTTGTCGTGTGCCATATGGCATGATGCGATAAGGAAGCTCTTACCATCTAACAGCTTGACCCTAGAAACTGTAAGGTCCTCTGAGCTAAACTGAGTACAAAGAAAGATATTAATATGTTTTTTGGCTATTAGACATGATCTTGGCTTACCATTTCCCTTAGCATCTAGTGCGTTGTACAGGGACCTCGGGAACCCCATGGCTCCTGTACCGCGCATATTTCGAGGTTCTCTTCGGCTAGGAGAACCTTTAGGTTGTCTGTTGCACACTTCGAGTGCTTAAGGTTTATTTGGACAACCTTTATCGTCATTGCGGAGTGTTATTCTTTTTTATTGCGGTTCTGGCAGCTGCATTCCAACCAGAAGGTTGTTTGCAGCTTCGACAGCGTCGCACAGTGCTGTGTCCCATAGACAAAAATAATAAAAAAAAGTTCTCATATTGTAGATAAAAATATATAGATCGATAGATAACAATATTATTCAAATGAGTTTTAAAAATTTTTATAGATTTAACTTATTTTGGCGGCGCTAGAGGGCGCCAGTACAGATAATTTTTAGTAAGAATTGCTAAACAACTACTTGAGTTTTATATGCTTCAGGAAAACAGTTGTAAAAAATTAATTTTTTTGAGTACGAGATTGAATTTTTTTTGTGTAGTAGGTAACTAAATTTAGAACTAACTGTAAAAAAAATTATGTGAATTATTTTCTTATAAGTATTTTTTATTGCTTTGAAAAATGCTTATTATTCACTTGAGCTCTAAAAAAATTATTAACTTTCATGGAATATTAAAAAAAAAGAAAAATATGGTCTATGGGTTTTTTTCTGTTTTCGTAAATTTGTACTCTTTTCTTATAATTACAAGAAAAAAAAATTTTACCACAACTTAAAAAAAAATTGTTTTTAAAAATGGCTATTTTCGTGGTTTTTGACATTGGTTTTTTATTGTCTTAAGAAAATAATTGTAAAAAATAATTTTTTTGGTTTAGGGGATTGAAATTTTTTTCTTTTATAGCTAATTGTATTCAAAACTAACTATAAAAAAAATTTTATATGAATTATTTTCCGGCTCCATGAAAAATGGCCCCAATGAAAAATGGCCCCAAACCAAAAATGAAAAATGGCCCCAAACTTTAGTATTGAAAACAACAACACGAACTTTGGGGCCATTTTTCCTATTTTTTGGGGCCATTTTTAATTTTTTATTTTTAAGTTTGATTATTTAATAAGTTTGCCGTTATTTTTTATTTAAATTGGAGATGGGTACGTGACAGAAGTTTTTCTGGCAACATCCTTTGTTTTTAGTAAGAACAATTTTTTGTGGTGTGTTTCCAAATATTGCGCGCAGGTATTTCAGTTAAAAAGAAAATTCAAATTTTCTATTAAAATATTCAATCAATTTATATGCTTAATACTTACTTAATTTTACATACGAGTAAAAGTGAGGGCGCGTGGTTCAATAAATTAACGTGCACATCTCTAATCATAGTGTAAAGAAAGGTTTTAGTAAAACATTAAGTTATAGATCAAAGTAAATAATCTGTTGTGATGACTTTTATTTTATATAATTCAGATATAGTTAACTGCTGGATAAAAGCAACTTCTGAAGATAAAGAATCAGAAATATATAAATATGTTGAAAGTAAAATAAGCGGGTCATATATTTTTAAAAAAATAAAATATTACAAAGTGTTTATTTTTTCAATATCAAAATGAATAAATTTTGGAAAGAAAGCAGATGCAATTTAAAGTATTTAAAAAACAAACATTCTACGTGGTTAAACAATATTTTTTTCGATGCTGCTGATGTAAGTTTTATAGTTTTTGATAGTTATTCTAAAACAAAGATATTATTAAATCAATTAAATTTAAATTCTTAGCAACCAAGTACAAGTACAATTGCTGCTTCCAACTCCAGAATGCCATACAACAGTAGCTTCAAATGCAACACAAGCTTCATCAGTTGCTTCAGGCACAGTATCAATGGATATAGACTACGATCCAATAGGAAGATGTAGAAAACGCGGTAGACCGATGAAAGCTTTTGGTAGCACTACAGTCAAAACTAGACACCGAAGAGTGGCAGAGTCAGTATCAAAATATTCCCTTGAGGAACTTGAATTTGCAGTAGAAACGTTAAAGCGGAGATCTTATTCTGTTTTGAAAAGCCCTATGTCAAATTCAAAATGTTTACCAGTAACAAAAGCTTTGGCGCTATATATGAATTTGGATTTGAACAAAAGAAAATATAATGTGCTACGTAACGCAATCAATGAATTACACCCAAATTATTTTCCGTCTCTGTATGCGTTACAAAATGAGAAGAAAAAATTGATTCCGTCTATTGTGATATCTGAAAGTTCAGCAGAAGTGGAGCTAAAAACGTTGATGCGTAGAACCGCAGAAAGTATAATTCAACTATGCAAAGTAGAGGTTAAAATGATGAAAATCTCGTTAATTTGCAAATGGGGCATGGATGGTAGCTCTGGTCATAGCCGGTATAAACAAAAATTTGAAAATGAAACTCTTTCGGATGAACTTATGTTTTTTATTGCATTCGTTCCACTAAGGTAATATTAAAAATTTATTTGAAAATTTGTATAAATAAATATTAGTAATAATTTTTTTTATGAAGAATGGCAAATTTAATATCAAAGGAAGATTTGTGGGTTAATAAAACACGTCTACGTTGTACTGTAGGCCCATTAAATTTATTTTAGAAAAGGAGAATCCAACTCTAATCCGCAAGGTTTTCGATGAAATAGATGCGAAAATTAAAAATTTGGAATACGATATCATTGAAATATCTTAAGTAATACAAATTCAACAAGCAGGTGTTTTATTTGCAAAGCAGCCCCAACAGAGATGAATAACATAAATCCTTCGAAAGATCCATATATCGATAATTACAAATATGGACTTTCAACACTTCACTGCTAGATAAAATGTTTTGAGTGTTTGTTACACATTGCCTACCGTATTCCTCTTAAAATTTGGCGGGTAGGCAAAGAAAATAAAGAAAAGTTTATTGAAAACAAAAAAAGAATTCAAAAAAAGTTCAAAAATAAAACTGGTCTAATAATAGACTGGATTTGGCACTACTAATGACGGCAATACTACCCGCCGATTTTTTTCGAATAGTGTTGTAGCGGCCGAAATAACAGGTATTAATAAAGATCTTATTGATAATTTTGCTATTATACAACAGGTGCTATCTTGTGGGAGGCCAATTAATGTAAAAGCTTTTAAAGAACTTTTGACAATAACGAGGAACATGTATTTAATTCATTATGGGTGGTACTATATGCCTAGCACTGTTCACAAAATTTTAGTCCATGGAACTGATGTTATTGAGTTTTTCAACTTGCCAATAGGTAATAATGTAATATTTATGTTCTTCTAAGGAAACATAACTAATAATTAAATTAAATTTCAGGGTGCTTGTTCGAAGAAGCATTGGAAGCCAACCACAAAATTGTGAGAAAAGCTAGACTGCCCCATACGAGAAAAACGTGACGAAGATACTCTTATAAAGATTTAATGACTTATTTAATACTATCTTCAGATCTGTTGTTGTCTTCAAAAAGGAATCCAAAGACTTAGAAAATATATTGTATGCAGAAATTGAGAAATATATACTGATAGAAAATATTGATGAGCCAGATGACGACTCAAAGAATTCGCTGAGCGGCAATATTTTTTGGGAACAATCAAGTACTAGAGATGATTTATTGTAATTTAAAAAATATATATACATAAATAATTAAAAAACTAAAAATTATTATTAATAAACGCCCTTATACATATTTCAAATTTAATTTTAATTAGAAAAGTTGTAATTTTGTACTTTCACACTGTTGTCGAAACCTTCTAAATTATTTATAGCCAATTTTTTTTATTTTCTATTTTTATAAATATTTTTCAATTTAATTTGGCACAAAAATTTTTTCAATATATATTAAATACCATACCAAATATGATGAGAATCGGATAACTTTTGTAAGAGTTATAGGCTTTTTAAGAAAAAGGATATATGACAGAACCTAGAGTCCTTGCGTCAATCACAATAAAAATAGCATCGCAAGTAACTAGAACGAGGTGTAAAATATTTACGGATTTTTACGACTTTCTGTGCAGTTATGTAGCCAATATTGAAATTTTCGTTCTTACCATATATGGGAGGTAGGCGTGTCCATCGTCCGATTTTTACAAAAAATAAAATTTTTCTTAATTAAAGTATTTAATAGTAGTGTACCAAATTTCAAAACTCTAGGTCCACTCCTTCTATTTTTGTCCCATCGTTATATGGGATCAAAACACTGTGCGTCGCCTTCAGAACCGCTTGGGCGGAACACCTTGACCTTGGCGTCTCTGACCACGAAAAACAATTTGGAGCCCGCAGTTTTGCAGTTCGCCAGAGCCATCAGCAGTTGATCTTTAACTACCTCGTTAAACGGTCTTCAGATGGATGACGACGTAATTGGCTGAGGAGAGGACCCTTTCTGCAGGACCTTCCCTTTTTTAGAGGTGGCTGACCGCCCTCCGTCTGAGAGTGGTTTCTTTTAAAAATTTTGGCTTCTTTTTGCTGGGAGAGCGGTGCATTTTTGGACGTGCTTGGTAGCGAATACATAAACTTATGATATTCGTCTACCACGGCCTGGTACCTCACCTTGTCCTCAGCATCATGCTCATGCGTAACTCCATTCGCCTCATTCTTGGCAATCTTGTCTAGAATGAAGACGGCTTTGGAGTAACGAGATTTTAGGAGGTTTTTCTGGCTCCTTTTTTAGGTTTGCCCTTTGGCCGGTTGTCAGGCTCGACTGCCGATGTTGGGCGGTTTATGGATGTTTTGATGTTTGTTTGTGCAGATAGAGGGGTACTATGGCTTTTACCTTCACTATCCGAGAGGCCGACTACTGTCTCCTGGCTGGAGGCAAGAAGGTCGTCCTCTGATGAGAATTCTTCCCTTCTTTGTTGTTTTTTGTTTTTATTATTTTTATTGTTTTGATTATTCATAAATTGATCCCACGAGTAGGCCAGACAATTTGATTACAACCGCTCGTTGTCCTGGCACCGGAGGGGAGTTGTTAGCGACTAGTCCTCTTTAACCACTAACTAGCCGTTCAGGTCCTCGGCACAGCTACCTACAACTTTGACCTATTTTTTATTATTTTTGTTTCAAGAATTCGAAAAAACAGTAGTAGTAATCATGCAGCTCGTTTCTGTATTTCTCGCATCTAAAAACTTTCAGCATGAAACGAGTAAATTGCAACAAAAACAGTGTAAAATGAAACAAAAAATGGTTTTTCTCACACAAGTGTTTCTGTATATTTACTTATCGAGAATGATCTGTCATTTTATTCATTTTCCAGCAACTATTGGAAGCATGTGAGAAAAAGTGTTTCTGTACAACATTTTGCGGGAAGTTTCTCACAAGAAGTGTCAAAATAACTAACATTTTAAATTTATGCGAGAAAATCAAAATTTAAATAAATATATGTTTTAAATTTTATTTAGTTGTTGCGGGTTAGCAATATATAAATATATATTTCGTTGGTGGCCATACCAACTCATCAGTAGATGTTTTACCCTTTATGTTTAAAAGTTTTTAAAGCTCATCTATTTATACAAAAACTCACCAATATATTTTTGTGAATTACAAAGCATAAAAACAGCTTTCAAAATTTTTTAAACAAACACAACAAATAATTTCCCATTATGAATGTGTTTACTTTTCTACACCTATACAATTAGACAATCGCTGGGTGCCATTAAAAGTATTTATAAGGCAAAAAATGAAAAGTAAATCTCTCCTTTATAAAATTTTACATTTATTTGAGCATGTACTCAAGTATTTATGTTTTAAATTTTATTTAGTTTTATTTAGTAATTGTATAGGTGTAGAAAATTAAACAAATTCATAATGGAAAATTATTTGTTGTGTTTGTTTAAAAAATTTTGAAAACTGTTTTTATGCTTTGTAATTCACAAAAATATATTTGTGAGTTTTTGTATAAATAGACGAGCTTTAGAATTTTTTAAACATAAAGGCTAAAACATCTACTGATGAGTTGGTATGGCTACCAACGAAATATATATTTAGATATTGCTAACCCGCAACAAATAAATAAAATTTAAAACATAAATACTTGAGTACATGCTCAAATAAATGTAAAATTTTAAATATATATATGTAGATATTTTTTAATTCGTATGTATAAATTAGAGATGTGCAAATGTCGTGAAATTTTCGTGTCACGCGTGACTCACGCGTGAATCACGTGATTCGTGATTACAAATTGAAAAAATCACCCGTGCGTGCGTGATCGTGATTCAAAAATATAATACCGTGCGTGATCGTGCGTGATTTTTTATATTATGTTTATCCTTTGTATTGTAATTTTTCGACCTTTTCCTCAATTTTTTTTTTAATTGATGATCTTGAAGTAAATAAAGAAATTAATTACAAAATAAAATTTTTTAGCATATGCTAAATCTTTTATTGCAAAATTTGTATTTCACCGTGAGCGTGCATGCAAAATTATTCCCGTCGTGCGTGAAAGTACGTGATTAAACATATTGCGTTCGTGAGCGTGCGTGATCGTGAAAGTTTGAAATCATGCCGTGCGTGAGCGTGCGTGAAAAATATTTATGTTTCGTGATCGTGCGTGATCGTGAGCGTAATTTTACTCACGCGCACATCTCTACATATGTATGTACATATGTACAGAATTGCTAAATTCCCGAACGTTATAATTGCCATTGATATAAAGGGATCTCTATCTATTAAAGTCCAAACCACATGCGACGCCAATTTAAAAATTACAAATATTGTTTGTCGTTGTACAGGCTCTTCACATGACTCCAATATTCTCAAAAACTCCAAAATTTTTTATAAATACGAGAGTGGTAAAAGGAGAGACTGCAGAGGAAAATTTGTACAACGAGGCACAAATAAGGACCCGCTCTTGCGTCGAATGCAGCTACGGTGTTTGGAAAAAACGATTCTCAATTCTATCTTTAGGAATTCGTTTGAATATAAACAAAGTGCAGGGAGTAATTGTTGCCACAGACGTGCTTCATAAAATCTGCTGCATAAACAATGAAACTGAGTGCCCCCTTTGTCCAATGATATGCAGGATGCAGTTGATTTTCTTTCAGCAGTCCTCAATAATAGAGAAAGCACACATGAAAACATCATTGTGAGGCGATCCTTAATAAGAGACTACTTTGAAAAGTTTTTCTGGAAATGAAATAAATATACAATTTTTATATTTTCAATCGTTTTATTAACTTTAATTTTCATTAACAAAAAAAAAAAACAAGTTAAGCCACAGAGGCTAAATATACTTCAGGTTTTATTTTTAAAAATATTCAGGTAGCTTGATATCTATACTAATTTTATAAAGAGGAAAGGTTTGATTTTTTGTTTGTTTGTTTGTTTGTTTGAAATAAATAGGCTCCGAAACTACTGGACCGATTTTGATGAAATTTTCAGGGAATCTTCAGAATATTCAGGCGGGTGACATAGGCTATATGAAGTTTTGATTGGACAAAGAGGCGTGGCACCGCCCATATAACCCAAAAATTTAAATCGCCATATTTTGGGCATTTTTTGACCTATGTACGTCGATGATATTTGGTACATATGGTATTGGCCTAATTTGGAATACGTACCAGGGGAAAAGTGGATGGGACCACGCCCACTTTTAGGAAAACCAAACCCTTGCACCGATCTGCCTGAAATTTTCACAGCATGTTATTGTGACTCTGGAAGGAATAATAGGGTATATGAAGTTTTGATTGGACAAAGAGGCGTGGCTCCGCCCATTTAACCCAAAAATTTAAATCGCCATATTTTGGGCATTTTTTGACCTATGTACGTCGATGATATTTGGTACATATGGTATTGGCCTAATTTGGAATACGTACCAGGGGAAAAGTGGATGGGACCACGCCCACTTTTAGGAAAACCAAACCCTTGGACCGATCTGCCTGAAATATTCACAGCATGTTATTGTGACTCTGGAAGGAATAATAGGGTATATGAAGTTTTGATTGGACAAAGAGGCGTGGCACCGCCCATTTAACCCAAAAATTTAAATCGCCATATTTTGGGCATTTTTTGACCTACGTCGATGATATTTGGTACATATGGTATTGGCATAATTTGGAATACGTACCAGGAGAAAAGTGGGTGGGACCACACCACATTTTAGGAAAACCTTTGGGATATTTTACGACTCCCGAATCATCTGATTCGTTTCCCAGCTTTTTTTATTTCTTTAATTTCTAAATCCAATTTAATTTTTCTTAGTCTTGACTCTTCCTCAAGCACTTTCATTTCCATTTCTATTTTTTTTACTTTTATTCTAACAACAACAGCCTACACGTCCTTGGTACACTTCCTCTTTTCTAAAATAAGTGCCGCATTTTTTGGGGCTCTTAACATTTTTGGCGTGTATTTCTCCCACTTGTTTGCAGGACTTTTTTTTTGGCAAATTAATGGTTCTACTGATACTTCATCTAAAAAAATATAAAAGAAAGATAAATATTAAAGATAATAATATTAAATAAAAATGTACATACGAAAGCTATCATTGGTATCAATGTCTATGCCGATTTGGGTGAGACCATATTTAAAATCTTCAGTTTCAATTTCTGAAAAACCAATTTATTTATAAGTAGTATGTGTTGAAAACTTTAGAGTATTTACTATTGTCGTCATATACTGATGCTAGTCACTCAACCTTCTCAGCTTCCAGCATTTCGATTATTTGGTTATCCAAATTACTTAAGTCTGAGAGTTCTTTTGATCCACCACCCGTTTTATATATTTCTTTTTTATCTAGGGCATAATTCCTTTTTGCATTTTTTTTTAATTCTCATTTTTTATTTTCAATGTTTTGTCGGATCGAAAACTTTGGAATAGTGCGTTGAAATCTTCGGGGATTTCCATCCAACAATTGGCTTTATCTGACGTGGTTATCCGGTCAGTTTTTTGCACCCTATTTATTGTGGCTTTCTTTGTGTTCACCTACTTCACCAGATATTCCACTTCCTGGACACTAAAGTTTAATTCCAATCCATCTGATAACTTAATCCAATGTAAAATCAAAGTGTCCTATTAGCGCAAGATAACCATCTCGAGTGTGCTAATTTTCCTGGGTCTCTACTAGCTAAGCTTGACGAAACTAGGCCAGTTGAAATGGCGCAACATATTTCGTATAAATATTTCTGATCAGTATTTAACATATTAATATTAATTTCCGGCATTTCTGTGGGAATCAATTCAAAAGAATGTGGTTTAAAATCCAGGCAGTTGAGGAGTTTTCTTCCTATACTGCTGGAAAAGCTATCAGGACCTGTGGTAGTTCCATCCAGATTTAAAAACGGCTGAAGATGTACAGGTAATGGAAGCACAACGATTTCTTTCAAGTTAAGGAAGGCGGCAACGTCAAATAAATTTTCATGATCGTTAAGGTACGGTCACATCTAGCAAACATTTACCCCAAAAAGCGTAACCACTAAATACGAATGAAAATACTTTTGATTTAGATACCTGTTTATTACGTTAAACAGTTTCCTACATAGTTTATAGAAAATTTAATAGAATCTTATCTTAATAGATGCTGTTTAACTTAATAGATAAATGCATAAATCAAAAAGTTCATTCATTCGTATTTAGTGGTTACGCTTTTTTGGGCAAATGTTTGCCAGATGTGACTGTACCTTTAGAGATGTAATGTTTGGAGAACTGGTTTATGAAATAAAAATTATTTGGACAAATTTTGAGTTGTTGTGATTATTTATGTACCTTGAAAAATTTTATATTACGACATAATTTTTCGATTTCTTGCCAGCCAATTACATATGTATGTATGTATGTATGTATACACCTACAGATAAAATTTAAAAAAACATATTTTTGGGAAAGACTTTTCGCAAGAAATCGAAAAAATATGTCGTAATATAAAATTTTTCAAGGTACATAAATAATCACAACAACATATGTATGTATGTATGTATATTTAAAAATATAAAAATATTTTCCTAAACTTTCTCGTATAATATCTAACTTTGTTTGTCTATTCATTGGAAGGATTTTGACATACATACATACTAGATCTTTTTTAGTTCAGCAACAAAACATCACCACCATTCCCGATGGAAAATTAAAAAATAAAAATAATAAAAACGTACATATGTAAGTATGTATGTATTTCAATAAGAGCACAGAATACATATTTAGGAAAGGAAGAAGATATATGTATATAAAATTCATTAAGTTCTAATTTCAATCTTAAGCGTTAGAATTCTAATAGCGTGCTGGTGGGTGTGGTTACATTAGAAAACTTGTTGGCATTAACGTGACAAAGAATGTTAATCAGCAAGGTTAACAATGTCAGTCATTTAGTGCGTAGTTTATATGCACATATTTCACCACTTCAGTGTTAGATAATGACATCTTTCTTCTTTCAATTGTTTTTTTTTTTCTTTTCTAACTGATATTTACAACATTGCAGCTGGCTGCGGTACTAACCGTGTTTTGTTTTTTTTTTATTTTATTTCTTTTAATATGTATGTAGCTTTTTTTCATGTTCCACAACAATCAGAAGAAAACCATAGAAATGAGTTAAATTTATTTGTATGCTAACTTGTCTGATACATCCTGTTCTCTGTTACTTATTCCCTTTGCCACATCTTTGCCATTTTACAGGACTTTTTCTGGCCCTTCAAATCCGAACGAATAGCAAAACAGTACAGCGAAAAACTAAGAAGGATGCTTGCTAATTTATATGCGTTTCAAGTTTTAATTACGTGATAAAAATGCGCAAAAAAGCTCAAAAAATGAATGCATACAAAAAGTGAACTTTAAAAGGGCGTCATTTGAGATGGATGTTGATGGACAATATAGTATCCTGTTTTCTTTCTGTCACACTAACTCATTCGCTTTTACTACTTCTTTTATTTTGCATTGCACACAAATCGTTAGATGGCATTTAGTGAGGAATATTTAAATGTACACAGAAAAGAAAAAATAGTCCCAAACGAACTTAAATCAAACCCAAGCGGTGTGAGTACGAATTGTCGTGCATCAAATATGACAAGAAGACGGATTCAAGAACGGATTATCTAATCCCTAAATGCTTGGATACATGAATACACGTTCAAAATTACCATACGTTTTTGATTTTACCTAAAATCAATCCTGTCGCATAATCATTTAAATTAATATTATTAATTCTTGGCTAAATTTCAATTTCAAGTTGATCTTATTATATTATTGGTGTTGAACATAGTGGCAAATGTTTGCAACACACCGCCTTAAATAAATCAGCGACATTCGAATATTAAAATTTGAGAAATAAAAGCCAACAAAAAAAGTGCATTATATTGATAATTTGTAGGATTGAACATGGTCATCATAAATTTATGTTTAATCCCTTTTGGGATTGATTTAAGAACATTTAAAGAATATTCGTATTAAAAATTTCAATCACAACTCATTGGCAAAATAACCAAGAAATACTTAAATTTTTTATGAGCTTTTTTTGTGTGTACCAAGCTGAAAATATGTTTGTATGTTTGTGTGTACATGTCACTGTGGTGAAATGAAAAAAAAGCAAATAAATCATGTTTTTGCATTTGAATAGTCCTCAAACCTTTTCAGGTTAAACGATTTCTAGAGTTACAATCATGAGGTTTTATCGCTGCCGCCGTGGCTGATAAATAACGATGCTAAAATATCAATGCAGTGGTTGCCGGTTCGACTCTGGCCAAAAACTCTCTGCAGTCAAGCTAATCGCATTTATTTATTTAATATATTCTTTCAATTTCTATCTCGTGATATTCAGATGCTCTTGTGACCGGCAATGGCAAATGTCTTCCTCCGTAATGTTATTTATTTGAAAAAAAAAAAACTTCAAGTCCCAAAATCATTTGAGTTCTAGATTTGTGGTTTCGAGATATATGGTTTCGAACCGGTCAAGAGTTTAGGTCCTCTTCTATGAATGTGTACGAACGTAATTTTTTGCTGCAGACATCTACTTTCACGTTGAACGCTTATTATTTTTACCATTTGAGGCGTTTTCTTTTTTCATAACCAAACTATTTTCTATTTTTAGGGAGTCTGTAACTTTTCTACACTAATTTATCGCAAAAATTAAAAAAAAAAAAACAAAACAAAATGATGATGCAAATTCAGACATGCAGTAATATAGCATGGTGTAATAATCTCCAAGGAATTAATGATCATAAACATAACTTTCATTTATAAATTAAATCGGTTTCATCACTATAAATTTCCTTTTGCATTTCACGCAAATGTTGTAGTTTGAAACAATTATACCTCTTTGCAGTTTACTTTTTTAGCCCACTGTACTTTTGATTTTAATATCTCTACATTTATCTTACGTTTTTTCTTTATGTCAAAATAAAATAAAAAAATAAAATGCTTGAAAATAAACAACAAATCTGTAACAACATAAAGGCGTTATATTTTTTAAAATAAAATTAAAAGAAAATCCAAGAAAAAGTGTAATACTTCATATTCAACAACATAAATTAATAAAGCAAATGAAAAACATGAAAGAAAAACGAAAAAAAGTGGGAACAAAAAACCCAAGATGGATAGATTCGCTTTACAAAATGCGGGTTTATTTCAGATGGGGTTAATTGGTCTTTTTCAACGCTATTTGTATTTAATTAAAGCTTTCGCTACAGAAAAAAATAAAATTTAAAATTAGATAAAAATGAAAATTTACTACTAAATTAAGGTACACAAAATTTATAACGTGTTTAAAAGGAGAAAAGGAAAATTAGATTTGAAATTCCCAATTTACACATATCAAGTTTGGCTTGGCAACTCTTGAGTTTTTGGGAGAAGGGGGTGAAGAAAGTAGAAAGAGGTACAGACTTGACCGTACCGTCAAGTTTTAGAAAAAAATTATACTTGAAGTTGGCTGCTGGTTTACACACGTCAAGTTTATTTGATCAAGTTTTAATTCAGCTGGGAGAACAACGAAGAAAGCAATAAAAATTTCTCTGTTTTTCTCTTTTTATTATTATTTAATTTTATTTTATTATTCGTTGTGAAAAATTTTATTTCAGCACAAACATTAAAAAATATACATTGGTTGAAGTTAAGTTTTTAAAAATTAATTAAAAAAAATGTCTATGAAATGGAGCCGTGACCTTATTGAAAAGTTAATAATGTGCATCGAGCAGAACCCGTGCATATACAGCATAAAATCTCTGGAGTATTTGGACAGAGTGAAAAAGGCTCAAGCCTTCAATCAAATTTTTGAAGAGCTCAAAAAAATTAAGAAAATATCACTACAGAGCAGATGAAACGAAAGTGGCGAGTTTTGAGAACGCAGTACATGCAAGAAGTGCGGTCAATAGATCAGTCCAAGAAAAGTGGAGCTGGAATTGCTGATCTCTACGTTCCCAAACTTTTAGTCAAAAAAGTGAAAATTTAATACACCATTGTATACGAGTTCTTATAGGGCTGTTTAAATTAATTTGAATTTTTTTTTAGAGTAATTTCATTGAAATGAAAAAAGTGTTTTACCCACGGGTCGTCACGGGTGCAAAAGTATATATAGCGTTAAAGAGGACACTTTCACCTTTCTCCTGGTGGTATACGTTTCTTGTTCCCTTTTGTTCCCTAGAAGTTCTATTCCCCTAAAGTTTAAATTTGATAAAAATATAGTAGTTTCATAAATATTTCGTAACGCCACTAATATTAAACGCTAGAGCTGTGACCACTTACAAAAACTAAAGACTATAATCCTACCAACATTATAAAAAGGACCGCAGGCCTTTATCGATGATAGCTTGCGAGTAGTAACCATTTATTTTTGATAAAAAACAAAAGAAAAACACATTTTTCTAATGGTCTCTACAATGCTAGCATGACCCCATGGTCGATGTTTCCATGCGATGTTTCCGGAAGCCAGCCCAGCATCGCGAAGAAGGGATATTTTAGGCGTAGTTCTAAGGACACCAGTTATTATGATTGCCATTAAGCGAAAAGTCCTCTCTATTCGTGTTCGGATTGTCGGCAAGTCTAGTGCTTTCCATCAGATTGCTAAGCTTTATGAGCAGACATTTTATTAATTGTTTTACATCGCTTTCCGAACTAATTAGAACTAATAATAAAGAATAAATAACCATCAGAGATGGGAATTTCAGAGTAACCGAAATTAAAATAAAATTTAAATATTTCGTATATATTTCTTTAAGAACAATCTTCGAAATTCTTATTAAAAATAATAAAGAGAGAATGTTACTACCTTCTATTTATTATATCATGGGGTATACTCTAGGACAAAAGTTCCTTAGACCCATTTAACAAAAAAAAAAAAAAAATGGCTGAAAGCAAATAGAAATTTCCCATGAAACTGTATGGCATAATTTTAAAATTTATTATCAATTATTTTCAAAGCATTATCATATTAAAATTTATTTTTTCAAATAAAGGATATGTGAGAGACAGTCATGTCCTTACAGCGAAAATAGTTACGGACTTTCGCAGCATTCTGATCACTAATACAAGTATACGTAAAAGATAAATTTAAAAAGAATATACATATATATGATGGTAGGGATGTCCTTAAATTAATTAAAATGAAATTTAGCAAAGAAATTTGCTTTTAAATTTATCTTTTACGTATACTTTTACGTATTTTCCCTTTTTGGGAAAAAATGTCACGTGACATGTGTTTCCTTTTCGTAAATTTTTTATTGACAATTTTTGCATTGTTGTTGTGTCAGTGTTCTATTTTCTAACTTTGTTAACCATGTTTTTTATTTATGACTAGCTGATCCCGGTGTGCTTCGCTACCCCCCTCGTTTTAAAATAAAATTAAAAGTATTTATATATGCTATTGTGAAATTTTAATGACGATCGGTCCAGTAGTTAAGACTATATTACGATTTTTAATTTTCCTAAAAAGGGGCGTGGTCCCACCCACTTTTCTTCTGGTACGTATTCCAAATTATGCCAATACCATATGTACCAAATATCATCGAAGTAGGTCAAAAAATGCCCAAAATATGGTGATTTAAATTTTTGGGTTATATGGGCGGTGCCACGCCTCTTTGTCCAATAAAAACTTCATATAGCCTATTATTCCTTCCAGAGTCACAGTAAATTGCTGTGAAAATTTCAGGAAGATCGGGTCCATGGGTTTGGCCTCCTATAAAGCACAAACAAACAATCAAACAGAGACAGACATTCATTTTTATATATACTCGTATAGATAACCAGCGCAAGTTTTTTAAGCTTTTTGCTGGAAAAGCTTGATTTCGCTTATTTTGTACCTTTTTTTGCACAATTGCTTTATTTGATATACTCTGCTTGAATTTCCTTATAATGCACTTTGGCAGCCATTGAAAATAATTTTTTAATCTTTCTGTTGCCAATAAAAAGCAAAAGTGTGTCCTTTTTTCACACATGCAATTTTCTATTCTTTAACTCTTGACATCGCACACTAGATTGGCTAAAAGTTGTTATTTATTATTGTGAAATTTGTAATGTGTTAGATGCATGTTCCGATGATTATGTGGAATCAATATCTAGGCGCGCGGTAGAGCGCCAGGACAAGTTCGGCCACACAGTGTGTATATTTACAGGAAACCATTCGAGCTGTTTTTACCCCTCTCATAACTTTGCTCCCCCTGATCATAATAAAATGAAACTTGAAACATAAGGTCTCCCCACAGAGGTGACCTCACAGGTTAAATTTTAAAGTTCTACCATAAAAGCTTCCAGAGATATTAAGGTGTGAAAAGTCCATATTCACTGACTCACTGACTCACTGACTCATCAATATTATTGGGCACTTCCAGTAAAGCTAGAGAGCTGAAACTTGGTACACAGGTAGGTCTTGGTGAGAAAATGACCAGAAAAATCTGAAAACGGGCACTTTCCACCCGGGGGACTAGGGTTCCCCTTCTTTGTATGGGCACTTCCAGTATAGCTAGAAAGCTGAAATTTGGTACACAGATCAGGTAAGTCCAGATGCGAAATCAACGAAAATGATTTTTTAACGGACACTTTTCATCTGGGGGGAACAATCATGCCCCTTCTTTGTATGGGGCACTTCTAGTTGAGCTAGAAAGCTTAAATTTCGTACACAGGTCAGGTAAGTCCTGATGCGAAATTAACGAAAATGATATTTTAACGGACACTTTTCATCTGGGGGGGACAATCATGCCCCTTGTTTGTATGAGGCACTTCCAGTATAGCTAGAAAGCTGAAATTTCGTACACAGGTAGGTAGTGATGAGAAATTACCGAAAATGATTTTTTAACGGGCATTTTTCATCTGGGGGACAACCATGTCCCTTTTTTGTATGGGGCACTTCTAGTTGAGCTAGAAAGCTTAAATTTCGTACACAGGTAGGTCCTGATGAAAAATTAACAAAAATAATTTTTAAACGGGCACTTTTCATCTAGTGCGACTATGGTGCCCCTTCTTTTTATAGGGCACTTCTAGTATAGCTAGAAAGCTGAAATTTTCTACACAGGCAGGCCCAGATAAGCAATACATATAAATATTAATACAAAAAAAACTTAGAAAAAATAAATAATAAAAATAATAAATGTGAAAATAAGGCCCATTTCCTATCCGAAAAGTTTCGGCCGTAAAAAGTACTGAGATCAAAATAAGAACCAAGTTCTTGATAGGTACAATTCCATCTCATTTCTAGGCAACCTGTAAGCTGGCAAAATTTTTTTGCCTTTATAATATGGGAAAAAATTTTTGGAAAAATTTTGCCAAGCTTATAGGTTGCCTAGAAATGAGATGGAATTGTACCTATCAAGAACTTGGTTCTTATTTTGATCTCAGTACTTTTTACGGCCGAAATGTTTTGGATAGGAACTTGGCCTTATATTCACATTTGCGTTTTTGTGCGGATTTTTTTAAACAAAAGCGAAGCTGATGAATACATTATTCGCTATCTCCAAGCGAATTATTATTGTTTAAGTTCGCTCCTACTATATCCAATTATGTTGAATGAATTTCTTCAATTTATTCTACAGTTTTGGCGATAATCGATCTTTTTCATTTGAAAATCTAAAAAAACATATGACTGTGCTTTGCAATAAAAAATTATTTAATAAAATAAATGAAAAGTGGTTACATGGTTTAGTTTTTGGAAGCATATTTGAGCCATTTTTTGCTTATTCCTTGGCTTATTTTGCGTTTATTTTGTGCTTTTTTGCTTGCTTTTTTTCTTTAATTTTGTGCATATTTAAACTTGCCCTGTAGATAACAAAAGTGTTTGGAAATAATTCGATAAAACTGTAGGTAAAATATTCTTTTAAAATAAATGATATGATGATCTGGAAAGATCCTTACATTAATTGAAAATAAATTAATTATAGAAATTACGCTAATATCTCTTAAAATTTTGACTGACTTTTGCTTCATTCTACAGCTAAAACCTAAAATTAAATCTAAAGAGTACTTGATTCTTATAATAATATTCTCAAATTTTTATAGAAAAATTTTAGAAGCACTAGTATTGACTTGAAAATCAAGGGTTTGCTCCAAGGATTGCATCATGTGTATAAAACTTATAATTTCTTCATACAACTAATTTGTAACACCTTACAACAGAAAATTGTAATAGAATTACATTTTTAATAGAATTTTATTTCATTAAAAATATTAACAATGAAGTTAAAAAATAAAGAATCAAGAACCCAACCATCCAGCATGGTTTTCTGTTAAATTTAAAAGTTTTAGATGAGAGTATTCAACTTTGTACATGAATTTTGTAGCATCATCATTTTGTTAGAAGGATGCTACAGTTAGTTACAAAAATAAACTGTTTTCTAATCCCACACTTCTTTTGAATTCATAGTCCAATAGTTTTAAGTCGAAATCAATTTGTGCTTGGAAAGTATTTTGAAAAATATTTGCATTAAATGTGGTACTGAATAAAATATAAAAAAAAATAAATACGCAATTCACTGTATTTGAAGTGTCGAAAGCTGTTTTTAACCATAAAAATTCATAAAACATTTTCTTTATAGCTTTTCGCAGTATGTACGAGTACGAGTATTTATATACATAGATACTATTTTTTATTTGATTTTTTGGAAAATTACATGCAAATCAAATTGAATTTATACATTTTTAAGTACAGCAGCTTTAGGCTAAAACGAATACAAAATAATGTAAGAAAATTTCGGTTTAAATTGTATTGTACATAAAAAAATTAAAAATTTCACTTTAGAGTTTCTTTTAAATTTCATTGGTTTTTTTTTAGAAATTCTAATTTTATGACAAACACTTAAATTTTTTTTAAATATATTTAAAACGTTTAAAAAATTAAGTTTGTAAATATTATGAGTGCTGTTGGCTGAAGGCGTGTTAAGATCTGACAAGCGTCCCTATTTTTACGTTGAATCGCTAATAAATTAAAGTACACTAAAGTACATTAAAGTAAAATTATGAAATAAAATCATAAAAATTAAGAATACACAACATTGCAACATTTCCCTTAGCTTAGTGAAATTAATTAATTCATTAAATTATTTCTTATAATTAGTGAATTTTTCATTAAAACAACTTAAAGATCTTTTCATTATTCCAACGAAGTGTGGCGTTAGTTAGACATATTTCAATAAAGTTTTTCAGTGCGTTAATGGCGAAATCCACAGAAATAAAAAAAAAATTACATAATTATACATAATTAAATTTATATAAATAAATAATGAAATTACTTTATATAATTTAATTCAGATAATAAATGTGTTCATTAAATTTGTGAAATAATTTAATTAAAATAATGAAAAAATTTCATTAAAATATATTCAATATTTTTTTAATAAAAACATATTTCGTTAAAACAGTGAAACCTTTTAATCATTAAAATGATAATAAATAGTTTCGTGAAAGTAATGAAACATTTCCATCAACTTAGCGAAATTATTACATCAGATCAATGAAATATATGAAATTATTTAGTAAAATTTTCAGTTAAGCCTAGAGATACTTTGTTTGCCCATTTGGCTAACAACAAATTTAGTTTTCTAGATTGGCGGAAATACAGGCAATCACCAAATGTGTTCATATTAATTTGAGCAGACGCATTAAATGCGCGCATATAGCTATCTTTTCCGATAGTCAGGCAGCCCTTAAGTCCCTAGTTTCATGGGAATTCCGTTCTAAGCTTGTTTTAGAGTGCTTTGACTCACTACAGAAGGTATCGATACGGAACAAGGTTTCCATTTACTGGATACCTGGCCATAGCGGTCATCCGGGTAAGGAGATAGTGGATGAATTGGCCAAGAGGGCCTCTGCTGTTCCTCTTATAGGCCCAGAGCCCTTTTGTAGCGTAAATTGGTCGACTGTAACAACTCTAACCAGAGAGAACGACATGTCGACCGCTAAGAAAGTTTGGGTAGCTTCTCCCGGTTTAAGGCAGGCCAAATCATTGATAAAGCCATTCTCATACAATGGCATCGTAAATTTCAACAGGAACCACTTATGGCTAGTTACTGGTTTCCTCTCCGGTCATTATGGACTGAACTACTATCCTTTGAAAAGTAACCTAGTTCGCTCACCCTTGTGCCGTTTATGCATGGAAGAGGCTGAGACAACGGCACATATTCTCTGTGAATGTATAGTCTTATATAATTATAGAAGACGTATTTTTCTTTCTGAATTTGTGAGTTCGGATGATATTACGCGGGCTTCTCCAAGCTCTGTGCTGACTTTCATAAGGGGAGTCATTCAGAGCTTGGTTTAATTTAGAGATCCATGGTACAAAAGATCCAATAAGTGTCGCAGTGCCGGTCATTGGACCAGATCTTTCCACTTTTCAATCTAGTTTTCTAGATTTCTCATTACTCTATTCTATAATATTTGTGTAAGTTCGTACAACGCCAGTCGTCAAGTATATCTCACTGTACGCAGAAGTTCTTTGCATTGCAATTGCTAGAAGTAGGTGTTTTGTCAAAACGACGAGCACTTCGTGTAATTTTTTTTTAATTTTTCTTACCAAATATTTTACAGTTTAGAATTTTTTTAGTGAGTTTGACAATGACTTGTAAACATAGATTCAACGAAATAGAAATTGAAATTTTCCTAAACGAGTTAGATGCTGTTAAACAAAGTAGGTAGTATAAGTTACAGTGATGATGAAAGCAACGCTGAAAGTGTGGAAAAAAGGTTTTGCATCATCTTCGTCTTGTGATGAAAAAGATTTTGAATATGATGAATTAATATTATGCGTAGTAGACGCGTATTCTTCATGTTTCTACATCATGTTTGTTTGGAAAAAATCGCTACAAGTGGAACAGTATCAAACCAAAAAGCAATAAAAATGGAAATAATGTAGTACATACAGCAAGAGGCCCAACTCCACAATGCAGAAATAAGGTTGAGCCACTAGACTGCTTCAAGACGTTTATACCGAATTACATAATACAACAGCTCATCCAGTGGACACATAAGGATTTGGAAAATAAGACTAATGTAAATACTTAAGAAACTAACAACGTCCAAATAAACGCTTTAATTAAATTATTAGCGTTCACTGCCGCTATAAAGCAATCACCTTTCACCTAAGGAGCTTCAATGGTTATGTGAAGCAGATATCCAGAATCAGATGCCTTCAGATAAACGATAGATTTGTAGTTTCTGTGATTACAAAAAGCATCAAATGGCTAAATCATTTTGCAAAACATGTCAAAAAACTGTTTGTGGTGAACACATTATTGAAATATATACAGAGTGCTCAAAAAAAATTTAATTTTTAACTTTTTTCTTGTGATAGGATCATATAATTATATTAAAAATATTCACTGAATTAATGTTGTGAGTTTCATAATTGAAGAAAAAAGTTCTTTTAGTGTAGTTCTTCTTCTTCTTCTTCTGATCATAATGTGATACTGTATTTTTTTTTAATTTCTGCTTTTAAGTTAAATATATTTTAGAATTAAAAAAAAAAAACTCATAAAAGCCAAATTCCACTGTAAATGTTTAACTATTGTGTAAATTTCATAATCCTTCTTTCATAACAACAAGACCAGGCGTAGGTGATCTAAACGGCAAATTTTTGTAAGTTAGTATTTGCAGAAGGATACACTTCTCCTTCGTTCGTTCATTCTACTTTTTTTCTTATCTGATGCAATTTCAACTTTTTAAATTAATTTTTGACAAAACAGTTTATTTTGGGACTTTTTCTTGAAGAATATAAAAGTTTTTCTGGTAAATAGATTATATTACAAGTATGTATGCAAGGAATTGGAAAAATGCATTAAATAGTTTTATTTTTATTTTCTGTATTAAAAAAATGTTTAAATGAAAGTAAAATTAAAAACTAGAAACTACTTGAGTGATGTATGCGTATTAGGGTAGATGTAATAATAAAATCAACTTTGGGTTTTCATTTAAGCAAAGGTGAATTTGTCTGTTGAAACTAACTTCCTGTTTACAGAAGACGACAAAAACTTAAAATCTCTTACTCATATTTATTTTGCATGCAACATAAATACACGATTGAAAATCATCTGGAATTCTCTTGTATAAGAAAGCAGCTGATCTAAACCTTGGCCCAAATCGTTACATTCGTGAACATACAACTTGTCACGTATTAATTAAAGAATTGTATAGTCTATTACGTGACGAGTTGTACGTTCACGGATGTAACGATTCAGGCTCTAATGTCGTGAAAATTTTAACTGATTCAGTCAAATCTAGGACGTGCCTCTTTGAGCTCAAAACTCAATTAATTTCTCTCATTTACCAACAACCCAGTGGCGAACCTTGCATAACTCATCACATCTCTCCAATGAAGTTTGTGACACTTTGTATTCAATGAATTCTAGCTTAAAATGTGTGTGAAGTTGTGCGCAATGCGCTTTCTAATTTCGCACGAAGTAAGCGAGATTGTGTATAGAGTGTCTACTGCCTACCCAGAAAAAACTACTGCTTCGGCCGAAGCAGGTTTGTAAGGGAGCGATGCTTGTTGTTGTTGTGCTTACTGCTGCGAAAAGCGCTTCGAACATGCATGATTTTTGTTCGCGATGTCCCACTTTGGAGCTCTTGTTTTTTTTACATAAAAGAGCGCTTTTTTCTAAACATCCGAAAAGCGCTAAAATCATGTTTGAATTATCTGAATTATGCCGTCGTTTTACTGCGTCATCTACTCACATACATAATTCATCTGTAGGCAAATACACAACTTTAATTAAATAAGAGAGCGAGAGAGGCAGAGAGCATCTAAATGAAATTTTATCTTCCATTCGTTGTTTACTTTATTATTCGTGTCAACTAAATGTAAACAGCCGACCAACTTCAACGTGCTTAAAAATAAGTTGAGCGATCTCTCTGCCTTCTTTTTGTGAGGCCTCGGAAGCGCTTCAAAACAGCGCATCTCGAAAGCATGAAATTTTGTTACTACTTCCAGAAACATAATAATTTTTTGCTGGGTACTTACAAAGTATGTGAAACAGTAATGAGTTTTTATATTTAGTGAATGAATACCTCACTATCCTGCTTACCTTGTGTGCATGTGGTAGGCGTTCACTCTAGGAATGCGGCAATGCATTCGAAAAAGTATACTAGGTTGTAATTGAGCTCGTGTGCGTTACTGTCTTACATGTGTGCATCACATCATTGCTTCTGTAATCGATAAATTCGCCCCTGGGAAATTTCTTAGAGTAGTGATCTCAATATTCTAAAGGATGACCAGGAACTTTTATGTGTGTAGAATTAACACTTTTGTACTACGTGGCTCAAAATAAATTAGATATTAAAAAACTGTTATTTTTCAAAAAGAGTGAAAATGCTTTCAGCAAAGCTCTACAAATAGTTAATAAATAAAAAATATTAACCCATCACGTCTTGAATTTTGATCTTAACGACTCAAAAGAGTCGACTTTATAATATTTTTTTTATATAATTTGGAATACGAATATATAAACAACCTTCTCGAAGAATCTCAACAGGTTCATTGTGAAAGTGGCGAGGTATGTGGTGAATTGTTAGTAAATTGCTGAATTTCTTGGAATTTAAATGGTCCCAAACTTTCATATCTATTTTAGAAGAAGTGTCACAATAATCCAAATTCAAAAGATAAATTTTCGCTGCCACTCTAATAAATATATTTTACAACGTTTATGTTAAATTTCGTACCACAATTCACAAGTTTAGTTGTATCGCTTATTTTTGTAAATGAAAAGACAAAATCTTTGTAAAGAAAAATAAATTCTTTTAAAATTGTTTTGGTTTTTTTTTTCTTTAAAAAACACTTTTGCTAAGCAATATAAAAGATTCATATTTAAAAATAATAATTAAAAAAAATGTTTCACACAGATAAATTATATGCAAATCTAGGCGCACGGTAGTGCGCCAGGCCAAGTTCGGCCGCACAGTGTGTATATTTACACGAAACCATTCGAGCTGTTTTTACCCCCATCATAACTTTGCTCCCCCTGATCACAATATAATAAAACTTGAAACATAATGTCTCCCCACAGAGGTGACCTCACAGGTTAAATTTGAAAGTTCTACCATTAAAGCTTCCCGAGATATTATGGTGTGAAAAGTCCATATTTTAGTACATATTCACTGACTCACTGACTCACTCACTGACTCATCAATATTATTGGGCACTTCCAGTAAAACTAGAGAGCTGAAACATTGTACACAGGTAGGTCTTGGTGAGAAAATAACCAAAAAAATCTGAAAACGGGCACTTTCCACCCGGGGGGACTAGGGTTCCCCTTCTTTGAATGGGGCACTTCCAGTATAGCTAGAAAGCTTAAATTTGGTACACAGGTAGGTCCTGATGAGAAATTTTTAAACGGGCACTTTTCACCTGGGGGACTTGGGTTCCCTTTCTTTGTATAGGGCACTTCTAGTATAGCTAGAAAGCTAAAGTTTTCTACACAGGAAGGCCAAGATAAGCAATACATACATATAAATATTTATACAAAAATACTTAGAAAAAAGAAGTGAGATCCACACAAAAACATAAATGTGAAAATAAGGCCAAGTTCGTATCCAAAAAGTTTCGGCCGTAAAAAGTACTGAGATCAAAATAAGGACCAAGTTCTTGATAGGTACAATTCCATCTCATTTCTAGGCAACCTATAAGCTTGGCAATATTTTTCCAAGAATTCTTTTCCATATTAGAAAGGCAAACAAATTTTGCCAAGCTTACAGGTTGCATACAAATGAGATGGAATTGTACCTATCAAGAATTGGTCCTTATTTTGATCTCAGTACTTTTTACGGCCGAAACTTTTTGGATACGAACTTGGCCTTATTTTCACATTTATGTTTTTGTGTGGATTATGTTTAATCTTGACAATTAAAAATATATTTTTGTATTTATCAACAAAAAAAAAAAATCTATTTGGAAACATTTTGATCCAATCGATCTAATGGCTGAGATTGCTTTTAAATTGAAAACAAAATTAATCATTTTAGCAACAACACAATTAATTAGCATGATTAAATAAATAATACAAAGAAAGATAATTCAAGCTCAAGAAAGTTTATTGGCTTTTCTAAGTTTACAAAAAAAAAAAAAAAAAAAAAAAAACAGCATCGTTATATGATTCATATTTCAAATTAAAGTCTGGGTAAGACGTGGCAAATGCTTTATGAATCTTGAAAAATTAATAGCTTTGCAATATAATCATACTTTAGACTTGAGAGATAAATTTGATTGTAAGAATATATGTTTTAGTTTAAGTAGACTTACAATTGTTTAATTTTTAGACTTTTCCGTCATATATTTGCCAAGTCTGATTTTATCTTAACTAGTGCGTGCTCAAATAAAAGCTTGTCAATACAAAAGTACATAACAATTTTGGTGATTGTCGTCTAAGGGAGTTTCCAAGCACGCAATATTATTATATTGACGTAATACTCAAACTAAACTTAAGTACTTACCAAGCAAAGATTACAAACATTGTGTTTCCAGATACAATTTTGAAAGCTTTTAACGATATTTAATTTTTACGACATGTTGTTTTTGAAGTTGTGATTTAATAAACCCAAAAATTTGATCATGACTAAATTATCACTCACGAAGACAAAATTTTAAAAGTTCTATTGAGTATAAAAAAGAGTTTTAACTAAACTTTTAAACGGTTAAAGTAATTTTCTTTAAATGTGAACGGGATCATTTTGGATTGAGGAAAATTTCGGAAATAGCGAACTAAACTAAAACCGTTTAAAATGTTGCTAAACACACTCTCGATCAGAAGAAACTCGCTTAATTCGAAATTTTTTTTTTTTTCAATTAAAAAGTTCATAAAAATTTTAAACGATATTTACTGCTGCTTTTAACCTTCAAAAAATAAGGGGTTTTGCGTGTAGTGTTTGCCTAGAGTTTGATCCCATTTTAAAAATAAGGATAAATTGTTTTCCTCCAAAAAAAGGAAAAATTTATTCCTTAACTCCTCAATTTATTGACAGATTTTTTAAATTGGTTTTTCAGTTCGATCTGTCATTTATGAACCGATTTGTATTTTTTTTTTTATTTTTTTCCCTACAGTTTGGCCCTATTTTGAAAATCAGGGTAACTAAAAATATTTGGACCGAAGTTTTGTTTGAACTATTTGCGTTCATCTTGATCGTCGTATAAGATGGAAATCGCAAAATTGACACAAATGAAATTAAAAGCAGCCCAAATGAATTGGCTTATTGGAAGAAATTCTATACTAAGCCTAGACTGTAAACTTCTATTATACAACGGGAAACTGAAACTAATATGGTCCTATGGAATCCAGTTATGGGGCACTGCCTCCGCATCAAATGTAGAAAAAATTCAAAGGCGACAAAAGAAAGTTTTACGTGCAGTTACAGCAGCCCCCTGGTATGTCAGAAATCATCGAATTCATAGAGATCTAGATGTTCCGTTCGTGAAGACAGTATTTTCGAAACATGTGACAAAATATATTAAAAAAACTTGAGTTGCACCCAAATCCACTTGCGCGCAATATTCTTCATTATAGAGGCCTCACACGGTTGAGAAGGAGGGATCCTCTTTCTTTCAGCCGTACACCAGAGATGTAAAATAACAAAAAAATTAACCGCTGAAACTAAAAAATTTTGTTTAGCAGTGGCTAAATATATTTACGTTTTTAGATTTAAGATTTGAATAAATTATTGATGTTTCAATTTATAATTGAAGATTCAATGAATAATAAAACTACAAAAAAAAAGGAAAAAAAAATTGTGTTTCAATATTAAAAGCGATTGTAATGAAAAGAATTCTTAGAAAAATTACACCAAGTAACAAAATTTTTATTTGTAGAAAAGTTGAGAATTCCACACGCCAGTGTGTGTATACAACGAAGAGAGTTTTTAAGAATTTTGATGAAATCACAAACGTAACGATGTAAAATCATTTTGGTCGATGTTTAAAATCTAATTAATATAAATGTGTTAATTTTGGTGATCTCACTGTCAAATATTACATATAAAAAATGAAGTAAAATTTTTAAGTATGACTTGTGACTTAATATAACAACAAGTAAAATGAGTGCAAAAGAGAAAATATAAGAATAACATAAAAAAGTTTTCTTTAAATTTCATGTTCGATTTATAGTGTTTATGGAAAATTTCTATGGCAGCATACCCTATAGGGAGATCGATTGAATATTATTCGGCCGGTTTTAACCGGTTTTTTAGGTTTCGCTGAAGCCGGGTTTTTTTTTAAATATGCATTTTTCGAATATCAAATAAACCGGTTATTTTTATATGATTAACCGGTTATTTGAATTAGGTACAATTGATTACATTTTTCTTATTTTTATTGCAAATATGCACGTAATTGAAGTCTCTCTGAGAGTAAATCGTAATGCAAACATTTTGGAAGATTTTTATTATTTAGACAAGTGTCATAAGAGATCTGAAAGACTTTAAAAAGTACTTAATGCATTGTATTCTATAAACCCAACAAGCAAACTAAGTGAAAGGGCATTTTAGATTTCAAATTTTATAAAAACAAAATAAATATATATATATATATATATATATACTGAACTCGCAGATACGAGCACTAATTTTTACCGGGGGTTTTCACATTTTTGATTTTGTTCACGTTTTAGATGGCATTTTGTACCACTTTTTCAGTATATATACATAAATATATAAAATAAATAATATGGCGCCAGGCAATAACCCCCCAGGAAATAACCCCCAAAAAAAAATATGAATTAATACCCCAAAAAATGGGGGTTTATTTCATATGTAATAAAGCCCCAATTTTTAAAATGAAACAATACCCCAACGAAATGAAATAATACCCCAAACAGAAACGAAATAATACCCCATTTTTTGGGGTATTATTTCATATGAAATAACACCCCAATTTTTAAAATGAAATAATCCCCCAAAATACATTTTGAATTAAAGGTGAACTTTTAATGTAAATGTTTATGAAAAAATTGCATGAAGATGATTAATGAAATACTTGAATAGTATCTTTAACTATAGCGCGGCAACATGGAACGCTGTAATTACAAAGCTGTAATTCAAAGGTACATACGTACCTTATTTTTATTTTGACCTAGCACCCCAATGCAATGCAGAAAATCTTTACTAAATATCGCCGTGTCGGGAAATACCATGGTGGAGAAAATCCCTAAGCCCGGTCAGAGGCCGGCTACGCGGAAAAACTTTAGTAATAAAATTCAAATATGTATTTTAAAATATTGGATTATTTTCAAAAAATTGAGTTGCTTACTATAGATCCCTTGCATAGCCGGCCTACGGCCGGGCTTAGAGGTTTTCTCCACCATGGTATTTCCCGACACGGCGATATTTAGTAAAGATTTTCTGCACTGCATTACATACGTACCTTATTTTTATTTTGACGTAGCAACACATACATATATCTATTTTTCAAATTTTAATAGTTTTTTACGACTACTTCTATCGACTGTTTACTTAGAGTTAAATAATAAAATTAACGATATATAAAATGCTTTATACTTTACGTTTTCGTTTTTAATTAAAATGAATTAAACCCCCAAATATATTTTTGGGGCTTTATTTCATTATTGATTATTGGGGGATTATTTCATATGAAATAATACCCCAAAACAATTAAAGGAAATAATACCCCAAAGTGTGAAATAAACCCCCAAAAATCGTTGTTGTTGGCTTCAGTATATTTTTTTGGGGTATTAATTCCTTTTTGTTATTGGGGGGTTATTTCCTGGGGGGTTATTGCCTGCCGCCAAATAATATGTATAAGTATAATAATATAAGCATGAACTTATGTACTTATGAAATGTAAACTTAGGTAATTTTTTATTTACTTACTGTTGTAAATTCCTTTATTTTATATAAATAAACCTTAAAATTTTTAACAAATTTTTTATATATTTTAATGAAATGATCGGTTAACCGGTTATTTTTTTAAATTTTTAGCCGAAAACCAGTTTTTTTATGCAACTATTCGAACTATTTGAAAACCCGGTTTTCGGAAAAAGTCGAATAATCGATCTCCCTAATACCCTAATAATAGTATTTTATTTGTTTCTTTTTTTTTTGTATAAAAATTACGATTTAGAGTATAAACGCAATGTTTGCGGTGCGGTGCGATTTCTCGTTGCGGGAGAGAGAATTAAACATAATACAACAGAAGACGGCGACGGCAATAAATTTACATTTTTATTAATATATGTGCATACATTCAAACTAGAGATGTGCAAGTGTCGTTAATTTTTCGTGTGACGCGTGACTCACTTGATTCGTGATTACAAAATAATAAAATCACGCGTGCGTCCGTGATCGTGTTTCAAAAATATAATATAATATATATAATAGTGATCATGCGTGATTTTTTATTACAATTTCCACGCACTCAAAACAGTTCTCTATGTTAAAATTTCCGTTACAAATGCAGACATTCATCTAAATCAGTGTCGGGCGATTTTTGAAATGCTAAGCACGCGTGCTTAGCAAGAAAATTCTGTTTGCGCGACGTCGACACACGTATACTATAAGCATCTTCGTGTAGCTTATGTGAATTAACGTTCGGTTGTTGCTTTGTTATCATTTCGTCAAAGTAAATCAAACCAGTCGCTGATCAGCACTTGTTTGAGGAAGACCTCGCTTATAATTTTTTGTTTACACTCAAAGCAAAATGTTCAATGAAGAATGGGAAAATGATTTTTTTTTTTATAATTTTGTTTTTATTCGAACTTTTTATTTTAATTATCGAATTTAATAAATTATCAAGCTTCGTTTTTAATAAATTTTATTTTTATTTATTATGTTTTCTAGATATTTCTTTACTTATTACATATTATATTTTATTTCATTCGTTGTGTAACTAGTTTATTATTAAATGAATATTGTTTTCGTTATTATTATATTAACATAAAAAGTATTATTGAAAAAAAATTCAAATCAAATAAAAATACTAAAAGGCAAGAAATGTGTTTTACTTTTGGCAACAGAAAAATTTTTCGAGTGTATAATTATTTACGGTCGTTCGTTTTTTTGCTGCTTCCCATACCAAAACATATGAGAGAGTATGTGTGTGCCCGACACTGATCTAAATACATGCACACATATCCATGTACTTACATACATATGTAGATATGAAAATCCATTTTGTTTTCTGCATGTTTAAACAGATAATGAAAATATGTAATGTGATATTTAATCTTATTGGTGTTATGAAATGTATGTATGTACATATCAATAAAACACTATCTTGAACCGTAGTATGTAGCATCTACATACATACATACACCTTTGGAAATCTTACTTTAACCTAAACCTAACAACACTAGTACTCCTTTTGAATTCCTTTACATATAAGTAATAAATTTAAATAACCTGCCTTGGCAGACAGTGGTAGATTTTTTATATTAAGTTTATCATTTGTATTGCTAATTTTGCGAGCTTTTCATTAATTTTTTTTATTTAATTGAGATCTTGAAGTAAATAAAGAAATTAATTACAAAATAAAATTTTTTAGCATATGCTAAATCTTTTATTGCAAAATTTGTATTTCACCGTGAGCGTGCGTGCAAAATTATTCCCGTCGTACGTGAAAGTACTTGATTAAACATATTGCATTCGTGAGCGTGCGTAAAAAATATTTATGTTTCGTGATCGTTAGCGTAATTTTACTCACGCGCACAACCCTAATTCAAACATACTTCAAAATTATGTTTTTTGCTTACTTTATTCAAAAACTATGGCAACATCAGAAACAGAAAGAGTATCAAAAATTGGGAGAATAAGAAAGTCCTCAATGAAAATAAAATAGATTTTAATTTTATGCCGTTCCGCACTGCGGTTTTTTACTTCAAAATCGTATGAAAAACCGCACCGAAATAAAATATCGTTACATTGTGTTCAGACTCTTAATAAAAAGTTTCTTAATGCTTCATTGATTTTTTATTATTTTTAATTTCGGTTAAGTTTTGTATTCAATCTATGTATGATATTATTTTCATTGCAGTTTAATTTGTTGACGAAATGGAAGACAAATTGTTGGAATCGTTTCACAACTTTACACGAACAATAAATGTCAACGCATTAAACCCAGTAGGAAGACATTCAGTCGACATCATCCATAATAGAGATATTAATTTTCATTACACATGCAAAAGTTTATTTTTTTTAACAAAGACAATCTGCGAAGCGTTTAGCTGGTCTGCAGAAAACACCAAGGGTCTTTGGCCGGAATCGAACAGAATACAATACTAACAATTAAATAAACATATTTTATTGATCTAATGAAAAAAAACATGCATACATACATACATATGTATTTACATATTTATTTGATTTATTTCATCTGCCTTTCATAAATTCAATTAAAATTTTATTTAAGACTATGAACAACGTTTCATTGAAACTATGATTTAATTTAATTAATTTTAATTTTTTGGATTATATGTTTCAAGCTTTGTAATTAAAATATTTGGTTTAAAATTCTAGGGGGCAAAATGATGTTTGCATAAATCCAATAAAATTAAGAAACAAAACATTTTCGCAATGTTTGTGAAATTTCACATACATATATTGTGAAATATTTCATTAGAATTACGTGCTATAAAGCGCAATTGTTTTAGTGTAAATCTGATGTCTGAACAGAAGTCAGCTCGAATTCCTTGAATCTAATAAAACCAGGGTTTAAAATTAGTTTTTTTATTTTTATTTATTATACTAGCGACTAGTGAGAAAATATGATCCGTTTCCATTTTTGATAGTAGAGAAACTAAAAATATTTACCTGATAACAAATAAATTTCCAGTTTTCAAAAAAAATGTTGTACTTGACAACTAGTAAAATTTTTTACTAGCACAGAAAATGAAAATAAATTCTCTGTAATATATTGTTCAGCAACAATTTCTTCTCAATGAAAACTAGCCATATCAAACATACCAAACAATAAAATATATGCCAGTCCAACCAAACACAAGTTCGACTAGTTGACAAACATGTCGATCTTACAATGACTAGTATTTAAAAATTTTTCTCCTTGAATCAACAACCAGCAGATTTCAAGAATTTTTAACAATCAAAATTTGCTTTATGATGATTTGATGTGTATAATGAAAATCGTGTACGAGATTTCATGTGTGTATGGATGTATATCTACTTATGTATACATATATGCAGATGTACGTATGTATGTATATACATACAAGAAGTAAACATTCATAAATCAAATGTTGATTGTTAAAAATTCTTCAAATCTGCTGGTTGTTGATTCAAGGAGAAAAATTTTTAAATACTAGTCATTGTAAGATGGACATGTTTGTCAACTAGTCGAACCTGTGTTTGGTTGGACTGGCATTTATTTGATTGTTTGGTATGTTTGATAGCGGCATATTGTATGAAAAGAATATTTTGTATATGTGATTTTGCATTTTCGTGCGTATGGCTAGTTTTCATTGACAAGAAATTGTTGCTGAACAATATATTACAGGGAATTTATTTTCATTTTGTGTGCTAGTAAAAAAATTTTACAGTTGTCAAGTACAAAATTTTGTTTTTGAAAACTGGAAATTTATTTGGAAATATATTTGTTTTCACATAAAATTATGGAATATGAGGGGAATTTTTACTAAATATATTAGTTTTTTTAAACACTGAATAAACCAAAAAAAAAAAAAAAAAGAATTATAGAAAACTTTTCGTTTTCAACCTAAATTTAAAATTAATAGTACATTCTAAGAATTTGAAAAAAAAAATATCTAAATTCCCCTTCAATATTATACCAATACTGCGTTTCAATGAGTAACCACAACTTAACAAATGAAGAAATGCTTTTAATTGAATTTATAGACATTCTGTAAATATGTGAGTATTTACATGCATACGTATGTATGTGTGGCCTTTTAATTCATAGTACGTATAAATATTATTATTTGTTGTTCAAATTTGTTGTTATCGTTCAGTTAATTAAACAAGCACTTAGTTGAGATATTTGCTAACAACGACATACATGGATAGTCGTACTAATACTTCTCATAAGAATTTCTGTGTATTCGTGTGTGTGTGTGTAATAGAATGTTCGTGTTTTTATTATTTTAGAAAACAAAAACACATCTACAAAATGTACAATTCTCACTTTTGTAACAGTAGGCTTTAGACAGATATATAAAAACCAAACGATAATACACTCCAGCCATCATTCGTTAAAGTTAAGTTTGAGAGTTAAGAACATTTCAATATCAGCAGTTGTAAATTAAACGAATGAAAACGAATTAAAAAAAACATTTTTAAAAAGGTGTTAATTAATTATATTGATAAGCAAAATGCGGTCTCTTCTATTGCTGTTTACAATACTCGCCTGTGTCTTGGTCTTGACTTGTTGTGCGGCCGTTGAACAGCCGGAACAGTCAGATCAAATGGTCGCTGAAACACTATGGGATGTTGATTCTGGCATTGACCGAAGTAATGAAGGTGTACGTCAAGCTCGCCAATTTTATGGCTACTATGGTCGTCCATATTATGGCGGCTACGGAGGTTATGGCGGTTATTACCGTCCCTATTATGGCGGTTATGGTTTCGGTCGGCCATACTACGGCAGTTATGGTGGCTACTATCGTCCTTACTATGGAGGTTATGGAGGTTTCTATGGTTAAGCTGCTTTGTTATTTTTTTGTGTGTGAATTTTGTTAAATTAGATTTAATATTTAAATAAAATAAGTTTAAAAATAAAAAAAAAAAATAAATCTATATATATCTATATATATAAAATACAAAAAATGTTTGTACCCATGTTCGCTATAGACTCGGAAACTATCCAACCGATTTGACCCAAACTGGTGTCATTCAAAAGGGAATTTATAGAGGATGGTTTTAGGCTTTTAATATTTCAAGAGGGCGTAGCCCCTCCCACATAAATTGAATAACATCATATATCTTGACTATTGTGATAGCAAGAGTTTTGAAACATTGCAATAGTTCATATGTTACTAATGTGAGTAATCAGGACAAAAATGGGCGTTATCGGACAAGTGGGCGTGGCAGCTCCCATATAACCCAAAAATTGAAATCGCCATATTTTGGGCATTTTTTGACCTACGCCGATGATATTTGGTACATATAGTATTGACATAATTAGGAATACGTACTAGGAGAAAAGTGAGTGGGACCACGCCCCTTTATAGGAAAATAAAAAATCTTAATATAGTCTTAACTATTGGACCGATGGTCATTAAATTTTCACAATAGGATATATAAATACTCTTAATTTTATTTTATAACGAGGGGGGTAGCGAAGTACACCGGGATCAGCTAGTAAGTAATAATTTTTTAACAACTCAAGAAAAAGAATAATAATAATAAAATACGAAAGTTTGTTTTAATTTTTAATTTAATTTTCCAAACGAAATTTTGTTTTAATTTTCTACAAAACAGACAGCAAATTTAAGTGACAAAGTGTACAAGTTAGCATGAATAGGAAAAGATTTATGTATTTGCATTTCGGGAAATTTCAACAGATTTTTGGTTCTGTCGACGTCTAGGCGAGGCCATAGTGTCCTTTCTATGGTGCAGGTTGGCTCATTATACCATCTGGTTTGTGCCAATTGCGTAAGAGCTTCATCAATTCGCTTCCAGCAGGCTGAGAGCGGAAGACCACAGAAGTTGTCAATGTCAACAGCCTCTAGCTCTCTTCCTCTCCTGGCCAGATTGTCAGCGATGATGTTTCCTATGTTTTCCTTCCGTCCCCGTATCCATATAAGAGTAACACTTGAATCATACGCCATTAAGTGACTTCCTAAATTCCAGGGTAAGAAAGGATGTTGTATACACACCCGAGAGTGCAATTATTGCCGGTTTGCTGCCGGTTATGATTTCAATAACTCTCTTTGTTATCCGATAGTACCGTAGCCAATTTGTTGCCTTTTTGATGGCGGATATTTCAGCTCGTACGATGCTACATTCGTCCGGGAGCCTGAAGAAAATCCTGATCCCGAATTCCTCAATGTAGACACCCCCGCCAACCCTGGAGCCCCGTTTGGAGCCATCCCCATTTGAACACTCGTCGGGCACCATGCGGTGTACGCGGAGGTCCTCTGATAAAGAGTAGTTAAATACTCTATTAAAGGAAGGTTTTGGAATGCAATAGTCAATGAGATCATAGATAATTCCAATGGTCTATACAATGCTAGCATGACCCCATGGCCGATGTTTGCATGCGTTAGTTGTACTCAGTCGTACCGCAGTGCGTAGTGCTAGCTTCCTAGCCAACAGATCGTACGAGCATGAAGATTGATAATAAATAATGAATAAATAAATACTTTTCAAAAAAATTCAAACTTCACCTTTTCTTTTGAACAAACCTCGTACATGTATAAAATGTCTTGCCATCCCTGTCATAATGTAACTTGTTATTTCATAAGAACAACACACAACTTATAAAAAGTAAAATACCCTGTTTTTAACAGCTGACAGCTAAGTTTTACAGGGCACTAACAACACTGTCAATTTTTTTAGAATAGAACACACCACCCTTTTAGGGAGAAAAACATTTTTAACTATTATGTCAACGGTAACATACCTGGGTATGTTTTCCAAGTTTGGTTAGGATTGAATTATCCGTTTGGAAGATAAAGCCCATAAAGTCCTGTATAGATTTGTCCCTGGATTGAGACAAATTAAATTCAATTTAGGTATTTAGATTTTCAACAATATTGATTGTACCTGCAGTGGATACGACTAAATGGAGTCGCACACCCACCACACTTTTATCCCATACTTGGCAGGTTTTGATTGTATATGTTGCGAGAAGCCAGTTCCACCACGATTAGCATAAATTTGTTCATCCATCGTGACGTTGGCTCCTGCCACGTAATATCTACGACGATAGCCGTTTATAAAGTTCCTGCAATGGTCAAACCTTGCGTTGCGCGTACTGGCCCAGCTTGTGCAATTCTTAGAATGTTGTGCGTACGGAATCTTAAAGGCTGTGGTTGTATCGAAGGCCAAACATTACTATCTCTGGCAGTAAAACATTCGCCAATTTCAATTGGTGCATCTTCAAGTTCTTCATCAGAATCACTGTCGTTCTCTTGGTCATATTCTGCTAACGTGGGATCTTCAACGTCTGAGTCATCATCACAAATATTAGCTAAAGCCTCGTCATCAACTATTGAATCGTTGTCACTTACTTATTTTTCTTCAAGCGTTTGTCGAATATATGCTTGTTGTTCTTCGGACGAAAGTGCGCTTATTTCTCTTGAAGTAAAGGCTCCATTACTTTTGCGTAAACGTTGCGCATACGTATACGTTGAGGACGGCTCTAAAATTTGCTAGTTACTTATTATGGTAGTTAAAAATTGTGGTATTTGTTAGTTGTGTAAAGATCACAGTGGAACAATTCCTTAATATTTTCTTTAAATAATTTTATTAGAAAAGTTTTTATTTTGTTTTTAATTTAATGACAACTCGATCCAGAAAAGCGCATTAAATACAAATTTACTCAAAAACAGTGCGGTTGAAATCTTAAAAGGGATGTTTAGATATAAAATTTTTCGTTTTTTTGCTCGAAACATGTCTATTTAATATTTCTATGATTATTAACATTTGCGAACTTTAGCCTGTATAAATATTAACAAATATTAATAATAATTTTTTGTTTTGCAATCGCCAGCTCTTTTCTTCAAATGCAAGTAGATCTGATGGGCAATTGAAAATTTTCAGGAGTGGGATATTTAACATAGTTATTTCTTGCAGCAAAATGCCTTCTAAATATTGTAGCCAGACCATTATGCCACCCACCATCCTTTAGGGACCCTGTTATGCCTAAACTAAACAGTCGCATCATTAATTTCATCCTTGAACACACTACTAATTTTCACCATATTCGGACCAATAACCACCTTATTGAGGGATGAAAGAAGTTGTTTTTTTTAACCAGAAATCTACCACCTCTTGTTTTCACTGCCAAACATGCAATCGAAATCGGATAGTGATGACTACCTCCAAGAAACACACGTATAACATTCCATCTGAAAACTTTGCTCGAATTATGAAAATACAAAACAGGAACAGTAGCAATTTTGATTTTAAGTGTGTTTAAAAAGTAGCTGAGCTATTGTTTAAGCACATAAAATCACAAATATTGTTGAGATTCTGCAACTTCATGTCCCTTGGAAGGAATTCATAATCCCCCCAACAAAAGGGTGTTTGTCTGTGAGGTAAAATCACAAATGTTAAGTGAAGGTGCATAATAAAGGGCACATACGAATATAACAAAATTATAATTTAAATGAAGCGTTCTAATTATGATCGCGTCAGTGTCATCTGAAAACGGGATTTTTTTTAATTTAATTCCTTTTTTAACCACAATCGCTACTCCATACCATAACGGTCAGCTCGGGTTTTTTTATGCAAAATTGTATTTTATAAATTTAGAATTGTTTTTGGTTTCATTTAAAATTTCACTTAGTCACGCAATATTATAATTATTAGTATTGAGATAAAATTTAATACTATTTTTGTTGGCTGATAAAGGCTGACAATAATAATACAGAATTTTCATTTTGTATAATTTGTGATACAAAAAGATGATCATTCATTAATTTAAGAATTTCAGGGGTTAATCTTTCAAGTTCTGACACTTAACTTGACATCTGGGCCATTAGCAGGCAATTCTTTAAATATACATTGAGTTATCTACGAATAAGAAGTTCTAGTGGGAGATTTTGATGCTAAAGGAGCAATATTGCTGTAACTTCTGGGGGTAAGTATCTTATTAACTGCCAGATTATTGTTTCTAACACTGATCTTCTGAGGCATTAGTTCAGGAAAGTCTTCATTGTCCGTTAAGGCAGCAAATTTATTGTTATTTATATATTTAATTTGGAACATTTAGTCCTATCAGCAGCTTTATGCCCAAATTCTCCACTCAAAATACACTTACTGGAAACACAGGAACTGCTATAAACACCATAATTTCCACAATTCAAAAATCTGGTTCTTGACTTACAGCTATTGCGTGTATGTCGCAGATGGCCGCAATTGTGAAACTGTCTGATCATCGGATAGAAAATCTCAACCTTAAGAATTGTATAGTTAAGCTAACTTCATCAGGAACAGCAAATACAATTTTAACTTCAAAAGTAGGTTAATAAAAAACAAAAAAAAAATAAATAAAAAAAAAAAAATAATTCTTTAGAATGGTTGTCACGTTTTAAAAATCTTTTAACGAAAGTTATTTTAACATCCGATTATATATTTTTAAAAATCATTTCGTCGTTTAAGTATAACGGAATATTCCTTAGAACAACATACATTTCAATAAATGATTTCGGTGTAAAGGCACGTAATTTTGTTCATGAAAAAATAAACTAATCCTTATCGATCAAAGATGTGTCAACAAGAATCAAAAAATCACTTTTGTGATCTTTTATATAACAGCTTGTATAGTTTCTAGAACTACCATTGTCAGTTGCATTACAAGGCATCATATCCTCACTTAAATCGGAATTCTCATTTTCCGCTTTCTCATTCTCATATATTCTAACACTTCTAGGCATCATAAGCCCAGCGGAAAAACTGGTCATTAATTACATATGTAATGGAAGATATAATGTATTATTTTCCAAGGCAAAACAATGCAATCCTTTGCAAACGAGAAGGTAATTTGATCACACACAAAAATTACACATTGTTTACCACTTATATTACCACTTCTTACGATGAAGGAATGTATTGTTTTTGCTTGTGCACAAGTGTTCTCATTTATCTTTTAAATTGTTAAAAAGAAATGAATTATAGGATTTATTCGCCGTACACATTAAACGACTTCAAAAAATTTGACTTTTCAATAAAAATTATTGAAGTTTATTTTGTAAAAATATTTCACGTTATTGATTTGTGGGCTCCATGAAAAATGGCCCCAATGAAAAATGGCCCCAAACTCCGGCCGGGCACGCGGAAAAACTTTAGTAATAAAATTCAAATATTTTAAAATATTGGATTATTTTCAAAAAATTGAGTTGCTTACTATAGATCCCGTGCATAGCCGGCCTACGGCCGGGCTTAGAGATTTTCTCCACCATGGTATTTCCCGACACGGCGATATTTAGTAAATATTTTCTGCACTGCAATACATACGTACCTTATTTTTATTTTGACCTAGCACCCCAATGCAATGCAGAAAATCTTTACTAAATATCGCCGTGTCGGGAAATACCATGGTGGAGAAAATCCTTAAGCCCGGCCGGAGGCCGGCTACGCGGACAAACTTTAGTAATAAAATTCAAATATTTTAAAATATTGGATTATTTTCAAAAAATTGAGTTGCTTACTAAAGATTACTTGCATAGCCGGCCTACGGACGGGCTTAGGGATTTTCTCCACCATGGTATTTCCCGACACGGCGATATTTAGTAAAGATTTTCTGCATTGCATTACATACGTAAGTAATTTTATTTCGACGTAGCACCCCAATGCACTGCAGCAAATCTGGGGACTTAAATTATTTGGGCAATTGTTGGGCGCAGCCACTTTTTTCTCCATGCTGGCTCACAGCGCCCACAGCTTACTAACGGCATTTTGCATTCTAGGCTCCTCGGCGGGGCTCAAGGTAACTCTACTCCATATAATTTCGAGCAACGTCGCCGTTTAATAATAATACATGTTTTGAAAACTCATTATTTGATGTTAAAGAGTTTTTTGTGGTATTTATATCATTCACACTATTTTGGGGCCATTTTTCAATTAACGAAAAATGAAAAATGGCCCCAAACTCGAAAATGAAAAATGGCCCCAAACTTTAGGAAAAATGGCCCCAAACTTAAAAATAAAAAATGAAAAATGGCCCCAAAAAATAGGAAAAATGGCCCCAAATTTCGTGTTGTTGTTTTCAATACAAAAGTTTGGGGCCATTTTTCATTTTTGGTTTGGGGCCATTTTTCATTGGGGCCATTTTTCATGGAGCCTGATTTGTGCATTTAAATTAATCAAAATTTAAAAATATTTTATGAAATTTTATTCAAAAGCCAAACTGATCTGAAATTTCGTAATTTGATGAAATGTATCGTACTTTTTCTTTGCTACCAAAAGCAGTGAGCGCTCACTCAAAATGTTCGCTCATCGCTCAGTAATCAAAGCGTTCAGCAGATTGTTGAGCAACAGTTGTGTATCAAACTGTGTCTGCTGAACGCACCCATTGTGTTCAGACTCTTATTATTATATTGTATTGCGTCTTAAGCCCATGTTGCTAACGTGATAATTTTTAATTTAAATTACATATGTATGATAGAAACACTTATTTCAAAAAGAAATGAAGGCGACTTCATATAATGTGGTCTCTCGATAATATGTAGGTTATTAGGTCGAAAACCTTAGTTGTTAGTACCTTTCTTTCTAATTTAACGTTATACTTTTTTATGACCTTAAATATTGTAAATAAATAAATAAATAGGTTATTATTAGGTAGTGAAAAAAACCGAATTATGACAAAGTTGTTTTGAAAATAAAGGAAGAATTAAGCAAAAGCTTCAATGCATGTTTCTTATTTTGTATTTTACATACGAAAGAAAAATTAAAAAAATTTTGACAGAAGTCAATGAAAATATATATAAAAAAAACAGGACCAGCTGTGCTCTAGCATGTACTTGTATAATAAGTATACTTTCCCCAGGTATGTTGCTGTTGACGTGCGTAAAGCAGTACTGCTGTTGACATAAAGGTTAAGAAACGAACACCTACGTACAATTTCCGTGTGAAGATGTACCATTTTTTTTTTAAGAAAAGATAATACAATTACTCTGACCAGGGTTTCAACCCAGGTCCTAAGTCATTGTTTGCTTTAGTAGTTAATGCTCTAACCACTTCAGCCAATACCACGCTTTAAAAATATATAGAAAAAATGGCCCCAAAATTTATGTTGCTGCTTTAACTATAAAAAAATGGCAATTGTTATTATTTTAGGTTTGCGGCCATTTTATATTGGGGTGATTCTTCATAACGAGCCTAAAGTTATATTCAGAAAGAATTACAAATTGTTAATTTATCAACGAGCAGAAGGGAAACCAACTCTAAGGGGCTGTGCACATATTACGTAACGCTGTTTTCAGAGATTTTATACGCTTTTTTAATAATTTTTCAGTGCAAAATTGCCAATCCGTAACAAATCTTTAACCACCCTCCCCCTTGTGCACAGACCCTATTACAAAAGATTAACAAAGAAAATTTTATTGAATTCCTCACTTCGTCGCCCCTAATTTAGTTTTCAACTGACACAGCAGAATAATGTTGGGGTTTCAGAGCTGGCTACAAACATCGTCAGTGTTCATTTTTGAATACGAGACTCGTACCACTATTTTACAACAAGCTTTTTGCCAGTAAAGGCGCGATAAATTTTAATTTATTTTAGAAGTCCGTCATATCGTTGAGTTATTTAAATCAATTAAATTTTAATTATGACCCCCCTTTTTATATCATTTGAGTTCTCCCGTTTTGCATGAAACATATTCGTGTGATTAAATACAAATTAGCCAGAAAACGTTTGTCATGCATATTTAAATTAATAATAAAAAAATATCTATCATATACATAACTAAATAAATAAATATATTAAATATGTAAATAATATGATAAATCAAAACCTCTTAATCTTTAAGTTATCTGCTTGAGAAGCATACAAATTTGTCTAAAAGCATTGATATTAAGTTTCACTCTTTCTTTAACAAAAACAAAAATTAGAAAACTTTATGCCTGCTTAACACAAAATTATATATTTTTTTTAACTAAAATACGCACATATGTACATATGTATGTATGTATGTACATAGCTATGTATTAATTCATATATCTTTTATATTATTTGTATTTATCTAATGCAAACATAAAATCGGAAAAGCAACACGAAACTTTTGCTGCGTAATCCCTGTTGACATAATTAAATCACTTAAAACCACTTATATTTACGCTACTTGTTCCAATTTGTGGGCGAGAGGTGGGCTGGATGGGGCCATGCGCTAACAGAAAGTAAAGTAAAATGAAAGAAAAAATAAAACTGTTAAACTAACGACACAAAAGCACAAACGTCAAAAGTCAAACATTCAAAAATATCCGTATGCAACATACGAGTACTTGGAATATAAGTTTTTTACAAAATGAAAAAGTAAGTCTTACCTTTGGGACATCATAATGTTGTAAAAAGTTTTATTAATTATGTTGGCAATGCTTTTATTTGTCCTGGGCCTTAGAAAAATGTGGGCCTTTATTAATTTCTATATGTTTTATTACGTTTATATGACTTTTTGTGTTTTAAGCATCTTCTTTGGCAATAATAAAAGGTTTTCCAATAAGGGTGATATGATTTCTTCAAAAAAAAAAAAAAAACACACACTTTTTGTTAAGGAAATTCAAAAGTTTTTTATTTAATGTGAAGTACAATCGATACAATTAAGTTCTAAAGAAAACGTCATTCAAATGGCCTCCACGACTTCTTCTGCAGGAACGAATTCGATGAACCCAATTTTCGAGCACTTTTTCTACTAAATCAAGTCGTATGTCATGAATAGCACGTTCAATATTGGCTTGTAAAGCTTGAAGAGAGTCTGGTTTATTTCGAAAGACCAAAGACTTCAAATAACCCCACAAGAAATAGTCTAATGATGTTAAATCACAACTTTTTGGAGGCCATTCAATATCTTAAAATAATCGAATCTCGAAACTTTTCTCGCAATAATTCAATTGTTGCATTTGCTGTGTGGCACGTAGCACCATCTTTTTGGAACCAAATGTTGTCAAGATCAACTTCTTCCAATTTCGGCCATAAAAAGTTGGTTATCATCGATCTATACCGCTCTCCATTGGCAGTAACGGTGTTACCAGCTTCATTTCGAAAGAAGTACGGACCGATGATTCCACCAGACCAAAAACCACACCAAACTGTCAATTTAGGTGGAAGTAATGATTTTTCAAGAATAATTTGTGGATTTTCTTCGCACCAGAGTCGACAGTTTTGTTTATTTACCGCACCACTCAGTGAAAGTGAGCCTCATCGGAGAAGATGATTTTCTTAAAAAAATCGTTATCGTTTTCTGGATAATTTGTAAAAGTTGTTTCAAGTTGTTCCAAGGCAAAATCAGCAAGGTTGTTCTTGCGTATATCTCTCCATGATGAGATTGTAAACACTACTAAATACAATGAAGAACAAATGACATATCATGACATATTACAAGTGGTCGAAACGTCACTTAAAATCATATAATCCCTATTGGAAAACCTTTTACCTAATCATTAGTAGACTTCAAACACATTTTATAAAGATACAAAACTTCATCATCATTTCAAAATGTGGTCGAAGTCTACTGATGATACGGTATAAGAGCCTATGAAATTCAGATATATAGACATCCTTTCTACACAGTAAATACAAATATTTTTGTAAATAAAATTTCGACAATTTTACTTCTCTCAGGTACATTTCGACAATATTTTAAATATTAAATAACAAAACAACATTTACTTTAACAGATTCTTTCAAGGAAATTTTTGTACAACAGGGATGGTGGGTGCAATTGTGCTGCTCTTGTTTATTTAAACAAAAAAATATACAAATATTTGTTATGCAAATGATAATTAGCGCGTTCAGCAGGCACAGTTTGTTTTATAACAATCAGCTGACTGAATGAGTTCCTACTATTTTTGATAGCAAAAATATAGTACCACATACATATTTCATAAAATTACAATACATCAGCTCAATTTGACTTTCAATTCGAATTTCATATTAATTGTTTTTTAAATTTTAGGTGCTCTTATCATCATTAAAATCATTTAAAAAAAAAAACTCAGTGCTTTTCATAAAAATTTTACACTCAAACCGTCCGTTATGTGGAAACAGTACATTAATTGACTTTATTTTTCAAATAAATACATATCATCACCTAAATTCCAAAAGACCGTAACTGACAAAAAAAAAACCATCAAAAGTTACTCTTTTAGAAATATTTATTAACAAAATTTAAATGTATAATTGGATAAAATAATTCTAAATGTATCAAATATTTTGCTGTAATGTAACTGAAGGCATGGAGGTAACATTCTACGTTGACAGTCAGGCGGCGCTGAAAGCTTTGAAGGGGCATAGTGTCAAATCGAAGCTGGTTAGCAAGTGTAGGCTATCTCTCAATTTGCTTATGGACAAATTTAGCGTTAGGCTATGTTGGGTACCAGGACATTGCAATATTGAGGGAAACGAAGTTGCTGATGAGCTGGCAAGAATAGGGTCAGCATTAGATGTGCAAGTTAGTGACAGGTCGGTTAAACCTCTAATCGGTCACTACTATAGGGAACTCAGTAATTGGGTAATTAGCAGAACTAACCATTCCTGGAGGAATAGAGAAGATTGTAGAGTCTCGAGGTCCACAGAACTAGACTCAGGTAAATCTGATCTACTGCTGGGTATGAATAGAAAGGTTTTGAGAGTCTTAGTAGGCGCCTTGACTGGCCATTGCCCGGTTAGAGCGAGGACCAGCATATGGGAAAATGGCACTCCAGATTTCTGTAGGATGTGTGGGGATGAAGAGGAGCCAGAAACTATAGAGCATATCATCTGTCATTGCCCAAGGCTGCAACGCCATAGGCAAAGATGGCTGAGCAGACGTTTCCATGAGGGCATTAGTGATATCGCGAAGTGCAAACTTGAGGATATCAGGGGCTTTATGATGGGAATTAAGTGCCTGAATGATGGATGTTAAGGGCTCTTTGTTTCTCCTTGGACAGTAAGGAGACTAATTAGTCAATAAATTATAAATGAAGGGAATCACAATGGATCCAATTGGGTCACCGAGTGGATGTGTATTTCACACTACACATCCTAACCTAACATAACCTAAATATTTTGCTGCTTCTGTAAACTAATTAAAATAGCAACTACAACATTTTCGATTTTAGGTAACGATATGTACAAAACGAAATTTTTGAAAAATTTTAATTCCTTCATTTTTATTAAAAAGTAGAATTTTTAAGTTTTAATTAAAACTGTAAGCTTATAAATACAGAAAAAGTTTTAAAATAAAACTAAACTGTTTGGTAGCAGGTTTTTCTAATAACTTTTATAAATATCTCAAGTTATTGGACTGTTTAGTTGTGAGTTTTAAATTTAAAATATGGTATTTTAAGGTTGAAAAGGGAAATTTAAAAAAAAAAATGAAATAAACTGCTAAAGGCCCAACCATAATATGCAGAAGCTAGCTTAAGTCAGCTTAAGCAACTGTGCGAATACATGTAAAAAGTGTGCGGCCAACTATAATAAACTTACAGCCATACCTAAACAAGAGCGGAAAGCGGAACGTTTTCTACCGCCTAGCGTTAACGCTGAAATACCATACCTAAACAAGAGCGTCAACGCTTTGTCATAAACACAGGGTTATTACAAAATATATAACAACCCTGATTATAATAGTATACTCATAACCTAATAATACATGCATCTCTACAACAAACACAACAAAAAAATTCTTCAGAAGTCAAAAGTATAAATGTGTATGTGTGTATGTTTCAACCTGTGACAAAAATATAAATAAAAATTATTCATTCAAATACGAAAAAAAAATACAAATCAAAATCTAACACTTGAAATAAAAAACAAGTAATTTACAAGAATTGTCAGCTGGGCTTGTAAGACTACCTTATAGTCATTGTATCATGAGTGCTTGTCTTTTGCAGCTAACTTCACTATTAAACGCGCTGTCAAAATCGGATTTTCCAATTGCAAAATTTTGCCGCCGCGTTACCGCCGCGTTATTTCGGGATGCTCCATACAAATTGTATGGGCATGAGAACTTTTGACAGCTAAAAAACGCTTGCCACTTTTGTTTAGGTATGGCTGTTAAGGAAACTTTTCGTTAAGTTTAATGAAACGTCATTTGCTTAAGCAAAGTGCCAAACTGAGCGCACATTCCTTACGGAATCAGCAGTTTTATAAATACATAGATACATACATACATACATACATATGTATGTTTGTACGTGAAAATAAATTAACTTTGAAAATAGCAAAAAAAAGACGAAAGAGTTTACATATTAAATTTAATAGAAAATGTGGAAAAAACGAAGTGTCTGTACACGAAACTGACATATCATACATTTTATTTAACATATTTTATTTCCATTGATGTATATTTAAGTACTTTTGCCCTTAAATTAAATAAATATTACAAAGTACATAATTTCGGTTGTAACTTTTCTGATAATTATTAAAAATAATTATATACGTATATTTTAGCATAATTTTTTTAATTACAATCGTTTTATATACATTTGTGAAGAAGACACAATTTATTCAGGGAAAATAAGAAGATAAAAATTTTGGGAAAAATTATTTATGCTACATATGTGTGCAACTATGCCTACTTGAATTTTAAGTCGCATAAGTACATTATAGCCACCTAAAAGTCTCTGCGAATTTGCTTAAGCATTTGACAGCCTTTTCGTTCAATTTTTACATTAGCTTAAGCCAGCTTATGCATATTATGGTTGGGCCTTGATTCAGCTCATATTAACAGAGAAGCTTAAATCAAAAATTTGCCATGTTTTTTTTATTATGTTCCTAATTAACGTTTTTTACTTTGTCCGTATATTTTAACATTCTAGCTGCACACTAAAAAAAAAAAGAAAAGCACTAAATTCAAAAAAAAATTGTGGAAAAAATTTCCTGTGCTAATTATATGTTCAAAGCGAACATTATTCAAAAATATACTTAAGTTTAAAAATCAAACCAAAAAAGTTTGTCTTAAGTAGAACAAAAAATCAGGAGATTGGGCACTGTAGGATATAATTCGCTGGCAGCACTGTAATGTTTAATATATAATAAATAAAAATAAAAGCAAAACAAAAAATTCCCCAGCTAGCGTCCATTAGTAGGAAAAAGTCGCGTATTCTCTTTGTATTTGTAATTGTGTATAAATAGAGTATGTAATGACGTTCAACGAAGCTACCTAACAAGTAGTGAAAGCATTTGCACATGAATACTGACGAGGTTTAGTGGCTTTTACCGAAAAACAACGTTTGTTTCTATTCAGCCAGTGCTGTTGAAAAATCTACAAAAGAGATGTATAAATATTAAAGTTTTCCTTTGTTGCTCGAAATATGTTAACAATGTCTACCTAATATTTCTCTGATTATAAACATTTATAAAATAATTTTATTTTAGCTTAAAAATCTGAATTAGGAAACGACTTATTGGTGAATAGAAAACATTCCATACTGTAACCATACTGTATGTCTCAATGTCTCAACTTCAGTTCATAACTCTTCCGGGAAAATTTTTCCAATAAGTAAAAAAAAAAATATTCACCCCTATCGTGAATAATTTTCCACGTGAAATTTTTTCACTTTTCACGTATTTGCAATCGTGAACAACTCGCATGAAAATATTTTATTCAATCCAGAATAACAACGTGAAAAATTTTCACTGAAAAAAATTCCCCTTATCGTGAATAAATATTTTGGTCGGAATTTTTTCACTTCTCACATTGATATTTTCACTTTATTTTTGATGGGGAATAGAACAGCAATTACATTGATTTCTTCTTATAATTCCAATATTAAACTTTAAAAAGTTTATTTTAATGAAAAGATCTGATAATAAGGTACAAACTGATGCAAAAAACAGGCCGGTTGCCTGCAGATTTGTGAAGCTTTAATTTGTTGGCATTTTTTCGTTTTGTTGGCTTTCCATAAAGTAGCCGAATTATTTTACCACATAAAAGTTAGAATTCAATAAACAAACGGAGCAACCAAACTAAAGCTCCAACACTGAATATTTAACTTTGATTTTTTAAGTTTTCTTTAAAATAAATATGTCCGTGTATATTTTTGAACAAAAAGTTCTAGATTTTTTATTTTTTTAATCTTCTTCCGTTTTTTACATTCACTAAGAACTGATAGCGGGAATAATTTTTCACGTGAGATTCACGATACCATTTTGCCCTTCGAGTGGAATTAAAATTTCACGTGAACAAAAATTTCACTTCTTATTTACGATAGGGGTGATTATAAATTATTGTTAATTCATCACTTTAAGAAATTAAATTTGTTTATGTAAGAAATTAAGAATTGTAGTTCTTATCTGAACTCACTTGTAAGATGTGGCAAAGTGTAGTAGTATGGTGGTTAGAGTGTCTATCTATAAAACCGAAGAACCCCGGTTCGAGTCTACATAGACGAAAAACAATTTCGAGTTTAATAAAAGGTTTTCAAACTCCTCTCCTTCAGACAAAAAAAAAAACATCAAAACAATGAAAAGGCAGCCCCGGAAATTCCAGCGCTGTCCTGACATCGAAAACCTCAGTGTTATGATCATATAAACGGTTCACAGTAATGAAAATGGCTTAGCAAGGTCACAAACCACCCATCAAGGAAATGCACTACACAATTATATGAATAAAGGCATTGTTCGTTGGTACGGCTGAAAGGGCAAAATTATTAATGAAACAAACACTGAACAAGTTTTTAGTAAATATTTTCTTGTTATTATCAAAAATTCGTGTAAAAGAAGAAATTTGTATATCCTAACGTCAAGTAAATTTTTACAGAATATCCGCAAGCAACGGTGCCATGATACAACTATTTCGAACTCAAATTTTAGTTAATTTTATTTTAAGTATAGTTATTCTCAAAAATAATAATGACCATTGTTGCTAACATGCATTTTTTAATCACTTATACCACTATTAAATACAACACTTCATATCTACATAGAGGTACATTTGCAATGGAAATCAGATTTTGAAAACAAAACTAAATGATTTAGTTAAAATCATGTAATAATAAAAACAGGTAAAATTATCCTTCCTGCTGTATAAGTGCATTTTTGTTTTACAAATGTCATGCATGTAGCAGAGCAACAAGCTGATTTAAAATTTGTGGCGGCGTCTAAGCAAACAAGTTTATTTCAACCCGCCGGTGAAGTATAAAATTTTATTTGGAAATTTTATATAAAAAGTAAAAATATCTGCTGCAAAGAAAAATTCAATATCACATTAAGAAACTTAAACCAAACAATGCATTTTTAACAGCCGAACTACCAGCAAAAACAGTAAAGAACCGATGTGTTTGGCAGCGGCTCGAATTTACAAAAGTGGCGGTGATGGCCGGCTTCGAATCGATCGGCTTGGTCCTCTGTTTTTGACACACAGAAAATATTTTACACTATCAAAATGCCTGTTGTTTTTGTGACGTTGTATTTGTTTTAGCGACAATATACCTAATTAATGGTTAAAATGCTAATCACAACCTTCACTATTTCTACTTTGACATTTGACATTTATTCTTTTGGAGAAGTTTTAATAACTTTAGTTTTCTAGATTTTGAGGCTCCTTTAACTCATTACTACGCACCTGATGCCCATTAAAACGCACGATAATATACTACATGCCTAAGAGATGAATGAGTCTACAACTTTACAAATCAAGTTATGTAACTGTAACAGATTACATAAAATATGGAAGTACGCATATTGAAATGGTGTGATTATGATGATAAAGTATGTAAACTAACTACTTGCAAACACAATCATTCAAACTGACACAAGATAGTACATACATACATACATACATATGTAAGCATGTAAAAAAGGCACTTACTATTTGAGAGTGCTTAGTACCTGTAAGTACATCATAAAATGATATATGATGCATCATTTTTGCTTGAATGCCAGTTTCGTTTGATATGATGAGTACGCGTTGAATTTTTTTCTATACAATCTATTCTCGCTCTCGCCCTAATCCCAACTGAACAAATAGACAAAATACCAAAATGTTAATAACTTGGGGAAAGATAAAGTAATGAAAGAAAATGACGAAAGAAAGTTTTTAATAAACTGCAGAGTCCGCTAGAAATGAGGGAAGTTTTGATATTTTTGGTATGAATGGAATATTTTTTTTTTATTTTTGGTGAAATAACAATTCAAATTGAAATAATATCACATATGTGTGCGTATGTGTGTTAGGCCTACTCATCCAATCATCGACTAAAAAAAGTTTACGTCATTAAAAAATATTTGATGTCCTTTAATATTGCAAACAAAAGCTTAAAAGCCCTTATCGTATTTAACCAAAGGCTAGATCTAAAAATAGAGGGACCTTCTACGAAAACTGGTCGATATAGAAAACTAAAACAAAAGAGTTTGACTTAAAGAAAACAAACTAACTGTAATAGTGGACTTTGTTGGAAATTTTTTTTTTTTTTTTTTTTTTGATAATTTTATTATTTATTGAATCTTTAATTATTTAAATTGAATTATCAATAAGTTTTTCAAATCTTAAATCTAAAAAAATATTAAATATAAGTTTAGCCAATGCTAAACAAAATTTTTAATTTCAACGGTTAATTTTTGTTGTTTTACATTTCTCGTGAACGGCTGAGAAAAAGAGTATCCCTTCTTTTCAGCCGGGTGTGGCCTCTATAATGAAGAATATTGCGCGCAAGTGGATTTGGGTGCAACTCAAGTTTTTTTATATATTTTTTCGCGTGTTTTGAAAATACTGTCTTCACCAACGGAACGTCTAGGTCTTTGTGAATTCGATGGTTTCTGACATACCAGGGGGCTGCTGTAATTGTACGTAGAATTTTATTTTGTCGCCTTTGAATTTTTTCGACATTTGATGCTGAGGCAGTGCCCCATAACTGGATTCCATAGAACCATATTGGTTTCAGGATCGCGTTGTATAATAGTAGTTTACAGTCTAGGCTTAGTATAGAATTTCTTCCAATAAGCCAATTCATTTGAGCTGCTTTTAATTTCATTTGAGTCAACTTTGCGTCTATATGCGATTTCCATGTTAAACGACGATCAAGATGAACGCCTAGATATTTGACTACAGTGTGTTGTGGTATAGTCTCGGTGTTAATTTTTATAGGCGGGCATGTTTGCCTGCGCAACGCAAAAGTGACGTGTGCACATTTCTGCTCGTTAACTTTTATACGCCATTGTTTGAGCCATTTTTCCAGTTTGGATATATATTCTTGTAAGTTGCGGGAAGCTTCTACAGGATTTTCGTGAACGCTTAGAAAGGCTGTATCATCCGCAAATGTTGATGTATGAATGTTACTGCTTAACGGTAAGTCAGAGGCATAAATTAAATAAAGTAAGGGTCCGAAGATACTGCCTTGAGGGACTCCGGCTTCAATCGACTGCGGAGGGCTTAAAAAATTGCCTTCCTGAACTACAAATTTACGTTCCATCAAATAGCTTTTTAAAAGCTTTACGATGTTTGCTGGTAGATTTTGTGTTAATTTATTGAAAAGACCTTCGTGCCATACTTTATCGAAAGCTTGTGAGACATCAATAAAGAGCGCAGAGCAGTATTTCTTTTTTTCAAAAGTGTCTCTAACGACATTCACTAGTCTGTGAGTTTGTTCAATTGTGCTATGTTGACTGCGAAAACCGAATTGATGATCTGGAATGCATCCATTACTAGTCACTATAGGCATCAGCTTGCTCATACACAGCTTTTCAAATAGTTTTGAAATGTTAGACAGTAAACTAATAGGCCGATAGGATTCAACCTTTGTATGATCCTTGCCGGGCTTTGGTATCATAGTAATTAGCGAAACCTTCCATTCTTTAGGATAGTGTTCTAGGCGTAGAATACTGTTAAAAATGAATAGTATTATTCTTTTTGCAGTAAGGCAATTCTTGAAGCATTTTGTTGCTTATTTTGTCGACACCTGGGGCTTTTCTGGTGTTAAGATTAGTAATAGTATTTTCAATCTCCGTCATGTTAAATCTCATCGGTATTTCTGGTAAAGGGACGACTGGTGGCAGTTCAACAATATCAGCAGAAATATTCGGAGTGAAAACTTTTTCTAAGTGTTTAACAAAAAGTGCACCTTTTTCATCATCAGTTTTTGCCCAGTCACCATTTGGGGCTCGTAATGGGGGTTTGCATATCACCGGCCTTTTTAGTCCTCTGGCTGCACGCCACAGTGAATAATCTGTTTGTGGTGTTGCATCTAGCTCTTGAAGGAATTTTTGAAGGGAAGCTGTTTTTTGAGTTTGCAAAACTTTCCTAAGCTGCTTGGTACACTCCTTAAGCCTTAATTTTAGCTGGGGCGATCTGTAGCGCTGCCAATCTCGTCGAGCTCTCCGTTTTTCAGTCAATAGCCTTTCTATATCTACAGAAAAAATATTGTTAAATCTCACTGGTTGGTTTATTTCATTTGAAGTAGCATTAATAGCAGCTTGTTTAACATGCGCTTCAAACAACCTGAGAGAATCGTCTATGTCTGAAGGTGTTCTCAGCGGCATTTTTTCCGAGCAATGAGCACTCAGATATTTTCTGTATTTCAACCAGTTAATGCGTGCAGATGTCGTCGCTAAATCACATGTTGTGTGTGAGTAAATAGTGACAATAGTAGGCGAGTGGTCTGAAGATAAGTCCAAAGATGCTTCAACTTCAACCATCTCGCTGGGCACGCCTTTCACAATTCCAAAGTCGATAACATCAGGAATTTTTTGTCGATCTGTTGGCCAATATGTTGGCTGTCCACTTGAAACTACATTCAAACCCATTTTAGATATTGTGTCGAATAAAATTCGTCCCTTAGGTGTAATTAAACGTGAACCCCAAAATGTGTGTTTAGCATTGTAGTCGCCAGCTGCTAGAAAACGGAGGCCCAGTGATTTATAAAAAGCCGTATATTGACTCTCGGTAATTGAGAATCTGGGGGGCGAATAGACAGATGATATTACAAGTTTTTGATAGTAAGTTTCGATGCAGATGTTCGTTGCTTGAAGATAATCTTCACAAAAATCATTCAACAGGTGGTGTTTTATTCGCGTTTTTATTAGGATTCCCGAACCACCACAAGCTCTCCCACGGGGATCCTTGGTGTCGTAAAAATTATATCCACTAATTCTGAAACAGCTTCGAGATGTCAAATGAGTTTCTGAGATAAGCATAACATCGATTTGTTTATCCTGAAGAAAATATTCTATTTCGTTTTTATGTTGGCAGATGCCGTTTGCGTTCCAAAAACAGATTTTTAAGTTCATGGTTTGCTTAGTACAGCCTGCAACAAGGTAGACTGCATTTTCAACATTTCCTGCATCATACAGGACATGTTGAGAGTAAATGTGTTTACAGTTTGTATTAAGCTCTCAATTGAGGCTTCAATACGACTAAAATTATACCCCGAATCTTCATTTACATTTACGGTTTTTTGCGCCGTACTCTGATTGCTTTTTAAAATACTAGCGTATGAAAATTTGTTGTTAGATTGTTGTTGAGCACTAGTCGCGTTAGACTTGAAAATGTTTGAAAATTGATTTTGGCTGGTGGACGGTTGAGGTAACTGTGGATAGTTAATAGGGGTTTTAGGCTGAGCGGGAGTAGCATTGGTTTTTTTGGTTAATGAATTCTTAAAAAACGAGTAAAGGGGGCAGCCTCTATAGTTGGCAGTGTGATTTCCGCCGCAATTGCCACATTTTTTCGCCTTGGTATCACCTTTTATTTTATCACAGTTAGCAGTACTGTGTAACTCACCACATACAACGCAGACTGTAGGCAACTTGCAATAAGTCTTCGTGTGCCCAAATTCTTGGCAGTTCAGGCATTGAACAGGCCCAGCTCTTTTATGTGGAAGCTCAACAGTAACTCTTCGATGCAACAAGTACTTTAAGTCATATATTGGATGCGCTTCATTCTTTTTTATTTTTATGCCATCTGGCTGTAACTCGACTCTAAATATTGGTTGGGGGATTTTTTCTCTATTTTTAATGTTTGAGACATTTTTCACCTTGTAGCCACTATTTTCAAGGCCAGACTTGACCTCTTCCGGATCCACGCTAGAGTCTATACCTTTTATTACGACTGTTAGACCTTTAGCACTCTTTAATTGGTACGTGTAGAAGTTTTTATTTTTAGATTCTAAATCTGAAACAATTTTTCGGTAATTATTTTCATGAGCTACCTGAATTTTTGTCTCATTGATGTTTCCGCGCTTAATTGGAGTTACATAAAACTCATTTTCTCCAATTAATGAGATAAGACTTTTAACCAGCAAACTGGAATTCTGCTCTCTTAAATATATGGGTGGGGGCTTACTCGAACTTGTTGTAGTTGTGCCTTCATCGCCTTGTTCAGATAACATCGCGAAACGATTTTCGGAATTTATTATATTGTTTTTTCCATCTCTGGGAACTTTCGATGTTGAAGCAATTTGAGCTGATTTTGGACTTCTTCCCCTTTTTAACACGGTTATGTATCTGTCCATTCCTGTTTGAATTTTATTATCATTTATTGTACTCACCGCATCTACCATTTTGTGCACGTTGGTCACCTTGTTACTTATTGTTTGTTTGTTTGTTTGTACAGCTAAGCTGACAAGTTTGCTTATGGGTGCAATTGTTGTTGCTTCTTGATCACTATTTAACATGTTCAGAGATAATGATCGCGCACGAGTATTTGTGTTTACTGTTAAATTCAGGTTTTTGTTAAATTCATTTTTTTTACTGTCGTCATCAGCAACTAAAGTTATATATTGCACATTCCTACTGCTTGTAGGATTATTGTTGTTTTTTTCAGAAGATGAACTCATCAGAGTTCTCTTTTTTTATTTTCACTTATATTAGTTTGTGTATGCAAATATTTATGTATATTGCACACAAGCAAAAAATAAAATAAAACCAGTAAAATAACTGTTCAATAAATGTTTTGTTTTTTTTATATTTTTGTGACTTGAAAATATTTTTTTTATTTAATTTTTTTTTTATATTCAGTTGCGACGATTATAAAAACGCGTCTGTTCACTATGAGAGTTGAAACACAAATACAGCAATAACAGCAATTTAGTAGTGCAGATGGGGACATTTAATTCTTCGGAAGTTGTCATGAAATAAATTTATGCAGTTCCAACATAAAGTTTTAAAGTTTTTCTATGAGTTGGTCTAATGTGCATGTGCATACATACATGTGTACATATAATGATATAAAAATATTTTAATGCAGATAATAAAGTTACATATTTCATATGGGGAGCATTACACGAGATGCGAACAAGTGTAACGTGATAATGTTTGAAAATATTCGACAATTTGATTTTCTCAAATATCATCGATTCCGATAAAAAATATTTTCAAACATCAATTATAATAATTTCAATTGTTAAATAATTATAAAACATTTTTTGACCGAATACATTCTTATAATATCTAAAGAATTTAATATTTTTATTGATGACTACACAACGTCTGTATACTTTATTAAATCATCAGGAGACTTCAACCATTAAAACAGGTATTTAGCCGAGTTTTATAAGTCTTGAAAAAAGATTTCAGAAACACTTTTGCAGTTGTACAGGTTTTTAAATTTGATCGCTCCAATAGCAATTTTTGCTAAAACTTTTAAAAATCAATTAATGCGTTATCTCACGTTATCTCATTGTCTTTCGAATGTCTCATTTTTGGTTCTGGTCGGTTGAGCCCACGTTAAGTTTTGAGCTTTACCAACGTTCGACCCAATCGTACGTGTTCGAGTCATAGAATCATAAAAAAAATCTTCTATAAAACAGTCATATAACAACCAAAGCTACAATTATTTAATGATACATACATACATACGAGTATGTATGAATTCACAAAAATTAAAAATAAAAACAGAACGCATTTAAGCAAAAACAAAATACCTTCCATTGAGCTAAATCAATTAATTCAACTCTCTCATGTTTTTTCCTACTATTCTCTCACATCTTAGTATGTGTCTTGTTGTAATTTTTTTTGAAGCCATATGTGAGTCGTTTATTTTGAAAGTGGTTTAAGTCCATTTAAAAAAAAAAAGAAGTAAATTATAATAATAATCGCAATCATATATAATCTTTTGTTTTATAAACAACTAGCTGATCCCGGTGTACTTCGCTACCCCCCTCGTTATAAAATAAAATTAAAAGTATTTATATATCCTATTGTGAAAATTTAATGACCATCGGTCCAATAGTTAAGACTATATTAAGATTTTTTATTTTCCTATAAAGGGGCGTGGTCCCACTCACTTTTCTCCTAGTACGTATTCCTAATTATGTCAATACTATATGTACCAAATATCATCGGCGTAGGTCAAAAAATGCCCAAAATATGGCGATTTCAATTTTTGGGTTATATGGGAGCTGCCACGCCCACTTGTCCGATAACGCCCATTTTTGTCCTGATTACTCACATTAGTAACATATGAACTATTGCAATGTTTCAAAACTCTTGCTATCACAATAGTCAAGATATATGATGTTATTCAATTTATGTGGGAGGGGCTACGCCCACTTGAAATATTAAAAGCCTAAAACCATCCTCTATAAATTCCCTTTTGAATGACACCAGTTTGGGTCAAATCGGTTGGATAATTTCCGAGTCTATAGCGAACATGGGTACAAACATTTTTTGTATTTTATATATATAGATTTAAGTCTAGTATCATTAATATCGGTATGATTTTGGGCACTTGAAAATTATTTAGCTAACGAAATAAAAAAAAATATTTTGAAACCGGTTTAAGTCAACTGAAATAAATAATTTAGATATGGGATCTTTTATGTTACAAAACTCCGAAAAAATGCATCACAGCAATAAAATTTACTACGAAGAAGTGAAATTGGTAACGGGAAAAAATTATAAATTCGCGATTCTTCTAATTATAAACTTTAATATGTCTGACAAAGATTACACTAGAATTACCTCAGATAGTGACACAGGAATACAGGAAAGAAATATTAATCTGCAGCTGGAAAAATTATCCGGGGAAAAATATTCCAAGAAAAAGACTGCCATTTTTTAAAGAATTGCAAAAATCTTATTAATGTAGAAGAAAGGAAAAATATTTTTGATAAATTTTGGCATTTGGGGAATTTCAATAAACAAAATGTATATTTACATGGAGCTACATAGCAGCATATTGTGCAACGTAAACGCTTGAGAAACGGCAAAGGTTCGCCAAAAAAAAAACAAAATCTCTGGAAGAAGCAATTCATAAAAGATTAAAAAACACTAGTGGCGAACCTGTAAGTTGGCTAAGGATATGTTGGATGCGATTTATAAAAATTGAACCCTATAAAATGTTTTATAAAGAATCTATGGAAGTGCATAAAGAGTTCAAAGTACTTAATTTATTATCTTGTCGGGGAAACCAAGGAAATTCAACAAAATAAAATTAACACCATTATACAAAAATGTACGTCCCATTTCAACTCCTAAGTATAAGGATATGATGGAGTTACTTAGGTATATACCACCTAAGTACAATGAATATTTTAACAACCTCACAGATAATCTAAATGAGGAGATATAATATGGCAAAATCTTTAATATTATCCTTAATAAATGAATGTAAATTTAATTTTTTAAAATATGAATTAATATTTATTTTTAAAAAAAATTTTTTAATTACATAAATAAAAATCTGTATCTAAATTGAAAGCTTCCGATAAAATATTTATAATTTCTAGTATTTAAGTTCTTTGAAATAAGTGGACTTATTCCTTTTCACAAACAAAAAAGTCATGTTATTAGTTTTGAAAGTGTTTTAAGTCCATTTTAGGTTCTGAAATACACCTTATTTTTCTAGTAAAGCTTACAAAAGGTATTACGTTATAAATTCTCACATGTTTAAGGTCACAAAGCCATAAAAAATATTAATACCAGTTAACAATATTTTTGAAACAAATCAAACACAAACCCTTAAATATCTCAATATAAGAAAAAATGGACTTAAACCACTTTCAAAATAAACGACTCATGTATAGAACACATGTATGTGTCGTTTGTTTGTATGTTTTTGTTTGGCTTTATCTTACATGCATGAGTAATACGTGTGAATGTAGTTGTAGGAACTTTAAACTGTCATAGCTCCCAAAATACTGAACCCACAAAAACCCACAATACCTCGTTCACTTCTGTGGAAAAATGTCTTTAATTTAGTAGAAGTCCTCTAAAATTCGGTTGTCTAATAAGTACATGAAGAACAGCACAAAAAAAAGCAATTGTATATTAACTATATATGTATGTATGTACTTAGATTCTTACGTAGACATACACACGCATTCATGCAGTCATGCAGTCATTCAGACAGACATCCATAAAAAAAATCGTCAGAACCGAGAACAGAGCATAACCTCAAAACGTCGTGATCTGATGAAAGCTTGATTTTCGAAAATCAGTGGAAAATCTGTAAATTCCTATTTTTTATAACAGTAAAATATTACCCACCTATTTAAATTTATAGTATAAGTTTTATTATATATCCTTTTAACTCATCATTTTACCAACGATATTTTTGATATGAAACTCCTCTCATGTCAGAGCACTTTCTTCATCAAAGTTCTCTTACAATTTAATAGCCTCTGTTCAACTGAGTGTTTGCATTAAAAGTGAAGCGTTTGTTTAAGAAGTTTTTGAAAGATTTTGCTTCTTTTCTTTGGATAAGAAAATTAGCTGGCATCAAGTGCAAACATGAACATGTGTGCTTTACAAGCACAACTGCTATAAATGAAAGCTAAGTAATGCCTAATTAAGACTTTTAGTTAAACGCAAAGTAAATAACAACTAGAACACAGATGAAAAATCTAAAAGTTTTTTTGCAAGTGTTTTATATCTTAAAACGCTCATGGATTTATAATTCTTCAAGGATGTGAAGAGTTTATTAGATGTTGGTAGAAATAAAATTTAATTGCCTATTGCCATATAGATTTTATTTCAGTTAGATTAGCAAGTATTTGTTGTCTTAAAGTATCTTGGTTTGAGTAATTTTTAACAATCAATTGTTCTTTTAAGAAGTGGAGTGATGTAAAGGTGTACAATATTTTATGCAATCAAATATGTGCTCTTATAGGAAAAACTTAGATTATATATGTATATATGTACTTTAGTCTCAAATATATTTATAATTCAAGTTCGTTTTGGTTAAAGTTTGTTAAGATGTACATCATCATACTAATATTATAAATGTGAATGTAAGTTTGTTTGTTGCGCTTTCACGCAAAAACTACTAAACCGATCATCATGAAACTTTGTACACATATTCTTGGAGCTATTAGAAGTAACATAGGATACTTTTTATTAAAAAAAATTTTGTTTCTTACGAAAGATAAAAAAATTGTTTGTCAATGTAATGAAGCTCCAACCCTGAGTGCTGTAATACCGTCGCACTATAATACAGACAGTCACGTCAATATCCAATCCAATTTACTATAGTATGGCTTCAATGCGAGCTAAGCCGCGGGTAAAAGCAATCAGATAGAGAAATTTTTATACAAAAATGTTTAAAAAAACGTACACCAAACAGACCTACAATTATTTAATGGTATTCTTGCATATATTCGCATGTAATCAAGATAAAATAGAACAGTTAAATGCAAAAACGAAGTATCTCCCAATGAGCTGAACTTATTTTCTGAACACTCTTCTTTTTTGTTGCTTTAAAGTTCTCTACCATAAAACATAGAAATAAAAGTCTTGTTAATTTCTTTGCAAAAAACATGCAAGAACAACTTTAAAGGCCTATAAATCCCGAAATCTCGACCCACAATAACATACAATCGTGTCTGTCATGAGTTCTGAACGTTTTCAATTAGAATGAAAATTTCCGAATCACAAAATAGAATATTTATTGTCCGCATACTTCCGAATATTTTTGCTCGATTGGTGGCTAATGTTTGAATATTTTTTAAAACTCCTTTTCCATGTGTTATTATCAAACATATATTGGTTTTTATTTACGAATTAGGTAGATAAGATATCAAACTTAAGTTCAAAAAACATTTTTTTCAAATTAAATTAGTTTTATTGTGTAATAAATGAGATTCTATTTGCTTACACACAACTTAGTGCAGTCGAAAGAAAAAACGAAAAAATTGTTCGGAAGTAAATGTTAGGACACCAAAATATTCGGAAAAGATTCACTTTTACACGGATGTAAAAATCATGACAGACACGAATATATCGTTTAGTTTTGTGAGTATATATTTTTTTTTTCGGTATAAGTTTTGTCAAAATCGGTTGAATAATGTGGCCGGCAATTCAATCACAAAAATATGACATTGTCTATTAAAGTATGGCTGACTTCCAAAATGTTCGTATACAAAGTTTGTATACAGTATTGCTACTGTATTTGAATATGCAAAGTTCCGAAACAATGCAACAACTATAAAACCGATGCCTTGTTTGCTTTCTTACTGCGTTAAAAATACTTGGCGGCGTTATGAAATATGATGCCTTGTTCAAACACAAAGCAATTAACGTTTTGGAAGTCAGCCTACTTATATTGATTGATGTATATATGTATATTATTAGAGTTTGGGTAGCTCGCTCACTTTAGCAAGGTGTTTGGACATGACGGGCCTTGGTCATGTCTGAGAAGTTGCTACCTGTTGTCATCCCCTCGGGGATGCCTTCGGGTTTCTTGAGTGGGGTGGCTCAGGGGCGATGGTGAACGCTTAATCTACACTAAGTGTTTAAGTACACCGTCAGATAAACCGTAATGGTAGGCGCTGACGTATACTCATTCACAATCTGTATATTAAAAATTAGAGTATCAATTTTACGTTGCCATATAGTGTAATTTAATAAAAAGTGATAGTAAATATTTTTAATAATTTATTTCGTTAGTTCTAATGAAAACTAATTGTCATTTTATTTACTGTTAATTTAATCATTTTTCATATAGACATTTTAAAAATAATTAATTTTTTATTGATAACTAGAAAAAGTAAAAGTTATAATATATTTAAAAAACGTTAAAAAAGATGTAATTAAATTGTTTTATTTACTCTGGGTCGTCATTACATTCAATTAAGTTGAAAATTATTTTATTATATTATTCATTAGCTTTTTTTTTTAAAAAAGCTCTCGCACATTTGCACGTCATTGTTAGTTTACATTAACTACGTATGGAAATTTTTTATGTGGCATAACGTATTAATTTTTGTGAATGCTATTAGTGAGCCGGATAATTATTGCAAACTAAGTTTTGATTTTTATACTATTTACGTTTTAATTGATATTGACCAACATAATAATAGCACATATTTCATTTGCATACATACATACATCCATACGAGTATATACCCGGACATAGAAAGCTAGATAATTGAAATTTATTAGGTACGTTCCTTTTTCCTTGATTAAGATCATATAGGGAGAAATTAATGCTAAGGTTCACAAATTCAAATAATACAAACGAACGAGTAAATAATTAATTACTTTATAATTAACTAGCTTATCCCGGTGTGCTTCGCTATCCGCCTCGTTATAAAATAAAATTAAAAGTATTTATATATCCTATTGTGAAAATTTAATGACGATCGGTTCAGTAGTTAAGACTATATTACGATTTTTATTTTTCCCTAAAAAGGGGCGTGGTCCCACCCACTTTTCTCCTGGTACGTATTCCAAACTATGCCAATACCATATGTACCAAATATCATCGACGTAGGTCAAAAACTGCCCAAAATATGGCGATTTAAATTTTTGGGTTATATGGGCGGTGCCACGCCTCTTTGTCCAATCAAAATTTCATACAGCCTATAATTCATCCGAGAGTTTCAGTTAAATACTGCGAAAATTTCAGGAAGATCGGTCCAAGGGTTTGGTTTTCCTAAAAAAGGGGCGTGATCCCATCCACTTTTCTCCTGGTACGTATTCCAAATTATGCCAATACCATATGTACTAAATATCATCGACGTAGATCAAAAAATGCCCAAAATATGGCGATTTAAATTTTTGGGTTATATGGGTGGTGCCACGCCTCTTTGTCCAATCAAAATTTCATACAGCCTATAATTCATCCGAGAGTTTCAGTTAAATACTGTGAAAATTTCAGGAAGATCGGTCCAAGGGTTTGGCCACAGGAGAGCGGTGTAGATCGATGATAACCAACTTTTTATGGCCGAAATTGGAAGAAGCTGATCTTGACAACATTTGGTTCCAATAAGACGGGGCTACGTGTCACACAGAAAATACAACAATTGAATTATTGCGAGAAAAGTTTCGAGATTCGAATATTTCAAGAAATTGTGTTGGACCATTGTTGTTCTCACTGTACGCAAATGATATACCACAACAACTTAGATATTCCAGCATACTGACGATATTCAAATTTATCTTAGTAGTCCTATGACTTCCATTAGCTCTAATGTTAGTAATCTTAATATTGATTTAAATAGTATTTTTCTTTAGGCATCAGCAAATGGCCTTCGTCGTAATCAGTCAAAATTGAGTATGACATTGATATTTTCCTTGGAGGTATTAAAATTGATATAGTTAACTCTGCCAGAAACCTCGGTGTAATTTTCAACAATACTTTAACCTGGTCTGATCATGTTAGTCAGTCCTGTGGTAGGATATATAGCATGCTAAGGAGTTTATGGGCTACGCAGTATTTCACACCGTTGAAAATAAGGCTATTACTTGCTAAAACTTATATACTGCCAAATTTACTATATGCGTCAGAGGTTTTTTATGGTTGTAATTCGAAGGACACTTTGAAACTTAAAACAACTTTTAATAACGTTATACGCTACATTTATGGTCTAAAAAGGTTTGATCACATATCGCAATACTCCAGCCGTATTTTTAATATTTCACTTAATTATTATCTAATGCTTAAAAACCTTGTCCTGATACATAAAATTATCATGACGAAAAAACCAAAATACCTTAATGACCGCTTACAGTTCACAAGATCATCGAGAGGAAATGGCATTATCCAATTTCGGCATAATGACATGTCATCTGAGAGACAGATTTATATATTAACAATTCGTCTCTGGAACCAACTATCTCCCAATTTGCAAAATACTAGCAATGCAATTAAATTTAAAAATTTACTGTGTCAATCGTTTCGTTAAACTAAATTTTTTAATATCTTAACACACATTTAACTTGTTGATATTATTTATTTATTTTGTAATTATTTTTTAGTTATGTTTTAGTTAATGTTCACCTTTTGTCACACGCCTAATGTAACTTGTCTGACTCTAATACTATAATTTATAAGATATTATGTCTTGTTGTATTAGAGAAGCATATATTTAATAAAAATCAGGGACCGGAAATAAGAGTTATTTTTCAATTTTTGAAGAAATAAATCATACATAAATGAACATCGTAGAAAACTTTTAATTACACCATCATGATTTTTAGGCGAAATGCATCGAACATATTGCATGATTTTTAAATTTTTGATTTTTATTTTAACAATCAAAAATAAGAGTTATTTTTGATTTTTATTTTTTTAAATGAAAAATAAAAGTTATTTTTGATTTTTATATTTTTAAATGAAAAATAAAAGTTATTTTTGATTTTTATATTTTTATATCAATAATAAAAATCAATTCAAAACTCTTATTTATTTGTTGATGCCGTATGTATTATAATATGCTGCTTCATTCAAATTTCTATATGAATATAATATATTATGTGACTTATCCATTATCAGCTATAAAAACATGAATGCATAGAAATAGCTTATAAGTTTTGGCTGCCATTCAAGTCAGTGTTAAGAGGTCGTTTTCAGGTGTTCAATTTTACCATCATAATTGATTTTAAATGTTCCTCAGATAAATTATATCTCAAATCTCCCAATATTAATCTGAGTGCTGAAAATGACCTTTCTACACTGACTTGAGTGGTAGGTACAGAATGAACAATTTGTTGTTATTAAAACTGTGTACTTTATTTTTACTTTAATACGTAACAAAGATTAATAAACATATTACCTATGTCACGAATTTTTAATTGATTTTTATTATTGATATAAAAATATAAAAATCAAAAATAACTTTTATTATTGATATAAAAATATAAAAGTCAAAAATAGCTTTTATTTTTCATTTAAAATAATAAATATCAAAAATAACTCTTATTTTCTATCTAAAAATATAAAAATCAAAAATAACTCTTATTTCTTGATTTTTTTGATAAAAGTCATAACAGTTACGGTCCCTGATAAAAATACAAAATACAAATGGCATCCAAGAAGTTGTGATTTAACACCATTAGACTATTTCTTGTGGGGTTATTTGAAGTCGTTGGTCTTTCGAAATAAACCAGACTCTTCAAGCCTTACAAGTCAATATTGAACGTGCCTTTCATGACATACGACTTGATTTAGTAGAAAAAGTGCTCGAAAATTGGGTTCATCGAATTCGTTCCTGCGGAAGAAGTCGTGGAGGCCATTTGAATGAGGTTTTATTTAGAACTTCATTGTATCGATCGTACTTCACATTAAATAAAAAACTTTTGAATTTCCTTAACAATAAGTGTGTTTCTTTTTAAAGAAATCATATCATTCTTATTGGAAAACCTTATTTCATGGTGAAGAAAATCCGTAAGCCCGGCTATGCAGAGAACGCTTGTGCAGTTTTTAAATTTTTTAAAATAATTTTTTTTTGTGTGTAGCTTTTTTATTAAATGAAAAATGATTCCAAAAAGGAAAAATTACCACAAATTCACAAAAAAAAAAAAAATCGCCAAAAGGGCCACAATAATGTTTTTGTTTTTTGAATGAATTTTTTTGTTTTTGACAGTTTGGGGACAATTTTCAGTTTGTATTTTATCATGATATAATAAATAGAAGGTAGTTCTGAATTTTTCTTGACAATCAACTTCTGAAGATAATAACGATTCTTCGTTTAATTTTCATTATCAAAAATAGAAACTAAAATGGTTTTAATTAAATCGTGAACCAAAAATGTTACGACAATTTCTTAAACATTCAATTTATTTGCAAGTGCATACTCGTAAATACATACATACTTATGTACATATGTATATAAAACCTATACTTAACTAACTAGTCAACGATAAATAATTGTTCAATTCACAAGCTCAGTCGTCTGTCTTATGGTTTAAAAAAAGACGATATTTGTTTATGTGCTTGTGAACAGACAAATTTGTTGTATCGTTATTTTGTCCTATTTCAAATGTGAGTTAAATGTTGTCAATTCATATGAGTAAATAGTTTATGTCAAAAACAAATTTCTTTTTATCAAATAAAAAAAAAACATGAAAAGTGAAACCAGGTGTGGGAATTATAATTTGACGCGAAATATAACTTTCTTTTTTAGCGACAAGGAATTTTGATTAAAGTAGTTTGAAAATTAAGTTGAAATGAATCATGTATATATTTATCATTAAGAAGAATGTATTTTCTGGTGTTACTTATCACATATATAAAATATTTTTACAAATTAATTTAACAAATAGAATATTCCCAGACCCGGCCTCAATATAACTATTGAAAAACATATGTATAAAATTCAATCGTATAATTATAACACACTTTTGTATGAAAATTACCAACAACAAAAATACAATATTGTATAATTATACGATTAGACAACACATATGACGTTAATACGAGCTTGTGAATTGAACAAATATGAAATACTCTTCATTCATGTGGCGTTGTATAATATGTTTTAAATGCGATCTCCATGGAATCGCATGTACTCTTATGAAAAATCTGGGTCCCATTGTACATTATAAGAAAGTACTAAAATTTTGAGTACAATACTCATATTATCGGCAACTTCAAGCTAAAAAGGTTAAAAGCAAGAGAAAATATATAAATGTTCAACTATTTCCAACAATAAAGTGAATTTAAAAACAAGTCCAAAAATAATCTTTTTCAATTGAAGTTTTACTGCAGATGCAAACACAGTTTGTTTTATAGAAATCATTCCATCAAATTTTCAAGCAAATAAAACAATATTTATTATTTCTTTATGAAATGTTGTGCAGTATTTGCTCGTAATATGATTTTTGTACTTTTTCTGTTTTGATTTGGCATGAAAAAAATAATGCATTCGTTTGCATACACAAACAGCAAACGCAGACATGCATTCGCACAAACATATTCACATTGAATAAATTTTAATATTTTCCCTAGAAATTTTTGTTTTCTTACATAAAAATACGTCACTAGGTTGATGGTTTTAACAACAAAACCCGAATAGAGCGCACAACAAAAAAAAAAAAAATAAAATAGAAAAGTAATATGTGGAAAAAAAAAGGAACATTCATTTATGCACTCACACTTTACTTTTATTTCTTTTCATTATTTGTTTCATTGTTGTTGCTGTTTTTGATGCTTTTGCTGCTGCTGTTGAAATCTCAGCCAAATGATTCAAACCTCCAACACAAGTTGACATTTATACAGATTTATGCAACATTAGTTAGTAGTTCTAGAGTCGTGCAGTAGTGGCATCAAAAGTGATGTAGATGCTCGAGATTTCGTTAAATCTATGCATGAAAAACAAATATACATACGTATATAGAGTGTGTTCCCATTTACATATGTATGTATGTATGTATGTATGTATGTATGCATGTAGGTGGATATCATACACATGCTTTGATGTGTGCATTCGTATCTGTGTATCTATCTAGTGAAAGTATATCTTACTATAAAAGATTTATGCAACTACTAATAGGGCAGTTTGTACTCGTACAACGACAAGGTGTTAAATTTGTTCAAAGCGGAAAACAACTCAAAAAATTTCCTTTAAAATTTTCGCCTTATCATCGTCGTTTTCTAACTAAAACAAAAGAATACGAAATAATATTTGAAATCGTTATGATCGATTGTCAGTGAGTCAAAGTAAAGCGATTTCTCGTGTATTGATGATACCAAATCAAATACTTCCCTAATAAAAGTGCATATATCAACAAAGTAATATTCATTCATACATTTCAGTTATTGTATATTTGCTTATCTATGAGTTTGTACGTGTACACACACGTGTGTGTGTGTGTGTGTGTTGTGTCAGTGTGATAAGAATATTGTATAAGCTTCTTTGAAATGCAAACAAGAATAGAGTTAACATTTGCTGCATAGCAATTAATCTTCAACATTTACATTTACAAATAATTCTTCATCCTTGAGAGAAAGACATTAAGCTATACACGCATACACTTATACTAAATTTGCATATGTATTGTATATGTATGTGTATACAAACGTTCATAGATAGATAAAGATATTCCTGTATAGATACAAATAAATTCAAACAGTTAAAAAAGAAAACTTTGTTCAAATGTAAATTTTGTATCTTTATATAAATCAGAATGTTTTTTTTTTTCTTTATTTATTTATACTTTATTCCTTTTTTTCCAAAAAAAAAAAGAAAAAAAAAAACACATGATGGAAACGAAGCAAATATAATATTTTATTTTTAAGACATCAACAATTGTGCAATCTTTAGTCGTTGCTGTTGCAACTCTCACCTCCAAATTTATCGTTAAGACTTCGGTATTTTATTTAATAACTGTTTATTTAAGTTTAAGGTATTGTTTTTTAATAAAAAATTAACAAATAACAAATTTACCGCAATGGTAGCGACGAAGTGAGGAATTCAATAAAATTTTCTTTGTTAATCTTTAACACATATTACGTAACGCCCCAAGGGGGGGGTTAAAGATTTGTTACGGATTGGAAATTTTGCACTGAAAAATTATTAAAAAGCGTTACATGGGGAGGAGGTATAAAATCTCTGAAAACAGCGTTACGTAATATATGCACAGCCCCTATTACAAAAGAGAAGGAGGGATCTCCTTTTATCTTAGCCGTACACGCGAGATGTAAAACAACAAAAATCAACCGTTGAAACTAAAAATTTTGTTTAGCATTGGCTAAACATATTTACATTTTTAGATTTAAGATTTGGAAATTTTATTGATGTTTCAATTTATAATTGAAGATTCAACAAATAATAAAAAAAAAAAAATGTTTTTTGCCCAACATGCCTTGTAAAGAGAGTAACAACAATAAGAACTTTCTTTTTTGTATTTTTCTATGTGAAGAATTTTAGGAACTTTAAAGAAACGATGGAGAAGAGAGCTCAGCAAATAAATTTAGCTCGTTGGAAGTTATTTTATTTTTGCAAATAACTAACTGTTCAGTTTTATTTTTAATATATTGTAAATTTATGCAAAAATACCATTTGTAATAATAAAAAGGTTTGTATTTTTTTTGGTGGAGCTCCTAAGACTGATGATTTATTAATTGAATTCTAAACTAAATGACATTGGCTCATACATATACTAATTATGAGAATAATTCTTAGGGGTACCTTAACATAAGAGTAAAATAATAGAAATATTTATTATTGTTTTGTAAGAGTATTTAGCTTCCAACTATTTATGTACTCGTATGGCATGTGTTCAACAGTTTGAAAGTCCAACGAGTGCATACCTAAATGCAACAGATACTTTGTGTTGCTTATATTTACAATTAAACAAATGCAGTTAATAAATGTGATTCATTTAAGTGCATTGTGCAGCTACACTTGATTAAACGTACAAGTGTCAAATTACCGTCACATAAAATATAATGCTTGCAGTTTGTCAACGGTTGCATGTTGCGGTACTATTGAATCGCAATGCATACTGCACACTGTTGGTCACATGCTACACATTAAATAATTGTAGTTTTGAACATTAAAACATATTTAGATCTAGAATACGGTTGATTGTGTCGGCCGTTGGTTATACTAGTATTAATTAAAGGTCACAGAAAAAGTTGGAGTTGTGAAATGGCGTTGCTCTACCAATCTTTACATATCCATTTGGAATTGATTGTTTTGATCACGGTACTTTAACTTTTTTGCTTTATTTTGACTTTGATAGACATGATAGAAGGATTGCAGATCAGAATTGTTTCGTTGTAAAAACATTTCAATACGGAGATTTTTTTTCAACTGACTCAGCCCAAAATTTGCATTATTGAGTTTATCGTCGTAGAAAAGTTCGTTATACCGAGGTTTTACTGTAAATATATATATATATACATATATATATTTTTTGTTACAGAGCTTCTTTCTTTCGTTCTTCAAAATGTGTAAAACATCCATCCAAATATTTTATATACTAAACTTTTGAGAGAAAAATTTTTTTACCCATAAATTGTCAGCGAATTCGTAAATTTTATCTCGTTTTATGCAAATCTAGTTATTTTGAGTTAGGAATCTATTGCAGCAAAGGCTTGATATATCTATTTGTCGTTTTGGATATTTTAATTGGTTTTGGTGACTAATTCATGTTGTAATTTCTTATTTCCAATGTTTTCTCCCTTTTGGGTTTTTTTTAGTTTGACGATTTTTCTACTTTTGATTGATTTTTGGGAGTTGTGTTGGCGTTTTTGTTATTTTGCCGGTCTTTTTTTTTGGTGATTTTTTGTTATATACATATATTTTTTCAAGTTTGACGATATCTTCCTTTTATTGATTTATCTTAGAAATTTTCTGAAGTTTGGCGATTTTTAACGTTTTGGTGAATTTGTGAAGTGTATTAATAAAGTTGTAAGTTGCTTCAAAAGCATATTTATACAAGTACATACATGCATGCATCTCGGCAACAACATACAAAATAAGAAAACAACAGGTTTTTTGTTTGTATAAAATAATTGTACAATTGTCAAAAATAGCTCAGTAGGAAAAGGAATGATTCCTTTTTGAAAGAATCAACGAATCATAAACGCTTTTGAAATTTTTGTTAAAATATTCAAGAGTTTTTTAATAATGATCCTAATCCTTGGGAAAAGAGTTAATTAAAAGATTGATTTTCTTTAAATCACCAATGAATTCACTCAAACTTTAATTCAATTAATCTATTTAGTGACGTGTATGCATGCGAGAATTTTTAATTCATCAGAAATGCACTCGTATTTTAAGTCTATTCACATTTTGTGTAAAATTAATCAAATAAACTTTCTGTAAATCATTTTGAATTAAAAACCAAATTTTAATCATTTCTTTACAACTCTGCTCAGCAGAACTTAAAGAAAATTGTGTAGAAAGAAAATGTAAAATTTTTGACAATAAGCAATGAAAATATGTCTAAAAAAACACGGCCAGCTGTGCTCTTGCATATACTTGTATAAATATACTTTGGTTGCTTCAGTAAGTCCCAATTCACACTATGCAAGTCTTATTTTAAGCTTATTACCTTTTAGGAGAGGGAAAAGAAAGAGTATACCCTTTCATGTACCCATGAAATTCGTTTTGTTTTCGTATTCGTAGTGTTAAAGGCCGTGCCGCACTATCCTACACAATCGTAGGACTCATTCACAGGAAAATCTTGCAAAAATCTGACCGACTTTAAAAAATCGTTTCAAAATGGTGTTGTAGTTGCCACACTATCATACAAATCTTATGCCAAAACATCCGGTTGACAATAAATACTCCTCTGATCGCATAAAACTATCATTTTATAAAAATTTTCATAAAATTTTACAAATCGCACGACTTGCCAAAAAATCTGTCACACAGATGCATTTTTAGTCCACACTACCATACATTTTTAGCACACATGTCATATTTTGCAAGTCGCGCGAATGTGTAGGATAGTGCGGCACGGCCTTAAGTAGGTATACATACATACATACATTCATACAAAATGAAGAACAGTTAAAGCAATAAGACGAGTGCTGTGTGAAAGCCAATGAAAGTTCAAAGAAGAAATCGTGATAAGTTTTGCAATAAGTCTTGGATAGTGTGAATTGCGACTAAGAAAATAATTTGACGACGATACAGAAAAAAATAAGCTAAATTCAGTAACATGGGACTTTGACTCGCATAATAAAGTTTCCACACGAATGAATACACACCAATATGTTTTATATAAATATATCTAGTATTCATTTTGGCGATTTTTAATTGTTTTTCGTGATTTTGTTTTTTGTAAAGATTATGTTTGTTTTTTTTTTTGAGATGATTTTTTTAGTTTTAATAGTTTTTGTTCTCTTTTAGTTTTTAATTTATTTTTTGTTTTGGAATTTTGTTTGAGTTTGTTTTTGCGATTTTTTTTGGATATATTGGTTTTTTTTTATTTTGTCCATTTTGGAAATTTGGTTGATATTTTTATTTAGTCGATTTTGTTAAGTTTCGCAATTTCTTCAAATATCAAATTTCTCTACAACATTTTTATTTTGTTTCTATTTATAAGTTGACAAATATCCTGTAATCGAAACAGAAATGGAAATTGTGTTTTTTTATTTCGTTACAGAAAATAAAAATAAAATTAGAAAAAAAAAAAAAAATTCAAATATATGCAAATTTCAACTTATTTGAATTTTCAATATATTTTGTAACGTATGTTATGTGAAAATTTCAGGTCTGTACCTCTTGTGCTCGAGATAAAAGCGCAGTAACAGACACATATACGGAGAGCGCTGTGAAAATAATCTACTTAGTTGTAACAAAATCTTTATAAATACTTAAATGTACAACAATTTAAATCTAAAATTGCGAAATATTAACATACTATGAATTTAAATTTACAAATAAATTTTCGACATAAACAAAAATTGATATTAATTGGAATAAAACTGAATACAAACGAATTTATTTAAACTTTTTCCGTTCGCATTTATGTGCATTGAGTTTTTCTTTACATTCTTATTTCTATTTAAAATTTATTAGATACACAAAATATTCTCTGAATACTCATTAAGTACCATAAATTGGCAGCAAAAAAATAAAACAAAAATTAAATATGAACGATGGAAATTTCAAATGCAAAATGAAGAACAGTGGAAATCGTTATAATGGCAACAACTAAATTCCAAGTACAACAATCATCAAACTATATAAAATTTTGTTCAAAAATCTATCTACATAATTATGTATGTACATACGTATATGTTTACAGTTCCATATATAAAATTATACTTAAGGCGAACTAATTTTAGGATTATTTTGATTACGAGTTGTTATTAAAAATTTTATTCCCAAATGTACCTGAATCAATTTCAAAACGGATTAAAAATTTTTCAAGCTGCCTCTGTTCAATACCAGAGATGAACAAAAATAAAATAATAAAACTGTTTTCCTTCGTTTTTATTTGTCGATTTTATTTTTTTAACAAACACAGGCCGTTAATTTTCACCTTAAATCAAGCCGCATTACTTACTTATCGTATTATTCACACAGTTTGGGATTGATTTAAATGCGATTGGGATTAGTTTTTCCTGTATATATTTCTTTTCCTTATTTTTGGAAACATTCTATCTACTTTTCCGTGTTATATATTTTTTCCTACTGTACTTCAATTTGCAGGTCTAAATGTGCTCATTCATACATTTGTACGATTAAATATTTTCAGCAAGTACTTGCATTTCTTAGTTTGTAAGCACTTCTAATATTTCTACTAGTAGTTTAATTATATTCTTCTGTTTAAATCAAAATGAGATTTTTATAAACTTAATTTTCATAATTATATAAAAAAAGAAGCAATTGACATGATTTTTAATAAGAAATTCTGTAGCGAAGTAAGTGAATAAACAAATAAAATACACAATATCCTACAGAAGTTAATAGAAACAAAAGACAAACAAAAATATGTAATACGAATGTAAATAAGTTTTTCCTGTAAACATGACAGAAGTAACACTGTAGAACACAGAAAAACAAAATAGAAGAACAATATGATTTTAATGACTGGTCCGATTAAGGGATTGAAAAAGAAATAAAATCAAAGAGGATCGCCTCCTTGAAACTTTTTTGCGCTGGTACACATTTAAGGGGAAGTAAACGTCCCTTCATCTTGTAATTCCTAAGTTTCGGATTTAAGATTAGCTTAGCGCTTTTATGTAAAACACCAGGAGGAATTTTTTCTTCTAGAACTTTTTATTGCTGAACGTCTTGGGGTTGGACTGCTTATAACAACAAAGTCCCTTAAAAACGTTTAAAATAAATAGTCTCTTTAAAAAAGGAGCACAAAGATCCGTACAGTGAAACTTTCAAAAATTAAATTGTTTCATAAAACTGTTAAAAGTGTTCTTTTCTAATTTATTTTTTCTCATATAAAGTTCATCTCGATCAGAGTTATTCGATAGTTTACCTAAAAAATTAATTTCGTTGTACAGTGTTTATTAACATTTGCATACAATTGCAAATCGTTTGTTTTGAGATGGTAGTTGATTTGATATTGGTAAGTTTACTCCAAATGATTTTAAAGAGCTGATGCTTATTTTTTTTTTTTTTTGAAAATTCGATATCAACCAACAAAAGTATGCATTTGTATGTACATAAGTATGTATTTCCAAATATTTTACATAGATAAGTTTCTTAAGTCGATTCATAATTATAAATATAATTTGCATGTAATTCAATGCTTATTAATGCCTTAAATTAAAATAAATGGAGGGTTCTTTACCGTCATATATTTTACGATTTAAGAGAAAATATATTTCCGTAATCAAATATAGACAGTGAATTCATTGACGAACTAAACTAATTATTTCAAAAATGATTTTAAAATCTATACTAATATTATAAAGAGGAAAGGTTTGATTTTTTTATTGTTTGTTTGTTTGTTTGAAATGAATATGCTCCAAAACTATTGGACCGATTTTGATAAAATTTTCAGGGAATCTTCAGAATATTCGGGCGGGTGACATAGGCTATATGAAGTTTTGATTGCACAAAGAGGCGTGCCACCACCCATATAACCCAAAAATTTAAATCGCCATATTTTGGGCATTTTTTGACGTACGTCGATGATATTTGGTACATATGGTATTGGCATAATTTGGAACACGTACCAGGGCAAAAGTGGGTGGGACCACGCCCCTTTTTAGGAAAATGAAAAATCGTAATATAGTCTTAACTACTGGACCGATCGTCATTAAATTTTCACAATAGGAATTTTATTTTATAACGAGGGGGTAGCGAAGCGCACCGGATATATCTAGTAATTGATAAAAATAATTGCTACACATAAAATTCAGCAAAATTAATAGGTCTACTTGACACCAGAGGTACTGCAACAATGTTCTAGATTTATCCCTTCGAGGTAAATAACGGGAATTAGGGTAACCTATTCTAGTTTCGTCGAATGTAAACATGTACCTAAAGTCTCCACCCCAGCCCAAATTCGATAGAAAGTTAAGTCGATATCGATCGCTGGATTTCTAGACGTAAAAACGCAACTTGTGTTTCACTAATAACCGATTTTATTTATTTTATTATGTCATTACTGTTCCAAAATCTAAGCAAATAAATAATATGGATGGTTATAAGATCGCGAATGAGATGTTTTTCGTTTACAATTACAGCATTATCGATCGATCGACAAAATTTAACGTATTGTTGTTTTAATTTGTATTAGGGTTGTTCACATTATTTTTATTGACAGTGACCCTGTTACAAAGCATTGGCTGGCACGAAAGCTCTAAAAATATTTTTATTTATTTATTTATTTGTTTAATATAATTAAGCCAAATAGATTACAATATTAAGGCTAGCAATATATAAATCTTAGTCTAATAATAAATCTAATAAATCCTTATTCTCTACACACAGTTGTAATTCATCCTGAGTTAAAGAAAAATCTAAATTAACAACATTATTCAAAATACTTAAAGCTTGTACCATCGGTTCATTCTTAACGTAATTAGTACTATGTGTAGGTACAAAGAATATATTATAAGGTATACAAAAGCATATCAGATTAAATAGATATGCACAGTCCATGATGCCATTGATTAAATTAAAAACACACATAAAATAACGAAGAGTTCTTCTCAAGTAAAGCGGCTTTAAGTCCAAAAACAGGCGACAAGCATAATATGAAGGCGATGATAGATTTACGCGATTTCCCCGAAGAGCGAATTTAACAAATTTTTTCTGAAGTCTCTCAATTCTATTTATATGTACAGCATAGAAAGGGCTCCACACAAAGGAACAGTATTCCAATTCGGAGCGAACAAAAGCAGAATATAGCATTTTCAAGGTCAAAGGATCTAAAAATTCCTTGGTGTTCCTTCTGATAAAAGCACACGCAGAATACGCTTTTGGGATTAAATAATCAAGATGGGACTTGAAATTTAATTCAGTATCAAGCACAATACCAAGATCAGAAGTGGCAGTATAAGGTAAAGACACAAAATCTTCCAATGCAACTATATATTTTCTATCAGACAGGTATGACTTCAACCAATTAACCATGGCTTGAAGTTTAAGGCCAAGAATATGATGTGATACCTTATCAAACGCTTTACACAAGTCCATGAAAACTGCATCTACCTGATTATGTCTTTCAAAGACTGAGATGCAAAAATGATTGAAAACTGCACTATTTGTAGTTGGAGAACGTCCAGGAAATAAAACCATGCTGTTCAAAACAAATATAACGTCAAATTGAAAAAAATATTTTTTCTTTTATTATATGCTCGAAAACTTTAGAGATAGTAGACAACTTAGAAATAGGCCGGAATTAGATATATCAGATTTATTACCAACTTTAAAAATTGAGGTAATAAAAGCAACTTTCCATCTGTCAATGAAATGGCCATCCACAAGAGATCTATTAAAAATAAGCTGAAGAGGTAAAGTCAAACTCTCAGCTAACAACAACAGAACTCAGCCCATCAATGTCGACACCATAAGAGCTTTTTATACTGTTAATACCATTTAAAATATCATCAGCAGTTAATTGAATACTACCAAAATCAACAACAGGCTGGATAAATTTTGCGACAACCGGATCAAACGAACTACTTCCATTTTCAAAATTCGATTGGAAGAAGAGAGCAGACGAATTAACAATATCATTACCCGAAAAGATGTCACTTAAGCTAAGATCCCACTATCGGCGCAATGCACCAATTTTCGTCGCAATTCATGTGCCGATAGTGTGACCGCACACAATTTTTCAAAATGCGACAATCTGCGCCGAAATTGTGCTGAGTATGGACAATCAAAATCAACCTTGATGCGCCGATAATGGTAACCCACTATTGCACAATGTTAAGCAATCAATTTGTAAAAAATGCGCCGATTTTTGTCGGCCACTCGTGCGCCGATCACAGTCGACAACCAGTGCCGATACACGGGCTGGAAAACCGAATTTTGAAATTGCACACCTTGTAAAACTATTTTTTTAAAGCTTAGTTGTACCAAAATTAATTTTTTATTATCTTTTATGCATTTAAATTTTATTTATTTGTTGTGGGTTAGCAAATCTACATATATGCAAAAAATTAATAAAAATTTTAAAATCAAATTCTTACGTATTTGCTCGAATAAATGTTATATTTTATTCATATATTGTTAAAAAATTGTTATGAGGTAGGTAATCTATGTATGTGCATTTCGTTGTTAGCTTAATACCAACTCATCAGTAGATATTTACTATTCATGTTTAAAAAGTTCCAAAACTCATCTTCTCATACATAAACTCGCAATAATAAGTTTGCGAATTACTAAAGCATACGCAAAATTGCTTTTAAAAAACTTTAAAAACATCACACAAATAATTTTTTTTCATTCGATATAAATCTGTTTACTTTTCTTATAACTTTTATACAGTTACACAACCTTTTGTTGGCAATAAAAGTTTTTATAAGGCAAAATAAAAACAAACTTCCCTTTTACAAAATATAACCTTTTACTCAAGTATTCATGTTTTTAGTAAAGATCAACTGATGAGTTGATATTTAACTACCAACGAAATGCACATATGTAAATTAGCTAACCCATAACAAGTAATAATATTTTAAAAACATATATTCCTAAGTATTTGTGCGAATAAAATGTTATATTTTATATATATATATTAAAACATTTAATATAACATTTGTACTGTTGAACAGAAAAAAAAAACGATTTTACCATCCCTGAAAACATCTGTTTACAAAATAACAAGAATAGAAGTACGTGCTGCGTAGTAGTAAATTCAATTAAAATTCATTAATTTTTTATTATTATATACATATTAATACTCCTATATTAATTATATACACAATATATATGGCCAAAGCAGTTTTCTCTTTTTCATTGTAATAAATGCCGAAAATTAAACTGTATCTGCCAACAAGCTAATAATCAAACGCATATACATACCTATACTTACGTACATACATACTCGTACATACAATACATACATGATTTAATTTGCCCAATAATGCACGATAGTGGGATCGCATTGTACCAATTATTGTCGCAATGGGAACGCCCAAAAATTAATTGTGCAATATTTTTACATGTGTGCGGATATAGCACGATAAAAATTGTCACAGATTGTGCTGTTTGCGCCGATAGTGGGATCTTAGCTTTAGAGTATTTGTAAATATACCATAACAATTATTTGTATCTTTATTATTAAGAGGTATTTTCCAATTTATGGCACGAATTTCAGCGCTTAATTTGACATAATCACAAGCATTAAAATTATAACGACCAACGACCACTATCATTCTTCCTCACAGAAATATATTTAAAATGAGATAATCTTAAAATTTAAGGAATATGATGCATGTCAATCATACACATAGGAAACGGACAATCGGACAGAGAGTACTTTAAAGTGTCAGATAAGATTTTTATAACGAATACACGTGTTTATTATTTTATTAAAAATACTAAAATGGTTATATATACTCGTAATATAAGAATTTTTCTCAATCTTTTTAATAGCCATCTACAAAGATTTCAACGAAAATTAATGTAACAACACAAATAAAAAAATTGCGATAAAATTTTGTTTAATCGGTTGATATGGTAATCGAACGAAATTAATCGATTAGAAATTAAAAAGTTAATCGCTATTCAAATAATCCGGTAGAAATTGATTAATCGATTAGGTATTTGCCAATTAATCGGTTAATCGATTTGTAATTAAACGATCGTATACACTAATATGTAAATTATAAATATTAATTCAAAAATTTTTCAAAATTTTTCCTTGAAATTGATTTATTTTTAATGAAGATACACAACCAAAAATCTCTGTACTGTTTATGAAGTTATGCCAATTGATTTTTCATAATTTTCATAAATTTAATTTTCAAGTTCACTGTTGTAATAAAACAAGGTGAGATCAAAATTATTACATAATTTGAATTTTAAATGTTTATTTTTGTCTAGAAAAACTCTTGCTTATTTTCATTTAAATACAATTTCCAAAGCAATACGTGTAAAATTTATACAAATACGAGTATGAATCGCAGCGATAATGGATTCATTGTTTATGCTTCCACGAACATTAGAAAATAATGAGTGTTTGTAAAATATTTCTAATGTTAAGCAAATCCGAAATAACAATAATAATTATAATACAATTTAAATAAATACTAAAATCAACATTGTTTTTGTTTACAGCCACAACAACAATTATTTATTTAATGAAATAAAACGTTTATTTTCATTAAATATTTTTTGAAATTTATTTTCTTATTATGCAATTTATTTTGGGCGACAGACATCTTTTTGGGGTTATTTGATGTTTTATTTTTGTGCGGAATGTGACATATTTTTTACAAATCAATACTTTTGAAATTCTAGATCAGCAGTTTGTAACTAACGTGACTGATATTAACTCTCGCTGCACTTAAATATTTGAATCACATGTTTTTTTTCAAACTCTAATTTCCGATTTGTGGCTTCCGCAATGTCTTGTAGACGATGCTTCCTATCTAAAAAGCAGGGACCGTAAATAACTTTTAACCATTAAAAACTCTTCATTGGTTCGTTCGTTGGTTCGCAGCATTTCAACAGTAAACTACGTTTTAATCTATCACCTTGAGTCACCTTGCCAGTACAATCTAATACTTGTTATTTGTTATATATTGTATATTAATTTTGTATCTAAGTCGTCTTTGGATTTCTAATATTTAATTATTATGAATAAAAAAGAAGACACTGACAACTTAAGCGCCATATACAGTGTAATAATTAAAAACAGCCAAAACCTTAATTTTTAATATTTTAATGTTTTTTATATTATATGTATGTAGTTCATATAAAAAACGGTGTTTTTTATTCAAGAATTATATTTACAATATAACTCAACCAACAACTTCTTAAATATAAATAAATCGCCTGAAGAAGTGAACAAAACATTCACGAAACGTTGGGAAAATTATGTAATAAAAGAATCTGCATTTTTATTGATATAAGAAGAGTTATACTACATATGTTCACACGGAGAGAAATTATAGAGGTTCGCGCTCTCCATCTTGGTTCGCGTGCCAACCTTGATTGAACCTACATATTTCGCCATACAAAATTTTGACAGCGAACCTACGTGTTTAATTTTGAACTTTGTTGCGAACCCGTATAATTTACTATCATATCTAATTTTGATAGCAAATTATCGCTTGTTTATCTGAACTAGTTGCCCAAAATTATTTTAACAAAGAAAAGCAGTTGATAAGTGCTAAAATTTAATAAAAACATTGAACAAATATAAAACATATATTTATATTTATGTAAATAATTAAATAAAATGAAAAAGCAATAAATAGTCAATCGTATTTTAAACAGTAAAAGAATGTCGAAGTACGAATTAATCTAGAATATGTTGTGTGAACACATGGGTTCGCCATCGAGGTTCACGCTGCGAACCTAGTGTTTCAGTTCGTCGTGTGAACATAGTATTAGGCCTCACCAGCTGTCTAATAAAAATATTTATACAAAAACTCTTCATGTTGTATTCAACGAATACCCATACTGTCGAGTACCAATAGATTCGTATTGAATTGTTCTTTCATACTCTACGGTGATCATAAAAAACAATTTAAACTCTACACAGTTATTATTCAACGATAAAATAAAAGATCGGATGAAAGTCTTAGCAAATTTTTTTTTTATTATGTCGTATTATAAACTTTTATATAAAAACCTCCTGACTGATGACACATTGTCATCAGAATAGTGACATAAATATTATGATAATTTTCATCACTGTAACGAAAATTTACACGTATCTGTACCTCGTTTCTGAGAAGTTCTGACATCGAAAAATATGTAAAATTGATCTTGTCACCCGATATTTTGTAGGATAACCGATAAAATACTGGTAGGATTTTTATATGAGTTCACCCATTACAAATGGCGTCATAAAACAACTTGAATCTATTTAAAACAATTTTACGAAACTAAACCTCAAGCAAACCAGTTTGAAAAAGCCTGAATTATGAAAATCTGTTAACAAAAGTAACAACTTATCCCCGATTTAAAAAAAAAGGCAACAAACTGCAAGCAAACCCTTTCAAAAAGACAAAGATGATGGAGTTATGGGTGTGTACTACCAAACACCAGAGGAGCCAAAATCTTCTAAATTTTCACCATCAACACTCTCTCCCTTATCCCTTTCCGTAGTTATGGCACATGTTGAGTGTTGGTTTAAAACTACAAAAAACGATATATGTAAGTACAGAGACGTCTGACTCGAAGCTGTTATTCAAGTTTAAATCTTTTTAATATTTTGCCTGAAAATTATTAAAAAAACATTTAATGCATTCATTTCATTGCTTTGAAATGACCAATTAATTTATTTTAATAAACGACAATCGTTATGATAATAACACTTAAAAACTTGCGTATAAAAATATGGAAAATTGTATTTATAAAAAATCTTCGATTTTTTGGCTAACAACCATTGAAATTTATAATTTATTATTAGCATAAAGTTTCTTTCTGTTGATTTCGGTCAACTGAATGAAACGGCTAAAAGTATAAATAAATAAAGTTTAACGGTCGCTGGTGGTAACAGTTTAATTTCGAAATATTTACAGAAATAATTTTGTTCTCACACTCGTCTGTACTATAAGCGGATAAAACTCATTTTTTGTTCAAGTGTTTCTTTTTATTGTTGAATTTTAAATTGTATAAAAAGCTCAACGAGAGTGAAAAAACTAAAAAAAAAAAATGTATAAAATGCATAATATATTTTGTAGTCTTATTGCCTTCATGTGCATTTACACTTTAACACATCATTTACCAACAATCTCTGCAAGTGCCAGTGATTTATTGTCATCCACAATATCGTCATCGTCACTATTATCGTCACCGGCGTTGTCGTCATCGTCTGTGACAGCATCAAGGACTACAAGTACTGGGTATGACATTGCAACCTCAAAGCCTAGTGGCGCTTTAACAAAAGCAACGGATTTATTTGCTATTGAAAATTATGTTGCTGCTAAAGAGATATCGATTGCGCCATCAACATCATCATCACCTGCAGCTTTTTTTGAACAACCAGTTGTGACATCTTCATCGTCATCATCATTATTAGCAATAGTTCAACCTTTAGAATACCAAGAAAAAAATTTAGCATTACGTCGTCAGACACGTTCTCTCTTCTATTCATATCCTTTTGGCAATTTGTACTCCGGTTGCTGTCCTTATATTAATCCATATTTCTGCTGCTACTCGTATGCATTCAATACGCTATTCTTAAAATTTTGGGGTGTTTTTAATCCATATTATGGTTATCCACGTGTCATCTGTGGAAGATAAAAAAATTCATTATTAAATTTATTTATAGTGAGTTTCTGTGTGTATGTGTGTGGTTGTGCATCGTAGGGGTTAAATATTGAACGTAAATTTATTTATTGTCTTTTTAGCTGATTTCGTGAATTTTGTATATTCTCTCAAAGTGAGATCAAGTTTTTTTTTTTTTTAATTAAATACATCAATAAAATAAATGTAACATAATAATATCTTCATACATGCATATTTGTTGATTACAATTAGAACAAAGATAAGCTCTAAATTCGGGTGAGCGGAATCTTATACACCCTTCAGAAAATTATTATATATGAATTCTTTATTTATATTCTAGTGATGCGTAAGAAATTTTGGGCGTCCGGTATTTGAGGTGGCCGCCGTTTCGAGTTAATAATGATTACGTTTTATAATAAGCTGTCTTCTTAGAAACACTTTTCGTTTGAACAACTATCATGGGAACGCATCAAAAATAAAAAGAAGATAGGTGTCTTAGGACACCCGGTTAGAGCTAAGCTCATTAGGTATGTGCCAAAAGTTAAGAAGATTTGGCCAAATATAACAAAATTATACACGTTACATTAGGCCTTCAAATGTTACGAAAAATGTAACAAATGTAACCAAGCGGCACCACTGATTCGTACCCTCTTTCATTTCGTTGAGACCAGCAAACAAATTGAATAAACATACTTATGTATATAATCATTGACTTTATTTTCTTTTAATAAAGTTCTATCAACAGTTTTTAAATCAAGGTACCATAAAATAGAAATAAAAAAAATATAATAAAAAATAAAATAGAAATACGTTGTACATGCCAATTATGTGTAAATAAACTAAGTTAAGTTTGCATGTGTGAAGATTTAATAATTTTTCTGAGTATGACATTGTTTTAAGATATATAATTCATATTTTAAATTAAGTTTTAGTTAAGTTTTTAAATAATATAATATTTATTTAATTGAAAAAACAAAATATTATTTTCAATTAATTTTGTTGACCTAATATGTACTACATTCATCAAAGAATAATAGTTCAAACGCTTGATGTTTTGTTTGGTGGGTAGCTCTATCTCAGCAACGCAAAGCAAAACAAAAACGAAACACTAACTTACATATGTACATATGTATTCATATGAGTATATTTAATATTTTGTTTTTCTTATTGCAGTTGAATGTGAGTAACACGCCATATGCATACATATTTTCTCGTCTTGATTTTAAAAACAACAACAAAGTCGCTTTTAAAGGACAAGCAAATCAAAACAAAAAGAAAAATATAACTGTAATAGTGTCGATTAATTATGTTACGAAAAATAAAATTCAACCCCCATAGCGCATAGCTATAATAAGCTACTAAGTTTGGACCCCGGTATTTGCGAAAAAAAAATAAAAAAAAAAATTTAGCTCAATACTCTAATAAAATTTTTTTTTTTTTATTTTATTTATTGTACATAAATAGTATAAATTCATTTTAATTATGGCCCCAGCGCCTATAGGCATTATTGGAGCTAGCTGGCAAGATATATTACTAGTTAAATGTACATATGAAAATAATTACATGTAATATTAACAAAAAAAATGTTTTAAGTTTAACAATTGAATTTAAATTACAACAGAAGCGTTTCCATTTTATTATACAAAAAATCTTTACAAGATGATTTAAATGTCGTTAATCTATTAATTGACTTTAAATGTAAAGGCAAGCTATTGTATTTTATACTGCCAGTGTAATCTATACATTGTTTGGTCTTTTCTAATCTACACCTTGGAATTCTTAAATTTGTCCCATTGCGTATGTAAAAATAAGATTGATTTTGAAAAAATGATATGCTATGGTGTCCGATATTATGAATACATTTAAAAACATACATCAAAACTTGAAACTCATGTAATCCATAAATTGGTAAAATTGTTTTGGAAATATCTTTGTACAATGAAAAAGTCGAATAAGTTATTGGTAAATTATATATAATTTTCAATGCCTTATTTTGCATACATTGGAGCGATTTTAAATTATTGTTACTTTTGTTATAAGCATATATTATTCCCATATAACTCAAATGTGACTGTATTAATGACTGAAATATCATCAGTTTAGACTTCTCACTCAACTTATTTTTCAGCTTGTACAAAATTCCAATTGAAGGTGCTATTTTATTCTTAACATCACTTATATGTAGATCCCAGGACAAATTGCTTTGTAATGTGATTCCTAGATATTTTACGGAGTGAGTTTCATTTAATAATTTTCCATCAATATACACGTTGAAGTCATTACTAAGACTGGAAGCATTGGGTCTAAAGCGAATAAGTTTTGTTTTGTCAGGATTAATAATTAAACGATTTAAGCGTGCAAATTCAAATACTAAAGCTGCATCTCTCTCAACGTAGGTTTTCAAAACCAAATCAAGTTTAAAAGGATAGAATAAGCATACGTCATCCGCAAACATAAAAAGTTGGCCAGTTAAATTTAGATTTTTTAAGTCATTTAAGTAAATTGAAAATAATAATGGTCCCAATCCACTTCCTTGCGGAACTCCATAATCCACAGAACCAATAAAGCTTTTCGAATTAACTTGCACGTATTGCTTTCTGTTTAAAAAATAACCTTTAAATACTAATATTTCACTTCCTTTGACACCATATAATGACAATTTTTGCAACAATATTTGATGATCAACTAGATCAAAGGCTTTTGTAAAATCAAAAAATACACCAGCAACTCCACTGGAACCTTCATCTAAGCCGTTGCATATATACTTCATTACGTTCAAAACGGCATCTTCAGTACTACATCCTCTTCTGAAACCGAACTGAAAATCATACAAAAGATTGTTTTCCTCCATTGAAATCAAAAGTTTATCATATAAGAGTTTTTCAAAAATTTTGTCTATTGTAGATAGAACAGCAATTGGCCGGTACTTTTCCATAGTTGAAGCATTTATTTGTTTCGGTATTGGAACTATTTTATGAATCTTGAGAACATCCCATTTTTCATTTCATATTCTAAATAAAATTTTGCATTTTCTATTCCTGGCCACTTCCATCCTTGAAAAAAGGGGACCTATGATGATGAGTGATATATTAATGATTTTATTTTAAGAATATAATATATAAGGTTTTACAATAGGGATGATATGATTTTGAAGTGACATTTCGGCCATTTGTAATATGTCATGATCTGTCATTTGTTTTTCATTGTATTCAGTAGTATTTACAATATCATCATACGCAAGAACAACGTTTACAAATTATTCAGTTTTATTTTCAAAATAATCGTTCTCCAATTGCAACTTTTCGTGCGCTTTTGCCATTTTATGGTCGTAATAATCGTCCAAGTGTGCTCGCTATTCATCGAATTGTTGACAAATTTGAGCATAAATTTTCTTTACATAATGTTCAAGTGCCAATAAGACAAAGAACAGCTCGAAGTATTGCAAATCAGCACAAAAACACAAATGTGTAAATAAGACCAAGTTCCTATCGAAAATATTTCAGCCGTAAAAAGTACTGAGATCAAAATAAGGACCAAGTTTTTGATAGGTACAATTCCATCTCATTTCTATGCAACCTATAAGCTTGGCAATATTTTTCCAAGAATTATATCACATATGAGAAAGGCAAAAAAATTTTGCCTTGAAATGAGATGGAATTGTACCTATCAAAAACTTGGTCCTTATTTTCACATTTGTGTTTTTATGTGGATTTTACTTCTTTTTTCTAAACTGTTTTTGTATAAATATTGATGAGTCAGTGCGTCAGTGAGTCAGTGAGCCAGTGAGTCAGTGAGTATGTACTAAAATATGGACTTTTCACACCTTAATATCTCGGGAAGCTTTTACGGTATAACTTTCAAATTTAAAAATAGCTCGAATGGTTTCGTGTAAATATACACACTGTGTGGCGGAACCTGGCCTGGCGCACTATCGTGCGCCTAATTATTGCTACCGTTCAGGCAAGTGTTCGTGAAGACCGCAATTTGTTGACAATAATTGGGAATGTCTAAAACCTAAACCTGGAGAATTTTGAGAAAGGATTTGGGTTTGCATCCGTATAAAATTGTTCTTGACAACATTTGCTTCCAACAAGACGGGGCTACGTGCCACACAGCAAATGCAACAATTGAATTATTGCGAGAAAAGTTTGGAGATTCGATTATTTCAAGAAATTGTGATATTCAATGGCCTCCTAGAAGTTGCGATTTAACACCATTAGACTATTTCTTGTGGGGTTAGTTGAAGTCATTGGTCTTTCGAAATAAGTCAGACTCTCTTCAAGCTTTACAAGTCAATACTGAACGTGCCATTCATGATATACGACTTGATTTAGAGGAAAAAGTGCTCAAAAATTGGGTTCATCGAATTCGTTCCTGCAGAAGAAGTCGTGGAGGCCATTTTTTGAATGACGTTTTATTTAGAACTTAATTGTATCGATTGTACTTCACATTAAATAAAAAACACTTTTGAATTTCCCTAACAATATGTGTTTTTTTTTAAAGAAATCATATCATTCTTATTGGAAAACCTTTTACATGCATCTATGAGTGCACATTTAATTAAATATGGGAATCGATATGTTTTTTGTTTGCTGATTTTCAATACGAATCGTCTTAAAACAGATCGTTACACATCAGTCCAATACCCCAGTCTCCAACTCATCAGGTGGCTTCGCAAAGCTGATTTCACGTACAGCCAGTCTTACAGATGGACAGACGTACATGGTTCATTCAACTTCCCTCATTATAAGGATACAAAAATATATACTTTATACATCTCATATGAATATGTTGGGAATTACACACGGAATGTAAAACCTATAAAATAACCTTACCATTTTTGGCAAAGGCTATAAATTTAGTATACGTATACGCCTGCATTTCGTTTATGCACATGCATAGAAAATATATGGTTGTGGTTCCCCGGCAGAGCGCGCTTATTTTCAAATTTTTCACCCAATGGAAAATTAAATAACAAAATAAATAACAAAGTTAATAGTTTTAAGCAAAAAAATAAATAAATAAACCTAAAAACAAAAATAAAATTGCCACTCAACGCAAATTTTTTTATTTCATTTATTGGCGGAGTTCAGCAGATTGGAAGCTGCTGTAAATGAAAACAATGACAGCAATAAAGCAAAAGAGCACACAAATTTGTTAAATATTGTCAACAAAACCTTCATAATTAATGCAAATATTTGTTTAAAAAAAAATTTATATAAAATCACTGCATTCATTGTCTGTTTATATATGTTTTTCTTTTGGTAGTTGAAGTAGTTTTAGTGGGTGTGTATGATAATGAAGTTGCAAAATAAAGTCCCTGTGCTATTGATATACGAGTAGTACGTAGAACCAACCAATATAATGGCAATTGGATAGTATGTTTTTTTTCAAACTACTATTTAAAGATTCAATTAAGAAACGATCAATGATTGGTAACATTTATGATTGCATGCCAATAAAGCACTTATAAAACAAAGAAATGATTGAAGATAATTAATTTAAAGATAAAATAGATTAATATTTTAAATCACTAAATACCGACCTATAAATTATACTGCCGATTTGCTCTTTTGGGGTGCATTACTACAGAAAATAAAATGTGTTACGTAGTATGTAGTATGTAAAGTGCTGCTTTACGAAATACTTGTCGTAATATAAAAACCACTAAACTAAAAAGTCGACAAAAAAATAGTAGTTAATTGAAAAAAAGAGATGTACACGAAATGTGTAGTACTAAAGACTATACCTCATATTCATAAACGATTATTAAAACTATTGTGGCCTTAATGTACGAGTTTTGAATAAGGGGTTAATATCAATGAGAAATCCTTCGAGTGCAAGTCAATGTCATATTTTACTGAATATATAGGGTGTTTTTAATAAGGGTATAGAACTTTGAAGTGAAATAAAATAATGATGAATGTTTTAAATTTACATGAAGTTTACTTTATTCGAAAGATAATCTTCTGGCATTATAATTTAAATATGACTTCTGGTATATGACCACCAACGACTGGCTCGGACGTAGTCTTATCTGGTGGTCTAATTTTCTTTGATGACTTTTTTCAAAATTTGTGGCCGTATATCGGCAATAACGCGGCGAATGTTGTCCCTTAAGTGGTCAATCGTTTCGGGCTTATCGGGGCGTAGACACATATCCAAAAAAAAAAAAAAAAATCTAGTGGCGCTAATCGCACGATATTGGAGGCCAATTCAAGGGTCCGAAACGTGAAAGTATACGTTTAACAAACGTTTCCTTCAATAAATCAATTGTGGCACGGATTGTGTGACAAGTTGAAACCGCAGCCACCGGTCGTTTAAGTGATGAACGAAAAAGTCAGTAATCATGGCTCTATTATATCGGTCCCCATTGACTATAACGTTCTGACCAGCTTACGGACCAATGATTCCACCAGCCCATAAAGCAAAGGTGTCTCAACATACACTTGAGAATTATCGTCACTCCAACCACGGCAGTTTTTTTTATTGACATTTACATTCAAACAAAAGTGAGCTTCATACGCTTATGATAATCTTGATACGTATTTCGAACAAAAACATAATTTTTAAAATAAATTTGCACAATCTATTCATGTTGAAATGCCAAACCAAACTAAATCACCCCTTTCGCGAATATTATGGGAGTAAGTAGTTTGGGAGAAAAATTGTATTCCCATCCCCAACAAATTGCTATCGCGAATATTTTGGGAGTTTAAGTGTCTATTGTGAATTACTTGGGAATAAAAGTTTTTATTTTTAATTGTTTGTTCAGATTTAACAAATAATTTTTGCGGCATTTATTTGTGGTGTATGAATAAAAGAAATTAAAACTAATAAGGTAAAAATTATGAATAGCGTTTATTTGCGTTTTATGTTGCTGGAAAAGAAAATCAATCCATAGAACGACTGCAGCGAAGACAAATACGTGATGAATCTGATCCGCTTTGTTTTGTTGCGTTTTTTGTTTTCAGTCAGTTTTTTTTCTTATGTTCCGTTTTTGGTCGATCCACACCTACATATGAATGAAAAATTTAAGTTGCGCTTATTAAACTAATAATTAACACCATTCGTTCCAGAACTTACCCACATCCTCTTTTTATCCTTTTGGAAACCTTTGCCATAGTCTTGATTCGCACACATTGCTTCAACCAGACAATTAATTTGTTCTTTATTAACACTCCTGTGTTAATAACTAAGAGAAAAAACTGATTACATGAAGTTCTGGATTAAAAAACAAATTGCTACTTACATGTTCACTTCTTGTTCCCACTTTCAATTGTTGTGAATAATTTTAGTCAAATTATTCGCGGGTGTAAACATTTACGATGCCATATTTGTAAGGTATGGGAATTCATTCCCAAAAAAAATTTATGGGGATCATTCACGATAGTAAAACAAGAAATTTGGGGGTTTTTTCATGGGAGTGTTTATTCGTGATAGGGGTGAATATAAATCACTTGACTGGTGACAAAATGGCCGGCAGTTAAAAACTGTTGCCAACTTAAAGTTGTATACCTCTGCAAAAAACACTCTTTATAACTCCATATTTGATCACGGCTATTAATATTATTAGAGCATCTTAATTTTATAATTCTAAGCCCCAAATTCACAGTCATTAGTTAGCTAATAGCAATAGTTTAACTAATAATATTTGATTCATAGCTTCTAGTTTAACATTAGTTAAACCGTCAAACGTCATTGGTTAACTAACAGTTAGACAACAGCTGATTCGTTGGAATTTATTATAAGAATTTTTGTTTTGTGAAAAATTTTAGATATGGCATGTGAAATTGAAAACGCGGAGTCCGATATTGAAAGTGACACTTATACTGATAATACGCGGAATATTGTTGCTGAGCGTCGTTAACGTAATCTAAAAAGATTATATGGATAGATTCCGTCTTAGCAAGTAGTTGGCGTGGCAAGTTCTTGAATGTATACGCCATTTTTTAAGAAATAATATATCAAATGTAAACAAAAACCATATGCTATAACAGAATTGCCAGTACTGAAAGTTAATAGTTTGATAGGGTTACCATTTTTTGTTCATATTAAGAGTGTTGGTTAAATAATACACTGTGCATATGAAGTATTTGTTAAACAATAGTTATCATTTTCGTTTACTAATAGCTAACTAATTACTGTAAATTTGGCCCTAAATGTAAAAGTTTATTGTGAATTTATCGGATTAGAGAAATTTTTATCACTCGAATTTGCTTTGTGGTTTTTTTATTTGTATTAAGCGTTGAACAAGTTTTCGTATGCAATTTTATTTATATATTTTTTTTTAATAACGGATTTGATATAGAAAATCAATGAAGATTATGCATCTCAATTGTTATTAGAAATTCATGCAATTCATGTATTGAAGGTGACTTTGGGAAAATCCTCTTCTTTTGGATTGGACTGAAGGATTTATTATGGAAGAAATTGTATAGACAAAAATCTCTTTTTATATAAAAAGTTTAATGTCTGTGCAATTTATGCTAAATGCTCGCAATTTTCTGGCTCCAAAAAAATGTATTTTATTGTTTGATATTAAAAATAAAAGAAAATATATGAATCATTCACAGATATTTCTGCACGTAGTGTATTTTCTATGGTCGACTTTAAAGGTTCTAGTGAAAAAACTTCAATATATTTTTGAACATGGTCAAAAACAAAAATTGTTAAATATGTATCTCTGCAAAGAGTACACAAAAAACTTTCCCAACAAACAAACATCTACATATTCGCACATATGCAATGAAACAAAAAACCCATAAAAGGCACAATATAATATTTAAAAAGCTTCTAAATAATACGATTGATTATATATTTATTTACAGCAATATTAGACAAACAAAAAACAGCTTCCCTGAAAAAATTTCTCGAAGAACTCGATACAACACCACTATCAGGTTATTCGCTTTAATGAGTAGCCAGAGGACTTGAAAGGGCTCCATTACGAGCCTCGAATAGTGACTGGGCAAGATCTGATGCTGAAAAAGGTAATCTGTTTGTTAAACATTTAGAAAAGGTATTTACTCCAAATATTTCGGCTGCCACTAGTTGTGGCTGTCGAAGAAGTTTCTTTAAGATTTAATATTATGGAAATTGAAAACGCTATTGCAAAAATGCCTATATGTCAGTTTTACGTTGCGCAGGGATACATGCCCGCAGTACAATGAAGTAAAATAGATCGTGATCATCTTGATTGTCGTTTAACATGGAAATTGCACATTGAGGTAAAGCTGATCCAACTGAAATTAAAAGCTGCTCAAATGCATTGGCTTATTGAAACAAAACCTACACTAAGACTAGACTGTAAAGTTCTATTATACAACGCGATCATGAAAGCTAGAAGGTCCTATCGAATCTAGTTATGGAGCACTGCCTCGACTTCGAATGTGAAAAAAATTCTAAGGCGTCATAACAAAATTCACCGTACAACTACAGCAGCCCCCTGGTATGTCAGAAATCGGCGAAATCACAAAGATCTAGATGTTTCGCTAGTGAAGACTGTGTTTTCTAAACACGTAAAAACATATATAACGGAACCTGAGTAGAACCCAAATCCACTTGAGCGCAATATTTTAAATTGTAGAGTATCCCTGTCTCTCAGCAGCACACGAAAGATGTAAAACAAGAAAAAAAAAATCAACCGCTGAAATTAAAATTTTATTATCATTGGCTAAACATATACATACATACATTATTAATAGTTTTAGATTTAAGATTTAAATAACTTATTGACGTTTCAATTGAAGAGTCGTTAAATAAAAACGTACAAATGAAGCATTACATATTTCACTAATCGGCTAAAATAACAGATGCCGAATTCTTTGCTATTTGTGTGAAATTAAATGTTTACTGGGTTCTTGTTTCGTCGTAAAATAATGATGGTTTATGTTTATATTTATATATCGGCTGATAGTTATTTATTGTTATTAAATATAAACACTTGCATAACGATTCGAGCACTATGAATATGCAACGTGGATGCAAATATTATACTCGTAATTATAAACAAAAATACCGTTTTTTAATTACCTTCGCAGGCATTCATTGTTATTTATATTGAGAGAAGTTCCTTCTTCAAATATTGATATGAAAAACCATTATTATTATTTTATATTAAAGTTCGATGAATGAATTATTTTACCTGGAAAAGTTTAAGGGCAACAGAAAACATTTAAGCAGGATAAGTGTTTTTTAATTCTCTTTTGAAAATACTTTTTTTCTCTCTGTCTCTTTTGTTTTTTAATTCGTTATTGTCAACCTGAAGCTGTGTAAACAACTAACGTGAAAGTAAGTATGGAACAATTTTACATTTCATTTTTACATTTCGTGTAGAGAAAATTTCTGAAAGAAAATTTTAATTTGTAAACTGAAACTTTTGCGTAGAGATATGTTCCCACTGTAATAATTTTGTTTTATAAATTCAATGAAACGATTGCGCTGTTACTATTTTGATTGAACTCCAACACAATATTTCAGAATAATAATAAAAGCCTACTTATCTTTCATAGTTTCATTAGAAAATTACATTAACGGCATTGCCTGATCGACAGGATCGATGTCGTTTGCTGGCTTTTTAGATGTAAGATTTTATTCAATATATTTTTGTTTACTGTCGCAAAAGCTAAATAAATAAAATGGATAGTTTGAAGGTCGCCAATCAGTTGCTTTTCGATAACAATTCCAGCAATTTAGATTGGTCGACATCGATGCAAAAGATGTCCCAGTATACTCTTAAGAACATACGATAAGAAAACTAAAAATTTAAGCTCAATCTATGATAGACCGATACAATTCTTCAAAAGAATTTATATTTTCTTTCATAAAAAGAAAAACCCATGTAACATAATTACTTTAATAGATGATACTCTTTGCTATAGTCTCATAGAGCGCATTTTGAGAGAGCTATTGGCCACTCTTCATATAAAGCGAATGATTTTTTTTTTTTTTTTAGATAATTTTATTATTTATTGAATCTTCAAAAATAAATTGAAACATCAATAAGTTATTCAAATCTTAATCTAAAAATGTTAAATATAAGTTTAGCCAATGCTAAACAAAATTTTTAATTTCGACGGTTGGTTTTTGTAGTTTTACATCTCTCGTGTTCGGCTGAGAAAAAGAGTATCCCTCCTTTTCAGTCGGGTGTGGCCTCTATAATGTAGAATATTGCGTGCAAGTACATTTGGGTGCAACTCAACGGAACATCAAGATCTTTGTGAATTCGCTGATTTCGGATATACCAGGGGGCTGCTGTTATTGTATTTTGTTTCGTCGCCTTTGAATTTTTTCTACGTTCGATGCTGAGACAGTGCCCCATAGCTGGTTTTAATAGGACCATAGTTCTTCTAGGATGGCGTTGTATAATAGAAATTTACAGTCTAGGCTTAGTGTAGAGTTTCTTCCAATAAACCAATTAATTTGGGCTGCTTTTAATTTCATTTGTGTCAACTTTGCGTCTATGTGAAATTCCCATGATAAACGATGATCAAGATGAACGACTAGATATTTGACTTCAGGGTGTTGTGGTATAGTCTCGGTGTTGATTTGTATAGGCTGGCATGTTTCTCTGCGCAACGTAAAAGTGACGTGTACACATTTCTGCTCATTGACTTTTATACGCCATTGTTGTAGCCATTTTTCTAATTTTGATATGCATCCTTGTAAGTTGCGGGAAGCTTCTACGGGATTTTCATGAACGCTTAGAAAAGCTGTATCATCAGCAAATGTTGATGTACATATGAATGTTTCTGCTTAACGGTAGGTCAGATGCATATATTAAGTACAGCAAGGGACCGAAGATGCTGACTTGGGGAACTCCAACTTCGATCGGGTGCGGAGGGCTTGAAAAGTTGCCTTCTCGAACTATAAATTTGCGTTCCTTTAAATAGTTTTTTTAAAAGCCTGACGATGTTTGCGGAGCAATATTTCTTTTTTTCAAAAGTGTCTCTAACAACATTCACAAGTCTGTGAGTTTGTTAAATAGTGTTATGCTGTCTGCGAAAACCGAATTGATGATCTGGAATTCATCCTTTACTAGTCACTATAGGCATCAGCTTGCTCGTATACAGCTTTTCAAACAGTTTTGAAATGTTAGACAATAAACCAATAGGCTGGTAGGATTCAACCTTCGTATGATCCTTGCCGGGCTTTGGTATCATAGTAATCATCGAAACCTTCCATTCTGCCGGATAGTGTTAAGACTAGTAATGGCCTTTTCAATACCCACAATGTTAAATCTCAGCGGTATTACTGGCAAAGAGACGACTGGTGCCAGTTCAACAATATCAGCAGAAATATTTGGAGTAAATACTTTTTCCAAGTGTTTAACAAAAAGAGCACCTTTTTCATCATCAGTTCTTGCCCAGTCACCATTCGCAGCTCGCAAGGAAGGTTTGCATATCACTGGCCTTTTAAGTCCTCTGGCTACACGCAACAGTGAATAATCTGTTTGTGGTGTTGCATCAAGTTCTTGAAGAAATTTTTAGCAGCGAAGCAGTTTTTTGTGTTTGTAAAAGTTTCCTGAGCTGAGGAACGTACCATCCTTAAGTCTTATTTTAGTTGAGGCGATCTGTAACGTTGCCATTCTCGTCGTGCTCTCCGTTTTTCAATCAATAGCCTTTCTATAGCCACACAAAAAATATTGTTTAATCTCACTTGTTGATTTGGTTGATTGGATGAAGCATTAAGAGCAGCTTGTTTAACATGTGCTTCAAACAACCTAATAGAATTTTCTATGTCAGTAGGTGTTCTCAACGGCATATTTTCCGTGCAATGAGCACTCAAATATTTTTTGTATTTCAGCCAGTTATTACGTGCAGGTGTCAACGGTAAATCACATGTTGGTGTTGCAGTTATATGTGAGTAAATAGTGATAATTGTAGGCGAGTGATCTGAAGATAAATCCAAAGATGCTTCAACTTCAATCATTTCGCTGGGCACACCTTTAACAATTCCAAAGTCGATAACATCAGGAGTTTTTTATCGATCCGTTGGCCAATATATTGGCTGGCCACTTGAAACTACATTCAAACCCATTTTTGAAATTGTGTCAAACAAAACACGACCCTTAGGACTGATTAAACGTGAACCCCAAAATGTGTGTTAAGCATTGTAGTAGTCAGCTGCTAGAAAACGGGACCCCAGTGTTGTATAAAGCGAATGATGGTAATAAAAAGTTTGAGCTCGACGTTGTGATGCATTAAATTTTTAATTAACTAAAGTATTCATTTAAAATAATTAAATATTTAATAACTTCATTAGAACAACGATATCAAGTTTATAAGTTCATTATACGAAATAATTCATTGGAATAATGAACTTATTTCATTAAAAAATAAAATACCTCATCCAAACAATAACATAACTTTATTAAGTTAACCAAATTATTACCTTCGATCAGTGAACTTTAAAGTAATCCCAACAAAACTTGTTTCATTAACATAACGATCTTTGATTCCTTGGCTCAGTTTTAATGGAGTTTTTTTTTATTCTAAAATCGAAATTTACAGAATATCTGAGAATAATATTATTGATTTTACAAAGAGTCTTATACAGGCTACACAAGATGGAACATGATCTTTAACTTGCATGTTCCAGTTACTGTTCTATCGTGTGTTGCGATGTTTCTTGTGTAAATTCATGTTTTCATTTTGGTTCCACAAATAGCAAACTATTTTTGATGTTTTGTGTTTCCAAATATTTCCGTCGCGTGCATCAATGGTTATTTTTTTTAATTGGTTGGATTATTAAACTCAATACATGTTAACTTTTTTAAATTACAACTGATATTTCGTTTATGGTTTCTGTTTTGGTTCCCTCGTATGTATTAAAACACGAAACACAAGCAGAGACAAATGTCCCATCATCTGTAGCCGGTAGTAGTTTAAGAAAGACAAAATTTGAATTAAATTTTGAATGGGATACAAATTTAATATAAATACTATTTAGAAAGCACACAAACTTGTTTTGTTACTTATGCTTGCAACTTCAAAACTCCTCACTCTACTATTAAAAATTGTTTCTAAGGAACCACTTGTCCTCATGTCTGTTGAAAGACATTAATTTTCAAAACAAAAAATTAACAATAAAAAAAAGAAAAAAGAAATATTGCGCTATCATTTCATCATACAGTGGCACTTGTGATGAATTATCACAGGGCCAAAACATGTTTAACTGCCAGTCAGGCATTCAGGCAGACAGCAAAGCAGAGAACAACTGCACACATGTTTACTTATGATAAATATATTCAACCACTATAACGTCTTATTAACAATGACATTTTAAGTCAAGGGTCAAAAGTGATGTGAATTTTGTCCGGGTTCATTGTAAATTCCATGAAATTGCACGGAAAAATGATAAAAATTTCTCACATTAATGTAGACGTGATGCTGAAACACACTGATGCACGTACATAGTCAAAATATTAGCAGCAGTTGCAGCAGCACAACAAAGTTTTATTGTTAACTCCGCTCTGGTATGTAACGGGAACGTTCTTATTGCAATAACATTCAGTTATTGTGGAGCAAAAAAAAACATTAGAAACAAAAGAGAAAAAAATGCGTGAAATTATCGTACAACGTATCCCCAACTTTTTCATGTATCAGGTGAATTTTTGTTAGACAAATTAGCAAATTACTTTGGAAGAAATAGTTCAAGTCGAGATATTGGCCAAGCATTTTTTTAGTAATAAAAATATCCAATGCTATAAAAAAACACCCGTTACTTCTTATTACCAATATTTTGTTTTTTTTTCATTCAAGCGTTTCTTTATTTATTTTATGCTGCATATGGTCCTTCGTGTGACTGTCATCCTATGTTGACATACAAAGGAACAGAGAATGAAGCTGTTATTACTTGCATGTGTACAGGGATATTTTTTAATATGACTCGGTAAGTGTGTGTTCGTGCCAATCATCAAGTGTATCTATGAGTGTGAGTTGGTCTGTATAAGCATACATACATACAAGTACATTAGTAAGTATGTGTTTGGATTTTATGTCTGTTTGAATTGACTTAAGAATTTTATCTCACACTAAAGAGGACATACTGACATTGAATAAAATATTTTCCAAATAAAAAAATTTAAATTTTTAAATACACTCAGCCGCAATCATGCATATTCTTGGTAATAATATATAATAAGCCAACAAAAATATATGCAAAAATACTATAAACTAAATAAATGTATAACAAAGAGGGATATAAACGAGATAGATATACAGGATAATAGTGTCTTATAGCGTTTTTAAGTCGTGTCAGGACACAAATACTTTCGAGTGCAATTACAAGCGCGTGAACAACAGCAGTAACAATGTCCCAGCAGCAACAGAAATAATAACAACAAAGAATTTGAAAGAAAAAAATAATAATGTAATCAACACAAAAACACACACTCAACATGAAGCGAGCACAAAGAACTGGCTGTGGGATATAGAGTCCCGGACAATAAGGACTTAAACACGTCGACACAATTGCCTTGGCTACGCCGTGTTTAAACTTGTATTTTCTTCTTTACAATATTGTTATGCACAGTTTTTACATTAATACATACATACATACATACATATATGCATGTATATTAAATGTCAGCCAAGCTATGGTACAGTGGATAGGATTGAAAAACTAGTGAAAATTAAGTTATGTTTTATGTGGATTAAAGTTTGAGATAATACTGCTCTAAAAATAATTATATACCACTCCAAACTTTGCTACAAACTTGGAAAACACGCAAATGCTCTCTGTCCGTCCGTCTGTGTGCAACACGCTTCTAGCATGAGAATGGAAACTGATGCAAGTTTGAAGTTTTCGCAGACTATACTCGTATGTAACTTTACGGTTCTCTAAAGCGTGCAACGTTCAAATTATTATGTAGATATTTCTATTGCAAACCGTTCTATTAACGTGATATTTTCATAGTAACTGTGCTATTATACATATAAAAAAAAAAAAAAATAATCAAATCGTAACAAACGTGTCTGTCATGGGTTCCGAACGTTTTCAATTAGAACGAAAATTTCCGAATCACAAAATAGTATATTTCTTTTCGATTGGTGGCTAATGTGGCAATTTTTTTAAAACTCCTTTTCCATGTGTTATTATCAAACATATATTGTTTTTTATTTACGAATTAGGTAGATAAGATATCAAACTTAAGTTCAAAAAAGATTTTTTCAAATTAAATTAGTTTTATTGTGTAATAAATGAGATTCTATTTGTGTTACACACAGCTTAGTGCAGTCGAAAGTAAAATGAAAAAATTGTTCGGAAGTGAATGTCAGGACACCAAAATATTCGAAAAAGATTCACTTTCACACGGATGGATGTGAAACTCATTACAGACATGAAAATAATAATTAAAGATTGTTCTATCGGTTTTCACAGTATGTATTTTGGAAACAATATTAAATAAAACGCCATTTTTAGCATAAATTCTTAAATATTAAAGAGTATTCCGGTAGGTAATGTGATCTTCAGAACCGTAATAAGCAGGAAGTTGAAATTTGTGAAACAAAATCAAATAATAGTCTCCTTAGAAAAATATGTTAGAACAGAAATAAATTTTTAGGTGAATAAATTCATCAAAAAATTGACAAATCACGTAAAAAAGATATATCACTAAAACAAGAAAAAAAAAACACAAAACTAAGAACTAAAAACATGTCAAAAGGAGAAGTACTAAAAAAAATAATAAATTTATTAATTGCAATAATTTTGCTGCATAGTTTTTAAGAAAGATTTCAGTTGTCCTGGGCTAATCTGGTGTGTGTGACTCCATTAAAAATGGGCCCAATGAAAAAGGGTATTTTGAATGGAAACATTTTTGCCAATTTTTTTTTTATTTTTCAGTTTGCGGCCATATATTTTCCTACTTGATAAAATGAAAAATTACCCCAAACTTAAAAATAAAATATCGCCTTAAAATTTAGAAAAAATTGCCCACATATAAAAATAACTAATGATCTGAAAACTAAAAGAAATTGACGGAAACTTCGTGTTGTTATTTTCAATACAAAACCTTGGAGACATTGGGTGACTTCCAAAACGTCAATTGCTTTGTGTTTGAACAAAGCATCACATATCATTACGCCGCAGTACAATAATTATACAATGCATACCATTTCAAAACGCCGCCGCCAAATATTTTTAACGCAGTAAGAAAGCAAATAAGGCATCGGTTTTATAGTTGATTCATTGATTCGGAACTTTGCATATGTATGTGATTTAAATACAGTATCAATACAGTATACGAACGTTTTGGAAGTCAGCCATTTTTAAATTTTGGTTTGCAGTCAATTTGCATGAAGTCTTTGCTTGGTGTTGTTCTTGAAAATTTATACAATCTTTCAGTTTATTCACCAACATTTAGAATTCATTTAAGAAATCTACAATCATTTGAGAATACTAAATAGATGTTTAATTTTTAGTTGTAAATTTTAAATGTAAATTTCTTTTTCAATCCTTCTTGCACATGGAGATATACATATATTCTATATGATTGTTCCCACTGTGCCACAAATTATTCACAGAGAAGAAAGCGGATAACCTTAATCATGAATATTGCATGTTTCTATAGATTCTACAGAATAAATGAAACAATACGGTAATAGTACTCGTACCTCAAAAAAAAAAAAAAATTAAAATAAAAATGAAAATGAGAAAGAAAAACAGAAAATAAACATAAAAAATCGTAAATGAAATTGGTTGGGTTTCACTTCATGCAGCAATAGCAGCAACAGCAGCAACAACAACAACATCATCTCCAGTACCAATAAAATTTACTAAATGACTATCCAGAAGAGAGTGAAAAATAAATAAAACGCATTTAAAAAAATCTTAATGTTCCGGACAATAAATACAGTGTCAATTTTCTTTTTCTTTTACTGTCCCTTCTCTACCGCCTTCGCCCAACAACAGCAACAACAACAGCAGCAGCAGCAACAACAACAACAACTAACTATTCAGCTAATTCAAGCCAGCAACTGTAAAGAAAACAGTTCACCTTTTTACTAAATAAGAAAAATATCTTAAGAAATGCGTTCTCCGGCTGCTATTGTTGATTTGCTGTTTTTTTTTGTTTGTTTTTTGTTTTCTATCTCTAGCATTTGATTGCGAAAATCTTTTAGTTGGCAGTTTATAAGTGAAAGAGGAAAAAAATCTACTTAAGATGATTAAAGAAATTAAAAATATTGCTTAGAAACATTGCCATCAGCATGTTGACCCACTAACCGGTCCGTTTGCTCTTTTTTATTTCATTATTATCGCTTCCACAGATGTTTCAACTCAGGGTAGGGAGTTTTTTTTAATTTAACAAAAAGATTCTATATTAATATATATTTTTTTTAGTCCGAAAAGTATGCAAATGTTTTTTGCATAACTAACGTACTGCAAAATAAAGGCTGGCAATGCTTAAATATCACTCATTCGCAACGAGCCACTACAATGCCGTAAAAAGTTCAATAAAGTATGCAATACTTTTCATTAAATTTTACTATGCAACAAGAATTACTCGCTTGGTCGGCAAAACTGCTATAGACGTTTTTTCTGTAATAAATTCGTTACTCACAATTGCCAGTACCTACTTGGTGTAGCAATATATTATATGAATTCGTTGATCGTATATACATAAGCAAGCGAGCAAAAGTCTTCTTCTGTCATATTCTATTGTTTATGTTGATTATCCAACGTTAACGAAACCGTTCATTATTTAACTCCGGCTTCAGTGTTCTTTTCATCATAATATTTTTGTGAATGACAACTATGATGAATATTCGTCACTGTTTTCGTCAACGGAATGTAAGCGAGAAAGTGGCGATTGTATACTTCCAATGCCATCTCCATGTTAAATTCGTCACTCAAACGCACTGCGTAGGTATTGCCGAGCAAGTATAGGTCATTGCTTTGTGCATAATGATATAATGACTTATGGAATGTATCCGCGGACAAGCGGGTAATATTAAGAGCAACACACACAAGCACATGTTTTAACAACCCTGCAATCGGCGTAGCTAGCGAATGACTAGCTATTTCGCTAACTACCAGTCGTTACCACTAACTACCAGACTAACTACTAGCAATGCACTCGACTGACGACTTGCATGAGACGATGGGGATGACATTGATGGTAGTCGATTAACACGATCAGACCGATGGAATCACTAGTCAGCAAAACCCAACTATTTCGCTAGTCAAAATTTACATACCAGTTTGATCACTAAAGATATTTCTTTTTTTTTTGTTAATTTATCAAATTTCTTTTTCAATATTTATAAAATTTTCAATTAATTCTTCTTTTTTCTTTTTTTAACTTTCTAAAAAAACACTTTTTTTAATAAAAATTTAACATTCACTGACCACGAACTTCCTATTGTACGCCAACACAAAATCATAACACTTTCATAAAATCTTTTTTATTTTTTTGTTGATTTTCTTTGGAATAAGGGCACAGTTTTTTTCAACTCGTAAAAAAAAATTTAGGTTAAAGGCATTAACATTTATGCATGTACTGAGTGCGTGTACATGTACATGAATGATATAGTCAAAAGGCGAACTCTGGCATTACTTGTAGCTAGTGAAGTAGTTAGTCCATTTTTCGTTAGCGAAATACCTAACGATTTCCAGACAATTTCTACTTTTAAAACTGGAGGGAAGGCTGTATGGAGTTCGTTATATGGATATGAGTTACTTGAGTTCTCTCACATAATTATAAATAAAATCAATATTTATGCATCGACATACCTTTAAAATTTTCAATAGTAAAAATTCCGAAATTTTTTCATATATCCGATTTTTTCTGAAAATCTTAACTATTACACAAGTGGTTTTTGTTTGTTTTTGATAAAATATCAGGCATCATAATTGCCATTTTAAATATATTGAATTTAATTTCTTTTTATGTAATTTTAACTCTATTCTAAATTTATTTCGTTTTGTTTTTTTTTTTGATAGTCTTTCATTATTTATATTGCTTGCTTTGTAATTTTCACAATATATTCAAGGAGTACAATTTTCGTCTCATATTTTTATTATTAATAATATTGTTAGTAAAAAATCTTTAGAAGCTCATGATAATTAAACAGACAATGAAAATTTTTGACTGCATGGAAGGTTAAACTGGCACCATGACGTTTGGAGATCAACCAGATCATTAGAGTTCTTGGTCGCTGAGACCTCACTGCCAATCAAGACAACTGCAATCAAGTAGTTGAATATTCTTTGACAATAATTAATTATTCTTACTCACTTAAAAGTTTATTGTCGATTTTCTCACATTTATGGTACAAAAATTCACTATTTTCATGTTTTTAATGATCAATTAAGTTTTTTTTATTATTTGCTTAATACATACACTTCAATAGCAGACGGAAAGACATTTGTAACACCTAAGTCGATTCACTATAGAAGTGTGAATAAGGGGAATGGGAACATAAGCTCATCCGTAAATTAGTGCCACGTGACTGTTAGACCCTTTTAAGATTTTTATAGAGTGATTTTCGGTTTTATTTTTTCCGTTTTGATATTTTTAAATCATACTTCTAAATCGAACAATTAAAAAACAAATTGATTGTCCAAAAATATTTACATACATAATATTTCTAAATTATATATTTATTAATATTTTTATGGACTTTAGAGACAAATGCTTAAATAAGTCGTTAAGACATTTTTTCACATTAAAAAGAGGCTTTTGTCCTTATCGAAATATTCTTCTGATAATTAGTAACAATCCTATTAAGATAGCGTGAATTAATTTTATCTCAACATCAGTATTTCTGCCTTCATGAAAATTTTTTAAATTATACTCGACAAAAGTATATGAATTTCTAAACAATTTCGACCTCTGGCTTTTAAAAGAAGACACATTAAATAAATATATATTTATAAACATATTTATAAACGAGACGATGATTTTAGCTGCAGTACTAGTATTTACACTTAACTAAATTTGAAAAAATAAATAATTCAAAATAAATAAAAGAAAAAAAATTCAACTAAACAGAAAAACAAAAATTGGTCACGCTTAAAATGTCAACAGTTCTGTTTTGAGTTGTAAGTTGTTTAGAACAATTTACAACAATAGCTTATTTCTTATTAACAAAATATAAAAGAGAAAAAAATATATGAGAAAAGAGCATAAAATACTAAGAAAAAAACGTGAAAAATATAATCTAACGCAACGTTTCGTTAAATGATGCACAAAAATAATGAACCACACTTTTAATAGTTGGGCTTGAAATGACTGAATCCGGCCGCCATCACCACCACCACCAGTGCCATACGCACCACCAAATTGTTGCTTAAGTATTTCTGTTTTAAAGTTTAACATAAAATTTTAAAATAAAATATAGAAAAATAAGGCACCATGACTTGTGCCTTTAGTTTTTTTCTCTCTTTGTTGTTGTTGGCATAACAAAGAAATGTATACGATTTAAGGAAAAAAAAAAAAAAAGCAAGGCCATTATGAAAATGCACTCATTTGCCTTGTAATGCCTGGCTAAAGGTTAAGTTGAGTGAAAAATTAAATTTCAAATTTATATCATTCGAAATTAAAAGCTTAGAAGGACAAAATTTGTTAAGTTCATTCATTTTTTCGTTGTTTTAATCCAACGATTTTAGTTTCCTTATTTCAGTTTTTCTTACTTCTTACTTTTAGATTAGCATAATAGACTCTGAGGATAAAGTATTAGTGTTCTATGAGGTTATTTTTTTTTTTCTTTGCCGCTGTTAAAGTATAAGAAATGAAAATTAAGGTATAATTACCTTTTAATATTATAAAAACTTTATAACTTTACAAAAGTTGCCAGCAGTTGGAATTTTTAATTTCTGCATCGTTTCTTGAAGGAATTGTGAAAACTAAACGTGGGAGTTGTTTTTACCACAGTCACTATCTTTATCTAGCGGGGGAAAATGGCTGGAAGGCAATACAGACTTTGAAAGTATCTAAGAGAGTACATATTTTTTAATGGCAGAGAGTTTTTCGAAAATACAACAAGACTTTCAATGATTACACTGAACAAACCTCAGATTCTTCTAGTCACTTTAAGGCGCGATAAAAATTGTAAATAAAATTCACAAATGAACTTTTTAAGTTTTTGCTGTTTAAAGACATTTTATGAGTTTCTTATGCAATGAATTGTGCCAGAACATCTGGGGAAAGGGCAAGGGTAGTGATGATTGTTATGCCTTCTCGCCTAAAAAGTCCAACAAAAATTAAAGAATGCCACACTTACACACATTAGAAAAATTTATGATGTCGATGATTTGCACTTAGTAGGCATCGATCTCAGGTCTTAAGAGAGTGTTTGCTTACTAGTGAACGCGCTAACCACATCAGCCAACACCAGAATCGCAACTAACTGGAAATTAGTTAACACGTTCCCTGTCCGATCAACCACATATGGCTCAGAAAACGTACATTTAAATTGCACGGCTACGTTCATGAGTCACATGTCCAATTTGAAGGGGAATAATTTAATGAAGCGGGCTTAGACTACGTTGTTTTGGTACGGGTGTGCTGGGACAGTCCTATAGTAATAAAACAACGGGACGTACGAAACTATTTTTATTTTTATTGCCGAAATTACAGATTTTTTAAACTTATTTTTTAACATGGCGCTTTTCAAAACAAGGCAAGTCACCACCATCTTTTCGCATGCTTTCGTAACCTACACAGCATCGTTTTCGCCCAATTTTGCCATCAGCATTCCGCGGAGTTTTAGACAAAAAGTAGTGCTTAGGGACTGAACCGGTGGCCATAGAAGTATTTGAACCAGTAGCTCTTGAGGAGGACGAGGATGTGTCCAGGAACTCTTTTATAATATCTTCTTCCGTCTTTAAAACGGTTTTTCTTGAGTTCTTTTTACCCACTTCCACTTTTTATATCACTATTATTCTGTGTTGGGGATATTCATACGACCATAGCAGTACAATTTTCAACAAAAAGCCAATTGGACGTGCGGGGCAGTTTTGCTTTTTCGTTTGGGACAGGGAACGTGTTAAGAAACTATTGATTTGATTACCTAAATCCATGATGATATTTTAAAGGTTATTTTATCCTGCATCTGCTGATATTTTTATTGGTTGAAATCAGACATACCGTTCTCGAGTTATAGTGAAATATAATGGAATAAATGGCGCAAATGTCAAAAAATTATTTGGGGAATTCACACTGTAGTCATAAAGTAATAAGTCATAAAATATTAGCACACCAATATATGACAAGTGTGAACACAACGTCATAATTTAGTGTGCTATGTCATAATTGTGCCAGCTGATAAACATTTAACAGCACTCCATTTTTTAGTCGGATTAGTGCGCATACGTTTGCATTTTGGCATAAATGTAAATGTTTTCTAATTCAGTCCGATTTGTTAATAAAGAAAACTGTTCGACTAACGTTTCTACTCTTATTTTATGACAAACCATAAACATACCTCAAAGTGTCTTATTGTTATATGACTTTTTTACTTGAATCACAACAACAATTTTTTAAACTATTGTAAAATAATAAGACATTATGACAATATGACTGATATGACTACAGTGTGAACACCCCAATTGTGTTCAACATGACAAAAAAATTCCAATTTGAAAGTATGGATGTATGTGTTAATAACAACTTCTAGATTACTAGAAGATACGCTCTTGTTGCCACTTTAGAATTTAAGTTCGAAGTTGGCACTCATCACACAAGTTTTTTCTTAAATCAGAGAATTTTATTTGTTTGAACACATTAATTTAAAAATTTACACGTTAATATGAAAAGCGAAAGAAGAATTATTTATATCTATAATAAGATCGTTTCTGTTGGCCCATGGTTACACTAGAAGTCTTTAAACGGACTTGAAAGAGACTTAATTTGATTGAAATGATTTACAAATCTAGACTGGCAGTTTTTTTTCCAAGTAATTATTTAGATTAATAAACAATTTATTGGCAACTCTGACGAAAGTTTCTTAGTTTGAAAACAGTTTTAGATTTTATTTTCATGGTAAATTAATGCGGAAGATTAGCTTCGTATTAGACATAAAGACAGTTAATTTTGTGTTGTAAATTTTATCATAAATTAATATTTTATTTTTGCTTATGTAGAGAATTTAGCATTAAATATAAAATATAAAAGATTTAAAGTCTTTACCTTTCACCAATCGAAAAATTAACATGTTTTATAAAAAAATAAATAGAAAAAGCAATCTCGTGAAAAGAAATTAACATAAATTTTACTACATCTACTTCGGGATTTTAACAAATTACTTTAACATGACGATGTCATTGGAGGCAAGTACTTTTCACATTGACTTGAAAATAAAAACATAAAAGTTTCAATATTTTCAAGTTATTAAAATTGCAAAACATAATATAAAACTAAAACTCTCTGCTGAGTACTGAACTCGCATGTGTCAAGTGTTTTACTAACTGGTGCACTAAACAACTATTTTTTTTCTTCACTAAATTCACAGCAAAAAAAAAAAATATTTAGTTTATTTCGCCAGGAGTTGAACTTCTGAACATCAGAATGATAAGTACGGACACTGTGCGAATTCGAAAAATTTTAATTATTTGCTTACAAATAAATACTTGTTGTGGGTGGTGTTGGCTAAAGTGGTTAGCATGTTTACTACAAAGCAAAATATGACTTATGACCTGGGTTAAACATCATAAATTTCTCTGATGTGGATAGTGTGGCATTGTATTAATTGTTGTTGGACTGTTTAAGTGATGAAGGCATAACATTGATCACTGAAAACTGTTCCGACATCAATTGATACTGCTCCTAGCTAAAGTACACAACATCGCCCTCCTTTGTCGGCAAGCAGCACTTTCGCGAATTAGAACAACTAATAAAATGCCTGCTTGGTCCAATTACAAACAAGACCATACCAAACACATATAAAAGTAAGTAAGTAAATACTCGTCTATGAACAAACTGAAGTCAAATGAAAGTAAAACGAAAATTGCACGGCAAGCCAAATTGAACGACTACAAAAATTACAAAACAAAGCAATGCGAACACATTCAAACTTAGTATAATATAAACTTTATGCTAGAAGCACAGAAATGGCTCAACGATCACTGTTTTACTTGGGACTTCAACAACCATTGCCTATATATTAGAAAATATTTTTTTGAAGTGATAACTTCTATTGGCGCGGTACCAAGGTTTTGGATGAGACAAAATCTGAGAACTCGCGACACCGTCACGCTTTTTGACACTTGTAGCATCTCTGTTTGTGCGAATGCCTACCAAACAAATTACAGGTGTAGTAACGCCCGGATATTTGACACTTAACAGGTAACTACATAGCAGACATGGTAAAACTAACAGGTATGCGCAGTTGGACAACAAGTACATCAATCCAAAAACAACATGTATTTTGTTGGTATAAAGCACTCGCTTCATATCAAAATACACAAACAAATTTAAAACATTTTGTTACGTATGCATACCAAACTGTAACCATTATTTATGTCTACTTTAAAACTTTATTAGTTTGTATGATACAATTCATAAATATACGTTTTCACTTCTGTCGGCACTCCCGGAGTGCTACCCGTAATTTTTTTTTCGATAATTTTATTATTTATTGAATCCTCAATTATAAATTGAAACATCAATAAATTTTTCAAATCTTAAATCTAAAAAAATATTAAATATAAGTTTAGCCAATGCTAAACAAAATTTTAAATTTTCAACGGTTGATTTTTGTTATTTTACATCTCTCGTGTACGGCTGAGAAAAAGAGTATCCGGGTGTGGCCTCTATAATGTAGAATATTGCGCGCAAGTGGATTTGGGTGCGACTCAAGTTTTTTTAATGTATTTTCTCGCGTGTTTTGAAAATACTGTCTTCACCAACGGAACATCAAGGTCTTTGTGAATTCGTTGATTTCGGATATAGCAGAGGGTTGCTGTGATTGTACGTAGAATTTTGTTTTGTCGCCTTTGAATTTTTTCTAAATTCGATGCTGAGACAGTGCCCCATAAGCGGATTTCAAAGGACCATACTCGTTCTAGGATCGCATTGTATAATAGAAGTTTATAGTCTAGGCGTAGTGTAGAGTTTCTTCCAATAAGCCAATTAATTTGGGCTGCTTTTAATTTCATTTGTGTCAACTTTGCGTCTGTATGAAATTCCCATGTTAAACGATGATCAAGATGAACGACTAGATATTTGACTTCAGGGTGTTGTGGTATAGTTTCGGTGTTGATCTGTATAGGCGGGCATGTTTCCCTTCGCAACGTAAAAGTGACGTGTACACATTTCTGCTCGTTAAGTTTTATACGCCATTGTTTGAGCCATTTTTCCAAATTTGGATATATACCCTTGTAAGTTGCTGGAAGCTTTTACTGGATTTTCATGGACGCTTAGAAAAGCCGTAACATCAGCAAATGTTGATGTATGAATGTTATTGCTTAATGAAATCTCAGAGGCATATATTAAGTACAGTAAAGGACCGAAGATGCTGCCTTGGGAAACTACGGCTTCGATCGACTGCGGAGGGCTTAAAAAAATTCCTTCTCAAACTACAAATTTACGTTCCTTTAAATTGTTTTTTAAAAGCCTGACGATGTTTGCGGGAAGATTTTGCGTTAATTTGTGTATGAGACCTTCGTGCCATACTTGAGAAACATCTATAAAGAGCGCAGAGCAATATTTCTTTTTTTCAAAAGTGTCTCTAACAACATCCACAAGCCTGTGAGTTTGTTCAATAGTGTTATGCTGTCTGCGAAAACCGAATTCATAATCTGGAATACAGCCTTTACTAGTCACTATAGGCATCAGCTTGATCATGTACAGCTTCTCAAATATTTTTGAAATGTTAGATAATAAACTAATAGGCCGATAGGATTCTACCTTTGTATGATCCTTGCCGGGCTTTGGTATCATAATAATCATCGAAACATTCCATTCTGTTGGATATTATTGCAGCCGTAAAATACCATTAAAAATGAATAGTATTATTCATTTTTGCACTATAAGGCTTTATTTGGATGTCAGTACTTTTTACGGCCGAAACTTTTTGGATAGGAACTTGGCGCCTTATTTTCACATTTGTGTTTTTGTGTGGATCTCACTTCTTTTTTCTAAGTTGTTTTAGTATAAGTATTTATATGTATAGCTTATCTGGGCCTACCTGTGTAGAAAATTTCAGCTTTCTAGCTCAACTAGAAGTGTCCCATACAAAGAAGGGGCATGATTGTGCCCCCAGATGAAAGGTGCCTGTTAAAAAATCATTTTCGGTAATTTCTCATCACTACCTGCCTGTGTACCAAATTTCAGCTTTCTAGCTATACTAGAAGTGCCCCATACAAATAAGGGAACCCAAGTCCCCCCAGGTGAAAAGTGCCCGTTTAAAAATTATTTTTGTTAATTTCCCATCAGGACCTACCTGTGTACGAAATTTAAGCTTTCTAGCTCAACTAGAAGTGTCCCATACAAAGAAGGGGCATGATTGTGCCCCCAGATGAAAAGTGCCGGTTAAAAAATAATTTTCGGTAATTTATCATCACTACATGCCTGTGTACCAAATTTCAGCTTTCTAGCTATACTGGAAGTGCCCCATACAAAGAAGGGGAACACTAGACCCCCCGGGTAGAAAGGTTTTTTTGTTATTTTCTCACCAAGACCTACCTGTGTACCAAGTTTCTGCTCTCTAGCTTTACTGGAAGTGCCCAATAACATTGATGAGTCAGTGAGTCAGCGAGTCAGTGAATATGTACTAAAATATGGACTTAATATCTCGGGAAGCTTTTATGGTAGAACTTTCAAATTTAACCTGTGAGGTCACCTCTGTGGGAAGACCTGATGTTTTAAGTTTAATTATATTATGATCAAGAAGAGTAAAGTTATGAGGGGGGTAAAAACTAGTGATGTTACGAATACTTGTATTCGTATTCGACTATTCGACTATTCGCCTGTTTTAAGATATTCGTATTCGCCAAATTCAAGCGAATATTTTTCGAATAATTTTCCCATACATTTTCCAAAAAAAAAATCATACAAAAGTTTAAAAAAAGTACATAAAATGTAAAAAATATATTAATTTTTATTAAAAAAAACCCATTGTATTTCACGCAGAGTAAGAAAAACGAAATCTGAAAGTATGTAAGTAAAATAATTAAAAAATGTTCGGTAGAGGTTTTCAAATTCGGCATCTTAATGCAATAATAATGTTAAATCACTAAATTTTTTTTTTCATTTATAGTTACTAACGCAAAGGCAGGGATTTTTTCCAATTAAATTTGAAATATAAACCTCAAAAGAAATATTCGTATTCGTATTCGTATTCGGCGAATACTGTTTTAAATATTCGTATTCGTATTCGTATTCGCGAATACTAAAAATTGATATTCGTAACATTACTAGTAAAAACAGCTCCAATGGTTTCGTGTAAATATACACACTGTGTGGCCGAACTTGGCCTGCGCCTAGATTTTGGGGTACAATTTGCTGCTTTATTATAACCTTATTGGTAGTCATACAAAGAAGAGGCTGTATAATTTTAAAAATATAATGGACGTTCTTTTGCATAAATACTAGTCTTTCAGTATTTTAAGCAAATGTTAACCCGAAAGATCCTTATTGTTTTGAAGAAGATGAGAGGAAAACCATAAAATACATGAAAAATCGCCATTTCAAAGATATTTGCTTAAAAAAAAGAAAGGCCCATGAGATTGAAAAAGATCCGGCTAACTGAAAGCTTATAAATATAATATTCAATTAATTACAGACATTTTAATAATTTAGAAATATGCATGTATGACTTGCCAATAAGTTTTTGATGCTGCATTATTTCCGTTTGATTTTATTTATTTCCGTTTCAAAAAAAAAAAAAAAAATATATATAAAGTTTGCTTTGTATTTTATTTTCATTTTTTTACAATATAAACTATCATTTTATATTCAGATAAATGATTGAGTCTACTATATTATGCTGCTTTCATCCAAGAAATGAAAAAAAAAAATGAAAATGTTTTTTTCCTGGTGTATGTAAACAAATTGACATTTTGCTTATATAAAAGAAAAATGCACACACGAATACTTATTAAGTTAAATTAAATCAAATTATAGTTTTTGTTAAAAATTTTTCTTTGAAAATATTTATCGAATAAACTTTTCTGGACAAATTAAATTAAATAAAATTAAAAATCATATAATATAGTTTTGTTCAGCCTTTAGTAACTTATGTTAAATAAAAAGTAGACGAATTTGTGGCCTCAAGCTCGAAAATTCGTCTACTTTTTATTTAACATAAAATTAAAAATAATTAACTTATTTATCGGCATATTTATGTAAAATCCAAGGGCCATCGTTTCCAGTTCCATAGTAGTTTTTTTGTCATGCTGCAAAGAAACATACATTCGTATATTTAATTCACTCCATATATTAGTATGTACTCGTATACATATGTACCTCTTAAACCACTGATGTTGAAGATTCCAGGTGCACTTTTATTTTGTTGTAAAATTAAATAACTTTCATCATATAATCATAATTTTGATATTAATTTTTTCACTTCACATCTCCTCGTCTTATTAAATTCTATGAACGACTGAAGTTACAGTTGACAGCTATTTTGTTTCTTTTGAGAACACAAACCATGTATGGACACAATAAACTTTTATAATTCCCATTTGCAAATGGGAGAAATTACTTTTTTTGATACATTAAATTTTTATGGGACGAAACCCAGAATAATTATTTTATTTTCGCATCAAATATTTTAATAATGGAAGAATTTTTGATCCAACCATATTTGCTTCAAAGAATAATTATTTGGTTTTGACAGATATAATTAGTTGACATGAACATTTTGCAATCATGTCTTTTCTCTGCGTGCATGTTAAAGTAATGAGTCAAAATGCCGAAGTAGAAGTAGTGAAAAGTATGTTTAAAAGCATTTTGTCTCATTACCTTTCAACGGAAATTTTTGCTGGGTTAATATTTTTTAGCTTTAAATTAATTTGTTAAATGTAAAAAGCCATGATCAATTTTTCTCACTTCTTTTTTAACTCTTTCATATTTGTGTATCAATTTTAAATTTAGAAATTTATTTACATCGAAATTATCACTTAATAAACCCAAAGCACCTTTACAAATTACTAGAATTGAAATTGAAAAATATAAATAAAATCTTAAAACAAAATTTGTTATAAATTGTTATATACTAACAATTCGCTGGAAAAAATTTTGCTAAAAAGTATTTATGAAAGAATTTTTCTTGTTTGCAATTTTATGCTTTTCAATACATAAATATGTTGCAGTTTGCTTTTCATTTATTCCATTTCTTTTTTTTTTCTACTTCTGTTATTTTATGGCATGAAATTGTTGGCATATCAAATATATCCTAAAACTTTAACAATTCATTTTGTGATTTATGTTAAAAATATTTAAATGTGTGAAACAACTTTATTGCAATTTATTTATATATTTCAGAAAAATGTTTTTTTCTGTTGAAATGTTATTAATTCTATTTTTCAAGTGTCTCTTGCTTTAAAAGTGTTACAAATAATAATAAAATAATAATTAAAGTACGAAAGCTATAAGTATATAAGTACTTTCAATTGCTACCGATTAAATAAACAATAAAATAGTGTTGTTTCTTTTTTATTTATTTTTTGGTGATAATATATGCCTCTGACTTACCGTTAAGCAGTAACATTCATACATCAACATTTGCGGATGATACAGCCTTTCTAAGCGTTTACGAAAATCCTGTAGAAGCTTCCCGCAACTTACAAGAATATATATCCAAACTGGAAAAATGGCTCAAACAATGGCGTATAAAAGTTAACGAGCAGAAATGTGCACACGTCCATTTTACGTTGCGCAGGGAAACATGCCCGCCTATAAAAATTAACACCGAGACTATACCACAAACACACTGTAGTCAAATATCTAGGCGTTCATCTTGATCGTCGTTTAACATGGAAATGGGATATAGACGCAAAGTTAACACAAATGAAACTAAAAGCAGCCCAAATGAATTGGCTTATTGGAAGAAACTCTATACTAAGCCTTGACTGTAAACTTCTCTTATACAACGCGATCCTGAAACCAATATGGTCCTATGGAATCCAGTTATGGGGCACTGCCTCAGCATCGAATGTAGAAAGAATTCAAAGGCGACAGAATAAAATCCTACGTACAATAACAGCAGCCCCCTGGTATGTCAGAAACCATCGAATTCATAAAGACCTAGACGTTCCGTTGGTGAAGACAGTATTTTCAAAACACGCGAAAAAATATATAAAAAAACTTGAGTTGCACCCAAATCCACTTGCGCGCAATATTCTTCATTATAGAGGCCACACCCGGCTGAAAAGAAGGGATACTCTTTTTCTCAGCCGTTCACGAGAGATGTAAAACAACAAAAATTAACCGTTGAAAATTAAAAATTTTGTTTAGCATTGGCTAAACTTATAATTAATATTTTTTAGATTTAAGATTTGAAAAACTTATTGATAATTCAATTTAAATAATTAAAGATTCAATAAATAATAAAATTATCAAAAAAAAAAAAAAATTTTTTTTGGTGAAGTTCACATGCATTCATGCCAAAAAGTAACGACGGCTACATATAAATACATAAATACACATACATATGTACATATGTATATTTTTTTCGGAAAAAATGAGGCAGGTTTTGTCTTATTGTAAGTTCTTGAAGAAAATTTACCGTTTTAAATGGTTAGTATGTAACAACATTGTGTTGTTTTGTTCTTTGTTCTATGTTCCTTAAGTTATGGAGGTACAGTTCTTGTGATTTTCAACAACATATTCAATTGACTTTTTTAATTGAAAATATAATTGGTACTTTGTGCTATTAACAACCTGCTTTGTTATATTAACTAAGGATACTTATTGAAAATAACTTCCATATATTTTAGCAATATACATAAGTAGAAGTTATTTCAGATTCTTAGAATAATTTCGCTTATGACTTCAACAAAAATTTTTGTTGTTATTACTTTTAACTTCTTTATGTTATAATTTTTTATAAAATTGACAATTCGTTCAGCTGTATTAACAAATAACATCTTTGATGTAGAGTTTTATGTTAGCAATTTTATTAATACAATTTTATATTCAAATTTTAAGCCCAAAATTTAACAAAATATGTTTTTGAAACAGTTAATTGAAAAAATAGTCTTGTTTTGGTTATATCAACAAGCTGTTTTGTTCAATTGACAATATGCTATTTGAGATTAAAAATAAAAATTGACAATTAGTTTTGTCATTACTAATTCTGAATTATTTTTTTCTGTGTGTACGGGTATGCACATACGAACGCACAGTGTTCTAAAAGGTTTGTATTTCATTGTAACCTTAAACAAATATTTTAACGATGCTTTGTAACTAAGGGCCAATTTTTGACATGATATTTAAGTTATAATTATTTAAAAGTTGTAATTATATACCAAATTGTGTTTTTGACTGCATATTAAAAAAAAAGCACTTAATTATTAATTAAATGAACAACATTCCGTATTATAATATTAATTAAGATCTACGAATTTCCATATGTTTTTGCCTGCTTGTTCTTCTTATATAAAATAAAGCCAATAAAATTTTGTCTTGTTTTGTCGCTATTAACCTTTTAATTAATCATATTGAAAGAATAAAAGCATTCTTTTAAAACATTTCAGCAGTTCTTAATTATTCTTATTATTAGCTAAAATAAAAATAAATTTTTTTATTTTTCCTTATTTGTTCTAGTCAGCTGTTCTACAGGGAAATTTGTGGGAAATTTTTTATTTTACGTGGTGCTACCATATTTTCATCGTAATTAAATAAGAACTTTAACTACTCACTGAAAAAATGGAATCTTATTTAAATACAACATAAATTTAAATAAAAATTAACTAATTAAATACTTAAGTATGAAGTTAAAAACTGGCCATAAATGTAAAACGAAAAAAGAATAGTGGGATGAAAATTTCTTTTAAACTAGAGAATAGCTCTCCATTAATGAATTGAATTAGGCTGAACCCACACCGATGTAAGATAAAGCAGTTTTTATGACTAATACGACAACAGAAAATTAGGTTTTATGAGATAACCAAAATCGAACAAAACAAACGCTAAACTGTATGTTTGACATAACATTGATTGCAGAAAGTACATGTGGTTTCATACAACATACCTACACAGAGTAAGACAAAACGGACTGAAACAAACCTCGTTGCACATAATTGTATAGTTTCTTACTATATAATTAACAATAACACCAATTGAGTAAAGTAAAAAAAAGAGGTGAAAAGCTAAATACATTATCAAATTAATGTCTATATACCGGTTGTTTTTAAAGACAAAAACTTATTGTCGGATCAGATGGTTTTATTTTGGTATGCGTAAGCATGAAACAAGTGTCTTTAAATTAAAAGACAAAAACGTTTTGTCTTTCGTTGGCGTGGGTTCAGGCTTAGGAACTATCAAATTTTGACTTGTAATTTTCTATTATTTATCTGTTAATCGTTTAATATGTTTTACTAATATGTAATTATTTTAATGATTTTTGAAATTTCAATTATTCTGATTTCGTATACTTTCACTTTTAATTAAGTCATATTTATTAGATAAACGTCTCGAGAAGATAGTAATAATAAAAAAAAAATAACAAAGAAAAAAATCCTTTTTTTGACTGGTTGGAAGGAATGTATATATTGCGACACCAATTACTATGGTCTCATCAACAGAATTCTTGTCTTATAGACCTCACCGCCAATTGCAATATGTTTTATGATTAATTTATTCTGCCGAATCACTTGAAAGTGTGTGGTCTGATTTTTCATATTAATGGTTCGGAAATTCACTATTTTGTTCTTCTCTTGAAAATAAGGTTTTAATTTAATAAATATTTTTAACCCCACCCTTTAATAAATACACTATATACAAAGTTTTTTAATCTAAATCTTCTTTTGTTTGCTGATTTATTTTTTGACGAATTTTTCCAGCATGCCTTTTTTATATCCTTGACAAAAATGGTAAAGTTGTTTATAGGTTTGTCAATCCATGTTTAATTTCCTCAATATTTATAAGAAATCTAAAAATTATATAAATTCTGATCCTAATAGAAAGCGAAACTGAATGAGCAATGTCCGTCTGTCCGTCAGTCTGTACGTGGAATCGGTTTTCCGAAGCAACCAGAAGATTTTATTCTCGAACTGATGTGGCGGTATTCGTCTTAAGAAAATCAGCAAAAGTTTAAAAACAATCGAGTAAAATTTCATATTTCTTCTCTTGTTCGAAGAGCCGAACAATTTTTAATTTTTTTTTCAAATATTCGAGCGCATAAAGAATAAAAAATTTCATATGAATAACATTGAAAAAACTAAATAAAAACCACTTATTAATTTAGTTTTTTTTATTAATAATAAGAAAAAAAACTACAAAAGAAAAACTAAAAATTTCAATACAATTTTAAGAATGTTATTAAGATCGAGATCATATTCATTAAAAATTGATATAAGATTGATTGATACATTCTTATGAATATACATCGAAGATATTCCATTTGCTTATTGTAAAATAATCCTTTAATATCAATAAATACTTAAGTTTTTTTTAGCTTGTAAACGATGTGTTTAGCGAAAATATACAAACAGCCTCTAACTAATGGTGTTTTCTTTTCTGAACAAATATGTTGCCCTTTCAATGTGTAACACTTTTTACAGTTTGCACCTACCTTTAAAAAGTGGTACATTTTTTATTGCCACAATGGTACAAAATATTTGAGGCTTAACATTACTTAACATTAATTAATTAATTATCGTTTTAATTACAAGTTTTTTCGCTTAAGTAAGTAGAATGACAAAAATACAAGTTCTTACTTGTATAAAAATATACTAAACAAAGTTGTAAAAATGGGCAGTATCGCACCCCGACCTGATAGTTGAGGGCAAAATATGTTGCATATTTTGCCATTTATTGGTGCAACATAATTAGAAAGGAACGAAATCGCTTTTAAATAAATATGTTACATATTTTTTAGAATGGATCACGAAAATTAAAGAATGCAGCATAAATGCAACACTTTTTTCAGAAAAGAAAACGCCATAATATTTTAGATTTTGGGTACTTGCTTACTTAATTATTATATACATACATAATTACCTTCAAACACTATTTTACATTCGCAAAAGTAGTACCATTTTTACAAAAAATATTTAAAAAATATTTTTGAATATTCGTCTAAAACCGTTCGAATTATTCTTAATTCTAAATTGCAAAAATATGAAAAAAAACTTTTTCGAATATTTTAATAATCGCCATTGGAATGACAACACTAGTTATACACCGAATATAACATAACACACTTTATGTTCATGCTGAAATTTCAATTTCAAATGATACATTTAATAATAATAACGATGACAGCGATTTAAAGTATTTGATTTGTTTTGCTGTTTGACAATGTGACCATTTGAATTATATATTCCTTTACTTCTCCCATCACAACAATTCGGTCTATGTAACTTTGTTTTAAACTTTTTTATACTTTTGACAGCAGTTTTCGGCCTGAAATGTGTGAATATTAAAAATAATTTTTCCAATTTTAAAAATTAAATGAAACATTAAAAATTCAAACAAATTTGAGGCAATAAAATTGTCTTATGAAAACTTTATACAATTTGGTCGGCATTTATTTTGGTTTCTCTTTTTATTTTACAAAGTGTCACATTCAGAAAACTTTGTTGATTTTGCTTTAATTCCATTTTATTCCATCTGAATTCAGAATTTTATTTAAAACAAAAATTGCCGTTGACAAAGTAAAATATTGTTTATGGATTTAATAGAAAAACTGGGGGAGGTAACAGACATGTAGCATGTTACTAAAACTGTTTCTGAATTGTTAATTTTACCCGGCAGGCAGGCAGTCGTCAATATGTCTGGATGTCTACACAAAATATAAACATCAATGTCAGAGTAGACATTGTGAATGATAGGTACACACATTTCTACATACATATAAATGTACATATGAACATATGTTTGTTATTCTAAAAAAGGCGACAATTTTCAGTGTTATATTTCTGCCACGTCTAATTCGTGAAAAACACTTATTGGATTTGGGCAAGTCACATATTTCGATCGGTATGATTTTAATTCTGTAATTGTATTTCGATCATTTTGATTTACAGTCGTCAGGTTCCGTTTTTTTGGTATTTCGATTTTACAGTGATAAAGTTTTTTATACCCATAACCGTTTCTTTCCTTCGTTTTTACTAGCGAAGCTCACACCAAACTTTTGCTGTTTACATGCAAAAGATTATTTTATTGATGTTCCTAAAAGTATGCATGTCTTTTATTGTTTACTGCAAATGAAGTTAGTGAATCCGCTTTCGATTGGAATTGAGTTCTGTGACATGCTTTACAGGTGTATTTGGTACCTTTTATTGCTTGATGTTAAGAAATACGAATTTCGTCTTTCAATCGAAATTTTTCATAATTATGTGAAAAACTTTACTAAAAACCAGTTCAGTGGTTATCAAAAAATTTGTAAATGGGTTGTTATCTGCAGTGTCTAGGAACAATTTGTGATTTTTGATCGTGCTAAGCGCTTCATATTTACTTGTTGTTTGTTAATTCTGTGAGTAGTGCTCGATTGCCTCTGGTGCTAAGTAGACACATTAAATTTCTTAGGCTGTCTCAGCAGTAATATTTACTTCGCCGACTGTTCTGCAAGACGACAAAGAAGGGCGCTGTCATGTACGTTAACTTTGAACTGTGTCAATCGCTGCCGAATCACTTTTATGCCTTCATCACTTAAACAGTCCATCAACAATTACTAATTTACATTAGAGAAATTAATGATGTTGATTGACTTGCCCCGACTAGAGATTGAGCCCAGATTCTAAATAATAATTTCCTTAGCAGTCAACGCGGTAACCACTTCATCCAACACCATCCTAAAATAATTTCATACGTATGACAAAATGTCTTTAAATTTAGAAAAAATGCGTTCTCAAATTAAATAAACATTTGCGTAAAAGTAAGATTTTTTAGAGGAACATTGCGAACTATTTTCAAAGACATGAACTATTTGATTTTTTCTTATATTAATGTAATTAATTTTAAACTGATTTTTAAATGGAGTTTTTTTATTTAAATTTAATACATGTTTTTTTTGTTGTGTATAGGAGGTGAGGTGTAGGAATGTTCTAAGATTTACGTTTAAAGTGAAAAAAAAAAAAACATTTTCTAAACAACAAACCGTTACGTTACGCAAAATGCCCTTACTGACATATAATTTGAAAACGATTTTATTATGAATTCCGATGCATTTCACTAAACGAAAATTGCGATTTTACTGATAAAATATACAAAAGGAAGTAGTCCTGGCCAACAAAAATATGTGCCAATGTGTCACTCAGTTCTCTTATTTATTTAAAATTTTATTTATTTCTTATGAGTTAGCTAATCTATAAGCTGCATTGCATGGGTTGCTAAATATCAACTAATGAACTGCTCCTTTAAAGTTATTTGTTTATACAAAAAGCTCAAGCAATATCCAAGAATTACCAAAAAAAAAGCACAATAGTTTTCAGCAACGTTTGTAAACAACACAACAAATAATTTTTATTCGATATGAATTATTTTATTTTTTTTATAAATAAATAAATTTTTGAAAACATAAATTCTTCACTGCTTGCTCGAATAAAATTTTATATTTTGTTCTTTTATTATGTTAGAGCTGGTGTATGTATAGACATCCAGCAAAAATTTAAAGTCTCTAACTATTAAGGGTCGTAAATTAGAAATTATCTTTAGCATGGTTTTTTGTTTCTCTTCTATAAAATAATGTATTTATTTCTTGTAAATGTTATAAAAACAGTTCTTAATTTCATTCTACCTCACTATTATCCTTAGTTTCAACACTAAATAATATTTCGAAAATCATTGTTACATTCAGCGTAATAAAATAATATTTATATCAATTTGTATGTAGTATACCAGCATCTTGTGTGTTGGAATGGGAATGTATTGGTTTTTATATTTAAATTCATCTGAACATCTACTACAGGACTTGATTTTGATGGATAACATTTTGATTTTCTTTTTCAACAAAAACATAAATGAATTTTTTCGGGTCTGGTTATTTTTTCCGTTCTTGTGAGATTTTTTTGCAAGTTGGTATTTTTTTTTTTTTTTTTGTATGCAAATTGATATTGGCAACTATTTTGGTATTGAGATTTCCATATATTTTTCGTTACAGTTTTCGTATTTGCTGTAATTTGTTTTGAAAGTGAGTTAAGATTTTTTGTACTGACATCTGCGAATCACTGTTAAATACAAGTTGAATAAAAAAATTTTCATATGAGTTAATTCTAATGTAAAAAAAGTACGATTGAACTAAACTATTACAGTCGTAAACACAATTTTTGATTCCTTTACTTTGTTTTCTGTTATTGAGTATTTCTATGGACCTGACAATGAAAAAAATGCTGCAGATTGTAAACAGATTTACTTTTTGAAATATTCATTTTGCCATAAAATAAAAAAAAAATAATAAAAAGGCTAACAATATTTTTATCGAAAACTATCAAATGCTCGTTGCAAACTCCAGCAGTAGTCTACAATCATATGTGCGTTCTACTTTCCCTCATATTGCTCTTTCATAGTCCGAAGATTCTCATGAAATCTTTCGCCATGCTCCTCACTAACATTACCCAGATTTTGGGGAAATCAGTCTAAATGTGAGTGTAGGTAATGAATTTTTATATTCAGATTGGAAGTTCGAAATCATGCATTCGAACAAGCTCGACAAGGTCGTCAGATTTGTTTTTTGAATTGGAAATTACTCATACCCAAAACAAATGAATGACAAGATTTGGATTCGGCATTGATTTGACAAAGTTAGGATCTTTCACGAGTTGCCTTATCTGTGGCCCATCAAAAATACCAGCATTCACTTTTGCTGTACTTAATCCTGGAAACTTTAAACATTCGCCACTTTTGAAGATACTAAAATCTCCCAGATTTTGTGGAAATCGATCGAATGTATTAATTATCGCATACCTCCTTCGTTTACGGACCGATTTTCAAAATGTTTTTTATTTGATCTGAATTTCTTGAAAATTTTTTCATATTTTTTTTTTGAAAATCTGAAGTTGTTTCCCCAAAATATCGATTAACATTGATAGTCCATTTATCGACCGATTTAAAATTTTTATTTGTTTGAAAGAGATTGCTTGTAGTTTGGAACCGTACTTTTTTTTTGTTTTGAAAATCAGAGGAGCAAATTCTACATATATTAAATGATTCTTCTAATTAATTTTTATGTTTGCAGGAGATTCCTTCCGGTATTTAAAAATTTTAAGATTTTTGTTTATTTAAGAAGATAATTTAATCTTTCGAAGGAGTAAAATAAAGGATTTGAAATTAAACATAAATGTAATCCCTCCTTTGTTTTCTTTATTTAAATGTTCTTTTTTATTTTTAATATGTGGGAATTTATGCAATTGTAGAAGAGTTACATAAATATTTTGTCACTATTTATTAAGAGAGTTTGATGCGGACGCATTATGCGAGAAATATTATAAATGAGAAAGTTTAAATGTTTGTGAGTTTGGATGTTTGTTCCACTATAACAAGAAAACGCTTAATGGAATTTAATGGTGTGTGGTAGACGCACATCATATGACCTAGATTAAGATAAAAGGTGCCCTTAAGGGTACTTTATAATTATTTTTACTAATTTTTTAAGCTATTGTATAGCTTCTATCGCGGGCTTTCAGGCGACCGAATCAAGAAATTTTTAAACGTTTGTTTCTTAAGTCTTTTGTTTTTGAAACGAAAAAACCTGACACTAAGTTTGTTTCTTAAGTCTTTTGTTTTTGAACCGAATAAACCTGACACTAAGGGTGCGTACTTTTTCTTAAATTTTTGTTTTTAATTTTTTTTTGTGCTTTCCAAACAAGTTGAAATCATAACAACATAACATAAAAAATTTTTTCGGCGCTGAAATACGCTTTGAAACTGTTTTCTCGCATTCAATCAGCTTTACGCTCTGACCAGCTCGGCGCCCACTATGACCTATTCGCGCTTGTTTGTACTAATTTGTATAGTACCAGTTTTCTCGCATTGGTTCTCGCAATAAGCATCAGCCAGCTCGGCTCGGCAACAAGCGGCCACTCTGTACGCACCCTAAGTTTGTTTCTTAAGTCTTTTGTTTTTGATGCTATGCAATAGCCTTACCGCCCGAGTGCCACATGTCTTTTTTTTTAAATAGAGCGTACCTTTTGGGGTGGGTAAAATAAGAAAAAAAAACTGGCACAGTTGGTACTTTTGGACTATTGGTACTTTTTGACTTTTGGTGCTTTTTTTTTGGGGAATTTGGTATACAGATAGCTTAGGACCTATTAGAGTTGTCAACCGATTAAGAATAATTCGATTAATCGATCAAACAGAACGAAACTCTTGTTCGAATAATTTTAAAATGCCGATTTTCGAATAACGAATAAATCGATTATTTAATGTCAATTAATCGAACAAATTTTTTTTCCAAGAACAAAAATGAAAAAAAAAAAAAACAAAGTTACATGTAACAAGTGTCCTAAAGTATACAAAATTGTTGGATCAACAACAAAAAAATTAATAATTCTTTTGCAACAGATTTACGAAAACGTATTAAAATAAGAATAAATGAGAGCCGTATCCAATTTTTAAATACGTTAATAATATTTTTTAAATTCTGGAAATTTTCGGAGCAATGAAAGTTTTTTAAAATATTTTTCAAAAAGTGAAACTAAAGAAAATCCAAATGAATTATACTCCAGATTGTTTTATGTTGAAAGTAGCCACAATAATTCAGATGAAAGTAATGTTATAGAAGATTTTACTAGTAATGAAAATAACAATATTTTATGCGAATTAAATAATTATATTAAAAGTATTAAAAATTCAAAATATAAAAAAGACTTCAGCGGTATATTAGACGATATGGTATATTTGGAAAAATCTAAAAAAAGAACCGAAAAATTAGATAAACTATTTTATGCTCTTCCCACAATATCACCTACCTCGCCAATTAGCGAAAGAGTTTGTTCAAAATTTAATTCAATAAAAACCAAAACCAAAAATCGTTTGAAAGCTAAAAAAAAATTGAATTAAATTTTATTTGTTAAAGATTATTTCTTAAGAACAACCCAAATTGTCTGGTTTAACAAAAAAATCATTTGATATTTTTTGACTGAATGAAGAATGTTTATTTGAATTAATAGTTTTATGTATTTTTTTGTTATTAAAAATATTAACTACTAGCTTATCCCGGTGTGCTTCGCTACCCCCTCGTTATAAAATAAAATTAAAAGTATTTATATATCCTATTGTGAAAATTTAATGAAAATCGGTCCAGTAGTTAAGTCTATATTACGATTTTTAATTTTCCTAAAAAGGGGCGTGGTCCCACCCACTTTTCTCTTGGTACGTATTTTAAATTATGCCAATACCATATGTACCAAATATCATCGACTTGGGTAAAAAAATACCCAAAATATGGTGATTTAAATTTTTGGGTTATAAGGGCGGTGCCACGCCTCTTTGTCCAATAAAAATTTCATATAGCCTATGTCACCCGCCTGAATATTCTATAGATTCCCTAAAAATTCCATAAAAATCGGCTTAGTAGTTTCGGAGCCTATTCATTTCAAACAAACAAACAAACAAACAAACAAAAAATCAAACCTTTTCTCTTTATAATATTAGTATAGATTTTTTCTTTAAGTTTTTAATAATATAATAAATTTTTTCAATCATTTTTTATTCGTTGTTCTCATCGATTAATCAAATAATTTCTCAGCTTTAATCGTTTGATCAAACGAACAAAAACAATTATTTGAAATATTCGAACAAAGTTGAGAGGCGAATAATTGACTCTAGTACCTATAATAACATGTAGCTTAAACAAAGTCACGGCTACTAGTTAGTATTTTCTACCAATATTAATTCATATCGAATAAAAATAGTTTGTTTTGTTCTTTTTGTTAATTAATTTTGCTTTTGCCTCATTTCTTACATTGACAGCTTATGTACAACCAAATGAGTTGGTATTTAGCAACCACTGAAATGCGGTATATACATATACATATATTAGCTATCCCATATCAAAAACTTTTCAAAATATAAATGAAAATTTTTTGCTCCCAACGCAATTTATGTTGAAAACCTAAATACATAAGTAATATTTTATTTATTATTTATACGTTTTAATTATGACCTTGAAAGCATTTATTTTTTTTGTAAAATCATAAATATATATACATATATAAAAAATTCATATACAAAATTATTTAATTTAACATTTCCACAAATAAAATTATTATTTATATTAATCTTTCATCAATTTCACAAGTTTCTATTTGCTATTTTTTTTTTTTTGGTAATTATTTCACTTTCTGTGTCAAAGTAACCATTTTTAATTGCCATAATTCCATATTCATTACATTAGTTTTCTTCACTTATTTTGCAAATTTTGTTCCATTTTACACCAACAATTTGCAACATTACATGTTTTAAACGCGATGTTGCAATACCAAAACTTATAATATTTGTTTTTTATTTTTCAAACAAAAATTAAAATTCGCTTAAACTTTTTTTGTCGATAGAAGACAAAAAAAAAAGAAGAAGAAAAAAACAGAAAGAAAAGTAACGCAATTAGTTGAACATTTACAATGATTGCAGCAAATACGTAGTTACAAATTTTATTTGATTTGCTTCTAATATTTTTCAGTTATAAGTTCGTTAGTTTTCATATTATTGCAATTTCGTGAGACACATACAGACAAACTTACATTACTTTTTCATAAATATTTTTCCATTAAATTTTTCTTCATCATCTATTTTTTGCCAAACGCTAAAGTATTTTCAATTTATTAGTTTGCTCTCATTTGCTTACAAGAAAAAGTTTTGCTTTGGTTTAGTTACTTCTCGTTTTTTTATTCGCTTTTGTTGCTGTTGTTATATTTGCTGTTGTTGTAGTTGTCATTGTTGCTGTTATTGTTGTTGTTACATCACAAATAGTTTTGTAATCAAAAAACCAAGTTGTCTTCGAAATCTTTTTGTAAAGAATATTGTAATTTCATTACATGGAACACAATATGGATCATGAATATTAAGAGATAAATTTAATAATTTCTATATCTGTTTCATTGGAACCAACCAACAGATGCTACACGAGATATTAAAGAAGAAGAAGAATTGAGATTTACAAAAATTTAGTCTATTTTACTTTCTAGATCTTAAGGAGTTCTTTTTTTTTTTAATAAAAACGTTGTATTATGAAATTGCATGAACACATCGAAAGATTTTTTTACCTTATTCGAAACGATTGCGGTTTTTTGAAATTTTCATATGAATATTGGCTGGAATTTGTGTAGTCGGTTTTAATGTGCACGTGTATTAAGCTAAATGCAGGAATAAACATGTGCTGCAACATATACATACATACGCACATATAACTTTGATATTCAATACCACTGCATTAGTTAATCATGTTCAATAAAAGTTTGTTACAGTTATTTTTTAGATTCTGTCTTTTTTTAAACTTTTTCTGCAAACTTTCATATTAGTAATAATTATGTTAGAAATTTATTCAGGTAGAAAATTGCTTTACAAAAATCATTTAATGCATGATTTCTTATATTCCAATACTCGTATACTCATACTTTTATAAAAGCATTGAAAATAAAACTTATTATATGCAATTTTAGCAAAAGATTTTAAGGATTTCTCTTATAATGATATTTGAAATGTAAATTTGTAGAGTAAACTTTCAAAGGCATTTAGAGAAGTCAGCAACAACATGTTCTTTTGCTGTTATGACTTTGATAATTATATTTTTCAATGGTAAAAATTTATATAAATTGCTGCATTTGGCTGCATTAAATCTGAAAGCTCTATCACTATTTAAATATGAATAATTTCAGCATAAATTCGCCATTAGTTGGCTTACGAGGCTATGTCGAAGTGTCTTTGGAAAAATCGAATCATCAGAATTAAGGGGTTTTAAAAAATATTCGGACTAAAAAAACTTTTTTAGAGTTTATTTTTTTTTAATAATTGAGTATTGAACAATAAAAAATCATGGACCTGTTAAAGATACTTCACGACAACATAAAAGACAAATAATATGCCAAATTATTCAGGTGTGGATCCAGCTTAATTTTTTTTGGGTTTGGGTAGGTGGGAACGAGAAATTTTATAGGAACAATTCCAATTTTTAAAATTTATTCTTCAACCTCATTAAAAATTGGGTTAAATTTTATTAGTTTGGGATTATATTCCTTAAATTTTAGTTAAAAGAATTTTTCGAGAAAAGATTTTTAAAGGATGAAATAAATAACAACTAAAAAAAATTTTTGAATATACCCGAATCGAATCCAACACGATAGTAGAGAAATATCAACAATAATCTCATGCGTTGCGCTCATGCTACTTACTTAATTCGTAAAAGGATTACATGTAAAAAAAACTACCTTTTTTAATTAGAAGCTAATTATGAAAGTTAATTTTTTAAAAGGTACCAGTTTAAAAAGTACTATTTTCCAAAAGACACTCCTGCAAAATGTACAACTTTCTAAGAAAACCCATAGCTAAAATAAATTTTTCTAATAAAGTGTTTTTTTCCAAAATACATTATGTTTAAGAAAAACTACCTTTGGAAAGTATCACCATTAAAGATTTACTTTTTCTGAAAAGTCCTTTGAGTCCTTTGAAAAAAAAAATTTCGAAAAAATATTTCTTTACAAGCCTACCTCTTCAAGAAAAGTACCACTACCAAAAGTACCATTGTTCAAAAGAAAAATGCCATGGCCAAAATTTACAAGAGTTTCTAAGAAAATACTCTTCCTGTTGATAGTTTTTAAAAAAGTACCAATGAAAAAAGTTTCTATTTCGCAACTAGGTTTTGCATAAAAACGTTTTCCAAAATGTACTTTGTATAAAACTGCCTATAAGAAAAATTCAATTTCCTAAAATTACACTTTCCAAAAATGTATATTTTTTGTTCTTTTGCTGATTTTAAATTTTCCAAGAAGCACAACATAATTTATTCCTAAAAAAGAATAAAGAAAATAAGAACCAAAACTTTGCAAGTGCCAAAGTACAAAAAATAGTGGCTGCACGCTATCTAATGAAAAATTTCTTTTTTCCACCGCTACATTCATTATTTACTCTTTGTCTTTTGGGACAATGAAACAAAAACCTTAAAAAAAATTTAAAAATTATAGTTTGTCTAATGCGGTCTTAAGCGCTGAGATATCAACTCGATCTGACTGTCCCTCGTATATAAAACAATTATGATGTTGAAGCAGGAAAAAATAGTTTAGGTTTCTAAAATCAATATAATTTTTTTTAACATTTTCTAAATTACTCATCATTTCTCGTCAATGTACAACATTAAAATGCTTAAAACTTGCTGGTTTGTAGAAGACGACTTAAGCTTTTTATTCATCCATTTATGTTGACAACAAATAGAAAATTCTAGTATTTACTTTCTACAAGCAGATTTTATATTTTTTTTATACCTATGTATATCTGGCTATGGGTTCGATTCCCTACATCTGAGTGTAGACCGCAGACAATTTAAATTATTGCGCAAGAAGTATTTGTTATTAGAAAAAAGTTTGTAAAGTTCTCCTAAATTAACAGCATTTAAATTAACATGTTGATTCCACATGGCATTTAGAATACACCTGTATGATAGTGTTATCATCTTTTTACCGACTGTGTAGTATTTGATTGAGCGGTATTGCCAGCCTTCAACTGAAAATCGATTAAATTTACCCAAACCCTGAGAAGATAAGGTCCCCTTTCTTCTGACAACTATTTAATCACGTGCATTTTGTTGATTCCAGTGTACAAATTATTACATTGTTGGCTTCAAGGTATCCCGATTATTTTAAGCTGAATTTCATCTTTTGTAAATTATCATTATCACACAGTTCCATAGACCAATAAATACCCTGCAGTTGGCGTAGCTAGCGAATGACTAGCTATTTCGCTAATTACCAGTCGTTACCACTAACTACTAGCAATGCACTCGACTGACGAATTTAACAATTGACACGACCGGACCGGAAAATCACTAGTCAGCAAAACCCAACTATTTCGCTAGTCAAAATGTACCAGTTAGATCACTAAAGATATTTCCTTAATGAAAATACTGCAGAAATTGATTTTTTTTTTGGATTTTTGTTTATTTATCAAATTTCTTTTTCAATATTTATAATATTTTCAATTAATTGTTCTTTTTCTTTTTTTATGTAACGTTTCAGTTGACTTCTGCTGCTCATTTTACCTTTCCAAAAAAAAAAAAAAAAAAAAAAATAACACTTTTTTGAATAAAAATTTAACATTCACTGACAACGAACTTCCAATTGTACGCCAACACAATCAAGGCACAGTTTTTTTCAACGCGTAAAAAAAAAAAAATTGAGGTTGAAGGCATTAACATTTATGCATGTAATGAGTGCGTATACATGTACACGAGTGAGAGAGTCAAAAGGCGAACTCTGGCATTACTTGTAGCTAGTGAAGTAGTTAGTCCATTTTTCGTTAGCGTAATACCTAACGATTTCCAGTCAATTTCTACTTTTAAAACTGGAGGGTACATTTTCTTTACACGTACGTGCACGGTATATGGATGTGTGTGTATATTAGATTTCATATAATGGCATTGTCTTATTTACTATTGTTGTTTTTTGATATAGAAAACGTATTCACATTCATATAAAAACCCATGCATATTTGCAAGTCTATATATGAACAAATATAATACCCAACGGTTGAAATATTGATAAAAGGGGCCTTTTGTAAGGCCTTTTTAGTACAAAAATCGCAAGCTATGAAGCTCTAGTACTCTAATACAATAATAATATTAATTTAGTATTTTTACGCAAACAAAAATTTCCAGTTTGAACGAAAAAAAGAAGATTGTATTATTAAGCAAATTATATTATTAAGCATTGTATTGAATTCTCATACTGATAATTCAAGATTCAATGCTGTTGCACCGTCATCTGTTAATAAATTTATTTTCGTCATTGTTATTTTATACCTGCATGTGTGAGTGTGTATTTAATCAAATATGGGAACCGTTATTTTAGTTTTGCTAATTTTCAATACGAATCGTCTTAATACAAAACTCTACACATTAGTTCAAGGCTCGCAAAATAGATATACTGAGAGTGGGACAGATGGACATTGCTTATTCAAATTCCCTCTCTGTAAGGATCGAGAATATATATGCTTTATGAGTCTCTATAATATGTGGTTAAAAATATAATAATCTGGATATTACACACGGAATGCCAAACCTACATATAAATACCCTTACCTAAATAAAACAACAGATGCTGAATTCTTTGGTATTTGTGTGAAATAAAATGTTTACTGGGTTCTTGTTTCGGCGTAAAATAATGATGGTTTATGTTTATATTTATATATCGGCTGATAGTTATTTATGGTTATTAAATATAAACACTTGTATAACGATTCGAGCACTATGAACATGCAACGTGGATGCAAATATTATACTCGTAATTATAAATAAAAATACCGTTTTTTAATTACCTTAGCAGGAATTCATTGTTATTTATATTGAGAGAAGTTCTTTCTTCAAATATTGTTATGAAAAACCATTATTATTATTATTTTTTTAATTCTCTTTTGAAAATACTTTGTCTCGGTTCACATGTGAAACTTTTCTTTCAAAAAGTCGAAGTTTGTTGTTGAGAGGGGGAGATCGGTTACACTCATTGAAATTCTCTTTCGTTTTGAAATTGTAATAGTAAATATTTAAAAGTCTTGAATATCATCAATATAAATCTCTGTGTGTAGATACGAATAAAAAAATTGTAGAACAAATTTCTGAAAGTAAACTTTCATTTGCGAACCAAAACTTTTGAGTAGAGATGTGTTCTTAATTATATCCTGAACAGATTTTGTTTTAAAAATCCAATGATCGCATGAATCCAAAGTTTATAGCCTTGTATTAGTTCGAAGAGAGTACCCAGAAAAAGGGCAGCCTGTTAGTTAATAAGCCTTCAGAAAGGCCCGCTTAGTCAACGGTATTTCATTTTTGCAGACTGTACAGTGTGATAGCATCAGCATTATGCACAACTGTCTGTTCACATATAAATACATACACAAAAGTATAAACACACACTTGAATGGAAATACTCTCTACTCACTACAGCTGGATGGAGTTCATAGTGATGCTGCGTATTTTAATACAATTAAGGAAAAACAACAGAACGAATTTGCCTGTAATAAGTAATATTCTCACTTCCACAGTTCTTTTAAAACAATATAATATTTTCTTTCTTCTTTATTTTCGCAATTTTTATTTAAATTAGACTGCATTCATAAATAATGTTCGCATTTATCAGTTGGTCATAGATAAAGTATAAATTAACAATAGATTTATATTTATGTATGTTCTTGTGGCTGCAAAACAGCGAATGTATGCATGTATGTATACAAGTATATGTACATATGTATATAAAATAAAATAAAATCGTATAATGGATGCCTTTGCCAAGGTGAAAAACGTATGATACAGACTAATAAAAACGAATTACTGCATTGCCTTTGAAACAAATTTATATATCTGAGTATAAAATGGTAGAATGTTGAAAAACAATAATAAAATAAGTTTTACAAACCAAAAACTACCGAAAATTATTATGTTGAAAATGGTTAAAAAAACAAATAGCTTAAAAATTAATTTAAATTTGTCAGAAATATTTTGTTCCGCTTCATGCCTTTCTGAAAGGCAGCTCAGCCCGCAAGCTAGCGAAGCGAGTACACTCGCCATAGAATATATAATTTAGAAAAATTATTAAATGTTCCCAATAACCTTAAATGAAATTTTTGGCGCTACTAAACTTAAATATAAAATTTGTTTGTTTTTGTCTTTAAAAAGTGTCACGATAAATATATTTTTCACTTTTTAGGATTTGCTGCAATATCCATCTGTTCGTCCATTTCGTTGTAAGTCTATGCTATCCAGAGAGTTCTAAGAGGTGCATTCCTAAATAAATATGTACACGTAATTAAATATGACTGCTAAAATAACAAAAACGTATTTGCGAATTAACGTTTTAATTATTATTTTAACTATAAATAACTGTAGTCATAAAGTCATATGTCATAAAATAATACCACACCAAAATATGACAATTGTGAACAGCCCGTCATAATTTTGTGTGTTATGTCATAATTATGCTAGCTGATTAAAAAAAATTTCATATCAAAGTGCCAAAATCAAGTAAAAAATAATATAATAGCTGCGAAAATTACATGTTAAACGTATACCTGAAGTATATATAAACAACAAATTTATGTAAAATTCAATTGTTTTTTTATCTATACGAACTTGCTGAAATAAATGCATATAAACAAAAGCAGCTGTTGACGGTAACATGAGCTGCACTATTTTTTGTGGACGGCGGCAAGGGGAAAAACGTTCTCAAGCTGCCAGGCAGATCACTTACACAAACACATATTTTTATTCTTGTGTTATTTATAAGTAGCGGTGGCTTGTAAATATTATCGCCGGGTTAACTGAAGAGTTTCCACTGCTCGACTAAGGTTTCTACTCTTGTTTTATGACAAACCATAAACTTACCTCAAAAAGTCTTATTATTATATGACATTTTTGCTGGAAGCGAAACAACAATTTTTTTAATTTATTGTAAAATAATAAGACATTATGACAATATGACTGATATGTGAACAATGTGAACACCCCAAATAATATTTTACAAATGAAAACTTAAAGGGGGTATTCTACCAGGTAATGTAATTTGGCGAAATCTCAAGATGCAAAATTTTTGATAGTGCCGTACTTTAATGGAAGCAGTAACAAATAATAAAAAAGTTAACAAAATTTAAATTAAAGTGTATCCAACGTTATTTATTTATTAAAAAAATCTATATATATAAAAATAAGTTGTCCTATGTTCGTGATTTTATAACTCGAGAATCACTCAACCGATTTTTAAACGAATACATGCGTTGGAAAGATCTACTTTTATTTGATGTTTGCATGAAATCGGCCCAGTGGTGCAACTAGTGGCGTTCAACTAGTAAATTATATAAATCATTGAAATGAAAAAATATGGAATAATAGAAACATCTGCAAAAATCGTTATTTGGAAAAAAGGGGCAAAACAAAAAATTCGCTAAAACGATAAATTCGCCAAAAAGAAAATGAAAAAAGTTAATAAAAAAAAATTATGGGAACAATCGCGATATAGAGAAAAACGTCAGAACGAAAATATCGATAAAATGAAAAAAAACAACCCAAAACTTGAAAAAATTGCCAAAAGAAAAAAAACTGCCAAACGCAAAAATGGAAAACTCTAATTAACGAAAAAACTTTACTAAGTGACATACATACATATGTAGCACGTACTAAATACTTGTCATTCATAAGAATCGAGTGCCTATCTTGGGAGTTTTTAACTTTCTTGAAATACCGGGTTTTTTTTTCAACAACTTTTCTTTTTTAAAGCCATTTCATTGCAACTTATTTCTAAATACTTTAATGGAAATTATGTAAATACTTCAAACAATAAACATTTACCTTTTGTGGATTAAACTAATCTATATGTTTTCTTAATGTTAAGACTGATGCCAACTAATTAGTGCAAAACCACAATACAACAAATAATTCATTTTGACAAACTTAAACATCTGAGAATCATACTAATATTATAAATTTGAATGTCCGTTTGTTTGTTGCGCTTTCACGGAAAAACTACTAAACCGATCATCATTAAACTTTGTAAACATATTCTTGGAGTTATTAAAAGTAACATAAGATACTTTTTATTAAAAAAAATAAAATATAATTGTAATATTAATTAATTTTTATCATACCCCTACCCTTGATCTCTGATACTTATTTGATGGCTTCAATGCGAGCGAAGCCGCGGGTAAAAGCTAGTAATTCAACTAAATTTAATTACCTTTATAAATAATACATATCGATGGCTTAATATAGAAAGGTCATATCTCGTTTTTTTTTTCTCAAAATCGGTGTTTTTACATGATCTTGTAGACAAAACTCAAATACAGCTCCCTTAAAAAATTCAGTTTCCTTTGTTGACGTTGACGAATAACAGATTTACAGAAATTAAAAAAACCCCAAACTAACTAACTTACGAAGTTTTTATTGAGTTTTTTTCCTTCTCCTGTAAAGTAGCTAAAATTTGAGATACGACTTTTCTACATTAAGCCATCGATATGTTCTAATGGTAAAATACCATGTATGTACTTAAAACTTTAAAGTGCGAATCACAATGAAAATGGAAAAAAAAAACATTATCAAACTTGTTCTAATGTATTGAGGAAGTTAAAATGTATATGTCGCCGACAGGGCTGCCAATCCCGTAATCCCGATCCCGAAAACCCCGGGATTTTAAAATCGTGATTTTCGGGATCAGTTAATCCCGAAATTGTTTACTAATTTTTTTTCTTTTATATATTTTTAGTCATACCTACTTATATATTATTAAAACAAAGTCATCATAACTTTCCGCTATAAGCACATAAGCAAGATCATTGTCGATGCCATTGATCTTGCGAGAATCAAATGAAAATATAAACGCCTTTTCCTAATCCAGCAACAAAATACACAGTTTTGTTGTTTATTGCTTTCTGAATTGCGTTTATAGCACGGACACGCGAACAGATAACACCATAAAGAGACATTGGATTTGTATGCATACGTTGCATTAATGTTTCTCAACTGGATGTTTTCATTAATAATTTTTTTGGACACGTACATATCTAATTTCTAGACCAAATTAAATATAAAAAGAATGCTCACTGTTAATAACAAATCTGATACAGTTGAAAATAATTGCAAAAGAAAACGCACCAAAGATAGAACTGCACTATTGTCACCGTGTGGCCACAATATTGATCTTTTACATATTTTTGTTTCAGCCTGTTAAAACTGTCAATGAAACTAAAAGAAACAAATTTAATTTTATTATTCTTTTTAATTGCGTTTAGCAATTATAAAAAAATATAGGCCTTTAAATACTTTTATTTAAATAATTTTATTTTCATACTTTGCTTTTTGATCGATACTTTATAATTTTGTTATATATTGGAATAATATATAAAACATGCGTTGTTATATTTACCAATTTTTTATTCGAATAAATGTGCTCAAGAATTTATGTTTTGAAAATTTTTATTGTATGTATTTGTTGTGGGCTACATTATCTATATGCGGGATCCCGAAATTAGGAATTTTTTAAATCCCAAATACCGGGCTTCACAAATCCAGTCCCGATTGGCATCCCTTGTCGCCAATCATAGTGTACTGACCCACAACGACTTCAAATTGTTGTTTGCAAAAATAAACAACAGTAGGAAGGCATATGTTACTGTACACATGTCTCGAGTGCATTAGTGTTTTAGTTATTTGTTTTAGGTAGCAAGAATACATTTTATTGTTATTATTTTTTTTTTATTTATTATAAATATTGACTAAATTAACTTTGCCACTTAATTCTAAATCAATTTTCTTAAAAAATGCACACTAACAAATATACGCATCCACTTAAATATGTCTTAAATCAAATATAATCGAGTTCAATAGAATTGAAACAGAGGAAACGGTTAGAAAAAACGAATTGCAAAAGGGGGTGGCCGTTCGAATAACAAACAATTGAATTTAAGTTTATTGCTTAGTATTGCACAGTAGAGGAATTTAAAAATTATTTTGTCATTAAATCGGAAATGCGAGTATTTGAACTCAAACTGATGAAAGAGCATGACGGTGTTATTTGATTCAAAATAGGCTGAATTCGGAAGGGTGAAGCGGCAAAAAAAGAGAATTATGATTGATTAATATATCTTTTGGACACATACATTTTTATATATTTTAAATTCTAAAAAAGATTTTTGAGAAAAATTTTGTTAAAGTTTTTAAATATTTAAAAAATTATACTTTCCACTTATGCAACATTTTTTTTGTAAAACAATAAAGGACATAGTTTAGTAGCCACAAGCCTTACTTAACGGTTTAAGTGTAGTTAGGATAAAGTTTAATTTGTTGAGTAAACGTGTCTATATATGCTTAAACATTATTGTTGCTTTTAATGTCCATAAGACAACTTTGAACTGTAAACATTTTCAAGAAAAATAAAGCAACAACTGTTTAAAACCGAACTCTTTGAGACTTGAAACAGATTTCTCGAAAAAATAATAAAAGGGCTTAAGAAGTTACCTCAGTCTTCTAACATACATAAATTTTGAATATACTGAACTAAGATTTTAAAAATTGAGAAATTCTTTGGCCATTTTTATGTTTTATGCTGATTGGTCTAACCGTTTAGAAAATATTAAATTTTACAGCATTTTGATGTTCAACATATGAATATTCTGAGCCCACTGTGAAATAGTTATTCAGAAGAAGTTCGTATTTATCTTTAGACACAGAGAGAAAATGGCAAAACTAAAGAAAAAAATAATTTTTAAGGATAAAAAAACTAAATAAATTTGTGAGAAATGTTTAGCATTTATTTTTATCAAAAATTGTTGTTTGTTGTGGTTTGATATGGTTTATATAACTGGAGCTAGACCTCCAAGCACAATGTTTAAAAACATTTATATAAACACTGTTAAAATAATAATAAATGGGAATTGCAAAATACATAAGGCGCAACAAATAACGTATATTTAATGCAGGATTATTCCTTTCCTGTTGCTCGGCAGTGAAACTGCCATTTATTAAAATAAATTTTATAAAATACTAATTTTCCATTTTTAATGTCTTAAAATATATATTTTTTATAGTCTCCTTTCAAATTTTCTCAGTGTACATGTTGATTTATCATTTCTATCTTTTATTTTATTGTATACGAATGAGTATGTATGTATGCATGTACATATATATATATATATATGTATTGAGTGGTATGGAATGAACTTTTGTTTTGATTTAATTTTTTTCGAGTTATTTTTACTATTATTGCTGTATATTTCTCTTATTTGATATTTATTTATTATTTACTTTTGTTTTCTCTTCTTCTTTACTGATTCGATTTTTTTTGGTCAAAAAAAAAAAAAAAAAACAAGGGAACCAAATGTTTAAACAAAAACCGGCCACACAGTAACTTAGAAGACAAGTATTCCTAACAGACTTCACCCTTCGCGTATAAAGGAGGAAAACTAATTTAATGGTTCATTTTAAGAAGGTTAGAAGGAAGTAAGCTTCATGCTTGTACATCTGTTTATAGTGTATTCAATGAACAGTAATGAAGGGAGTTTAGAAAACTTATTTAATAAAGTTTTCAAAGGTTGTGGAAAATTTTGCTTTTTATATGAAATAAAAAAAGTAAATAACCAGCAGATTTTATTAACCGAAAATTAAATTAAATGATAAAATTTAAACTAAATGTTGTTAAATATTATGTAATAGAGAGCGAGAGGGAGAGGCGTGGGTGTGGGGTAAGAAGTTGTTGGTACCATCCTTTGATTTTGCCGAGGAGTGTCAGTGTGCTTCTGTTTACTTTCTTTTAATTCAAATAAAATAAAAACAATTTAACAATTTATTTAAAGCTTTAACGTTTTAAAGGACATTATTGAGTTTAGTATTACAATTATTGTTTGGAGAGCCATCTTATCAAATGTTTATAGTTTTTTTCATGAAAATTTATGGTTGACAGACTTTGTTTGTTTCCTTTCATAAAACATATTTTAACATTTTTATCGAAATTATTTATAATAAAATTATATTCGGGGGTAAAGGCCGTAAAAAAAAAAATTGTGTGAACAAAAATTAATAAACATTAGAAAGTCAGTAAAAAAAGCTTAAACAAAAATATAGAAAAATTAAGCATTCCAGCTGCTTAAACACAATACACTGACACACAAAATTATACACAATTTATTTTTAGTGAAAATTGTTTTTTAAAGCAACTGTGATTATGATTTTAATCATGAAAGAAGAAGTAGGTGCGCGATTTAAATTATCTTCCAATGATTTATTCATCAGTTAACAGATGCCTCGAAAAAGTATGCTACAATATTTGCACAATTAATGGAATGCGTATGATAATTGAGTGTATGAACAGCTATTACTCATTCGCCCTCACCTACAGTAATCATTAATTAAAAAGGTCGATATAGTGTAGTTGAATATTAATCAGTGATGGAAAAATGAAAAATTGATATGGTACTGTCCGTCAACAAAAAGAGTACTTTTTTCAACATTGTGGTACTTTTTATGAAACATGTATATTTTTATTCAAATATAATATTAAAAAGTACACAAAATTTAACATTTTAGTTACCCATTAGAAGCAGAAATTCTAGGACAAAAAGTGCTTGATTTCTTAGTGATGTGCAAAATATATATGTTTATTGACTAGTAATGTGTAAAGTAGCATGTTATCGAAACCATTTACATAGTTAAAACACATTAGAATTTGTTGCTTGAATGGTCCAATTTACACGAGATTAATTGTACTGGCATAACATTATTATAGAAGTATTAATGCAATTTAAAAATTTTTTATATTGATGTTTAAAATTTTACCTCATTGCAAAAATATTCAGTAAATTCGCTTCTTATACTTGAAATTCCTCTTAAAATAATTGCCAATTCATCATCACTTATTCTCGCTATATTTCTGCCAGTTATGTTCCGTAATCTGTATAACGAAAGACAAACTTCAAATGAATAAAAAAACACTAAGCCACACAAAACTACACGTATACATTTTATGCCAGATTAATTAGGGCCAATAATTGACTTCGAATTTAAATACTCATTCAGCTAATTTTCATTTAAATTTATGTTCCATTTAAGTGCTACTTCTGTTTTTCAGTAGTATTTAATTGTTCTTATTAAATTGTATTGAGAACTTGGTAGCACAACGTAATATAAAAAATTTCCCATAAATTTCCCTTCAGAACAGCTGACTAGAAGAAATAAAGTAAAATCCAAAAAAAATATATTTTTATTTCAGTAAAAATTAAGAATAATTAAGAACTGCTGAATTGTTTTAAGAGAATAAAAGCAAATTCCAGAACGATTAGAAGGATAATAACGACAAAACAAGCCAAGGTTGTATGCAACTTGTCAGCAGCCATAAATTTTTTTATTGGCTGTGTTTTAAATAAGAAGAACAAGCAGTCTAAAACATATGGAAATTCGTAAAAATTATGTAGTATTTAAATGCACAATGTTGGCTATTTAATGTTGACTTAATTTTGCAGTGAAAAACTCAATTTTGTATATAAATAGCATTTAAAAATAAATGACATATAAATCAGCACTGAATCATTGGCCCTTAGTCTCGTATGTGAACAAAAGAACAAAAATTGTGCGGCATAAAAATTCATCTCGTGTGAATGCTCAATGATTATAAAAATAACGCAGATTTCTAAACAGGGAACAAAGCAAAACAAAAAAGTAGTACTAAATATAACGTGGGGTTACTGTGGTATTTTCGTTGTGAAAAAGTACTGAAAATAGTACAAAAGTACTGAATTTTCCATCACTGATATTAATCCTACGCCCAGTGTTGCCAGTTTAGTCTCTTCAATTTAAGATTTGGATTTTAAAAAATGTTACATTTTTAATGTTTCGGCAATTTCGTTGTAAAATCTATGACCCACTACATCATCTCATAAAAATCTTGAGTTTCAAAATTTCTTTAGAAAATAGTAAAGTTTATCAATTGTTGTTATTTTATCTACTAAAAATTATATTTTTTTTCATTTCTTGGCTACTTTGTGCACAATAATGAAATTTTAGATGCTGTGTTGCATGATGCATTGCATCGAAATTGATGGTATACAGACATTATTGAAAATTAACTGAGAAATTCATTAAGAAGATTTAAATATCGTTCGGGACAATGTCAGCTAATTATAACTTGCATTTTTTGTGAATTTTGCGTATCAAATTTGAAATTTCAATCGAAGAACCTAAAGGTTTGTAAAAGCAGAGTTATTGCTTTAATATTTAGTGATTGGCGTCAAGTTGTCATACATCTATTGCACCGCTCTTCTCATTGTATTTGTACTGTCTATTTATAAAATATGCCATTTCATATTTTCATAGAAATTTTTTGCATTTATAAACGGGAAATAATGTTCATCAAACAGATAGAAATGAAATCCATAAAAATGGTACTGCAGAGCAAAGAAACTTTTCAAACATATCAAAAAAAAAACATCTGATAAGTTGGCATTAGCAACAAATGAAATGCAGCATAGAGATTAGCTAGTCCACAATGAATGAAGTAAGTTTTTGGAAAATTACTAAAAATAATAATAATAAGCAAAATAAGTTATTCATAAATATATTCTTAAATGTGATTTACTTTCTTTAGAAATGGTGATATTTTTCAAAGCATTTGATGCACAAATAAACAATATATTTGTGGCATATGGAAATTGGATGCGATCGGCTGTTTAAAACTGCATACAAAATGTTATATTCGATCAAAATTTATATAATGAATTCTCATATAAAAGTGATTCACACTAATTCACGGTATACTGAAGATAAATAAAAGTTTAAAACCTTCAATAAAGAAAATTCCGCTCCGCTCAATTTTCAATACTAAAAATAGAAAAAAAACAATAGTTTCAATTATTTTATCAGCGACAATGTTACGACAATAATTTAAATATTTAATTAATTTGTGGATATGTAATCACGATATTTTATATGTAGTGCTCATCATATTACGTGACTTTAAATTATACAATTTCTATATAAAATATTAATTAATGCCTACTTTACGATTCTTAAAATTCTAAAAGATGAATATTGAAAAGCAAATTTTATACTTAATCATTAATTAGTTTCAATAAATTGTGAACTTTTTTTAATGGTCACTGCAACTTTTATTAAAAATTGCATGAGATTAATTTTCAAGGTCCTCAAAATATCGAATTTAGACAAAATTTTTTCGAAAGTTTGATAGAATGCGGGATCTTGTTATATTCATGCAATTTTTATGCATGTGGAATATGATTTTGTTCTCAAATTTATTATAAAACATTTCATTGTATTTGCAAGAAATAAATCCTTGTAATAGAAAATCACCTTTACAGCAATTTATTTGCCTTTGCTTCTTATTGTACTTCTTCTTAAAGCTTTTTATGAAAGCTTCGTTCCAGAAACTATTGAATATACATATGTACATATGTGTGTGAGCATTTTATTTAAATATTTTGGTAAAATCTTTTTTTTTACTAAAACAAAATTAATGAATGAAAAAGAATTTATTTATATTTTAAATATATGTGCGTGTAAGTACAAAAGTGTGAGTTCATTTGAAAAAATTCTTAATTTTATGTTTGATAAACAACTTCAGCTACTCTTGTCTCTTTGAAAAGAATTTTATTTAAAAATTTAATTAAACCTAAAGAATGGTTAGTTTATTAAGGGTAAATTATGCATTACAAATGAGAAGCGAAAAAAAAAACAAACGAACAAATATCTTTTTTGTTTTGTATGCAAAAAAAAGTAAGAAAAATTATCAGAAGCTTAAAAGAAGAGAAAATAAAATTTATTGAAACCATAAAACAGTGGCGTTGGAAAATGTAAAATATTTTTTTTATTATATTTTTATTTCCACTATTTGGCGCTTATTCCAAATCATCAGATCAGAAGACTTGATGCAGAAACTTTTAAAAATCTTTTGATATTTACATAAGAAACAGCATAGGAGACTAAAAGTATAGTCACTTTTGGCAAATTCATGTGTAAAAAGAAAGATTACCACAAAATACCAATGCATTGAAAAGCAATTGAGTTAAACAGTTTTCAATAGTATTGCATTCTGTTACATTTTCCATAATTTATTTATGAAACTGTTTAATGTAATAAACACGTCTCTAAATCAAAAGGATTTTCATTCGAATTAAGTGGTTACGCTTGTTTTTGACAAATGTTTCACAAAAACATCAAAGTACATAACAAATATATTAGCGAGCCATTATCGCCAAATAAGCTTAAAGTAAAAAACGAAGGTAAAAATATATGTCAGTCAAGCTTTTGTTTGGAGATTAGGGCGCGTTATGTTATTCCAGGTGAAAAACAGAATAGATCTATAAATTTTAAATTCAATGTTAATTTTTTAAAACCTCATTTAACCACCAGGAAAGTACGGCGGTAGGCAGTAGCCTTTAAGAACTAACCTCCCTCGTTGAAACCTCAGCTAAAAGTTGACTGACAGTAACAAAATAATAAGTGTTTTATTGCAAATTTCATGAATATACGTTTGTAAGATTTAAAAAAAAGAATATGTTTTCCAACCTACCAATCAATAAGTTTATTCAATAAACGATTTGAGACAGGAATCACTTTAATATTCAAAAACTTACAAGAAATATTTACTAGATTTTGGTTTTATTTCAATACTAAACAATCTAACCAGATAACAATAAGATTAAAAGTTTTCTATTTCTAAATTCCCCCCAAAAACAAAACTATTGTTAAATATTTATACCACTGTCCCATACATTTCATAGACAACCTACAACAACAGTTACTAAAATATGTATGGACTTTGCTGTGGATTTATGAAAAAAAAAAATGTATATACATAAAATAAGAAATGAACGTTGTTAGCTAAAGCTGAATTTCGTACAACCACTCAACCGCTGAAATGCATTAAAACTTTGCATTTCAGTTCACAATACAGTTGCATTAAATTGTATTATATATCGTGGGGTGAAATGCAAAAATATCTTGCTGAAGCAATTTAAAATTGACAACAGCGTTAATATTATTGAAAATAAAAAAAGCAAAAAATAACTGTTTACAATTTTGTAACAACTATTGGTGCGCAGTTTCATAGACCGAAAGTTTAAAGAAAATACGTTTTTTTTAAGTATATTCTAAAATAACATTATTTTTATTAATTTTACTGATATTCACTCTTTAAGTCGGCTGGTTTTTCCTAAAAGAAAAATAAAACAAGAATTTATTAAAATAGTAATAAAATAGACGTAAAAATACTAAACACTAAAGAAACAAATTCTAAAGAAGCAGATGTGCTACAAATTAGTGTGGGAACCTGAATTTCTGCTTAAGCCCACAGTTCCTTTCACACCGTGTAAATACAAGCACGCCTGTGTGTGACCTTTAATCTATTTTATCTGCTGTTTCGCAACAGCACATAGGCACTTACTATTGGCGGACCGAATACCATCCTGTCATTCCTTAAACCATTGCCTCTCCCAGCTTGTGGTAGCAACCACAGCCACCACATGTGCTTCCGAAGGAGACTCCACCAAAAACCTGTCACGGAATCAAGCCACCAACGAGAGTAGTGTGCATATCTATTCTCAAGGAGAAGGAGTATGATAATATATATGCTATCTACCTTATATGTACATCCGTTGCTCTGTTTTTTTCAGAGATTGGACAATAGCAATAAATTTTATGGCCAAATGAATTGTCTCGACAAGGCAATTATCCTTTTCCCCAAAAAGGCACAGCACCAAGTTGTGAATATATCCAAGATGTAAAACGTACTCTACAGATAATTTTGCACTAAGTGCATCAACATCTAACTCTCGTACAAATACACGCAATGCACTAAAACAAATTAATATTCAGAGTTTACGGAATGGTTTCGTTTGGTCTCTCAGACTAACGCGTGCGTATAAGAACTTTAATGAAATTAATTTTTTTTTAATTATTTCATTTAAAAAATATGACATTTATTCGATGTACTCAAGAATTTATGTTTTTAAAAAATTTTATTTATTTGTTGTGAGTTACCAATTCTATATGCATTTCGTTGGTTGCTAAATACCAACTCATCACTAGATCTTTAACATTTATGTTTGAAAAGTTAAAGATAAACATCTACTGATGAGTTGGTGTTTTGAATTACAATTTTAGTTTTAAAATCAGAACTAATTAATTTTTTAATTGAAACTTCGCTCAACTAATTCTTAGTTACACTTTTTTCTATGTATGTATGATGTATTATTTCAATAGAAGTCAAGGTTTTTGCAGCACTTTCAGTGAAACAAAATAAAAAAAAAAATGAAATAAAGTGTCATAATTATACATTTAAGCCAACGACACGTTTTTAAAGCTCTGTATATACTAAAGTAGCAGTAGTTGTAGTTGTAGTTGTAGCAATAGTAAAACTAGTCAGTAGTTCGTAGTAGAGTGTGAAAATATATAAAATTTCTGTGCATTTTAATACTCTCTCGTATACAACTTTGAAGGTAGACGACTCTATTCGTGTGTATTTCAATTATACGTCCGTTTTACCATTGTGTTGTTCGTAGCATTTATTGTTGCTGCTGAAACAATTCTCCATTATATTATTTATATATCATGTACTATATATTATCGCTTTTCTCTGTATGTATGCTACCATTTTTCTATGTATGTGTGTATGAGTGTTTGTTTGTGTTCTTATATATTTGTTGGGTGTAAATCTAACTAACAAAACCAAGGAAACACATTACTCTTACGTAAATGTCGAAAAATGTAATTAAGTTTTCAACCAATACCATTACATGCTCCAATGATAGTAAAACTGCACATTTTCTCTCGTTCTTGTTGTTTTTTTTTTTGTTTTATTTTTTTTTTTTTTTTTGTTCAATGTTTGCAGTTAGTTGTGTTTATTGAAAGAGTAACCCAAAAACAAGTTAACTGCATTTATTATATGACGAAAGCTTTTGGTTAAAGTAAAACAATTTTATTTTGCCTGAAAGTTGGTGTTGGCTTAACTTTAAATGATGTTTAAGCAAAATAAATAAAATTAAACTTAAATCATAATGAAAGTTCAATACGGTGTTAATTTTTACCTCGGTCGAATAGTTATTTCTAGTTCAGGAAAAAAATACACTAAAATACACAAAAGCAATGTCGGCAGGAAGTTCTGCTCTATTATACCGACATCGAAATAAACTCGATTTTGAAATGTACGCTGTAAAATCCAAAAAATAATCAAATTTCTAAGAATGTTGGTAGATTCTTCTCCTTCTTTGTCATACTACACGTTCAATATATATTGCAATGCTTGGATCGTACTCCATTTCAATGGATTGATGGATCGCGATCGTATGCTACATGTTCAATATTTATCACGCCAGTATTTACATATTTTTGTGATGTGCGGGTAGTGTTAAAATTTTTGGATATGGGAGAAAAAAAAAAAAAAAAAAAAAAAAGCCTGCGATCTGCGATTCGCGATTCATATATTTTCACATATTTTAGCGAAATCTGTAATATTGATCGCGATCCATCAGTATTACATGCTATACGTTCAATAAATATCACGTATATTATTGCCCTATGATTTGATTGAGGTCAAATAAATCAATTACGAGTTTTTTTTTTTGGATAACTAGTGTGTACCAACGGTCGACCCTATTAATTGACCGTGTTCAAGTCATAGAAAGAAAAATCATAAAAAATCTCTTATAAAACAGTCATACAACTATCAAAACTACAATTATTAAATGATACATTTGAATGAATTCACAAAAATTAAAAAAAAAAAAAACGGTTAAATGCAAAAACAAAATACTCAACTCTCTTATCTTTTTTCCTACATTTCTCCCACATCTTAGTACCCTGCAGGAAATGTCTATAGTGAAACTGTACTGTACTGTACTGTACTGTACTTATCATACCCCAGACAATGTTATTTACTATAGACATTTAACATTTCCGTGTCATTGACAATCCACTACTGACATTGGTACTATTGACTAGGTAGTTCTTTTGGGACCATATGTAGACATTGGAACCATTGATTCACTAGTTCAATTAAGAAGTTATAGTCTACGCTTTTGGTGCTTTTCTAAAGCAGATGTCGATAATGAAAATGCATATTTTTTCACCTTAACCGACACATTATCTGCCATCTTTCGCCACCACAAATTTTTTTGTCATCAAAGCCAAATTTAAATTTGTAGACGCTTTATTGACAATGTCGCCTAATAGTCACCAATATTGTAGACAAAAGTGGTGACTTGGAGACACTTGCCCCCAGGATCCCTTCAGGGTATCTATAGATGTCTTGTTGTTATTTTTCTCTTTCTGCATGTATGTGTTATTTATTTGATTTTTGTTTGGCTTTAACTTATATGCACGAGTAATACGTGTGAATAAAATAGTAGGAGCTTTAAACGGTTATAGCTTCCAAAATACTGAACCCACAATACCTTGTTCACTTCTGTGAAAAAATAGGTAAAAGTCTTTTTAAAATCGGTTGTATAATAGGTGCAGCACAAAAAAAAGCAATTGTCTCTTAATTATATAAATATAATTGTTGCAGACATAAGTAAAATAAAAACTGCAAATTTATTTTTGAATACTTATAGAGGGTATTTCTTTAAGCCATATTGAACATTAAATTGCAAAAAATACGGAGATAAAAAACTATTCTATAACATTTTCCAATTAAATTAATATTTTTACCAATGGAATCGAAATCAAAGCACTGTAAAACTGCAAAAATTTCCACATGAAAATTGCTTACAAATAAAATAAATTTAGTTGCCATTTTACCAGATTCAAAGGTATTTTTTTTTTATTGGAAAAATTCAAAATATTTTCATTCAATTCGGAAGAGTTTTTCTTTTAATTTTTAAAATTTATTTTAATTAATGTTCGTTTTTTAATTTTTTCTGTTTAAAAGAATATTAAATTTTAATAAAAAAATAGATACAAATTTATTCGAAGGAGTAATTGCATAAAAAATGAAGCATTAACATAAAAAAAATGATTTCCTGCATATGACCACTGATGCTGTTCCGAAAGTAATCAACAAGTAAAATTTTATATAAAATTTTTGAGTATTGCTGGCCGTATATACGAATAAAGCAAACATCATTGGTTGCCAAGGTGTAATTTGTTGTTAATTTATCCGTATAGCCCTGTAGCATGTGACCAACAGTGTGTAGAATGCATTGCGATTCAATAGTACCGCAAACTGCAAGCAAGATATTTTATGTGACGGTAATTTGACACTTGTACGTTTAATCAAATGTAGCTGCACAATGCACTTAAATGAATCACATTTATTAACTGCATTTGTTTAATTGTAAATATAAGCAACACAAAGTATCTGTTGGTTTTAGGTATGCACTCGTTGGACTTTAAAACTGTTGAACACATGCCATACGAGTACATAAATAGTTGGAAGCTAAATATGCTTACCCAACAATAATATACATATATTTCTATTCTTTTACTCTTATGTTAAAGTACCCCTAAGAATTATTCCCATAATTAGTATATAAGCCAATGTCATTTAGTTTATAATACAATTAATAAATCATCAGTCGTAGGAGCTCCAAGTATACAAGCTCTAAGACAAAAATAAAATAAATAAAAACTATTTTATTACAGCCCACCGACTTCAGCTCTCTTCACAGCAAATAGTTGAGATGTGTCTAATCGCACAAATTATCGCAAAATTTTGATTGTAATAAGTTGATAGTTGCGATCGCCACGACTTCTTGTCGATATTTCACCTCGCCCGGATTAATGTCACCCATATTTTATGACTAATATTTTTATTAGCTATTTCGCTATTTGTATAACCATTGTGCCATTAAGTGGTAAAAGAAGCCACCAAGAGCTAGAGGGTTGCCGGGATTTGAAATTTTAAATTCCCTTATCGCAGGATTCACTAAACCATTGCAGTTTGGCTTCCCTAGTTCCAACCAAAAACTTTTGGAACTCTCACACGAATAGTTTTTTTTTATCACAGCGGCTGTAGCTAATTTCTAATAAGAGTGACTTGATATTTATAATTTGAAAAGTGACTACGGAGTGGGAGGAAAGGATGTAAGAAGGAGCGCTACCAGACTTCAAAAATATATTTAGGCCTAAATTGTAGAAATAACCACACGAGAAGGATCAAATTCAAAATTTTTAATATCAGAAATAGAAAACAAATCTTATAATTTATTTCATGGGTGAAAATATGAATCAGGCAATATTTTAAATTAAGTAATGTTATGATTAAAAATTTAATTATGCGACCTTAAGCCTGAATAATTAAAATTTCTTTGGATTAGTTTTTAAAATATTAAAAATATTTTTTAATATTAAAAAAAAAACTCAATTACCTTTCCAACGATATATAATATGTAGTACTTTGCATATCACGATGTGACCTTATATATTAAATTTTCAATGTAAAATTTATATTAATGCCTACTATGCGCTTCTCAAAAGTGCATGAAAGATTATATGTGAGAGAACATTGTGTTCCTTACTTATTGAAAGTTATCGTTTATTTTTAACACAATTTTAAAACTCATTATATTAATTTAAACCACATATTTATTATATTTCGATAGAGAATCCTCTATATTTTAGTTATAAGCAAAAAAACATGATTTGAAAATTATGAGTTGCAATTTTAAAGGTAAGTAAAATATAGACAACATGACTTGTTTAGATAAATTTATCTTTATAAATTAACTTTATTTTTATGTGAAAGTTGAATAAAGCACTATATCGTAGTTTGCATTAAATATTTTTAAATAATTATTTTAGTATTGCAGTGATGTTGTATCAGTTAGTGATATTGTCGACTTTTGTTTTCGTCATTTAATGACTCCCTTGTAGCACTTTGATTTTCGCGTTGTTATCCTATATCCTATATTAAATACGTTTATATACGTGACAATCGTTATATTTTTCATGATCTAAAATCAATATTTTAATAACAATAATTTTGAGTTTATTTGACAGCTTGTTTAGGACGTCATTTTAAATTTTATGATTTTTGTGTAGAACAATTTTCAAATACATAACAAAAAAGTGAAAAACATTGAAAATTTGCGAACGCTTAGGGGTCGTATAGGTCGCATATTGCAAATGTTACACGCTTCCACAGATTTAAAAAAAAAAAACTTTATTTAAAGCTTACAAATTAATTCTGAACTATTGCCAATTAATTAATTTCGTTTCTTATTTTTATATGGCACGTAAAAGATTATTCTTACTTTTTTTACTTGATATTTTTAACTTTTATTATTCATTGACACCAGTTTGCAGTTTTTTAATGTACATATTTTTAAAATAATTTGTCGGTAAATGACAAATATTCTGAACTTAGAGTACTTCAGGTTGAATAAAAATTAAAAGTATTTCGTTTTAAGAGGGGCAGGGAAACTTTATTGTATCTTTTTCATTGTGGCAGGCTGAATTGACACATTTTTTTTTTAATGAAATGTAGTTTAAGAAGTACTTTCTGACTTAATTGCATAAGAAGGAAAAAGCAAAATAAAATTAACTAAGTGTTAAAGTTTTTTAATGAAGGTTTATAAAGGAAAAAAAAGGTTATTTAGGAAGAAATAAAAACAATTACTGTAGTTCGATTGTAAATAAAAAATTTTCAAGATACTACAGAGAAACAATTTGTTGTTGGCGATGAGAGCTTAAAAATATATTGAATTTCTTTTGCTGTTTTTTGTTGTAATTTTAAGAGCTTTAAGTTAACTTAAATTAACCATTAAGTGATTAAATTATTTAACTTTTTCTTTGATATATTTTTAGTATAGTTAATAGTGTTTTAGTCTATTATCGTGGGAAATTGGGCTTCATTCCCACAAAAGACTTTTGTTGGTCTCACAAGTACAAGTACAGGGATTTTGTTGCTCTGTCCTGTTTGCTTACATTAAATGTAAGATTCGCAAGGAACCTATTTACTAATGGGAATACCCTACAAAAGTTATTGGAGTACAGTTCCCATTTTAGATTTTTATCTAAAAGGAATAGTTTTTGGACTACTCACTTCTATGTAAAGCAGTCGTGGACCATTTCATTTCTACATAAATATTTATAGTTAAATACCATTTGGCAACACTAAAAATGTTTAGAGTTAAATTGAAACTGTAGCAGCTTCACTGTTTAAATTAAAACAAATTCATGGAAGCTTAAAGAAACACAGAAAACTATTGTTTCAATAGGAATTCAATTTGATAGACTTGTATGATATGTGAGGCATTCTAGGGTCTATGCTACCGACAGTGAGTTCGTAATATACAAATGTCTGTAGGTATTGAATGATTTCGAAATTAACCACTACGATTGCTCTATGGAGTAGAAAAATAGAGTGATTTCGAAACTAGTCCCTGTGGGTACCCCTTGGATTAGTAACGTGGAATAGTATTTGGGTTACGTGGTCCAGCTAAAGGACATCACAATGTAAATTGGACCATGTTTTTCCCATACATTTGGATTAGTTTTGGAGTAGTCCTACTCCATTGTGGAGTAGTCCGTACACGCATGTATGGACTAGTCTCATTTTTTGTAGGGTACATATAGATATCGTTGCCTGACAGAACTTTCAAAATCTAACCTTTTTTTATAAATTTCAATTTACTTAATCAAAACACATCACAACGAACAAAAATAGCGTCTATATTTCAACTTATATTTACCTACATGAACCGCCCAGCTTCGCCTGCGTAAAGTTTTTGTAAGCTGTAGCTTGCATTTTGTTCTAGGAGTAGCATACACAGAATTTTAAGATATTCATTGCTTTGGTTGCACAGATATGAATAACAATACTGTCTTTGTATTGGGGGGGGGGGGGGGCCCGTTTCCACCGAGCAACAATCCGGCTTTCTTACTTTCTATAAATGACAAATTTTGGTACCTATTCGATACAAACAAACAAAAAACAAGTAATCATTCCTTTCATACAGTTGCAGTCGTAGTAATTTAAAAAAATACTGAAATTTCAAACAAAGAAATACTTCATTAGTTAGCATGTTCGAACAATTTTTAGTTTGACCGAAGTTGAAGATTTTTTTTTTTGATAATTTTATTATTTATTGAATCTTTAATTATAAATTAAATTATCAATAAGTTTTTCAAATCTAAAATCTAAAAAAATTTATATAATTTTAATAATATAATTTTTGTTGTTTTACATCTCTCGTGAACGGCTGAGAAAAAGAGTATCCCTTCTTTTCAGCCGGGTGTGGCCTCTATAATGAAGAATATTGCGCGCAAGTGGATTTGGGTGCAACTCAAGTTTTTTTATATATTTTTTCGCGTGTTTTGAAAATACTGTCTTCACCAACGGAACATCTAGATCTTTATGAATTGGATGATTTCTGACAGGCCAGGGGGCTGCTGTAATTGTACGTAGAATTTTATTCTGTGGACTTTGAATTTTTTCGACATTTGATGCTGAGGCAGTGGCCCATAACTGGATTCCATAGAACCATATTGGTTTCAGGATCGCGTTGTATAAGAGAAGTTTACAGTCAAGGCTTAGTATAGAATTTCTTCCAATAAGCCATTTGGGCTGCTTTTAATTTCATTTGTGTTAACTTTGCGTCTATATGCGATTTCCATGTTAAACGACGATCAAGATGAACGCCTAGATATTTGACAACAGTGCGTTGCGGTATGGTCTCGGTGTTAATTTGTATAGGCGGGCATGTTTCCCTGCGCAACGTAAAAGTGACGTGTGCACATTTCTACTCGTTAACTTTAATACGCCATTGTTTGAGCCATTTTTCCAGTTTGGATATATATTTTTATAAGTTGCGGGAAGCTTCTACAGGATTTTTGTGAACGCTTAGAAAAGCTGTATCATCCGCAAATGTTGATGTATGAATGTTACTGCTTAACGGTAAGTCAGAGGCATATATTAAATAAAGTAAAATACTGAAGATACTGCTTTGAGGTACTCCGGCTTTAATCGACTGCGGAGGGCTTAAAAAATTGCCTTCTCTAACTACAAATTTACGTTCCATTAAATAGCTTTTTTAAAGCTTTACGATGTTTGCTGGTAGATTTTGTGTTAATTTGTTGATGAGACCTTCGTGCCATACTTTATCGAAAGCTTGTGAGACATAAATAAACTGCGCAGAGCAGTATTTCTTTTTTTCAAAAGTGTCTCTAACAACATTCACAAATCTGTGAGTTTGTTCAATTGTGCTATGTTGTCTCCGAAAACCGAATTGATGATCTGAATGCATTCATTTCTAGCCACTATAGGCATCAGCTTGCTCATTTATATTGATTCCTTTAGTTCCTATAAGGAGCATAGGGCCTCAAAGCTTGCTCATTTACAGATTTTTAAATAGTTTTGAAATGCTAGACAGTAAACTAATAGGCCGATAGGATTCAACCTTTGTATGATCCTTGCCGGGCTTTGGTATCATAATAATCATCGAAACCTTCCATTCTGTAGGATAGTGTTCTATGCGTAGCATACTGTTAAAAATGAATAGTATTATTATTTTTGCAATATAAGGCAATTCTTGAAGCATTTTGTTGCTTATTTTGTCGACACCTGGGGCTTTTCTGGTGTTAAGACTAGTAATAGTATTTTCAATCTCCGTCATGTTAAATCTCATCGGTATTTCTGGTAAAAAGACGACTGGTGGCAGTTCAACAATATCAGCAGAAATATTCGGAGTGAAAATTTTTTCTAAGTGTTTAACAAAAAGTGCACCTTTTTCAGCATCAGTTTTTGCCCAGTCACCATTTGGGGCTCGTAATGGGGGTTTGCATATTACCGGCCTTTTTAGTCCTCTGGCTGCACGCCACATTGAATAATCTGTTTGTGGTGTTGCATCTAGCTCTTGAAGGAATTTTTGAAGGGAAGCTGTTTTTTGAGTTTGCAAAACTTTCCTAAGCTGCTTGGTACACTCCTTAAGCCTTAATTTTAGCTGGGGCGATCTGTAGCGCTCCCATTCTCGACGAGCTCTGCGTTTTTCAGTCAATAGCCTTTCTATATCTACAGAAAAAATATTGTTAAATCTCTTTATATTATTATTATTACGAATAAACGTAATTATTATTTGAACTTATATTGATTTACATATGAAAAGTAATATTATCAGGCTCAAGTTCAGTTTTATTGAATTAATGAAAATTCAAAATTACTTAGAGTTTTTGTATGTTGGAAAATATTATTATTTATATCCAATCAGTTTTTAGCAGAACGTATCAGTACTGATTTCAAGGCCGCTACACCTCTCATCAGCGTTCAATTGTCCATCTTTACAATTTTCGTAAAGTTGATACTAATTGAGAAGAATATCAACTATTAAACCAGTTTTCAACAGAAATAGAATATGAGAATTAATTTTTAATTCAATTTTTATTCTACAATGAAACAGTGCTGGTTAGTACGAAATTCCCTCATTACTGTTTGGAACTAATAATCAACACAAACTCATAGTCCGTTATCATCAAAGTATTTTGCTTTGTATTTTAACGTTTTTGTTGTTTTTACTCTATATTAGGGAAATTCACATATTACTGTGACCCCTTTTATTAGGGTATTTATAGCTCATGCCCAAGCGGAATTAATATTTTTATATTATTATTATTACGAATAAACGTAATTATTATTTGAACTTATATTGATTTACATATGAAAAGTAATATTATCAGGCTCAAGTTCAGTTTTATTGAATTAATGAAAATTCAAAAAAAATTCAAAATTAATTCTCATATTCTATTTCTGTTGAAAACTGGTTAAATAGTTGATATTCTTCTCACTTAGTATCCACTTTACGAAAATTGTAAAGATGGACATTTGAACGCTGATGAGAGGTGTAGCGGCCTTAAAATCAGTACTGATACGTTCTGCTAAAAACTGATTGGATATAAATAATAATATTTTCCAACATACAAAAACTCTTAGTAATTTTGAATTTTCATTAATTCAATAAAACTGAACTTGAGCCTGATAATATTACTTTTCATTGTTTAATCTCACTGGTTGGTTTATTTCATTTGAAGTAGCATTAATAGCAGCTTGTTTAACATGCGCTTCAAGCAACCTGAGAGAATCGTCTATGTCTGAAGGTGTTCTCAGCGGCATTTTTTCCGAGCAATGAGCACTCAGATATTTTCTGTATTTCAGCCAGTTAATACGTGCAGATGTCGTCGCTAAATCACATGTTGTGTGTGAGTAAATAGTGACAATTGTAGGCGAGTGGTCTGAAGATAAGTCCAAAGATGCTTCAACTTCAACCATCTCGCTGGGCACGCCTTTCACAATTCCAAAGTCGATAACATCAGGAATTTTTTGTCGATCTGTTGGCCAATATGTTGGCTGTCCACTTGAAACTACATTCAAACCCATTTTAGATATTGTGTCGAATAAAATTCGTCCCTTAGGAGTGATTAAACGTGAACCCCAAAATGTGTGTTTAGCATTGTAGTCGCCAGCTGCTAGAAAACGGAGGCACAGTGATTTATAAAATGCGGTATATTGACTCTCTGAAATTGAAAACCTGGGAGGAGAGTAAACAGATGATATCACAAGCTTTTGATAAAAATTTTCAATGCAGATGTTCGTTGCTTGAAGATATTCTTCACGAAGGTCATTTAGTAGGTAGTGTTTTATTCGAGTTTTTATTAGGATTCCAGAGCCACCACAAGCTCTACCTTGAGGATCCTTGGTGTCGTAGAAATTATATCCACTAATTCGAAAATAGCTTCGGGACGTCAAATGAGTTTCTGAGATAAGCATAACATCGATTTGTTTATCCAGAAGAAAATATTCAATTTCATTTTTATGTTGGAAGATGCCGTTTGCGTTCCAAAAACAGATTCTTAAGTTCATGGTTTTTTCAATACAGCCTGCAACAAGGTAGACTGCATTTTCAACATTTCCTGCATCATACAGGACATGTTGAGAGTAAATGTATTTACAGTTTGTGTTAAGCTCTCAATTGAGGCTTCAATACGACTAAAATTATACCCCGAATCTTCATTTACATTTACGGTTTTTCGCGCCGTACTCTGATTGCTTTTTAAAATACTAGCGTATGAAAATTTGTTGTTAGCTTGTTGTTGAGCACTAGTCGCGTTAGACTTGAAAATGTTTGAAAATTGATTTTGGCTGGTGGACGGTTGAGGTAACTGTGGATAGTTAATAGGGGTTTTAGGCTGAGTGGGAGTAGCATTGGTTTTTTTGGTTGATGAATTCTTAAAAAGAGAATAAAGAGGGCAGCCCCTATAGTTGGCAGTGTGGTTTCCGCCGCAATTACCACATTTTTTTGCTTTGGTATCACCTTTTATTTTGTCACAGTTAGCGGTACTGTGTAACTCGCCACATACAACGCAAACGGTAGGCAACTTGCAATAAGTTTTGGTATGGCCAAATTCTTGACAGTTCATGCATTGGATAGGTCCAGTTTTTTAAGTTGAAGATGTTGTGTCCTTTTATCTGTTTATTTTTATTGATTTGTTCAACGAATGCTACAAACTGACTTTAATAAAGGAAGACATTAGCAATTCGTGTTTTAATTTGTTTCAAGTTTTTATTTATTGTTTGTGCTGGAATAACTCAATCCTTAATGAGCCGACTTTCATAATTCTTTTTGAATTCTTTTGTTTTTTTCGCATTTTTTTTTTAAATCGGCGCAAAATAATAACTTTAAAAGTATATTGAATATTCCACAAATCCTTAACTTATTTCCGATTTGCAAAAAAAAATTTCCTGATTAGTCACATAAATATTTTAAATCGGGTAAAAATTTATTCCCCTAAAATATTGATTATCGAATAACTTCTCATTTTATTAACCGATTGTTTGAGTTAGTGTGAGTGCAGTTTGGTCTTATTATTATTTTTTTTTTTTTTGTAAATCGAAGTTGGGGGGAACATCCCTCTATCAAAAAAAATATTATCTCACAACTAATCAATTTATTGACCGATTTATAAAATTCTTTTTTGTTCCCGGTTTTTTGAAAATCGAAGCAAACTTGTTCTCTAAAATATTAATTATCGAACAACTATTCCTTCTGTAGATAGAATTTCATAATTATTTTTTCTTTGAGCTAATTTGCTTGCTTCCAAATTTTTATTATTGGAAAATCGGCTGAAGTTGTTCTCCCCTTCAATTATAAAAAAAAATAAAAAAAAAATAATAACATATGATCTAATAAGTGCTCAGGTTATTGAACGATTAAAAAAAGTCGGGTCTTCTTAGGGTTTGGTCCTACAAATTATTTTTCTTTTTAATTATTCCCAAAAAGTTACAAATATTGAAAATATTAAATAAATTCACTATTTAAACTCAAGTTTTACAATAAAAGTTTAGTTTTAAGCAAACTTGAAAAAGTTTCTACCATCTAAACGCTTGCGTCTACGAAAAGCAAGTTTCCTACATATGTACATCTTTTCCAAAAATTACATGTTTCCAAGAGTAACATTTTTTTAGAAAACCTCTTCCAATCAGATGATTTTTCCAATAGATCTTTGTTTTAAAAAACTGTCTTCTCCAAAAAGTATCTTTTCCAGAAGGTTTAAGAAGGATATTTTCTAGAAGGTTTAAGTAAATCATAAAAAAATTCGTTTAAAAAAGGTGCCTAATCCAAAAATATATATTTCAAAAAGTCTCTTTTCCAAAAAGCAACGTTTCTTAAAAAGTACTTCATGCAAAAAGTACCATTATTAAGTAAATCATAAATTAATTTAATTTCTAAACGTACCATAATCCCAAAGCACATTCTATAATAAATTAATTTTTCCTAAAAAGTTTTTCTTTAAGAAAATACCATTAAGACCTCATTATTTTAATGGGGCACCACGAAATAAGCCCCAATGAAATAAGCCCCAAATCAAAAAATAAAATAAGCCCCAAATTTTTCATTTCATGAAATAAACCCCAAAAAAATGAAATAAGCCCCAAATTTGTTAACTTGATGAAGTAAGCTTAAGACGAAATCATAAAATGCAAGAATTTTATCCTCTAAATTATATCGAACACCGGCTTCGCGTTGAAAGTATTCTCTGGATAAGCTGCCTACGGCCGGGTGCAAAAAATTTATCCTCTATGGTATATCGAACACAGGCTTCGCGTTGAAAGTATTCTCTGGATAACCGGCCTACGGCCAGAAGCATGGATTTTATCCTCTATGGTATATCGAATACCGGCTTCGCGTTGAAAGTATTCTCTGGATAACCGGCCTACGGCCAGAAGCATGGATTTTATCCTCTATGGTATATCGAATACCGGCTTCGCGTTGAAAGTATTCTCTGGATAACCGGCCTACGGCCAGAAGCATGGATTTTATCCTCTATGGTATATCGAATACCGGCTTCGCGTTCAAAGTATTATCTGCATAAACGGCCGACGGCCGGGCTCAAGGACTTTATTATAACACAGTTGAAACTTGAAAATAACATGCAATTTTCCTCAAAATGTGTTTAGATCTACATATTTTACGGATATTAAATAAGCCCCAAATAAAATGAAATAAGCCCCAAAAAATTTTATGAAATAAGCCCCAAATTTTTAAAAAATGAAATAAACACCAAAAATTTTTGAAATTTTTTGTTGGGGCTTTATTTCATTTTTAGATTTGGGGCTTATTTCGTGCCACCTTTTAATGGTACCATAATACCCAAAAATGACTTTTGACCATTAAAAAATTTTTCTTTACAAAACTGTGCCTAAAAAATATATGTACTCGTATGTCAAAAAAAGAGTTCTCTAAAAGTGCTTTTCAACAAAAGTTCTAGCTGCAAAAATTATGTTTCCGTAAATTAGAGTGTTCAAAAATATATGTTTTTAAAAAGGATGTTTTCCAAAATATCACATTTTAGTTTTGACAAAATTTTTCCTGAACATAAATTTTCCAAAAAAAAATTACATTACGCAAAATAGATGTTGAAAAAGTCTCCCAGAATATAAAATTGAATGGGTTCTAAATGAAGTTATTTTTCGTGACTTTTTAAGAATGTATTTGTTATAATGCGTTCTTAATGTATTCATAGATTTCATTATAATTGTCATTGTCGATCTCATGAAAGCCCCATTAATTTCTGCAATTGTTTCAAACACATGATTAAACGACATTCTTGTCACGTAAGATTTTGCTGGGCTACATTTAAAAAAAAACTGTATTAAAAAAGCACCTTTTTAGAAAACTAAGGTTTTAAAAAATGTGTAAGTACTTTTAAAATGTTTCAAAGAAAAATTAGCAATTTGTTGGATACGTATCAAATTTTATAAAAATATCTTTCAATTTTGATAAGAGCAGTAATAGAATTTGACTACATTTATTAAAGTTTCAAAAACTGTATACGACGAATACAGTGGTAGAAATACAATAGAAAAAATATTATAAGGTAAATTTTCAGAAAATTATATTTAAATCTTTCAACAATTTTACGAGACTTGTCCGTTTTCTAACACGATTAGATATACTAAAAAAGTCTTAATATATTCTTTTAAAAATTTTGTTACTTAGGTTCTTTTTCAATGCGCCTACTCATAATATTTGCTTATTCTTTAACACAGCCAATGTATTAATTTCCCATCAGTATTTGGTTAACTGTTAAATATCCTTGTAGTACAGATACAAAGTTCCTTTTTATTTTTGCTCTGGTGATTTTGTTACTTGAGGTTTTTTGTGTTGACTGGTCCTGTTTTAAGCCAATTTAGTTTTTTTTTTTAATTTTTCCTTTCGTTGTATCATTATTTGATACACTTATTGCAAAATAAATTTATTCTTCTTAAGTATAAGAGTAGAGTAACAAGCCTTAAGTTGAAATGCTTATCCTTTTGTTATCAGTGTTGGTAAATCTGTTCTTATCGCAAATGTTGTTTCCAAATGTTTTTTGTCCCCTAAAGCTGTTGCTGCTGCTGCTGCCGCTGCCATTTAATTTTTTTTGATATGTTTGTTTATTTCCATAAGTTTTGCAAATGTGTCAAAGAAACGAACCTTAAGATTTGTAAATGTCAAAACATGGAAACATTTTGTAAATGTTTTTTTTTTGTGTTTCTTTCTCTAAATTAAAGAAGAAAAATTACTTTAGTTTGCAAAGGGAATTATCTTGATATAATTTTTTTTTTATTTTAAAAAAATATTTACAATTTATACGGATCATTAGTAAGTTTTCATTTTAGCTTACAGTTATTAGCCAATTATGAGTTAATAAATGTGTTTAATTATATTAACAAAGTTAATGGTTAGCAATTTTTCATTTTAAAGCAATGAAAATCTATAATTTTAAAATATTTTCTAATAGGAATATTATAGTCAATATGGACGACACATATTGTATTGCAACAAATATATAACTTAATATTATTATTTATTTACATTGTATATACTCGTATGTATACAGTTTTGAGGAAAAAGATAGAGAAAGAAAAAAAAAACCTCTTAATATTTTAAGAAATTTTAGCGTTATTCATTTCATTCATCTTCCTGCCAGAAGTTGAGGAAAAGTCCAACAATTATTATCATAAAATATTTCTTTAACAGCAGTCACAAAATTTTTAACACAACTGAGGGTGGTGCTGTTGGCTGAAGTGGTTAGCATGTTGACTACTAAACAATCTTTAGCTTGGGACCTGGCACCAATCTGAAGAGTCATCAACATCTTGAATTTCTCTAATGGCAAACTATTACTACTCCAAGCTATTGTACACAACGTCCTACTTCGTCGGTGAAAAATGTAATGCGTCTACTTAACACCAGAGACGTTCCGGCACTGCTCTAAAAATTAAAAAAAAAAAACAACAATAGAAGCGCTATAAAGAAATTAAGCCTTTTATATCTCCAACATATCGCACTTGTTCCTCAAAAGCATAACAACTCAAAATTCATGAATTTCTATCACAAAGAGAGATACAACTGTATATTTTTGGTGAAAGAGTGGAGAAAATGGTGTAAAATTTTTACAGTGGGTAGATAGATATGACCACTGTGGTTTGGTTTTTGCAAAAAGTGAAAATTTGAAAATTTTGAGTTGTTACGCTTTTGAGGAACAAGTGCGATATATCTTTTCTGTCTATCTTTTCCTAAGTTCCGTCACAATGCATTGCCAAAGTAGCGGTCATCTCCTGAGTGCTGGTCCTACAAAAAAAAAAAAAAAAAAAAAAAAAAACTACTTAATGGTACATTTGCACGAACTCCCATTTATTAGAAATAAAAGCTAATAGTCAAATCTTCAAAAAAAAAAAAAAAAAAAAAAGTACCTTCCAAGGAGATAAATGAATTTATTTAACTCTTATCTATTTTGTTTCTGAATAATTCCTACCTATTTATTTTCCCACATAAAAGCAAAGCAAAATAGTGACATGAAAAACAAACATGAAAAATTAAAGCACCTTCTTAAAATTAACAGAGCTTCAATGTAAAACTAATATTCTTTTTAATATTAAAAGTGTTTAAAGGTTCTAAGGCAGCCAGGTGACTAAACTCGTTTAAAAGGCTGGTCTCTCTATCTCTCACACACAAATGTACATGAGTAAGATAATCGGGGCTGTCATAGAATCCAAGTCGGTTATCATAGCTGCCAGATTTTTTTAGGTAATATCGTCATATTTTTGGGCAAAAATCGTCATTATCGTCAATATAGCTTATTGAACTCGTCATAAAAACGTCAAATGAAAAAACCGCTTTTTTTACTAACAAAACATATTTTTGTTAGAGGCAAAACATAACAAAACTCTTAAATCAACAAATCTTATTAAAAACAGCATTATTTAAAATACAGAGATCAAAAAAGTGAAAATACTTCACTTAGAATTCACAATAAAATCACATGTAAATAGATTGCATGTTTTCCAATACTTTGAAATATATTTATACATTGTATGGAAAAAAATAAAAAAAGTCAAATCCTTTAGTTATTTTTTTCAATTTAGTTAAATATGCATTTTAAATTTCATTTTTGGAAACACTTTTTCTAAAAATGTATAAAAGCTACAATAAAATTTATACAATAAAAATATAATTTTTTACAAATATATATTGCAATTAACCATATTGATTAATTCAGCTACAACTGTCAGATCATAGCAGGTATATTTGTTTAGCTTTAAATAATCTTTTGAATATAATATTGCCTCCAAAGACGACTTTTTAAATTTCATATTTTAGTCTTATTTACGTTTACCTGACTAAATATTCTTTCCATATTTGCTGAATAATGTGGTAAAACTAGAATTTTTGTAATAAATTTAGTCAAAATCGGAAACAAAATACTAGAATACCTCGTTTGCATCTCTGATAGTTTTTTCCAAAAATCCAATAGTTTTATGTTTTTATCAGGACAATAATTTCAATTGTCTGAACTCTGTTTCTAGGTTTTGGTTTTTACTTTCTTCAACAAAATAGAAAAATTATTTTATAATTTCAGAAAACCAACTTTTTTTTTCTTCATTAATTTGGCCAAGAGCTTTAGACATATTTTCAAAATCAAATCTTGATAATATCTGATAACAAAGCTCTATATAAAAATTAACACAATTATTACTAATATCATATTTTTCTTTTGCATATATTTGTGATTCTTCCAATACGCAAATATTCCTAAATAAATGTCTTCAAAATTTAAAAAATTGTTTTTGTTTTTATAATCAGTTAAATAAAAGTTTTCTGTTTTAAGCAAACTAGTTTTTAAAAAAGTTTCTCATTACAATTTTCAGCAGTTCAAGGTTGCTCTAATAGTGCAAATATATGTTGCAAACTTGAATTATTTAAAATCGTCAAAATTAGGGTATAAATCGTCCCATCGTCACTATGTCATTTTTAGGACCCAAAATCGTCAAAATTACGATAAATCGTCAAATCTGGCAGCTATGTCGGTTATACTGATTGTCGGTCTTGCAAACGAATATTGGTTTCATTTAGTGTCATGAAAACAAATCAGTTTTGTTATTTTCGAATGCAAATAAAACCGATATTCGAATCAGCTGTTTTATGTTTTGCTCATTTGTTTACTGCTTTTAATGCAATTTTTTGTTTAAAAAGTTTGTAAATTATAGTTTTTGCGCCAAAATATTATTAAAAATTGTGTTATTAATAAAAAAAATTATAAAAAAGAGGATTAGATGGTAATACAGTAAACAAAATAATTAAATTCTGTCGTTGTATTATTTACGTTTGTTCTTACATTTGTGTAATGTTTTATTGTTTTGTAAAAATATAAAAAGTTGTTCTTTAAACAATTAAATATCTATAAAAATAAATAAAATGGGCGCTGCTGTTGTTACATATTTCCTGTTAGAGGAAGAGCGCGCATAAAATGTTAGAAGTAGACTTTTGCGAGATCGCAGCAAGCCCTTGAACTGCCGGAGACAGCGAAGTCATTTGTTATATAATCTACGTTCATACTTTAAGCTGCGCATATTCATAGGTTACTACCGTTTAAACAAAGATGCTTTATGTATGGTACTAGACACAAATAAAGAACACCATTGCTGCAACTTGCAGCTTCGTTGCGATTTTTAGCTGAAGGGTCCTATCAAACATTAAAATAAATAATATTTTTTTACCAATTTATGCACTTTAATTTACTTACATCTTCACAAAACTCTAAATGTTTAAAATAATAAAATGAAAAATGGAGTTTTTGACTATTTTATTTATTTCCAATAAAAAAAAAACGACAGCTGTAAGCTGTTTGGTTTATTTCCAATAACAAAACCGATAACATTGGTTTCTGTGACACTTATAACCGACACAAATTCTAGTTCGAACATAAAACCGATAACATTGGAATTTATGATACCAAAGTATTTTTTTTGTCGTTTTCAAATCCAATAACGAAAAGATTGGATTCTATGACAACCCCGAATTTTTGGAAATCTATCTCTGGATTTCAATAAAAAATAAATTATTTATTTGTTCCACAGTAGCTAATTATTATAATATATATGTTGCATTTTATTGGTTGCTAATACCAACTAATTCGTTGATCTACTCCAAATATAATATCTTGAATAATACTCGAATAAATTGGTATAATATTTGGGTTCGACGTAATAACTCAATATGGATATCAGTATGGTGAACAATAATTTGAATGATTTGTTTGAACTTTCAACAGACATTCAAACAACGTTAGAGACGCAGATAGTCAAAAGAAGTTATAAATCAATTCAATATTAAACAAAACCTACCGGCCAACTTAATACAGCAGCTGTAGTGTAAAATTGTTAAACAAAAGATGAAATGAGATGCATAGTAACATCTGCGTAACATCAATGCTGATTTATTTAATGCAGGCTTTTTGACTCAAATAATATTGAACCAAAATGGAAATGATTATAAATCCCGTTGTTATTATCATTTTTCTTTTTTTTTCTTTCATTTTATTCCATAAAAATAAAAACATTTCTTTGCTAAAAGTCCATAAGGATTAAATTGTTATTTTATACTAAATTGCTTTTATTTCATATGTTTCTACTGCTTTTTTTTGTTTTGTTTTGTTTGTTTTTCTTCCTTGTGGTAGAGGTGTTAACTTGTCAATGATGGTAAAGCTTAATTTGTTTCGTTTTAATGTCTTTTTTTCTTGCTATTGAGAGCAGCTTTTGTTTTTATCAATAGATAAAAGGCTAAAAATTTCATGATTTTGAATCGAGAATTTTTTATTTAAAATAATAATCAGCATTAAGTTGAGCTACAGTTGGTGATGGTAAATCTTATATAACTTTTGCATCGGCATTGAGTGTTTTTAAAAGGATATATACCCTTAGATGCTTTGTTTTGTTGTTACAATGACGTACATACATTAGTATACTATACTTTCTTGGGTGTAATATAAGGAAAAGTAGGTACTTTTGGTGCGTTTTGCTTTTAGTACTTTTTGTTTTTTCATTAACATGTAGCATGAACGAAGTCACGGTAAAATCTAGTTTTCTTTTATATATTTTCTTCTTTAAATTTTTTTATTCTCCCATGGTGCAGGGCTCTAGGAGTATGTTAAATATTAGAAAACAAAAGTTATTCGTGCAATTCTGTTTACAATAGTAATAACTTTTTGATTAGATGCTAGTTTCTCAATAAAAGTATGCGTGTATATCATTAGTCTTCTTTGGTGACAATTTTTTTTTTTTGCTAAATTTATTTAACGTAAATCTTCATTATTTTATCATTGTTTTTAGACAAATGCCTACTTTGTCAAATTGTCTAAATGTCCAAACATGACATTATCTTTATCAATTAATGCACGATATTTTTATAAATTCTTTAACGTAGCAAATTACAAATACATTATCTAGGTATGAACGTTTCAAAACCTCCCGATAAGCAGACATAAGGAATTAAATATATTTTGAGGTAAGTTTAAGCAAACGCTAAAAACAAATGGAAGATACCTCATACAGCAATATTTTATCAATTTCCAGAAATTGTCATGTAGATGAAAATAATCCTGGTAATTTTTGTTAATGTTTGTACAGGCTACAGTTCGTAAATGTTTATAATCAGAGAAATATTAGGTAGACTTTGTTAACATATTTCGAGCAACAAAGGAAAAATTTAATATTTATCCATCCCTTTTGTAGATTTTTCAACAGCACTGGGTGAATAGAAACAAACGTTGTTTTTCGGTAAAAGCCACTAAACCTCGTCAGTATTCATGTGCAAATCCTTTTTCACTACTTGTTAGGTAGCTTCATTGAACGTTTAAATATGCACAAAATTAAAGAAAAAAGCAAGCAAAAAAGGACAAAATAAAAGCAAAATAAGCCCAAGAATAAGCAAAAAAAAAAAAAAGCTCAAACATGCTTCCAAAAAATAAACATTGTAACCACTTTTCATTTATTTTATTAAATAATTTTTTATTGCAAAGCACAATCGTATGTTTTTTAGATTTTCAAAAAGAAACGATCGATTATCGCATAAAACTGTAGAATAAATTGAAAAAAATCATTCACCACACGCAGAGAAAAAAAATTATTGAAAAATGTTCATGTCAACTAAGTATATGGCGACAACCAAATAATTATTTATTCAAGCAAATATGGTTGCATTAAACAGTCTTCAATTATTAAAATATTTGATGCGACAATAAAATAATCATTCTGGATTTCGTCTTACAAAAATTGAATGTATCAAAAAGAGTATTTTCGCTGCTACAAGAGTATCTTTTGCAATTGAGAATAATAAAAGTTTATTTAAAATTAAAGTTTATTGTCACCATACATTGTTTGTGTTCTGAAAAGAAACAAAATAGCTTTCAATCGTATGTAACTTCAGTCGTTCAAAGAATTTAATAAGACGAGGAGATGTGAAGTGAAAAAATTAATGTAAAAATTATAATTATATGATGAAAGTTATTTAATTTTCCAACAAAATAAAAGTACACCTGCAATCTTCAACATCAGTGGTTTAAGAGGTACATATACGAGTACATACTTATATATGGAAAGAAGGAAATATATGAATGTATGTTTCTTTGCAGCGTGACGAAAACAATACTACGGAACTGCAAAAGATGGCAATTGGATTTTACATAAATATGCCGATAAATAAGTTAATTATTTTTAAATTTATTGAATTTAATTTGTCCAGAAAAGTTTATTCGATAAATATTTCCAAATAATAATATTTATCAAAAATATAATTTGATTTAATTTAATTTAATAAGTATTTGTGTGTGATTAATGTCAAATTGTTTACATAAACCAGGAAAAAAACATTTTCATAGTTACTATAATGCATTTGCAGAGCATACTATGTTCATACAATGGTATTGTCCAACGGAAATTCATGAAGAACATATTATGTTCCTTCGATGAAACCTGCAAAATATAGTAGACACAATCATTAATCTGAACATGAAATGATAGTTTGCGATTATGATTCCATCAACCATGTTTTTTCTTTGCGTGCATCATTGGCTGTAGTAGGAGCGAACTTAAACAATAATAATTCGCTTGGAGATAGCGGATCACTTTTGTTTAAAATAATATTATTTTTAATTTTAACTAATGTTTCGATTCATAACTTTGTTGTACTTTTCAAAAAATATTTTGTTTTCAAAATTTTTCATCTTCTCTTCCACTTTTTCTATAATAGACAAATTTTCTTTTAAATAAAGTCATCTTCTTTCTAGTTTGATTATACTTCGGCAAATATACTCGAAATTATCTTTTATATACGGGAGATCGCATTTTAAAGATGCATTTTTAAATAGAGCTTTTATATATTGATTCCACATCATCATCGGAAAGTGCATTTAACACATTTAACAAATTTCTGTATATGTAGTTGTCACAATAATAAATAACACCTTTAAGCCAATCTAGTTTGCAATGTCGAGTTAAAGAATGGAAAATTGCATGTGTGAAAAAAGGACACACTTTTGCTTTTTATTTGCAACAGAGAGATTCAAAAAATATTTTCAAGGTCTGCCAAAGTGCATTATAAGCAAATTCAGCAGAGTATATCAAATAAAGCAAGCTTTTCCAGCAAAAAGCTTACAAAACTTGCCCTGGTCATTACATACTCTATTTATACACAATTACAAATACAAATAGAATAATAATAATTCTACTGGATGCTAGCTGGGGAATTTTTTATTTTGTTTGTTTTTATTTGTTATTATATATTAACATTACAGTGCTGCCAGCGAATTATACCCTACAATGCCCAATCTCCTGATTTTTTGTTCTACTTAAGACAAATTTTTTTGGTTTGATTTCTAAATTTAAGTATATTTTTGATTAATGTTAGTCTTTTTTTTTTGAACATATAATTAGCACAGGCCTTTGCTTTTTTGTATCCTGATAATATTTTGTTCTTCCTTTTATCATATTTGAGAAAATTACACAATGCTTTTAAATAAATTTGTTTTTACAAAATTTATAAAAAATTTCCGTTTTTTTGTTAATATGTATATGAAATGAAGATGGTACTGTCACATTGGGGAAACATTTACTTCAAATATGTTGGTTCATTTTAACAAAAACTTAGATAAATAAATACAAAAGTTGGTTTGTGGTCACACTACGCACATTTGTTGATAATGATATTTTAATTCTTTAAGCTAATAAAACCTAACGTAGTTAATGTTAATAAAACAGCTTTATTACATTTTTTACCCAAAGTTTCGTCAATTGCTTGTTGACTGCTTCAGGGTTTCGTTTATTTAAAATTTTAAAAACATTATATTTGGAAAAGTTTTTATGCCGCACATTTTTTACTTACCGTAATACACATTTATTTTACCATTTTGTTTGTTGAAGCAGCTGCCAAACAACGGCAGGCGCTAACATTGGAAAACATATTTTCCTTGAACACATATTTCCTTTAATAAAATATTAGATAAAACTATCGAAAAACATAAATTTGGTTTTTAACAAACATTTCGTTGCTAATGATTAGTTTCTGCAGTTGGGCAACTAAAAGGTAATATTAACAAAATATTTTAGCGAATTGCACAAAAACTATTACTTTCACCCTTTTTCCACATTTCGTCGTCAATTTTGAGCCAACATCGATTTGTACATTTCACGACAAGTGATGAGAAAAATTTTTTTTCGAAATGCGATTTTTTGCGTTTGTCCATTTTTTTATTTTAAGAGCTTTGCGATATCTGATACATTTGTGTGGTAGTTTCTGGGTTGAGTAGTTTTTTCGTTAGCAAGATTTGCAAATTTTCGCCATATTATTGATTTAAAAAGTTTTTTTTTGCATTCTTTATGGCTTTAGCGCTTTTTTTATATTATGGCTTTACTGATATTAATCAAGTTCAGCCACACAGTGTGTATATTTACACGAAACCATTCGAGCTGTTTTTACCCCCTCATAACTTTGCTCCCCCTGATCATAATATAATGAAACTTGAAACATAAGGTCTCCCCACAGAGATGACCTCACAGGTTTAATTTTAAAGTTCTACCATAAAAGCTTCCCGAGATATTAAGGTGTGAAAAGTCGTTATTTTAGTACATATTCACTGACTCACTGACTCACTGATTCACTGACTCACTGACTCATCCAATTTTATTGGGCACTTCCAGTAAAGCTAGAGAGCTGAAACTTGGTACACAGATAGGAGAGAAAATAACAAGAAAAATTTGAAAACGGGCATTTTCCACCCGGGGGGACTAGGGTTCCCCTTCTTTGTATGGGGCACTTTCAGTATAGCTAGAAATCTCAAATTTCGTGCACAGGTAGGTAGTGATGAGAAATTACCGAAAATGATTTTTTAAATTTTTTTGCCTTTCTAATATGGTAGAGATTTCTTGGAAAAATTTTGCCATGCTTATAGATTGCCTAGAAATGAGATGGAATTGTACCTATCAAGAACTTGGTCCTTATTTTGATCTCAGTACTTTTTACGGCCGAAACTTTTTCGATACGAACTTGGCCTTATTTTCACATTTATGTTTTTGTGTGGATTAATTTTTCGCAAGTTGTTGCTTTTTTCGCGAAGTGTACAATTCTGCCAAAATTTTACAAATGCCAAAAATTCGAAAAGATCTCATTCACAATAACCAGCATAATTAGCAAACTGCTGCTGCTTGTTTCTTTATTTGGCATTTAAAATTTTCAATATCTTGCCTGCTCAGAGAATATTTTCAGATTTTTTCTAGATCTTATTTTCGTGAATTTGCTCCTCTCATTCAGGCAATTATTTACATTATTAAAGCATGTCCAACAAAGCTACCACAAAAATAACAGCCGTAAAATCTTTTATTGGAGCATTTTGCCTAAAGATAGATATTTTTATTTTACTCTGTTTGTTTTTACAAATATTCTGTAAGATCTAATAACTGTTTTGTCTTTTACTGGTCACACTTTCTTCACATTAGACATATTTTTGTTTGGCAGCAAATAATTTTGTTTATCCTTAAACCATTTTTTTTTTTGCTGTTTGCCTCTAATAAATATTTTATGGTCAGACTACCTGGTATCTCTTTAATTTTTGATGTTCTTGCTGAGATATACGTTTATTATTTTATGAAATAAATGTCGTTGTTGCCTTCATCTGCATGGAATAATATTTCGTGAATAAATCATTTTTCATTTGCATTATTCCTTCTAGTGTATTCAGTTCTATGTATTGAATTTGATTATTATATACTCAAGAAGTTCGATTGGATACAACCAGTCTATTTTCCTTGCGTACGTATGGCGAATAGAGTTTTGAAAAATTTCTTAATGCACTTTTGCTGTCGCTCAACTTAGAACAATTTTAGAAGGATTTTATTGTGTCTGAAATACAGATAGAAAACATATTGGTATTCGATTATTCGCATATTCGCCTATTTCTAGATATTCGTATTCGCCAAATTTAAGCTCATATATCTCGAATAATATGCACATACTTTCCAAAGAAAAGAAATACATAATTTTTAAAAAAGTACATAAAATGTAGAAAAATATATTAATTTTTAATAATTTTTATTTTAAGAAAACCCTTAATCTTTTACACAAGATAATAACCTTCTTTAAAAACAGACATAAATATACATATATTTTTCAATTAGCTTTTAAAAGTTAAACTCTTATATGTACATATGTATATTCATGTCATGTTAAGTTAGTAATCAAATCTCATTACAGGAATGTTGGACTTAAAAAATGGAAGAACTGGAATTTAATATGTGAATGTCCACCGACACCCAAACATCACTGAATTACTAATTTTAAGCGCAAACTGAGGGAGAAAAATACAGTCTGAAAGTATGTAAGTAAAAATGTTCAGTACAGGTAATTAAAGTTATTTAAATTTATTTTTTAATTAATTAAAATTATTAAATGTCATAATTATGTTAAATACCTAAAGCAGTGTTGCAGTTTTTTTTTTAAAAAAATGAGGGATTTTTTCCAATTAAATTTGAAGTATTAAGTGACTCTAACGCCCAATTTACACGGTGATTAAAAATTCATGAATTTTTTCACCTTATCTTTGAAAGTATCTTCGTCGTATAAATCGTCTTGTATTTATACTATGATTTTTAAGCATGCTTAATTTTTCTTGAAGTGTTGAGTTTTTAGCGTATAATCGCTCAATCTTCTTTGAAAGTAGATAAAGAATAAAACATAATAACAAAAACCGAATCAAAAGTAAAAGGAAATACAAAAAAATGCATGGAAAACAGAAAATGTGATTATTTTTATACCCCTCTTTCTTCTCTACACCCCCGCCGACCAAAAAAAAATGTCATGATATTTAGTCATGACTAAAAATCACCGTGTAAATTGGGTGTAAGTCTTAAAAGTATTCGTCTTCGTATTCGTCTTCGTATTCGTATTCGCGAATACTAAAAATTGATATTCGTAACTTCCCTAATACAAATATAATTACAGCTTTTTTTACGTACACCTTTCGGTATGGGAGTTTACTTAAGTATTTATTAGCTTTTTGACTTCGTTTACGCATTTGTTAAAAAAGGGCCTCAATTACCAATGTGTCGCAATTTTATCCCTTAAAAAGCGCTCTATATTTTAATCTGGGTCATATTCTATCTGTCTACCAAATTTTATTCAAATCCATTGAGATAATTTTTCAAGAAAATAAGCACCAGAAGTAAGAACCGCCAGAGGTAAAAACGTACCATAAGTAAAAAGTGCCAAAGTATATGCATTTCAGTCCCCAGAAAGTAAATTAACTTACCAGTAGGAAATTTTATTCAAATACTTTAAGAGAATTTCTCAAGAGAAAAAGCACAAAAGTAAAAAAGTACCATAAGTAAAGAGTACCAAAGTAACAGTTTTTTTTTACAATTTTAACTCATAGGAAGTACGTTAATTTATAAAATATTAGCACAAAAATAAAATGTACCAAAAAAACCAATATGTTTTCAGCTGGGTCACATGCAGCCTGCCTACCAAATTTCATTCAAATCCATTGAGCACTTTTCGCGTTATAGTGAAACAAACATCCAAACATACAATCTTTCATATTTATAATTTTAGGACATATTTTTTTATTTTTAGTAATTGTGCCATATATGCGGTCTAGTTTATCACAAGAATTTTATATTAAATATTGCGCAATTTACAAAATTTAAATGGAATTGAATAAATAAATATCAAAATATTTTTACCTTAATGCTCGTCAGGTGGCAGGTATCAGAAATTCAGGTACTTAAAATTAACGATTTTGAATAAATTGCTCACACGTATTTTTCACTACGACTAAATTAAATTGAAATTTATTTCACACATTTATTTTCGTACACAAAGTAATTTTCTATTAAAATAAATGTTTTTTGTACAAAGAGTAACGGTAAAAGTTTGTTGGATTTTTGTTTTTAAAAATTTTTGTGCACCATTTTATTTCCGTGGGATTTCCATTTCCGTTTTTATTGTTTTTGTTTTAATTGTGATTTGATGTGTGACTGAAAAGCTGGCTAATACCGTTTGTTGCTTTATTCTTTCGGCTCTGTTACAGTTTTTCTTCTGCTTCGTCTTCTTCTTCTTCTTCTGATATTATATTATTTTCACACATATGATTTGGTTTCTCTCTTCATTCAACGTTCTTTATTTATTTTTTTTATTTTTACGTTTTAGTACAAATTAATTTACTAGAAAGTATATTTATTTTTGTATATGTGTGAAGTAAAAAAACAAACAAAGCAAACTTGTGATGATAATTATGTTAAGTGTTAGAGTATTTGTGCATGGCTGTAGCTTTATTGTCTGTCGGTGAAGTCAATATTGTTAGATGTGTGTGTTCTTATGTATGTGTCTGTTATAAAATAATGGAGTGGTTAAAGGCATTGTTACTCGCATACATTCTTCCTGACAAGAGTACTAACAAACTTTATTGCCTTAAGGTTTTTATTTTCTATTCGATTCTATTACTTAGAAAGCACATTGTTTAAGAATTCAATTTAAAAATTAAAAAAAAGCTTACAAACTGGAATTCATGTGTGTTCTTCGTTTATACAACCATCACATGTATATAAACACATAATTTACGAGGTGAATCTTAGATGTTCTATCCGTTTTTGATTCTTCTCTGATTTTTTGTGGAAGAAAAATTAAATTTAAAACCTTTTTTTTTTGCCACTTGATTTAGACACATCAATCTAATAAATTTTAATTGATCTAAAGTACTGTTATCATATATTTGAAATATTTATTTCTCTAGAATACTGCAGATATTCCCCATAAGATTTTGTTTGTGTATTTATGATTTAGCTTTTATCGTGTAAATATTTGAAGTAGCTTAAATTTTAGCTGGCAAGTCAGAAGCACGCTTGTGGCTTCCATCAGAATCAGTCGTTTGAAACTTGATTTGCAGTACACCGAAATATTTACTTAAAAATAGAATCATAAACTTTTTTTAAGGACTCTTACGTCCAAACTCTTAACTACATACATGGCTTCTAAATTTTATACAAAACACGAACACTTATTAACACACACGTATTGTAGTACAAATTTATACACTTAACAATATCCCCAAAAGTTTCTGTATTTTTAATTAAAAGCATCGAATACTTCACTTGCTTCGCCCCAGAAACTCTTGATCTCATTCCCATTTTCATTCATTTTCAACTTCATAAACAACAACATCTTGAGGAAAGTTTGAAGAAATAAAAATAAAAGAAAAATGAATCTTTGAGTGAATGAAATACATAAATGATAAATGTTCTCTTATGAAATAATCTTTATTATTTGTGTGTTATTTTTTGTGTTTAATTTTCCACACCAACGTGAATTATTTGGTTTCGTTATTCACGTATGACGAGATACATAGAGACAGTTTTATGTTGTTTGAATTAATTTTGATTTTTTGTTTGTTGGTGGAAAGGTTGCTTGTAAAATTATGGTCCATAAAATGAAGTGCAGGTTTTTGATGTAAGTTTGAATGAATCATTTATTTTTAAATGAAATTTAATTTCAATCGAGTACAGATTTTTTTGTCGAAAGCGGCAAGATCAGATATTGAATGGTTAAACGCGTATTACACATGTTGGAGATATTTTGTATTGGAACAATAAAGTTACTATTTACAAAAACAGTTAAAATTTTTTGTTGCATTCCACGATATTTTTAAATACTAAATAAAATAATTTTTGAATTTGTATTCAAAGATTTGCCATCCACTTAACCTAAATACTCGTACTACCCACTATATTTTGAGTTTTCGTTAATGAAATTTCGACGACTTTAGATTTTAGGCCAAAGGGAATAGCGCCCTACTTTACATTTAATGCTTTGCAATTTATTTGTAATTTTTCTCATTAATTTCCTCACAATATTTTCATACATTCTTTCTACAAAATTTACGTTTTAGATTTCGGTATGAAAATCTATTTACTTGTATTTGTTGTTGTTGTTATCATACTTATTTTACTTTTCTTTTGCAAATCACTTGTTATATATTATCATGCATTGTTGTTGCCTGTTCGAGGATGATGCAAAAACGAAAAAAAAAAAAACGTAATTGTTCAAAATTTGAATTTTTCTATGTTTATAAATACTTAAGATATCCCTGGCACATACAACATACAACGCTACCGTAAATGAATAAAGTGTAAGTGTTTCTACGACATACAATCAACATTTTTTCTATCAAGGAAAAAAATAGAAAAAGAAAATAAGAGAACTTTTGATTTGATTTTCATACAGATATTTTTAATTATAATAAAAGTGAAATTATGTTGAAAATTTTATTTCAAAGTTTCGTTTTTTTATACCCAAACGTGTTGTTAATGCCATTGAGTGAGTCTGACTGTGCAAAATATATTGAGATTTGAAACACCAAGCGTGAACGTAATATTTAGCAATTGTTGTTATACGAATTTTGGTAGGATATACGCACCGTTATACTTGGGAGTTTTGTATGAATACCAGAGACCGACAAAGGGTATAAAACCTTCAATTATATCCGTTCATTTTCTCTGAGTTTTTGTGATGCAAACGTTTTTGTTCGTCAACAACCAATGATTGTAAACGCAGTAGATAATTTCAGTTTTAACCACACATACTGGCAATGAACATGATCGGTTGTGATTGTTGCAATGATTGTAATAATCAATTTTGTATGTATATTTAATGAAGCGTAAGGCTCGAGCCACTTCTTTTCACACAAAAAACACACATACATGCAATAAAATGTTCGTACTGTTCGTCATAAAATACATACATGTATTTTCAGCAAATACTTTGCAAGGAAAAGTGAAACGCAAATATGGATGTGTGTTCGTATTTTTGATGTCAATCAAATCATGCGCAAAAACAACAGAAGTACAAGCGAGCGATTGATCATAAACAAGCCGTATAGTTTTCAAACAAATGAATCCAAATATAATATTCTGCAGCCAAATCGACATACAACTCGTTACGTAATAATTGAAGAATTCAATGGTCTATTACGTGACGATTTGTACGTTTATGGATGTAACGATTCGGCTCCTGATTGAAAAATACTTGTTACCGATTTTTTTTGGTTCACGTATGAAACTCGATGGGAAACAAAACTAACGAACGCCGTCACAATCACAATTAAGCGCTAGTTATATACACATCCATGCATTCATATTAGTATTTTAATTTTAATCGATATTTCAATTGTTCGAACAATTAAATAATCGAAATTGAAAATTTTTAAATATTTAAACATTCGAGTACATATTCAATTTTGTTCGAGTTATATTATTAAATTAATTCAAATAAAATTTCTTAATCAATGTTTAACTGGAGTTTTTCTCTTAATGGACCTTTAATTGACTTGGATTATGGTACAAGAGGACATTTTGGTAAATTTTAATTAATTTTTTTCAACACTTTTGAAATGCTTTACGATATTTTTCTAAATAGCAAGTGACTCAGAACTATTGACCCATTGATTACAAAAATTATTTTTCGAGCTTTGTGACACAAATCTGTGGTTTGTACATTGAAAAAAAAAGAACTTGTGTGCATATCAAAGAGATATTTTACAATATGTATATTAATTGTAATTTATATTCTATTTTATTTGACCTTCTAGCGAAATATCGAAACTAAATATAAATAAAACAACAATATATATATATTAAATCAAAAGACCTATTGCTTAAACAAACATTCTAATTAATTGTAATTTTTTAAATAACTACGAACTGCTTTATTATTAATATTTGTTAATATTTATACAGGCTAAAGTTTTTAATAACACTGTGAGACAAATTTTGAACAAAGTCGTGACCAAATGTATCTGACACCTAATATTTATGCCAAATTGTCCGCTGAGTCGGAATATGGAGTCAGAATGGCCAAAAGTAGAACAGTTTTCGAGATATTCCAAAATAACCGTTATTTCTGTTTTTGAAAAACATGATGCCACTTAAATGCAAATATCTTCAAAAATATACGTCGATTTATGAATTAATTTTTTTTAAGGAAAGATAATAAAATTACTAAAACAGGTACGGGTCGTGTGTAAAAATTTGTCAAGAAACTACTGAGTTACAGTCGACCAAATTTAAAATTTCAAAAAAATGTTAATGGTTTTCTGCAAGTTTGTTCTTTTAAACTTGTTTTATAAAGCCAAACAATTAACACTTTTAATGTTTTAATAAATCGGACATTAGCTTATTTCAATACGAACATTTTGCGCCAAACAAGCTACAGAAGATTTAGTAAAACAACCCACTTTTCGCTTTTTGTCAAATAAAAAAAAAAAAACACAAGTTACTATACAAATATAAATGTTAGTAACAACAAATATTAAAAATGGCTTAAAACTGTTGAACTGCTTTGTCGATTGTAATCATTTTCAGCCTCTCGCACAAGGAACCAACAATAGTCGCCCAACATCGGCTCATCATACGCCCCTTGATACCGACGTTCCATTTCTTGTATTTGTTGGTGAAAGCGCTCACCATACTCGTCACTTTCATCACCAAGGTTATTTGGGAAAAAATTTAAGTGCGAATGCAGAAGATGTATTTTTAAAGACATATTAACTCCTTTTTTAAGTAAGATATAAAAATGAAAGTTAATATAAAAAAAAATAAAACCAAAATCGTGTTAAAATCTTTACCAATTTTCTCATAGTTTTTCAACATATCTTGAATGATGTCTTCATAATTTGCGCTTCTGAAATTTCCAAGAAAGCTTGATACAACCAAACCAAATGACTTCCAGGCCTTTGATTCATCTTCAGACAAAATCGTATCAAATTTAGAATCTTTCAGTAGCTTTGTAATTTGTGGTCCCACAAAAACCCCTTCTTTTACTTTGACATCTGATATGTTGGGAAAAACGGTTTTGAGGTATTCAAATGCTGCACTGTTTCCTCTTTTTAGCAAAGCTTTGACGAAATTTTTGAATAAGCCAAGTTTAATATGTAACGGTGGCAAAATAATGTTTTCCTTTTTTACAAGAGCTTTGTATTTGACATTATCTTGGCCAAGCGTAAAATTTACTCTATCCGGCCAATCTTTTCGGGAATAGTGTTCGTGACGCGCTCGGCTGTCCCATTTGCACAAAAAACAGCAATACTTTGTGTAGCCTTGTTGTAAACCTGTTACCATGGCAACAACTTTTAGATCGGCACAGATTTTCCAGTTATGCTGTTCGTACTCTATCAGACCCAGTAATTTAGACATGGACTCATACTACTCTTTAACGTTAACTGCGTGCACAACTGGAATTTCTAATATTTGTAGCGTTCGTTTTCCAAATTATGCGTATTTACTTCCTTTAGGTTTTTGATTTGACAAAAAGCGAAAAGTGGGTTGTTTCACTAAATCTTCTGTAGCTTAGACACTTTTGCACCAATCTGGGTCTTGTTTGGTGCAAAATGTTCGTATTGAAATAAACTAATGTCCGATTAAATAAAACATTAAAAATGTTAATTGTTTGGTTTTGTAAAATAAGTTGAAAAGAAGAAACTTGCAAAAAACATTAACATTTTTGTGAAATTTAAAATTTAGTCGACTGTAACGCAGTAGTTTCTTGACAAATTTTTATACACGACCCGTACTTGTTTTAGTAATTTTATTAGCTTTCCTTAAAAAAATTAGGTTATAAATCGACGAATATTTTTGAAGATATTTGCATTTAAGTGACATAATGTTTTTCAAAAACAGAAATAACGGTTATTTTGGAATATCTCGAAAACTGTTCAACACTTGGAATTAAAAATTTTGTTTACATATATTACAGTATTTTAGATTTAAGATTTGAAAAACTTATTGATGTTTCAATTTATAATTGAAGATTCAATACTCGTAAATAATAAAACTACCACAAAAAAAAATATTCCGACTCAGTGGACAATCTATATATATAAAATACAAAAAATGTTTGTACCCATGTTCGCTATAGACTCGGAAACTATCCAACCGATTTGACCCAAACTGGTGTCATTCAAAAGGGAATTTATAGAGGATGGTTTTAGGCTTTTAATATTTCAAGTGGGCGTAGCCCCTCCCACATAAATTGAATAACATCATATATCTTGACTATTGTGATAGCAAGAGTTTTGAAACATTGCAATAGTTCATATGTTACTAATGTGAGTAATCAGGACAAAAATGGGCGTTATCGGACAAGTGGGCGTGGCAGCTCCCATATAACCCAAAAATTGAAATCGCCATATTTTGGGCATTTTTTGACCTACGCCGATGATATTTGGTACATATAGTATTGACATAATTAGGAATACGTACTAGGAGAAAAGTGAGTGGGACCACGCCCCTTTATAGGAAAATAAAAAATCGTAATATAGGCTTAACTACTGGACCGATCGTCATTAAATTTTCACAATAGGACTTTTATTTTATAACGAGGGGGTAGCGAAGCGCACCGGATATATCTAGTTTTACATAAAGATTTAGCTGTCAGATCCATTTGGTCAAAGAACTGTCACGTAGTGTAATCAGAGAAATATTAAATAGACGTTGTTACATATTTATGCTGGGAACACAACTGGGACGAACGCCGAATTTCGTCTAGCACGACGAATTCGTTGGAAAAAGTTCGTTGCGTAAATTCGTCGTGTGGCGCACAACTAGGACGAACAAACAACTGCTGTCATAATAATCCAAAAAATTGTGTGTATTTTTTATTACAAATTTGTTTTTATATACATACAAACATAACAACGATAGTGTTACCGTATAAAGAAAATAATTCCTTTATAAAATTAAACATTAAAAAAAACTATTAAAAACAAATTTCATCATTAATAATTATGTATATTTAACTAAAATGCTCTATATCATAAAAAGAAGAACTTATTAAAGTAAAAATTAACATTATTTACTAATATATTTTAAAACTAAAAAAAACATGGTAACGCTGTACTGATTTCTTCGTCGTTCGTCGGCGTATGAAATAGAAATAAAGCTATCAGAGAATTCGTCACGTACGACGAATTTCGTCGACGTCGGTGCTGTGTTCACTTTCATATGAATGCATGTGTTCTATTTTTGACGACGAATATTCGCAACGAAAAATTCGTCGTTCGTCCCAATTATGTTCCCAGCATTACTTAGAAAAAATGTGGAAAATATATACATAATATTTGCTTTTTCCATTTTTTATTGCATTTTTAAACTGAAAAAAAAAAACGAATTTTGCAAAAAAAAATTTTCCCATCTTAAATTTTTGAATAATTCCCAAACGATTAAATATAGAAAAAAAAAACTATTTTGAACTAAATTAAATATATTTTTTTTGCGCATCTTTGGTGTTTTGTTTATGAAAATCGGATGAGTGGTTCACGAGTGAGGCTGAAATATGTCTTCGTACCTAACTAATTTAGGGGGAAAGAAATGCCACGCCCATAAAAAAACCCTATGTGGTGGAGAAAAACCGAAAACGAATTTGAGTTTAGCACATGAAACTCTATATAGTCTACATAGTTTTTATTTAAAGGAGAGCCAAAAAGTGATTTTTTGTAGAGCAGTGTTATTTGTGTCTAGCAAATAACACGAAGCTGTTTTGATTTTCGTTTAAAGAGGTGCCTTTTAAAAGTTAATGTGTTGTTTGTCAATAATAAAGAAGTTAAGTAAAATATCAAATTTAAGACACAATTGATAATAATAAAATTAAACCGTTCAATATTAACAACGTAACAAAACGTAAGTCAGACAAACACTTAAAAAAAAACTCACTAGATTACATTTATCTGGAAACACACCATTAATAATTACAAAAAAAAAAAACTTAATTCCAAAGTTTTTTATATTTAAAAATGTTGTCAATGCCAAGAATAATAGAAGTAAAGATTCCGCCATCCTGCCCACAAGATTTAAATCCAATGAACATGAAGGGAAAATGTCAAACTGTTTTCCTAATGGTATAAACATAATCTTCTAAACATTTATTATTATTATATTATTATTATTACGAATAAACGTAATTATTATTCGAACTTATTTTGATGTACATATGAAAAGTAAAATTATCAGGCTCAAGTTCAGTTTTATTGAAATAATGAAAATTCAAAATTACGAAGAGTTTTTTATGTTGAAAAATATTATTATTTATATCCAATCAGTTTTTTGTATTTTGCGAAAGTTAGTTTCAAGTAAACTCCAATAAATTATGTGTATCGATTTCGTCTTTATTTTAAAGAAACATCAAATTCCTTACAAAAGATTATGTTATTTATTAGCAAAATGTAGATAAAGATTATAATGAAATGTACAAAAATTAATCGTATGTATGTACATATATTTGTAGCCAATGATTACAAAGTTTTTATGTATCTTGTATTCAATGACAAAGCAAAGCAAAAACTGGTATTGATTTTGTGAGCGAAGAGAATTTATATAAAAATGAGAAAACTTTGGATACAGTTAAAATAAGTCTACAATTCAATGCAGATCAGTGTTTTTAGCGATAACTAAATATATAAGTTTGACATGGTGCACACTGTACAATAATTGAATATGTACAGTAATTTAGCGATTTTACTATAGATATGAACAATTAAGTTTTATGGAATTTTTTGAATTTTTCTCTTTCGTTAATTCTTATTTTGAGCAATTTCTGTATTGAGCGATTTTATTCTGAAATACATTCTGCATATAAAAAATAGTTTTTTTTTTACTTCATCACTATATTTAGTATTCTCAGCTTCATTTAAATGTTTTTTAAATAGCCGCTTTTGAGCAACAACTTCTCTTCATTTAGCTTCTTAAAAATTGCATTGCACAAAGTGAGCGTGTCGATCCATGCATTTGATGGCTTACGTAGCCCATGTTCAGTTAGATGGCTAACCAATGAGTAGGCCGAGCCTTATGAAGGATTAACCGCAATGGTAGAGTTTTTATTTTTTAATTTATGGCAAACAAGGGCCCTGTTTTTAGAACATCTCCCGGTTTCAACTTTGGTACACATCGACTACTAAATCCTATTTTAAATAGTAAATGATGAATCGCAAAAATTAAATTTGTTGCCACTTACCCATTTCAAATTTTTAATTTCTTTCGAAATCCTCCGATTGCAAAATATGACCCAAAGTTCCCCTATTGCTGCATATTTTGGGGAAACTGTAAAAAGATACAGACTTTCCAATACCTATAGCGATAACATATAAAAATTTCGGTTTTTCATTAATCTCACTTGAATTTTTACTATTATTTTGCTTGTATTTGCCCACTGCACACTAAATGTTTACGTTATTTTTTCAATATTTTTCTTTGTTTTGCAACGTCTTAAGGACTTTACAAATGTTTTATTCGCTTTAATAATAATATTTTTAATATATTTGATGTGGTTTAAAGCGAAGTTAGTTGGTTTATTTATGTATGTAATTTAAGCTAATTTATAAAAAAGAGAATTGTCAAAATATTTTAACATAATAAATTGTTTCCCACAAAACTGTAGTAAAAAAAGAAAAAATTGTACATGTATGTATGTATGTAGACTTATATCCAACAGCTCAAAATACAAGACAGAACAAACAATTTAATGTTAAAAAAATACATTTGGGGCAACATTTGCTTCGGACTTGAACGTTTTTCTGCAGTGTTCTAATCGGAAGTTTTTTACTTATCATTATTACACTATAGTGTAATCCTTGTTTCAAATTAGGGACAATTTTTACTTAAGGTCAATAATGGACAGATTGTGAATGAGTATACGTCAGCGCCTACCATTACGGTTTATCTGACGGTGTACTTAAACACTTAGTGTAGATTAAGCGTTCACCATCGCCCCTGAGCCACCCCACTCAAGAAACCCGAAGGCATCCCCGAGGGGATGACAACAGGTAGCAACTTCTCAGACATGACCAAGGCCCGTCATGTCCAAACACCTTGCTAAAGTGAGCGAGCTACCTAAACTCTGGAATCCTGTTGGTTCACAACAGCACATAGAGGCTTCGCATCGGTAGACACGAAGTCCGCTAAGCGAGCATCAGTCTTTAACCGACACCTCTCCCAGCTTTTGGTAACAACCACAACCACTACGTGAACTCTCGAAAGAGACCTCAACCAACAACCGGCCCATGGGATCCTGTAACCGGTATAGTAGAGGAGGACTCTACTTCCCGGTTTAAACATTCCCCCATGTGGGCTGCCGGCCCCGTAGTGCCAGTTCAAACTACTGGTAAAGTTTCGAAAGGAAATCCCAAAAGGGATTAACTTTCTATTGGTTTTGGTCATGAGCTAGACCTTAGGTACCCTTACACCTTCTATGTAGACTTACGTGGCAAGCCACTACGTTCATTATAAAATATATGCACATTCCGTTGCTCTGTTAATTCAGAGATTGGTCCGAGCACATAAGTTTTATGGGTAACTGACAAAACGTTATGTCTACAAAAATCAGTTACCCTATACCCCGGGGAGTATTGCATCTTGTTGTTGAGAATCAACAAGATGAACTATCTACCCCCCGGGGGGAGGTCAATAATGGACAATAAAATGGGACATCTCTTTATGTAATTGCAATTTAAATTAAAACGAACCTAATTTTAATTCTTAAAAGACATTTAAAACATAACGCCAATAGTGTATATTTAAATTCTATTTATATAACTTTTATAAAAATACCATATATTTTTGTGCATGTGCGTATTGAAAACATATGCATGTATGAACACGATAGAATTTCTGTGAATTATATATATATACATATATTCAGGTACTTTTTTTGTTTTATTACAGAGTTTTTACTACTTAAATTTAAGCACCCTTACGAGGGACAAAATACGTCATCAAATGGGAAAACATGCTCATGGCGTAATCTTTCTTTCTATTATGCTTGGTCAATGCCATTGAGTGTGACTTTGCAACATATATAGAGATTTTGAAACATGACGCGTATACGTAATATTTTTCCAAGATTATTGTATAAATTTTTATGGAGTATACGCACCTTTGTACGAATGTACTTGACGTTTTTGAAGAATATTTACAAACAAACACACATTCATATACATATATTAACTGACTTTTCAACATATTCGAGTAATCAAATAAGCGAATTTGAAGTTCTTAAATTATACATTCAATCGAAAACAACTTTATTATAATCCGAGTTCTTCGAATAATATTTTCTTTTAAAAATTTAAATAAAAATTTGTCTATAAAATGCACAAGATTCACTGAAGTGGATATAGATAAGGATGACCCTAATTGTGTAAATCACGTTACAAAATTAATTCTATATGGAAACAAAAAACATAAATTCAAATATTTTTAAAAAGGATAACTAAAAAATATTCACCGTTCTATTATTTGAATACAAAACATCTTTTTAATAATATTTGAGAAATTAATTTTTATTATGAAACAATTTTGTAAATCACTTCAAAGTTTCTTTCAAAAAGGACAAACAACGTCGGCCAATGAAAATATTTAATAAGCTTTTCTGGAACCAAAGGAGCCAACTTGAAAAATTCAATACATCAAAATTCTATTTCTCTTCGTACATACATTTACGTACTTACTTATATTAAGTAATCAAACTGTGTTGCGTGCAATTTTATTTGCACACATTAAATTCAATGTAAACAGCGCCACAAACCAGTTGCTAAAAACCAATGACACGTGACAAATCGACAAACACAAAAACAAATATATGTTTGTAAATGTTTTTCACATAAACAAATAAATTTATTAAGAGCCTACGTTAACCCAGTAACAATATTTTGTTATATTTAAGCGGAGCTTTGTAAAGAAGTCTACATAAGTCGCTTGAAAAACACACATACATATATGTATATGTGTCTACAAGGATAATGTGTATATCAATTTCTAACTGTTTTAAGTATTTCGATACATACTCTACAGAAACTTAGTGGGGAAATTTAAATGTAGTTTTTTCCGGATTTTTTTTTTTTATAAATTATTACAAAATTACTGGGACTTATTGCAGAAACTTTTAAAAGTTTTGCCTACAAATTGGCGGAAATGTTCACTGGGTACGGTTTTTTAAATTGAAGAACGGAAGTGATAATTGCTTTCGCCAACCAGAACTAAACTTTTTAAAATAATTAAACAAATAAATTTTTTTTTGCAATATTTGTTGACACTTTAAACAAACAGTAATTTTTATTAAAATAATGCACACATACAAACATAGATATGTTTATTTGTATACTTTGTTCACGCTACATGTTAATGAAAATTTATCCAAAAGCGCCAAAAGTATTAGATTTACCACATTTTATTCCCACAGAAAGTATTCACACTACATGTCAATGAACGCATAAACTGTCAATACCAAATTTATCGAAAAAATAAAATTTTCTAAATGCAAATAGTACCAGCTTTTCTTCGTTTTATCCCCCAGAAAGTAATTGTATGGTACTCCAAAAATAATTATTAAAATAAATAAACAGTATTAGAAGTAATAATTAGCCCCTTTTTATCCCTTAAAGAGTACCCTTTATTTTTATCTATCTACCAAATTTCATCCAAAGCATTTAAGAAGTTTCTGTGGTTTAGTGGATGAATCATCGAAATATTATTGTTTTTAAACTGATTTAATTAATTTAAGTTTTCTTTTCTGCAGAATACAAAGAGCTGTTGACTTACGTAGGTTATATGTATGTATGTATGCCATGAACACTAAGGCACTATAGTTGTTCATTTTAATTAATGATCTTAATTTCTGCCCTGAACTTTTTGCCGGACTTTATGAAATTTCTCTTGGATCATGCCGAATATAAAATTAATTATAAAAATAAATTTAGGTTTAGAGAAAAGATAAGGTGAAGAGAAAAGCTGGGTGCAGATCAAGTACGTGTTCTGTGTAGGAGGAGCAATTATATTCTGAAGTCTCTGTTCTGATAACATGAAGAACCCTGAATGAAGCAAAAGCAGCGATCCTCTCGCATTCAACTTATGGCGTACGTTCCCTCACATACACACCTGCCTTGACTAAGAAATCAACCTACTGATATTTACAACTTTGCAGATACTTGTGTTTACAAGCCATGATGTACGTTAAAGATAAAAAAACGATTCCAGTAGATAACAGATGACAGATAGCGTTTCAGAGAGCAACACACGCTAAGTAGAAATTCGTTAACCATTTTTGTTCTAGTACATTCTAAAAAATCATTTTTGTCAAGACATTTTTCTAAATAATAAAAAACTTAATTTATTAAATAAATATTAATTTATTAAACATAAAAATTAAAGTCAATTGTTTTTATAAATTAACATCAACCTAACGCTGCCGCCACAAACTAAATAAGTAATAACTAAGAGGGACACCCAAACATTCAGCATAACTTGTGAAGGTGCTGGGCCCCGTAACCAATTCCATATTATTTTACACTTTTAGGAGTTACATTGTCTAGTTAGAGTATAGACGAAGCCAATAGGATAGTTAGACAGGCTACCGAATTTGTCCGCATGGATATTCTAATGTAGGACTCCCCTCTTTTTCATTCGGCTATGCTAATCTTTAAATGACTCGAGTCCTCGCTTAAACCTTGATTGAGGTAAATGGTTTTTGTACGATGTGCAAAGGCTTGCACCAAATTTGCACTGTCCTAATGCATCTTTATATGACCGCCTTATGAAAAGTTATATCTATGCGTATACGGGCTCATTAGGCTTTAATGATTATTTTTATGATCAAGCTTTCCCCACCCATTCACTAAAATTAATAACTGTAATATTTCTTATAAAATTTAACTTTCTATATTTTATGAAATCTATAATAAATTGCCTGTTTTGCACTTCATTTAATATGAAAGAGTTTGTTTTGTTGAAAAGATATAACAAAAAAAAAAAAAAAAGGATGTATGGCACGAGTAAATTTGACTAAAGTTCAACATTAACAAAAAAAAAAAAAAAAAAAAAAAAAAAAAAAAAACAATATATTCATAAAATATAAATATGAATTTAAATGCAATCGAAATGGAAATGAAAGACAAATAAAATTTTAACAAATATAGTATTTGAGTGATTTTATTTTACGATGACTTTTGCTATGCTCACACACACACGCACATATACATACATAAAGGGAAGCACACACACACACACATATGAATCAATAAATGACTTCACTGAATAAATCTTAGAGTAGATGGATGAATGGTTGAATGGTTATTTGCCTGGTTAGTCGTAAAGAAATGGAAGAAAAAAAAACTTTATATGGTTCAATGATTAGACTTAATGGTACAATAAGGAGTATGACAATGTACTTTAGTATATATTATACACACACACACACATACATCGATATATCTACAATACCTTCTCCCTCAAGAGTGAAGATTGAAGAGTATGACAGACCATATCCATGTGACTATTGCCAAGTTCAACTAATCTTAAGAAAAGTTTTGCAGTTTGTCTTCTAAAATAACACTCGAACAAAGAATAGAAAGAAAAATGCTAAAACCATAAAAATAAAAACAAAAGAAGAGAAAAGTTTTGTTTTTTGAGTATCACCATGAGTTCAATATTTCCATATTGATGACCAAATGGTCAATTGTTATGCTCAATAACTTTTTGTTGCCAAATGATTCACAACAATGGCAACAACAAAAATATATACATACATATAAACATCTATACAATTATAGTTTTACACCCGGAGTGTTTTGTGATTCCATTTTGTAAAATTTCTGTACAAATACTTTCGAGGGTTTTTGTTTACAGTCCCTGGATATTTTTATATATTTTTTTTTTTATTTTGTGTTCTTTTAAATTTAAGTGGTGAACATACGTTGAAATATTTCATAAAATCAGATAGATGCCAATTATTTGGAGCATTTACATGGGTGTCTATATATTGACCGTAGTTAATTTTCTGAGATGCACAAGAAAAATAATAGTCTGTATATTTGTAGAAAAATTAAATTTTGTTTCTCTTAAATTTAGTAGTTTTTAAATGTTATGGAAATATGTATGTATGTAATATGAAAAATTATACTTTTTACTACAACAAAAACAAATATGTCAAGAGTACTCAACAATGGACAACGATGCATGCGGAAATTCAAATTCGTATTATGGACCCTAATATTGTAGCAATAAGAAAAAAGTACGTAAGTCATATTTTAAAGTTTTGTAGAAAAGCGCTTTTTCGATTTTTATGATTTACTTACTGATGGTTCTAGTAACCATAACAAAGGTGTTCAATTTAAAATATAATATGACATAAGTCATTATTATACCAGTATTCCATATAAGATAATTAGTTAGAAAAAGAAAATCAGCAAGCCATGGTCAAGAAAAATTGCTAAAACTTTAAAGAATAGTCAATGTGAAAATAAATTACCTTAAGTAGGGGAATGTGCAAAGGATACATAAGTTTGCAAAAATAGATCCAAGAGGCGGACAGGAGTGAAAATTTACACTCATTTTAAACTATCCAACCGATTTTGATGAAACTTCAAACACGTCTAGATCGGCTTAGAAAAAAAAAATCATAAGGAATGTTTTTCATTAAAACTATTTAATCCGTTTGGATGAAACTTAAAACTCTGGTAGATCAGATCCAAAAAGGATACATAAGCAATATGTTTTTAAAATTGTGATGAAAACAAAAGCTTATATAGATATGCGTCTAAAAGAACAAATAAGTTTTATATTATGTAGAATGCTGGAATCAGGAAGGGCTGGGGGCAATGCATACTTTTCCGAAAATTGTTTAACTGATTTGGATAAAACTTAAATTATAGATAAGTCTGCGTCTAAAAGCTGACACTAAACATTTTGAGATTTGGTAATTCATGCATCCGAAGTTATCACATAGATTGCCATGAAACTTTAACTAAGGATAGCTCTCTGTTTAGATGGGCACAAAAACCATGATCAAGAGAAGCTAGATGGGCAATTTATGTCTTTCTTAAAGGACTTGATAAAATGTGTAACATTGATGGTTGGTTACTTAAGACTTCATATATCCTTAATCCTTTTGTTCTACAGTGAGACAAAGATTGGAACAATGTAGCAAATTTATGTGCTTCATTATCATGATTCGTCTACGCATATGCAAAGATATAAACGTAAGTGAAACCGTGTGTGAAATGTACGAGTATCTATACTTCTGCACTAATTTTAATGGTTATCGATTTAAGAAACCCATGTTTGTCTCCTGGCAATTTAAGCCAAGTAAACAATTCTATTTCATTAATAAAAAAAGACAAGAAAATTAATGTCGAATTTCGTTTATTATTAACGAATGAAACAAATTAATATACAAATCTTTTAAAAAAACATGTCTTATTTTACTCTTTTCTAATAAGTATTTAGTAAGTCAAAACGTAATAAAGGTCGAAGAAGTTAAGGGACCGAATAATTAAAATAATTTAAGAGATTAAAAATCACTCATCGTGCACTTTAGCTTTGGAACAAGAAAAGGGCAAGACAAATTCCATGACTAAAAATTTAACTTCTGACTAAGTCCCGGCAACTACCTTCCTACTAAATTAATGTATGTACGTACTTGGTGTAGTGAACACACTCTCCTTAAATTGCAACAAACTATTCATGCTTTATGTTTTATTGATTGTTTGATTGATGTATGACCGTTTTGGCACATTTACCATGTAACAACATTTTTCTTTTAGTTTATTTTTCTTATTTTAGTGTTATTTTTTCGTTGTTAAAATTTCTACGTGAATGATAACAACAGCTGGTCTATTAAGATAATATCGAAATCACATATAAAATTTTCTTTTGGCTTAGTTTTTAATAAAAGTTTCCTTAAAAAAATAAAAACAAAACAAGGTAGGTTTTCTTTTGCTTTACCAAATAAATGAAATTGTTTATTTATTTTTTTTTCATTTAATTCATTCGATTGGTTTTAACACCTGTGTCCGTTGTAAGAAAATGTTTTTCTTTTCTGTTCTGGCAATAAAAAGAATTATAGCGTATATCTCATCAATTACAATAAACCAAAAAAAAAAGAAGAAGAAAAAAAAAAGAAGGAGAAGGAGAAATAAAACATGTTTAAATGACCTTCATTGTGAGCTACATAAGCATAAAATATCCAATTCTAGGCGATACATAATTCATTGGCCAAGGTTTTTGTGATTTTCTTTGTGTTCTTCTTCAGGAGTTTCGTTTTTTCTGTTTCATTTAAGGTTGGGTGTAAGAAAACAATCGATTTTCAACATTATTTACAGAGATTCATTTATTTAATAAAAATTTATTTCAAGGCGATACTGTGTCATGTTATGGAGGGAACGCCTTGTAAAGCATATGTATGATTCCGAAAATTTATCAAGTGCTAATAAATAAAAAAGATATGATGATCACGGAGACATTTTTTTTCCGTTAAAACTTCTCTTCTTTATTAGTTATGTAGGTTGAGTGCTTGGAGTAGTAAAATTATTAAAATCGATGCCATTTATAATTGATTTCAAAATTATTTTTTTTTTATTTTAAAGTAGTATAAGATTCATGCACATAATTCTATTTTGGGAAAAAGTTCAGCTAATCGTGAACTGTTTAAGATAAAAATATGTTATTTTTCAGTTCCCTTCAAGTTCAAGTGAAATTTTAATAGGCCTTTTTGGCCAGTTTTCTTTTTAATTTCTAATTAAATTCAACTGCATTAAATAAATTTTAGTGCAAAATAAATTTTTAGCAATTTTTTTTAGGTAACCGTCCGAGGTAGCTCGATATGCCTGGCTACTAACTATTATAGCATATATATAGTTCAGAACTTACTTAATTGTGTCCGAAATAAATTGTAGTGGTTCGCCTTTCAAAATATGGTGTAGCATTATTATATTTTCGAAAACCTGATTACATGAGTTAAATAATTTTATTTCTTTTCAAAATTACAAATTTATTGAAGAAACAAATTTAAAATTTATAGTTTCAATGTTTTATGTCAGTCTTAAATTCGTTTTATATTGAAAATTTATACCAAGTCTTAAATAAAATGAAAGAAAGAAAATAAAATAAAAAAATTGTTGTTTATGTACATTCTAATTAATCTTTAGGCGACGTGTCCGTAAATGCTAGTATTTCGCTACATATTAAAAGGAACTATATAAAAAATAGTCGTACACAAAGCAGACATGAGTCAATAAATACGAAGTTTAATGGCACCAGAACGACGTTACGAGCGATAGTTACAAATACTAGACTATAGCAATCAAAGATCTTTAGGTAGGGTTCCCATTATTCGTAAAATGGGCTTGATTTTTTTTACTTCACGCCCGCAGCAAGCTGCCATTGCAGTAAAAATAAAATAATGAAATAGTTTTACTTGGCTTTTAATTTTCGATTTTAATATTCGAATATTTCTGAGCTGTCTTAGGTGATGTGTTTCATGTGATTCTATCTGCAATATCAATAATAGATAAAGATAATTTTAAATTAAAATAAGTTAGTAAGAAAATTTTATTTAGGTGCTGTTTCCACAATACAGACAAATAACTTGTGTAGAAATTTTGTTGGAATTACTTAAAAAACCGAGTGCTTCTTATAAAAATTTTTAACTCAAACCAATTGTTTGTATTATAGAAACCGCACATTAAATATTAAATTTATTAATTCAATTGTGTTCCAGAATAAAAATTGGGCATAAATAAGCCCCCATTAGGGATTGATTCAAGTAAGCGACAGAACTGGTTTGAGGCAAAAGAATGTGCACGGCTTTCAATTTTAAATCAAGCCGAACGCTCTTTTAAACTCATTTCTTTTTTTTTTGGGATTAGATAATTAGTTAGATATTAAATAATCCGTACTTGAATCAATATTTTTATTTTTCATTAAAGAAAATCCGTACTTGTGGTATCTTTGACAGCGTTTCGGATTCATTTCAGTACGTTTGGGATTATTTTTCTGTGTACAGACTATATCCACTATATCAGTCGTATATCACAAACCACCATATCGCTTCATGTACTTTTGACTAGAAGATCAGACACTGTATCATTTCTGGTCATAATAAATGTATGGCCTCTTTGTTGAGATCATAATATGTAATGTATTTATTTAGTAGTAATATTTTTTAATATACTTTAAAATATTTCTTTTAAGTTACAAACTTTGATGCATATTATCCAATTTAAAGAGTTTAACAATTTAATTTTTTAATATATTAGAACTATTTTCATTTTTAATGTTGTATGGTAGACTATTATTTAAATTGAAGTCCAACATTTGTTGCAATGAGATGCATTGCCTTTCCATACACTAAAAGCTTTCAAAATCATTCAGATAAGGAGTTAATAATATGAAAAAGAAATGCAATGGAATTCCACAACAGCGACAGCGACATTTCCAAAAAAAAAAAACAACAATTTAATCAGAATAAATATTGAAAACATAACAACCAGCCTGACAGAGTTTTCTTAAAGGATGTTACTGAAATCAAATTAATTTTTTGTACACAAATTTAAAAAAAATAATACTAAGAATGAAATAATGCAAACACAATTCCACATAGATTATTTTTCTAACTGATTTAATAAATAAAAATCAATAAAAGCAGAAAACAAAATTCTTGCCAAGTTTAAGAAAATTTACAGAAGGCGAAAAAAAAAACAAAGTGAATTTCTGTAGAAATCAAACAATTTAGTAGGATATTTACCAGACCTTTTGAGGAGTTTCAATAAAATTTCCAGTTTAATGCCTTTAGCTGGGAAAAGAAAGCAAAAAAGTTCTGTGGGAAAAAAAGGGAAAAAACAAGACAGCAATGAAACGAGAAGCATTGTTCAACACGTAACTAAAACTAAACTAACTAAAAATACAGAAATGAACACAGATAGACACTTGCACGTATATGCATGATTCAGGCGGTCCCATCATGATGATTCTAATCCAACTTATGGGCATAAATAAAGTTTTATAACAAATGAACTCAAAGTCAGGCAAACATTGTATGTATTTTTGTAAGGTATAATAGAATTTTAAGAAACACTGGGAATAGGCTAACGCTTGACTTTCTTTATTTCATTCTCACAAGGAAATTTACAGTTTTTCTAATAACTTACTTTCAATATTTTTCTACGAGTTGATTCGTTTAAGTTAAATTGCAAATCTAAACTTGTTAAAGTTGTTGTTATTATTGTTTGCATTTTGTGGAATCATGTGGGAAAAAAACGAGCAAGAAGAAATCAAAACAAAAAAAAACAATATAATTTATTTTTAGGAAGTTAAAGTTTGTCTCGGCATTTCCATATTTATTTTCTTTTCCCTCACTTTGTTTTAAACATTTTGGTACGAAAAGAACACTAACACATCAATAGTTGTTATATAAAGTACAAACACTCGTACGCACTAACACATACATATTAGTTTTTATTCCTTACATTCTGGCAAAGTGTGTTTGTGTTATAAAAAGGATTTCCGTTCTTTCTTTTTTTATTTCTTTCCTCAAAGTTGAGTTTGTCAACAGATGTTTGTTTTATTTTATTTCATTTAATTTTATGTTGTTGCCGTTTTTGCTCTCTTGTGGGACTTTCTTGTGTGAGTTTTACTTATTTGTTTTTAGTTTTAATTTTTTCTTTAGAATTTCAAAAATCGTCATACACATCATGCTGCAGCCGTCATCTCTACGACAAATATACAATTTACTACACCATAGACAGGTTATATTTATTTAAGTATGTGGCAAATGCAAAAAGTACTTTTTGTTTCGTTTATTTTTTTGTCTTCGAGGTGCGTTAAGAATTTTGATCCGATAATACGTTTCATAAGCATAGAGAATTTACTTGAACAAGGACATTTGCTACGTTTATTTCAAAAATTGTTGTTATTTTGTGGTGTCGTATTTAAATGAGTGTAACGGCGTTCTTGGAGAGTGATGTTGTCAGTACTTTTTGTGATAAAAAATTTTTTTAACAAAATTGGTTTTGAAATACTGATAGTACACCGCAAGAGACTTTTTGAAGCCGAGAAATCGCTTTTAACCAGATTTAATGTTCGACTTTCGATTACTTTATTTTAAGGTCATTGAAATTTGCGAGGAGCAGGGTTACACATCTGGGTGACCAATCACACCTTGGTGCTGTGCTTTCTAGTAAAATGTGTTATTAGCTTTCACCAATTACGGATACACCGTTTGCGACACTATTAAGTTTATGAAACAATGGAAAAACAATGTACGGGCAAAAAACTTTAAGTTTGCGACACTGTTTTAACTGACGGTCATATTGTCAGCTGTCAAATATTTATCTATTTTGAAAATTATGGTTCTGTTCGGAATACGTATCGCGCACTACGTCCATTTTACGGTCAAGAGCCATGATTACAGATTTTTTCGTTCGTCAATTGAACAACCATGATGTGCAGTAACTATTGTTTCAACAAGATGGCGCAACATGTCACACAGCTCGTGCTACAATTGATTTATTGAAGGAAACGTTTAGTAACATCATAGTTACACGGTTCGGATCAGTGGATTGACACACGGTGTATGAATGACGACGCTAGACTGTTTTTGACTGGATTTGTGAATATTGACCATTTGAAGGACAACATTCGCCGGCCAAAATATTATACGCCCACAAATAGTCATCGAAAATTCGATCTCCAGCTTAGACTACGTCCGAGCCAGCCGTAGCGTTCGTATGTCACAAACCATATTTAAATTATAATGAGAGAAAATTATCTTTCGAATAAAGTAAATTAGATGTCAATTTAAAAAAGTCATCTTTATTCCATTTCAAAGTTCTACAACTCTATAAAAAACACAGGAGAACGGCTGGATTGACTTGTCTGATTTTTTCGCTTGGTTTGAAATTTTCAGTAAGTGGTTTGCTTGGAAAAAAAAATTTAGTTATCCCATATCTGAAAAGTTAAAGCCTTCAAATTTGGTGTAGGATACTTTAAAAATAACTGAATGATTATCAAGCAAAAAAAGCTGGTGTTGCTCGTGGTGTCTACAATAGTGGCCCGCTTCTGTGACGTCTTCATGATGAGGTCTCCTTCGGGAGTGTACAAGTGGTGGATATATTTGCTAAAAAATTTGCTGGGAAGGATATTGGTTCAATGGCTAATACTGGAACAGTGCTAGTGATTGGTTGGAGTTCGGACAACCAATGTTAAGCTTTTCTCTGCTGTGGTTAAACAACAAAAGCTTCACCAGAAGAAGGAAATTTGATAGTTTAATCATTTTAGCAGAGTTTTTCTGTATGGTAAGTGGTTCATGCATAAGAAATTGTGAGCCATTGCGTTGCTTCCAAGCCACACTAGTGTCGTAGTGTCCTTTCGACAAAATTCGGAATTGTGGTAAACAGGTTCAAGTTCGATCGCAACGCTGGTATTAACGCATATAATTACTCAATAAATAAATACATATAACAACCCTCGCAATCAAACATATTTGCACACATACATTAATGCTCATAAGCGCCGAGTATGTGTGTTGAATATTTCCGTTTTATTCTATTTGAACATTTTTAAATGTATGCAAATTATATCGAAAAGTTCCTTTTTCCATTTCTTTTTGCTCTATATATGTTTGTATGTAAAAGTGCTTGTATTTGTATCTGTATTTGTGTTTTATAACTTTCACATAAAAGAAAATGACTTTTTAATTTAATTACAAAATGATTAGTTTTACATTCACAAAAGATTATGCTTCAGAAACTTTCTTCACAGAAGATGTTTGAAATATTTTCAACGTTGTGTGACATTTTTCTCAAGTTTTTCTTACAACATTTGTTGTTGCATAGAAATTGACAATGTGGTACAGCAGAGTCTTAAGAGGGAATGTACATGCCTATAAACATATATACACATCCATATGTATTTACATAATATAAATACAAAAAAAGTTAGAAAATAAAAAAATAAAAATAAAAAAATATATAAACTTCCATACCATTCCTTAAATAGATGTATGAAATAAATTTTATTTTTAAGTTGGCTAATTTTAAAGTCTCTTATAAAAAAAATTCCAATTGGCATTATCTTATCCCGAATAGGAGTTTAAAATATATAACAAATGGCAGAGAAAAGTTTTAATATGATTTCTTTAAGTGCTTTTTTTTTGGAAAATTTGTGGCGAGAGATATTTATTTGTGAGTTAAGAATTTAACTTTGCATAATATACTTACATATATGTAAGTATCAATGAACACACATACATAATTGCACACGTATATGCGTTTAAAAGGCTTTAACAAAAACATTTAATTTTTGCATGCACGATTAATATCATATGCGACTTTTCAATCTACACTTGAATACATATTTCAATCATTTTGAACTGTTTGTAAAATCTTAAATTGATTTAACTTTCTTCTCTTACATTTGTGCCTTTTAAGAAACTTTTTATATTTATTTTGCCACAAATTTTAAATTCTAAATACACAGATTCGAGTTGAACACTCTACAGACAGCTTACAGTTCTTGGCAATGAAGTGATAATAACTTTATTGATCTTTTAGAATATACTTAAATTAGTATTTACGAAAACAAAAAAAAAAAAAAAAAAAAAAAATAACATCCTCAACTTGGCTATAAAATATTACAATTGGCACTTTCAAAATTTCACACAGGCATACTCACTGACTCACTCACACAAAAAAACCTAGAGAATGAAAGAAAAGTTTTTGAAGTGCGCCCGGCAATAAATTTCGGTTGTTAACTTAAGTAAGTTATTACCTGAGTGCACAATTTTAGCATTAAATTTCAAATCAAAAGAATCTATTTTTTTTTCGCAAATTTTGTCTATCTTCATTTCATTCCACACTCCCCTAGATTCTGAAGCTGTATGCCAAAGTATCTATATCTATATCTATATTATTTTATTTCATTTTTTGTGCACTCTTTGATGGCGTTTGTTCTAGCATGAAGTCTTTTGATAATGCTGGCGTATAATCAACAGTAAAATGTCAACAACACTAAAAAAAATGTCTAATGCATTTTTTTTGTGGAAATAAATATGAAAAGCTACTAAATACGAAATATGAAGGGGAGATATACTACACAAATAGATATATTTTTCAAAATAAAGGTGTGTGAATTGCAGTAAAAAAGATTTAGATTTTTAACAAAACCATCATACATATTTATTTATATATTTTGAAGATATATATATATATACATATATACATACATACATATATATATTTGAGAAAAGCATTTAAAATTGACAAATAAATAGTTTTCAAACGAAGTTTAAAATTTGCAAAAAGATAGAATTAAAAGAAAATGTAACCCCTTCCTTCAAGATTCTAGTAAATTGTGTTTAAAATATGATTATTATTTCCATGTTTTTTGAAAATTAAAAATTTTCTGTCAAGATTATTAAAAACTTAATTGTTTGGGGATTTTTGCGAGCTGCAAGAGTATAGACTAAAATCTAAGGATTCTCGAAAATATATTTAAATTAAAAATAATTTTTTATTGAAGAATTAATAAGATATATTTTTTTTTTTTGATAATTTTATTATTTATTGAATATTTAATTATAAATTGAAACCTCAATAAGTGGTTCAAATCTTAAACCTAAAAATGTTATAATACATGTTTAGCCAATGCTTAACAAAATTTTTAAGAAATATTATAAAAAAGAAAAACGAATTGAAGAATTCATTAATTGAAAGTAAAAATTTTAAAAATGTTACTTTATTTTTTGTTCGAAATTGTGTAAAATGTTCCTTCACGTTAGGATATACAAATATCGTTAGTGCTGGAAATTTTTCATAATCACAAGAACAGCGGGAAAGTCTCAAATTCTGATATGAATGTGTTCAATTCCGTAATTGTTTTACATATGTTCGTTTTTGTTAATAGAATTTAGATTCAGTTTATTTTTTATATTTCGAATTTACAGTGGTAAAGTTTTTTATACTTAAAGGATTTTCTTTTAATTGGGTTTACTAGAACAGCTCATATTAAGCTTTTTTTATTAACATATAAAGCTTATTTCAATGGCGCTCCTAAAAGTATACCACAAAATGTCATATTATAAAGGTAGTAAAAAACATTTGGCTTTGTTCAAAATAAATAAAAAAATTTCCAATTTGTTAAGCGCCTGTGTTCTGTATTTCACTACAAAATGAATGTGAAAACCTTGAGCTTCAAATTTACAATTTCACTGTGTTCTAGAAATGTAATGAAAAATTGTTTTTCCAACAATATAAATTTTGTTTTGTTTCAAACAAATTTTTAAAACAAATTTTCAAACAAATTTTAGAACAAATCTAGTTTGAATGCGTATTAAAAAAAAATTATCCTATCCGAAGTCATTGTTTTGTTTTGTTCAATATAAAACTCAAATTGGAAAAAATTTGATTCGTATTTATGATTTGCAAAAAAAATAATTCAGCAATTTTGCCTTGAAACTTTTTGGCATTAAAGAAAATCAAGCCTATCGCGAATATTAAAAAAAAACTATGTAATTTGCTAAAATTGTTCGCTTTCAGAAAAATTCGCGAAATTTATAAAAGTGTAAAAACTTGCTAAAATGTATATATGAAAAGTAATATTATCAGGCTCAAGTTCAGTTTTATTGAATTAATGAAAATTCAAAATTACTAAGAATTTTTTTTTAGTTGGAATATATTATAATTTATATCCAATCAGTTTTTAGCAGAACGTATCAGTACTGATTTCAAGGCCGCTACACCTCTCATCAGCGTCCAATTGTCCATCTGTACAATTTTCGTAAAGTGGATACTAATTGAGAAGAATATCAACTATTTAACCAGTTTTCAAGAGAAATAGAATTGCGTTGATTATTAGTACTTTCCAAACAGTAATGAGGGAATTTCGTACTAACCAGCACTGTTTCAAGGTAGAATAAAAAATGAATTAAAAATTAATTCTCATATTCTAGTCTGAAATCGGAGCAGGGTATCCTCACAAAAATCACCTAGATTTTCTGAAAATCGGTCTAAATGTGCACCCTAGCTCTTACAAGTTTATAACCAATAAAAATGAATTCCACTCTTTGGATTCGACGTCAGTCATTGCTTTTATAAAATTTATGATCTTCCACAAACTGTAGCCCATAAAAAATACCAGATTTAAATTTTTCGGATCTTAATCCTTGAAACTTACGTGAAAGAATATTTAAACCGTCGCCAATTTTGATGATAAGCTGTTTTCACAAAGTCGTATTTTTTTAAGTATATATTCACCACAAATATAGCAAAAATAATCTGGATTAAGCACACAACATCTTCTTGAAGAAACCATATCTAAAACATTAACAAAATACATTTAAGTGTTCAATATTTAGAAAACACGCCTCAATTTGCGATAGAAACAAAAAAAAAAAAAAAATCACAGGAAACAGGCACTTTTTTTGCCTTTTGTTGACCAGTGTTATAAACAGAGCAAATGTATTTTAAATAAATTACATATCCAATATTTATTCTTCATCTCAATACAAAAAGTTTTTGTCTTCGCGAAGCATGCCGGGTCCAAGCTAGTATTTAATAAAAATAATCTAACCGAATCATTAAATATATTTTCGTTTATATCAACACCTACATACATACATACATCTACAAAACATTCTGCAGCGTACAAAATTATAATGCGGTCATGTGGGTATGAGCGGAAATTGATTTTGTTTTTGTAGCCGATAGTTCTCGGAGTATCGATTATTCGATTTTTTTTCAAAATATACGATATTCATATAGCCAGTGGAGAGTATGAAACTTTTTATTACATAAATAAATATATAAATATGTATGTATGTATGTGCTTACGAGTATATATGTAAGCCAGAACTACGGGTATTTCGTATTATTATAAAACATATTTTTACATTTTATTTAAACGTTGAAATTTTTATAAAATATAAACTTTTCGTTATAAATATACGTACACACACATGCTTTGTGCCTTTAAAGTGGCTGCCTTAAAAATTCAAAAATCCATATAATTGTCCAATTTAAAAAAAAACAATTTTTGTTTGAAAACTAATTTTTCGCTTGGTGGTTACAACGTTTTTTTTTTGTTGATATAAAAAAAGTTTATATAAAGTTAAAAAGTAATAATAACAATTTAAATTGATTTTTACTTGATATGGTTGTTAAAATATCAAATATTTTATGTTAAAAATATATTTTAATGTAACGATACAAAAAACTCATTTTTTCTATGTGCACGCAGCCATAGAAAATTCGGCAGATTTTAATATTTTGTAACAGCTTTAAAATATTTATTTCATATTTTACTAAACTTTATTTTTTTGGGTGTGTTTTATTTATCGGAAAATTATATCTGTTAAGTCAGCTTTATTTTGATTGTTGTATAAGTGCATGCAAGTATTTTTTGAACGGACTAAATATGTTACATTCATATTAAATTTTTGTACCTTAGCTTTGGATAAGAAGAAGTTTATTTTGTATAATCATGATAATGTTTTTGTAATTTACTGAGTCATATGTTTTAAACATAATTGTCATTATACACGTGTTTGAATTAATAATAAAGAGTATTGTGGCATAAATGAAACACTAAAGATTGAAGAAAATAGTTGCAGATTCATATAAAAACTTAATAAACAATTTTGTTTTATGATGTCGAATACATGTAACTAACCAGCAACACTTGGTGTGTTGCAATTACTCTATAACACCGTCCCAATTACTGTACAATAATTACACCAACTACTTGTTTGTCAATAAATCATCCATTTATTCTCTAATTGGAGAATACAGTAGAAGTGTATGAGCTTATCATTCAGATGATCAGAAAGAAGTTCAACTTCTGGCGAAACAAATTAATGTTTTCTTTCGTGTTTGGTAAATGAAATTTAAGCAAGTAAAGTAGGTAGTAATAGTTGGATAGACAAGTGAGTAGAAAACTTGGCAGATTCTTTAACATTTTTACTATTTTTAAATTATTTAATAAATTTTAAATATTGATGTGTATAAGTGGTTATAAATAAGTCAGTATGGCAACTAATTGCCTCCAATAACATCGTCGTACTTAAGTAATTAATAAGTCAAAGTAGAATTAGTGAAGGTGATGTTTCTATGATTATTTCTCATTACTTTTCAATCTAAAGTCTTGCTGGGTATTAGTTGAACTAGATATATACTCGTATCCATGCACATATGAAATATTATAATAATGAGACTTAGGAAAATAATTCAAATTATATTTAAGTGTATTCGGAATAATAATATAAAATATTAATTCAGCTTCGGCACCGCCATTACTTTGCAACAAAACCACAGTCAGTTAAAAGTATAACAATTTCATCCACAAAAATTACGTGAACCAGCTTAACATAAAATGGAACAACAATAGCTACGTTAAATTACAAAGTAGACTACTTTGAAATAACAGACTATGAATGTTTGTTGGAATATTTAAATATATTGTTCCAACATTAAAATTTAATAAAAAACAAATTGGAAAAAAATTCTTCAATTATATTTTTGTTGAAATATTGGTTAAATACACCAAAAAATATTAATTAAAATTCGGGATATTTTACTTAATATGAGTTCAGAATTTTTCTAATGCCGCTTTTTATGAAATTCTGTAAAATATTCTTCTGGTTAGGAAAAACAAATTTCATCTTTCACAGAAAATTTTTCATAATTATAATATAATATTTACTAAAAAATAGTTAAAGGTTTATAAAAATATGTAGTAAAAAAATTTGTCATGCCTGAAGAGAAAAGACATGATTGCTAAATGTTCATGTCAACTAAGTATATCTGCTACAACCAAATAATTATTCTTTGCAGCAAATATGGTTGGATCAAAAATTCTTCAATTATTAAAATATTTGATGCGACAATAAAATAATCATTGTGGGTTTCGTCCTATAAAAGTTGAATGTATCAAAAAAAGTATTTTCGCTGCTACACGAGTATCTTTTGCAAATGAGAATAATAAAAGTTTATTTAAAATTAAAGATTATTGTGTCCATTTATTGTTTGTGTTTTGAAAAGAAACAAAATAGCTGTCAATCGTATGTAACTTCATTCGTTCATAGAATTTAATAAGACGAGGAGATGTGAAGTGAAAAAATTAATATAAAAATTATGATTATATGATGAAAGTTATTTAAATTTACAACAAAATAAAAGTGCACCTGAAATCTTCAACATCAGTGGCTTAAGAGGTACATATGTATACGAGTACATACTAATATATGGAGTGAATTAAATATACGAATGTATGTTTCTTTGCAGCATGACAAAAAAACTACTACGGAACTGTAAACGATGGCCCTTGGATTTTACATAAATATGCCGATAAATAAGTTAATTATTTTTAATTTTATTAAATTTAATTTGTCCAGTGGTGCGAATCACTATGCTTTTTTAACTACCATAATTGGGTTTAAAAAAGTTAACAAGTTGGGGTTTATTAACACCATTATTTTTGGTGTGGTTTAATTTGTTTATAGAAGATGCGCGGCTTCTTTTGGTTGAAGTACTAGCCATTCTATTAAAACATGTAAAGCATATTATTATATATTAATAAAAAATAAACAATAGTCACGTTTTACTTACTTTTCACAAGTATATTTCAATTTAAGAAGAACTAAAGCTTCTTGCCACAAAATATATCTTTTTGTTTGTTTATACTTTTTACCAATTTTGACATTTTGACAGAGTTGCCTCTTAATATCAATTGAAATACAAAACTCTTTACCGGGGTTAAAAATAAGTTAGTGAATAACAAAGTGTTTAGTGCAAACCCCAAAATATGTGGTTAAAATTAACCACCTTTTAAGGTGTTTAAAGTTACTGAATCACACTACAGAAAAGTTTATTCGATAAATATTTTCAAATAAAAATATTTATCAAAAATTTAATTTGATTTAATTTAATTTTATAAGTATTTGTGTGTGCATTTTTCTTTTATCTAAGCAAATTGTGTACCTAAACCAGGAAAATAACATTTTTATAATTACTATAATGTAAATAAATAATGTAAATAATAATCCGCACAAAAACATAAATGTGAAAATAAGGCCAAGTTCCTATCTAAAAAATTTCGGCCATAAAAAGTACTGAGATCAAAATATGGACCAAGTTCATGATAGGTACAATTCTCATTTCTAGGCAACCTGTAGCTTGGCAACATTTGTTTGCCTTATTTTCACAATTATGTTTTGTGCGGATCTCACTGCTTTTTTCTAAGTTGTTTTTGTATAAATATTTATGCGTATTGCTTATCAGGGCCTACTTGTGTACGAAATTTAAGCTTTCTAGCTATACTAGAAGTGCCCAATAATATTGATGAGTCAGTGAGTCATTGAGTCATTGAGTCAGTGATTCAGTCAATATGTACTAAAATATGAACTTTTCACACCTTAATATCTCGGGAAGCTTTTATGGTAGAACTTTAAAATTTAACCTGGGAGGTCACCACTGTGGGGAGACCTTATGTTTCAAGTTTCATTACATTATGATCAGGAGGAGCAAAGGTTTGAGGGGAATAAAAACAGCTCGAATGAATTCGTGTAAATATAGACACTGTGTGGCCGAACTTGGCCTGGCGCACTACCGTGCGGCTAGATGTAAATAATAATGATAATGTAAATAATGTAAATAAATAATAATTTTGCAAATAAATATATATAAAATTTCAAATATTTTCATGAAATTGATAAAATAGCAATTTAAATTTTAATTATCTGTTTTGAGTGAAATTAGTTTTACCACTGTAAAATATTTAACTCCAGAAAATTATTAAATTTAAATGACACGCTTTACTACACGAAATCACTTCAGCTCTAACAACCATTTTCAAATCACACAATATTTTCTAAAATAATGAAGCAGTTAAAAAGGTGAAAAAAAATGCAGAAATCAAATTTCCTTATACCTAACACAAGTATAAACGCTGTTCCAAAACATTATAGAGTGAAATATGAAACTTGGAATATTCTAAAGGGAATTTTTACGTGGACATATAAAAAAAAAAGTTATTACATTTTTTATAATTTTCTACATTTATTGTTTAGTTTTTTGTTTTTCTTTCTTATTGAAGCTTTTAAAACGATTTCCCTATTGCTTGTATTGTGGATTTTATATTTGTCCTTGACTAAATGCTTACAATAATTTATAACACATAGATCCGTGTTGTTTGTTTTTGTTTTGCTTTATATTAAATTTCAAAAAGTATCTGATTGAAATTTATCGATTCTTAATGTTGCAGGTTGATTTCTTTTTCTTTGGATTTTTACCCGTTGTTCCTTCGTAAGCGGCTAACGGAAAATCTTACATGTATTTATTTTCTTGATTATTGTTATTATTGTTATTATTTTTGTTGTTGTTATTGCTGTTGTTTAAATATATGATTTCCACTTGAAAGAAGTTTGCATTTGTTGTTCCATTTCGCGTGGAAATCCTTGGGATTCTTTCATTGCTTTAGTTCACTCAGCAGTATTTTTTTCTTTTCTTCCTCTTCTCAAAAATATTTTGTTTGTGTTGTTTTCGTTTTACACTTGACTGAATTTTGCCTTCGAATAACTTTTCACCACTCTGCCATACATACCTTCATATCGAAGCGTATACTTAAGTTAACCGCTACCAATACCACTACACACATGTATATGAACAGCATCAGCGAGTGTAAATGTGTTCGTTAAAGTTTGTTGCAAAATTCTCTTTTGCTATGATTTATACATTTACAAGGACCTTTGGTTTCATGTTGTTGTTTGTTTTTTTGATTTCTATATTTTAAATTGTATTGTATTCGAAAAGATAAACTCTTAAGTTTATTTAATAAAGTGGAATAAACTTGTTTATTATTATGTGTGTGTGTGTATGCGTGCATCTTCATAGATTTTCAATAATTTTATTTTGAAATATTTATAATTTAACTAACATTTGGTGAACAATCTAATAAAATTGATCAGAGTTAATTATCTGTTCTTAAGAATGAGTTTCAAATGCATTTATGATTATATCGATCCTTTGCTGCAATAGAATCATAACTCAAAATATAAGATCATCATTAGTTCTCATAACGTTCTTCATAATGTGTAAAATATTCATGCAAATATTTTATGTTCTAAACTTTTGTGAGAAAAATAACATTTTCTTTAGCGAATTCAAAACTATAAACACGTTTTCTGCAAAACTACATTTTTCGAGCTATGACGCTATTACAGCAAAGGTTCGATATGATGCTACAAAATCTCTTTTAAGAGAAAAACATTAAATTCTTTGTTTAAGTGGATGCATTTTCATTAATTATACTTAAACAACGAACTGTTTTACACAAATTAAATTCACTTTCTTTCTACAAAATATATTCAAATCAATTTATTTCAAATTAAAACTTAAGTTTCCATACGAAATATTTTAAATTGGAATGAAATTTTTGACTCACTCTTCTCTTATACATCAATCACACAACAGCATATAGCATATAGTTATTTTGTACTAGAGATTCTGTTTAAATTCGCTATTTCACATGTGTACGGATTCTAACAAACTATAACACCGCAAAATGTTTCAAAACTAAACAACGGCTTATGGAATTTTTCCTTGATTTTACGGTAGGCAGCATTTGGTCAAAGTTAAAAACCAAAATTAACACAAGGACAACAACATAAAATATGGTTGCATGTTTATCCACATTCAGACATTGTTTGCAAGATTATATCCTTTACTAACGCCACCAGTGCATGCCGTACATATGCTCTTTCAATATATAGTATATGGTGTTCTTATTTATAAAAATGAAAAAGCATATGACGCACGAGTTCCGCAAAGGTAGAGAATAAAATGGAAAATAAAATTTTTGTATGTGTAGCAGTATTTCGGGAATGGTAAACAGAATTTTCTCAATGCACGGATTAGAAAATATAATTTGTAAGTTTTTCTTTTAATTTCTTTTGTGTTGTAATTTATAAAAGTTAAAAAGTATATAATTACAGCAGTAAAGGAGTTTTCCATTCACCTGATTACATTTTTGACGATAATAATTACAAATTAATTAATAATTCTATTTTTATTTTATGGTTTACTGAAATTTTTGGTAATTTTGTGGCACTTATTTATTAATATTTAACGCAAAATACCTTTTTCAATTAATTGATTAAATTACTGCAATTGATTCGATCTTATTTAATATTATTTAAACAATAACAAATAAACCGTGATCTTGTAAAAACGTAAACATAATCTAATAGTCAATAAGACTTTGCATGATTTCCATCCCTGCTAAGTGCAGTTAAAAAATGATGTTGTGTACTAGAATAAGTTTTTATTTTTTAAAATATTATTGAGAATAGTTTATTTGTGATGAATCTCATCATTTCTATTTGCTATTTCTTCTTATATTCCGAAAGATCTGTTAATGGGCACCAAAATGTTTATATGTCTAACTCTGATATTACTGCCCTTGAGAACATTACAGAACTTTTATGATGTTGATGTCTTGCCCTGACCAGAGATTGAACGCAGATCCCAACCATCCTCGACACTAATCGTCAAAGTTACGTTTGATGTGATGTGTGTGTGGGTGACGTATGAGTGATATTTCTTTAAATGATTTTATTTTTCATGAATTTTACATTTAAAACATCTTACATTTTTACAGAAGATCTAAAAAACTTCACATTTGTTTTCTAAAATGGAACGACTCTTTTAATCAAAACTTAGTTTCATTTCTAATTTATGTAAATGAACTCTATTATGTACCTTTAATCGAAGTTCATCTAGTGTAAAGGTTCAAGTAAATTAACAGCAACTTGTGCAACTTGCAACAATCGTGCATAAATACCAACATAAATGTTTTTCTTTTTGCATCTTCTAACAATAATTCTACACTATTGTGTTGCAAAGAATAAAATAGTAGGTTCTTGTTGTTATTTGTTGCCATTGTTTGTCTCCATGCAAGGTGTTGCTGGATTGTTATTGTTTCTGTTCAATTGTTTTGAAATACGTGTTCAATGCAAATTTATCCACAACAGTTTGCAAATCTTTAAGTGACGATTACCAACAACAATATTCACTGATGCTGTAAGTCCGTGCCATCTAGTAAATTGCTACGAATATCATGTGTAACAAATGTTAATATTTATTATTGGAATTCTTAAGATATTTATACCAACAATTTTACAGTAGAGTAAATAAATCGAGTTGTATCGAAAATTCTATTAAGAAGTATTTCATTATTTGAGAATAGATAGAAAATAATTTGGCAATCAATTTCAAAGATAAATTACCCAACCGGTTTTCAGGTGGCAAAAACTGCTCGGAGTTCCGAAGCATTCTAAGGACTGGATAAGTAACGCTTACATGAATATGAACAAGGATGGGCTTAATTGAATCTTGTTGTTCACATTGGAAAATATCACTGAATTATTTCACAAGAGATGTCATCGGTGTAGAATACATTTAATCGATATAATGAAATTATTTAAAAGTTGTTTAATTTTTTTGAAGCTTTCCCTACAGAAATTTTTATATTTAAGCAAAAAACTGGCATCAATATTTAACTACGAATAGAAACTATTCCTTTAAAACAACATCAACTTTTCAGTAAATTATGGAAGTTGTGGTATTAAATCTATTTTCTTAATTTAATATTATCTGTTTGTTTGCTCTTTCAATTAAAGAAAGATTAATGGCTGCCGCCTAAGTGCACTAAAAAAGACATTAACTAAATTTTAGTAATCAAATTTTCTTAAAATTGTTTAAAAAATTTCTATATTTAATTATTATTTTATTAATATGAAAAAAAAAATTTATTAAATCATCAAATGTTCATAGTTTCACTTCAAATAAAACACATTCATAAAAATTTTAATTTAATTTGAGTACAGTACAACCTCCTAATCCGGACAGATATAGTTTCAGCTATTGTAATGTATAATTTGGTTTTATTACCGAACAGAAATATAATTTCACATAAGAAATCATTTGCATTAAATTTATTTACAGAAAACATAAAGAAAAATACTAAAAGTAACCAAAAAAATTAATTTTGTAAGAAATTTAGAATTTAGTACTTATGTGTACTGGCTCTACCTGTACTGTACCTTGCAGTAGTGAGGTGGTTAGAGTGCTTATCCATAAAATCAAACTTCGTTGGGTCGAGTCCCGAAAGACGTCAGTTTTAAAACAATTCTCGTATTCTATTTCTGTTGAAAACTTGGTTAAATACGAAAATTGTAAAGATGGACAATTGAACGCTGATGAGAGGTGTAGCGGCCTTGAAATTGGTATACAGATACGTTCTGTTAAAAAAAAAATTATGTGAGTCCGATCACAGGGGAGATGTGTAAACATGTAGTAATGAAACATTTTTTCAGCTGTTTACTAAAATGTAGAGCATGTAGTTATTTTACAGCAATGGTTTTCGAACTGTACAGCGCTAGCATAATTATATGTTAGTGAAAATTAGTAGCTCCTATTGCGCCATCTAGTGTTTATATTATTGCGCACTAGATGGTGTTAGTGTATTTTTATGCAGCTGTTAAGTTTCTCGAGAAACCGATCGGTACTTCTTGTTGTCCGTATGATTACACTAATTCACTCACACACAACTTACACCGTGTTATCAAAATCAAAAATTTGTGATTGTATTGTGAAAATCAATTTTAACCCCTAGCGTATAGATGTTTACACATCAAAAAATATATGTAAAGGCCGTGCTGCACTATCCTACACAGTCACGCGATTTGCAAAATATGACATGTGTGTTAAAAATGTATGGTAGTGTGGACTAAAAATGCAACTGTGTGACAGATTTTTTGGCAAGTCGTGCGATTTGTAAGATTTTATGAAAATTTTCATAAAATGATAGTTTTAATGCGATCAGAGGAGTATTTATTGTCAACCAGATGTTTTGGCATCAGATTTGTATGACAGTGTGGCACCTAAAACACCATTTTGAAACGATTTTTTAAAGTCGGTCAGATTTTTGCAAGATTTTCCTGTGAATGAATCGTACGATTGTGTAGGATAGTGAAGCACGGCCTTAAAGTAAATTTAAATTAAACAAAGTGAAATTTTAGTATAAAAAGAATCTCAAATTAATCAGAAAATACTCAACTTCACAATATTGAGGAATTATAAAAGTTTTCTGAGGTCAACATTATATTCTTGAAAGCTAAGTAAATAAAAAATTAATTTATAATAATTAACTGTTTTTTTTTATAAAACTTGATTAAGAAAAAATTTATTTTTAAATTTCTCTTAGTTTAGTTGAATTTTAATGATGATTAAATTAAAATTACAAATTTTTCTGAATTTTATATTCAGCTCAAGGTATTTTTTTTGTCCTTTAAAGACTCATTTGTATCACGTTAACTTTCGCTGTTGTATATTTTCCGCCAAGTCACTTTCAAATAGAATATATCCCGAGAAAATCGGTGACAATTTTACAATTCAATATATTGCACATGAATCTACTGCTATACGGCTCTCGCAATTTGAATTGGATCTTTCTTTTATTGGTCTAAACAATGCGAACGATCCGTCTAATACAATTTTTTACGATGCTGCAGGTTTTCTTTTTTAATTTTGAATACCAAATTACCTTTATCATAAATAACGTCAAAAAGTCAATGCTACGCACCGAAAGTGACAACGCTCCTTAGACAAGTTGTATTCCAACTGGGCTGTCGGTTGAAAAAGGCAACGTATGACAAATTATATGTGCCTCGGGGTTAATTAGAAGCTGTTGTACGTAAAATGTATCGAAATCGTTCTATTAGAGAAGCACTCACCTTAGTTGGTGATAGTAATTTAAATTTTAAATTATCAATTTTAAGAGCAAAATTCTCATTGTCAGTGTAATTTTTCTTTGGTGCTATAATGCTTTAGTTAAGAAGCTTAAAATACCCTGCCTTCAGACAAAAATAATCAAAAAAGAGGTCAGCATAATTACAAGGACGTTCAGGAAGTGCTCGATGATCACAACAGAAGTAAAGTGAATGAAAATTGCACTAAAGAAATACTATCAATTGTCTTAATTTGTTGTATTATAGTCCCATCATTGTTTTCTAATCTAGAAACTTTAAAAACTTTAAGTGAAAATTTAATTAAAATTTTTCTTTCCTCTTTGTCCAACCGATATAGATTTCCTACAATAACAAGTGCGAAATAGTTAATTTTCAGTTTACTTGCATTTCAGTAATTAATTGCCAAACTTTAAAGATTACTTTTGTTAAGTTTCTTTTGCTATTTATATGTAGAGTTGCCAAATAAATTAAGATAAAACCGTTCGGGATCATTGGCAGCAGCGAACGAAATAGCTTTTAAATTTTGCATATTTTTTTTTATATATTCGCTTGCATAAAAATACTTTTTTATAATTGTCTCCATTCAAAAAACAATGCATTATCCTCTCTCGAATATGATTTTATATTTATGCTTCATTCCTCAATTATTAATCCATTCATCCATTCTATTCTCTCATTGGCAATCCTATTTATCTTCAGCATAAGTTTTCTTTCGGTACGTTTATCTGACGCTCTTAAGTGTGATGAAGACATATGAATGTAATATATAAAGTGAATTTCCTGTTAAGTGACTATTTCTTCTATGAAAATTCAACAATTTTTCTTCTCAAGAAACATTTTTTGTTAGTTTAAAGTTTTTGTCTGTATGTGCATGTGTGTGTGTATGTGTGTTAAATATTTGTGTTGAGTTTTGTTGTTTAGAATAGAATGAAACAAAAAGAAATAAAGTAGCAAAAGAAAATAGAAATATCTTTTTAACTGATAGTTAAACAAACGTTTGTTTTAAAATTTATATTTTCGTTGAGATGTGTTAGTGTGAATAGGAAAAAGAGAAAACCAACAGACATAAATAAGGATGTATTTTTACAATATGTATTTGCATACGCCCAGCACACGAGAAAGTTGGTTTGTTTAATGTTTAAGGAATCCTTTTCAAAGGAAGAAACATAAAACAGATAAAATAATATTCCATAAATATGTGATCGTGTCAATGTATGAATATAAAATATTGGTTTTGGCATATAATATTATTATTATTTTCCCTCTTATAGAAGGCCTATACATACGTGATGGATGACTACCTGCATATGCTTGAAAATTTTATAAGTAAAACCTAACGTTTGCTAAAAGTTTACTAATTTAACATATTCCTAAAACAAAAACAAGTTTATAAGACTCATATTTAACAAAAATATTTCGGATACATCAGGTAAATCGTACTTTATAACATGGAAAAGAATGCCGTATTATTCTCTCTTACAAAGTTTTATGGCTAAATACGTAATTCATAAGATACAACAAACTGCGACTGAAGTTGTTTTAAAAATGTTAACTGGGCTATATACACACAAATAAGGAATGTTTGTACATGTGCGGGCGAGTGTGTGTGTGTGTATGTGTTACAATTTTTGCAGTGTAAATGTTTGGTTAGAATAATGACCGAATGATAAAAAGTTAAAAAAGCATAAAACAAACACAAACATTTTAAAAAAGAAATTTTACAACTTTTCCTTTTTTTTTGTACAAACAACTTTTAACTGTTGTTATTTCTTCAGATACTGTGGATTTTGATAAAGTTACTATTCGTTTGTTGGGAATTTTTACGATATTTAAGTTGAAATATTGTAAATCCAAACATATCTTATACTTGATTCACTACTTTCTTTTAAAAATGTGTGCATAATTTTAGGCTTCACGAAAATATGTTAATAGTGATAGATTATGCAGATTTACGAGGAGCATATTATTTTGAATTTGTAATATATTTAATATGTATATTAGGGAAACATTTACCACTTGCTTAACCCTTCTAAAATTACACATCATATTATTTTGCGGTTCAAGCGATGACTTTGATTTAGTTTGCTAAGCTTTTGTCTGAAAAATTATATTTTTAAGTATTTTTTTTCTTCAAAAAAAAATTTATAATAAATAGTTAACAGCTTGAAACCGACTGCAATGGTGCATGATAACCAGCATTACCAGCAATTTTTAAACCTGTTTCAAAGTGGATTAATGCCTAACAGTATATTCGGTAAACAATTAGTATTCCGATCGTTTTTAATTTACAGTCTGTTTATTCTGTTTGTTTTATATTTCGAATTTACAATGATGATGTTAATCATATCTTTATGGGTTTTTTAAATTGTTTTTACAAGCAAAGCTCACAATGAACTTCTCTTATTAACATGCAAAGCTTTTCTTAATACATATACTTAAATTTATTACAGGTGCTCCTAAAACTATGCAACCTTTTAATTTATCACTACATATTAAGTGAACGTATTTCACATTTATCAAATACAAGATTTTACCCGTGACTTCGTTCACGCTACATGTTAATGAAAAAACAAAAAGTACTAAAAACAAAACGCACAAAAAGTACCTGCTTTTCCTTATATTAGCCCAAGAAAGTATATTATATTAATATACGTTATTGTCTTTCCCTTTTTTTTGTTAATAAAAAGTTATAATAGAACCAAAAGTGGCAGATTTTCATTATTTTGCCACCAAGAAAGTAAGCTGTAAATCAATGTAAAAAAACCTAATAAAAACAAAACCTACCAAAAGTACAAATTTTATGCCTTTTAATACTTAAAAAGTACCCTATCAAATTTCAACAAAATCCATTAAAAAGTACCAAAAATAAACCTTCTTTTTTAAGCCTTCTCTAGACTTCCACAAATAATTCAAGACCAAAATTAGCCAAATAGGTTCAGCCATTCTCGAGTTTTAGCGAGACTAACGAACAGCAATTAATGGTGCAATGTAAAATTTGCATACAAAACAAAATTTTCGTTTTGCATGATTATTTGAAAGCTTAGATGAATTGCATGACAACAAAAAAGTAGTGAAATTAAAGAAATTGCATGATAAGAAATAACAAATTTACGCAAAGTGTGAAAAGGAAACAACTCCAAGAATAATTATTTATTGGAAAGTTAACCAAATATAAAATAAATTTTTTTTACAATAACTGTTAAATTAATTTAGAGATTATGACGCTCAATCATAAACATATTGTTTATTGTTTAATTTTTTATAAGCTTAATTAATTTAAATAGGATGATTAATTCATATAACAAAGTTATTAATTGGTTTATTTTATGAAACCAATGAATTTGGTTTGTTTCTGTGCAGCTGTCAAACAATGGGTCCGCCACCAACTGAATAAATACAATTACTTTTGGTGGTATTAAGTCAAATTTGCATACAAAACGTACATTTTAGATTTTTTGATTTTTCGAATTTATTTATGGCTTTTCTTCTTCTTCCTTTTTTCGCAACCATCGCCGAGATAAGACGAAAAAAAAAAACAAAAAAAGAATAATTGAAATCGGTCAAGAAATTATCGAGCACAGGTAACCAGATATGACAACAAAAAAAAATTGGACTTGGATCTTATTTTATTTGTCAGAAGTAAGCATCGCGAAAAATAGACAACATTAGTGTGTTTGTTATGAAAGTAAACAAAACGAAAAGCAAAAAAAAGTTCAATTTTTAGTGGAAAATTATACATGAAAGCACGCTAAAATTTAATAAAATGTAATAATCACCCCTATCGTGAATAATTTTCCACGTGAAATTTTTTCACTTTTCACGTATTTGCAATCGTGAACAATTCGCATGAACAAATTTTATTCAGTTCAGAATAACAACGTGAAAAATGTTCACTGAAAAAAATTCCTCTTATCGTGAATAAATATTTCCCTCGGAATTTTTTCACTTCTCACATTGATATTTTCACTTTATTTTTGATGGGGAATAAAACAGAAATTATATGTATTTCTTCTTATAATTCGAATATTAAAGCTTAAAAAGTTTATTTTAATGAAAAGTTCTGATAATAAGGTACAAACTGATGTATTCCTCAACAAAATGCAAAAAAACAGGTCGATTGTATGCAGATTTGTGAAACTTTAATTTGTTGGCATTTTTTCGTTTTGTTGGCTTTCCAAAAAGTAACCGAATTATTTTACCACATAAAAGTTAGAATGCAATAAACAAACGGAGCAACCAAACTAAGGCTTCAAAACTGAATATTTAACTTTGATTTTTGAAGTTTTCTTTATAATAAATATGTCCGTGTATATTTTTGAACAAAAAGTTGTATGATTTTTTATTTTTTTAATCTTCTTCCCTTTTTTACATTCACTAACAACTGATAGCGGGAATAATTTTTCATGGGAGATTCACGATACCATTTTTCCCTTCGAGTGGAATTAAAATTCCACGTGAACAAAAATTTCACTTCTTATTCACGATAGGGGTGAATATTAAGTATTTACGGCATATAATTCGAAAATAAAGTGATAAAACAATTTAGTGTGTGCTTATATACTCTGTATATAATACATACTATGTAATACATACTATGTATATTAAATTTATATACATACATACATATATGCTGTTAATTAGCCAAATGGTGGTGGTTTTTTGCTTACATACACGCATACATACATACATACTTGATAAATTCTGATATTTTGCAGATATTATAGTTATAAAATACAAACGATCATAGAAAACCAACTTAAAATAATTAATTAATAATATTTTGAATGTAAATTATAGAAATATATGGATATTTAATTAGTTTTGTGATTTATAATTTTAATTTGGATAGAAAGACAGCACAAAGAAAAAAAAACGAAAACGAAAGACTGTATGATTGTATACAAACAAGTATGCAAAATCTTTCGTCTCGTGTCAATTCTGTATATTTTGTGTTATCGAGTTTTAGCAGACTAATCCACAGCAATTAATGGTGCAATGCAACATTTGCATAAAAATCACAATTTTCGTTTTTTTCGAGTTTTTAACCTTTTTTTTGGGATTTTCTGAACTTTCTTTTTTTTTTCTAAACCTTCCTCGTGATTAGACGAACAAAACAAAAAAAAATCATACAAATTGGTCTGTAGTTCTCTAGTTTTAGCGAGACTAAGACACAGCGTATGATTTTTATATACCCCTATAGATTTGTAAAAAAAACGAACTACTAGTTGTGCTTAGGATTAGTGTCATTTAACTTGGTTTTTATATTAAAAAATAAAATTAATTCATGCACAAAAAAGTATTTTAAACAGTGTTTAAAAAATTCGAACCATTAATTAAAAAAGTATTGAAATTAAAGGAAATAAATTATTAGTTTCTTTCTTGGTTACGTTTTTTTCGACAAATATTTGATAAATGTGAACGTAGTTTTAGTAAAGAAATACATTAAAGTCCTTCACAATACCGTCTTAAAATATGTCTTAATATTGCGACATTGCAATTTTAATACTTTAATATGGGTTGGCAAATTTGTTGTTTTTGTTTTGTATGTAAATAAAATTTAATACCAGGTGGCCAATTTAAAAGTCTAAAAAGCATATAATTTTCACTATGGCAATTGAAAATATAAAAATACAAAACTAAGAAAATGGAAGGCCAAAAAGTAAGTATTTTATTGTGTTTTCTTCAATTAAAAATAATTAATAATTGGCATTTTCGCTGTCTTTCAGCATTTTTGCAGAACAAAATTTAATTTTAATACTTTATTTTTCGCCATATTAAAATTTTAAGATACCCGTTGTGAATACCTTTATTGGGATATTCCATTTTAAATTTCTTAAATTAATTTAATTAAGAACTAAATTTACGTTTCATTTTTCTCAGGAAAAAAATTACGGAATTAAAACTACTGTAGATCGGAATGGTTACTACGTGAAGTATCAGTTCAATTCAGTTCAAATTAATGATGACAGTTGAGTAACATCCACTGAATCTTGGTCAAGCAAAGAGTTTTGCGTACTCGAATGATACGCTTTTTCTTTTCTGACATTAATGGTGTTTTCTTTTCTACAATAAAATGGTACATCTCCATTTAGAAAATGTACTTTAGTGTTCGTTTCTTAAAAATGTTTTGCTCTCTAAAAGGGCAGTGTGTTTGATTCTAAAAAAATTTCCCTGACTAAGTGTGGAAGGCATTGCACTTTTTGCCCCGTAAAAATCGACAGTGTTGATAGTTCCCTGTAAAACTTAGCTTTTAGCTGTTGAAAACAGGGCGTTCCTCTTTTTCATAAGTTGTATTCAGTTCTAGTGAAATAACAAGCTGCATTATTACAAGGTTGGCAAGGCATTTTATATATGTACCTTTCAATAAGGTGCCATTTTGTGTGTAGAAAAGAAAATACCATAAGTCTTTCTTTAAAATTGATAGCATTTTCAAAATAGGATATCAATTATAAAATGTAAATAAATACAAAGAAGTGATTGAGAAAATACTTATTAGATTTTGTAAGTTTAGCGCTTTTTTTTTGTTATAATATTTTATTTCGAAAGATCGTTTTTTTATCCTAAGCGTTATTTCTATAATGCAGTTTTTTGTGTTTTTGTTTTTATGAGTTACACCCAATTCATATGATGATTTTTTCCATATTTTTTAAATCACGATTTTTGGTGTATGTAGGCAAACTGTGTAGAGAAAAAAAATTCACATTTTCAGTTCTCGATGATTTTTTTTCATATTCTTCTTTACACATATTCGGTTTTTGTTATTTTGCTTCAGATTTTGTCAGATTGTTTTATATACAAATAAGCAAGTAAATAAGAATAACCGATTACGGAGAAAAAAAATCAACATTTAAAACATGGGAAAAAATCATCGTATGCATCTGTAAAGTTTTTGGAAGCAACTTTTGAAGAGAATTAAAAAAAGAACGTGATTTTTAAATCAACGTATGAATTGGGTGTTATTCTTTGTGTGATTTTTTTTTTCAATTTACCAATTGGTCGGCTTAGCATTTTTATTTGGTTTATGCGATTTTTACGCTTTGGTGTTTTTTTACCTTCAATGATTCTTCGATTTAGCAAGTTTTTCGTCATGGCGGTTTTTTTTGTATACGAGGTTTGTTCAAAAGAAAAGGTGAATTTTGAATTTTCGCGAAATTTATTTTGTTCTGTTGGTACAAATGTGTTAGTCATATGTTGGCATTATCAGCCCATTGGGATTAGTAGATTGTTGCTGACAACTGAAAAGGTTAATCAAGTTTGTGTGTGTTCTTTGATTTTTGACTTTTTAAAAAATGGATCGAAGAATATATATTAAATTTTGCGATAAAAATGGAATAAAGTACGCCAAGGCACTTGAAATATTGACTGTGGCATTCGGCGAGTCCACTTTACAGAAGGCCGAGAAGATGTTGATGACGATGAGCGTCCTGGAGTTGCAACCACGTTCAAGTTCGATTAAAAATGAAGGTTTTGCTCACTGTTTTCTTCGATTACAATGGCGTGGTGCATCATTAGTTCTTGCCAACAGGTCGTATGGTTAATAAGGAATACAACAAGGAAGTTATGCATTATTTGCAGCTCAAACGATCGGAATTGCGGAGAAAAAAAATCATGGATTCTACATAACGATAATGCACCAGATCACACATCTATGCTTGTTCGTGATTTTTTGACCAAAAACAACACCCTAATCATGCCACAACCACCTTATTCACCAGATTTTGCTCTCTGCGACTTTTTCCTATTCCCAAAACTAAAGAGACCATCGAAAGGAAAGCGTTTTGCCGCCATTGATGACATAAAGTCAAAAATCGAAAAACGATCTGATCGCCATACCGAAACGCACATTTCAGAAGTGCTTTGGGGCTTGGAAGAAGCGCTGGCATAACTGCATTATACCTGAGGGGGATTACTTTGAAGGGGACAAAATGGATATTGATGAATAAATAAATACTTTTCCAAAAAATTCAAACTTCACCTTTTCTTTTGATCAAACCTCGTACAAGTATGTTTTTTTTCTTTCTGTCGTTTTTAAGGTTTAATGATTCTTTTTAAACTCTTACAGTATTTTCTTTCAGTTTGATTTTAGTTATTTTCGTTCAATAACTAGGTATATACCTATTAATTATGAAAATTTTAATTACTCTTTAGCACAACCTTTAATTTGTAATTTTCATGATATTTTATTTTATATTTATATTTTCGCTATTTACACACAGATACACAGACAAACAGAACGCATATATGTATAGAGAACAATAGAGTTTATTTTTCATAATTTTCCTATATGGAGCTTGCAAATCATAGATTTGATCTCGTCTTTTTATTTTTGGCAGTTTAAAAGTACATCACATAGCAGACCTTGTTAGTGGGCTTTGCTTTACGGAGCCTTAAGAGGGATTTCGATTTTCAACCAACATGAAACATTGACTCCTGCCAAGAAGAAAGTCGGTTTAATTTTAATAACTATGTATATGTCCACGCAAAATAATCGGCTTTTATTTTATATTTTACACCAGATTTTACGAATACGCTCAAGCTCTTTAGTGCGAGTGCAAGTGCATACTTAAAAAAGTGAGTAAATTCATATGTTATTTTTGGTGAATGTTGGTTTTTTTTAATCCTTTCAAAACATTGATGTTGTAAAAATGTTAAACAAACTAAACTACAAGACAAATAATAATACAACACAACAAAAATGACAACAACGACAATGAAAACAATATTAATGTCTGCGACATACAGATGTACATACATACATTCACTTGTACGTAGCACTCGTAAATGAACAAAGCAGAAAATAAATGTTGCAACAATATAACATACTTAAATTCATATGAACAAATACACGTACATATGTACATACATATACATACATATATTGTATGTATGTCTGTATTATGTAGTAAAGCAACAACTATAACACTCATCAACAAAAGCAACAATAAATACAAATGCATTATAATAGATAAGCAGCATGTGTTGAAAAGTGCGAATTTATTCTAAAATGCATTTTAGAGAAGAATGTACGAATAACTTACATCGTAAGTACATCCTCATTCGCTTCAAATATACGCATCTACATATGTATGTATATGTGAGTATATTTTTGCGCAAAAATCTATCCATTTACAACTATAAACGAAAAACATATATACGTGCTGTCATGTATGTCTGGTGTTGCATGCATGTGAGATGGTATATTTTAAATTTTGTGAAAAGTATTGCAAATGCTTAATATTGTTTTAGTTATCACAGTTATAGTTTTTTGATTAAAAAAGTACCACATCAATTTGTGTTTTCTTTTGGAATGTTTATTTTCATTCATCTACGCTTTTTATTTTTGTAAATCTCAAAGTATTTCTCAAAATTGGTGCATAAACTAGGAGGTTTTATAACTTTTCAAAATGTGGTTAAAGTATACTGATGATTTGGTTTACGCTTCAATGAAATGGAAGCATACACTCGTGTTTAAGGAACAATAAATAAAATTTTTCTTTTTCATGCTTTTAAGACAGGAAAATATTTAATTTTGATTTATGTAGGTTCAGTCTACTTAATGTTGAGATTATGAAGGAAACAATTTTCTATATTTTGCAACAATATTATATTTGTTGATGCTTATCAATAGAATTTTAAAAGGAAGTTTTAAGTAGGGATGCAACCGATACCGATATATCGGCGATACTTCTGGTTTTCCGATATATCGATATCGGCAATATTTTACTGTCGATACGCCGATACTTCTTATATTTTTCTTTAGAGTTTTTTGAACAAAATATTCAATTTTCAACTCTTTTTTTTTTGCATGACAACTATGAGAAATAAGATATTAAGAGCAGAAGTTTTGCACCATAGTAATCAAATTTTCTCTCAATACTAAATCTTGTATGTGTTTGTATGTTTTAAGATTTTTTTCAAGGCGCATTAATACAAGTGGTGGTAATTCTAAATCAATTACAACTTAAAATAACAACTGACATCTCAGCCCCTATGTCCAAACTTATTATTTATCTACAATTATTGACCCTCGATACAAAGCTCGAATATTTCAAAGACAATCGAATTCAATCCTATCGAAAAAACGTCTTATTGAGCTGCTTAACATGACTCTACATTCCGAAAGTGTTGAAGACACAGTCCTCCCTACACCTCACAAAAGTTCTGATAAGTCTACGAGAAGTAGTCGCCTTTGGAGCGTATGTGCAAAAATTATAAGAGAATCCGAGGAGGATGAGCCTCTATTCATCCTAAGCTGTGGTTCTGCTAAAGAAGAAGTCGAGAGATACCTTAGATCTCCTAATATTCTTAGAGACGCAGACCCTCTTGTTTACTGGCGCAATGACATATCCTACCCAAACTTAAAGAAAATGGCGCAGAAATACTTAAGTTTTCAAATGAGTTCTGTCGCATCTGAGAGACTATTTTCCACTGCAAGTCTGCTTCAAACGGATTTGAGAAATCGTCTATCTCCGCAAAATTTGAGAACACTTTGTTTTTAAAAAAAAATATTATTTATATCATTTTTAAATATTAATCTTTTGCAATGTTGTTTTTATAATTTTAATTTAATTTTAACATGATCTCAAATTCAATTCGTTGTCTTTTAAATCTTATTAATATCAATTTTAAATCTTGAGCCAATCTAAACTGAATGCCAACGTTTATTTTGTAAAAAAATAAATATTGCAGACGTTTTTTTGTTTGAAAATTTTAAGTTGAGAAACTGAAATGTATTGAGAATTTTGGTGATTTTAATGGCTCATTAATAAACACTGTTATTTTGTATAACAGACGAATTACTCTACTTAAGTTTTGTTCATTTTTACTGGAGCTCAATTTCAATCTGCGTAGCAGTATCGGAATCGGTATCGGCGTTATTTATTTTTGAGTATCGGTATCGGTATCGGATCGGCGAATTGGCGTATCGTTACATCCCTAGTTTTAAGCATGTTTTGCTATAAACTTATTAACGGCAGAATTTATATTTTCCCCGGTTTTCAAGAACTTAGATTTCAACAGATCTCAACATATTGACTATTTATCCAATGATGTTCATATAGATGTTTGCTTGTATATGCGTGTCAATGTGTGAATTCATGTATAAACACCTCATAGCATGCAGGTAGAATTAGTTTTGACTTTCTGTTCCGTTCCGTATCAGCTGTTCGTTTTTTGTTTATGGAGCACATGTATTTTCGATCGGTCCAAAATTGCGGCGTAACGCTGATAACCGCCGCCATCGACTTAAAGCACATTAAAAACAAAACGATTTTTTAGGCAACACGAAATAAGCCCCAATGAAATAAGCGCCAAATCGAAAAATGAAATAAGCCCCAAAAAAATTTATGAAATAAACCCAAAAAAAAAATGAAATAAGCCCCAAACAAAATTTACGAAATAAGCCCCAAATAAAATGAAATAAGCCCCAAAATATTTTATGAAATAAGCCCCAGATTTTTAAAAAATGAAATAAACCCCAAAAAAAATGAAATAAGCCCCAAATTTGTTAACTTTATGATGTAAGCTTAAGAAGAAATCATAAAATGCAAGAATTTAATCCTCTAAATTATATCGAACACCGGCTTCGCGTTCCAAGCATTCTCTGCATAACCGGCCTATGGCCGGGCGCAAGGAATTTATACTCTAAATTATATCGAACACCGGCATCGCGTTCCAAACATTCTCTGCATAACCGGCCTACGGCCGGGCGCAAGGAATTTATCCTCTATGGTATATCGAACACCTGCTTCGCGTTGTAAGCATTCTCTGCATAACCGGCCTACGGCCGGGCGCAAGGAATTTATACTCTATGGTATATCGAACACCGGCTTCGCGTTCCAAGCATTCTCTGCATAACCGGCCTACGGCCGGGCGCAAGGAATTTATCCTCTATGGTATATCGAACACCAGCTTCGCGTTCCAAGCATTCCCTGCATAACCGGCCTACGGCCGGGCGCAAGGAATTTATACTCTATGGTATATCGAACACCTGCTTCGCGTTCCAAGCATTCCCTGCATAACCGGCCTACGGCCGGGCGCAAGGAATTTATCCTCTATGGTGTATCGAACACCGGCTTCGCGTTCAAAGTATTCTCTGCATAACCGGCCTACGGCCGGGCGCAAGGAATTTATCCTCTATGGTATATCGAATATCGAACACCGGCTTCGCGTTCAAAGTATTCTCTGCATAACCGGCAGGGCGCAAGGATTTTAGATCTATTTTACGGATATGACATAAGCCCCAAATAAAATGAAATAAGCCCCAAAAAATTTTATGAAATAAGCCCCAAATTTTTAAAAAATGAATAAGCCCAAAAAAAAATGAAATAAACCCCAAACAAAAAAATTGAGAATTTTTTGGGGCTAATATCATTTTTCGATTTGGGGCTTATTTCATTGGGGTTTATTTCGTGCCACCGATTTTTTATATAAAAAAAATTATATTCATGAAAAATGTATTGTTAGTAGAGTTTTTTTAATTAAAGAACGTTTTTAACATATTTTCTTTAAAATTATTCAACCTGATAATTAAGACGAAGCGCAGTTCTAAATTTGTGAACACCGCCGCCGCCGCCGCCGATAATATATGTGTATATATGTGTATATGAAACAGAAACAGCTGATACGTTTTTACAGAACTTCTAACTACAAAAATTCAACAGCAGAACGGCACAGAACAGAACAGAACAGAAAGTAAAAGTCAAGACTAATGAGGCCTTAAGAATGGCTTAGTCGGATACGGCAGCCAAATGATATGGACTTCACTTGTCTTTCGTGAGATAATGAACCGAATCGGCACAATGCATTCTAAAAATTTCTTATTTTAAAATAAACTTTAATTTACAAGACCAATCAAGTTTAAAATCTTCTCAATTCTCCAAAAAACAGTGAACATGTGGCGAACCGTACACATATTCTCTGAGATTGTCCAAGTTCAGGTCGCAGAAACTTTTGAGGCGGCTGGAGCATAAAAATAATTATAACAACAACAATAATAATTATAAAATAGTTCCTTGTTAAACATATAACAGAAAGTATCGTTAATCGCTTCCATAACTTTTGTTTTGCTTTTCTATCCTTTTATTTATTTAATTTTACTGTCGGTGTTTTCATTATGCTGAAGAAACAAACTGACTGACTGTTAGGCTTGCCACCAGTACTTTATAATAAAGTATTGTACGTTTTTTTTGATTAATTGTACTCTATACTTTATAGAAACAATAAAGTACAACAAAATACTTTATTTCGCATGATTTGATTTATCTAAAATTCAAAATATATTCGGGTTATATTAGTAATTTGTTGATATTTGATATGAAACAAGCAAAAAAAATTAAACTTTTGTCTGCACCGGAACTGACCACCGGAAAATACAAACTGGTTATTTACAATTAGCAATAAAAATTTAAAGAACAAAGTTGAATTTGATAATATTGTTAGCATAAACGAAAATTTAAATCTGCAAAAACTTAATATAAATATGGATAATCTTCATGGAGAAATTGCGTCATTAAACAAAATTTATGATCAGATATACAGTTCTGAAGGTTTTATGGAATCATCTACAGCAAGTAAATGGCAGCTATTATTTAATAAATTTATAAAGTAATTTCATTTTTAATTTCTATTCCTGCCACGTCAGCATTCACAGATAGAGTTTTTTCTGTAATGAAGAGCAAATGGCGAGACGGAAGAAACAAAGCGTCTCTGAATCTGATAAAAAATTAGTGAATTAATTACTTTAATTTATATATGATAATTATTTGATAAAACTTGCGAAAAGCAATAAAAAATACGTTTTCAAATATAACAATAAAGAAAAATAAATTGTACTTTATTTTTATACTCTGTACTTTTTTTCCTAACCTTTAACAACCAATGTACTTTAATTGCAAAAAAAAAAGGTGGGGAACCCTACTGACTGTCAAGTGACAGATAATATGAGACTGTTGAAAATTTGAGAGATTATTTATGACTTGACTGAAAACAAGTGTTGAAATTTATCCAAATTTTTTTTTATTAAATTGACTTTAGCAGAAAGTTCCAGACATATTCAATATAAGAGTACATATATTTTTTCAATTTAAGTTAAAATTTTATTGACAAATTCGTTTTCGTAAATATTCAATGTTGTAAATATGTGTGTACTATTGTATTAATATAATGTTGTGTAACTGTAATAAGATACGACAAAATGTTTAGTTGAATGTAAACATAATATGATTGAAACAATTTTTTTTTTATAATTTTTGATATAAAAAGGTTTAAAATTAATATAACAATAATCTATCTATAAGCTACGTACCTACTCAAGAGTAGATCTTTACAACTTTGAAAAGTTCTAAAACTCATCGCAGATATTATTTGCGGGTTTATGCATGAGCAAAAAATAGTTTTAATTAAAGAATTATACTGCTGAACTAAAACCGAAAATATGTTTTGGTCAGTTTTTTTGTTTGCAATGTATGTACTTACATATTTTTATTTTTACATATTTTTCATAAAAATAATTATGAACAAACTGTCTAAAAAAAAATATATAGTTGTGATGTTTTATTGTTATAGAATCACAACATTTTAGCATTTCTAAATAAACCATGATTGTGATCACATATTTTTTTTAACAGTTTTTAGCAATTAAATGTAACAATATTTTCATTTATTGTAAACTAATTAAATTGCATAATACCTTGATATAATAACTGTAACTTTTTTTCCAGAGCCATAAAACATTTAATGATAGTGTGAAATTGTTGGCGAAACCATGTCGCAACTGTACTTTTTATCTTTGTCGGTTTGAGAGAAATTTCATTAGTCGGTGTTTCAAACAATATCGTGCCCATCAAACAATTCTTTACAGCAAATAAAACATATAGGTATGTATGTATATTAATTTTTTGATCTTTCGCCCCTAAGACCACTATGATTTTATATACAATGTAAAATTTTCTTTCGATCTTTTTTGTTTCGGCACCTTAATTTTATAAAGTACCAGAAAAACAACTTCACTGTTCTCTTAAAGTTTGTGTGTAGTTTCAAATTGTTCACTTGTTTAACACCATGTTTATATTTTTGTATTGTAAGCAAAAAACAAACAACAAAACAAGTGGAAATGTTTCCCATCATTACGTACATACATACATACGTACTTATAGCTATACTTGTGCATACATGCATATTTAAAACTACATACATTCGTACTCGTATGGGAATTTTTTTATATTACAGTTGTAGCTTTACTCATGCACGTATGTTTGTTTGTCGTTCTTGTTATAATGTTACCATTATAATGTTTGGGCGTTACATTTTAACAAGAATTCATAAGGAGCTTTACGAAAAATATTTCTTTACACCATGGATGCGACTGACTGATTCTATGCAGAATGCTAAAGGAGTAAAAGTAAAAGCATATGGATATTTTTGCTGTTAAAAATACTTTTAACAAAACATTGTCATGTAAGCAGTTTGATAAAGTTCTTTTTTGCTGTTTTAGGCACTTGCACCAGTTAACAATCATGTTATTATTGAGAGAAATTTCTGTTAACGATGCCAAGAAAAACAAGGTAAGTTTCAACAACTTGTTTGTTTATCTTAGTAGAAGGACATTAAAAAAAAAAATTAAAATAATAAGGGGCTGTGCACATATTACGTAACGCTGTTTTAAGAGATTTTATACCCCCCCCTCCCACCGTAACGCTTTTTAATAATTTTTCAGTGCAAAATTTCCAATTCGTAACAAATCTTTAGCCCCCACCCCCTTGGAGCGTTACGTAATATGTGCACAGCCCCTAAGAAAGCACTAAATGTTGTAAAGTTTCGCTGAAACTATTTTATATGCGGCAAAGTAGGAATTCATTTTGATTGTCAGAATTGACATCAATTGGATTCATTTGTTATTATTTCTTCTTTTAAAGGTCATTTCATCAATGATAACTTTAGTAACAAATCAAAAAGACGCCTTAAAAATTAATAGCCTGTCCTACGATGTCGAGTGATATGGTTCGATAGATTTCTAGACGTAAAAAGACTAACTTGCGTTTTACTAATAACCGATTTTATTTCACTAATTATTTCTTTATTGGTACTAAATAAAAACAAATAAAATGAAAAGTTAGAAGTTTGCTAATCGGTTGTTTATCATTTCCAGCATTCGAACATTATTGATTTTTTGCTGTCGTGGGATAGACCTTAAAAGAGCTTTAAATTAATTTATTGATGCGAAGTTTGGCTTCAATAAATAAAAAAAAAACAACCACAAGTATTGCTTAAACCTTTCCTGAATTTTCGACAGAAACACCCCTCCAGTTAATGATCTAGCGCACTATTTGGTACACTACATGGGTACACATAACATAATTTTGGCAGATTTTTAACCGGTTACGATCGGTTCTATTTGTCGATTATTTTTCGAAGGAGACTTCTGATTGATATGATTAACATAATCTGTGATATGCAGCAGTGGCAGTTACTACAAATTCTGTGCAGGAAAAATATATCCTGAGATCTTGCTAAAAATATTTGTCTCGTAAGTGATTAAAAATTTAACTTTATGAATGTTGAGTATGATATTGATTATTCTAGGGGCAATCAATTTATGTCCACAAGTTACCTCTCTATCAATTCCGTTTTCTTTACATAAACAACTTACCAGCCTGTGGTTTTGAACGTATGGCGAACCGTACACACATCTTTTGGGATTGTATGGTTTTAGACAAATCGTGATGACTCTGAGTCACATAAAAATAATCATAGCAACAACAATAATAATTTTAAAATAGTTTCTTGATATATTTGATTTTCTTATCAAATAAATCCATTTCACAATTTCCTCTTGCCTGCTGAGAGTTTACATGAAATATTACGATTATTACAATTTATGTTGATGTGCTAAAGTGTTAAACATTTAACAGCAAGTATCGTTAATCACTTCCATAATTTTTGTTTTGCTTTTCTCTTGTTTTTGTTGCTTTTTCGTTGCAACTTTATTGTCGCTGTTTTCATTATGTTGACTTCAAACTGACTGACTGCTCAAGTGACGGATAATATTAGACGAATATACGGACATTTGTGTTCAAATTTATCTACTAGACAGACGTCGTGTACATACACAATACATACAAACATTTATTATTTATCAGACAACTATGATCGTTTGTTTGTTGCCAACTTTCTTTCAATTTAGTTAGTTTGCTTTGTTGGTTGTTAGTTTTCTACCCAAATTGTACATCATGCTTTTAAAAATGTTTTGCCTGTCCATCCACTCACTGTCTGATGTCTACTGTACTGTGAGTGTTGCACAGTGGGATCTGGTGTGATATAAATTGATTACCTTATTAAAGTGTAGATAAAAAAATACTGGAAAAATATTCATACAAAAAAGCTCAATGATAACACTAGTCAACAAAAGGGCAAAATGGCTTGTTTCCTGGGTATTTTTTTTTTACATCTCAATTTGAGTCGTATTTACTAAATACTTCCCAAATTTTTCCCTAACAGATTTTGTTTTTGAGTTAAAGGTAACTACCCAATTTTAATAATTTTTTAACTTATATTTTCGTTTTTTATCGGACACTAAAATATATTTTGTTGATTTTTTAGATATGGCTTCTTCAAGAAGATGTTGTGACCTTCATCAAGATGGTTTTGCTATAATTCTGGTTAATATTGAAAATTTTAGAAAACTTATATTGGACTTTGTGAAAACAGCGTATCGTCAAAAGTTTAAATTTTCTTTCACACGAGTTACCAGGATTAAGTACAGAAAAAGTGAAGGCTGGAATTTTTGATGGGCCACAGATTGGGAAACTCGTGAAAGATTCTAATTTTGTCAAATCAATGACAGAAATCGAATGCAAGGCTTGGAATTCATTTGTTTTGCTCATGAGTAATTTCCTAGACAAAAACAAATCTGACGACCATGTCGAGCTTGTTGAGTGCATGATTTCGAACTTGCAAGAGCTTCGGTGCAACATGAGTATAAAAATTGACTACCTGCGCTCACATTTAGACCGATTTCCATAAAATCTGGGTAATTTTAGTGAGGAGCAGGGTGGAAGATTTCATCGGACTATGGAAGAGCGTTATCAGGGGAAAAGGGGACTCACATATGATGGTAGAAATTTGCAGAGCGATCCACGTAAGGTCGTTCATTCAAGGAAATCTTACAAAAGTTCATTTGATAGTCTTCGATAGAAATTTTGTATTAATTTTTTGTACATTTTTGACAAAATAATAAAACTGCATAATAAATAATCTCCCGGTTTTTTTTAGTTAGGGCCATAGTACAATGTTTATAGGGTAGTCTTAGAAGCCCTGCTGACAATTGTTGTAAACCACTTGTTTTTAATTTCAGGTGTCTAATTTTCATTCGTATTTTTTTATTAAATTTTTATTTATGAAGAAAATTGTAAAATTTTTGAAAATGATTACGAAATATGTAAATATGAGTTTGCATTTGTGCAAAATGGGTGTGATATGTAAAAAAAGATTAGAGCTATTGGAAAGGAACCTTTTTTAAACTCCCCAAAGGTGAAACCAAACTAAAATCGTGGAAAGAAGTATTCAGAAAAAATTTTATAGCAAATGTTTCTTTTCGTATTTGAATAAATAATTTTTATTTATATTTTTGTCACAGTTTGAAACATACATATGTATGTACATACATATGTACGTACATACATACGAATAATGTTGACCAGTGTAATAGTTTAGTAATTCTCGTATTAAATTATCAGAATTGCAATCACGTTCTACAGACCTAAATAACAATAATAAGGATAAGCAAAAGCATGACGCATAAGCATAAGGATAAGGGATAAGCATGACATATATGAATACTGGTGATGGATGTGGGACCAGTTCTGAAAACAACGTTGTCCTGTTCTGCTGTGTATATTGAAATATAAATTCATGTTGATTTTTCCATTATTTCTTGATATTGATAATTCTTTAAGAACATAAAAAATATATTTTCAACACGAATATTCTACTTATTCTAGAGTAAGAGAGATAAAAAATGCACAAAGTTTTTAAATAATTACGTAATAAGTTTTAACTTTTAAAACTTTTAATTGGATAATAGCCTGTATAAACATACATTCGGACATCGTTGAATATATATATACAATAGGAAAAGTTGTTAGCAAACCATCACGAAGGAACATCTTAACTCCAGAAGCATTGAGAAATACTAATATGGTCGAGAATTTATATCGTTTTCATTCACACTAAAGAGTGATAAAATATTCCATAAAAAAAATAAATACATAACTATTAATATTTGAGATTTTATCTCAATTTTATTATAAAGATTTTGTTCATTAAAATCTACTGATTCAATGTTAAAAGCTTCAATTATTTAAAAATTACTTTTATAGGCAAACATTGCCAATCGGTCACTACTATAAGAGTCTCAGTACCAGAAAAACCTACTGCTTCGGCTGAAGCAGGTTTGAAGGTAGAGGGACTTATGTTTGTTGTGTACCCTGCTTCGAAAAGCGTTTCGAACATACATGATTTTTGTTTGCAATATCCCACTTTGGACCTCTTATTTTTTACCTAAAAGAGCGCTGTTTTCTAATATCCAAAATGCTTTAAATCATGTTTGAATTATCAGAATTCTGTATTTCTTTTACTGCGTCAGAGAGGCAGAGATCATTAAATTAAATTTTATCTTCGATTCGCTGTTTACTTTATTATTAGTGTCAACTAAATGCAAATAGCTGACCAACTTCAAGGTGCTTGTTAAGCGATCTCTCCGCCTTCTTTTTTGAGCAACCTCGGAAACGCTTCAGAGCTGCGCATGAAATTTTGTTACATATAAATTTCTTGCTGGGTAGTTGATTAATGAATAGGACTAATCGATCTTGAAGAAGATGATTATAGAGTTTTGAGGGCTAAATGGCGAGAACTTGACTTGGGAAAATCTGAATTACTACCGGAGATAGATAGAAAGGTTTTAGTCTTAACAGCAGCGGAAAATTGGTTCTATATAAAGGGTTTTCCAATAGGGATGACATGATTTTGAAGTGACTTTTCGGCCATTTATAATATGTCATTAGCTGTCATTTGTTTTTCATTGTATTCAGTAGTGTTTACATCATGGAGAGATATACGCAAGAACAACGTTTACAAATTATTAAGTTTTATTCTCAAAATAATCGTTCTCCAATTGCAACTTTTCGTGCGCTTTTGCCATTTTATGGTCGTAATAATCGTCCAAGTGTGCTCGCTATTCGTCGAATTGTTGAAAATTTTGAGCTTACATTTTCTTTACATAATGTTTAAGTGCCAATAAGACAAAGAACCGCTCGAAGTAATGCAAATATTGCTGCCGTTCAGGCAAGTGTTGCTGAAGACCGCATTTTGTCGATTCCAAGACGTTGACGTTCTCAACGATTGGGACTGTCTCAAACCACAACCCGGCGGATTTGGGTTTGCATCCGTATAAAATTGTCCTCATTCAAGAACTGAAGCCATTAGGCCAATGTAAACGTCGTGAATTTGCTGATTTTGCCTTGGAACAACTTAAAAACGGTAACGATTTTTTTTAAAAAAATCATATTGAAGAAATTGTGATATTAAATGGCCTCTAAGAAGTTGTGATTTAAGACCATTAGACAATTTCTTGTGGGGTTATTTGAAGTCGTTGGTCTTTCGAAATAAACCAGACTCTCTGCAAGCTTTACAAGTCAATATTGAACGTGCTATTCATGACATACGACTTGACAAAGTGCTCGAAAATTTGGTTCATCGAATTCGTTAGTGCAGAAGAAGTCGTGGAGGCAATTTGAATGACGTTTTATTTAGAACTTAAATGTATCGATTGTACTTCACATTAAATAAAAAACTTTTGAATTTCCTTAACAATCACTCTCATTGGAAAACCTTATATTTGGGTAGAAAGCGCGGGTATAAACGGGAGCCATTAACTATTGAGAATATCATGTGTCAGTGCCTATGGCTACAATGTCGCTGGCTAAGATGGGTGAGAAGATGCTTCCATGAAGGCAATAGTGACATCGCAACGTGTAAACATGAGGATATCATACTCTTAGGGCATGTGAATTAAGTGATTAAATAACTGCCAGTAAAACTTAGCTGAAGGGAATCACAACGCTTGCTAACATACCCAATCCTAAGTATTCCATTACAGTGCTCCGAGTTTTGTATTATCTAAGTGTCGTGAACAATTTCGAAGACTTTCTCCCCACTGTGCTATAAAAAATTTAGTAAAATGACGTACTACTACCATATTTGTTGCGCGGGCTTAAAGTATGACTTGTTGCAACTGTTTGACGGTTTGCTATACCATTATGGGTAGATTGTTGTAGCATTTGGACTAGTGGGTTGGTTGGCTTTTCAAGTTGGCGTTAAGTTTAGTGCTGACATTATCGTTACAAAAAGATCAGTTCAGTAGTGCGTTTCAATTGAATTTTCCAGTGAATTTCACTTCATTTCGCGCTGTGTGCACATTTGCTAAAACTGATTTAATTACCATAAATCATTTTAATGACACATGTTTGACATGTTTTATGATATTTTTGTAATAGATAATAATACTTTTTGTTTTAGGTCATCGTCAGTCAGTCATCATCATCATCATCACAAAAATGTTGTTAATATCAGAGATGTGTATGAACTTTATCAGAAATGGAAAGTTTTTACATACATACAATTTAATATATGGGCATTTCAACAGAAATGTCTACTTTTTGTCTACTTGTATTTTAGAGCCATGCTGCTCGCATTTTCCCTACTCTTACTAAATGTTGACGTGATTACTACTGTATGCTAAAATACAAAAAAGAAGATAATATACAAAATTTTCTTCGAGAAACAAGCTTAATGGCTTGGTGACGTTACGTGATAAAAAGTAGACATTTCTGTGGAAATGCCCATATACTAATGTATGTAATCAGAATTATTGCACATATATTTACCGATTTTTGAAATTTCATATGTCAATAACTTTGGCAAAAAAACCGATCGCAGTACATACAAATTTTTGAATGGTCCATAAATAGAAGATTGATTTATTAAACATGCCAATATTTCAGGGGAGGGGGACAACTTTTGTCTCCGGTAAAAAAAAATTATGGGACCAACTCAACGTTTCTTCCAGCTAAACAAAGAACTCTGCCAATAAATGGAGGTGTGTTGCCATAATCAAAAAGTTTTTCATCCGATTTAAAAATGGCAGCAGTTTAGTTGAAACAAAAAAAAGCTTGTATAAATATTAACAAATATTAAAAAAAAAAATCAATAATTTAAATTCGGGCAATACATTGAGATTTTTTGTATAATAAAAATTTTTCGTTTGTTTGTTTTGCTACTCGCATTGTGGTCAGTTGTTTTTAATGGAAATAGACTAACAACATTCGCTAAATTATTTCAGGTGGACCTTTTGACTGAAGACTTCAGATTATTCAATTATAAATTGTTTGTACATACTTTTTCATTAATTGACATTAACTTAAAAATTCAATTATGCTGTAAATTACTATAAACTAACAAATTACTATTTTTTAAATAAAATTTTACAATTGCACACTCATGTATTAATCGTTGACATCTGATGAAAGATATTATTCTGTGATAAATAAACTTTTACTGCACGCTTTTGCTCTTTATTCGCATAAATAAAGTCATCTGCAAAGCAATTGCATTCATACCATTGCAAATATGCGTACGTACACGTACATACAGTATACATACATAAAGCTATACATACATACATATGTAAATAAAAATTGTAAATTAAGTTCGTTTTATTATTAAACTGTCAACACAATTAATTTATTTAATGCAAAAGTTCTACAAATGAATGATTTTTTAATGATTTAATCAGAGTTATGCAAATACATTTAAACAAAATATTTACATTTTAAATGACATCTTTTGTTGTTCAATTATTGTTGGTGGTGGTGATGGTGGATTTTAATTAAAACAAAAAATTTATTTTTGTTGCAATTCATTTTTTTGTTTAGTGAAACATTTTATTTTCTATAAATCTCACTGTGTACAGTGACAAGCTAACAAAAGCAACAATAATGACAACATTAAATTGAGCTTAAAGGCGTTAAATTCCATTGCAAATAGAATACTTCGAAACTTACGATGTATATCTTAGAAGGTCTGATAAATAACTTTGTAACTTAATACGATTTTTCTAGCAAACATATTGGCATTTCACAATTAGTTGTAAGTGTTGGTAATGTTCACATAAGTATTTGCTTAAAACACGTTTATATGGCAGTTAGCAGCATACATTCTACAAAACTTACAATAACTTGTGAATTTCCCAATAGTGTTAAGAGAAATTTAACAAGGATCAGCATTATAAATCTCTAAAAAGTTAGAGTTATATTAGTGTGATTACTAAAAGCAAATTTTTATTCATGGATATTTCCATTGCAAAGTGCCGTTACACATTTCCTTTTAAAAAGTAAAAGATTAAAAATACAATGAGTATAAAGTACAACTGGCTCATTCACAACATGTTGAATTGTCTATTTTTTTTTTTTGTGTGCAGTAACAATGATGTATACAAAGCCCTAATAATTCTCAATCGGTTAATTCAAATTAATGTGTACGGAAGGCATCTTGATTTGCACAAAATTTGGAGACAAAGCCATGACACCGTACTAACGGTAGTCACATGTAGCCAACTTAAGTTATCGTTCTAGAAATTCACGATCTATCACACATATTTCGTACGCTTATATATTTTCTAAATATCGAACTATACGTAATTAGTTGAACACCCGCTGTTCGGAACTTTTCGGCCATTAGTATAGTAGTTAACCGAATACATAATCTAGGAATAATTTTATATGTTCGTGAAGTAGTTAACTGGATTCAAGTAATGAGTCGGAAACTCGATGTGTCAAACTTTTACTAAACGTACGATAATCGATCTTTTGGATTTTTCGTGGAGTCGTAAAGTAATTTAACTACCAAAAGTACTCCATATTTAGTCCTAGCCCTAAGTTAAGTTTCATAAATTAAGTAGGGTGTATTCAAGGAGATTAAAACACCAGCGTGTTTTATTTTTTCAAAGGAAGCAGACTTTTGGTAAGACCCTGGTCAGCCTGACGTCGATGTCCACTTTAAAATTCAAATGTGTTACATAATACTTACTATACAATATCATTAAGGGTAATCACGATGGGTAGTGCAAAGTGTGCAGACGATGCAAATGTGTGCAAATATACACAAATTTGCGCAACACAACAACGAAACAATTTGCTTCGTTTGTACTAAAAAACCATGAGTGAAGATAGAAGTGCATATTTGGTCAATTGCAAATGAAAACAAACAACAACTTGTGACATACAAACCGCTCATATTTTTATTTGTAGAAAAAGAAAATTTAATTTTGTTACTAATATTAATTTAATTTACAAAATTTTAGTCATCTTTTTTTTTTTAAATTTGTTAATAAATAATAATTTTATGCATTTATAACTTGACATCTGAGCTCAGTGTTGCCAGAATTTTTGATGAGCTACCACATTTTTGTTAAGAAAAGTACATGCTCTTCACAAAAAAGCAATACGAAGTACACTAATACCTACAAAATACCACGTAAATATACGTAAGTACAACTTCAAACGTAATAACAAAGGTGTATGTATATACCACCCTGTATATTGTAGCGACCAACAAATTACTAACTCAACAAAACAAAACAACATGCACGCTGGTACAACTCTCATATAGTTGACATTTTAATATATATATAGCGTGAAGATTTTTACACAAGAAGACGAGCAATCACCGATATCGATTCCTGTTCCGATACTAATATAACGGTAGCTTTTGCTGTAGTTTGCCGATTGTAAGGGATCCCGAATACTCCCTTGCATTCGTACTAATCGTAGTTTCAAGTAGCCGATCTTAAGGACCCCCGAATACCTCTTAAGTGCGTATTATTTTAGTTTGCCGACTTTAAGGGCTCCCGAATACTCCCTTACAGTCGTACTAATCTTAGTATCCCGTAAAAACTACCGAATATTATCGATATTTTACCCGAATCATAATATTTTTGCCAGATACCCGGACAACAGCGACTGGAAGTCACGCCAGCACACCGATCACCGCCACCCGCCGTCATCCTGCTTCACCGAACAAATTCGTAGTACTAAGCTACTCTTAAGTAGTATAAGTTTCGCTTAAATAAAGCTTTGTTCCATACATCGTTAACATCTAAAAGATACGAGTATATTATTTCAAAGGAAGTAGACCTTTGATACGAACCTGGATAGACTCAGTCAGTACCACAGCTGGAAAATAGATCTACGTTACAATGTGTACAGCAAGTTTGCATTTTGAAAATTTGCACAATCACCATCGTGAATACCCTTGTTAATATTGTTATAGTACTTTGCAAATAGTTTGACTGAAGAGAATAAAAATAGAAAAAAGAAAACACAGACAGAAACAAATAATTTATTTGGAATTATTTTTAGTATAAAAACCAGTTAAAATCACTTAAATGTAAAGTTAAGTTATAAAATTCTGTATGTAAAATTAAGCGACTAATGCAGTGGCATTAACAACCAACAATATGAATTAATTATTGTGAAGAGATTTTTTTTAACTATTTCTCATTTTGTCAGATGAGATCAGTCAGATTATATTTGTTTGATTGGCTAAATTTTTTAAAAATGCACCTGCTTATTTTGTGCATTACCTTTTTTATTAGATTTTTTTTTATATTTTATTTATTGTATTTATACAAAGCTACAAACAAAATGTAAGCTTTGAGCTTCATCTATATACTTATGTATTTATTTTTGTCCATCAAACAAAAAGAAGATTAAAAATATTTAGAAAATGCATGCACACACACTTCAATGAATGCTGACGATAAGACCCACTAATAAAAAAGAAAAATATATAGATAAAAAATTGTCATGTGAAATGTTTGAGATCCAATAAAACCAATAATCAGATTGTCTACTGGCCGGTCGTCATTGATACATGTGACTAGATAAACAGCGGTCATGAATGAGTGTTTACTTATGCGTGTTGGTATCTACAGATATATCAAGATTTATTGAAAAATTTAATTGAAAATATATAAAGATACATATTACTATGCTTCGGCATTTTTATAATACTCGTACGTAGGCTAATGGGAAAGTTGTTCGAAGTACCAAAAATGCAGATGTCATATTTAAAACGTTGCACATACATATTAATATCAGCAAGAATTTCTCTTGTTATTTAATCACACATGTGAAATCAAGCAATGAAAAAGATAGATTTAAAGAGCCAACAAGATTTATATCTTTAAGAATTCAATATTTTATAATTTTATTTATAATTTTTTTTTGTTTTAATATATTTTAAAATTTTGTGCATTTTTTTAACATTGAAACAATGAAACTATTCGATAACTTCGATTTGAATTGTTGTTACCGATAAACATTGTGAATTATTTAAAAATAAACATCTTTAATTTAATTTATGCCATTTCAAAATCACAAAGTTACTCTGTCATATTAGAGGCACTCTCGGCACTTTTCTGAAAGTTACGGCGGCTTACAAAAAAAGTGAAATCAAATCTAGCAACTTTTTTAAACATCCACGTCGCAAAGGAGCAATGACAAGAAGTAGTCATAAATTAAAATTGATGACTTTAAAAAGACAAGCATGAAGATTGCTAGAGACTAAAGTAGGGTGTCCCAGTTAAAATAATATTACAAAGTAAGTTATTTTCTTTTTGAAATACTTTTGCAGATATCCGCGGTTTTTTTTTGCATAACATTCCATGTTAACTAAAATGAAAAATCAATTAACTACACTTTTTTGAAATTTTATTGAAGAAATTTAATTCTTCAAGGGGCTGAGCTAAAATTTTCTTGTGATGGTTTTAATTTGACTGATTGAGATTTCTATACAAATCGCGAAAATTAATTAAAAATGTGAAAAATTACCCGAATGAAAAATGGCTCCAAACTTTTGAAAACAAAAATAAATATTTTTGGGGCTGTTTTTATTTTTCAGTTTGGGGCCATTTTTCAAGGCGCCGAATGTTTTGTTTTTCGTGGTTTTGCAATTTTGCTAATGATGTATGATTTCACGAATTTTTAGCAATAACCAATTAATTATTCGGTGCACACATATGACAGATTTGTTTAGGTTAGCATTCAGTTGTTTGTAAAAGAAAGAGAAAGAGCGAGAGTTGCAAAAAACTCTAACAAAATGTAATTTAGTATATGTATGTATGCCGGTCCAATTTTATTAATAATTTAATTTAATTTTTAACTTAATACATTTTACATATATTGGACATATGGAATGTTATGGGTTCTTCTGAAAAAATTAATTTCATGACATATGAGTACTCGTATTCTTTAGTGGAGAAAACCATAATGTTGGAACACTTTATGAATGTGGTCAAGTATAAAACTTGACTATTCTTGCCATAGCTTTCATTCTTGCTTTTATATATGTCACAGTTTATTTGGTCATCTGGTCCTTAAACTTGTGTTAATGTACTGAAAATAAATTATAAGGAACGAGTACACATACGTACATACATAAAGTACTGCCTTCATGTTTACTTAAATTTTTTACTGGTTCCTCTTTTTTTTGCAAACGTGAGTGTTGTATGCACACACTTTAATGCGTGTGATCTAATTTGCATGCAACACGATTTTTAATAAAAGATCTTTAAGCAAATTTCAAGTAATCTACACACCCTGGGAACTTAATATCGAGCCTTGGCTGCAATAGAGTCATAACTCAAAAAAAGTAATTTTGTAGAAAACGAGTTTAAAGTTGCGCATTCGCTAACAACTGAAAGGTAAACGAAAATTTAAAATTTGTCTCAAAAGTTTAGTATGCAAGATATTTGAATGAAATTTTTACACATTCTGAAGCACGATATGATAATTAATGCTGCATTATTAACTCAAAAATAACATTTTTTGACTTATGACTCTATTGCAGCAAAGGCTCGATATGTAAAAATGGCACTAGTGCAACGAGTAGATGGTAAAACTAACTTGCAAAGTTGAAGTCGAAATCTTGAAATGCCCTACTGTAGATAAGTGCAGTTAATATTGCAATGGCCAAACGATTTGGAGATAAATAATTTATTTTTTAATGAAATTTATGATCGTATGCAATATGATTGTATAAAATTTTTTAATTGCAATTTTCTATAAATGAAATAAATACAACAAATTTTATATTTCAATTCATTAATATATTTCGGTTGTTAAAGGCAGTCCGGATTACTTATAGAAAACAGCTGAGAGGTCCAACCATATCTGTGGATACTACAGTTATTGGTCTTGCATTTTGTTGTACAAGATTTTTTTTCTTGAATAATATGCTGCAATTTTTAAAGATCGTATATGTTAGTCAATGTATATATGTATATATGTATATATATATATATATATATATATATATATATATATATATATATATATATATATATATATATATATATATATATATATATATATGTGTGTGTATATAAAACAAGATGTGTGTATCTATGTAACGTATGGACTCCAAAACGGATGGGCCAATTTTGATGAAATTTGCAGGGAATATTCAGAATATTCAGGCGGCTGACATTGTGAAGTATGATTTTTTATACATATGTACATATATTTATTTTTTGTTTTTTTTTATTATATTTCATTTTTTTTAAGCCGTTTTCATATTTTTAAAAACGAGATATCAAACTCTTAAATAGGTTATGTAGTTCCGAAGATATTTACAAAAAATCTATATATATGTATATAAAAGTGAATATCTGCCTGTCTGTTTGTTTGTGCTTTATAGGAGGCCAAACCCTTGTGGCGATCTTCCTGAAATTTTCACAGCATGTTATTGTGATCCTGGAAGGAATAATAGGCTATATAAAGTTTTGATTAGACAAAGGGGCGTGTCACCGCCCATATAACCCAAAAATTTAAATCGCCATATTTTGGGAATTTTTGTACCTACGACGATGATATTTGGTACGTATGGTATTGGCATAATTAGGAATATGAACCTGGAGAAAATTGGGTGCGAACACGCCCCTTTTTTGAAAAATTAAAAATCGTAATATAGTCTTAACTACTAGACTGATCGTCATTAAATTTTGACAATAGGATATTCTTACGAAATAAATTCTTGACTATAACGAGCGGGGTAGCGAAGCACACTGGGTTCAGCTAGTATTTTATAATAATGTAGCAAGCAGTTTCAAAAACATAAAATACTTCAAAGTAAATACATTTCCTTGGTGAAAAATATGACATTTTAAAAAATGCTGCAGGTAGATTAAGAGAAATACGCCTTCACACATCCGCTGATGATTGTGATGATGATGAAGATAACAATGATTATTTGTTGGTAAAATATTGTCACATATTCATACTATCTACTTTCATAAAGTCTGCTTATATGTTTCTATCAACTGAAGATGTTGCCAAAGGCATTCACTGCATTTGTAAGCAGTGATGCAGATGAAATGTGCATGTGACAAACAATGAAGTTGCTATTGCCACAATCTTTCTTTAACATACAACACAAAAAAGAAAAAAAAATAGTTCACAATTTCCTTATGCACAACTTCTTTATTAATTTTTTTTCTTCTGTTTACTTCTTTGTTTTCTTTTTTGCTTCTTTTAAATCTAGTGATGTGCTTTTTAGTAAAAAATACAACTTGTTCGTATGTTTCAGAATAACAGCAATTTAAGTACCATGAGATATTCCGTGGCTTATTAAAGCAAAATAATTAGATACACCTTCAGTGTCTCTCAATTAAATTTATAATAACTAGTTTGGTGAAAAACAGTGTAGAAATGTGTAGTTCTGGAGTAACAGTTTTACACAAATATAGTGAGAGTTCTTAAAAGAAAAATAAAAAAAAAATCCAAAAAATCTCCCCACGACGTATTCAAAATGTTCGTTAAAGTTTCAAGATCTGTTTCCATCATTAAAGCTACAAAATAAATACTTTAGGGAATGATGTTTGTGAGATGATGAGTGATGTTTAATCAAATAAATTTTAGTTTGTCAGGCCTAAGTTCGTTTTCTTTAAACATCATGATGTCAGTTCAACCTTCCGTGCAGTTTAATTTTTCATTTTCTGTACAATTATTACGAGCTTCTAGATTTTCCTTTCTAATAAAATTAATAATTTAATTTATAAAAATAAATTTTATGAAATCCAGCCTGACAAATTAAAATTTCTTAGTTTACGAAATTGTTTAAATTAAAATTGTGTGAACAAGTTTTTTTTGACAATTTTTCAAAATCAATATTATATTTGCCATACATGGGACTTTTTCATTGGCATTGAATTTTCATTGGCATTATTTTTAACATTTACAATAAAAAAAAAAAAATAAAAAATCAGTACCAATAAATGCCAATGCTTTTTTTTAATATAATTTTTCTACTATTTATAATGAAAAAACAACGAAAGCTTTGCAATACTAATTACAATCGATAAAAATATAATTAATACTATCTGTATAAAAAAATATGGTCACAATAGCTTTTGGAAAAATAAAATTAATAAATAAAATACAAGCCAAGCTATGTACGTATGTACATACTCGTATATATTTACATAAGTATATACATTAGGGTGGGTCAATTTGTTCGGGACCGAAAAACATGACAAAGCATATAGCAAGGTCGTAATCTACGGAAAATTCTAAGAACTTTTCCAAAAGAAACCATGGTTCTAAAATTAAAATCGAGCTTCCGGTTTTTTAAGAGAAAATTTGGTGCTCAGGACATCAGTTTGACTATTGTTATTTTAACATAAACCTCCAAAACAATTATTTGGGTAAATAATTTTCTATAAATGAGAACAGATATAGAAAGCTGAGAAAATTTCCTTTAAAATAAGCCCTCTTCCAGCGTTACAGGTCAACTATTCACCAATTGCAATGAATTGCAATGAATATTTCCAAAAAAATCCGAAAATAATGCTATTTTTTTGGAAATATTCATTGCAATTCATTGCAATTATTGAATAGTTGACCTGTAACGCTGGAAGAGGGCTTATTTTAAAGGACATTTTCTCAGCTTTCTATACGCTTAGTAGGCAAAAAATTTGACCCACCCTAATACACATCCATACATATGTACGTCTGAGGGTTTATGATAATGCTTTTGAAAAACTTTATCATTAATTATTTGTAATGCTTTTACTTTTTAACTAATTAATAAGGAAATTATTTCATTCAAAAGCATTATCATTGTTCGTAATAATGATAATGCTAAGAATTTAATTGGCATTGTTTATAAGTCAATGCCAATGAAATCAACAATTAATTAGTCAATTTATTTAATTACTCCCATGTATGATATTTGCCAACCGATCTTTTAAATGAACACAAATTTATTTGTTCACAAATATTAGGACCAAAATCCATGACTGGAGGAGAATACAGCTTATCCTTGGATTACTTCAGCCCTTTCAAGATTAGGCTTCAAAATTTTAGATTTATTTATTTTAAATTTTTTATTGTAATACCAAGATTTTATTATGACCTTTTTTTCACATGATGGCGAAAAACCTATTTAATTGAAAAGTTGTGTCGTTAGTTAATTTAATGTTAGAAAACATTTCTTTTAACTTTAAAAGCTTATTTTCCATTATCAAGACTTTTTTAAGCTACAAAGCTTAATTTCACATTTATCAAAACGGAATTTTTTCTATCTTTTGTAACCAAACTGTTTACATCTAGATTAATTTACACTTGATAGTTTTATATTAAAAAAAATTTACTTCATTAAATATATTAACGTTTTCCAAGTACCACGAAAACGTTTACAAAAGAAATAGCAGTAAATTTTGTATAAAAACGAATAAAAAATATATATATAAATGTTCTCCGAAATGAAAATTTTTAAAGGTTTATTTAAATTAACAATAAAAGTTTTTATTAATCATTAACACAAATCATTTGAATCAATAATAAAATCATTATCGCTTATTGATGGCAATAACTGGACCATTCATTCATCTTATGAGACATAAAAAAAAAATACTTAAACAAAATAAAACTATAACATGAGTATAATTTAATGTCTTTTTAAAGAACTATTTTGATACCAAGATAAGTTTGATAATAACCCAGCTTACATGATTCTCAGCAATAAAGACATTGAAAAACTAAGATCACAATTGTTTTTGATGGATTTTTTTTTATAAATAACAACAGCTTAAAAAATTCAACATTATATTTTAAACCAGTAAAATTAAACAACAAATTTAATATAATTTTTCTGTTAATACAACTTTTTTAGGTAGAAAGCATAGACATGCAAACTCGAACTGATATTATCGATATTTATGTATGTATATAAGAATATGTATGTATGTACGAGTATATGAAAAATATAAAATAGAAAGAATTTAAATAGAATAATAGACGCTTAAGAATATTTCCATGCGATAAATTTATTTTCCATATAATAAAACATCATTTTGTAATTGCAGTTTATGTTGGGTGGCATTAATCAGTCACAAAGAAAATCACTAGCTGTACACTTCATATAAATAAATACTCGACAATACGACGACATAAAGCTAATCATGTTACATGGCATTCTCATCAGGGTTTGATAGAAAATTTACATTTAAAACTGAATAGAAAACTAATTTAAACAACATTAAAATAGCGAAATATTATAGAACTGAACTCAACTGGATGGAAAATCAAAATTATACAAAAAAAAAAAAAAATAGAAATATAAAATGTCGAAAATCAATGTGAACGGCGAAGTCTTTTTCAGAACATGTATGATAAACAAGTGTAAGAATAATCTGTGTTGTACATATCACAACTACAATGCAGTGATAGTTTGGAACTCGCTGTTTGTCTAGACAGACCTTTAAATAGCGATATTGTATGATAGAAAATAAAATAGTTTATTTTTAAATTGTTTCTTCTGCGGTAAAAATATATACAGAGGCGGAATAAGACTTTAGTTGTGGTTAATGGGGGTGATATCTGGTCAATGATTATTCATAACGGAAAATACGACAAATGTCGTGCAGTCAAAAAACTCGATTTAAATTTAAGTATTTTAGGATAACTTTGACCATGTGTTGCAGTTAAAAATTATATTCCGGAAGCAGGTTTTAAGCTCCCTCATTACCAGATAAGAACAAAAATAATATATTTAAGAAAATATATTTCTTGGCTTTAATTTTTCGAACATGTGACTCTATGTGCAATACCAACAATGGGAAAAAAAATTAAATTATAATTAACAAATAATTTATTTGTTATGTGTTGGCTATCTATGTGCTGCATTTCATTGGTTGCTAAATATCAAATCAGCATTAGATCAACACCACAATGCTTGAAAAGTTTTCAAAATCATTTACTTATACATAAGTTCCCAGGTAAGATATGAGAAATACCAATAAAATGCAGCATATAAGATATGGATTAGCTAATCCACAACAAATAAATTATATTTTTTTGAAAACGAAAATTCTTGACTACTTCCCCACATAAAATGTTATATTTTATTAGAATTAATAAGTTAAATAATGTATTTAGCGAAGTACAATACTAAGAATATTAACTCAATTGCTTTCCAGGATAAAAACTAGCATAAATAATCCCGATTATATTTTAATAGTAAATTCATGAAAATCCGTAGTTATCGTATTTATGAAACCGCTTGGGATTGGTTTAAGTACGTTGGGGACAACAATTTTTTTTTGCTGTGTACAATTAAAAGAAAACGGATAGTACTGCCACAAGTCCCAATCAGCTGGGGACCAGTCACTTTAGCCACAAATTAAATATAAGTAAAAATCGTATCTTTAGTTGAATAGATAATTTTAAAACCACAAGTTATGTCTTTTCATAAAAAAACAAAAAATTCCAGAAATTTTCCAATTTTGAAGGTTATAAAATAGAAACCTTCCGAAGTGTAGTATATCGGATCACAGTTCGATTCAAAGAAGTGAGTTAAGACATTTGCGACTATACTCAATATTTAGAGGGTCAAATATCAAATAATTTTTCGAGGAAAGATTTTGTTTTTAATTTATTCAGCGATTGTGTAATTCTGAATTGCCATTAATGTGATTGAATAAAATTATTCCTTTTAGCACCTGATTCCATATGATTCAGTCAGTCAATCAGTCGTTCGTGTTCATTCATTCGTATTTGCATTTACATACATGTGTGTATATACTTAGGTGTATGTGTGAGTATTTTTACTTGTCCAGCGACCATTTTGGCAACTTGTCTGAAGCTTTAGTAGACAATAAAGTCTTTACGCGCTTTGTGTGCGTGGCAAAATTTGTGAGCATTTATTTTATGGTCTCAAAAGTTCTTTAATAAATGCTTTTTAAATTTTGGCGAAATATTTATTTTAATAAAAGTTATATGACTTTTAATCAAAGAAGTTCTATAATATCTACTACACTACGTAATTTGGCTTTAATAACAAGTTTGTGACAGTCTTTTTTCTTGAAAGTGAACGAGTAGGATCGTGCAGCCAAATGTTTTAGCATATTTAGTGTATGAAATAGACAAAGTGTGCATACCATTAGTTTCCGAAATTCCGTGTGACTTTGTTAGTTCGTTGAATTTTAATAAAAATGAAGCAAAATTTTCAAATAAATTAAAAAAAAATAGTAATCAGTTGCAAATTTTACGTAAAAAAATTGAAGTCTAAAGTTTTTGTCGAAAATAAATTTTTTTACAACCAAAAATACTAATTTTGAGCGGCCACAACACACATAGCTTTTAGACTTTTTAAGAAATGGTTTTTGATTTTTGATCAGTGTAATATCTTTTTCAATATAGATTAATTTATTTCTTAAAATTTTGTAGTCGAATTTTTGATTTCGCAAAATTGGCAACTGTGCGTTGGTACTAACGTCAATCCAACAGTAGAATTTCAATTGCTTTGCAGTTTTGTTATGGTTTTAAATTACTTCCCCGACGGGCGAAGTACGGCGCTCTGATGTAAATGATCTCAGAAGAGTATCGATCTCTGCCGGCACTGTTTAGTAACAAATACTATTCCTTCTTCACATTAACATACCAACAACATCATGCTACGCTAATAAACTTTACAAAAATTTATAATGATGACGACTTTCTCCGAACTTCAAAAATTGTAAAGAATACGTAAAACATTATTTTATACAATTTGTCAAAGTTGAAAGAATTCCGTCACACAAAGACACGTTCTTACTTGACAACCATTCTTGTAATTTTAAGACATGACTTTATTCCTTTTTAGTTTATTATGTCGTATTATTCATAAAAAATATTTTGTTACATTTACAAATATATTAAATGAAGAAAAACATTAAACTATTTCACTCTTTCCTGGATCGAAAATAATATCTATATATATCAACTGTACAACAACAAAGATAAAATAAATATACTAGATGATTGTCCGGCTTCGCCCGGAAGCTATTTTCTTATATGGGGGAACCATTCTCCCCACTCATCAACCCATTTTCCAATTCTGATAGGCGGACGTAGCAGCATCTGTCCTTCAACAACATAAAGAATTTTGTTCTACTTGAAATACGAACGATGACGCTTCTCGTGAATGAGGCGGACGTACCTCCATCTTTCTGTCAATATGATGCGACGCGTCTCGTAAATGAGGTGGACATAGCGCCATCTGTCATTCAAAAACAAAAATAATTTTGTTCTGTTTGAAATACGAAGCGGGTTAATAGTTTAGTAAATACAGGAATTGCCCCCTCCCTTCCCTCCTCGCGACCAAGCGGTTTAAAATATACTTCAGAACCTAATCTTCATTAAAATCGCTGGAGCTGTTTCGGAGGAGTTCGAAAACAAGCATCGTGACACGAGATTTTTATATATTAGAACGATTATACGGTGTAATGGCAAACATATATATATAATGGACCAAGTTCAGTAAACCCAATGTTCGCTGGGATACTTATGTTCATACAGACAGTATGTGAAAACTTTATTATGGCAATTTTTTCCAAGTTTTTTTTTTTTTTTTTTTGTTAAATGTACATACGATTACCAAACATGTTGATAATGACTATTCCCTCATAGCTTGGTTAACATTATGGAGATTTTTATGTTTTCATTTACAAAACTACGATGGCGATGATGATGAGATGAAAATGACGGTGGCGACAACTTTGTACTGCAGCAGCAACGGCGATGGATTTCAATGATGAAGTGAACTGAAAACTGAATTAACAGAAACAAACAAAACCAAACTGACAGAGACACAAGCAAACTAACAATGAAACTAAACGAATGTCATTTGCATAAATATAATTTAAAGTGGTGTGCGCACAAGAGTATTTACCGGCACTTAAACAGCCAAACTCCTCAGTCCATGAATGGAAGTAAAAATAAAAACACACTGTGCACTTTGTGTCTGTGTTAGTTTGTTTGTGTGTTTCTGTCACACACTTAAGTGATGAAAATCTTTTTCACGGATTTAAATTAAACTAAAATGATTCATAATTTTGTTTGTAATGCAAGAAATAGAATATAGAAATTTCATTATAATAACTTAAGTCCAAAACGTGACTACATTTAAATAATTCAAAATGAAATGAAAAAACTTTTAAAAGTTTACAGCAAAAATATAAAACAAAAAATATATTTGTACGTTTAAAAATTTTTTAAATAGTTTAAAGAAAAACAAAAGCTGTTGAATGTTATTTCAAACACTCAAGTTTAAAATGAAAATTGGATTTTTTATGTTTTTCCAAAAACCAACATAAACAAAGTTGTGATAAGAACGTGATTTATTTAATGAAAGTTCTAAATATTTTTACACAAAATGCCAGCATTATGTAAATATGAATGTACATATATATGTATGTGTGTGTGCATTACTGCAGCTTAATTTATTTTTAAAGTTTTACAGATAATTTCATTTTGTAAATGTTAAGGCGTGAAGCTAATAAATTTATTCACAGTTATTGAAACATCTTAATCATTTAGAAAAAGCCAGTGAAAGTTGCCATTTAAAGCGCTCTTTAACGAGATAATTTTATTTGTTTGAAAATTTTATTTTTATGTGTGTAATAAGTGAGTTGATTTGTTTCTAATTAATGCACCTTTTTTATATCCCACAAAATTTAATATATTAAAAGTTTGCCGGTTTCGAAATTTGTTACTTTTGTTGTTTTAATAAAAGTTTATTTAAATTTCCAGAGAATTTAGTTAACACACAAATTCGATTTAATTGAAATTGAATTCACTACAAATACTGATGGATTTTAATGTAAACAAAATAGTTGGAAGTGTTTGTTATTTGAAAACTTTTAAATGTTTCAGTTTGCGGCAATTGTTTAGTCGTTGAAAAAATTTATATGCAGTGTGTTTTTTCTACATGATGTGTTCCTGCAGATTGCGTTCATAGAAAATAATTTTTTTCTAATGTTCACTAATGAGGAGTACAGGTAGGTACTCATCACCATCATGTTGTATAAATATATATTTTTTATTTCTATAAGTTTTTAATTTGTTTTCTGTTTAGTGATTTGCTCTTTACCCAGTGCAACTGTTACAATTAAAATTCTAATTATACCGTATTTACATTGAGAAACTTTAAAATATGAGTGAAAATACGGTATTATCAACATTAATTTATAGTTAGATGGTGGTTCAATGGTATGGATCCAAATTAGATTTTCAATTTTGGGTACGCTCTTTCAAAAATCCATTTCCATTCCAAATACTGGTAAGATAATGGCACAGTAGGACATGACAAGCCACACTATAAGTTTGCCTTCCATACTGTATCTTCCTTGCAATAGCATTTCTTCTTTTCTTAAGTAGTGAAAGTATTTAGTCTAAAGACATTAAACTTTTCTGCTTCAGAAAATTATCATTTTGCTGATTTCTTAGTGAAATTTTCGATTTTTTTGTAAATTTTTTTCGCAAACATGCCCAATTTTTAATCAAGTCTGCATAATTGGTTTATCTGATGACTATGATCCAGAAGAAAGACATACAAAAAGAGCAACAAAGCGTTAAAAGAGAATAAGATACCGTTAATATTTCAAGGATATTAAAGGAAAAATCTACAACAATTTAGATTTCAATATACACGGCAGAGCAGATTAACGTTGTTTTGTCATGGTTTCTAAAACTCAGCTGATGAATTAACGTTGTCTTTATAAAGCATGAAATACGGTTGGCGTTGTGATTCATCTCCCTGGAACTTCACGTTAAGCGCAACTCTTATATGAAAGTTGCGGTATCTAATACTGTCTTGAAAAACCATTTCACCCAAAGTCATACACTACATAAAAAAGAAAGTTGTTTTTTTTTAATTAAGACACTTCCCCTATTTTGTTCTAAATTTACAGAATTTATTACAGTTTTTGAAGCCCAAAACCATGGATGAATTCTTAAAATCAAATTGAGGAGCGCATTTGAAGTCATGAATATAAATCGTTTTGTTTGAAAGTTTTCGACTACGTAATCTGTCGAGCGAATCGATAGACTTTAATAAAATTTTTTGTAGTCGACGTTGTGTTTGAATTGATTAGATTTGGGATCTGATCAGTTTAGTAGTTTTTAATTTATTTTAAATGTAGCACACGAATATAAATGCCTTTCTATATATGCACCATACATATATATTTAAAAAAATGGTAGGTTAGGTTAGGTTAGCAGGCGCTGGTAAGAGGAAGATTAGATTCCAGCTCACTTGGGTCCTGAGGTGGTCCCATTGTGTTGCCTGTAGTGAGGGATAGTATTAGAGAAAGGGAGATTGGAGGAGTCTAAAGAAGACTAGGTAAAAGAGGGACAGAGAAAAAAACAGAGAAAACAGAGAAAAACAGGTGGGAAAAGTCGAGGCAAAGGGTGACACTTGCAGCGAAACGGGCAAGATGTCAAGCCCGCTATTGGGTGAACTGCTCCACTACTCCTGATAAAGGAGCTAAGGCTACCGAGTTCCGCAACTTATTATTATTATTTATTATTTATTATTATTATTATTACGGTCTCTAAGACCTAGATACAAAATTCACAATGGTTTTCTTATGTTAAATAATTACAAATGATCATTCTTATGTTATTTATCAGTTACTTATAAATAATGTTTTACAATATGTTTTTATCAAATTTTTAAAAATATATTCATTTTGGCATGTTTTAATTTCCGTTGGTAACTCATTATATATTTTGAATCCCTCAAAAAATACAGTCTTCCTTTGAAGATCAGTTTTAATTCTAGGCAGTCTTAGGTTATTCCTATTTCTAGTATTATAAGTATGTACTTCGAAATTATATTGCACTCTTTCATAAAGATAATTTGGTAGTTGACCTAATCTTAACTTGTGTACAAATTTTAATGTGTGGTAAGCTATTAACTGTTTTATATTAAGCCAATCTAAACTACTTAGCATCTCCGCAATCGGTGTATCATATCTTTTGTTCAGAATAAATCGCATTATCTTATTTTGTTGTATTTGTAATTTTCTAATTTGTGTATTATTTAACATGAAAATTATTGTAGGGCTATAAACAAAATAAGGTTCAATGATTGACTTATATATCGTTAATTTATGTTGTCTGCTAATAAATTTACACGTTCGATACATAAAACCCACTTTCTTTGCAATTTTGCTTTCAATATGATCTACATGTTCATCCCATTTTAATCTATTATCAATAATTATGCCTAAGTATTTAATTTGTATCACATTTTCAATTTCGTATTGTTTAACTTTTAATGTTATACTATCACAGATCCCGTTATTCCTATTTAGTATCATATATTTGGTTTTATCACAATTTAATTTTAACTTATTTTTACATAGCCATATATACAACTCATCCATATCAGCCTGGACAGCCCTCATAGCATCATTCAAATATTCGTGATTAAAATATAACAGGGCATCATCAGCGAATAAAACTATTTTACAGTATTTTAAACATTCTGGTATATCGTTAATGTATATTAAAAAAAGTAATGGTGCGAGTACAGATCCTTGTGGCAGACCAATATCAACCCTCCGGCTTGTTGATGTCATATTTCCAACTACTGTTCTCTGCCTTCTGCCAGTCAAATAGTTCTCGAACCACCTCAATGCTTGGCCTCGTATACCGATCCGGTTCAGCTTCATCAGTAATATACGCCTATCTACCGTTTCAAACGCTCGTTTCAGATCTAGAAACACTGCTACCACAATTTGTTTTTCTGCCATCAAATCTTTCCAGTCAGCCAATACCATATTTAGTGTAGTTTCACATGAGTGCTTAGCTCGAAAACCAGATTGCTGATTTATAATGATGTCATTATGATTTAAGAATATTAACAGCTGTTCTTTAACCACAATCTCCAGAATTTTTTCATCCGATGGTAGTGTATTTACTGGTCGCAATTCTTCTGGACGTGTTGTATTTTTTATCTTCTCTATTGGGACCACTGTAGAAATCTTCCATTTTTCCGGAATGTACCCAAAACGTAAGCATTCATTTACAATACCAGCAAAGAAATACGCCGCATATTCCATTGAGTCTTTAATAACCCCTTCAGACAGAAGTTTTTTACCTCCAGTTTTATTATTCAAGGTTTTCGCTATCCTGAGTATGTCCGATGTATCAACCTGTTTGAATTTGAACTCGGTATTTAAATTAATATTTCTCGACGTTTCGAAATCCATATTTTCAATCTCATTATTGATCTTAGTGATGCTGTCCACGAAAAAGTTATTGAGTGATTCTGCTAGATCAAGTTCATTTTCTATCCATTGGCCATTTATTTTTATTTTTTTTATGGCTTGATTTACTTTTGTAATATTCACTGTTTCTTTTAAATATTTCCACATTAGTTTTTGGTCTCTACCTGCAGTATTTATTTTGTTTTCCAGATATTTTTTCTTTTTTATTTTTATTAGCTTTTTATAAAAATTTTTTGTTACATAATATTCGGTCCACACTCCTGTTCTTTTGGCTAGGTGGAACAATTCATATTTCTTTCTATTGAGCTGTGTTAATTCTTGATCATACCATTTATTTAAAATTTTTATGTACACACATTTATTATAAGTGAGATTATTCATGATTTCTGATAAAAGCCAGTTAAAATTTTCCACTTTTTCATCTATAGTGCCATAATTTATTTCATTCACGTTACTATATCTTAGCATTTCTATTAAATTATCTTTACTATAATATTCCCAACTGGTTACGTTCATTTTAAGTCTCATTTTCACTTCTTTTTCTACAGGTATTCCAAAATATATAGTTTCATGATCAGTTATTTTATGACCATGTAAGCATTCGGTAATTAATTGATCAGATGTTGAAAATAGTAGATCAATTCTAGTACTTGTGAGTTCCGTAACGCGAGTATCAAAATTTATAAGTTGTTTCATAGCCATAGATGAAAAAATACTGCATAATTCGTTATTACAACTTGTATCATTATTAATATTGATGTTAAAATCTCCAATTATTAGATTATTATCACAGCTTTCGAAATAAGTCTCTATTATACTTCTCAGATTTATAAGGAATTCTATCTTACTAGCACTGGGTGAATGGTATAATACACCAATCTGCCATCTCGCTTGAAAATTTTTCAGTTTAATTATAATGCACCACATGTTCTGGTGAAAACTTTTGTTATATATTAAGTTTTATTGAAATGATTTATGTATATAAACTATTACACCACCCGTATGTCTAGAATGTGAGTCACAACGTATAATGTTAAATGTTGGAATTCTAATTTCATCATCATCAATGTTAGATGTTGTACATGTTTCAGAACATAATATTATATTTGCTTGTTGCAGTTCAATTGTTCGCTCTAACTCTTCTTTATTTGCCAAAATACTACTTATATTAACATATATACAGTTTATCACTTTGTTATTGCAGTCTATTCTTTTTTTTAGTTTTCTTGTGTTATTAATTAATTGCTAATACCCTATTTTCTTTTTCTTTGCATCCAGCCTACTGAGAACTCGGAGAGGGTACTGAAGGATCTTCTGCCTAGAAAGCGAAGGTGGTGATCCTCCATAGCTGGGCAGAGGCATAGAAGGTGTGCGATTCTTTCTTCTTCTTCTTCGTCATTACAGCTGGAGCAGTATTCATTATATGGTAGACCATGCGTCTAGCATGGGTGCCGAAGGGGCAGTGTCCTGTGATTGTGGCTAGAAGATTGCGCAATTGCGTTTTGGGGAATTTCAACAGATTTTTGGTTCTGTTGACGTCTAGGCGAGGCCATAATGTCCTTGCTGTGGTCCAGGTTGGTTCGTTAAACCATCTGATTTGTGCCATCTGCATGAGAGCTTCATCAATTCGCTTCCAGCAGACCAGGGGGGTTATTATGTATTTCGATTCGAATCGGAAAATTTACGAATTCGTAGAAATGGGATTACATAGAACGATTTTCGAAAATTTATTTCCGAACGTTCGTAAATTATGGGAATTTTTTTAATCCCTTTCGGAAAGCAAGAAATTCCCTTTCGAAAGTGCAACTATGTAGTACGAAAGCAAATGTCAAAAGTGTTATTAGCGTACATATTTCTTTCGAATGCTATTTTGATTGCGGAAATCTTATAGTTATTGTTTTTAAGTACTTAAAAAAATTAAAAATACACATGGTGCTTTTAACTGTCTATTTCACAATATGAAAAGAATTTGTTAATAATTTTTATTCGTATAATTTCATAATTCTAAAATTTTTTATTAAATGTATTTGTACGAATTAAAATTCTTTCGACATCGTGAAATCGGCAGTAAGTCTTTATTAATGGAGTTTAGTGTTAATTAATGTGAGGCAAAAGATTTTTATGAATCTAAACGAAATTTTTTGCATTCAATTTAACCTTATGTACATACAATACATACCTCCTTTTTACTTTTAAAAAATATATTAATTACGAATTTGCACTGAGATTCAAAATGTTCCTTGCATCTTTTATAAATTTCCTTTGAGAGAGATTCTCTGAAGCAAAATCCTCAACTTTCCCGCAACAAAGCAAAAGTTACTTGTGTATTTTTAAATTTGCACTTAAATTGTGGAATAACTTGCCGAATGAACTACGTACTTTCATTTATTCCTGTAATATTTTCAAAAATAAACTTTATTCATATTTTGTTACTAATAATATACATATAGATACCCTTAAAGAATCAATTTCTTTTATGGCGTTCTTATTGGACTAATTCGGTTTTTTGTTTCTTCGCATGATTTTTGGCCTTCATCTACATGCAGTCGGTGCACAGTTTAATACAATTTAATTTAACTTCACTCATTTACTATACAAACATAATTTATTTTTAACTTTTTTTTTGTTCAGCATAGAACATTTATGTATGTATACATATTTATCTTTATTGAAATGTTTTTGTATTGACATTTGTATAAAACAATGCAAAGTGCTACCAAGGTTTTACATGTAAAATATGTCATCACTTGGAAATTTCCCTAAAAATTATTAAAACAACTCTGCAGGCCTTTCGAACGTACTACATAATACGATTTTCCTTTCGATGCGGAAATTCCTTTCGAAAGCGTTTCGATTCGAATCGAAATACATAATAACCCCCCAGAAGCGGAAGACCACAGAAGTTGTAAAGATCAACAGCCTGTAGCTCTCTTCCTCTTCTGGGTAGATTGTCAGCGATGAAGTTGCCTATTTTTTCCCCGTGTCCCCGTATCCAAATAAGGGTAACACTAGAATGATTCGCCACTGTATTAAGTGAATTCCTAAATTCCAGGGTAAGAAAGGATTTTGTATACACATCCGAGAGTGCAATTATTGCCGGTTTGCTGCCGGTTATGATTTGAATAACTCTGTTCGTTATCCGTTAGTACCGTAGCCAATTTGTTGCCTTTTTGATGGCGGATATTTTAGCCTGTAAGATACTACATTCGTCCGGGAGCCTGAAGGAAATCCCGATCCCGAATTCCCCAATGTAGACACCTCCGCCAACCCTGGAGCCCCGTTTGGGGTCATCCGTGAACACTCGTAGGGCCCCATGCGTTGTAGGGGGATGTCCTCCGATAAAGAGTAGTTAAATACTGTATTAAAGGAAGGTTTTGGAATGCAATAGTCAATGAGATCAGGGATAATTCCAATGGTCTCTACAATGCTAGCATGACCCCATGGCCGATGATTTCATGCGTCAGTTGAACTCAGTCGTACCGCAGTGCGTAAACCGGAAGCCAGCCCAGCACAGCGAAAAGAGCCTTTGTAGGCGTAGTTCTAAGGGTACCAGTTATCATGATTGCCATTAAACGAAGTGTTTTCTCTATTCGCTTTCGTTTTGTTGCCAAGTCTAGTGCTTTCCACTAGATTGCTATACCGCAGAAAAGTGTTGGTTTGATAACCGTTTCAAATATTCAATTGATCCCTTTAGGACTTGTACCCCAGGAGGAACCAATGGCTTTCCTGCAAACATATAATGCCGCTACGGCTTTTGTTGCACGAGCATGAAGATTGTCTCTCCATGTTAATATGATATCCAGGATAATGCCTAAAAATTGGGCCTTATCCGATTGGGCGAGTGTAGTGCCATTTACTTTGGGTAAAATGAAGTTGCGAATTTTGTATCTTCTAGAGAAGAGCACTAGTTCCGTTTTGGTTGTATTGACACTGAGGCCATTCTGTAAACACCAGTTACTGACCTCGCTAAATGCATCCTCCAACCTGTGCGTAATTGTGTCAAGATGGAAGCCCGATATTGCCACTGCCACATAATCTGCATATGCAACAGTATTGACACACATGGACTCCAGTTTCTTTAGCAGAACGTTGATTGCCACATTCCATAACAGAGGTGATAGCCACCACCGTGTGGCATGAAGCAGGTTCTTAATGAATTGACATAATGATTGGGTTATTCCTAACTCTGCGAGAGCTCGGATAATAGCAACTGTATTGATATTGTTAAAGGCGCCCTCAATGTCCATAAAGGCCACCAGAGTGTAATTCTTATGCTCAAGTTACCCTTTAATGTGACCTACGAGCGAATCTAGTGCCGTTTCAACCGATTTGCCTTTGGTGTAGGCATGTTGATTGGCTGATAAAAGATTACTGTCGATTGTCATGGTTCTAATGTGAACGCCGATCAGTCTCTCTAAAGTCTTTAAAAGAAAAGATGTAAGGCTGATAGGTCTGAAGTCCTTCGCCTTCGAGTGCGATACTTTTCCCCTTTTTGGGATGAAAATTACTTCGCATTTGGTCCACTGTTGCGGAATGTGGGACCAGGTAAGACATGCTCTGTATATTGTGAGCAGCCAAGGTGTCACACGGTCTAAATTATGTTGTAGATCTGCGGGAATGGTTCCATCCGGACCGGGTGATTTATACGGATGGAAAGTTTGTCAGTAGTTATTTCTAAACCGTCATGCGCCAGGCAGGTGGGTAAGCGTTTTGTTCTTCCATAAAAGGAGAGTAGCCTGGAAAGTTAGTTTCCATTAGGGTTTCTAAGGACTCGAAGGAGTTTGAAATCCAGTTTCCATCTGATTTCTGGATGAATCCAGGTACGGACGGTTGCTTGGCTAGAATTTTACGCAGCCTGTTAGTGTCGGAGAGGGATTCCACATTTCTGCAAAATTCTTTCCAGGACTTACATTTTGTTTCTAACTTGATTTTTAAATTTATTTAATGAGGCTTTGTAAAGAGCCCAGTGTCCTGTTCTTTTAGCCCCATTAAAGAGTATGCGGCAGTTCCTGCGGACTTCTCTAGGCTGGCAGACCACCAAGGTGGTTTGCTATTTTTGCGTTGTATGGAAGTTTTGCAAGAGATTCTTGTTGCTTCCTTAAAAGCATTGGTTAGATTGCTTACAGCTAATTCTATATCAGCTTCTTCCTCTATGATTGGAGGATGTGCAATTATGTTCGTGAGGATATTCTTGTGTTCCTCCCAGTTCGTTTTACGTCTGTTTAGGAAAAGTTTGGTATTACCGTTTGTTATGCTGATATTGAATTCAATATAGCAGTGATCAGAAAAGGAGGTGTCTGCTGAGACCCTCCAGTCCCTAATTATATGAGCATGACTCGCACTAACAAATGTAATATCTAGTACCTCTTGTCTGTTTGACACTACAAAAGTTGGTGATTAACCTCGATTTAACACTACTAAATTTTTATCAACAATGAAATCGAATAGACACTCACCCCTTTCGTTGGTGTTTGAGCTACCCAAGATATGGTGATGTGCGTTTGCATCCGTACCCATCAGGATGGGTATGCCTTTCAAGTTTGCATTGTATGCCATTTTGTGGACCAGATTGTGTGGTGGTTTGTCCGCGTGGTCATGCGCCATGTAGCAGGATAGAATCCATATCCTCCTGTCTCAAATGCTGCAGTTACGGTGTCTTCATCACTAAAATCAGAGAGAATGAAGATATTGAGATTTTATTTTGCTAAAATATAGGATCGAATGTTTTTGTCATTGTTACTTGATTTTGTTACATACTGCAGCTTGTAGCCAGTGGTACTGAGTGCAAGTATTTTACCATTTTTGGTCCACGGTTCTTGGACTAGCACAATATCCTCCCCTTTTTCTGAAGGGCGGAGTGTTAGCGCAGCTGATGCTGTGTTAGAGTAATGCAGGTTGACTTGCAGCAGCTTTGGCATTATCCGTGTCGGGGTCATAGTTGGCATTTGCCCCGGTATCTCCCTGACTCGGGTTCAGGAGTGCGTCATCGTCATCTGCGAAAATGAGTCCCTCCAGGAGATCCCCAACCAAACCCGCTGTTGAGTGAACATCCTGAAATGACCGAATACGCGGAGTCCTCTATGATCTCCGTACTGGCTGGCTTATCAGCTGTTGTTGTTGGTTCCTTCGCTTGGCCGCTAGAGTTGTCGGGATCGCGTTCGGCATCACCGCGGTACACACAGGACCTGATTCCCATGAATCCGTATTAAACCAGGCCCTGCCTGTCCCGAAGTAGAGGCAACGTCTCCTTATTCAGGACAACGGTCACCTTCCTACGCTCACCTTCTGCCCCAAAAACCTTGACCACCTTTCAATCGCTGGTGGGTAGGTCAGTGTTAGCACGACGGAAGATGCCCAGAATAGCCTCTGGATCATGCGGCTCTGCTGGAATGGAAGCAACTGCTCTCGGTCTACGAGGAATTTCGTTTACCAGGGACCAGTTCCAAACTCGCGCCAGGCCACACTTCAGCAAGGGACTCGATCACCAGCTTGAGCTTGGTGACCGACCTCTCGTCCGTGCAGGAAACCGGTTTACACGGCCATGGACCCAGCCAGCGTCCGTGAATTGAGGCGAGGTTTCTTGGACCTCGATGTTGTTAAGCAGACAGATCAATCCCCATTTAGCTTGATTGATTGATCCGTCGCTGTTGCTGCAATTAAGACCAGCTCTTATCAGCGGGTTTTTTGCAACCTCGCTGTAAGACCTGCTCGTGATGTTGCCGTCCACCTGTCTCGGTTTTTTATTTACGGGCTGCATCTGCTGCTGAGACGAGTCCTCTCCTGACCTTTGTCTTTTTGGGCCAGTAATTGCAGTCGGTTTGGCTGTGCCCACAGGAGAAGATCCGTTTACAGAAGCCAGATGTGATTTGGCCTAGGCTAACAAAGATTTCTCCACGCTAGTCAGTTCCACAGCCGGTTTGTTGCCAAACCGCTCGATATAGCGTCGAGCGGCCCGTGTCTTGGATATTGCTTTCCGAGACGAGCACTTTCTGTCTCGCGAACTTTTCGAGGCGAATACATAAGGCACAGTTGACATCACTACAACCGGCGTATCCGCATTGATGGTTTTGGGTGCAGTTGGTACAACTGGAGCATGTCCAGTCGGCGCACCTTTAGTATTTGTGTTTGCTGGTGCATTCGGAACAGCTGGTTTGACCGCAGCCGGCACACTAGCAGATGATGTTTGGGTACTCGAGGCACAGCAGAGGTTTTCTCAGCCGGCGTACCCGTTTTGATATTTTTTGCTAGGTTTTTACCAGCCGGTGCCTGGACTTTCGTCCGTGCACACACCCCGCTGCACTCTAGCCCTACCTAGCGACAGGGCAACTGGTTTGTTTATTTGTTTGTTTGTTTTTGTTTTGTTTTTATTTTCCATGTGCTCAGGGGTCGCAAGGGTATGATCCTCCATCATGACCACACTCGTCCCAAGCACCAACATAAGCTGCATGCTTGAGCCGAGTGCCATCATGTTTCATGAGGTTGATCAAGAAACCAAAGACCTCGGCCTTGCATAATTCCACGTGTACTCCTGGTGTATTGAGTATATGTAGCATTAAGCACGACCCGAGTCATGCCATTGATTAACCGTTTGCTGGTCAATAAGCCTCTGGCATGTCACTACTCCTATCCGCCACCTGGGGACGCACCCAATGGGAGACTACCACCTCTCCACACGGGATAAAATGGTAAAATTCGTGAAATTTACTTCGTGGAATCGCAAAATGTATTTCGTTAAAAACAATGTTTCATTATAAAAGAGTTCGCTATAAAAACGTATTTTGGTATGGCAATGACAAACAAAACGTCGGGACTTTGGATGTTGTTCGTTACAACCGAGAATTCGGTATAATCGAGTACGTATATGCAAGTTTATGTACGTGTGTATGTTCGTATTTTGGCAATATTTATTGTGCAAGAATAATAAAAAAAGAAAATACTAGGCTTTGCATTTTATTTAAAGATTAATTTATGTATGTATGTCATATTGATTTCAATGAATTAATGAATTTATTTACAATGAAATTAATTGTGAAAAAATATTCGTTTTAATCGCGTTAATTGTAATTTAATATAATTCTATATTTAAAATATTCACCAAGCAAAATATTTTAAATTATCTACAAAAAGAGGAGGAACTTTGATTTAATTTACTTTTATTATACATAAATAAATAAATAGATACATTTTTTTATTTTATCTCTTAAATTTCGCTAATTAGCTAAAATATTTTCAGTTTGAAGAACACAAACACATTTTCCGTTTTTAAATATTTAACTTTTATTACAACACTAATACTACTGCATTAAAATTGTTAAATTTTTATGTCTTGTTGTAAGTATACAAACGTTTTTTATTTGGTTCTCTTTTTTTCTTTTTCGCTTGAAGGAAGAGTGTGATTTCCTGCATAATATTTTACACTTCTTTGATATTGAAATTTATTCTTTTTATTACATTATTTCCAAATATTCTTGGTCTACATATATAATTTTGGTTCTTTCGGGTTTTATTTATATACATTTTTTTTTGTCACTGCTCTCAGACGTTATTAACATTGTAACACTGTGTGCAGCGATGTCATTTTTGTGGCATTTCATGCATTTTTATAAAGTAGCAGCGGTATGGTAAATATTTTTATACTTTTTTAAAAACTATTGTTTTACTTTTTTTAAGGTTTTCGTTATATTCTTTTTTATTTTTATTTTATTTTTCCTCTTCTAATACTAGAAGTTGAGTTCAAGTTAGTTGTGGTAATGATTCAATGCGATATAAAGGGTTGCCTGAATATATAATTTATATAAGATGAAATAAATTGAGGAATTTAATTGGAGAATTAACAGAATTAACTTCTACTCTGTTCTCTTAGGGAGATATTCAGCCTTATTTTAGTTGTCAGCATCGATACAAAACGATGTTGTCTTGCATTGTCTACGTTGCGTATCGTTACCTTAATACAGAATTGTTATAACAATTTTGTTTTCAAATTGGGGATTTTTTTTACTTTTATCGATAAATACGAGATTTAAAAATATACAGAGTTAGGGCATTTATATATTAAGGCAACGACATAAACATCATTGGTTAAACGATTGAATTTGTGTTAGTTTCTGTCTGCAAACACAAAAAAAAAAAAAAATCGTTCTGATGCTTAAATCTTATTTTCAAGAAGAAAAAATATATTTGTTGCATATATGTATGTATATACGATAGTACAATTACTTTACTTTTCAATTAAAATAATTTCTATTAATTAATTAGGTTAATAATAGGGAAAAATAAATTGCAGCAGATTCTAACGCAAGTACGCATACCAACATTCTCTACTTCATTTAAAAGTCTTTAATTTAAACTAAATTAAATTATCCTGCAGCTAATAATGAGCATGTACATAAATGCATACACACATATACATATGTATCTACACACGCCCACTTCATCATATATATTGCCTGTAATTATTTACTTATCCATTAAAATTATTTTAAAGCTGAACCATTGGCAACCTTTCGCTCTCTTCTTTTAGCGCTCTCGTATTATCGTTGATTTTTCACTGGTTTTGTTTCCTGAAAAAGTTGTATTTTTTATTTATTGTATACTTTGTTGCTGTGTTTGTATGTACATATGTATCTAGTATGTGTTTGCATAAAGATGTATTGTGTTCTTTTGTATGTTTCTTTCTGCTGCATCTAGTATGAAAGACACTTCCGCCTCATTTCACAATAGCTGAACGTTTTCTGTGGTATTGTGCAAATGAATAATTGTGGTTTGGCGTTTATCCCTCTTGTCTATTACATTTTTTTTAGACGTTGTATGCCGCAGTAGTAGCGTGTATTAATGAACGTTTTTGCTAAAGAAGTCAATCCTTAAAGTACATTTATCTAAATTGATTTTCTTTAAGAATTCTATTTATTTTGTTCTTAAGACAAACTTTGCAAAATCTAATCGTCTAATACTTTCATATAAGACGTCATTTGTGAAACTACGAATGGAGTTTTCTGCCTCCAAATAGAATTTTATTGTATGTATTTCATAAAACCGTTCCCGTTCATTTTATGAAAAATAAAAACTTAAATTGAATATCAATTAAAAAATATAATTTAATCTTACAAATGGCAAAGAATTCTGCAAAATAAGTTTGGAACAATTTTATCCTAAAATTCACTAACTAAAATGGACTCAATAAAATGTGTTCTGAAACTCCAGAAGCAAATTAGTTTTAAAGGTGAAAATGCACTTATAAAAATTGAAACATTTTCATAAAACAATAAAAATGTTATTTTTAAAGAAATAATATTAAAAAAAAGGATAACATATTAAGAAAAAAGTTATCTCGGGAAGAACTTTTTTTTAGAAGAAATACATTGTCAAATTATACTTAATTTTTTGTAGAAACAGCACTCAGGGGGTGACACCTACTTATGCCATGCGTTGTGCCAGAACTGAGGGAAAGGGGCTAGATGCCTGAAAATGTAGAAGAATGTCTAATTTTATTTCAACTCTAGCGTTGCGTTTTTGTTGCAACGCCTTCAATGTTTATTAGACGCATTTAATTTCTTAAGCTGTCGGAACAGTTTTTAGTGCCTTCATTTACATTTCAGTTACCCGAATATTTTTTGCGCTAAACTAAAGTCCATTATTCGAACTTTCCACTAAGTTCATTTGTAGTTCACTAACAATGAAGGCACCCGTTTTTCCTGAAAATTGCGGCAATGATATGTTTTTGCCCATTTAATTGACGCAGTTTTTCAAGCTCAAAAGAAGTAGACGAATGCTGAAAATCAATTTAACAAGAAGTTTTCTTTTGTTTTTAATTTTTCGACATCTTTCCAACGAATCAATCGATTTTAATGAAAATTTCAGCTGTTGATGTTGTTTTTTGAACTGAAGATTTGACTAGATTCTTTATTTGAGGAAAATTTAAATTTATTTAAAAAAAAATTTTTCCAAAAACATTATTTTCGAAAATTCTTATATTCTATCAAATTAAATTGTTTCCGTATCTGACGAGATCAAATCAAGGTCTTTAGAATCCCGCTTGAGAGTGTTGAAATGTCACTGGACATTAAAAGTTATTGGAACCCCGCCACAAGTGATCAATATATTTAAACGATTTTGGAACCTTTTCATTCTCTACTCTTAAAAAGGCAATTCATTTTCATTTCCTACCCTGTTATGTATTTTTTTACAAAGAATTTTCCCAAATTTTTACATCTCCCTTTTGATTTTCTTCAGTTATTTTTTTCTTGGTTTCTTAATTTTTTTCCTTTTCTTGTTATTAAAGTTATTTTAATGTTACTTTAACATTTCGTTCATATACTTTATTTAATTTAATTTTAGTTTTCTTCCCTTTTGCCAGTCATGCTGTGTATGGTTCTGTGTCAGACTTAATGTAGAGATGACTGAGTGACTGACTGCTCCATAAGCAAGGGTGTAATAAATACATTATATTGGTTTGGCTTACAAACAAAAAATTGAAAAAAGCTGCAGAAGGCAGCAAAAACAATTTTTGGAGGGTTAAGGATAAAAGGAATCTTTGTTTTGTTTTCTATTTTGTTCGGCTGCACTTTATAAGCGTTATTAATGGTTTTTGTTTGGGATGATTTCAATGTTTTATTTTTTGTTTGTTTATATGTTTATCTATTTCGCCGTTTTTTTGTTGTTTCTGTTGCAGTTGCGATTTTATCCATTCGCACTCTTCGGCTCTTTTTATTTGTAAAGTATTTCTTATTTTTATTGTTGCTCAATATTTTTAGATTTTTTAATTTTTTTTAAAAGTTTTGCTTTACAGACAAAAAGCTGTCAATCAGTTTTTAATTGCTTTCCAATTTTATTGAATTTTAGTGCATGAAGTAAGTCTTGAAAATGGAGTAAAAGAATAGTGTACACTTTTAGCTAAATTAAAAATATTTTTTTATGAAAACTAAATAAATATGAAATTAGCTCCGAAGAAAATTTTAGCAAAATTTCACCATTAATAAAAAAAAAAAAAATCATGTTAAACTAATTGTAGTAGTTTTTGTTAATATTTTGCGATCGAAAGTTTTTGTTGTTGTTATTAAATGAAGGAGTAAAAACTAGAAAAATGTAACCATAAAAGGAGAATATATCTTTTGCGGCACACCATCTCGCTGGCATGACATTGACAACTGATAAATGAATGTTTCTTTTAATTTTATTTCTTTTATTTCTCCCATAAGATTTCATGGTATATACATACATACATACATAAATTTTTCTTTCTCTCTAGCAATCTCTCTTTAGTTCAAATCTATGTTGGTAATTAATGATAGTTTTCTTTAGAAATCAACAATGTTTGTGTCAATAATAAATCTGCCAGCTACACTAAACAAGAAAAGCCGCTAAGCGTTGTTAATCCAAGTGTGGCATTTTTAAAAATGAACAAACGAAAACTCATTAATAATCGCAAAATATTTATTAAATTGTATTTTGCATAGATTTGAACATAATACGAAAATGTTATTTTCCGCGAATTAAAAGATAATAATTGAGTTGTCATTTTAAACGGCTGATTTGTTGATTGCTTTAGTGGTTGTACACTGAAAGGAAAACCATCGTATATATTTAATGACTTTGTCATTGTTTTTCAGTCATCATCATTTATGGTTTGTATTCATGGTATGAAAAGTTATTTATTAAGTACAAAAATGTCCACTATCGTTCTTGTTATTAATCAAGTGCCATGATAGTACTCATTTATGCTTAAATATTGAATACAGTAATTAAGATATTAATTTAATATTTTTAAACACTAAAATTAACTTACTTTTTTTTACAAAATAAGGGGAAGGATATTTGTGGGCTAATCATTCCGTGTGCAATACATATCAGACCCATTAAAACTTCTTGATAGTCTCGAACCTTATAGATAGGAAAGTCTGTCCGTCTGTTTTTATTTTTTTTTGATAAATTTTATTATTTATTGAATCTTCAATTATAGATAAAATTATCAATGATTTTTCAAATCTTAAATCTAAAAATATTAAATATAAGTTTAGCCAATGCTAAACAAAATTTTTAATTTCAACGGTTAATTTATGTTGTTTTACATCTCTCGTGGCTGAGAAAAAGAGTATCCCTCCTTTTCAGCCGGGTGTGGCCTCTAAAATTTAAAATATTTCGTGCAAGTACATTTGGGTGCACCTCAAGTTTTTTTTATATATTTTTTTAGCGTTTTTTGAAATACTGTCCAACGGAACATCTAGATCTTTATGAGTTCGATGATTTCTGAGGCCAGGAGGCTGCTGTAATTTTACGTAGAATTTTATTCTGTCGCCTTTGAATTTTTTCGACATTTAATGCTGAGGCAGTGCCCCATAACTGGATTCCATAGAACCATATTGGTTTCAGGATTGCGTTGTATAAAAGTAGTTTACAGTCTAGGCTTAGTATAGAATTTCTTCCAATAAGCCAATTCATTTGGGCTGCTTTTAATTTCATTTGTATTAACTTTGCGTCTATATGCGATTTCCATGTTAAACGACGATCAAGATGAACGCCTAGATATTTGACTACAGTGTGTTGCGGAATAGCCTCGGTGTTGATTTGTAAAGGCGGCCATGTTTCCTTGCGCAACGTAAAATTTACGTGTACACATTTCTGCTCATTCACTTTTATCCGCCATTGTTTTAGCCATGTTTCCAATTTTGAGATGTACCCTTGTAAATTTCGGGAAGCTTCTACAGGATTTTCGTGAACGCTTAGAAAAGCTGTATCATCGGCATTAAAAATGAATAGTATTATACTTTTTGCAATATAAGGCAGTTGTTGAAGCATTTTGTTGCTTATTTTGTCGACACCTGGGGCTTTTTCAATCTCCACAATGTTAAATCTTAACGGTATTTCTGGTAAGGGGACGACTGGTGGCATTTCAATAATATCAGTAGAAATATTTGGTGTAAATACTTTTTCTAAGTGCTTAACAAAAAGAGCACCTTTTCAGCATCAGTTCTTGCCCAGTCACCATTCGAAGCTCGTAGCTGAGGTTTGCCTATCACTGGCCTTTTAATTCCTCTGGCTGCACGCCATAATCTGTTTGTGATGTTGCATCGAGCTCATGAAGAAATTTTGGCAGCGAAGTTTTTTTTTTGTGTTTGTAAAACTTTTCTGAGTTGTTTGGTGCATTCCTTCCGCCTTAACTTTAACTGGGGGGATCTGTAACGTTGCCATTCTCGTCTCGCTCTCCGTTTTTCAGTCAATAGCCATTCTATATCTACGGAAGAAATGTTGTTGAATCTTAATTGTTGATTTGGTTAATTTGAAGAAGCATTAAGAGCAGCTTATTTAACAGCGGTTAATCGCATGTTGATGTTGCAGTTGTGTGTGAGTAAATAGTGATAATAGTAGGCGAGTGATGTGAAGATAAATCCAAAGATGCTTCAACTTCAATCATTTCGCTTTCATAACTCCAATGTCGATAATATCAGCAATTTTCTGTCGATCCGTTGGCCAATATGTTGGCTGACCACTTGAAACTATATTCAATCCCATTTTTGAAATTGTGTCAAACAAAACACGACCCTTAGGACTGATTGAAAAGTGTGTTTAGCATTGTAGTCGCCAGCTGCTAGAAAACGGAACCCCAGTGTGGTATAAAATGCGGTATATTGACTCTCTGAAAACCTGGGAGGAGAATAAACAGATGATATCACAAGTTTTTGATAAAAATTTTCAATGCTGATGTTTGTTCTTGAAGATAATCTTCCGTCCGTCCGTCTGTTTTCGTTTTTTCGAAGCCACTAGAAAAGTTGGAGTTGGGTTTTGGACTACTGAGTCAGGATAAGTAAGAAGCGATAAAACCATACGATTGCAACTCTAGAAATCGTTCAGCCTGAAAATGTTTAAAGACTATTCAAACACAAAAATTTGATTTAATTGCTCTTTTTCATTTCACCAGCGAAAGTACATACATATGTACATATTTTTAACACGGTACACAAAAAAAAAAAAAAAAAAAAAAACAAATATTTATTAACTAATACTTATTAATTAAGTATTTCAGAATTACTTTGAGAACGAGTTTTGATTGAAATTTTTAGTCCGAATATTGTTTAAATGTACCTAAATCAAACATATTTTAAGCCGCCTGTGTTCAATACCAATTTATTTACATAAATAACATAATGCCATTTTTTTGTTGACTTTTATTTGTTGATTTTATAATTCGAATGCATAAAATAAAAACTAGTAAAACTGACGTTCCAGCTGTAGATGTGTATTTTTGTTTCAGAAATATCAAATCAGATGTAGCAGAGCAACAATCTGATTAAAAATTAGTTGGGTCTAAGCAAAAAAATCACTTCAACCTGCCGGTGGTGAGTATAATTTTGTATGAAAATTTTTATATAAAAAATAAAAATATTTGCTGGAAAGAAATATTATATATCACTTTAAGAAACTTAAAACCACCCATACATTGTTAACAACCGAACAATTTTTAAAAGCAGTAACAGACTGATGTGTTTGGCAGCGGACCGCATGACTGACTTTTTCTGACTATTTTTAAGATGATATCCGTATGGACGTGTGAATATATGTGTGTGTGTATGAATGTATCTATTTGGGTATATATTGGTTCCCAAAACGTCCCAATATTTTTATGAATTCCGATACGATTCGCCAAAAAAATCTGACATAAAGGAATAACAATAGCGGTTTTATTGATAAAATACCAAAAAGGAAGTAGACTTAAGCCTCTTATTTTATTAATTGTGCGGTATTTCAAAGCAGTGTTGCTCAAACGTACACCTATGTTCCGAACATCATTCGGCTTCATATATGTACATATGTATACAACCGAACACAGCCGAATTAAATAAAAGTACTCACCAAAATGTAAAAAATAAACAACAGTTTTATTCATTTGCGTTTGCACAAGCAGATTGATGACGCATTGCTTTTTGATATTTCTCTTTAATTTGTTTTTATCAGTTACACAGGGAATATTTTCAACAACGCACTTTATTTTTATTCATACAAAACAAACAGAAACCAATTTAATTTCGGTATTGTGTTATGTAAATGCATTTTTTCACTGTATTTTTCACAAGTAGCATGGACAAAAACCGGTTGCCGTGTTGCCTTGCTGTCTTCAATATAATCATTCTCATATGCACACATGTATTCTAATTTTGACAGGTGGTAGTCGGTAGTCTGCTGTGGCGAATGTGTTTAATGCTTAATCCATAATCATAAACACTACTACTACCTAGATTCTATCTTCCTCTCTTTGTGACCGACGCTGTTCTAAAGACATTAACCAGCGTTGCCAGAAATTTTTGTAGAAAAATCTTCATTCGCCGAAAACATCTTAATTTTAGAAAAAAATCTCAACATTTTTTTAAATTTTTTTTCTGTGTAATTCAAAAAATCATTCGTTATTGTTAATTATGCATGTATAACAAAATTATTATACATATGTACATAGATATTTGTACATAACAATAAATGTTATTTACTGCACACAATCCTCGTTTACAGAAAAGCACGGCTGTTTTACTCTATCTCTCTCTCTCCCTCCCTCTCTTGAAGAAGGATTTCTTAGCAATTCACTAAAAATCAGTTTTTCCTTATTGTCATGAATTTATTAAAAAATAATTATTAGAATCATGCAGAAAATTCAATTTATAAGTTGCAGTCACTCAACTGCAATTAAAAGATTTTTCACCCAAAAATCCTACTCATGCACGCTTGATCTGCATGATCACCACCAGTCACGAAAGCCGTTGCCCATATTTAGTTTCAAGTTGCAACTTTAGTTTTTCCATATACATACAAATCTAGTTAAATTGTTAGAATGATTTATAACACATTTTAGATGATTTTCACAAAAATGCATTGATGCAAATTAATTAAAGAAAAAATATTCCTATATTGTTAGTCAATTATGAAATGTTTGTATGTACATATGTATGTATGTATGTATGTATATTTTTTGTAGCTAAAAATAAAATCTGTTATTCTCTCATATCTATTATAAAATTTATTAAATGTTTTTTTCTTTTACTTCTCATTCCATTTCAATGTTGTCTGTGAATAAGTATTAAACTAAACGTGCATTTATCCGTCGTAGTCATTTAAAATATTTTTCATATTTTACAGCATCTGGAAGAGGAATAGATAAATTTTTTAATATTCATATTTACGTCGCCTTTTATTTGGATTTACTTAAAATTGTTGTATGTTTTGTTTTATATGTTTGCATACATGTGTTGTTAATGTCCACACATACGAGTATGTACATACATAATTATGTGTGTATGTTTATAGCTTAATATGTACATAGATCGGTGTTTTTTTTAGCTTTCTGCTGTTAAAAGTTATTTGTCCATTTGTTTAACTGTTGGTTGTTAAATGTCATGTTTTCGTTGTGCTTTTTATTTTGTGACATGTTGTTGCTTCGCCGTCAGAACTAAAAATGCAATTAGCGTTGCCATGAAAACTGCTAACAATTTGTTAGCAACTTAAAGATAGATTTCGTTCAGAGATATTTACTACTCATAGTCGTGTTTGAATAAATATCTACATTTGACTAGTATTCCTATATTTATTTATTTATGTATTTATTCATATCATTGATTTTGTTGTTTTCATGATACATTGCCAAGTGATATGAATGTTTGTATGTATGTATGTTAGCTAGTGAGCTGTTCCATATGACTGGACTAAAGTGGGATTAGATTAATAATAAAAAAAAAAAGAACGGCGCCCAACTTAACGATGACTAGTTAAGCAAATGAGCGCATTCAAATAGAAAAAATTTGGTTATAGAAAGCAATGTTATAAAATTTGTATATAAATAGAAGTTGTTGCACATAATTATACATACATATGAATATGTACATAGACGCCAGCAGTATAAATTCATATGTATGTAATATTTTACAATTACTAACAAACTATTGCATGTTTTATGTTTGATGAGTGGACAGCAGTACACAAAATCACATGCCAAGTATATTTTGTGCTTTCAACAACATTTTTCTATTTTTTTTTAAATGTTGATTTTAACATTTATGAAAGTTCCCTGTAGGAAGTCAAACACATTTTTAAGTAACTTCAAATTGGTTTTTTATTAACCACATCTAGTTGATTAAGTGACTTTTTTCCTTGTCGCCGCCTCATTATTTTAACATAGGCAATAGTCAATTGCCCATCTCTGCATGACTTTTTAATTGACTTCTAGTTACATACTTATTTTTCAACCAATTTGTAGTTAATTAAATCGGTTTATACTAAATTATTTAAAAAACACTTTTTATATTCATTTTTAAACAGTTTAATTTTAATTCCTTTTTGTCAACATATACATACATACCTATATGTATGTATACATGTATATATTTATAGAAATAATTATTATTATAACAAAAAATATAAAAATAAGGCATCTTTTTATAACGACATTAAATGGAAATTCAAGTAGGTACATTTCATGACATAAAATGAAAGTTGTAATGAAAACAAATATGATGAAAAATATATGTATACATGCGAAAGTTTGTACTGCTCATAGCAAATATTATATTAACTGCCTGTTTTTAGAAAATGAAAACAAAATAGTGAGTGAGAATTTATATTGAAAACAAAAACAAATTTTCGTATTTTATTGTTGTTTTCAATATAAATTCTCACTCACAATTTTGTTTTCATTTTAGGCAGTAAGTATTGAAATTATTTGGTATTTTTTTTCAACACAAACGTTATGAAAATGACGTTTTTTAATAACAGCTAAGGCGTTGCGTAATTCTTTAGCTGGGTCATCACATAAAGGCCGAACCGCATACATCAATGCATTAAAAACTTTTTCAAAATCCTTCAAATGCTTTTCGCCATGAGTGCCATCAATATTTATATCGAGGATCAATTTCAAAGCTGGAATTGTTGTTTACGTTTTTGACAACTTCCCTTTTAGAAATAATTTCATGGCATTGATCTGTAAAAAAAAGCACGAAAATTTGGAAAATGATAAAAGTAGAGAAAAATAAGAACTCACATAAATTTGCTAATTTTCATCAATTCAACTCCTCGAGGTTGTTTATTGGATACACATTCTTAATTGCCACATTGGTTTTTCCTGGCGAACAAGGCTTTCGGTCACCACTTTTTGGGTAGACAATGCTCCATTATAGGTTCATTTTGATTTTGAATTATCTCTTTGAGCTCCTTAATTTCGCCTTGAAATATACATAAGTGTTTGTATGAAAAACGTGATATTTTTTTAGACAATATATATTTTCATCTTACATGTCATTTCTGAAAATTTCGCATCAAATTGCTTCAAAACTTTACGTGCACATTGGCAAGGCGCCTTATCATAATTTTCTGTTAAAATACGAAATAAGTAATTAGGCATATGTATCTTAATGATTGTACAAGATACTTACAAATGGTGTTCAAATAACTGCGCTTCATAATTGCTAGTATATACATATGTATGTATGTATGTATGTATGTATGTACATAAATAGATTTGTACTGCTTTAATATGTATGTATATGTGACGCATATATTAACTTTTTTTTTTTTTTTTTTTTGATGTGGACAACATCTGAGCATCGAACGAGACCGATCCCATGCCCCAAAAGTGTTCCCTCCCAGAGATATGCGCGTTTTATGAAAGTGACGGTACACCAAAGATACACGTATTTAAATCTTTAAAATGGCTCTCCTGAACAAAACCGGTTTTTACCCTTAGGTCCCTTTCTATTTTGCGCGTCACATATACGTTTATTTTTTTAATTTTTGATATTTTAATTATTTGTAGTATATTTTTGTTATTTATTTTGTTATTTATTTAAAATTGAGCCTTGTTTACATCAAAGACCTTGTTTGCTTTGATTGATTATTTTCTTTTCATTTACTTCTTTTGCTTTTATTTATATTACGTGTGCTTCTATGCAATATGTTTGGTTGATATCTGCATGAGATTTAAACCAATTTGTAGTCATTTATGTCTGAATTCAAACGGACATAAAGCCATAATTTTGATATGGCCTTAAGTCTCATATCAATTTTAGTGGAATGGGACATAAAGTCATTATGGTTTTATGTCCCATTTGATGTTTTGTGTTACAAATGCTTTATTTCACTTAATATGCTTATTTATGTCGGGATATACCACATATATCACTAAGCCCGGCCGAAGGCCGGTTATGCAGAAAATATATTCTACATACCGCCGTGTCGGGATATACCATGGTGGAGAAAATCATGTCTCAATGGAATGGGAATTAACGCCATATGGCTTTATGTCTCATGGCTTTATGACACCCCACCTAGTTAATTTACAATTAGTATTTTTTATCAACCGATTATTTAATTTACTACAGGGTTATGAGAAAAATGTAAGAATTTTTTAGTTTTGTTTAATTAATTAAATAAAATGCAAAAGTAGAGACAAACAGAAATTGACTTGAACACAACTACATACTATGTACATACTTAGCTATTGAGAAAATAGATTTTTGAAAGGTATGCATTTGCATATATTCATATTCGCAGCTGGAACGAATTTTCGTTAAAGACCATTTCAAATGAAAAGTATGATTAATTTCAGGATTTATATAGCGATGCCTAAAGGATTCGATTTACTCTAACTATTCTAATTATCTTTGGACTGGAATTTGTTTGATATTTAAGCCTGATATGTGAACATTTGTTATAGGTCGTAGTAATGCTTCGCTCGACTGCAATATATTTGAGTGGGCTGAGGCATAAAAAGTTGTTAACAGTTTTCTATTTCGATTACCTACATAAAATCACTTAAGAAATTTTTGTAGCAAAAAAAAAAAAAAAAATTCTAGGAATTAGAAGGTTTAGGCTCAAGTTTGTTCAATATAATTTTTCAGTTATATAATTTGTAGTGTGAAGGATTTTTTTTTAAATAATTGAAAAGGAAAACAGTTTCATATTTATTTTTTTATCTTATTGATAAGCAGTGTATTTCTTTGATATTTGATTTTCAAGAATTATGTAAAAATTATATGTATTAAAAGAATTGTTTATACATATGTAAATGTTTTTCATAAAATATTTTTCGGAAGTGTTTTTCTTATAACATTTTCTTTATTGATTTTATCAGAAGAATTTGGATTTCATTTAAATTTCAGTTTTTTTATCGGATATAAATTTGGCGTTATTTTTACATTTATATTTTTGTGATTTCCGTTTTATAAGATAGTGATAAGTGCCACCCTATTGTTCCTTGATAAAAAGTTTGTCTGAACTTGGCCCGGCATCCGACAACGTTACAAAAGGCATGGGCAATCCTTTTCAATCCTCTTCAAGAAATATTAGTATTGTTAAAGAAAAATTTTATACATATTGTAGATATTATAAGTACCTAAAATACGTTTCTAAATTACATAACCATCCTTAGTTCCAATTTAAAAGTAAGTCAAATTTACTATTTACGATTTAAGTTCTCTGTTGTAATAATATACTTACATAAATAAAAAATTAGACAAAAATTAACTAATTTTATACGAATTGAAAGGTTCTAGTTCACAGTAATTACAACATCTAATTAAACTTTTTTAATCTAATTGGAAAAAAAGCCACAACTTTCCTTGGTTGTAATAATTTACATTGGCTGACAGTTTAACATAACCTGCCGCAACTTTATAATGTTTGACTAGCTGTGTGATGGCGACGATGTTTGTTGATATAAAAGAGCAAATCACTGAAAGTATGCATGGCAGTGTATCCATAAATGGAGACGATATACGAGTACATACATATGTGTTATATATACATATGTACATATGTATGTTTTTATATGGGTATTTGTTTTGCTGGTCTCCGGCCTTTAGACATGTATTGGCCTACATACAGCCGTCACATGCAACTATTTGTTTTTATTGTTTTAGTTAGTCCATTTTTTATTATGATATAAAGTATGTACATACATACTTATAAGTATATGTATTCTATTTTTTCTATTATAAATCCTTTTTATTGAAATATTGTTCTTGTTGCGATTTTGCCGTTGTTATAATAAAACAAGGAAACTGCTGACTGTTACTTATACACGAGTTTAAAATGGCAAAAATAAAATTTGCAACTCGTGTGTAGGAAAAATAAAACTTCGTTATATTTGCTCATATTGAAATAGAAATGAAATTTTGTTGACCCTTGACTAAATATGAGAAAATATAATACATGCGCTTTACATATTTAAGAGAAAGAAAATCTGTAAAATTTTTTCAAACTTTTTATTAAGAGAATGAAACAAGATTTAAAATATTTTAATTTTTAACATTAACATTATTTTTTAAGAGTGAAAAGTTAATTTACCATACTGTTAAATAGTTTACAGAGAGGCTGTTAAAAGAGTTAAAAGTTTCGAACATCATAAGATATGTTTGTTTACAGTTCTGCTTAAGAAAATGTTGGTGATTTTATGTTATTTTTTTTTCACCCAAAGGCAAATGCTTATGTTCACCCGTATTTTTTTTTTAAATATGTAGTACATATTAATGTCTATTTTCAATCACAGATGTATCTAAAATATTTCTAACCATTTGCAAAATTAAGGCATTTTTAAATAATAAAATCAAATATTCCAAATATTTTCTGAGGATTCTAACAAATTGTTAAGCGAAAAACGCTCCATCTAATATTTTCATCATTTTATATGAGAAACCAAACACATGCTAAAGGTAATTTGAAAAATTTCCGATATATCTTGCAGCCGTAATGTAAATTCTTACAGGATGTGCATCATTATGACTGTCCTAACAAAATAATAGGAATTTTACTGGTGAGGTATTTTATTTATAAAACCGATAGGTACTTTTTCTCGATGAAATCTGTTTTTTATAGGGATGTATAATACAAATTTATTTTTTGTTAAACTGACAAGGCGTGATAGCAGTAGCAGATCTTGTGGCCTCATATACTTTGGTAAGTAACTACAATGTTTAAGAAAGTAATAAAAAACTAATAAATTTTTGCTATTTTTTGGACAAGCTTATTCTCTTTTGCATTTGTAGAAATTAGAAATTTTGAGAAAAGTTTTTCCATTCATATTTTATTTGTGTACATTTAATTAACTTTTTTCTTGCAGGCTGTAAATTAATTTTGTCATAAAATTGACAAATGTTTGAGCTTTTAATTGTTACAAGTTAATATACCCTACATCATGAATCTTATAATTATCGAGAATTTAATTTTAACGAAAGCATATATTAGTTGTGTCACTAATTTTATAAAATGTATATCTTTTCCTACATACATGTTAACCTTTTGGCTAAAAGTATTGTACACTTTTATTTAATGCCGTGGTTAAGATACATATATTTTGGATAATTTAAGACATGTGAATACCATTCACAACAAGGAAAACTGATACAAAGTAAAAGGAATGCAAAATCAGATTTACACCCTGTACTAAATTTCGTGAAAATTCTTATTTGTTTTTTCAATAGTGTTAAATTAGTCATTGGGTTCCTATGATACTTTTGATTTTCAAATAGTGCTAAGAAATTTTTTTGTATCGTTCCTGCAAGGTATACTCACGCCAATTCACATTAAAATATGTCTCCCAGGGCGAAAGTAATCACCTGCGCTCTCGATATTAAAAATAAAAAAAATACATCAACATTAAAGATTAAAACACATCATATTATTAATTTTCTTCAAGGACATTATTTCCATATAATAAACAAAGTAATGGCCATCAAAAATTTAATTAATCAGTATTCTATATGTTTGGATATAAAATGTAGGATATTCCAAGTTCGTTTTTGCAGAACACAATTATTTAATTGCCGTTAAAACATTTTCAGTTGATGTACATACACATATGTATGTACATATGTGTAATCGTTTCTACATATGCACTTGCAAATGTTTGAAAAAATATATACTTTTATATATCTGTAACTATGCTTCTTTCAATTAGATGTTCATTTAACCATTTACATACATACATAGTAAGTGTATTAGTAGTAGTAGTACTTGTTTAAATGTGTAAATCATTATTTTAATTAAAAACTTTTGACGTTTTGTATTTGTTCAAAGACGATGAGAAAATTTAAGAATTTTTCTACATTTGCTTTGCATGAGTACTTGTTTTCTGTTGCAGTGAAGTGAATGTGTTGATGGCCTGATAAATCGCCGATAAAAATTATACATGTATGTGCTTTTAAAGGTTTCGTTATTACAAAATTAAAAATTTCAGATTTCGTTACGATTTTTTTATGAGATCGCGATGCTTTGGCAGTTATTTTTACACAAATTGGCATGATTTTGTCAGTGTGTTTCTATAAGTGATGTTACGAATATCAATTTTTAGTATTCGCGAATACGAATACGAATACGAATATATGAAACAGTATTCGCCGAATAAGAATACGAATATTATTTTTAACGTTTAAAGCCACTTAATTTTTCAAATTTAATTAGAAAAAGTCCCTCTTTTTGTGTCAGTAAAAAAAAACTGTCACACTACTTTAGGTATATATAATTAATATGACATTGTGATGCCGAATTTTTAAATTATTTTACCTACATATGTACTTACTTACATACTTGGAAATTTCGTTTTTCTTACTCTGTTTACACTTTCAATTAGTAATTCCATGCTGTTTGTGAGAACATATTTTCGCAGATGGCACAGCCACCTGTGTCTGTGGAATTTTACATGTTAAATTTTAGTTCTTACATTTTTGAAGTCCAACACTCCTCTACTGAGAATAGATTACTAACTTAACATGAAATGAATTTACATATAATACTTTAACTTTTAAATGATAGTTGCGAAATATAATTTTCGTTTGTTTTTTAAGAAGATTATTATCTTGCGCGGAAGATAAGGGGCTTTCTTTAAATAAAAATTATTATAAATTAATATATTTTTGTGCATTTTATGTACTTTTTTAAACTTTTTGTAAGATTTTTTTTTTTTTTTGGGAAAATGTATGTGAAAATTATTCGAGAAATATTCGCTTGAATTTGGCGAATACGAATACGAATATCTTAAAACATGCGAATAGTCGAATAATCGAATACGAATACGAGTATTCGTAACATCACTAGTTTCTATACAAACCTCTCAAAATTTTCAAACAGGCATTCTTAAGATCAGTTTTATCTTATCTCTACACAACAAACTAAATCGGATCTTCTAGCAGAATTAGGATAAGAAATCATTTAGTACGAATAAATTTTATGAAGTCTAAGAAGGCCTTCAAAGTTGCCTGTCTAGTAATTTTAACTGAAAAAAATTTCTATATGAATGCGAATGTACTGATACCACTACAGTAGATACTTATACCACTGTTACAGATCGCATATGTGTGCACGTGCCTTTTTACAATAATAATTGGGAAGGCATATGCGTTTTACGTACTAAATTTCTATGTTAAGTTTGTCAATATTTTCTATACTTAATACACATATTGGTTGTATTAACTAAAGTGTATAAATTATATACACTCTTTTTGAAAATTTAAATGTTGTCAGTACATGTTAATAATTACAACGGTGCATGCCATATTGGATATATTGCAAAGCAATTTGAGGGAACGGTCCTATCACGTGGAGGGGACGTGAACTGGCCATCACGGTGGTCGATTTGATACCTTTAGAGTCTAAAGTTTAGACCCACAAACCAGAGTGATCCTCAGAGACAAAGGTTATCGGTCCAATGCAGCTTGATTTATGCGACAGAGTCATGTAAATTGAGACATTTTGAACTCCCTCCACTCACAGAAGCCGTGGCAGAAATTTGAACGTTGTTATATTCCACACATAAGGGCATCAATAGGTTTTTTAAGCGATTGAACATTTTTGATTATATCTCACACAAACACTTTATTTCATTGAAAAAGGAAGAGCTAAGTGAAATACTATTTACATATAGCCATTTTTATATGTAAAGTGTTCGCGGTAAGAAAGTCGCCGAATTTCTATTTTGACAGAAGCAAAAATGTAAATAATCAGTTAATCTGTGCTCATTATAGGAGTAAGAGGAACATTTAACCTGTTCTCAAGTTCTATGCATTTTTACAATATTCTATTTTTTGCAGACATACATTCGTATACTAAACCAAATTATTAAGAATACTGACACACTTGTATATGTTCAGCTATTCAAATATGACATGGAGCGTCAAAGTAACTTTGAGACCACATTTTTCTACTAATATAGGGTATATTTAATCGTTTTTCATTTAACTGTCAAAATACACAAATTTTATTTGTTAGTTTTTTTAAGTTTGGTTTTGCATTATTTTTGTTTTATTATTTAAATAACATTTTATCACACTTTTTGTGGTTACAAAAACATAAAGCATCATCACATAATCGAAAACTCCGAAATTAACAAATTAATCTGCAATCACCTGCACATGAAAATGCGCTTAAATGCATCACTCTCACAAAGCCATGCATAGAAAATTACGCATAAGTAATAACCCAGCAAACGGATTATACTACGGATGCCATTAAGAAGAGACTTTATTGTGATTATTGTAAGTGATTATTGGAAGAGGCCTTTATTCTGGCCTAAATGGCAGAAGATAAGAATTCTTCTTTTAGGAACAATATACACGTCATAAATAAACGAGGGGTTCAAAACTCTCATTTGCAAGAGAAAATTAACTATTAATATTATTTCAATTTATACACAGAAAAAAATTAATTTCACATTCAATTACTAAATTCATAATCCCATTTAAATTTTTAATTGGGATGGGACCTATCACGAAATTTGTAAAACTAACAACCACAATTCGTAAATAAGTAATAGAAAAAAAAAAACACACGTATGTATGTTATTGTAAAAATCAGACAAAACCAAAAATCAGACAATGATATTAATAAAAGCAAAGACCACATAAATCTATATATGTGACTTGCTCCACGAAAAGGGACCTCTGCGCCGTAAAGAAGTTATTGAGAAAAACGCGTTTAAAAAAACGCTTTGTTTTTCCGTGATGAAAATAACAAAAAAAAAACTGGAAGAACTTCCTAAAAAAAATCAGACAAAGGTGAAAAGCAGCAAAATACAAAAAAAGCACCAAAAAAGCTCGTTAGGAGTAAAAAAAAGTAATATTTTGATATTTTTGTATATATGTATATTATCTGTTTATATCACATTTTTCAATTTTTTTCATTAATTATGTTCATCTTTACAGGTGATTTGTAAAAAAACTAAAAGACATAGAAACTTGCGGTTTGCGGCATTTGAAAGAGCGTTTTTTGTCCTATAAGAATCTCTCAAAAAGTAAAAAAAAAATTTGCGCAGAGGTCCCTTTTCGTGGAGCAGGTCACATATATAAAACCGCATGTGTGTTTGTTTATTTGTTTGGTTGTTCCTTATAGGAGGATTAACCTCTGAACCGATCTTCCTGAAATTTTCACAGTATTTATCTGGAACTCTCAGATGAATTATAGGCTATATGAAGTTTTGATTGGACAAAGGGGTGTGGCACCGCCCATATAACCCAAAAATTTAAATCGCCATATTTTGGGCATTTTTTTATCTACGTCGAAGATATTTTATATGTCTAAATGCAGGGAGATAAAAAAATAATATATTTTTTATATGAATTATTTTTTACATATAAATACTCTGTAGGTGGGATTGTGTATGTGTAATTTGTATACTTAAGCTCTAGAGAGCTTTAATTAATATTAATAGAGCCCTGTTAAAAAAGCTTTTTGCCTAAGAAAAAGCCAACGTGGGAGAGAAAAATATGTAGGGAATTTAGAGAGCAAACTAGTCTTCTATAAGTGGCTGTAGTTAATTTTTTGTAACAGTTTAAGTTGGACAACCTTTTTAGGGGCTGTGCACATATTTGGTACATATGGTATTGGCATAATTTGGAATACGTACCAGGAGAAAAGTGGGTGGGCCCACGCCCCTTTTAGGAAAACCAAACCCTTGGACCGATCTTCCTAAAGTTCTTACAGCATGTTACTGTGACTCTGGAAGGAATAATAGGTTATATGAAGTTTTGATTTGACAAAGAGGCGTGTCACCGCCCATATAACCCAAAAATTTAAATCGCCATATTTTGGGCATTTTTTTACCTACGTCGATGATATTTGGTACATATGGTATTGGCATAATTTAGAATACGTAACAGTTGAAAAGTGGGTGGGACCACGCCTCTTTTTAGGAAAATTAAAAATTGTAATACAGTCTTAACTACTGGACCGATCGTCATTAAATTTTCACAATAGGATATATAAATACTTTTAATTTTATTTTATAACGTGGGGGTAGTGAAGCACACCGGGATAAGCTAGTAAAACATAAAATTGAATGCAAACAAATATTTGTTAAGAAAAAAAATCTGCATATTTTTTCTGTGTAGTGAATTACTTTGGTAGCTACCACTGCACTAAGGCCGAATTTCCAAATTTAGAGGTAAAAAATTGATTTTTCAAACTAATACATATTCAAAAATAAATATTATTGTATAATATATTGCCAACATATTAGAATGCAAAAATAGGCAACCCTATTACACATAAACAGCTGATAATATGTGATTTTTTTTTGTTTCGAGCTAACAGTTGTGAAACAATATAATTTTTAATAAATAAAACGATGTTTTCCATAAAATAAATGTGTGAATAGGAGTTATATTACTCGAGTTGTGCATTTTTGAACGTAGTAAAGATATTTGGAAATGTTTATATTTTGTTCTTATTTCGATCTTTTTACTGGGTCATGTTTTTTCGGAAATTGTGAATAACGTTTTCGTCTTTTGTACAGTAGAAAACTTGGGTTTAATGGCATGCAAATTTTGTTTTTGCAAATAATTGCAAACTAAAAAACAAGAAGGATATCAAAATCATTTCAAATTATATAAATAGACAGATTTTGTATGAAATTTGTGATAAAGTTCAAAACTTGGCAGGAATTTGATTCATGAGAATTTAAAAACCGACAAAGTAAATTAAAAAAATAAATTTTATTTTTAAACACAATTTTTTATACATAATTTTTATTTTTAAGGTTTATAGAAATGACTACGAAATTATGAAGGAAGAGTTTTGGCAAATATAGTTTTGTGTGTAGATATTATTTAAAAAACTCCGCTTATAATACGAATACCCCATCATGTCGGGATATATTTTTTGGCGCTACTTGTGGTTTTTCCGCCATAGTACAGTGTTATCAATTGTTGCCATTTTGGTATATCCATTTATTTAGGAAGTATGATTGCAACCTTCACTTGAAAATTAAATTAAGTTTGAAATTAAGGAATATTGTATCAGAATCGTTTTCGACATATGCCGAAATTTATTATACCTTTCATATAAGTATATCTTACGACTACCATACAAGTGATTTGAAAGCTAAACGTATGCTATAGAATACTCTTCCAAATGTTTAGTGGGATTACTAATGCAAATTCATATTTCAATATGTATGTATGTGTGCATGTATGCAGTGTGTGTGTGTGTGTTTTGGTAAAGGAACAATTGAAGGTAGTAAGTGGATTTGTATTTGTTATTTCAATAGGCAATTTATTGTGGTAAAAAGCACAGTTTGTTTCATGTCAAAATCATGCAATACAAAATTTGTTGCGGTATATTTGTATACCAGTGTATGGAACAAACAACATTCAGCAACTACTACATATTCACAATTGCTGTCAATACAAAACAAGAGAAGGATACAGATCTCCCACTTACATTGTGTGCAAAACTTGATACTATAAGTACACATTAAGTAAAATTAACAGTGATAATGCTGTTGGAGAATTGTTGGATGTGATTGAAGTTTTTAAAAAGGTATATCGAACACCATCTCTTGATAAGCAAGTTGTGAGAAATCAAACTCGGTTTTCCCAAAAGTCAAGTTCTACGTATGTGGTAAAGATTAAAAAAAAAAAAAAAAAAAATTCTCCCATATTGTACTTGTATTACAATTGTTATAAAATAATAAATATTTCGATAATAAACTTTTATATGCTAAATATTAAATATTCTTCTCTAACTGAATCAAAGTTATGACATGTAAAATAAAGGCCTAATTTGTCAAAATCACATCATCAAACTAAGTTTATAAGAAGAAAAAAAAATGCATTGCAAAAATATAAAAGATGTTTTTAATTAATCCTGTACAAAATTATTAGCACATTCTTTTCAATTAACTGTTTCCTAAAAACAATATTATTTTATTTAATTATTATTTTAATTGAAACAAAAATTATTTGAACTAGTTTTATTGCCTTCAACCTTCTCATAAATAGAGTAAATTTTAGTTTGTATTTGAGCAGCTTGATTAGTTCTTTTGTGTATGCGAATTTATTTCCAGGAAATAAATTCAGGTTTTAAAATATTTCGTTAAAGTGTTTTTATTATTAGTTTTTTTTTTTAATAAAAATAATATTTCAAATATTTTTAATAAATTCTGGTTTTTTTTGACTGATAAAGAACTAAATAATTTTTTAATTTTTTAAAAAAGTGTGATACTTATTACATGAATTAAAAACAATTCCCATTTATACTAGGGATGCCAATCCCGAAACTCCAAGGATTCAAAATCCCGGGATTTTCAGGATCAGTGAATCCCGAAATTGTTTACTAATTTTTTTTCTTTTATATATTTTTATTCATATCTACTTATACATATATTATTAAAACAAAGTCATCATAACTTTCCTTTATAAGCACATAAGCAAGTTCATGCCATTGCTCTTGTGAGAGTCAAATGAATATATAATAGCCTTTTCCTAATCCAGCAACAAAATACACAGTTTTGTTGTTTATTGTTTTCTGTAATGCGTTTATAGCACGAACACGCGAACAGATAACACCCTTAACCAGTGATGTTATATGTAGGGAAAAATCCCTACCCGTAGGGATTTTCTTAAAAAAAAACGAGCGTATTGAAAAAATGACAGATTTGTTGAAATCATTAATATGGCCAAAATAAATTAATTTGGCAACCTTCTTCAATTTGGCCTTGGAAGAAATCATAGCTTGGGAATTTCGATTAGAATTAGAAATCATTACGATTAGAGAAATAAAATAATCTAATCATTAGAATTGAATTTTGATAAAAATTTTAGATTACTAATTGATTAGATTAGAAATAATCAAAAATCTAATCACAATTAGTGACGATTAGCATCTCTAATCAAATCTTATCAAAACTAATCAAAAAAATAATTGATTAGATTTCTTGATTATTTTTGATTAGATTTGATTAGATCCACTATTTTTGACGTCGTCAGCACCCGTTGAACGACTATTCTCATTTGCAGGCATCATCAATACTCCAAGACGAAATTCATTGTCAGACTTTTCTTTTGAAAAGTTGGTATTAATGAAGTCTAATGTCAATTTTTTTTGAATTATATATGAGCAGAATCAGCACACATGCACCGTATGCAATTTTATGCAATATTCAAAAACTGTTACATTATGTAAATATAGCAACAAATGTGATAAATAAATATTTTCTTTTCACAAAAATTTATTTAAATAGGGATTTTTGTAAAGACAATTTTTTGAGCGCGTAGGGAAAAATAGGGATTTTTTAAGTGCTGCGTAAAGACTTCTCAAAAAAGTGTATAACATCACTGCCCTTAACAGACATTGGATTTGAATGCATACGTCGCATTAATGTTTCTCAACTGGATGTTTTCATTCATAATTTTTTTGGACACGTACATATCTAATTTCTAGACCGAATTAAATGCAAAAAGAATGCTCTCGGTTAATAACAAATATGATGCAATTGAAAATAATTGCAAACGAAAACACACCAAAGATAGAACTGCACTATTGTCACCGTGTGGCCACAATATTAATCTTTTACATATTTTTGTTTCACCCTGTTAAAACTGTCAATGAAACTAAAAGACACAAATATAACTTTATTATTCTTTAGGCCTTTAAATACTTTTATTTAAATCATTTTATTTTGTTACTTTGCTTTTTAATGAATACTTGTTATAAGTTGGAATAATATAAAAAAAACATATGTAATTATATTTAACAATGCAATATAAAATGAATTATAAATTATATTCATATAATATATTATTCGAATAAATGTACTCAAGAATTTATGTTTTGAAAATTTTTATATATTTGTTGTGGGTTAACTTAAAATTCCGGGATCCCGAAAAAATTGGAATTTTTAAAATCCGGAATCGCGGGATTTACAAATCCAGTCCCGATTGGCATCCCTAATTTATACTGGCAGAATTTCTGTCCTTTGGTGTTTTATTCAATGGCTAATTAATCCACTTCGAATTTTAAATTTTTATATGCAGTCTGGTAAAGAGATTTTTCTAAAAACTTCATATGAATGATTTAGATTGGAAAACACATTTCAATTGAAATCTGCTTAATTTCCTTCCGTTCAGTCGGTTCGGTATAAATGCAGTATATATTTTTAATAAGAACTTGACTTATATATTATGACCTCAATGTGAGTAGGTATGAACTTAACCCCGATATTCATTTTGAATTTTTAAGTTGGAAGTCATTATTTCCGCTTAAGTTCATTACTCGAATGGATGTAAATTCAAATAATTATTTAATAGCTTTTATACGTTTACACTACATTTTCGTGTATACGATAAGAGATCGGCGTATAAAATTTATTGAAAAAAGAAAGAGTACCAAAGGTAAAAGGTTACCTAGAGTACCAATTTTTCCACCTTTACTTCTTAAAAAGTACCCAATATTTGTATCTTGAATCTTAATACTTTAAGCGAGTTTCGTTTTATAGTGTAACAAACATGCAAAGTCACTACAAACATACTCAATTATAATATTAGTGGGAAGGATATTAGGATAGAAAGTGGAATAATGAAAAATCTACTGCAGAAGGTAGCAGTTCTCAATTTTTTATTTTTTTTTTGTCAATTATTGCGAAGCCCTTGCAGAAAACAAAGGATACCGATATTCCATAGAGAAATATCAGCTCGTATAAACACACTTCAGGAAATCATAATTATGGACGAAAGCAATACTGTGCAATAATTACAGCGGCTGAGCAACAATATCATTATAATTATCAGCGACATACAAAAAGCAACATTATTATCATTGGCATCAACGAACAACATCAACCTACATTTACATGTAAATAATAAAAGCATGCATGAGTGTTTTAATTGATCCATTTTTCTTAAAAAACATTTCCAATAATATCAACCAAAAACCAGAAGTACTGGTACGTTTGTGTGTGTGCATGTGTGATTTTATAAAACAAGTAAAACAAGTAAAACACACACAGCGAGGTCTCTTATGCTAATTAATTAATTTTTATGATAAGTGTTACTGTTGCATTTTAATTGCTATTGACTTAAAAATTTTACTCGGCTAGTCAATAAATTCAGTTTTTTCTCATACACAAGTATGTATGTATGATTGTGTGTATGCACCACACACACATATGCTTTTAAATTTGGTAAAATCAATACAGTTAACTCGTTAGTTGTCTGGCACATAAGCACACACAGATAGTTCTACATTAGAATTGCATGCTGTTAATTCTGACAATGATGATGCATTAAAGTTTAAAGCAGAAACCGCTTTAATTTTCTAAGATTGCATGACAGTGGGCTGTCTGTGGGATGGTTTGTTGTATTTAGAGATTTTTTTTCATATTATTATTAACTGTATTTACTATTTTTTCCTTAAGCTTAAGAATAAAGCAAATGTATTTAAACTCAATCATAAAGATCGCTAATTAAATGGTTTAAAATTATTTAAAAAATAAAATTGTTTTAATTTTATCAGAAAACCAGTACTTGTTTCGATAGAAAAAAGTATATTCTTATTCGTTAATAACGAATCTATTTAAATATTTATGGTAGTATTCATGAAAAATAAAACAGATTTCAAATTTGTTTTACTATAAAATTTCAATAAAAATTTTTCTTAAAATAAATTTCAAATCCATTTATAATTTTTATGAATTGGGGGTTAGTATTGAAAATAAACTCTTTTATAATGATTTTTTCTCTGTGTAGTTGTTAAGATTTTGTTTAGTTTTAGTTTCTTTTGCAATATTTTGGATTAGAGATTTTCTTTGTTTATGTGAATTTTTTTTTTGACTTGTTTTGCTTTAGCTGCTTCAGTCATTTTGCAGTTTTTTCTATTTCGGTGATTTTTAAATTTTCTCGGTTTTATGTTTTTTCCGACTTTTTTTACTTTTGATGATACTTTTTGAAGTATTAAATTTTCTTTTTAATTATTGGGTTTTATCGTTTAAACGATTTTATTTTCGGACTATTTGTTGGACAGACAAAAATTGTGTCGATTTTTGCGTGTTATAGTTACGGTAATAATGAGATATTGGGAAAATTTCAATTACCTTTTTATTACTCATTTCACAGTTATTAACTGATTTGTGACTATTTTCCTTAAAATGCCTCTCTCTTTGCTAAAATTTTACAATAGTACATCTTATAGCTTCCAACAAGGCATACGTTAAACTTACATAGTCAAACCTGCATTAACAGATGGGATACCCTTTAAATTTGATTTATTTTTTTAGGTTTTACCACTTATTATAAAAAAATGTAGTACACGCCACGATGCTCGCTTTGGCACGCGTTTAAATTTTTTACTTTCATCAATATACGAGTATCCTGCGAAAATTTAACGTCTACACCTGGTAGGATTATCATAATGGACGAATGGACATACGGACGAACATATATAAACACAGACAGACAGACATACGGGCGGATATATATAAACACGGACAGACAGACAGACAACGGATGTATATCCAAATGCCGGACGGTCAGACAGACTACCTGCGAAATAGATTAAAAAAAGTTTTAAATGATTCAATAAAATTTATAAGTTTGCATTTTCTTCCATAAGAGTTATTTTAAAATTATTTCTTTATGTTGTCTTCCCCACAGTGCATTATCAATCATTCGAATGTTTTATAATGGATTGTATTTAATTTTTTGTTTATTTTTCACTTTATCTCTGCACAATTTTTCTCTTTCATCTTGACATTAATAAAAACTGAATGATATGAAATAATATAAATGAAATGAATTATAATTAAATGGAAATATGAGTATAAGAATTTTTAAATGTGGGTGATTAACGACACTGTTTTTTTTTTGTTTGTTTATAATTTACTCTATGTTTCCTTAAAATGCATCATTTTAATATAAAAGAGATGGGATAACATATTGCTGAATTTTATCAATTTGCATCAGAATATGATAAAGCTTTTAGTAGAGAAAGTTGTTCGAAACTAAAATTGGTATGTATTATTAAAATAATTGATTAATTAAGTTTTACTTATGAAAGCTTTATAATAAAAAAAAGTGATATAAAAATTAATAAATTATTTGTATACATGAAACTTTTGAAGCACTGCAGTATACTGGATATAAAAATCGCTTAAAGTGGTTCTTTGACACGAACATAAAAGGTTCCTTTCAAACTAAATATTTAATGTCCGCTACATCGTTAATATTCTTTTCGACAATTTTTCTCGTTTTGACGCAGTTTTTTGTGATTTATTTTTCGCGTCTTTGATTTTTTTCCTTTTTAAATTTCTTTTTTTAATACACATATTTAACTTTGAAGCTCTTTATAGTTCACTTTTTCGTTTTGGCGATTTCTAAGCTTTAGCGATTTTTTTTTCGTTTAAGTGATTTTTGAGGTTTTGTGAGATACAACTTAGTTTTAAAATTACGTTAGAATAACCTTAATGTGTTATTTTTGTGTATTGTAGTACATTTTGTTGTAGGTTGTACATTATATAGTAGTAATACACTAATTGTAGAAATATTACGGCTTTAAATATTCATTACAATTACAGCTTGTTACGTTGCATGTTACCCTTTAACTCGTAACTTTCGCGAGTTTTTACTTTTTGTTTCACGTACTCCTCGTTTGCAAGATAGAAGCCTGTGATAAATAGAAGAGCAGCGATACAAATGAATGTCATATTGGCACTAAATGTTGGTTCATTTTTACACATTTTGGGTTAAAAGATAAGAAACCAAGCCTAATTTATTTCGGCATACATCGAACTGACAAGTCTTTGTCCAATATTTTCTAAAACTAAAAATAAATAAATCTAGACGCACGGTAGTGCGCCAGGCCAAGTTCTGCCACACAGTGGGTATATTTACACCAAACCATTCGATTCAAGCTGTTTTTACCCCCTTCATAACTTTGCTCCTCTTGACCATAACATAATTAAACTTGAAACATAAGGTCTTCCTGCAGAGGTGACCTCATTGGTTAAATTTGAAAGTTCTACCGTAAAAGCTTCCCGAGATATTAAGGTGTGAAAAGTCCTTATTTTAATACAGATTCACTGGCTCACTGACTCATCAATATTATTGAGCACTTCCAGTAAAGCTAGAGAGCTGAAACTTGGTACACAGGTAGGTCTTGCAGAGAAAATAACCAGAAAAAATCTGAAAACGGGCACTTTCCACCCGGGGGGGACTAGGGTTCCCCTTCTTTGTATGGGGCACTTCCAGTATAGCTAGAAAGCTGAAATTCGGTACACAGGCAGGTAGTGATGAGAAATTACCGAAAATGATTTTTTAACGGGCACTTTTCATCTGGGGGACAATCATGCCCCTTCTTTGTATGGGGCACTTATATTATAGCTAGAGAGCTGAAACTTGGTACACAGGTAGGACTTGGTGTGAAATTAACTAGAAAAATCTGAAAATGGGCACTTTCTTCATGGGGGACCTGGGTGCCCCTTCTTTGTATGGGGCACTTCCAGTAGAGCTAGAAATCTTAAATTTGGTACATAGGTAGGCCCAGATAAGCAATACACATAAATATTTATACAAAAACAACTTAGAAAAAAGAAGTGAGATCCGCACAAAAACACAAATGTGAAAATAAGGCCAAGATCCTATCCAAAATATTTCGGCCAAAAAAAGTACTGAGATCAAAATAAAGGCAAAGTTCATGAAAGGTAGAATTCCATCTCATATCTAGGCAACCTGTAAACTTGGAAAATTTTGTTTGCCTTTCTAATATGGGAAAGAATTTTTGGAAAAATATTGCCATATATATTTTGGATAGGAAGTTGGACTTATTTTCACATTTGTGTTTTTGTGCGGATATTTATTTACACCAATAACTTTCACATACATGTGTTACCTTAATAAGTAATTAGTTAAATAAGTATTAAATACAGTATAGTGTGTTTTTTTGGTTCCACCAACATTACAATTTATCATTGTTACCTTACCCAGCTATTTGTCAATACAATCAACACCCGCTTTTTATTAAAGTTTTTTTTTCGTAATTTTTTAATGAAACTGAAATAAAATTCCTTCGTCGGTAAATGCAGACGTACATACATACATTTCGGAAAGACTAATTAAATTATTCACATACTGTGTCACCACAAATGGATATAAAATAAAATATTGGAAAAGAAACTGTAAAAAAAATCCATATTTTTATATTGAAACAGATTTTTCACCATTAACGCACAAAGTTTTTTGCTGTTGATTTTATTTGTAACGTACTTCGTATATAAATAAATGAATATTCAGCCTGATGTTGTTGATTTTTTTTTTTTTATATGATTTTTTTTTTCTCCACAGTGATAATGATGTTGGAAATGGTGATATAATGGCTCACAACGATGACGATTTTACCACAATATCAAATCCCTTGAGGAAATACGATTTTTTTTTTATTTCTATAGATTTTTATTACCGAAATCATTAATGAAAGTGCTGATTTTCATTTGCGAGAGAAAAACTTGTGATTAATAGTTTCTATTTATATGCAAAATTATAGTGTTTGTGCAAAGATTTGGCAAAAATTAGTAATGCCTCTTACCAAATAATGCCGTGTTGCTAATGGCAATTATATTTTTGAAGAAAAAGTTGGGACCAACGTTTCGGCAGAAGGCGCCCTGCATTTTAATAATTTTTGTTAATTTAAGAAATTACGAATTTAGTACTTATGTATATGTATTAACCGTTGAAAATTAAAATTTTGTTTAGCATTGGCTTAATTTAATATTTTTTAGATTTAAGATTTGAAAAACTTATTGATAATTTAATCTATAATTGAAGATTCAATAAATAATAAAATTATAAAATAAAAATAAAAAAAAATTTATGTGTACTGGCTGGTAAGAGGTGTAGTAGTGAGTTGGTTTTAGTGTGTCTCTACTAAACCGAACTTCGTTGGTTCGAGTTCCAAAAGAGTAAATTTTATAAAAATAATTTCAGAACTTCTAATTCCAGATAATACAGTTACAAGTTGTAAATAAGCTTCTTTGTAGCAGATGTCCGGTTCCAGAAGAATGTAAATCATGGAAATGAAAAATGCGCACCAAGGTGGCAGATGTGGCGCACATGATTCAATTTTTACTAATTTTGGGATAAACACTGAACTAGATTTTAGTAAATGTTTTTCTAGTTTTTAGTAAAAATTTTCTTTTTCCTAACGTTAAAGAAAATTTTATTAATTTTTCTAAAAAACGGCATTGGAGCCAATTTGAACTGCAATTTTCTAGAGTGTACTCGACTATATCTACTCGTTATCGTATGCTATAATCAGAAAATATGGCCAGCGAAACACAACACGGAGAGAAGAAAATTCAATGGCTCTTTTGAAAGCTGAAAACGCATAATAAATCTAAAATATATCAAGAAATAACAAGAGTATAATAAAATAACGCATTTTATTTACGCATTTTGCGGCAATGACATTTAATCGCTTTTATCCCGCATTTCTCGTCCAAAACGTGCTGTATTATAATCATCTTCACAATCAGCAGACGATAAACACAACAAGAGAAATGTAGCCTTTGTTTTACAACTTTGTTTGTATTTGCACAATTTTTTATTTCACAAAAATCAATAAAAAACCCGCGAAATATTTTTATTTTCTTTTATTAGCATGATTTGCAATAAATATTCGACGGTTTCTGTTGATATTTAAACAGGCTAAAGTTCGTAATTTAATAATTAGAGAAATATAATACATTGTTGATATATTTCTAGCTACAAAGGAAAATTTAATATCTAAACATCACTTTAGATTTGAACTACACGGCTGAATAGAACAAAAATTTGTTCTCAGTAGAAGCCCCTTTCTGGAAGCAGTGAAAGCATTTGCACATGAATACTCACGAGGTTTACTGGCTTCTACCGAAAGCGACGTCTTTGTTCTATTCAGGAGTGTCAAATTCAGCAAAGTTCATACTGATAATGTTAGAGACGATTTAAATTTCCTATAAGGGCTAACTTTCATACGCTCATACATTTGTGCTCGTGAACTACATAAATACCGAGTATATACTTTGGATATATACAGACTTTTTGTTTTTGTTCCTGATTACCTTTTAATGCAAAACACAGAAAACACAACAACAACAACAGCAGCAGCAGCAGCTACATCAAAAGTAATATTCAATAAAAATAACAAAAGTTCCATGAAATATTCAGATTTACAATGCATTTGTTGAATTGACAACACATGGACATGACGTTTTATTATTTTTTATGTTTTGTTTCTTCAGTTCTTTTTTTTTGTTTTTGCAATTCTTTGCATTTCATTGCAATCTACAAATTATTACATGACAACGGCCACATATTGCAACACTTCCGTACTGATCCATTGCTGAAGGGACTTGTGGATGATGAGATACGATTCGAAGCCAATATGGAAATTATACATACATACATGTATGTTTGTAGTATGGTTTTATGTTTGTATAGACATACATATACATACTTATGTATGTATGTATGACCTTATGTGAATATAATTTTATATGGTTACACCGTCTTTTACCTGATTAGCTTTAATAATATATTTTTATAAATACGTTTTGCCATTTTTTTTAAGATCCAGTGTTGTAAAATTTTACCCCAGCATCATACATATGTACATACAAACAGCGGTGCAAGAAAGGAAAAAAATCCAACATTATTTCTGCCAACTGTCTAAGAGTTAGGTTGTTCTTTAACTTATTTCTCACGAGATAAGTGACATTTGTAAAACAAATTGCTTACATTTTCCATTATATTACGGTCCGAAGAATATGGAGGCCAATGTAAAGGATCTTCATCTAACTAGTGATTACACTATTTTATAGATCTGACAGTGTGATTTGAAGCACTATTGTGCTGGTAGGTCCAGGTTAAAAAATAAACTAATTTATGCCTTTGAATTTGAATCATGTTTACAATTTTTTTTACCTTTGTCTACTCATTGTTTTCTTTTTGATTCAATTGCTGCATGAAACTTTGAAGTCTTTAAATGCATTCTTTGTGGTTGCAACAAATAATTAATAATTTTATATATAACCATTATCAGATGAGTTACAGTGTACGTTTTTTATTCAATGACATGTGACATAAAATTAATTTGTCAAAATGCTTAAGTGAAAAAATGTTATCATAAATTTTCTTTGTGGAATGCATTTTTTCTCCTCATGGTTTGGACTATTTAAAATTAACTTGTTCGCAATTGGTATTTATTCGGTTGAAATATATTTCATGGTTCAATCTGTTTATTTCATTTTTTGTTTTGTTTTCAGATCCATTATAGTTTTTGTGCAATAATGAAAAATAAACCCGGACCATCTGATGTGCCAGATGTGTATGTTAAAGCATCTGTGCACACCTTCTCATTTATTTTTCGCTCAAAGTTTTAATCTATAAACACTTTATATAGAAATACAGAATATCAGTGATGCTATAGGTGTCACTTTTTTTGGTTGCATATTTTCACAAATTTTTATTAGTTGAACATTTAAGTAAATGACGGCAATCACACACTAAGAGAATAAGGAAGGTCATAATGAATCAGTCCAAGTCCGGCCACACAGTGTGTATATTTTCTCGAAACCATTCGAGCTGTTTTTACCCCCTTATAACTTTGCTCCTCTTTTTCATAATATAATGAAACTTTGAACATAATAAGATTTACTTAGTACATGTCAGCTGGAATGAATTAAAAACCTAAACAAAAAGAAAGCAAGTACCTAAAGCAGGGTATGGGTTTTAAGAACAGTCAAAAACCGAATTAAAATACTAATTGAAAATATATTACAAAAATGGATAATCACTTATTTCGAACAGCCATAGATTATTTCAAGAAACACAACATTGTTGTGGCAAAACTGTTACTTCTTTTCCGCGAAAAGCCTTCTACTTTAAGAATGTTTAGTTTTCAAATTTTACGATCTTCTTTCTGCTAAAACAATATTTTTAATATAATTTTTTTTTTTACTTTTACTACATATTAAGTGATCTTGGCACACAAACACTAGAAAAAGGAAATGTTTTAGATCTCATCACTGTTATGTGTCATAACAATTAATTTATTATATGTAAAATCTATAAATCATATCAAGTCAATTTGGTGTTTTTTTTTTTCAAATTACTATTAAAAAGTCTTTTCAATTAATATTTATTTACTTTTAATAATGTTTTAATCAATAAAAATGTTAATAAAGTTAACTCGTTAATATGGTTTATTTATTTTTACATATCGGTTGTCACATATTTCTATTATGTGTGACAGGTTTTTATAGCTTTTACATGCTAAAGTACTTAAATTATAATCTGGTAAAAAATAGTAGCTACTAAATTCGCAATTTTTACGTATGTTGTTCATACATGCAAATGCAAGTGTATATCAAAATTCAACCATTAGTGGTGAACAGTGTAACCAGATTTAAAAATATATTACATCTGAAATTAATCGAAAATAATGCTGAAGATTGTTAATTAAGAATTTAAAATGCTTAAAATGCTTAAATTTTAAAAATACTTTTATTACTTACTAACATTCTGACAAATTATAAATTACACAAGGGAACAAATTTACATCTTTTGTCGGCAACACGGAAAAAATTGAATGTTTTGAATTAAATATGCCACACATAAAAACGAAGTAATGACAGATTGGTTGTAACAGGTTCTGATTTTTAGATATCATGATATATCAAAAATTGAGAATAACATCGGAAAATTTCAATTTAAAAATTAATCAATTCAAAGCAATTTTTTTTTATTAATATATAAATAAGTGTGTTTTTTAATGTTATAAAACTGATAGAATATTTTCAGGTACTTGATGAACATCCAATATGCTCAATGACTTTTTTTGTCTCTTGTACTGTGAGACATCTTCTTTTTTTAAGAACCAACAATAATCGCCCATCATAGCTGGATCCCATCGCCCTTGGTACCTAATTTATTTTGTTCTCACATCTCGATGAAACTTTTCTTCTTGTTCATCTCTTACTGCGCCAAGATTACTAGGAAAAAAAGTCTAGATGTGAGTGCAAAAAAGAGACATTTTGCAATCCAGGTTTTGATACGACTGACTGCGAATGACGCTGAGTCTGGAATAGGTTTGTAAATTAAAGCAGTTAGAGATGTAATCATAAAAGTATGCATATGAATATATGTATGTATTATGAATTATAGTAAAACTGGCAATGGTATAATAACAATCCGCACAAACACATAAATGTGAAAATAAGGCCAAGTTCCTATCCAAAAAATTTCGGCCGTAAAAAGTACTGAGATCTTGATAGGTACAATTCCATCTAATTTCTAGGCAACCTGCCACGAAATACTTTACTGCCTTAAAATGTAATAATATTCCAAATTCTCCTTGCTATTGTAGAAATAAATAAAAATGTGTATTATATTGGTTTATACGATATTTCTTCAAAACTACATTTTCATAATTAATTAACTTTCATATTTCTAGGATAATTTCCATCTCAACAAACCATTGTGCAAATTCTTAAAACCAACCTCTTTCAAGAAGCTGTTTCGAATGAATTCAGTTTCTTTTTTAAAAATTTAATTATTAAATTTAAATTATATAATATTAAACAAGCAATCAGTTGTATGTATATATACACACACGCACGCACACACACACGCACACACACATCCATATTTGCTTACCTGTGTCGTCGGATATCCTGGTCTACAAATGAATTACATTTTACATGCAAAAATTACGTACACTCATATGCATGTATGTATGAGTGTATGTCGTGCAACATGATTTCTTGATTTCGTTTAATTAATTCTTCTTTTGAGTATTTGGTTTTTTTCCAACACATTAATTGTAATTTAGTTGAGCTGCAGAAAAATTTCAAAATGCAACATCTGTAGTAAACTTAAATGTTGTTAACGTCAAATGACACGTAAAAAAGTAAAAGTTTTTGTAAAAAATGCGGTTAGACAAGTTGATAGTTGGATTGCTTGTTTGCGTTATTTTATTTTCACAAAAGCTTTTCTATTATATTTTCTTTCAACAAAAATAAACATGCATGCGTATGTTCGAGCTTGACTCTTTATCTACATACATACAAACATATGTACGTCCAATGTACGTGTTATCAAGAACACATACACAAATACAGACGCATGTATGCATTTCACCTACGCTTTAATTATTGTAATTAAAATTGATACAGAATGCACTGTCGGCAAAATAAGGAAAATAGTGTAGACAAGTGTACAAGAGGAAAATAATTTTGTTTTTGTGTGATAGACTGACTGACTGACTGAATGAGAGAATACCTGTGTGTATAAACAAAAGCGTTGTGCATTCTGTCGACAAATGCGTACAAAGTGTTGTAAAAAACTTGTTTGCAAATAAAATATGACATTATGGCAGGCTAAAATTAAAATTGTAAATTAAATGAGTTAAAACGTTTGCATGATTAGTACAACCATTGAATGTCTCAATTGAGTTGAGTATTTTTATCTGAAAATAGTGTTATGAAAATGACAAGGCGTTCGTATTAAATGCATTAATTTTTTTGTTACTGTATTTGCATAATTTGGCTTGATATAATTGAAAACTGAACCAACTAAAAAATGGCGTGCCTCAGGCCACTATCTTATAATATTATTAGGCGGAGTGAATAAAAATGTAGTGTATGCTACCAAGCTCCAAGTAGTAGCACTAGCTTTTTCTTTTCAGCACTAGCTAAAGCTACTAGTGAAAGCTAGAAAAAGTGTGAATAAGTCTTTACTAGTGCTACATAGCTAGTGATGAAAAGCGGTAGCATATGCTGGAAAAATAAACATATGCGGCTGAAAAAAAGAGTTGCCTCTGTTTAAAAATAAAAACATTTTTCTTATAAGTTCTAAGCAAAACTTGTGGTAAAACATTTTGGCAACACTAGAAGTATGTTTTGATTATTTATTATCACGATGGGCGACAAAAATAGCTCGAAATTTTTTGATATGCTCCAAAAGCATAAAATTATATTTAAAAATTCTCAAGTGCTGTCAGTGAGAGTAGCAAAAATAATACCCTGTTTTTTTGTATTTAGAAATTTGGCCAGGAAATTACAATTGGTCAATCGAAAAAACAAATTCAAAAATGAGGTATTGATCATAATTCATTAATGCAGTCATCATATTTAAATAAAAACAAACGACAATGCACTTTATGACGAATAAACCAACAATAAACTTATTTCCAGCACTTCACTGACATGCTTACAAAAATTCAAGTTAAAACTAGTAATTTTAAGTACTTACTAGTTTTTAATCACACATATTTTCAGCAAACGCTGGAAAAACTAGCTTGTGCTAGACTGCAAAAAGTACTAGCTTTAACTTACATTTTTATTCACCTCAAATCTAGTTTAAACTTAAAATTTCCTAGTATTAGCTTTAGCTACCTTTTTAATCACGCGGCCCATTGTCTATATTTAGGAGTTATCGAAAAATAATAAAAAATAAATGGCTCTTGTTCTTATTTTAATGTTTTACTTTGCAGTTCACCGCGCAACTACTTTGCTTGTTTCTCACGCTCACACACAGCCACCATTAAAAAATTAATTTTGCTCATCCAGGTGTTGATCAGGTGATTGTCGCATGAAATATTTTCACAAAAAATTAGTTATAATGAGGGTAATCACTCTTGGTTGAAATACGTTGCATACGTTGCAGGTATAGCTTATTTACATATTTTGTTATTGCATTGCTGCAAACTGATAAAAATAAACTAGACTTGCAAGATCTGCAATGATTACAATACTGAGAGTGTTTTCCCCTAATTATATTTTATATAATTAGTGTGCGCTCTTTTTAAATACTTAATCCATTTTTTGATGTCTCTGCTGTATTTACAGATATCAACCCCTAAATATTTGTTATATTCAGAAAATTTTATTAATTGTTGCAAGGCCAACCTTTTCCAAAAATATCGCTAATTAAAATCGAAAATAGCTAGAAAACACCTAAATTTAAATAATACGTAAAAATCTATCTATTTATTTAGCTAAATTTTTATTTATTATAAATTTTTGCATAAATTTTAAGACAACTAGTTAAACTTCCCCAACATCTGTAGATTCATCCATTAATATGCTGCACTTAGATGATGAAATATCCTTCCTAAGCTCAATTACGAAATGCACCAGCCAAGACTTTAATTGGATAACACAATGAAGCGTTGGTACGTTTCTTCCAGCTTCTAATAAATGACCCACAAACCCATTGTTCCACCCAACGATCACGGCAGCACCATCCGTGCAAACAGTTTTATATTATTTTAATTAAATTAAATACAACGACTTTAATTTTCAATAAAAAACATATGTCGCAACCCACGTTATTATTAGCAAAAAATCTATTGTGCAGTTTATTTTCAAAATTATTCCAGACATTCTTTATAATTTTTCTCGAAACAACATTTTTGGTTCCTACGGCGTAAAAGTCGTACTGCATTTTGGTTAAACCAAGTCAATAAATGGCATATTTCGTATATAATTCGTAAGTTGGTGATTTAAATAATGTAAAATAATGCACATGGCAAGAGGTTTAAGTCGGAAGGTACGTAGTTTATTAATGTACTACAAGCTGAGCTTTTTTCTGGGAAGCTTATAGTTTGAAATTACATTAGAGCCATTGTTGATTTAGTTTTAGTTTAGAAATTTATCCCCTTATTCATAAACGATTTACGAAGTTCAGAGTACAATTAAATAGATTTTTCCATGCGAAATTCATACATTGAGGCCACAATAACTTTATCAATCGCTTATGAATAAGGGGGTCAATTAATATTTTCGCAAATATTAGCCGAAATAAAGACAAATCCTTCAATGGTTTAAACTTTTATGTCATAGATTTAATATTTTATTATTCAACATATTTTTTCAAGTTTCTTTAATTCGTGATTTAAATATTTATTTGCACATGAAGACGGTACAAAAATAAATAAAATATTTAATTTAATTTTTCAAATGTACGCAGGAAACGCTTTATTTGTTAGTTTCATCATTTCGTTTGGTTTCTTGCAATTGTTGAAAATGAGTAGATTTGAAAAGAATTTTCAAATTATATAATATGTACTTTAGTAAAACTTAACCTTTCTTTGTTTTGCTTTGATGGGTGTTACTGGCAGGAATATGAATTACTTGCGGTGGTTTTATGTAACTTTAAATATCCAACATTTATCATTCACCTAAAACCATTCGTTTGAATATTTGCTATTTTTGGTACTGGAAAAAAATTTTATTTTTCTGTGATTGCAAAAGTGTAAATGGTTTTTTTTTTCAACAATTTATTTCCACTCGATTTGTCTTTTAGTCAAGTACTTTTTAATGCCAGCATGTTAAAACAAACTTTGGTAAAGTTTGTGTAAATTTTCTTTTATTTTCTTCATCTATTATTTAACGTTCAATGTAACCTTAATAAAATAAATTTATAATAAATATTATAGGAAAAAGCGACACACACACACACACATTAGAGTTGTTTGTTTTTCTTTCAAAGTGATAAGAATGTTAATGATTTTTTAAGCTACAAAATATGTCAATCAAAAACAATTTAGATTCAGACCGTTGCAAATCGAGTGAAAAAGTGATATGCGAGTGTATGTATGTAATCAATTAAAAAAGTAAGGCCGTCATACCACATCTGTGTTGTGAAAATTAGCATTTTCTATGACATTCACACATACATTCATTCATATGTACAAAGTGCTGATGAACAGTTTTTTCTGTAAAATATGTATTTTGAATAAAAGCTGTTAAGTTAGGCTTATTAGCGTGTGGCACAACAATTTTTTTCGTAAATTTTCGGATTACTTTGAGTACGAGTTGTGATTAAAAACATTTATCCGACTATCCCTTAAATTTAGTTGAATCAAGCCGAAAATATATTTAACATTTTTATGTGCGGTTTCTATAATACAAGCAATTGGTTTGAGTAGAAAATTAATTGGGAATCACTCAAAAACCTGAATTTCTACCCAATTCATTGGTCTTTATTGTGGAAACAGCACCTAAGTACGAGTATTAAAAAAATTAATTCAACTGTGCGCCAGGATAAAAATAATCACGATAAGTTGATACAAGTGTGCGACAGCGTTGATTGCAGGCAAAATATACATGTACACGTTTTTAAATTGGATGCATGATAATGTTGGACATGGATTCAGGCATCCAGTCTTAAGCAGTTAATTTTCGCCTTAAACGATCCGGGACACTTTTTGGGACTGAAGTAAATATTTGTAGATTAAATAATCCGTACTTTTTTCAAAAGCTATTTTGCTCGTGCATTAGGAATTCGCAGATATTATTTGCAAGTTCATGTATGAGTAGAAGAGTTTTGAAACTTTTCAAACATGAATGGTGAAGATCTACTGATGAGTTGGTATTTAGCTACAAACGAAATGCATATAGATTAGCTAACCCATAACAAATAAAAATTTTTAAAAACATAAATTATTGGGTATTTGCACGATTAAAATGTTATATTTATCTTGATTTAAGATAACCCGTACTTAATTTGTTTTTCACATTGCTTTGGATTGATTTAAGTATGTTTGGAATTATTTTTTTTTCTGTGTAAAAAATCATTTTCCCTTTTGATTGTCTTTATATATTTTAGTTAAAACTTGTCGGAAATTAAAGGTAAAGCCAATTTAAATATATTAAAAATAAATAAAAAAAAATTATATATAAAAATATGTATAAGAAAATTTGTGACATGCATAATCGCACTTCAAGAGAACAATTTTCTGCAGCCAAATTAAAATACATTTCACTAAAAATTTACTATACTCTACTAACAATCTTAGTTATATGCTTTTATACTTTACCCGTATATACACCAAAGTATATTCCTTTTAGTCCTTGTTTTCTTTTTTTTATGTGCTTTTTTGGTTCAGTTGTATTATTTTCCCACTGTTTTCTTTGAAAGCTTTTGCCTTTGTGCACTTTAGTAAGATTGTATATGTCTCAAGAACACAGAGAGAGAGAAAGAGAGAGAGGGATCTTTTTTTTATTTGCATAAATGAACAGGGATATTAATTCATTTACATAATCCTTTGTAACATCCGTGTTTTACATGCAACATCAAAATTCCGCTAGTACCATCTTCTATTATAAGTGATTCAATTCTACTAACATACATTGAAACATACATACACACTCACATAAACAAATGTATGTATATATATTTTACTTATGTATATATATTAAGTATTTTCTATGAAAATTTTGTAGTGAAAAACTATTTTATTAACGACTATAGAAAGGAACACCTGCTACCGTTTGATATTGGGGAGATATAGACAGTCATGTCACAGAATACCATTTCTATCGAAAATAATCTTTTTACTAGAATTGAAAATCAAATTACTTTTCAAAGAGTTTTCTAAGCGGAGTTTAAAGATTTTGCACTAATCGGTAACAAATGGCATTTACAAATGCAAATACAAAATTTTCCAGAAAGCTTAGTATGAACTAAGATGTTTAAAAGGATGATAGTTTAGGTCGATTAAAACATAAAAATAATAATTTATTTTCATCATAAGTGAAAAAAAAGAATATCTGGCAAAATCTTGAAATAATATTTGTAAATTTTTCAGCCTAAGTATTTCTCAATATAAATGAATGAAATGAAAGTTGTTACGTTTTTATTCCGTAACTTATTTCCGAATTAGAACACAAGAAAGTAGAATATTATGTTTTTATTTATCTATCACTTTTTATTTATACTTTGTATTAATTACAGTTCTTAAATCTAATTATGGGCCGTCTCAGGGAGCCGCTTGTTAGGCTGGTCTTTGATCAGGTTTGTTGTGAGTTGTTGAATGCTAAATCTTGATTGCTTTTATGTCGATATTAACCTGTCTTTTTATACTAACTGATGTCCGGTACTGTTGACGTTCGCTGCCGCCAGCCTGGTTGTTCCCACGATATTGCTGAGTGTGCGATTTTTACCAATCATATGCAACTTCAGCATATAAGCGTGGAAGTTCCAGCCGATTGTGGTTCTCACGATATCGCAACGTCAGCAGTATGTATGCAGCGCATGTTTTTGCTGCCGCTTATATTTTCGTTGGTTGGGGGAAAACTCATAACACAGTAGAAAAAGCTTAATTTGAACAAAATAGACTTTGAGAAATAAGTAAAGTTCCAACCAATTAAAATAATAAAACAGTGTGTAGTAAAAACTTTCATGTGACTCAGCAGATTCAATTAATGATAGAGAATATTTAACTAGTTGATTGTAGCTGCCGTAGTGCCAGTGCTGTCTAAGCGTTAAACAAATCTGATAATGACACATCTTGATGTCAGTTCTACCTTCTGTGCAGTGTGATTTTTCTTTGTGTGTTCAATTATTACGAGCTTCTAGATTTTCATTTGTAATATAAATGATAATTTAATTTAAAAATAAATTTAAGAAAACGAACTTAAACTTGAATATTTAAAATATTCTTTGATAAAACATCACTCAGTTCGAGTAAAAATTCATAATTTTATTTTTTTTAAATAATTTTAAAATATGAAAAAATTTTACATCTTTAAACGCCTAATATTTAGCTAGCTTTTTAAATTAGGTCGCACATCTTATACTACTCTCAATTGAAGTATGGTTGAAAAACATACAAAACAAAAATCAATAACCCCAATTACCCTTTAAAGTTTTCACAAAATAATTATAACGATAATAATGTCGTCTTGTTACAAATTTCCATTATTAACACGATTTAAAAGTCTAAGATCCTAAATAGCTTAAAACTGTACAAAAGCGTGTAACGGTATACGATTATATCGAAAATATTCCCATCGGAATATGTGAAATGCCCGATTGAATCAAAATTGTTTTCTTTTAAACAAATTGTTTGCATGTACATATGTGTGTGAGACATAAAATATTAAAATAGCATGCAAAGACTTATAAAAACGTTAAATTAATTTTCATTATAACTTTCCTAAATTAGTTTGTAATGTTTAAATTAAAAAGAAAAAAAAAACAAAAAAAAAAAATAACGCTTAAGAAATGTTTGACTGTAACGACAATAAAGTACATTTTCCTGTATTACAGAATGTATGAACAAATATAACACGCAATAAATTCGTATACTCCTGGCATATCATTGTGTTATTTCACCTGTAATTATATTAGGATTTAAAGTATCTGAAAAGAGTTTTTGAAAAATTCTAAAGTCAGGTTGAGTAAAATACCACATCTGTGCCTCATTTCTGTAACTCTCGCCGAGATGTTAGGTGTCACTCTGTGAAAACTAAAATGTTTGAGAATCAAAAGTTAATACTTTCGTTAATAAAACAGTTATTTTCCTGTTCACACAGCTAAATTGTTGAAAATTTTTCTGTTCAATTGTTTTTTTTTTTTTGTAAAACTAAAGTCTGTACAAAAATATTGATGTGAAAATAATGTCTAGTTCCTATTCAAAAATATCGGTTTTTAAAAGTACTGAGATCAAAACGAGATTCAAGAACTTGATATTTCCTCCATAATTATTTCACGTGTAAGCAGTAAATTTCGACATCAATTTCAAAAAAAAAAAGATGGTATCTAGAAATGTAGGGTACAAAAGGAACTGTTAAATAGCAGTAAATGTATGTTTGTTTGTGCGTGAATACATGCATATATATATATATATATATATATATATATGTATATATATTACAGTTGAACCTCGATTATTGCGGTTTCAGGGGACCGGGCTTAGCACGGATAACCGAAAAACGCGGTTAATAGAGGTTATATAACAACACAAAAAACTACATATGAGCCGTTTATTTTGAAAGTGGCATAAGTCACTTTTTCTGTTGATTGCAAATTTTTTACAAATGAAAAGATACCATTCAATTTTATTTAGTGTTGCCATTAAGGGGCTGTGCACATATTACGTAACGCTATTTTCAGAGATTTTATACCCCCCCCCCCCCATTCGTAACGCTTTTTACTAATTTTTCAGTGCAAAATTTTTAATCCGTAACAAATCTTTAACCCCCCCTCCCCCTGGAGCGTTACGTAATATGTGCACAGCCCCTAACTCGATTTTTTTGAAAAAGTGACTTATGCCATTTTCAAAATAAACGGCTTATATATTCCACATATTTTTATTATAACACGAAATTTTATATATGCATATGCACACACATCATTTAAATACATACGATACAGAAGATAAAACAAGAAAAAGTATTAGTTCTCAATAAAAATATGAATTTTGTATATACTTATGTATGCTTGTGAATGATAAGCTGAAAAAACCTTACATTTTCTGCACGGATAACAGAGGTTATTAAAGCAAGCGAGCAGCATGCCGGTTAATAGAGACCCTGATAATCGAGGTTCAACTGTATTCCTTTTGCTAAACAACTCCGACATAACTAAACAAATTTTATTTGGTTCTTATTCAAAAATCATTTTTACTAGGCGGGCGGAAGGAATACTTTTAGTAAATATATAATTTTTTTTTGTGACGAGATTCTAACAAAATTCCTAAGAGTTCGCCTTTTGTGGCAGGTGCGCATAAGGCAGACACATAATTATTGTATGGCATGACTACCGGCTTTTTTTTGCTGGTTTAACGTTCTTTTGGTGTTATTGTAATTGATGTTGCTGTTGTTACTAGTTCTTGGTCTGCTCCCTTGCCACGAGTTGTTTTATACTTCATTCTGTGCGAAAGAAACTTAGAATTTTTGGTATTTGCATAAATTTTCTTAAGTGCATCAACCAGTAAATTAAAGGAAACTGCGGTTTCTTGAAATTATGTAAAATTATGTGCTTAAGAAAATTACATTTTCTTTCAAGCGCAAAAGAGTATGAGAATAAAGAAAAAAAAGCTGTTTGCTTTTTACATGCACAGGACAAAGAGTGCTCACAGGTAAGTAAGTAAAGTTTTGTATGCAGTCAAGAAAACCTTTGCTTCTGACATTTGCACAATAAGAGATATGTTTTGTAAAGTGAGTAGGGTGAGTAGGTAGAAACAAATATATACAGCCATGTCACAGAGATCTATTCCGTTCAGAAGCGGAATTCAATCCGTTTTTTTTGATTTTTTAAAAAACCGAAAATAGAAATGATTTTTCCAAATAAAGCTATTTTTAAATTCCTTTGAATTTTCGTACAAACTCTGTTTGCTTTTTTCGGTTTTGTAAAAGCAAATTATTTCTTTTATACTAATAGTTTTATGTTATATTTAAAAATACTAAATACTATAACAATATATTTAATTGGACAAAAAATAGTTTATAATTCAACTGAAGATTTCCGGAGAAAAATATTATTACAAACATTTGTAAAACAGACAGATAAAATGTGAAACTATAAGATAAAATCAACTTGAAGAATTTTAAATTGAGTGGTATGCACAACAACTTTATATTAAACAAAATTTAATTTATTATGGCTGAGTACATGTGTATGTCTGCATATCATTAGTGCTCATACCAATTCATCAAATTTTGAAAAGCACTATCTTTAAAAAGTAATTTGAGAACTATGGATCAACAGATACCATATCAAATTAGCTTGAATAATTCTCAAAATGATTTTGAAAGTTGGAATGTATATAAGACGTTATGTAGCTTTTCAATGTGTTTAGAGTCTACTGATGATTTTCTTTGAGCACCAATGAACTGCAAGTATACAGACATGTTTAGTACACTTAATAATATTTTATGTTGTTGATTATTAATTCTCAACTATTAAGGCCTAACGAAGTTTATGACAATAAAAAACTTTTTATTTCATATTTAGCCATCGCTTAGTCAATTTTATGTTGATTTTTTCAAGGGTTTCGTCTATTTGAAAAAACTAAGACTTAATATTATTATAAATAAATACACCAAAATTTTCATTTTACTTACAAAATGATATTAGTTAATCACTTTACATTTTAATTAAATATTTTTTTTTTTTTTCAGAAAATAGTCGTAGGTATTGCAAGTCAGAACATGCGTAAAGTTGTTGTTGTTGTTTGTATATGCATATTATAATTTCGACATTCATTCATAGGCACAGTCCTTCTAAAATAATTTTTGATTGGGGTAAATTTTAGAAACATATGATGCTGTAACCGATTTTTGATTGTTTAAATGATCGACCTGCACTAGTAATCGGTACAAGGTCATTCAACGAGACAACCAGCATGGTTAGGCTGCTGAGCCATTTGAAGTGCACATCGGTGTAGCTTTGTTTTTGGTTGCCTGATTCTGTGGTAGAGTTGCTAGTTATTTTCGGGTTAAGTTGTCGGCATTGTGACCTGCGCTTTCCTTGCAAGTAACGCAGGTGCTTTTGGGAAAACTCGACAGTAGTGGGTGAACACTTAACTGCACTCGGTCAAACTGTAACACAAATAGTGGTGTTAATCTTCAAAATATCTGCTCCTAAGTGTACAATAATCGCTAAAAGCAGATTTATAAACACATTTAGGATATATTTTACATTTTTACCACAAACTACACAAGTATTTGGCATTACCTTATTAAGGGGTACTTCTCTTAAAAAAAAAAAGGAATACTCACGATTGAAAAAAACGTGTATATACTCTGTGCTAAATAAAATTCGATTGTAGATTTTTCATATTACAGTTATTTTTAAACATCTCGTATACAGCAGATACAACGCTTAAGTATTCTTAAATAAACATTACACATTAACATGTCTCGAGATGAACGTTTTTCTACTTTTTTGTTAGAAATGAGTAATAATAAAAACACCAAAATATAAAAACATATTTTTACCTTCACAAAGATACATATAAAACAAGAACAAATGAAATTTTAAGTATCAATGTGGCCTCAAATTACTCATTTATAAAACGTGACTTTTTTGTATTATACAGAACTTTATACACATACGAGTGAGTGCTCTTTTAAAAGATAAACATTTTAACAAAAATACACATTTAAAGTTTTCATATCATACTCTTATATGTATATGTATGTGTTTTTTTTTCCTTTAGCCACATTTATGTGCACAACTATTAACACGCTTAGAATTTCATGTTGTTTTTTTTTTTGTTCTTTTCCTTCTATTTCTTTAAGATAATTCAACTCATTAGTATAACTACCATACTAATATAAATGATGTTAGAACAAAAAATTAGATACAAAATACTATACGAAATAAGAATAACATAAGAAGGCATCATCTAAAAAATTTGCTAGTCGAATGAAAAGAGGAAGGACATAAGAGACATAAAAAAGGATATATAAGAGGTTTGTAGATATATGCATGCGAGGTTATATTAAAGATTTTAAATGCATATGTATTTATTTAACACTTGAGGCACGTTTTAGACACAACACAAAAAGAGAGAAAGAAAAACACATTCTTAAGTATGATCATTTTGCTATTTCCGTAACACAATTACATTAGATATTATTATTACTATAATTTATGTATATAGAAATTCACTTACATACATACTCTAATATACATTTTTATGCTTAAATGTGTATATAATAATCTAAGCTTATACTCGTATATATAAAAATAAAATAGAAAAATATAATATTAGTAAATTCTTATAATTTACATTTATAATCATGAATACTCTCTACATGCTTTTACATGTGCAATATATCCTTTATTTAAAGATAATGTGTTATGGAACATATTTGTTTTTTTATAATCGATTTATATATAAACTAGCTATACCCGGTGTGTTTCGCCACCACCCGTATGATAAAATAAAACAAACATTTATTAGTATTGACTATTTTTTTTATGTACTACTTTTTAGGATATATTATTTAAAGCAACAAGTTTTTTTTTCTGGAATTTTCTAATATTCTGTAATAAAGGGCTGCGCCAACGAATAAAAATCAGAACACCAAAAAACTATTGCTTTGTTCATAGTATGACTGAGAACATTTTGTTTCACTTCGTTAACACAAAGAGTTTGTTCATTGAAACGATTTTTATTCGAAGTTCTCGCTATCATCTCACAGTTTCTTATTACTACGCAATAGCAATGTTGCCAATTTGGTGAAATCATGTACTCTTTTGCATGCGCTGCCCATGTGTAATTACTTGCATATATAATTTCAAGTTTTAGCTTTTACACGCATATACGTATGTATGTATATACTATTCATATTACGAACACTAGTAATAAATCAAATTCAATATGTATTTTAGTTTGTTATTTGCATTTCTAAATAACACAAACCTTCAAGTTTTTTGCCTTCTTTTTTTAGGATTTAGTTCACTGTGTATGTTTAACGTATTTCTTAAATGATTTTCCTTTTTCCTACAACTGGCAACACTGATCTTTGAGAGCATATTGTTTTTGCATGAACATTATTGATATTTATTCAAGACATGTTCGGTTTCACATTTGTATATGTTCGTTCGCTCCTGTATTAGTGAACACACAAATTTCATTACGCTCGTCTCTTAACTATCGTGTGTTGATTCTTCTCTGTTCATAGTTATTCTTCGGTATTGAATAAAAACGAATGAATAAAAGATAATGATGAAAGTTTCATGATCATCATTATTAAGTTTCACGCAGTCCTTTATTCTGTAAACAGTTTATATTTGTAGAAAAAAAGATCATTTAAAAAAAATTTATCTTAAAACTCGGTCTAATTATGAGAGAGTTATGCAATGCTAAATATTTATTTTCACCTTTTTAACGCTTTAAAATTTCCTTGGAAAATGTATTTTTCTCTAGGAGCAACCCATATTAAATTTAAAGACATTGACTGCGTTAATTTCTTAATTATGTGAATATTTATAATTTCTTTGTATAGGGGGTAAAGTTTTCCGTCCGTCCTATCACTTTAAATATTTGATGAAAATTATATTTTGCTGTTATGGTACTCTACAGCAAATTTCAAGACATTTATGTTTTAGTGAATATTAATTTATGTACACTTTGTATGGGGGATATCCTTCTCCACACCAAATAAAAAAAACATATCCCATTGGAATTTTCTGGTCATCAGTATACAAATATACAAACACAGATAAACTTGTTATATATAGATAAAAACTTTATATCCTAGATATCGATTTAAAAAAATATGCACATACATACATACATACTTATGTATATATCTACATGTATAATGTTTTTTTTTAAATTAGAAAAAAATCCTTTTGGTATCGCACACATACGGTAGAAAGATTTGATAATTCATACGCAAAGAAAAAAACTTGCTTGGGATAACCATAATCAAAGAGAAATTTGTAATAATATTGTCATATGTAACAATAATATGATACCATTGGATGGAAATATAATATGATTTAAATTAACCAAATTACTTTCTTATAAAAAATTGCATGACTCAAAATAATTGTCTTCTTAAGTATACAAGATACAACATTATAAGATTGTATTTAAAATTTATGCTTAAATTTTAGTTAAAAAAAAATTTTTTTTCAAACAAATTGATTATGTAGACATGATTAAAATTTCCCGAAAAGAGCAAAAAGTCAACTATGATTTAAATTGCAATGCACACAACACAAGTAGAAAAATGTTCTTTTAAAAAGTCAATACACAAACATTAGCACTGCCTTTGGGTATCGTACTTAAGTAACTCTTGTATACTTGATACCATTAAGTATACGTAGTGCTATTAAGTATACGTAATACAGTTTTAAGGCCAAGCAAAACTTTTTCAGTACGAGTTCTTACTTCTATGTTTACGTAAATCTATTTGTTTTGCACTGAAAAAACCCAAAGAAACTCATTTTACATAAAAAAAGAATATACACATTCTGGAACACAAGTAAAAATTAAAAATAAAATGATTGCATTTACTAATATTTTTGTGGCGTTATTGATTCTAACTAATTATTTTAAATTCAAATTTTTCTTGCTAAGTACAACTTTTATCATTCATGTTTTCAATCCATTTTTAATTTCCTTTACTTTTCCTTTATTTAATTATCAAATAAAAAAAAAAATATTTAACAATCAGCTATGCGAGAAAAACCACATAATACTCGTACAATGCTATACATACATCCTATATAAATATATTCTTTTTTTTTATATCAAACAGAAAGTCATCAGACATTCATTATGAATTCATTTTGCAACTATTGGAAAAATATGCGGAAATGTATGGTCATCAAGTGTAATTTATGCACATTGCAGAAATTTATCACCACAAAATCTTAATGGTTCATTAATTTCATTATACTTACATATATGTATGTTTTATATGAGAGATGTCTGCATGTCCTTAAAATATTTTTTTTACACATATATGTAAACACTCTGCTCTATTAGAACATGTTTAAAAGATTTATTTCCAGGGATTGGTCAATTGTGATAAATATTTTTAAAACTTAATGGATTAACTGAATGGGTTAAACATTTTTATAGCTGAAATAATAATAGACAATTTATCAACTTTATTGTATTCTAGTTGGCATCATTTACTTTAATTTAATCCCATAATTTAAGAGTATAAACAACATTCGTACATACATTTGTCATGTATTGAAAAATATGAGCTAAAAAAGTTACATGTATTTATTTTGTGATATATGTATTTGATTAGTAGTTAAAGCCATCTTCGTTTGTGCGTTTAACCCTGAACTGCTTTCATACATATGTGCAAGAAACAGATGATTTTTATATAGAATATAAAACTAACTTAAAATAAATAAGTGTAGAAATTTCAACTTATTGAAAAAAATTTGAGGTGATTTGTATTATTTTTACCGTTCCTCAGTTCAAGCGAGTGTGTAGTAGCGGCTTAAAACAAAATGGTTATTAATAACCAAAAAAAAAATATATTTAATTTTGGTATGGTTCTGTCAACAATGTGATTTTTTCCCGAAATGATTCATATTAATTTACGATTAACCAGATAATGTTTAGAATTAATAATCTGTTATTAAAAAATTAAAATAGGATTGCATTTAATAAAATAAATTGTTGAAAAAATACTGGTTGTAATTATAACAACTTAACTTGAGTAAAGATGCTATAACAATAATATATGAAAAGAGCAAAAACGTTTTTATCCAATTTGCATGCAACCAAATTATGGTTATAAAATAGTTTTTGTTCTTATCCTTAGTGGAAGGCTTTTCTTTTAGTTTTAGAAAAGTTACAATCTGGTTGCATTAAGTAAATTATTAGTTGATGAAATTATTATTACTGCAATCATACTTTATATAAAAATGGGAAATTGAAATAACTATAACAGTTTAATCCATTTTATTTTGAACCGAACTATGGTTATAAGCAGAAATGCTTATTTTTATATTTCAAGGATGTTGGTTTGTGTGTATGTGCTTGGTTTGAGAAAATTAGATTACAATTATCAAAAAAAAAAAAAATTTGTCAAAACATATGAAAAAAAAAAAAGAAAAATACTGTAACGAACATTTTAAATCTCGTGTTTTAGATCCAACAGACCTCAGATCAATGTTTTTTGGGATCAGTGTTTTTTTTTTAAATTGATAAAAAATATTTAAAATTAATATCCAAATAAATTTAAAGATTCAAATGAAAAGAAGTAGAAGAAGCAATAATGATATGATTAGTTTAAATCAGCCTTTGCCATAAATAGAACATGTAGGGAATATCAATGTATTGGTGTTCTTACACTTGTAGAAATTGATTGTTACATTTATTTTTTTACTGTAGCCTAACATCCTATTAAAAGTTTGTATGCATACACAATGGATTGGTTTAGCGTGTTTATGGACGAAAGAATGAATGAATGAATTAATTTACATTAAAATATTCACAGTATACTGTGAATAACAAATAAAGAGACTAAAAAAAAAATATTTTCTTGCCCTCTTTTGCGTGTGTTTTGTTGTTTCAAATTCTAAAATAAGCGACAAAGAACCTCATTCATTGACTGCTTTCATACAAATAAGTATGTTTCGTATTTTAGTTTGTCTCTTCTGTTTGGTTCGTGTTGAGTATGTGAAAATGACGATTGGTGCTCGGCCCCTAGGGGCTAGTTTTACGATCAATGTTTTAAATCGTATTATATTTACTTCGAAACACTGTTGCACAAAAATATTATTCATAAAACATATGATTTAAGTATAATATGTTTTGACACCAACCATATAATTTATTCCAATTATGTTGTTCTTTAAATATGATTTTCCCAAACATGTGTATTTTTGCGATTGGCAACGATTTTCTATAACAAGTTTAATACTTTTATAGCTACTTTGGTATTTTCTTCGACACTGGAAAGTTTTAGACTTTACTGTAAATATAAGGGCAATGATATAATCATCATTATTTTATGGTTCAACATTATATGTTCAAGGTTAATTTTGAGATAATTTAATCAATAATTCCAAAGAAATCTTGTACAGGGACTGGCTTTTAGTAAAAAGTTTTTTTTGATGACCTGTCATTAGATTTGCTTTTAGATTACCTTTGTGAGAAAAAAAGTATATTTTAAAAGTATTGTATATTTAGTCATTATCCTAATATGTAATATTAATCATAGTTATAAAAATGAATATATTTTTTTATATTTTCTTAATTTGTTTAAATTTGATAACTTTTAATCTGACAATATCAACATTTAAACTATGTAATATATTTTGTTAGTATACGACACATTTGCTTAGAAATGCGAGGGAATACTGTATTGCATCCAATAAAAGAATACGAAAAATAATTCAATGGTTTTTAGTTATGCAGACATAAATATTCTTATTAACAAAAATTTAAGTGTTAAATTTGCTCTAAAATTTCTTTTGGAAAAAAACTAATTAAAATCGTTTGACAAGATTAGGCTGCATTTTCAGATTTAAGCTTTAAAAGCAGGACCTTTTAAAGTTCTAATTAAGAACTCTCCAGTAGAGAATTGCCTTGGATCATGGTTGATATTGGTTTTAATATTAATAATAATATTATAATATTTTTAATATTAATAATAATTTTTAATGAGTTTTTAGGTAAAGATTTCCAGGTAAGCTGCACTATCCCCAATGAAATACCCCTGCATAATTGATTTCAATGTATTTAATAAGACTGCTATGCTTTACTAAATAGTAAAATATTAACTTGAGATTAAAGTGTATTTTAAAAATCAACAAAAATAAAGAATTTTTTTAATTTCGTCATAAGATTTTGTTCCTAAAAATATAATTTCTAAGTACACTTTTTTTTTTGATAATTTTATTATTTATTGAATCTCCAATTTATGGTTGAAAAATCAATAAATTTTTCAAATCCTAATTCTAAAAATGTTAAATATATGTTTAGCTAGTGACTTCAATGTGTTGCGGTATAGTCTCGGTGTTGATTTGTATAGGCGGGCATGTTTCCCTTAGCAACGTAAAAGTGACGTGTACACATTTCTGCTCGTTAACTTTAATACGCCATTGCTTTAGCCAATTTTTCAATTCGGATATGTACACTTGTAAGTTGCGGGAAGCTTACACTGGATTTTCATGAACGCTTAGAAAAGCTGTATCATCAGCAAATGTTGATGTATGCTTAACGGTAACTCAGAGGCATATATTAAGTACAGTAAGGGGCCGAAGATGGTGCCTTGGCGAACTCCGGCTTAGATCGACTGCGGAGGGCTTACAAAATTGCCTTCTCGAACTACAAATTTTCGTTCCTTTAAATAGTTTTTTAAAATTCTGACGATGTTTGCGGGTAGATTTTGCGTTAATTTATGTATAAGATCTTCATGCCATACTTTATCGAAAGCTTGTGAGACCTCGATAAAGAGCGCAGAGCAATGTTTCTTTTCAAGTACACTTGATCATAAAATATATTTCGGATTTATCTTGATCAAAGCAAACAACTTTTATGCCAGTATTTAATTTTTGTAAAAAAAAAACGCCTATATAATAATAAATATTTTTATATTTTTATATCAAATACCTTGAAAAACAAAAAAAAAAAAAAAAAAAATAGCATTAAAGAACTTCTGTAATTGACTTTTGGTTTTAATTTGAAATTGCAAAATATAATTTTAATTTTTCTCTTGTGTGCCATTGAATTTAAACTAAAACAAAAATTTTTGCAGATGATTTTAAAAGCTAGTTAATTAGAAATTATTAGAAAACTTATTCAATTGTATAAAGTTATTTAATTACTTTAACTATTGGCAATATGGCTATAAATTTGTTAAAAATAATTTTAATTCAAAATTTCCCAGCACTTTGCAGAACAGAAAAACGCTATATTTTGTTAGAGCCAAAGACTCAAGATGTTATTTCTAAAGTGAAAAGTATTTAAATTCAATTTCCTTTAAAACTAAGGCTTCAACAATTTACCCTATAAATATATAAAATCTTACACTCATAAAGCAAAACTTAAACAAAATTACTTTCTTGGCACTTATACTGCAAATGTATTGCCAATATTTACTGGGAAATTCATTTAAGTTTGTATTGAGCAATCAAGAAATTCTTATATTACAAAAATCATCACATAATACAAGTCGAACTTCACTGGGATAAAAATTCTTTTGTTTGTTTTAGCTTTCAGATAAATGAAAGATGAAGAAAAAAAAACAAACATTTAAAAGAAAGATAGAAAAAATAAATTACATGACCTTTTTATATTTTCTTGACTGCATTCTGAGCTTATAATCTGTTAGATTTTACATACAACTAAGTATCTGTTATAAGACTTTCATCGCACACATACACACACTTTGATGCAAATAAATTGAAATGTTGCCCTTGTATAAACAGAAAAGCATGATTGAAGAAAATACAATATATGCACATTTATACATACGTACCAATAAACATATGCATGTATGTATGTTACGAAGTGTGTGTTAAGTTAGTAACGAAGATGTCTTTTGCATACAATGAGATAAAAGGATTTTACTTTATGTGATGGCAAATAATGAAATATCCTCACATGGATTTAAAAAAAGAGGTCAAATCAAGAAATCTTTAAATTAGTTATAAAACGTAAAAATAAAGTTATCAACAATAGATTGAATATTGGCAGAAAACTAACTGAATATGAAACTTAAGGTAAAAATATGACAAAAAAAAATACAAGAGAAGAATATTGTAAGATAATAAAAACAAATACGACAAGCTAAAGCCAATTATTAATTTAAATTTAAGTTGAAGAAAAAGAATCCTTCTTAATATTGTTATTTATTTGTTTTTGTAAAATTGAGTATCCTTCTTATCAAAGTCTATTATTCAAGGGCACTGTGCTCGAACGAAAAAACAGTGACAGCAAATGTTTATGTTCTAAATGAGCTAATTAGACTGCTTGGTGGCCAATTTTAATAGTGTTTTTAATTAATTTCTTTATTATTTTGAACCCAATTTTTATATATGAGTGAAAAACATCGAAGCAGTGTAATTACTCTCTTTGCTCTTTAAAACAACTCGGTCACTCACTAAAGTGCTATTTCTACAATACATACAAATAACTTGTGTAGAAATTTTGTATGGGAATCACTAAAATAAACTGAGTGGTTTTCATAAGAATTTTCTACTCAAATCAATTGTTTGTATTATAGAAACCGCACATAATAAACAATGTATTACCTTCTATATGTATATGTACCTTAGTCAAATCACAACTGAACATAATACACAGACGAGATTATTACAAAGGTCAGCCGGAGGAAATTTTTACTCAGCGAATCGACTTTTCGTAACAAGTGTGGTTAAGGGTCATTGATTTTTTATTTTCCGTTTTAATAGTTTGTGGTCTATAAATCCTTATTGGAGTTCATTTCATTATTAATGGGCGATTTTTCATAAAATTTTGAGGGTGTTGTTGTTTAGGCCGATACTTCAATGTTGTGAAAGTCAATGCAGCGGATTAATTTTGGGGAAAGTTAATGGTCGAGCCGTTTGTAAATTGTTGTAGTGGATCATTATAGCTTAAGTCAGTGTAAAGCGCAACAGCATGAACGCAATGGCATGTCACATTTAATTTCTCTAACTGTATGCTGTGTTTGTGGCTTCTTATCCATATCTTGAATGGAGGGAAGGCGGAGCGGACATAGCGATTTAGCAGAATAAAATGTCTTACAATATAAACCCAGCAAAAACTGCTGCTTCGGCCGAAGCAGGTTTGTAAGGGAGAGATGCTTGTTGTTGTTGTGCTTACTGCTGCGAAAAGCGCTTCGTACATGCATGATTTTTGTTCGAGATGTCCCACTTTGGAGCTCTTATTTTTTACATAAAAGAGCGCTTTTTTCTAAATATCCAAAATGCGCTAAGATCATGTTTGTATTATCTGAATTATGCCTTCGTTTTACTGCGTCATCTACTATCATACATAATTCATCTATAGGCAAATACATAAGTTTAAATAAATAAATAAGATAGAGAGAGAGAGAGGCAGAGAGCATCTAAATTAAATTTTTTCTTCCATTCGCTGTTTACTTTATTATTCGTGTCAACTAAATGTAAACTGCCGACCAACTTCAACGTGCTTAAAAATAAGTTGAGCGATCTCTCTGACTTCTTTTTGTGCAGCCTCGGAAGCGCTTCAAAACTGCGCATCTCAAAATCATGAAATTTTGTTACTGCTTCCAGAAACATAATAATTTTTTGCTGGGAACTTACAAAATTCAACTTGATCACTAGAAGTTAGTTAAAACTTTAAATATTTTAGAGCATAATTTCGTACCGAGTTATGTAATCAGTGGCAACTCCGGCTTTATAAAGATAATTTTTATTGAAAATGTGTCGTACGGAACATTTTGCTAAAACTAAAAACCTGTAGACTAGCTTTTGTGGTCTCATTTTTTCGAACTTCTACACTATTATTATTCTATACTAAAATCAATTTTATAATGTTCCACGAAAAGAAATGTTTAGGAGCAACAAAAGTCTGTAACTTGATTAATAAAGAGATCTGTTAGTCTAGCATAAATATCTGTGACATAATTCTTGTTATCAAATATCAATGTTTTACTCTAAAGTTCCAAACACTCTAAAAATTAATCTCTCAATAATGATATCAAAGCTCAGTGGTATGTATGTCATTAAAGGAAATTTTCGTGATATTTTCTTTTTTTTTATATTGCACACACATGAGAGATATTAAAATTCCATTCTTATATTGTTGCAAAAAATGCCTGATATGTTGAAAAATAAAATAATTTTGTTTTTTTCTTTTTCGCAGTTACAATTATTGGTAACATAACGTTATTTATGCCGTTATTGATAGCGTGATAAGTATCAACAAAGATTTACCAACAATAATTTTCATTTTATTTCTTTTTTTTTTTTTTTTTTTGCAGATTTATACATTAAATGCAGTTTTTTTCTTACTTCACTGCAATGTCTGTAAATATTGAGTTTTGTATCATGTTTATGGGGTGGTAAGTGAGTAGAGTTGCCAAATGAAATATTTAGTTGCCGACATTTCTAGAAATTTTCGTTGCCGACATTTTCTAGAAATTGCAAAAGCGGCGATCGATTCTATTAGAGAATTTTTATTTTCCAAATTTTTTCATTTGCTGACTTTAACCCCATTTTTTGAAAGTTACGAGATATTTTTTGATATGAGAAGGACGAATTGAATGAAGTTAGAAATTATTAGATATAAATATGGGTACCTTTCTGTCGGATCTTATAGCTTCAAAAGTTAGTTGAAGTGCGTACTTTAGAGATCTTTTTTTTTATTGTGAATAGCAGATTTTAATTTGAAGAAGTTTATGTTCCGGTGAAAATTCCTCATTTAAATTTTTCGATCGTCAGAAGACTGCTTAAAACTTTTAAAATGATCGGTTTTGCCATCTGCCTTCCTGTCAAGGTATAGATTTTTTCTATTTATAACTCCCATTTTTCAGGATATAAAAACCATGGTTGCTTTGTAAAACTTTTTGTTTATTTTTTTTTTCGCTCATACATTTTATTTTTGTGAAATTCATACAAAATTTCTGTATGTTTGCAAGTATTTACATACTTAAAACCACAAATTATAGCAACTACTAAAGTATAAGTATAGTTAAATATGCAGCACTAAAGTTTCCCGCTATCGACACCCGCTTGGATGCATTTACATTCATGTTGGTTGTACTCGCACACTTTTTTCTATCGTGTTCTTGTTTTTTTGCTGGCTGTAATAATCGTTATTAAAGTTCTTGCTGTTATTGTTGCAGTTATAGTTATGGCAGTTGGCGGTGTTGTTGCAGTTGTTATTACACTATAAATTCGGTTAATAATACATAAAGTTAGCAATTGCTTTTGTATCGCTTAAAATTGTTATCGATAATTGTTATTGGCAAGTATGAACACTTTTTTCTTTTTTTATTGTTTTTGTATTCCGTTCCGTTTATTTTTTCTGCGAATATGAACCAGTGGGTGTCATTTTCTGCTTTAAGTTTTATATACACAAATAAAAAAAAACTATTTAATCGCATCGAAATAAAAGCTGCTGAATTGGGAGAGCGAGAATTAAGATAGTGATATTATTTAATAGTAAACATTATAGTTAAATGTAAAATTTACAAATATGTTAAGTAAAATTTAAAAAAATTTAGTATGTGTTATCGGATATTATTTTAAATACTTGTATGATCATTAAAACCGACTGGATATTTAACACAAAGCTTTGAAAAAAAAACTTAAATAAAAGTATTTCATATAATTTTGATTTTTTATTACTATATTTTTTTTTTGTAGGACGAGCACCCTATGGTGTGGTCACTATTTTTACAATGCACTGTGCAAGTAATTAAAGAAAGCGGTAGGGTAGAAGATATACATGTTGAAAATGTAGAATTCTTAATTAATTCTTTTGCAACTCTGCTATTTGTGTGCTCTGTTAATTTTAAGAGTAGTGTTTCTTTATCCATATGAGCAGTCATTTCATTAATTGTGTTACTTCGCAGACGGTTCTGCTAACCGTTTTGTGGCGACATTAGATTGGACCATTAGGAATCGATGTTGGAACTGTTTTAAGGGACCAGTGCTTTTATCACTTACATCACTTACAGTCCAACAACAACTAATACAATGCCACACTAATGTACATTAGTTTAATTCATGATGTTGTTAACATGCCCTGACCAAGAATAAAACCCAGGTCCTAAGAAATTGTTTGCTTAGTAGTCGATGCGATAACCAATTTAGCCAAATCCACCCAAAAATATACCCAAAAATACTTTATTTAATTCTTTAAGTTTTATTTTATCATAAAAATATTAATACTTAAACCAAAGCTATAAAAAGAATTATTTAACCTTGGGAATTTTCACTTTAATTTTAGACTAAAGTTTTCGAATTTAAGTATACAAATAGCGGTTTGTTTTGGAAAAGCTAATTTAATGATTGATTAAGGAAATAACCTAGCAGCACACAATTAAAGCGCAATGGTGTTTGCGTAGTTCGTAAACTGATAATTTTTTTGTTTCTCTACGGTTTAAAAATCAATTAAACTTTTAATCGGAAAAACTGTATCCTTAATTAGTTAAATATCTCTGGATTAACAACTATACAGTGGGACTAAAATTCATAATATCATCAAACTTTTTTTAATTTCTCGCAATCTAAAAACAAGAAAGTTATTGATTTCATCCAAATTGTTTAAAAGTCAGGACACTTTTTGAACTATGCATGTGTGTGTTATTGTTTAATCCATTCATTTCATTTGAAGGTCTTAATTTATCTCCAATAAAAAAATTTCTGTGGCTTTTGAAATTTCCCCGTAGAATTAATAGAAATCGAGGAAGCATGAGCTTATGTCCATTGGAGTAAATTTCATGAAAGTCTACTGATTCCTTCAAGAAAAGTTGTCGGCAAAAAATTTTAAAGCATCTGTTATTTTGTAATTATTCCGAAATTGTTGTCTAATCTGACAAACAAGGAAGGTTCAATCTTATCGGCCCATACGTTTTTTGACTAATATGTCAAAACTTTTTTTAAACCTACTTAAGAGAAAACTGGCCCCAATACTGAGTACTGCATTCCTAATCATCAATTCGTATCAATTTACGAGTGATATTTGCAGAAGACATATTTTTTAATGACTGCAAATATACGAATTTTGAGTTTGAGGGATGGCCATATGCTTTTATCAAAAATCTCTGCCAACCACTGTTTATTATTTACGAGTAGTAGTATTGAATAGTCTCATGTTTTTAGAAAATTTAGTTTATAATTAAATATGTAATTGAAAGCAGGTAAAATTTTTCGTGTTACATTAAAAACAAAATTTGTTTGTATTTAACACTTTTTTTTAGCAAATTTATATTCGCTGTTATTATGAAATCTGATTGCTGTAAAAATCAAAATGGAAATCTACCGAAAAATTTAAAATAAAAACTAAAAGGCGTAGAAGAATTAATTTCATCATTGAAATAGTAACACAGCTTGTTCAAAAGAGACTAAACAAGTAAGAGTGCTGTGTTCAACTGTGCCAAATCTTATAAACCCTTCAGCTTATCTAAAAAAAAAATTTGTTAAGACCCGGTATACCTCGCTACACCACAAACTTTTTGTCTTGAGATGAAGAATACAACTAGTTTAAGTTACTGCAAGAATAATAATATCATGTTAATGCCGTGGGATTAACAATATTCTTTGACTTACCTCCAGGAGAGCACTTTGTTTGGTCTATTTCCATTTTTTTCAAGAATAGTGCACTTCCTCAACGAACTAACTCTTACAAAATTGCAGGTCAATTACTTTATTAGTTTTTAAATTATACCAAAATTATTATGTGTGAGGTGCGACGCCCACTCTTTATTAATTTTTCGTTAAAACAAATATAAAAAGGCACAAAATATCAGTACCAATATCAAGTTCTTCTATATAAGTAGTGTCACGCTCACTTATAAATTAACATTTTATTAAAAGAAAATTGTACTACACGAATGTAGTAGCTCCTAAAAAATCTCAAGGCAATTTTATCATTAGATCGCAAGATACACCAAAACTACTATTTGGGAGGTACCACTCGCACTTATCTAAACGTATTATTATACATTTTCCGTAAACATCATAACTTTCTATCTTTATTGTTTCTAATTATTATATTTTTTTCTTAAATTATGGCATTTTATTAATTCCCAAGACATATGAAAACTATCATGTGGGAAGTACAACTCCTACTTTTCGAATTTTTAAAGTATTTTTACATACAATTTTTATATACAATTTGGTACGCGCACAAAATTTCAAATTGTATTGCTGAAGTATTTCCATAGTTTTTATATAGGTAGTGCCACGCCCACTCACGATGTATAAAAAAATCACTTCCCTATTGTTTTTTCCGAAATTTCAAGTATTTTTGTGAAAATTTCAGGAAGATTCGGTATATTGTTAAGGAGTCCATAGGTTGCAAAAATATCAACATATAAACATTCGCTTTTGTATGATATCTGCTAAACATAAATTTGATTGCAATTTGTAAGCAAACGCCCATATCTTGACTGAAGCAAGCAAAAATTAAGGAAATCCACTGTGATTTCCACACTAGCTGTAGTTAAATGCACCTTAATTTAAGGTGTGGACAAACAAAAATTTAGTATATCTAATTCTAGCCATCTGATGCAGAATGTATAAATTAAGAACATATACTGCCTGGTCCACGATGTCGACCGCTATCGCTCGCTTGCTTTTGTGACGACAAACAGCTGATTTGCGCCCCACTAAGAGTTTTCAGCACGACAAGTCGATCGACAATCAAAGCGAGCGACAACGTTAGCATTCTTGTACAAATTTGCGCCCCACTAAGAAATATTGTACGACAACAACTGTCAAAATCAGTCACTTGCTTTTTGGTTGTCGACTGAGAAATTAATTTGACAAAATATATAAAAAATTGGTTATTTTATAAATAATTTTAGAAATTTCATGATGGAAAATTGATATGCAGGTATTCATGTATATAAATATGTATTTTGATAAAATTATTCTTGTACAGCTAATAATTATTTACTACCAACAACATTTTTCAGCCTTAAAAAGGCAAATCTGAAGCAGATGCAGGTTCTAGTTGAATTTGTAAAATATACACAATATCAAAATATTATTTTGCTATAAGTTATTTTTCACAAAATTTATTTATTGAAAACATATGTTTTGTGTTTACATTTGAAGCAAGGCATATTCAAGAGGTGAGCTGACTAGCACAGCTGACTCAGATAGCTTTAGATCAAATTTGCATACTAACTGATACAGTTTTACAGCATACACAAATAATTGTTACAGTTTTTAAAGCATTTTTAAGAAATTGTTAAATTTATTTGATTGTTTCAATAAAAAAGCGAGTATTTTATACCAACAATATACTAGTTGTTTTTTGTTTGTTGTACTTGTTATCGAAGTGTGCATACCTGGTAGTTGTGCCACGTTCAAATGGCCATATTTATGGCTCAACTAACATGGAATATTTGATGTGCCAATATAGTCATTTGACAATGATTACGTTAAATACGTAAAGCCAGACGACCGACAAGTCGATATTTAGTGGGGCGCTTAAGCGATCGATAGTGAGTGACTTGCTGTCGCTCGCTTAAGTTGTCGTTCGACATAGTGGACCAGGCAGATAATTTATTATTAGCTGACCCGACAAACGTTGGTTCACCATTTTGGTAGTTATCAGATAACTTCAAATTTAAAAATTACAAAACTCGTAACATAAAGTTGGAGCCACCATTTAAGTTTAAGTTATTTGACTACAGCTTTTTTTTCTATTTTTAATTTTGAAACAATTTGACTACAAAAACTTCAATAAAAGTGTCTTTTACACGCTCAAAATCTTTATAAATTTAATCCCCCATACACAGCATTACAATTTTTAAGTATTCCAAGAGTCTTTGTTCAAATGCTTTGTTAGTTATTTAAAAGAATATATAATAGTTTTTATCCCCTATTTTTTCTGTAAAAAATACACAGAAGAAAAAAAATATAAGAAAAAATAAAAGTAAAGTTTTTCATAACTTGAAGTTACGCTTTTTTCATGTTAAGGAAGTTTTCTTTTTTTTTTTTTTTTTTGTAAAAATTTCGCTTCCACTACAAACATACATACATAGTGTCACATGTATACATGCATAACCGTTATTGTGGTATGTAGGTGTTTAGATGTATTTGGGTCTATTTCTTGTGCTTTAAAATTTTTCTTTTTTTTTTTATAATTGTTCACTTGTAAGAAAATATTACACGCACCAAACTGAGAACAAAACTTTTGAACTTGTTTTCTTGTGGGTCTTTTGCCACTTGACAGCACATACAAAATGCTTTTTTTCAATGTTCTCCATGCTAGATGAGCGTTGGTTCGAAATATTTTGTGGGCTGACTACAATATACCAACAACATAATGTTGAAATGTATGTATGTACATATGTATATGTGGTTGCTGTTGCCAGGACATTATTCTTGACATTTTTTTCTCTTTAAAAATTTTTTAGTGATAGACTATGCATCCTTGTAAATATATTGTTAGTCTTTTACTGTTTTGTGCACGTTATCTCAGATGTATTTCATTGATGGAAGCTGTGGATAACCACACAACTATTTTTCAAAACTTTGATATGACATTAGTTTGCGAAGTGAATGTACATTCAGTGTTGTTGAGTTAAATGTAATAAATATTTAGTGTATTGCGCTTTTTTTTTGCAAAAGCAACAAAGTTTTGAAATTTTAAAATGTTTTATTTAATTTTGTCTGGTAATGACAGCTGTAGCATGGTTCAAGTAAGTTGTACAATAATGCAAAGTTCCTAAGCAAAGTTTGACAAACTAAATGTATTTGTGTGCGTATTCTTGGTCAAGCGGAAAAGTTTTAAAAAATACCAAATTCTTTTATTTTTGAATTCATATTCAAATATAATATTTAAAACTTTTAAGATTTTTATTGTGGAAATTTAACACTCAAACATACTAATGGCCAGTTTTTGACTTCATATTTAAGTATGTAATTAGTTCATTTTTATTTACAATTATGTTGTATTTAAATAAGATTTCACTTTTTCAGTGAGCAATTAAAGTTCTTATTTAATTACGATGGAAATATAGCAGCACTACGTAAAATAAAAAAATTTCCCACAAATGTTCCTAAAGAACAGCTGACTAGATCATATAAAGAAAAATTCAAAAATATATAATTTTATTTTACATAAAAATAAGAATAATTAAGAACTACTGAAATGTTTTAAAAGAATAAAAGTAACTTTCAAAATGATTAAAAGGTTAATAGCGACAAAACATTTTATGCAATTTGCCAGGAGCCACAAATATTTTATTGGCTTTACTTTAAGAAGAAGAACAAGCAGTCAAAAACATATGGAAATTCGTAAATCTTTATTATTATTTAAATATACAAGGTTTTTCATTTAATTATTAATTAAGTACTTTGTTTTATAGCAGTTAAAAACACAATTTGGTATTTAATTACAACTTAAAAATAATTATAACTTAAATACCACGTCGAAAATTGGCCCCAAGAATATTTATTTAAATTTAATAAAGTATAAGATTAAATTAAATTTAATATTTTCTTTGATGACGCTGTGTAAATTATATTTTTATAGTTACATGTTTACATTCTTATACAAATAAGTTTTAATCGCAAAATAATAGCAGCCACAAAAACCGCAAAACTATAAATTTTACAAAAGCATACTTTAGTAACATTATGCCGCCGACATACTGTACATTAGAGTAGTTCAATAACGTATGAAAAGTTTATTACATAAATACCGTACAGGATTTTTTTTACATCCTCTATACCACAAATTATGTTTAAGCCATACCATTCCTCGCTTGTTGTCTTTTCTTAACAATCTTATTGTTGTTTGTAAGTCTTCAGCAATGACTTTCCAAGCCGGGTAAAAATAAAACCTAATAAAGCGATAAATGTGAAAGTATGAGAAAAGTAATGAGATCAAAATGAGGACTATGATTTTCAGACAACCAGCTATTTGTTGAACAGAATTTAAATTATTTTATTACTTTAAGTTTTTGTTGTGTTATAGTTTATTCTAATAATTAACTTCAATAAATTCAAATAGCCGTCAATATTTGTATTCTAAGCAGTACAAAAATGGTAAGATGTCTACTTTAATTTTTTTCATCCTTCAAAGTGCTTCACAACGCCGCATCTACAAAGCATGCAATTTGTTACTGCTTTCAGAAATCTTAAATTTTTTGGTGAGCCACATATCTATATATTTATACTAGTATAAGCAACTGCCGACACAATGGACCGTAGTTTATATTTCAATAAATATTTTTAAATATTTGTTAACACTTATAAAGGCTAAAGTTTGTAAATTTGGTAATCAGAGAAAAATATCTTAACATCACTTAGATTTCAACTACACTGCTGTATAGAATAAAATTTGTTTTCGGTAGATTGCGGTGATTATTAATAATAAGCAGTTCGTAGCAATTACAAAAACAAACATATAATTTTAATGTTCATAAGAAAATTATTATAAACAATTTCTTTAAACATAATGGTACATTTAAATAAATTCGGATATTTATAAGATAAAACAGAACAGGTAAATGCACAAACCAAATAACTTCGATTGAGCTAAATCCCAGCAGCGAAAATTTCGATTGAAATGTAAGAGTTTAATGCAAACCATTTCCTATACCAAAACGGTTTACTTTTTCAGATTTATAGCTGCATTTGTATTGTGGACGCCTTCGACTTGGACACAAAGTAATCGAACGCAAAGGATCAGTATTTCTTAAAATACATTTTAAACTGTCAGTAGTCATCTGGCTTACTTTGTAATCAGGTGCAAGACGTCTTGATCAATTCTTCGTACACTTTGTAAGCTAGCATGCGTTGAACATAAAGTGAGACAACCATCATTCAAAAGATGTAAATAATACTGAATACTCGTATTCGTTACAGGATTATTCGACTATTCGCCTATTTCAAGATATTCGAACTCGTAGTCGTATTCGCCAAATTAAAGTGAATATATTTAGAATATTTGTCACATACACCCCTTTGTCTTTGGCGGAAGATAGTAGCAAAATTATATATTTTGCAACTAGAATTTAAAAATTAAAGTCTTATATGTTCATTCAAGTTAAGTTAGTAGTCAAACCTCACTAGAGGAATGTTGAACGCTTGTTACTGACACAAAGGGTGGGATTTATTTCAATTAAATTTGAAATATTAAGTGACCCTAAATTTCAAAATCAATATTCGTATTCGTAATCCTATTTTTTCAGATTTTCGTATTCGCATTCGCATTCGTATTCGCAAATACTAAAAATTACTATTCGTAACATCACTAGTAAGTAATGTGGTATGCACTGTTCAGTTACCATTAAATGTTAAAAAAGATTGCCTGCAGTCAGAATGAGATAAGAGGCGTTTATTAATGATATTTTTAGGCAAACTATGGTCAAATTCAATATATTTGGTTTAACTTTTAAAATAATATAATTTCTCATATATTAATCATTCAGTGCTCCATGAAGTTCGTTAGAAGCCTTTATATAATCTCTCGTGGTGCTTGTTCGAATATAAATGCTCGATGTTTTTATTAAACATTTTTCTAGTATGGAAATATCAGCATTGTGTTTTTTGGTACAACTATACATTAGCTAATCGTAATATTTCGCTTTATGCTAAATTTGAACCACCCTTCTGTGCTTTCAGTTGGTAAATAATTGTAATTGTGTGCGTATTTACTTAAAAAGTCTACACAAAATTGCACCCATATAAATTTACGTAAATTAATAATAAAATACTTTTAAAAGATAAATTAAACAGAAATTTATTTAACAAACATTTGTATAATAATTATTTATAAACTTGCGGTTCCATTTGTTTTTCGGACCACTACTCAGGGGATGGCCCCTACTTATGCAATTCATTGTGTCAGAGTTAGGGAGAATATAATAAGGTAAAGAAGATAGATAGATGGTGATGGAAAATATTTTTTAAACTATGTGAGCACATTCATTTTTATTAATTGTATTACTTGGGTTTCGATTCTGCAACCGACCAAGCAGGGCGCTGTGGTCTACATTACCGGGAGATTGTATGAATAGCTGGCGGAACAGTTTTTAGTGACCAGGGGTATGCCTTCATAATTTAAACAGAAATCTATGATTTTGATTGCCTTTGCCCTGACCAGTGATCAAACACAGATCCTAAGTCATAGTTTGCTTCGTAGTCGATGCTCTAACCACTTTATCCAACATTACTCTCAGTAGTCGTCAATAAAAAGAATTTGATTTTAGAATTATTTAAATTTAATTATCTGATGTACGACGTTAAAATTTTCATGAAAATCATATTAGTTCCTTCTATTATAAATCTAATGTGCTGTTTCCCCATGACGAACAAGTGATTTGAGTGTAAAATATGTATGAAAAGCACTCAGTATTTTGAGTAGTTTCCATACAAATTCAACTCTAAAATCATTCGTCCGTCTTGTGGAAACAGCCACTTATTCACAACGAATTCAAATAATTAATGAAAATCCTGCATTAAAGAAAATAATGTTTTTATGTGCTTCTTAATAAAAACATTACTGCTTGTCTTCGGTAGAAGCCAATAAACCTCATGTGTTAATGCTTTCACTACATGTTAGGTAGCTCGCTCTTTTGAACGTGATTACATATCCCATTTATACATATTTCGAATGCAAATAAAAAACGAGAGTTCTCACTACTACTTGTTGCTTGAAATATGTTAACAATGTGTATCTAATAATTCTCTGATTGTTAAATTTACGATTCTTAGACTGTATAAATATCAACAAATATTAATGATAATAAGCAGTTAGAAGTAATTAAAAAAAAAATACAATTAATAAAAATATAAAGGCTTGTCTTTTGTATAAAGACTTTTTACTTAAAGACACAGCTCTAGTGGAGAAAGTGTTTAAGCAAGATCTTCCGTTGGTCGCCTCATTCGATGAAGATAAAATCGGACTATTTTATGGTTTCTGAGATCATTCACCCATATATGCCGATCGTCAGTTTAAAATTTCAAAATGTTTTTCTTTAGTTATTCTTTTACTTGAAGTTCCCTCCGGGGAACCTTGCCAGCAAACCACCACTACTTGGTGCTGTGATTTTCAAGATGCTTTACAATTGACCTCAAGATTTCAACATTTTTGGTCTGCATTGTAAATAATCAATATTGACTCCGTGTGATCTATTAGCATATGCCTGCAAATGGAAACCGGTAGATGTCCAATTAAAAATATCCGGGAACATTTTTGTCTATTTTCTTTTTAACTTCCACGATTCACAGCTTTCTTGATTGTTTATCCTGTCTGCAAATATCTGTTTAAAACAAACACAAATATAAATAAAGAACGCATGCAAATATTGTTGATTTTTATTTTATTCGCATCCTCTCACAATCACACACTGTACCTTTTAATCATTTACGATTGTTAGTGTTTTTAAAGTATATTTAATCTGAAGTAATATTAAAACAATTAATGATCATTTAAATAAATATTTTTTTTGCTGTATTAAAGTACAGCGAACAAAATTGTCCTTTTCTTTTTTAATAAAGTTGGCGCATGCAGATGTTATAAATGTAGTATGTTGCAAGTTTTGTCAGAGTTTAATACCGCAGTATAGTCAGTCGATTATTTTATAAAATTAAATTAAATTTATAGAATAAAGAACACAAGTGTGTTAAGTACAAGTTGAATATTTCTGTATGTGTAAATATATGTATGTTTTTTAATCAATAAAAAAAAAAATCATTAATTACGAGTACTGACCAACTTTACGGTCAGTGACAGTATTAAAGCAAAGTTCGCGAAAAATTTATAATTTTTATGTCCACAAATAATGTGATTAATATAGATGTGAAATAACAACACCTGCGATAACCGAACCATGTTGAACATAAAATGAAAATTGTGCAGCATTAAAATTGGTCATAATCCACTGCATTATTAAATGTGTTAAATGTTGTATTTCTTTATTTGCTTTTAAAACTTTTACTATTTTATTATAATTGTTGTTAAATACACATACATACGTTCACACGTGCCAAAAAGTTCGACATATAGAATTCACTCAAAGTATTTTCGATGAGGGAGAGTTCGTTGTTATCATCGTTAATAAAAATTTATACTGCACATTGGGGTCAAATGGCAAATCTAGTTTTGAATTCGAAATAAAATTAGTTTTTTTGAAAATCAAAATTAATGCGGATGTTTTCATAAAAGTGAGATTAGTACCCATCCATAAAGAAACGGCGAAAAATATTATCACGAAGCTCAGTGCAAAGGGAAGTTCTAGCATTCTACGTCTTATTACTTTTACATAAAGTTGTCGTTCGAGTTACTCAGTTGACACTATTATATTCAACTTGAAGCATAATTTACAAGAAAATATAAAGTTTGTAAGGAATCAAAATCAAAACAGCTTCATTGATAAACTATAATATTATTCCAAATAATACCATGATATACAGCCTGAATTTTTTTATATCCAACGTCTCAACTGAATTTTTTGTGGAAGTCCGTAAGACTGCTTTTGATAACAATTTAAAAATAATTTAAATAAAAAAAAAATGGGAAAAGTGTATTTTGTGTACTGAAAAAATATAGTTCTTCTTAAAAAAAAACTATCCAAAAGAGATCATCACGTGTGAAATAGTCGATAAAAATGGATGACCGAAGAGTGAAAGTGCTTAAAACGAGACTGTAAGCATTTCAGTCGATCAAATAAATAAATCACATTTTGCATTGAATATTTGAATTTAATATGCTTGATATATTTACAGTCTTAAGTTAACTAATGATGGTAGTTTAACTCATGATATTTGTATGAAAAATCTTAGGTCATAGTTATTAGTTTACTAAAGACTTTTTTAAATTTGGGTCTTACTAGTACAAAACATTCTTTTTTAAATTCAGATACGTTTCATATTTTCAACACTGCTATTTACGAGTTATTTATAAATTGTACAATTTTTCTTCTGATATGAAAAATTTGTACATGCAATGGGTGTTAAAATTGCTAATTTCAAACGATAAGCGCAACATTTTACCGCTACAAGTGAGTGTCCAGTGGGAATACGAGAATTTTTTTTGCCCTGTTTTGTACCTGTGTAATAAACATCAAAAAGCAATGAAATCAGTGGATTTCTTCGAGCGATAGTAGATAATCCGTTGAAGGTAAAGTTGCGTCTTCCTTCCAATAATGTTATGAGTTATAGTGTTGTGAAATGAACGCTGTCATTGCACACTTTTAGGAGCGTAAGTAGAATATACTTTGATAAGAGATAAGAAGATAAGCTTAATGTGAGCTTTGCTAATAATAACTGCAATTTGAGCCAACTCCTGTGGCTAGAGAAATCTTTATCACAGCAAATTCGAAATATAAAATCAACGAAGTCTGAAGACTATAAATCAAAAACTATTCAATACAAAATTACGGAATTAAAAGCATTCCGATCTTAATGAGTGACTTGCCCGTATATTGATGGAATAACCGACCATATCTAACAAAGTTTGTTATCACTTTTGAAACATCCTTCTAGTGAGCTACGAATTGGTACCACATTAAAAAATTTCTAGATATTAATCTCCTTTCGACTATTTCCAGTTGTCAAGTTTTAAGAAATTATCCTGTATGAATAAGTCTTATAGTATGTACTCGTATACAGGGTGCCGTATAAATACCACTTCAAGAAACTATATCTCTTCTGCTTAAGAAATTGCTGGCAATCTGAAAATATCTTGTTTTTATGATTTGAACTGGCCACCACGTTCACCCGATTGAATGGCTCTCGACTTTTTAATGGCGATACTTAAAATTTAAAATGTATGCCGCAAAGGAGAGAATTATCCACCAGTTTATCCGAAAAGAATTAAAACCACTATTAACCGATTATGAAAAATTTGTTATGTGAAATCCTCTAAAATGTTAAGGACAGGTAAAAAAAAGTAGTAGAAAGATGAATGCAAAGGATAAATATAATGTGGTTAAATTAAATTATTTGAAAAATAAATAAAAATGTAACTTTGATTGGCCATACATTTTCAAACTGTATATTAAGGACCAAAAATAATAATATGCGATAACATTTATGATATTCATTTAAAACATAAGCGTAAATTTTATTTTGAAAAACCTCCAGTTTCATTAAATTTATCAATATAAATTAATTTTTGGAAATTAAAATATGTGTTTTGTTTTACAGTATCCACATAAATTCTCTCATAGTCTGCAAGCAATTTCTATTTCATTTAATAAAAAGATTTGTTTGAAATAAAATCTTCAAATACCAACATTGTGAGGCCAATTTTATGTGGTCTCATTTATTATTAAAATTAAAATGAGTATATTTAGTTCCTCAATTTAAAGAACAAAATTAAATATATTTTAATTGTAACTCAAAGTGGTAAAAGCTAGACTGTGTGGTCTTGCTAATAAATATTTAACTATTTTTTTGACAAATATATCTTAGGCCTCTACCTGTAAAATGTAAATACCATAATCATTTAACCATCAAGAAATTTTATTTATAAAATATATAAAGATGCTCTACTACTAAATGATATTAGAGAAATATACAAATTTGTATCAAAGCAAATAACGACAAAATAACAACCGAAAAAGGGATATAAAAGGTTTTCGAACACATAAAACGAAATTGAGTGACAATAAAAAGGAAATAAACGAAAGTTTAAAGTATATACATATATTTATACATATTTATAAAAAGAGGTGTAACCAAGGAGTGTCAAAACATTACTAGCATAAACAAAAATAAACCAAAGCTGTGGCAGAGCAAACAGAGGAAACAGGAAAAAGGAAAGCCACCAACAACTGTGTTTTTCAAACGGATAAAGGTAGCTAAGCGGCAACTAAACATACAACAACTACAACAATGGTAGAAATATAACACCAACCGCAACAGTAGCAGTAGCAGTGGCAGTGAAGTCAAAATGAACAATACCAACAGTGAAGACATTTCATGTTTTACGATTGTTGTTGATTGTATGATGGCAGACATTCAAAATGAGCATAAGATGATATATTTTTTATAATCTTGTCTTGTTGAGCAACAATGATATTTTTATTGTTAAATTAAAAAGCAAATTAAAGCAGTTGTACATTTAAAAGACATCACAAAAAAATAACAAAGGTAGCAAATAATAAAAAAAAATCCAGTCCTTCATCATTGCTAATCCCATGAAATTTGTACAATATGTTTTATAGCCAAAACAATTTTTGAAATTTGTTAGAAAATAACTACAAACACGGACACAATAATGATACAGTGAAATATGGCTACTATGAACAAGCGAGGTTAAAAACACTTGTTGGTTTTTAATTTAATATTTATCTTTTTATGGGTTTTACAAAAATGATTTTATTAGAAAATTACATATTATTTTTTATAGACCACTTCACTTGCAACATTCAATAATCGAAAAATGATAAGAGTTTTAAGCACAAAATGTAACAAATTTATAGCCTCAAAGCAGCTCTATTTTATACGTTAGAACTCTCCAGACCTAAAAACAATAAAAAACGACATTCAATGAAACCAGTTTAAATTTTTTTCCTATAAAATCTAAATTTTAACCATAATCAACTGTAATTGAAAAAATTCTTTTGCGTTTTTCGTTTATGAATATAAATGTGAGCGTGTGTTTATGTAACTTTTCAAATGGCGGTAAAATGATAAATTGTCCTTTTTATTCTTTCAGCAACAGCACAATCCACCATTAATATAAGGAAGCCATTCCTCCAAATATTTTTAAATAAGGAAATACAAAAGGCACAAAAAAAATAAAATATTATAAATTCGTTTAAACATACAATTACAAGATAAAAATTTTGAAAAGACCTAAAAATACTGGTACATTTTTAAAATAAACACTCAGACCATAATTTACGCAGTCATAATTTGTCATTAAAATCTTCCCATAAAGTCTTGTGTGATATGACAAAGAGACAATTTCTTTTATTTCAGGCAATACTTAAAAAGCCATTTAAGTCTTGTTTTTTTTTTTTTTGGTTTAACACACATGCAAGTAAAAAGATTTTACATTATCTTGTGTGTAGGAAAGTTGAATTCGAAAAGTACACGGAAAGAAAGTGAAATAAATCAGGGATAATTGTTGTTGTTTATCACATGACATAATTAATTAATTTGTAGTAAAATGTCCTTAGAGGCAGTTTATTTAAAATAGTAAACTGGCGTTTTAAATACGTTTTGACCTAAAAAATAATCATCATATGGTATTAAACATGAAAGTCTATAAAAAGTCATAAATCCCAATTACAAAACAATCACCAAGAAAATTTTCCATTACATCAAATATTTGAAAAGTTTTTAAACAAACCAGTGTTGTCAGGAGATACAGAACATTTAAATTTTAAAGTATCGCACTTTGTGATTTAAAAATACGTTATACGTATACAAGAAACTTATTTTTATTTTTTAATTGTAATATGTTGTACCCATTTACGTAAAAAGAACAGATATTGAAGAGATCCAACATAAATTTTCTCGAAAAAAAGCAATAACTTTAAAATCAATGTATGATTGTAAACATTAATTAAACTTTTTTTTTTGTTGTGGAACAGCTCTCACGGGATGGGATAGGGTAGAGAAGTTAAGTGGTGAAAATATGGAATGCTTAATTCTTTTAAAACTCAGCTATTGCTTGTTTTGTTAATTTTTAGTGCAGTATTGCAGCGCTTCTAGTGTTAACTTTCTTATCCTGTATGAGCAGGCATTTTATTAATTCTGTTATTTAGCTTCTTCTCGAATCTGTATTGAGTTTAACAAAGTTTCTGGGTATTAATAAAGAGTAGAGACATTAAAAAAAGGAAACACTAATACTTATTGCAGTAAGTAACTCTCATACTTCATTAACCAATAAAGATTGCTTCATTTAATTTGATAGTTTGATTTTCTCTAAGAACATAAATTTACTAATTCACCAGGACTATTTTTGATGACTTCGGTTGCATTATTTAAAAACGTACCTAATTTCTTAAGAAAAATACAAATTAAACTGTTATTTGTGACAAAAAAAAAAAAAATATGTTTACCAAACGAGTCTGTCCGATTGTATTTTTCTTATTCTCTTAAAAATTATCACATGGAATATACGTAAATTGTTTTCAACAATTGAATTACAGGTTGAAACCAAGGCGAACTCATTATAAGGTGGCGTTATTAGCCAACGTCATCGTCAGCTGTGCAACCCTGAATTGTCACAAATTGCGTATATTGAGAAGTAAGGTTTGTTTTCTTTATATATTTTTAAAACAACATATTTACATTTGCTTTGACAGTTGGAGGAAAATTTATCTGCGAATGTTTTTGTTGTAGCGATAATACTACCTGGTATGAATTCGCCTTGGGTTTAAACATAATATTGATTATAAATATCATATATACAAAACAAATACTATCAAAGTTCAACTGTTCAGTGTTGTTGCAATAAAAAGTTGTACTAAGAATTGTATTTTCTGCAAAACAATCCGTAGTTTAAACCTTTAATAAACTAATAATATTTCTTTAAAATAACTCAGTTGTTTAATAACTTTTTTGATAATTACTTTATGACAAATTCATAACTTAATTGGAGTACATAATTCATATTCATTGAGGATAAAAATGTGCTGGGACTAAATCTTCCATTGGGCTTTTCAAGCTTTAGAAAATGGGACAGATTGTATTTTCCTTTTTTTTTGGAAAATTAAATTTTTGTTTCATATTCGATTATTGTTCTATGGAATCTACCAAAACATTCAATGCAAGGGTGCTCTCTCTGTCTATTTACCAATTGACATCCCGGTTATGAAGGTTAAAGAAAACCTGTAAGATCTATTGTACCAAATGGAAAACCCACATAAAATATTTACAAAATATTGTTGTTTGTAATATAAAATCTCATAAGAAGAAAAAAAAAAAAAAACACTTTTGCACTTCAAAAGATTCATAAAACTCGTACGCGTCCAACAAAGATTGTTCCTAAATTATTTTTATATAAAACAATCTACTCACGAAGCACACCCAAAACAGCTTATTAAACACAGAAAAACACAAAAGTTACTTATAGGAATTTATCTTAAGACACTATACATTCGTCAAAATCACATCAAGCATTTAAAGTTGTATCAGTTAAAATTTGCTTGTATGTGTGACACCGACGACGCTTGATAAAAAATCAAAAAATTTAGATATTGGGCATGCTTGATGTCAAGCACACGTACACATGCTTGATGTCAAAAATTTTGACAGTGTATAGTGCCCTTTAAGTAAATAGAGCAATTATTGTATGTAATATTTGTTTTAATTTGTCTTGGGAGGCATGATCCCAATGGTAGTGAAAAGGTTAACTTGGTAATAACTAATGAGAACGAAAAAATTAAAGTTTTTAAAAATATATTTATTTGTTGCAGGTTAGCTAATCATATGAAAACTTTTGATGCATTTGCAAACTAAAAAATTTTCGCACCCCCTTTCTTTCGATAAAGTAAGAATTTTATTTAAAACATTTCGCTATATTGAAAGCAGAGATTTTTTAACGTGTACTAAATTCTTTGCATGGTAAAGCTATTCTACATTTTACTGCAAATAGCCTGCAAGACAATAAAATATGTTTTATTATAATACAGAATGGTCTGCTCGTACATATGCTGCAAGATTCATTTTTTACATTAAATCATATAGTGTTCAAAAAACAAATTCTTATACATAAAAATTTATAATGCTGCACAAACTGGTAAGTCATTTTTGAAATTCACTGCATATGAAATTTATGAAATCCAACTGCTCCAGAAAGTTGAGTTTTAAATATTTAAAACTCGTGTAGCAAAAATTGAGTGCGCGATTTAATTTTTAATTATAATCTTTCAGAAAAAGAATTGAATAGTTTGAATTAACTTTAATTGAAACAGAACATCCAAGTAGGCCTTAAATAAGGCCTCTAGTTTTGTTGCTTGTTAATTCTTTACATAAGTAACTCTTTTGAGTTTTCTAGCTTTTTGTGTGCATTTCTAAAATATCTTATTTTCCCAAATTTATTGTAACTTAAAAGGTATCTTTTGTGTGGCCAAATTTCATGCAAATAAAAAAATATTTAACAAATTTATGGTTTAAAAACAATAAATTAGTTTTGAACTAGAAGATTTGTTGTCTTCTTTGTGTACAACCCATAACAAATGTAGTTATTTGTGATAAATTATGGCAATTTAAAGAGTTTATTTAAGTAAATTTTAATTAAATTACAATTACAGCATTGTATTGAAATAATTCTTTAAGATTTTTGCCATAGTGATACATAAAGATTTTATAATGCAAGCGATAAAGTTTTTTTTTCTAACATTTTGTATTTCAAATAATTTTAATTGTACTTTATGAGCTACAAAATTTCTTCAATGAATAGACAAGCTTTTTTTTTTTTGCTTTGCTATTGTCATATGAGATATTCAAGTGATCAATGGAATACATGAAATATGCATGTGATTGCTCGTTCTTACGGCATGTGCACAGTGAATTGGTTGTCATTAGGATAATAGTTTTTTGTTAGAATACTTTATTTGCAAACGTAATTAAAATTTTGGGTTAAAAAAAAAAATTTCCATATTCAGTAGGATTATATTAAATACTAGAGAAATATTTTTGCGCTAATAAAAAATAAGGATACAAAAAACAAACATCCACATAATTATCTAAAATAGTTTTATATATGTATGTTTATATCATGTATTGATCGGATCCAAAATTCGAAGTCATATGATCTACATATGATTACCATATATTCACCACATATGAAATATATCTGGATCCTTTTACCAACGATTCCCAGATCCAGTGGAAAACCTAAAGGGATGTTTAGATATTAAATTTTTCCTTTGTTGCTCGAAATATGTTAACAATGTCTATTTAACATTTCTCTGAATAAGGCCTCTTTACATGGTATACATGTATATCGGTATGTCAAAAATTTAAAAAAATACTTATTATGTAAACGCAAATTGTTATGAGTAAGAGAGAATACGGATATAAAATGTACGTATACTCATATAGAGGTGTCTTTTGAAGTAAATATTGGCAGCTTTAAGAGTATATGTATATTGAAGGTGGCATCATTTCTATACAATAATTACAAAAACAACTAAAACAAATTCATGTTGTTTTTGCAAATATTGTAGAACTTTAACCACCAACAATTTCATAGCGCAGACTTTTGATTTTATTAATATTATCCATGTAGACATAAAAATACCAGGCTCAAGTTCAGTTTTCTTGAATTAATGAAAATTCAAAATTACTAAGAGTTATTTTTTTATGTTGGAAAATATTATTATTTATATCCAATCAGTTTTTAGCAGAACGTATCAGTACAGATTTCAAGGCCGCTTCACTTCTCATTAGCGTTCAATTGTCCATCTTTACAATTTTCGTAAAGTGGATACTAATGGGGAAGAATATCAACTATTTAACCAATTTTGCAACAGAAATATAATACGAAAATTAATTTAATTAATTTTTTATTCTATTTTTACACATTGAAAACAACTTTGGTTAGTACTAAATTCCCCAATAGATTTGTCTTTCTGTCACTTGGATTCTGTTTGATCTTTTACCTTGTCACTTTTTCGCTCCGTGGATGTGATTATGTTTATCCCATTCGCTATGTTTCCACCAGCCGCTTTTAATAATAATATAGTTCACACCAAATATCATAATAGTTTTTTTTTTATATCTGGGCAATAATCCAAAAGTACTCAAGTCATATTTATAATTAAAAAAAAAAAAAAAATTATAATAAAAAAAAGAAAAAGCATGTAGGGTTAAAGTGGGCTTAAACAAATTTATTCCCACTGTATTTAAAGTTGATCATTAGTTTTTTGATTCTTTGGATTTACTACCACATGGTTCTGGCCTCTATAACAAAGGTATTCAATTTTATATATAATATGGCCTTAGTCAAGTTAAGGCGGTGTTTTATATTACATAAGTAGTTAGAAAAAAAAAGTCGGGGTGGCAGAACTTCGTTAAAAATCTTTTATTGTAATTAAAACTTAAATATAGAGAATAAATGTGGTGGTATTTACTCAACATTATCTTATCTCGACTAAATCACTTTTTTTTTGTTTTTGCAACAGATTTAGTGCAACTAGTATACGAGCAGAAAAAGAAAATAGTATTTTATTTTCAAAATGAAACATCGAATTAAGAATAAAGCCGTAGTGGAAACGAAGTATTAAAATTAAGATATGACTGTATGCATATTTCTATTATATCGGGTGTTTTTTTAGCTGCATGAAAACTTAAAATCATAAAGCCAAATAAGAAATGTTGTTAGAATGAAATTTTTGCCATTATAACCTGGTAAATGGAACATATTTTTTTAATATGTGTCAGTTTCAGTTAAAAGAGATTTGGTATTGGATTTTGAAAATGCAAAATGGCGGATCTAATATGGCGGAGTATTTTTTTTTGTAATATTATCAATTACAAAACATTTTGTTACATCGGGTTCTTTTCTATTCTTATCAAAGGTGTATTTTAAAGGTTAGTCATACAAAAGTAATGCAGTTAAAAAACAGCGGTTTGCTGCATTAGAAAGAGCGTGTTGTCTATTTTAAGAATCACAAAAAAGTAAAAATCGATTTTTTCATCCATAGGTCCCTTTTAACTGAAACTGACACATACTCGTATGTATATTTTTGGATCAATGCAATTTTTGACTACTTTTTCTAATAAATCTGAACGTATGGGTTCAATATTGGCTTGAATATTTGCTGCCAATGCTTCAAGATGCAAAGCCCCATAAGTAGTAATGCAGAAGCGCTAAATCGTACAAATGAAGTGGACAATTTAACAAGAAGTTAACTTAATCCGCAAACACCAACACAAATGTGAAAATAAGGCCAAGTTACTATCCAAAATATTTCGGCCGTAAAAAGTACTGAGATCAAAATAAGGACCAAGTTCATGATAGGTACAATTCCATCTCATTTCTAGGCAACCTATAAGCTTTCATGAACTTGGTCCTTATTTTGATCTCATTAGTTTTTACGGCCAAAATACGGGCCTACCTGTGTGCGCAATTTCAGCTTTCTAGCTATACTGGAAGTGCCCTATACAAAAAGAAGTGTCGCCCCAGATGAAAAGTGTACGTTTAAAAATAATTTTCATTAATTTCTCATCAGGACCTATCTGCGTACCGAATTTCAGCTCTCTAGCTATACTGGAAGTGCCCCATACAAAGAAGGGGCACCCCTAGTACCCCCGGGTGGAAAGTTCCCATTTTTAGATTTTTCTACTTATGCAATGCTGAACTAGTAGAAAGGGATAGGGTAAAAAAGATAGATGTTGGACGTGTATAAGACTTGATTCTTTTATAGCTCTGTTATTGCGCCATTCTGTTAATTTTTAGAGAAGTGTCGTAGCGTCTCTGCTGTTTAGTATTAAATTTTTTAAGCTCAGACATTTTATTAGTTGTTTTATTTTACATAAGCTTGGAACAGCATCACTCGCTGTTACAGAAGCTTTCAGTGATCAATGTTATGCCTTCATCATCTAAACATTCCATCAACAATTAATACAATGCCACAATAATAGAGATATTTGTGATGCCTTTCCGTGACCAGGGATTGAACCCTGTTCATAAGTTATATGTTGCTTTGTAGTCAAAGCGCTATCCACCTCAGCCAACACCACCCTTAATCGAGAAGTGTAAAAAAAAAGTGCGAAAACAATCAATAACTGGACGAAATGCTGATCGTAAAATGAACGAAGTGTTCAATGATATTTGCGAACTAATTTGTTTTTTTCTTTCAAAATAAATTTTGACAGGCGTTAAAATTTTTGAAAAGAAAGTTTCTAATTCTCAGCTATCAGAGTATAGTTATCGATATCGATAGTTCTTATGCAGCTGAAAATTAAAAAGTATCTGTTGGTATTATGCCACAAAAGAAAAAAAATGTTTTATCCACAAGTGTTAAATTAATATTAATGTCTGCATAATCGTTTATTAAAGTTATTGTTTGCTTATGATTTGAAGTTTGTTTGGGGAAGAAAAATCGGTTTAACACTTTACTTTTACAATCGTTTAACGCTGGTAATATTTATTGCAATCATATGTTAGACATTTGAAGTTTCATATTGCATAAAACACTGTTCCCTAAAACAAAAATATACATATGAACAAGTTTATTCGTGTACACAGATTTAGTTTGTTAAACTACAAAAAAAAAAGAAAAGAAAAATTGGGACATTTTCAAAACTCATACTCAATTGAAATGTAAGTAGGGCTGACTCTTCACTATTTTACGCAAGTTTTCCTAATCATTGTGCCATTACACTACATTTAAACACTCTAGACAGACAATTGTGCATACACATGACTTTTCAAAAGAACAATTGATCACAAATGTAAATGCTCATGGAAAACATTTGAATATAAATTGGCATAGATTGTTAGACTGTTCTAGGCTACAATGGATAGTCTGGTTGTTTCTATTCTATTGGTTTCTTTAATTGTTCGAGTTTTGCTTACAGTAGACATAAAAGCAAAATTTATTGTTTAATAATCTACAAATTTAAATAACATGGTAAACAAACTGTTTGAAAAGATGACGGTCTGGATTACAAATTAAATATTATAAATGAAAATGGTACAATGCTAGAGTTCGTAATGCTGCTATTAAGGTATTATTGCTGTTCACTGTGCCGAAAAAAAACCTTAATTTTTTTTATATATTTTCAGTTGTAATCCAGGCACGTTTAAAGAAAAGCAGCGTATCTCTTTCCCTTATATATTTCCAAGGTAAACAACAATTTGCGAGAGTTTTGTAGAATTTTTAATTTAACTGTAGTCAAACAGTCAAAAATTAAATGTACTAAAATTTTGATAATTTTACTTAATTTGAGTTCAAAATGGTTTTCGTATGGTGCCGGCGCCAATGCCGTTTGTACAGAAATTCTGTAAAATATTCCTTGATATTAGAAAATGCAAATTTTTTCTTTTAGAGGAAATTGTTAAGATTTTTAACAAAATAATTACTAAGACTAGTTCGTGTTTGGAGAAAAATTTTTAAAAATTTCGTTAAGGGCATCATCTGCCGTGGGTAGTTGTTTAGTGGTTCATTTCCTTGATATATATTTATTAATCTTGATAAGCACTTATCATAACCTGTTTTTCCATTCGGATGGACGATTCAGTCATCTGGTACATGTTTTTTTTTTCTTTTTTGAGTTAATGTGTGAAGTATTCTATTTTTATTTAAAACTTGTCCTTTTGATATCCTAAACTTTATTGTATTTTATATTGAAAACTTACTGTTTTTAACAATAATTTACTGACATTTCAAGAAAAAGATCCAATCTTTTATATAAAAATTACAGTAACAGTTAAAGAAACAAAAATATTCCTATAGTTAATGAAAATGCACTCAAATTAGTGTATAAAAAAATTCTAGATTTAAATTTTTTGTCAGAAAATTAATTATTTTATTATAATCTTAAAAATTTATATAAAAATTAGATAAGCTAACCCTGAACACAGGAATTTATATTTGAAACGTAAATATTTTACTGTTGATACTTAAGTTTTAAGAAAAAAGAAAAATATTTTATTCAATTAGCCTTCACAAACCCTAAAGATGCATCACAAAGTTCTACCGAGGCAGCCCTATGAAAACTTAATTCCACATCTACATATAATTTATGTAATCTAAAATAAATATTATAACATGTTTAGCAACATACACATACACACACACATACATCCATACTCGTATAGTAACCTTCAAGTAATCGATATTTATTCAAAGTATTTAAATTACACACAAAATTTATCGTCTGCCTATAAAATATGTTAAATATTTGGTCTAAAATGATATTAACATACACATTTATTAATAAAAACATGCTCATGTAAATTCAAACTTTTTGCCAATAAAACAAAGTACAAAACCTACAATAAAGAACAATAAATATTTTATATGAAAATGGATTATTTATCGATTCCAAGTAATTGTCTGAAAGCTTAACAATAAAGTTAAGCTAATATTTTCAAATAAACGCCTATTAAAGCATTTAGTACATGCTGAGCAAGATAAGTCATGGCTACACACACACACACACCCAAACTTACATTTACAAACTCACAGGATAATATTTGCTGAACTTTGATACTGCAGGACAAACAAAACTTTATTTGAGGCTGAATTCATATGAAATGGTAAAAAAAAAAAAAAAATACAACCTAACGAAACGAACAGCTGCACAAACCAAACCAAAACAAACAAACAAACAAACAAACAAACAAACAAACAAACAAACAAACCTACACACCAACAAAATAAAACAAAGCCAATAAGAGAATCAAGCAGCAGTACAATAACCGACAATTGGGACAAAAGTCTAAGCTCTTTTCATAAAGCAAAAATGTATGGTTGGCAACGATAACCTATAAATACATTCAATATGAACAAACTCTTACTGTTGCGCACACACATACACATATATATATATTTACATACAAAGACACATTTAATTTTTGAATTTCGCAGCCACAAACAAAAGGATACGGAGATGGCTATTATCGATAAAGGTCGTTGGCTATTAAAGTAAAAAATATAAAAATAAATCTTAATACCAAAAACAAACCAAAAGCTGAAAACTGTAAACACGGACTGCTCAATACAATGGACTAGAACAAAGCGAAAATTTTATACATTATTTTATACTTTGGCTCTAAATAAATAGGAAATTATTATTTACAAACATTCTTTTACAAAAAGAAACTTATTTTAAAAGAATTGTCATCACTTATTTACAGCCGTATCTGATTTTTGAGTTTTTTTTTTCATTAAAAATGAAAAAATATACCCAATAAGTCACTTTTGAAATTACTATAATTTCTAAAATGAAGTGCCTTTCAGCTTTTAAGCTTAAACTAGTTTACTTGGTCATAAAAGCCATTATTATTTCTTAAAAAATAATGTCCTTTATTTAATACGTACAACATTTGCACATACAACAGCAGTTATGAAAACATGTAAATTATTATTCGGAAAATAGCCAATATGAAACTCGTTTTTTATATGATATTTTAAAGGAAACTTTCAATTAGTAGACAGTTCTAGTAGTAAAGAGATGACTAACAATTTTTTTAATGAAAAATTCAGTTTTATATGCATTAAATGGATCTATTCCAGTTATTGTAAAGGAGATGAGTGATAAAATATTTGAATTGGAAACAATATTTTCTAATCCTAAGTCGAAGTTGACCAAGAGTTCTTTTTTTAATGAACGCCATACATGAGATCATTGATAATGCTTCACAATTAAATTAGGTACGTTTTTTAATCAAAATGGATTTGGTCTCTCTTAGCATTGTAGTAAAAGCCACTGTAAACATTTTAAGGATATGTAACATCAAATTTTATTTAATATTTTTATATTATTATTATTACGAATAAACGTAATTATTATTTGAACTTATATTGAAGTATATATGAAAAGTAATATTATCAGGCTCAAGTTAAGTTTTATTGAATCAATGAAAATTCAAAATTAATAAGAGTTTTTTATGTTGGAAAATATTATTATTTATATCCAATCAGTTTTTAGCAAAACGTATCAGTACTGATTTCAAGGCCACTACACCTCTAAACAGCTTTCAATTGTCCATCTTTACAATTTTTGTAAAGTGGATACTAATTGAGAAGAATATCAACTATTTAACCAGATTTCAAGAGAAATAGAATATGAATTTTCATTAATTCAATAAAACTGAACTTGAGCCTGATAATATTACTTTTCATATATATGTACATTATATATAATAGTAATAATGCATTGGTTTGTTTCGGACCTGAAGAAAGGGATGGACTAGAGAAGATATATAGACGAGAAAAATTTAGAAAAAAGTTTAATTCTCTTTTAAATTTTAAAGCAGTTTTGCTGAGCATCTGACATGCGATAGAAGCATGTGTGCTTTCCCAGACTGCAAAAAATTCTCTAAAACAAGTAACTGAAGTAAAGAGACCTTCATCTGTTACATTAAATTAGTGGCTACCATATTCAGACTTTTTCTAAGTTTGGGTAAAATAATGAAGTTTGAAGTATAATATAATTTTTCAACTGTTTTCAATATTATAATACCGAATTACTATTATTTATCGTCCTTAAGATTAATCTTTATTAGTGCTGTGAAATTGTGAAATGATTTACCAAATCATATTAAAACCGATCTTCGCGTATCGTCTTTCAAAATGACTCATAAGCAACTTTTTAGTAATTTACATTTGATTGATAATTTTTTATAAAAAACGTTATAAAAAGTTATTTATCGATATTTCGCTACTCCTTTATGTAGCTTCTTCAGGATTCGATTTACAAATAACAAAAAACTGGATAACAATTATATTTCTAAACAAATTAATGAACCAAAAATATTCGCTTTAAAGTAAATTGATTTTTGTTTTCCCGATTTTGAATTAAATTGAAGAAATAGAAAAAACTTAAATATTATACTTAATAATATTATTAAAAATTATTATCATTGAGAATGTACAATTGTTTGATGTGCTTTAAGAGACTTTAAGTCTTACTTGTTCTTAAAATAATAAATAATTTTAATTTTTGGTATTTTAATTGTTGAAGTCAACTTATAATAAACTATACTAACATAACTGCCTTGTTTAGCTGGTCATTTTAGCCACGATATCTCAAAAACCTCAGCATGATACACAAAATCTTAGAACAGATTAAGCGCACTAAATTCTTTGTATTCTAGTTGTTTTATTCAAAGAACATGATTGTTATTTTTCTTTTGCAGACCAGTAGTGCGATTCAGTAACTTTTAACAATTCGATAATTGTTAAATTTACCGACAACTATTGCGATTTGCAGTAACGATTTTGTTATTCACTAATTGCTTCTTAACAAAATCGTTATAATTTCCTTTTACGTTGGCATCTCTATCAATATATAAGAAAAGCACAAAGATAAATAAACAAAAAAAAATAAATTAATATACATATTTATTGAAATTTTTCTCAAAAATTTTTTAGAATTTAAAAAAATGAATGTTAAATTTAACGAAATTTGGAGATATGAATGTTAAATTGCATGTTTAAATAATGGTAATATTATTATTTATGCATAAAAGATTCTGTGTTTTCGTATACTGTTGTAAAAAATCAATTTTGTTTTTGGCATACCGAACGTGCTACCATTGAACTGCTGACTTTTATTTATTTCATAACAACCGAAAAATTATTGTCGTTAACATACCGATGGCGAATATCGTTAAAAGTGTTACTGAATACCAAATTCGATAAATTTTCGTTACATTAATTTTAACAATACGATTGTCGTAATAAAATTTACTGAATCCAACTACAGTAATGTCAAGGTAATTTACCGATTGAACATTTAGGTCTTTTTCTTTTAACTTGCAGTGGATTTATTTTGAGATCGACCCTTTATAAATGTGACTGGTCTTCTTTAGTCGTCGGAGGTGATCGTATACAACTGCGTGATATCCTGACATTCAGCGATCCGACATTAGTAATTTTTGTCATTTGCAGCAACGATAGTGAGCTTATTTTATTTCTTTTTAATAATAATGGGTGCCTTCAGCAGACACAGTTTACTACACAACAGTTGCTCAACAATCTGCGGAACGCTTTGATTATTGAACGATGAGTATGTTGAGTGAGCGCTTACTGTTTTAGGTAGCAAACAAAAAGTACGATACATTTCATTAAATTTTGATATATCAGTTCAGTTTGACTTTTTAATAAAATATCATAATATATTTTTAAATTTTAATTCATTTAAATTTACAAATAAATATTATGAAATCTTTTTACAAAATAAAATTCAATAATTTTAATTGAAAAGTCAAATTTTTTTAATTTTTGACAAAAAAGTGAGCAGATCGTTCAGAAAAATTTATCAAATCAAAAGCTGCTACATCTAAACTGTTTAGTATCAGGTTTTTCTGCTGAACGCGCCCAATGTTAACCTTTTTTTTGTAATATAATTTAATAATAAATAGTGCTTTATCTCCTAACTTTAGAGAAAATATGTGGATATGTGAATATTATATTAAAATCGATGGATTTGGTTAAAAAAATGGTAAATTTTGAAAATTTACTATTTTTCTTCTTTTATATATTTTTTTTTTTTTTGTTTATTGATTTTTGGAAAATTTACTTATTTATATCACCTGAATTTAAATGGATTTATATTTACGAAATATAAACTGTGATTCTCTTAAATTTGCATTATTCTCAGACACTGACGCTGACACCAAAACTTTTCTTAATTACGCCCTACTTGCGGTGAAATTTTTTTTTTGCAATGTTATGATCTTAATAATATTATAAAAGATGAAGAAAATTTCTAATGTTCTGCTTTTAATTGTTTTCTTAATTTTATTCCAATTCTTGTAAAATTTTTATATCAGAATTTAAATATATAAAATATAATCTTAGATTTTATTTTGGACTCTATTAAATTAAATAATTCTAAAATATCCAACAAATAATATGTACGAGTATGAATGTTTTTGTGTAAGAATATATAAATTCTTTAAAAATTTTACTTGAAATACTTTAAGTTATGAATATTATTACATATACTCCGGCAAACATATTCTTTTTGTAATATATTTTAAATAATAATGCATGGAATGTACGAAATACAATGGAAATATACAAAAGAGAATGTAGCAATTCTGTGACCATACGAATAAACTATAAACTAACAACAACAATAAGATGAAATCTTATAGTAGTTAATAAAAATTCCTACATAAGTAGAGATATACAAAAGATTTCTAGATTATTTTTCATTGCAGTAAATTCACCCTACAAAACAGACATCAAGCAAGTTGTTCAGGCCAATTGGAATGTTTAAGGATTTTAATGTTAATTATATGTAAATTAGCTAAGTTGAAAAGCTGAAATTTATTTACCATTTTATGGAGTTTGTCAAGTCAGCCATAAATGTATTATAACTTACAAAGTTTGCATCGCATTTGAAATCGAAAATTTCTCTTATTAGATCTAAAAATATTTGAGGTCCTCCTAAAATCATGTGGTTTTCATATGTATGACATCGTTGTATTCATATGAGTCAAGTACTAAATATATATATTTGACAGCACGTAAAGTGTACTTTAAATTCGTTGATATTTTCTGAATCAAAGGCAATTTCACATCATGTGTATAAAATACTAAAAGTAATAAAAACTAAAGTAGTTCTTCATATATTTTCAATATTTTACGATATTTTCTTAAGAAAATATTTTATTTTGTATGCTTTTACATTTGAATGCATATAAAAATTAAAAAAAAGATATTGTATTGTATTTAATCATAAAAGTATAAACATGAAGAGAACTATGAAAGCTGTAACGAAATACTTTGGCCAACATTTCACATTACTAGTTTTCTTATATCAGTTTATTTCTTGTTTATTTATATGTGTGCATGTATGTATGGCTTCGTGTACATGTATGAAAGAAAAGTTTAATTTTTGCTTTAGCCAAGCTTACAAAATCTGACTTTTTCATTTTGTTACTTTCTATAGGAGGCTGCAAAAACGTTTTTACTTATTTTTTCCATTTTATTTTCACCCACCCTGCTTGTTCTTAAAAGAACTCATTCTCTCCCTTTGGTCTATGTTATACATTCTATTACTTTTTTTATTTTAAGTGTATGACATTTGCATTTGTCAAGTTGTCTTTTTTTGTACACAAGTTTTTTCATATATTTTTTAAATATTTTTGTTTTATTTATGGGTTGCTATAAAAGTATGTTTTTGTGTATTTAGCATCACAGTGTGAAACATTTGGTAAAAATTTTAACAAAACATATATCAAATGCAAAAAAATAGCTTAGGCTAAGTGCAGGAAAAAAATATATGGTTGTGGAATGTTCACAAACTTTTATTGCGTTGTTTGTAAAACTATATGAAAAAAGGAAGTATGTTTTATTTTAACTTTATAATGTGCTTTTTAACATATTGGAACATATCTGCTTAACTACTTAATGAATTAAAACAGTTTTATTAAAGGCTATAAGAGTGGGACTAATGCAGACCATACGGTTTATTATTAAAAATAACGTAATACAGTATATAAACATTATTGCTGAATTAACAAAACCTCTTGTATCATTGTATCGAGTGTATTATAGTATCATATACAAGAGTGTAAAATTTGTTGTTGGTAATTTTCATATAAAAAGGAAATACACCATTACACTTTTATTTCATATGTTTTGCAAAAATCGTATTTCATACAATACTCAGAGTATATTTATATACTCTCAGAGAGTATTTGTATGGTGCTTGTTCTTCTTTTGTCCATCAATACGAGATTCAAGCCGATACAATATACACTAGGTGTTCATAATCATATAAACGAAAGTGTATTTCATACAAGATAGACGATGCAAATTGTTGTGAATTCAGCATATGTATTTTAATGTTGTATGTACATTTTAGCAACGTTTCGTTCTAACTGCTCGTTTCATTATGTTGAAAAAATTCAGTTATTCAAAGCAACAATTAAGGGAATCGTAGGCGTATGAAAAATATGTTTTTCCCAAATATCACTCATACGGCAATATTGATGCAAAAATAATAGCATATAAACAATTTGATTATTCCAGGGACCGTAAATAACAGCCGTCGATATAAAAAAATTCTTTTATAACAGTTATTTTGAGAACTAAAAAATAAATCCATCTAAAACAGCTATTTTTCAACGTAAAAATAAAAGCTCGGATGAAACTCTTATAAAGAGAGTTTTATTTTTCCGTTATAAAATAAAACTCTTTTGAGGAGTCTTAGAAATAAAACTCTTTTGAGGAGTTTTATTTTTCTCGTCTGAAAATAAAACTAGTTTTATGTAAATTGATACCCAATATAAGTACCTTGCACTGCAATTGAATAAATCGTCTTTAAAATAAAATCATGTGTGTTTTTAATTTGTTATTGGTTGATTCCTATTATCAAAATGTTGTTGTTTTATTTATTATCTCTTTATTTATCATAACTAAAAAGAGTGTTCCTGTAACTTAGGTAAACGTCGAAAGAACAATTTCTGCTATTATATTGGTATTGAGCGGCCTGCGTTCAAATCTTTCTGCAGAAAATTTGGAAAAAGTTATGTTCGTTAAATTAAATTACTACTTAATTACTACTCCGAGCTTTTATTTTTACGTCAAAAAATAACTCAACTTTGGAGATGAGATGGTTTGTAGGTGCCACACTATCATACAAAACTGATGCCAATACTTCTGGTTGACAATAAATATTCCTCTGACCGCATGAAAACTATCATTTTATTAAAATTTTCATAAAATTTTACAAATCGCACGACTTTCCAAAAAATCTGATTGTATTTTTAGTCCACACTACCATACTTTTTCAGCACACATTTCATATTTGGCAGATCGCACGGCTGTGTAGGATAGTGAAGCACGGCCTTAACATAGAGAGTTTTTGAATTTAAATTTTTTCCGTAATCCAGGGACTGTAAACCTGGATTATTCTAATAAACAGAGTGGTAGTGCGCTGCAGAGCGAATGAAATATATTTATGCTTCCCGAAGGTCATACCACCTTATCAAGGGTGATGTTATCAATTCGTCTACATTTTTAAATATTTGTACACGTATGACTTCCATCATTTATGAATAGATTTTCAAAATTATTTTGATGTTCAAAAAGGCTTACTTGCAGTTTGGTCCTCTATATACAGACCGATTTTCAAAATTTGAACAAGGTCGCTTACAATTTTGTCGTGTATATATTTTTGTAAAATTAGAGGGACAGGATGTTTCCTCAATATATTGATTATCTCTTAACTCCTACATGTATAGATTGGTTTTAATTGAATTCCATTTTGGATGATTAAAAGGGTGTATTTATTATTTGGTATCATACATTTTTTTTTTTTTTTGCAAATCAGAAGATCAAAATTCTTTTTGAGTTTTTTTTCGGTAGAACTAACAATTTTTTTTACAAAACGCAAAAAAGGTACAAAAGTCACCAAAAAATTTTTTCCTCGCATTTAATTAATAATTCTTAATCCGACACCGTTAAAAAATTACCCTAACTGCCTGAAGAACGACATATAAGAAATCTTTATTTCGTAGAATGTCATATAAAACCAAAATCAAATATTTTAATTTATGGTTATCTTTGAATGCAATAATACGAAAAAAACTATATTGACTTCTTTTATGTTAAGATATAAAGGCTTTTTAATATAGCCACGGTTTTTATATCTGATCCTTTTTATTTTGAAACCAATAGCTTTTACGCAAAAAATCAAAAAATATACATTTAAACTCTATTACATTATTTGCAAAGTTTTGTTGCAATATTTTTTTTTTAAATATCTGCAGAAGTCCAAAGACTTCGAAGTTTCTTAAAACCAACTGTTGCTATTTGATGATTGTCATCTTTCCATATTTGATAAAAAAACTATATCTTTTAAAACGTTCCACTGTATTTCGTAAATCTTTTAGATAAGTTACAATTTCTTTGTAGACTTTATATTATTTGTTTATAGTCGTATACTAAACATAAATATGTATGTTTGTGTACTTTTCTTTTGTACATATGCGGGTCTTGTAAGTTGCGTTCGTTTCTTTGTGTTGCCTTTTGTTACATTTGAAATCATCAAACATACATTTCTGTATGCTTTTGGGTATACACTTGATGACAAAGTTATGATTGTCATCATCATAAGTCTTACAAACCACTCATCACTACTACTACATATACACAGATACAGGCACAGTCGTATATTCATAATGTCTATTTAAGAGCATAACCAACAACTAACCGACAGTATTCTTGCATGAGAGTAATCTTTTCTAATAACTTTTCTAGTATTTTTTGTCATTGTCATACATATATCCTTTGTAGTTATTCATGTATGTGAGTGTGTGTGCAAGTGGTAGTGTAGTGGAAAACAAATATATAAAAAACAAAAAAAAAACTTAGAAAACTCATGTAAAGTACACTAAAATCTTAAGGTTTGTCCTGCAGCATGTCGTTAGTGGTTCACTTCAGATTGTATGTGTATAGAAAACTTTAAATTTGTAAGTGTATGAAATGTATGCGTGCAAATATTTTTATGTGAATGTATTCTAGCGTTTATTGTAATATTACATTTGTTGGTTAGTATGTGTGTGTTTGATGATCATCTAAAGATGATGCAAGGTCCTTAGGGTGATTTATAGATATAAAAGGTTTTTACAATAAAACTGTGTTAATTACAGTCTTTATACTATTCTTGAAATGTTGTTCTTGTTGCTGATGCTGCCTGTCATCGTTGTTGTTTAATCCAAGCAACTGAAATTTAATTGCTTTTTTAAAGTATTTAAGTTTTTATGTCAATTAGAATATATTATTTTTCAAAACGTGTCTTGAACTTGTTGACATCTAATCATATAAAATAGTTTTTGTTTAAATGTACGAGTGATAAAAAAGTTTTATTTGTTAATTTTTTTGCGAACTTTTATTTGCATTTAATGTAGTTTAAGAAGAGCAAATCATTTCCTATTGGCAAAGATATTTTGTATAGCAAAAGTAATGGAGCAGAATATAAAAAAAAATTTTAAATCAAATACATATCTATTCTTATCAAAATAATTTTTGGTCAAAATAATTACTAATAAATTTAATTTATTATTTGAAGTCCGAGTTATATATGCTTTAAAAGAATAATAAAATGCTTTTAACAATTTTTCTAGCAGCTGGCGACTACAATGCTAAACGCACTTTTTGGGGCTCACGTTTAATCAGTCCCAAGGGTCGTGTTTTGTTTGACACAATTTCAAAAATGGGTTTGAATGTAGTTTCAAGTGGTCAGCCAACATATTGGCCAACGGATCGTCAAAAAATTCCTGATGTTATCGACTTTGGGATTATGAAAGGCGTTCCCAGCGAAATGATTGAAGTATGGATTTGTCTTCAGATCACTCGCCTACTATTATCACTATTTACTCACACACAACTACAACACCAACATGTGATTTACCGCTGACACCTGCACGTATTAACTGGCTGAAATACAAAAAATATTTGAGTGCTCATTGCACGGAAAATATGCCATTGAGAACACCTGCTGACATAGAAAATTCTATTAGGTTGTTTCAAGCACATGTTAAACAAGCTGCTCTTAATGCTACTTCAATTCAACCAAATCAACAAGCGAGATTTAACAATATTTTTTGTGCAGATATAGAAAGGCTATTGACTGAAAAACGGAGAGCTCGACGAGAATGGCAACGTTACAGATCGCCTCAGCTAAAATTAAGGCTTAAGGAGTGTACCAAACAGCTAAGAAAAGTTTTACAATCACTTCGCTGCAAAAATTTCTGCAAGAACTCGATGCAACACCATCAACAGATTATTTGCTGTGGCGTGCAGCCAGAGGACTTAAAAGGCCAGGGATTTGCAAACCACCATTACGAGCCTCTAATGGTGACTGGCAAGAACTGATGCTGAAAAAGGTGATCTATTTGTTAAGCACCTAGAAAAAGTATTTACCCCGAATATTTCTGCTGATATTGTTGAACTGCCACCAGTCGTCTCTTTACCAGAAATACCGATGAGATTTAACATGACGGAGATTGAAAATACTATTACTAGTCTTAACACCAGAAAAGCCCCAGGTGTCGACAAAATAAGCAACAAAATGCTTCAACAACTGCCTTATATTGCAAAAAGAGTTATACTCTTCATTTTTAATAGTATTCTACGGCTGCAATACTATCCTGCAGAATGGAAGGTTTCGATGATTATTATGATACCAAAGCCCGGCAAGGCTCATACGAAGGTTGAATCCTATCGGCCTATTAGCTTATTGCCCAACATTTCAAAACTATTTGAAAAGCTGTATATGAGCAAGCTGATGCCTATAGTGACTAGAAGTGAATGCATTCCAGATCATCAATTCGGTTTTCGCAGACAACATAGCACTATTGAACAAACTCTCAGACTTGTGAACGTAGTTAGAGACACCTTTAAAAAAAAGAAATTTTGCTCTGCGCTCTTTATAGATGTTTCTCAAGCTTTCGATAAAGTATGGCACGAAGGTCTTATCCACAAATTAACACGCAATCTCCCCGCAAACATCGTCAAGCTTTTAAAAAGCTATCTAAAGGAACGAAAATTTGTAGTTAGGGAAGGCAATTTTTTAAGCCCTCCACAGTCGATCGAAGCCGGAGTTCCCCAAGGCAGCATCTTCGGTCCCTTACTTTATTTAATTTATGCCTCTGACTTACCGTTAAGCAATAACATTCATACATCAACATTTGCTGATGATACAAATTTTCTAAGCGTCCATGAAAATCCAGTAGAAGTTGCCAGCAACTTACAAGAGTATATGTCCAAATTGGAAAAATGGGTAAAGCAATAGCGTATAAAAGTTAACGAGCAGAAATGTGTACACGTCACTTTTACGTTGCGAAGGGAAACATGCCCGCCTATACAAATCAACACCGAGACTATTCCGCAACATACTGTAGTTAAATATCTAGGCGTTCACCTTGATCGCCGTTTAACATGAAAATCGCATATAGACGTAAAGTTGATGCAAATGAAATTAAAAACTGCCCAAATTAATTGGCTTATGGGAAGAAATTCTATACTGAGCCTAGACTGTAAACTTCTACTATACAACGCGATCCTGAAACCAATATGGTCCTATGGAATCCAGTTATGGGGCACTGCCTCAGCATCGAATGTCGAAAGAATTCAAAGGCGACAGAATAAAATCCTACGTACAATAACAGCAGCCCCCTGGTATGTCAGAAACCATCGAATTCATAAAGACCTAGACGTTCCGTTGGTGAAGACAGTATTTTCAAAACATGCGAAAAAATATATAAAAAAACTTGAGTTGCACCCAAATCCACTTGCGCGCAATATTCTTCATTATAGAGGCCACACCCGGCTGAAAAGAAGGGTTACTCTTTTTCTCAGCCGTTCACGACAGATGTAAAACAACAAAAATTAACCGTTGAAATTAAAAATTTTGTTTAGCATTGGCTAAACTTACATTTAATATTTTTTAGATTTAAGATTTGAAAAACTTATTGATAATTTAATATAAATAATTAAAGATTCAATAAATAATAAAATTATCAAAAAAAAAAAAAAAAAAAAAAACCCATTTTTGTCCTCCTCGCTACCAATATGTGCCCTTATGACCAGGGATGCCAATCCCGAAATCCCGATCCCGAAATTGTTTACTAATTTTTTTTCTTTTATATATTTTTATTCATATTTACTTAAATATTGTTAAAACAAAGTCATCGTAACTTTTCCCTATAAGCACATAAGCAAGTTCATTGTCGATGCCAGTGCTCTTGCAAGAGTCAAATGAAAATATAATAGCCTTTTCCTATTCTAGCAAAAAAAAAATACAGTTTTGTTGTTTATTGCTTTCTGAATTGCGTTTATAGCACGGACACGCGAACATATAACACCCTTAACAGACATTGGATTTCAACTGGATGTTTTCATTCATACTTTTTTTGGACACGTACATACATATCTAATTTCTAGACCGAATACAGTGCAAAAAGAATGCTCACTGTTAATAACAAATCTGATGCAATGGAAAATAATTGCAAAAGAAAACTCCCAAAGATGGAACTCCACTATTGTCACCGTATGGCCACAATATTGATCTTTTATATATATTTGTTTCACCCTGTTAAAACTGTCAATGAAACTAAAAAAAAATAGATTTAACTTTATTATTCTTTTTAGACGCGTTTGGTAATTATAAAAAAAAACAGGCCGTTAAATACTTTTATTTAAAAAATTTATTTTGTTACTTTGCTTTTTAATGAATACTTTATAATATTGTTAAAAGTTGGAATAATATAAAAACATATGTAATATTTAACAATGCAATATAAAATGAATTATAAAATATATATAACATTTTCTTCGAATAAATGTTCTCAAGAATTTATGTTTTGAAAATTTGTATATATTTGTTGTGGGTTAACTAATATGCCTTTTATCCCGGGATTTCAGGATTGGAATTTTTGAAATCCCAAATCCCGGGATTCACTAATCCAGTCCCGATTGGCATCCCTATTTATGACCCTGTGTCTGCAATGTATTGTATAATGTTATTCAGGTTTTTCTGGATTCCATTCGGAATGAAAACATTGAGACATCCTTTATTTATTATTATTTTTTATTTGCAATCTATCTTGTGTAAGACAATAAGCAAATTTGATAATTTAAATCAAAAATTACAGGAGTTTAGTAGCCTTAATGGACTACATAACAGTTACAATTTAATTAAGATAAAATATAATATAAGCTATTCAATTTATAAAAAGCAGACTAGCCTATGAAAAGCAAGTCCAATACATGAACTCGTATCAATCTTCGTAACTCATTGGTATCGTCTAATAGAGCAATAGCCAGAGGATTGGTATGGTTACAACATTGAGACATCCAAATTAATTTAAATTATTCAGTTTTAAGTGCGTACAGTTATTTTTTTTTTCTGATAAAATTATTTTTAAGGATAAGTTTAGAAGCTCATAATAAATAAACACACAATGAAAAATTGTTATGCATAGAATGTTGAACTGACATCATGATCTTTCGAAACCAACCGCAGTCTCATCATTAGAGTTATTTACCGCTAACACCTCACTGCCAATCACGACAGTTGCAATCAAGTAGTTGAATATCCTTTTTCATGAAGTAATTCCTTTAAATCATTTAACAGCCTATCAACAAGTATTTTGATATTAATGGTTTAGAAATCCACTATATTATTGTCTTGTTCTCTTATCGAGCTTCTTATTCTTGCTTTTATATCTTGGTGGCAATCATCAGCTGCAGATACATTTTGTTTATTCTTTTTCGTGTGACTCAGCAGGATTAGCTAATGTAAAGAATATTTCCAACATTTTGCTTCCGCATTGAATACAGAACGGAACATACTCTTTATTTACAAAGACGTTATCTTAGCTATTATGATATTCTAAAGCTTTAAGAATATGAGTTTGATTAAATTTTAAACTTTAAGACCGTGAAGATGTCTGTCAGTGCAATTTACATTCAGATAAGTTGTTTTTTGCGAGTTGTTCGAAATAAAGCTAGAAATCGCTAAAGTGGGATTCGCTATATATTTGTTTTTGTCTTGCCGGCTTTGTTTGCTAATTAGATATTTTCTATCCAGCATGACTGCAGCCTTAAATCATGTAAATCATTTATCACAACAAGCAAAAATCAATGTTTCAATTAGCTTTTTCCACTATTTTAATAACTTCGCCTTGGAATATATATAAATTACAAAGCAATTGTTTTCAACATTTACCACAAATTTAATATTTAGAATTCTACTTATCTGACATGTCTTTTCAAATTAAATGTTTTAGCTTGCTACTATGCTTAGCAATTTGTACAAACCTGTCAGTTCGTGGCATGTTAATTAAAAAAAAAAAAAAAACTCGTTATCAATCAAATCAAGCATTGTCGTGGTTTATAAACATGTGCGTAGAGAGTAAATTTTTTGCTGGAGGTGACAAACAGGCGGTTTTTGCTGATGCTTTAGCTTGCCCAAAAATAGCTATTACATGACTCCGGCAGTGTGGTTGTGACAGTGTGGCATAATAATTGTGCCCGTAATAGCCGTGTTCTTTGAAATGAAAACGTTAAAGATCTCAAGTTGAAATTGAACTGACTGACATTTGGCCACTATAAGCTGTTGTGTATTAAATTACACTGCATAGAACTTAAAATATGGTTGCATAAATTAGCTAATTATTGTTGTATCTGTTTAAAAATTCCAGAGAATGTTTGTGTGTTTATGTTAGGCAATCTTATACACAGACATGTTTTTAGAAATAAATCATTTTCAGTTTTATTAACTTTGGCAGCGATAGTCAAATGTGCACATATCGTTACCTTAATCTATAAAAGACTTTAATCAGTATATTTTTCAATTCACGTTTTTATCATATTATATCGATAGGTAACCATTTAAAATATGGTTATAAGCATAAACAAATAAGCAAATTCAAAAATTTGAGTTAGGCCTTTTTAAATTAATGTAACGATATGTATATATTCAAGTAACGTGAACCATTCGAAGTTTTTTATATTTAATTGAATAGTTTTCGATATTATTATGTAATTTTCTGTTCTGTATTTAGGTTCTAATGCAACAACAAAAACAACTTATTATTATTCAATCATTACAGATTTAAGCTCGAAAAGTAAACCGGACTTATGGGCTCGCTTGCAGTTCCCTAAATATTATCTGAAAATCATCATATATATCATCATATCTATCACATAATTATTGATTATTTTTTTGAGTTACATCGAAATGTGACTACTTATACATTTACAAGCCTTCATGATTACTCAGAGCGGAATAAAAATCGAAGCGAAAAAATAAAGAATTTTGCTTCAACCACTTAAAGAATTGTATTTAGTTTTTTCTCTCCAGTAAAATTGCAAAAATTAAAGTTACGTGACTATGCATTTCAGTGGACGATATTTAGATATGTATATTAAGAAATTAAAGTTTATTGTATTGCTTTTATGTCTTACTACAACGTTTTCTAGTGAATTTGGTTGCATTAATCGTAGCCGGCAAGTCAACGCAAAAGCTTGTGAATTTGTGTTTTCTTTGAAAGAAACTACAATCAGAACGAAACAAGGACATTTTATAAAACAATGAACATATCAAATAAAAAGATATCTTGACTTACTCATCGCGCGTAAGATTAGAAGCAAAAAGACATTATTGAAAACTAATTAAGGAACTGCACATTTTTATGTTGTCAATATCTAAAATAATAGTTTCTGCAGCAGCATAAGGAAACTTGATCTTTTTTTTTATCAATAAATACTTCTCATTCTACTAATTCACCTAATCATAGTCATCTTGACGGTCATTTGTGCTACAAAGTTGTAGCTGATGGAATATTATATATCGAATGTATTCATGAAGCAACTTTCCATTGTACGTAATGAAGATAAAAATACCAGAAAAAAAAAACTCTACTCCCAAATTTTGTAAAATGTCCTGCAAAAGTATGTAATGTTTTTTTTTTTTTTTTTATTGATTCTTTTTCAGAAATCGTCTCTGGTACAATGCAATTGTCGTCGTTATCGTTACAAAAAATTTATTTTATTGCAGTCTATGATGGAGTAGATATTTATTAAATACACCAGATTACAGAGAACTAACCTGAGATAAAATATATTTATGTGTCGCTTAAAAGTAGAGATGTGCGCGTGAGTAAAATTACGCTCACGATCACGAAACATAAATATTTTTCACGCACGCTCACGCACGGCATGATTTAAAACTTTCACGATCACGCACGCTCACGAACGCAATATGTTTAATCATGTACTTTCACTCACGACGGGAATAATTTTGCACGCACGCTCACGGTGAAATACAAATTTTGCAATAAAAGATTTAGCATATGCTAAAAAATTTTATTTTGTAATTAATTTCTTTATTTACTTCAAGATCATCAATTAAATAAAAATAAAATTGAGGAAAAGGTCGAAAAATTACAATACAAAGGATAAACTTAATATAAAAAATCACGCACGATCACGCGTGATTTTATCGATTTGTAATCACGAATCTGGTGATTCACGTTTGAGGCACGCGTGACACGAAAAATTCACGACATTTGCACATCTCTACTTAAAAGGCATATTCGGGATAAAAGAGTTTGGTTTTTTTCCATTTCAAAATATTTCATCTTAGTAATTTGAACAGATTAAAAATAGAAAAAAATATTTTTTACAATTTATAAAAAATCCTGGCGTCGCTACATGCGACGTAAAAAGCACTATTTATTAATTTTTATTATTTTACAGGATTAATGAAAACACGCGAGATATATTTTGTGATTTACACAGGATGTGTATTATTATGCCTTCTTTACAAAAATAAAAGACAGTTAAAATTCAGAGATCTTTCACAAATAATTTTACTGGTAATGTTTATTTTATTTAATTGTTTAAATTAAAACAACTTTTTATACGAATATTTCAAACTAATTTGCTTATCAATTGAACGTTTGTAAATTTACATTGTAAGGAAAATGTTTCTGATCTAGCCACCGACTCGAACATCTGTGAACGGTTCCCCTGGTTTACTGACCTCGTATGAATCTCTTTAGAGATTAATTATCTGTAGTTTTTTTTTTTTTAAACTTGCATACGGAGTTGTATTATTGTTAAATTAATGTCATGATTAGAAGAAATCTCAATTTTCATGAAAACAAAATTAGAAAAATTTATTAAATTAATGTGTTTTGTTGCAAGATTAAGCTAATAAAAATACCCCTGAAGAAGTTTGAAACAAACAAACGAAACGTTGGGTGCTTGAAATAAAATGAATTAGTTTTTGTTTTATTTAATGTTTGGAATGACCATTACTAGCCCGAAGGTAACACTTATCAATAAACATTAATTAATTGCAAATTAGTCAAAAAACAACTATATAAAATTAGAAAAATGTTTTGAAAATATAGTATAAAAAACCCCAATACATTTTAATGCTTTTTAGTCTTTTGTATTTCGTCTAATAAATGTTTATTGACAACAAAATACGATATAAAAAAACCTACACGAAGATTTTGCATTGAAAAAAATCTGAAAATATTAAAAGAAATTTATAGGGAATTTAAATGATTGAACGCTATATTTTTAAATAATTATCGAGATTTTCGAATATTGTCAAAATAAAAAGTTAAAATTATTGAAAACATATTAAAGTTAATAATTTTCTGTTTTCGATATTTTGGTGCTTTTATGCTGCATCTTATTGGATTAAAAAAACGTAAAAAGTACAAATCCCATATAATATCAACAAATTTATTAGGGTACTCTTCGCTGAAGTGGTTAACTACTAAGCAAACTTTGAATTAGGACATGCATTCGATTCCTGATCAGGTAAAGTCAATCAACATCATGAATTAATCTAATGAATGTTATTAAATTTGTATTAATTGTTGTTGGACTGCTTATCCCAGCACTGTTCAAAAAATTAACAAAACGCGGAATAGCAGAGCTGTAAAGAAAGTAAGCCTTGTTCAATTTCAACACATATATCCTCTATTCTATCCATTTTCCTAAATTCCAATACAATACAATACATAAATAGGGGTCATCTGTAAGTAGGGGTCATTGCTGTTTCTACTACAAAAAAAAAAAAAAAAACTATTGAAAATTTTATTTTATTTATTTTATTTATTTATTATAAAAGTAATACATGAGGCCTTTTTGGCCTTTAATAAAATATTACAAGTATTTGTATAAAAAATTTCTATGATACAAATGAATTTCGCTTGAATAATCTATACAGAGATCAGTTACTTAAATGTAAAAAATAAATAACTTCAAAGCGAATATATCTCACCGTTATTTAAAAAAATAAATAAAATAATTTTATATACGTGTTCAGCCCGATAAATGCAACAATTTTATATATTTGTTATCCAGTGTTATTGAGACTTTGTAGCAGGTAATAAACTGTTAAACAAACTCAGCAGCAAAAAAAAAAAAAAAAAAAAACAATAAACCAACAAAAGTAATAACCTTTTAATGGCTTTTAATGTTTTTCCTTTTAAAAAGTGTAAACACTCTGATGATTAAAAAATAGAAAATAATGTTTTATTGACATTTGTTTCATTTATTTTAACTTTTAATGTAAAATAAAAAATTATTAATTAAGTGGAATATAATATTATTGAAACTAAATACTAAATATGGCATTTTTTTCCAACTAAATATTAAATATATATAAATATAAGGTTTTCCCATAGGGATGATATGATTTTGAAGTGAAATTTCGGCCATTTATAATATGTCATTATCTGTCATTTATTTTTCATTGTATTCGGTAGTGTTTACAATTTGATCATGGAGAGATATACGCAAGAACAACGTTTAAAAATTATTCATTTTTATTATCAAACTTTTCGTGCGCTTTTGCCATTTTATGGTCGTAATAATCGTCCAAGTGTGCTCGCTATTCGTCGAATTGTTGAAAATTTTGAGCTTACATTTTCTTTACATAATGTTTAGGTGCCAATAAGACAAAGAACCGCTCGAAGTAATGCAAATATTGCTGCCGTTCAGGCAAGTGTTGCTGAAGACCGCATTTTGGCGACTCCAAGACGTTCTCAACAATTGGGACTGTCTCAAACCACAACCCGGCGGATTTTGAGAAAGGATTTGGGTTTGCATCCGTATAAAATTGTCCTCATTCAAGAACTGAAGCCATTAGACCAACGTAAATGTCGCGAATTTGCTGATTTTGCCTTGGAACAACTTAAAAACGGTAACGATTTTTTTTAAAAAAATCACATTGAAGAAATTGTGATATTAAATGGCCTCTAAGAAGTTGTGATTTAACACTATTAGACTATTTCTTGTGGGGTTATTTGAAGTCGTAGGTCTTTCGAAATAAACCAGACTCTCTTCAAGCTTTACAAGTCAATATTGAACGTGCCTTTCATGACATACGGCTTGATTTAGTGAAAAAAGTGCTCGAAAATTGGGTTAGTCGAATTCGTTCCTGCAGAAGAATCGTGGAGGCCATTTGAAAGACGTTTTATTTAGAACTTAATTTTACCGATTGAACTTCACATTATATAAAAAAACTTTTGAATTTCCTTAACAATAAGTTTATTATTTTTTTTAAAGAAACCATATCACTCTTATTGGAAAACCTTTTATATGAAAAATTTTTATGCGATGTCGAATTATAGCAACTTCATTAAGTGCACTTCTTGTAAAAGGATTTTGGAGAGCCGAGGCAGACCATACAAAATGCATTGATGAGAGGAAAACTGATTCCTTTCTACGTTTTTTTACTTTTTATTTGTGGACACAACATCGCTTGAAATTTAAAAGAAATTAACAAAGTAGCAGAGGATGTGCCAATAAAGATCTAAAGAATTTCGCTACCGCAGAAGCAATCACAGCTGATGTAGTATTGGTAAAAGTTTTTGGTTTGAATTCAACGGAAGATACAATTTTCGTCGATAATTATGTGACAGTCACGTAACAAGAGATAAGAAAATACTTTCACACCGAATTCGTCAAACCGTAGTGCATTTTGTGATTTTATTATTCTACATTCTTTACCCCTTCTTAATTTTACTTTTTAAAATTTATAATAAAGTATAAATTTGAATAATTTACTTGACCAAATATTTAATTTCGGTTAAATAAAATTACGTTCAATATTCTTTTTTCTTTAATTTTGTTTTAATTCTTAAAGCTTTTGATGCCCAAAGCAATGTCTCAAATACATACTTGATTTCTTTTATTTTACACTTTATTCATATTTCAGTTTCATTTTATTTTCATTTTCATTTTACATTTTTCTTGTGATATAATTTTTTTTAACGACTACTAAAACAGCAAGAAAAGAAATCAAAAAAGGTCAAATACGATTTTAAGTTTGAGCACTTAAAAACTAGCGGGTGGTTAAATGAATCTCTTATAGAAAAAGAAGTCTTAAGTTATGAAAATAACAGCGTAAAATAATTTTATGTACCCTGGGAAAGAGTTAAAATATTATGAAAATAAACTGAATTTTTTTTAGGGGCACCATATTAACGCCTAATGTCGTTTTCTTTTCGAGTTATACAATGCATTTATTCTTTCTTTTAGATATGTCTCTGATCTTTTCAGCAAAAAACGTTTTATTTTAAAAGTGTATTGCGTTCTTTTCTCATGATGTTACCCATACAAAGTTCAACTCTGATTTTAATTAAAGGGGCATTAGTGCCGCATTATATTTACATCAGGTTTTGTAATTTTTTCTCCACTTTATTGTTTTATGCTAACATTTGTATCTATTCTTTTGTAAACGTAAAATATGCAACATTTCCTAAAAGTCAAGGGAAACATTTATACATGTTGCCAAATCACACGTAACAGTTATTGGACATTTTTTTTTTAGAAAAGCAAACGCCATATAAAACTATGTTGGAAAATACAATTTTTATTAAAATTTACAGGAGCGTAACAAAACTGTAGATTGAATATCGTATTTTTGGAATTATTCATACTGTGGTCAACTCTGTAGCCCTGTTGATCACGTTTATGCATATTGGTAACTTACGACATATTTGTGTTGTCCTTTCTGGGGAAAAAGAATAATTCGCGTTGACCAATTACCCATCAAACTTCTTTGTATTCCTGAAAAAAAAAAAATAGTAACAAGCATTTAAATAATATATGAAAAGTATTAGGGTAACCTACGCTAGTCTGTTAAAAAGTTAACAAGCTGCGATGGTCGCCACCTAAGAACAAAGTTGGCAGAAAGTTCATCTGTACAGGTCCTCTTTTGAAGCTCGTTTAGTGATCATACCCTGATGCCACAAGAAGCGCACAGATAATCACCTGCTATAGAAGTGTCGTTCGTATATCCTCTCACCTTACGCTTTACAGTGATTAACAATTGATATGTTACTGAACAACGTGCTACCTTCAATGGCAGCATAATTTTGTGACCGGTTATTTGTTAGTTCTACACGAAGTGCCTTGGAGTGTTGTTTCTTAAATGCACTGGTGCTTTGCTTTAGTAACTGTCGATTATTTCTGGAGAGTTTGTGTATAAGCATATGAGAAAAAATGTCCAAACTTGAATGGTAAAGATCTACTGGGGGTTGCTATTTTACAACCAATGAAATCTCACATATAGATAAGCTTACCCATAACAAATAAGTGAATATTTAATAACATAAAATATAACAACTAATTGTTTAATAAAAAAAGAAAATGAAATATACAAATTTAAGATTTAAGATTTAAAAATATAAAAAAAGCGAAATTTTTCCATAGAGGCTGCTGCCATAACTATATCATCTGCCCCAGTGTGCTATAAAATAAGTGTTTTAATGGAAAAGAAATTACATTTAAAATGTTTATTTTATGTACGCCAGTAATCGAGTTCAAACTTTAATGCTCTTATTATGGTTTGTGTGTTTAAAGTTGTCTTAGAAACAGTTGGAAGAATTTTAATGTTTTTGTAGGATTTAAAATATATTATGATTTAATACTTAAGTAAAAAAGTTGTCTTCACTATTTTTGGAAAACTAAATAAATAATATTATTGGAAAGTGTTTTATTATAAGGCACTAAGAACACCAAAAGTCCAGGTAATGATAACATATCTTCGGAACTTCTAACAATAGACCCTGAAACTAGTGTGCAAATCGTTTTTCTCTAATAGAAGACATCTGGATAATTGAAAGTGTACCTGAAGAGCTCAAGGAGGCATAATAATAATAATATTGCCAAAAAAGGGGGATCTAACTACCCGTAACAAAATAATAACTCATATAATAACCAAAAGAATCTCTGATGCTATAATACTCAGAAGGAAACAAGCTGGCTTTTGTCCACACAAATCATGCATTGATCATGTCAATACCCTCAGAATAATAGTGGAACAGTCGGACGAATAGCGGTCGCCGTTATATCTAATATTCGCTGACTTCGAAAAAGCATTCGATACTCTCAATCACAATGTAATTTGGAAATCCTTGCAATGTAAAGGTGTTCCGCAAAAAATAATAAATGTTTAAAAGGCATGTATGTTAGTCCAAGTTTTCGTAATTAGCACGAAGGTAAACTCAGCAGGAAAATTAATGAAGGTAAATGAGTACGACAAGGTTGCGTGATGTCACCATTCCTATTTAACATTGTGTTGGATATTGTCATGATCCATGCTATGTCTGATAATAGAGGTATTGGTTGGTGACTTTTAAATCGGTTAAGTGATCTCGAATATGCATACTACGATATGAGCTGGCTAAGAGGGCTGGCCTTAAGATTAATATTGGCAAAACCAAAGAGCAAAATTAATATTATCAGGCTCAAGTTCAGTTTTATTCAATTAAAGAAAATTCAAATTACTAAGAGTTTTTATTTTGAAAATATTAGTATATCCAATTAGACTAGTAGAACGTATCAGTACTGATTTCAAGGCCGCTACATCTTACATCAGCATTCGTTCGTCCATTTTTACAACTAATGTAAAGTGGATACTAATTAGGAAAGAATATCAACTACTTAATTTTCATATATACTCTAAAATAATATCTAACTATTTTCGAATTTGTATATGCAGAATTTTCTTGCTTATATAACGATTAAGATGAATTCTTAAGACAACTTTCACCTATCACTGGTTGGAAATTACTAATAATCAACACACAAACTCATAGTCCGTTATCATCAAAGTATTCTACTTTGTAATTTAACGTTTTTGGTGTTTTGATGGGTGATGGGTAAAAATAAAATAAAATGAATTAAATTAATTCTCGTATGCTATTTCTGTTGAAAACTTAGTTACATAGTTGATATTCTTCGCAATTAGTATTCACTTTACGAAAATTGAAAAGATGGAAAACTGAACGTTGATGAGAGGTGTAGCGGCCTTGAAATCGGTACCACAGGTAACCAGATATGAAGAAAACAAAAAAAATTGGACTTGGATCATATTTTATTTGTCATAACGAGACACCGTGAAAAAGAGACAACATTAGTGTGTTTGTTATGAAGATAAACAAAACGAAAAGCAAAATATACATACGTACATATATGCTGGAAATTTGTCAAATGGTGGTGGTTTTTAATTTACATACACACATGCATACATACATACTTGATAAATTCTGATATTTTGCAGATATTATAGTGATAAAATACAAACGATCAGTGAAAACCAACTTAAATTAATTAATTAATAATATTTTTAATGTGAATTAGAGAAATATATGGATATTTAATTAGTTTTGCGATTTATAATTTTAATTTGGATAGAAATAAAGCACAAAGAAAAAAACGAAAACTTGAGACTGTATGAGTGTATACAAACTAGTATGCAAAATCTTCCGTCTCGAGTCACTTCTATGTATTCTATGATCGGTACTGATACGTTCTGCTAAAAACTGATTGGATATAAATAATAATATTTTTCAACATAAAAAACTCTTCGTAGTTTTGAATTTTCATTAATTAAATAAAGCTGAACTTGAGCCTGATAATATTACTTTTCATATGTACATCAATATAAGTTCGAATAATAATTACGTTTATTCGTAATAATAATATAAAATATAAATATTTTTCTAAACCTCTTTTTAATTTCAGCTTAATTTCTTTGATTTCACTTGAAATTACTGAAGTTTTGTGTTGTAAAATTCTTCTTAAATTTTAAAAATTTCTCTCATATTATCAAAATTCTTATTTATTAGTACCATTTGTACAACTACTACAGCATCATTATTTGTACAGGAAATTTAATTAGAAATTGTTGTTAAAAAAACAATTAACATTCTGAAGTGACCTCCCTCAACTTGAACAAAACAAAATTCTAACTTTGTTCATAAAACTAACACAATTGTACTCCAAATGATGCAAGAACAAAAAAAAAATGCAAATGAAATTTTTGTTTAAATTTAATTTCACTTTCAATTCGAATACTTTCGTAACAATTTACAATTAATCACATTTCGTTGGGCTTAAAGTCATTGCAAACTTTTTAAGTGATGGCTTTTAATACAACCACTTAACCCGTTTGCGTAATCAATCAGTGTACTAAACACCAAAAACGAATCATTTTAAAGTTTTTAAATATAAAAATATATACGATTTTTAAAAATTTAAAAGTGTTCACTAAACGCTTTTACTACTCTGTTCAACAGTAAATTTGAAAACGTGCCAAATACATGTAATTTAAAGTACGAATTATTATTAAGTACTTATGCAAAAAAGACAAAAAAAAGTTATCAAATCAGTTTACTACACAAACTTTGTTCTTAACTAGCAAATTAATACAACGAAAAAAAAAGAAAATAGTTTGCCAATTTGCACTTCTTCCGTTAGTCTCTGTTCACAAGTAAAGCGTCAAAACATTGAAAATTAATTAATTTAAAGCTTTATATTTAATGTTTTTGTTAAGTGATTTGTTTGAAAACTTTTGCAGGCACACAACTATCTTAAGGTAAAATAAAATGTTAAAATTAAATAAAGCAAAAAGTAAGCCAACAACTTAAACAAAAAGTTTAATTGATTTCCATTGTTAGCTTTTGAGTGCTTCTTATTTCTTGAGTGTTTGTTGTTATTCTTTAACAAAGATATTTGACAGTCAACAAAGTCGTCGTTAACATTGACTTTATTGTCAACATCATGCTTCCATTTACATGTCGGTCTATAAACATACAAGTTTACATACATACACACAGAAGCACTAGTGTCAACCACTGAATCGCTTTAATGTAGCTTTCTGTCAATAGTATGAAGAATACATAGTAAAATTTCTTAATTTAAAGTTAATTAGTCAGCTAACAGGCATTTTAAATGTTTGGTGGAGGTGTGAAGTACAGGACCTTTATGAGGTTGCTAAGATAGATAAAAGACTATTAAAATATTACTGCATCCTAACAATTTTTTTTATAAAAATCTGTTTATTTGCCCATAGAAAAGGTTGAGAGTCGAATTGCTTTGCAAAATTTACAATAAAATTTCATCTAGTTTTGTCGATTTTCGTTACCACATTTGCTCTGCGGGGTTTGAGGTAAGCCAAAAAATAATAATTTTTACCAACAACAAGAATTGTTGTGTTACATTTCACTCTCTTGTTTTACAAACAAGTAAATAAAATCCTTCAACACCCAAAGGAATTTATGTGTATAAAACTTAAAGTATACAAAGATAATAAGGTATTATGTTAAGCGCTTTATATAATTTATAATTTTAACTAACTACTAAATCCAAAAAAACTATCTTAATCTACTTTTATAACAAGTGTTTCTTTCTGTGTATAAATTGCTAACTTTTAAAATTAAGTTTAATATATTAATTTAACTTGAAATAAACCATTTTAAATAAAGCCTTATTTGCTTAGGCTTTTTAATGCAAGCAATAACTTTAAATTAAAGCAATTTAAACTTTTCCCTTTGATGTTTAAAATTTTACATAAAAACTTTTATTATCATTCATTAAAAAAGGAAACCCTCAAATATTATTCAAAATTGCTATAAACAGTTAAAATAATTTGCAATGTGTATTTAAGTTAATACTCCTGCCAGCAAAAGTAACGTTAAAACGAGAGTTATTATTCAAAGACCACAATAAAAATTTTCGTATAGTACAAATTCATAAAACTATCTACCAAGGGATTGCAGTAGTTCAGTATATACATATATACACCCCTAGCCATAAATAGTTAACTGTTTTTACTTCCCTCCCTCCCTCTCTCTCACGCTTAAAATTAATAATACTCATGACAATGATTACGGTAATCTACTTTGAATAGTATGGCCAGCAACAATGATGGTGACCAATGCACTTATTCAGCCCATATGAAATTAGAGTGTGTAAGTGATGTCCATGATTATTTTAAATACAAACGATTTCGTGCAGCAAAACACATACAAATAAGGTTTGTTAACAGTAATCGTGGCAAATATATACTCGTTAGGGCTACCAGTTTTATTTTACATCATACTCCCAATTAAAATCGTTTCTTCCCCGAAAACCACATAAAACTTAATTAGTAAAATTTTTTTCTAATAAAATTATTTCTCAACTTTCTATTAAAGAAAAATATACTCGTATATAATTTTTGCTGAAAGTGCAATTTCCTAAAAATAAACTCATATTCTACAAATAAAATAGTGGTAAATAATTTTATTTATTTTTGGGAAAAATAGATCTTTGATTTTTGAAATGTTTGTACAAAAAAAGTTAAATTTGCAAAAATTCGTAATAAATTCAGGAAAAAAAATTTACAGCATTATTTGGCAAGCGCTTGTACTGGAAATAAACGCCAAAATAAATGAAACAAAATAGAAACAAATTCAAATTACGACCCTCTGGACCTTGCTTTTTAATAAATTATATTTGTTTTCGATATTCCGCTAACAATGTGTTAGAATGTCATAACCAGAGAAGACGAAAAAAAGCAATATTCAATACTTTTGCAGCAAAAAAAAAATGTGAAAAAAAAGCGAAGAAAAATTGATAAAACAGCAACACCAAGCACTTTAAAAATGGTTTATTCTTCTATATCTTCAAAGTTATTACAATATACTATCAGGTGGGCTTTTATGTTTTCAAATTTTAATTTTCTACGTCGCGACGCGTCGATCTGTTAAAAGAGTTTTGTATAAAGAGAAACTTATTTCCACATCGACGGAGATTGACGGTGCAAATTTAAATTTGAGAATTTCATTTGATGACAAACTTTTTACATATTTATCTTTTGGAGCGGCAGCAGACTATAAAATATATTTTATTTCCAAAAACTGCTCATATCCGGGATTTATTTTTAATATTGCCTCAATTGTTGGTCTTCGATCTTACATAGTCCGTCAAAAACTGTTGATGCTCTCTGAAATTAACAATCATGCAGTTTGCAATTTTTTTATAGCAAACAAAATGTTTGCAAAATTATATTTTAGAAATGGAATTTGACAACTTGGTTCGTAGTTTTCAAATATTTGTTTGGCTTACACAATTGAGTCAGCATCTTGACTGCCAAGCTCAAAAACAACTGCGTTAAATTCTTCAAGATACTCAGCGTAGTACATTGCCGCTTCTAACCAAGTACCCCAACGAGTTGGGCATGCAGACGGTAGCAGCCCAACATTGGATACATTTTTAAAAACAGTTGTTTTCTCCGCGGTGTATTTTTGCAGTGAATATGACTATTTACCTTTAAAAACATATTTTTAACGCAGGAAATCAGTTTATTGACTTTTTGAAAGTTTGTGCGAATAAATTTGGCTAGTCGATGTATACCATGTGCAAAACATGTCAATTGAAGCATTTTCGGATACATTGCCTTTAAATAAGATATTCCACGTAACATATAAGCAGCTACATCCGTTACTACAAGTAACACTTTGTCATATTTTAAACTTAAATACAGAAAATTAATATCAAGTCTAGACCCGATTTGGTTTCTAACTTACCATCAGTACCCATGTTCTGTAACTCCCGCTACGAGAAACTTTTCGATTGAAACGTGCAAAATGAAACAAAAATGTCATAAATTGAAACAAACAGTTGATTTTCTCACTAAACTGAACCTGTAAGTTTTTTTGTGAGTAACAACTGTCACGTAAGAAAATTTCTCGCAAATATACAGAAATACTGTGTCTGTAAAACTTTTGCGGAAAAAGTTCTCACTTTGAACTGTCAAATATACTCACAACAAAAAACGCGGTGAGTTAACATCTTAACAATGTTATTCGAAATAAAATTAATGAAAAAATTGGTATTTCAAGGTTAACTAATTGTTTAATTATTATTTTATTTTTATGATATTAGAAAAATGATTAAAAATGTTTTTAATTGAAAGTACTTCCAAAACTATTTTGCAAACAACAATCATTAAAGCCGCACTACACATTATTTTGTATAGCCGACGGTAGTATATTTGACGCCGCCGTTTATATTCTTCGACTTTAGTGTATTTTGGTCGCCGTAGAAGATTGTTTTGGCTAGCATTCTTATCGCCTTTAATTACATATCGACATTGAGCTATATTTTCTGACATTTCTAACGTAACGACGTAAGCATTTTTGGAAGTTTTCGACATGAGTTAAAGATTCATTTTTTTCTCACTTTTCGAGAAACGATGGAATAATTTGTTTCACATATTTTCGCCACTAGAACTTCTCACTAAAGTTACAGAACATGGGTACAGGCCACAATATTTGTAAGGAATCATTACAAAATGCTGCAATAGATGCCCCATTTGCCGGTTTAAGTACTTGCATATTCAATAAATAAGATTTATTTTCCTTCAAATCTACTAAGACACCAAAAATAAAATTTGCAACATATCTCTGTTCGCTGTCAGTCATTTCATCTACAGAAATCCATATATATTTGCCTTTGGCTGCTTTACGCATTTTTCTATAGATTCCTTATACAATTCTGGTATGTATTTCTGGCGAATGGTTGTTTCAGATGGAACCGACATTTGAGAATATTTCTCAATAAAATTTTTAAAACTTGGACAACTAATTTTTTTTTATTACAATATTGGATTCTAACAATGCTCTTTTTGAAATGTTCATAAGTTTTTACCATTTTTAATAATAAACTTCTATTACTTTTCTCTTTCGGCTTTTTTTAACTTTTTCTATTTTTAACAGTTTTCTTTGTTTTCAGTAAATTGTTTTTAAAATGAAAGCAGAGTTGCAAAAAATGTAGTAAGAAATATGTGACCGTGAGATTTTTTAATGTAAAATAGGGAAATTTAAGCGAAAAATTCCCTAAATATCAAATAAACACCAACATTGAAAAAAAGCTGAAAACAGCAGGTTTCATAAAAAAAACAGAAAAAAAAGCAAAACAGAAAAACAGCATTTTTCTTCTCTGGTCATAACATTTGTTATTCAACAATTTTTTTACAGAAAAATTCTAGGAAAAATTAATCGGCACAAAAACACAAATGTGAAAATAAGGCCAAGTTTCCTATCCAAAATATTTCGGTCGTAAAAAGTACTGAGATCAAAATTAGAACCATGTTCCTGATAGGTACAATTCCATCTCATTTCTAGGCAACCTTTTGCCAATAATTTTCCAAGAATTCTTTCACATATTAGAAAGGCAGTGAGTGAGTCCGTGAGTCAGTGAATATTATTTAAAATATGGACTTTTCACACCTCAATATATCGGGAAGCTTTTACGGTAGAACTTTCAAATATAACCTTTGAGGTCACCTCTGTGGGGAGACCTTATGTTTGAAGTTTCATTCTATTATGATCATGAGGAGCAAATTTATAATGGGTGTAAAAACAGCTCAAATGGTTTCCTGTAAATATACATACTGTGTGGCCAAACTTGGCCTACAGTATATAAAAAGGATTGGATTGGATTACAGTATATAAAAAGGTTTTTGTATGAAATGTCACAAAAATTGTTTCCAAATGTTAACATAAAAACATTATTGAAAATGTAATGTTATAAAAATAGTTTTAAAAAATTAACATTGTATTCAATATATCAACACAATTAACATTAAATTGTATAGTATGTTTCTAAGCTGATTTTTCATAAATATACATAAATATCAGAAAGTATTAACAAATTTTTATAAGATTTATAAAAGTTAAGAATAATTCTACAGGAAATGAATTTATTATTTGGTTCCTGTTGTACCATTATATAATTAGATATTTATAAAACAAAAATTCATAATTTAAACAAGAAACAATCATTTAACGTTTAGATTTTTACTAACTAAATATCTATAGATAATTTTCGATAAATTTTCTGTATATAAAAATATTTGAATAACAAATTATATGACATGCAACTAACAAACCAATATTATAATTTCAAATAATATGTAAAATTTTCCTGAAGATGCAAACAAAAACCCTGTAGCTTAAATTACAAATTCTATAAATATAAAGATAAGGTCAAATAAAAAAGTGTACAAATTTAATTAAAAAAAGAAATTAATTTAAGAAAACGAACTTAAGTCTGACTAATTAAAAGTTTCTTTGATAAAACATCATTTAGTTCGACTAAAAATTCTCATCTTAATTATTAGCGAAGACTTGTAAAAATATATCGAAAACTAAAAAATTCAGAATAAATAAAATTGAGTAAAAATGGCAGGCAGTTTGTTCGTTAATTATCGAGGCTATACTCCGAGATGACTACTTGTCAAGTATTTGGAGATTTTAAAGTACAGTAAAGATAATCCGCACCACATTTTTACACCTCAATGTTAGACACATTTTATTTCAGCTCCTCAGGATACTATTACTACTGATTTTGGCTGATTAAAACTGTATAAAAGTTTTTAGTCTGGCACTACTCGCTAAATTTTTAAAACTTCGCAAAAAGCAATGGAATTTAATTGTAAGACTTGCTAATACTGACCATAAAACATATGGCAATTGATTTAATAAAAACCTAGTGAATAATTATCGAATGTAACCTAAGTGTAAGTTACACAAATTAAAATTTAATCAAATTGTGTTCATACGAACAATTCGTCTCTAAAATTCTTTAGTGTATATTGCTTCAAAAGCCCTTTTTTTAATCTTGAATTATAAATATAAAAATGCTAATTATATGTTTAGCCAATGTTAAATTGAATTTTTAGTTTTAGTGGTTAATTTACTGCTGTCATTCATCTCTCTTGTACGGCTGAGAGAAAGAGTGTTGTTCCTTCTCAGCCGAATGTCCTGTATAAACCTTTTGATAACTGGATGCATTCTTACCATAGTGGTTTTAAAATAGAGTTGTATAATAAAATTTACAATCTAGTCATAGTGTGGAGTTTCATTCACTAAGGGGCTGTGCAAATACTACGTAATGGTCCAAAGGGGGAAGGGTTACAGATTTGTTACTGATTAGAAATTTTACAAAGAAAAATGTGTAAAAAGTGTTACGAGGGGGGGGGGGGGGGAGGTACGAAATGTTCTGAAATAGCATTACGTAATATGTGAAGGGCCCCTAAGCCCTGCTAAGCTGAACTGCTTTTATTTTTAATTTGCGTTCAGTTTGTGGCTGGCTATTGATTTGAGTAGGCATGTATGCATTTTCGATATTATTAAGTAAAGTAAAGGACCGCAGATGCTGGCTTGGGGGATTGGTTTCAATCGACTGCGGAGGGCTTTCAAATTGCCTTCCCTAACTACAAAGTGTTGTTTTTTTTATATAGTGTTGCTTATTTGTAGATAAGACCTTCATGCTATAGTTTATCAAAAGCCTTTTGAACATCAATAAAAAGCACAGAGTAATATTTTTTTTTTTTCAAAAGTGTTTCTAAGTGTGTAAGTTTGTTCCATAATAATATTTTGTCTCCGAAAACCGAATTGATGATCTAAAATGCATCCATTAATACTCAGTACTGGGGGTAGCTTGCTCTTAAGTAGCTTTTCAAAAAGTTTTGACAGAGGCCGATAAGATTAAACATTCGTATGATCTTTGCCAGTTCTTGGTATCATAGTAATCAGCGAAACCTTCCAGTCTGTAGGATCGTGTTTCAGGCGTGGAATGCTATTAAAAATTAAGCATTTTTTTGCTGATTTTATAGACATCTGGATTTTTTTGTTTTTTTAAACCAGTAACAGCCTTTTCAATCTCCATAATATTAAATCTAAGGGTATTATATTTGATGTGAATACATTTTGAAAGTGAGTAACGAAAGTATCACCTCATCATCATCAGTTCTTGACCAGTCAACAATAGAATATCATAATGTTTGTTTACTCATCACCAGAATTTAAAGTCCTCTGACTGCTCACCGTAGCAAATAATAAATTTGTGGAGAGAAAAACAAGTGTTTTGTTTGTCAGATAAAACAGCAATAAGTAATAAATAAATAAATTTTTTTGTCTAAACTTACATCTAGTGGTAAGAATAATTGTACGTATTTATTGGAAATGCAAAGAAAAAAAATAAAATAAATGTTAACATTCGATTTTAGCGTTTTCATCATATTGAGTTCTAATTGCTGACCTAAATATTTATTATCTGTAGCAAAGTCTTTTTTAAAAATTACCATGCTATTAACGTTATTCATTTGCTATGTTTTTTTTCAAAATATTTGCCTTCTACAGAGGGTTGCTTAAATAGATTAAACAATTTTCTTGCATTATTTTCATTAGGAAATCACTTTATATATTTTTCAGATTGTTTCAGTTTTAGTATCGGCAAAGCAAAATTACATTGTTAATAAATTTGCTAGATTATTTAATTCTCTAAATAATTGTAGGTAATAATTTTTGTGCGAGCTGTTGTGGAAATAATTAGGACGAAAATTAATCAAATGCTTACTCTTATCTGAGATTAGCAGCCCTGGAAGATTTACGCAACAAAAAAAGAATCTTATTTTAATACCTTAAAAACTGTATTTACAAATCATGTATTTTCGAAAAATACGAAACAAATAATAAACATCTTTCATGAAAATTAGGAAAATATTGTTCTGAAAGGTGTTGTTCCTTTTTTATTTTCTTATTTTTGTTGAAAAGATGTCAGCTTTGATTAACATTTAAAACTACATAATTTAAATGTGGATTAAAACAAAAAATGGATTAATTAAAAATTTCCATATCCCCATATAACGTAACGCTTAAAGCGGGCTTAAAGATTTTTTACAGATTACAAATTTTGTAAAAGTGTTACGAAGGGGTGTGTAGGGTAAGTGAGCAAAAGCTTTTTACTAATTAAAATATGTAACTAGAAATCAATGAGAAATTATTTAAAAATTATGCGATTTAAATAGATAAATTGGCAATACTTTCTGATTAAAAAAATATAAAGTTGCATGTATAAAAGTTCAAGTAACACATGTTTAAGATATATTATATATTTTATGCTAAACAAGAACTTTCCTTGTTTAAATTAAAAAAAAAAAGAAACATAAACATTCTACAAGTTCTCCTCAATTCATTTTTCGATATATTAAATAACTTGCCAACCACTCAAATTCCTTTTTAAAATTTTTGAAATTCACTAGAATAAGTCAAGCGATATTGATTTTTTAGCTCTGTTTATGGTAGTACAGCTCGCTGCAAAAAGTGCAGCGTAATCATGATAAGATTATTATAAGAGCTTACAACGGCAACACTAAGTGAATTATACTGAAGTTCAAACTTATGTTTTTATTATGAGTAAAATAATCTGTAAAGTTTAATATTATATTTAGAGCAATACGTTTTGTTGTACAGGATATTAGAAATCCTTAGCAATGCCGATACGATACGTATATAGGGAAAAATTGAAAGCAAATCTATATATAAAACAGGATGTGTGTATGTATGTAACGTATGGACTCCAAAACGGCTAGGCCGTATTTGATAAAGCTTTCAGAGAATCTTCAGAATATTCAGGCGGGTGACACTTTAAAGTCTGATTTTTGATTTTCGGTCTACGGGCGGAGGGGCGTGGCAAAATCCAATACATATATAAAAATGAATGTCTGTCTGTTTGTTTGTTTGTGCTTTATAGGAGGCCAAACCCTTGGACCGATCTTCCTGAAATTTTTACAGCATGTTACTGTGAGTCTGGAAGAAATAATAGGCTATATGAAGTTTTGATTGGACAAAGGGGGGTGACACCGCCCATATAACCCAAAAATTTAAATCGCCATAATTTGGGCATTTCTTGACCTACATCGATGATATTTGGTATATACTACATTGGCATAATTAGGAATACGTACAAGGAGAAAAGTGGGTGCGGACCACGCCCCTTTTTAGGAAAATTAAAAATCGTAATATAGTCTTAACTACTGGACCGATCGTCCACACACTGGGTTCAGCTAGTAATAAAATAAAATTAATAGATAATATTCCCATTGTCATAAAAATATTTACTGCTGCGCAAGAGGAATGTTTGTATGTGATATTTAATAGTTTCTTACAATAAATATAAATAATTTTGTTTATCGAGTTTTCCCATATTTTTACCTGAATCTAATTCTACGTCATAAAATCTTTTTTAAAGTTTTCGTAAAGAAATATTAAAAAGCGACTAATCACAAATTGTTTAAGAGAAATTTTAACATTTTGCACTGGACTTCCTATGTATCTCCTTTTTAAATTGATGATTACGAGCTCCATATTATGAAAACTAGATTGTGTTTTAAAGTTTCAAAATGTTGTTAAAGTCTATTGATGATTTAGTTTAAACGCCAATGAAGTGTAATCATATATGTATGTAGATTAGAAAATAACAAATTCAAACTTTTGGAATGATACATTTTTTCTATAACGAATAATAAAATCTATTCCTATTGAGCACTTTAGATCGATAAATTACATAACAAATAAAAGACATTCGATATGGATATAATTTTGTGATGTACGAGTATGTATAAACGATCGCTAAAGTGAAAGCATATGAAACACATTGGCTGTACTATAAACATGGAATTAATAACATTACCAATTGCATACTGAACTTACAAAACTCTCATGTATTTTATGTTGAAAGTTTTGCATGCACGATTTTTATATAGATTTTTAATAACTTATTCTTATTAACTTTATATATTAAATGGTGGAGAAAGTAGTTACATATATTCCTCGTAACAAATAGAAGCATGACTAACAGAGTTTATGCCGAAGGTCTTAAAACTAATATTCATGTTTGATATCCATTAAAGATTTATTACATAAATAAAAAACAATAATAATTAAAATATATCAAAGTGTTCTACAGACCAATTATGTAGCATTTTGTGTAACACATCTAATACAAGGCATTTGCAATGCCATGTTTTTCTTTTTTTATATTTTGCAAATTTATAAAACTTTTCCTAACAGTTAAGTGCAGGAGAAACAAATAAGTTTGTATGTACTCGTATATCGCTATTGTTGTTAAAACAAAATTGTAAATTTTCATAAACTATAAAAAATATTGCAACAACGAAATGACAATCAACGCAAAATAATAAAAACAACAACAACAGCAACAACCTCCTTACCAAGTTTCTTACGGATGAAATTTGCAACTTTTTTGGTTTTCTTACATTTTTTAAATTGTATTTACTTTGCTGTTTTTGTATCTCGTAAAAGTTTTAGTGACCAGACACAAGCATAATTTTGCCAAGGGCACGCTGTGAACATCTCCTAACAAATCAAATAATTGTTTTTAGCTTCGCTTAAAACTAACAATAGAAATGCTGTGCTAAAACCATAACATACACATATAAAGAGACAGCGAAATTTAGCATGTTTCCCAGGAAACACACTGATTTGAAGTGGAAATATATACGTGAAAGCGATTTCTACTACGAGTAATGAACGTTTGAAAATGGCTTAAAAGTTATTTGGAAATGTAATCATTCCAAACAAGAAATATGTTATAATTATATTGGAAATAATTTTTCTTGTATTAATGGGGTGTACACAACGTACCGATCCAAGCAATCTCCAAGATATCTTAAATTTGTTGCTAAAATATTTACAAATAAGCAAACGTTTAGTTAAGCATACATTTTAGTGAGATCTACTAGATAGATTTCCAACGGTATATAATACCGATTTAAAGTTGCTTGTCAAATTTAAATCATGTTGATTGAACAAAGTGTAACGATATTTTGGATATGTTCATACGATTTCCAAAGTTACCGATACAATATCTTTCAACTTAAACCTCCTTAATTGAACAAATTTATATTTTAAGTTTTTTAAAAGTTCATTAGCTAATTACGTATAACAAAAAATGTTATAAGACAGTGAGTTAAAAAAAAAAAACATATTGTACAGTTTGTTAATTTAGCATCAAAAATCTTTTTAGAAGTACGCTGAAGATAAGAAAGATCTTTTAAATTTCTTAAAAAAAGATTACATGAATTCCAATATGTCACCCGGTTAAGTGTAGGGATTCTAACACGAATTTAGCGTTTGTAGAATTTTTTTACTTAAACAACAATACGAGCAAAAACTAGGGGAGAGTGTATCTGTATATTTAATAAAACTTGGGAAGGAAAAAAACTAACGATTTATGAAGATAAATGTGCATATTTTGGGGACAGAATGTGACTGTTATGCACACACTCACACATATCTATATATAAGTCAGTCATAACTTTTGGTCGTTTCATTTCAGTCATTCATGCACTCGTTGTTGGATGCTGCCACTTAACAGACACACACACACATATATATTTATATATATATACAATAAACCAAAGTACTATCGCGATATCTATTATATTTGCATCTAAACATTGAATTGGTGTTCTCCACAGAGTGTGTATGTGTTTGAGTGTATGTATTTGTGTGAATGTTTATCCAATGGATTAAAAGCTGTTGTGTATGCATTACTCCAGCACAAAAGTGTTTATGAATTATTTTTTTTTAAGGTTTCATATTGTAGTTTTCCATGAAATTTTATTATAATAAGCATAATATATATAACGGGAACTACAACAAAAATCAAAGTCGCACTAAGAGCACAAAAGAGTATTTCATTATGCAAACTTTTTTTGTATGTTTCCTTTTGTCCTTTTTTTCATTAAAATTCATTAATATTTTATAGCTAGCGAAGGGAGAAGTTATAGAAAGAAGAAAAAAAAGTAAATTGGTTTTATTGAAGTTTAGGGTAATGTTTAAACAAAATTTATTAGATGATTTATGAATTGTCAAGTAGTTGAAAAGGCACTTGCAATATCATGAGATTTATGTATATAATGTTCAACAAAATAATTTTGCTAGAAAATTGTGTTGATTGTTAGGAAAAATAAAAATATTAAAAACGAAAAGAATATATGTACATATATAATTTAAAAAGTTTTTTTAAGAGATTTTTATAAATTAAGTGAGACAACTCGTTAAGACTAGAAAAACATTTTTTATTTGGAAAATATATTTAATGTGTTTAAAAATTATGAATACGTCTAGAACAGTAAATACATTAGAATACCTATACTGATCAGATATACTACATCTTTTGACAGGATAAGTACGCCTTTACATATAGATTTCGTTTAAAATTATAGTTTTTACTCCAGATTTTCCATCAACAAGATCCCGTCACGTTAAAATATTTATAAACACGTTAAATAATCTAGCGTGTCCTGAAGTTATTTTTTGTCAATATAATTTGGAAGAAAATATCTGGTGGAAATACACTCCATTTCTATGATTTCATTTCATATTAGACAAAATATAAAAAAAAAAAATATATAATCATTTGTTGAAAGAAGTTGTGTGTATTTTTCATACAAAATTGCATAAATTCCAAGTGTAGTAAAAACTGTTTTCGTTCAAAAGCGGTTTTTTTTTGTCTTAAAGTTTTCCTATTTAATTTTGTTTTGTCAAAACTTAATGATTTTTAATAGTTTTTTTTTAACAGAACTTGTCGTCTTAGTGCATTTTTTTTTGATAGATAAAATCGTTAACAAATCGAAAAATATGTTTACGGTACCCTTTATAATTCTAAACTGAATTGTGATAAAAACCCTACAATGAAAATTTGTTTTAATTTAGATACAATTTAAATATTTATATATAAAATATTTTTTCATAATCAGAAAAAAGTTAATAAATTCAGAAAATTTGTTAAATGAAAACGGTTAAGTAAATTATTTTTGTTAAATCAAAAAATATATTTCCTGAAATCTAAGCTGGTGTTTGTTTTATAAATAAGTAAAATCTTATAAAATGAAACACTTGATGAGTTAGAAGAATATTTTTCATTGATTTTAAAAGTTAATTTCTAAAAAATGCTTGTCCGATAGTAAAATTTAATTTTTTTTTACTGTGTAATGGCAGGCACACTTTCATGTACTTTTTATGTTTTCAGACCGATGACACAATATATATTCTTTTAATACAAAATTACCCACAGCGCAATTTATTCAAATGATTTTGTATTTTATCTTTTTTCTTCCCACATGACTTTTGTCAATGCAACAGCTAGATATTTTATTTCTGTTTCTTTGTTTCTTTCTCTGTTATTGTTAATATTAAGTGTATTGTTTGTTGTATGAACTTATTTTTTATATAATACATGAATTTAGTATTTAGTATACAAGGACTTTGAACTTCTTGCATAGACATTTTATCAGTAAATGCTCTTGGCTTTAATAAACTATGAAATAAATACAAAAGAGCTTTGTAAATTGCGTTTCCCATCTTAATAATTTTATATAAAGTGGGCAGTCTAACAAAATATCAGTAACACGATTTTTGCTCTTTAACATGTAGAGAGGTCAGTTATTAGAATGTGTGTAATTCTTGATGTAAGTCTTATTTAATATAATCAAATCACTAAGAATAAATTTTTACTTCAAAATAGTGGTTAATACGAGTATATGCATGTATACGTTTTTTAATGCCATGCAAAGTTTTAGCTCAATTTGCTTTATTTATAAAATCAGTACATGCTAAAATTTTCTCCGGCTACTGAGTACTCGTAGGCCTAATAAATCAGTATAAGTTCATCTCTCTTTTCAGTTTAAAAAGAGTTTAAACATGTAAATATATAAATCAATAAACGTTTAAACGATCTTTAAACGCTAAAAATCGGGCGTTTAAACTACAATTTAGCACCATATGATTTTGAAATAGAAGTTATTGTAGCTGCTGGCAATGTAGCGCTATCAGTCAGATATTGTTGAGTTTTATCAGCTGCAAACAGTGTTTTTGCTGTTTTCTTTATGTTCTCATATTTTGTTTTAGGTACGGCATAGCTTCGAAAACCTTATCCATGTTTTGCGTTGAAGGCACCCTTAATTTTAAGCCAAGCCTGCAATTTCTCTTCTTTTCTTGTCCTGTCTGATTTTTTTCATTCCACTATGTCTTTATTTCTTTCAACTACGCTCAGAAGATAGATAATTTATATCTGATGTTGTGAAATTGGGGGTTCTTTTAATATTTTATTTTTTTAACATTATTTTTTATTTCGCCTTGCGTTGCTTTCAACTGATATAAAGTATGATAAAGTGATAGACTGCTGCAAAGAACCAGCTGTTTTTGATATTTATTAGTGTTGCCATGTTATCTTGTTTACAGATACAATGTTTTAACGGTACATAAAATAAAAGTAGGTTTTTCGAAACCAGCGTTTAAACGTTCACTGATTTATTAGGCCTTAGAGTTATATTTTTATATATAAAACCAATCGATAGGCAACTCTATGACAAATTACATACAAATAAGATCAACTAACTGATAAAATTATCGAGTAGAATTGAGTACAGAAAAGAAATATATTGAGTATTATTGAGTAATTAAAAATAAAATCGGCTGCACTACTGAAAATTAGACGACCTAAGAGAGGATTTCCAACCTCCTCGATCTTCTTTATTACTTCTCCAGTTTCCAGAACTTGCTCTTTCCAACGGAATTTTTTCATCTTACTTTCAGGCTTTCCTCCTTATCATATTCAAACGCATTTTTCGTTACATCCTATTCGTTTATTCGCACAAGGTGTTTAAGTAAAATTTAAGAAATTTTTAAAATATAATTTTCGCAGCCAACTGCTGATTTCACGATGTCGAATGAATTTTGATTTTTTCTTTCATTTGTACAAATACATTTGATACAAAAACTCTCGTAAAATTTTTTTTTTTTTTTTGTGATAATTTTATTATTTATTGAATCTTTAATTATTAAAATTGAATTATCAATAAGTTTTTCAAATCTTAAATCTAAAAAAATATTAAATATAAGTTTAGCCAATGCTAAACAAAATTTTTAATTTCAACGGTTAATTTTTGTTGTTTTACATTTCTCGTGAACGGCTGAGAAAAAGAGTATCCCTTCTTTTCAGCCGGGTGTGGCCTCTATAATTTAAAATATTGCGCGCAAGTACATTTGGGTGCACCTCAAGTTTTTTATATATTTTTTCGCGTGTTTTGAAAATACTGTCTTCACCAACGGAACGTCTAGGTCTTTATGAATTCGATGGTTTCTGACATACCAGGGAGCTGCTGTAATTGTACGTAGAATTTTATTTTGTCGCCTTTGAATTTTTTCGACATTTGATGCTGAGGCAGTGCCCCATAACTGGATTCCATAGAACCATATTGGTTTCAGGATCGCGTTGTATAATAGTAGTTTACAGTCTAGGCTTAGTATAGAATTTCTTCCAATAAGCCAATTCATTTGGGCTGCTTTTAATTTCATTTGTGTTAACTTTGCGTCTATATGCGATTTCCATGTTAAACGACGATCAAGATGAACGCCTAGATATTTGACAACAGTGTGTTGCGGTATGGTCTCGGTGTTAATTTTTATAGGCGGGCATGTTTCCTTGCGCAACGTAAAAGTTACGTGCACACATTTCTGCTCGTTAACTTTAATACGCCATTGTTTGAGCCAATTTTGCAATTTGGATATATACCCTTGTAAATTGCGGGAAGCTTCTACAGGATTTTCGTGAACGCTTAGAAAAGCTGTATCATCGGCAAATGTTGATGTATGAATGTTATTGCTTAACGGTAAGTCAGAGGCATATATTAAATAAAGTAATGGACCGAAGATACTGCCTTGGGGAACTCCGGCTTCGATCGACTGCGGTGGGCTTAAGAAATTGCCTTCCCTAACTACAAATTTTCGTTCACTTAGGTAGCTTATTAAAAGCCTAACAATGTTTGCGGGTAGATTTTGCGTTAATTTATGTATAAGACCTTCGTGCCATACTTTATCGAAAGCTTGAGAAACATCTATAAAGAGCGCAGAGCAATATTTCTTCTTTTCGAAAGTGTCTCTGATAACATTCACAAGTCTGTGAGTTTGTTCAATTGTGCTATGTTGTCTGCGAAAACCGAATTGATGATCTGGAATGCATCCGCTTCTAGTCACTATAGGCATCAGCTTGCTCATATACAGCTTTTCAAATAGTTTTGAAATGTTGGGCAATAAACTAATAGGCCGATAGGATTCAACCTTCGTATGATCCTTGCCGGGCTTTGGTATCATAATAATCATCGAAACCTTCCATTCTGCAGGATAGTATTGCAGCCGTAGAATACTATTAAAAATGAATAGTATAATTCTTTTTGCAATATAAGGCAGTTGTTGAAGCATTTTGTTGCTTATTTTGTCGACACCTGGGGCTTTTTTGGTGTTAAGACTAGTGATGGCCTTTTCAATCTCCACAATGCTAAATCTTAACGGTATTTCTGGTAAAGAGATGACTGGTGGCAGTTCAACAATATCAGTAGAAATATTCGGTGTAAATACATTTTCTAAGTGCTTAACAAAAAGAGCACCTTTTTCAGCATCAGTTCTTGCCCAGTCACCATTCGAATCTCGTAACGGAGGTTTGCAAATCACTGGCCTTTTAAGTCCTCTAGCTGCACGCCATAGCGAATAATCTGTTTGTGGTGTTGCATCGAGTTCTTGAAGAAATTTTTGCAGCGAAGCTGTTTTTTGTGTTTGTAAAACTTTTCTGAGCTGTTTGGTGCATTCCTTTAGCCTTAACTTTAGCTGGGGGGATCTGTAACGTTGCCATTCTCGTCGCGCTCTCCGTTTTTCAGTCAATAGCCTTTCTATATCTACAGAAGAAATGTTGTTGAATCTTACTTGTTGATTTGGTTGATTTGAAGAAGCATTAAGAGCAGCTTGATTAACATGTGCTTCAAACAACCTAATAGAATTTTCTATGTCAGTAGGTATTCTCAACAGCATATTTTCCGTGCAATGAGCACTCAAATATTTTTTGTATTTCAGCCAGTTAATACGTGCAGATGTCAGCGGTAAATCGCATGTTGATGTTGCAGTTGTGTGTGAGTAAATAGTGATAATAGTAGGCGAGTGATCTGAAGATAAATCCAATGATGCTTCAACTTCAATCATTTCGCTGGGCACACCTTTCATAACTCCAAAGTCGATAATATCAGGAATTTTTTGTCGATCCGTTGGCCAATATGTTGGCTGACCACTTGAAACTACATTAAAGCCCTTTTTTGAAATTGTGTCAAACAAAACACGACCCTTGGGACTGATTAAACGTGAACCCCAAAATGTGTGTTTAGCATTGTAGTCGCCAGCTGCTAGAAAACGGGAACCCAGTGTTGAAAAAAATGCGGTATATTGACTCTCTGAAATTGAAAACCTGGGAGGAGAATAAACAGATGATATCACAAGTTTTTGATAAAAATTTTCAATGCAGATGTTTGTTGCTTGAAGGTAATCTTCACAAAATTCATTTAACAGGTAGTGTTTTATTCGCGTTTTTATTAGAATTCCCGAGCCACCACAAGCTCTACCTCGAGGATCCTTGGTGTCGTAGAAATTATATCCACTAATTCTAAAATAGCTTCGAGACGTCAAATGAGTTTCTGAGATAAGCATAACATCGATTTGTTTATCCAGAAGAAAATATTCTATTTCATTTTTATGTTGGCAGATGCCGTTTGCGTTCCAAAAACATATTTTCAAGTTCATGGTTTGCTTAATACAGCCTGCAACAAAGTAGACTGCATTTTCAACATTTCCTGCATCATACAGGACATGTTGAGAGTAAAAGTATTTACTGTTTGTATTAAGCTCTCAATTGAGGCTTCAATACGGCTAAAATTAGACCCTGGAGCTTCGCTTACTGGTACCGGTTTTTGCGCTGTATTGTGGTTACTTTTTAAAATGTTAGCGTATGAAAATTTATTATTAGGTTGTTGCTGAGCAATAGTCGCGTTTGATTTCAATACGTTTGAATATTGTTGCTGACTGGTAGACGGTTGAGGTAACTGAGGGTAGCTTAAAAGTGTGATAGGCTGAGCGGGAATAATATTTTCTTTTTTGTGCGAGGAGCGTTTAAAAAACGAGTAAAGTGGGCAGCCTCTATAGTTGGCAGTGTGATTTCCGCCGCAATTGCCACATTTTTTCGCCTTGGGATCACCTTTTGTTTTGTCACAGTTAGCGGTACTGTGTAGCTCACCACATACAACGCAGACTGTAGGCAACTTGCAATAAGTTTTCGTGTGCCCAAATTCTTGGCAGTTCAGGCATTGGATAGGTCCAGCTCTTTTATGTGGCTGCTCAACGGTAACTCTCCGGTGTAACAAATACTTTAGATCATAGATTGGATGGGATTCATTTTTTTTTATCTTTATGTCACCTGGCTGTAACTCGACTCTAAATATTGGTTGGGGGATTTTTTCTCTATTTTTGATGTTTGAAACATTTTTCACCTTGAATCCACTATTTTCAAGGCCAGACTTGACCTCTTCTGGATCCACACTAGAATCTATACCTTTTATTACAACGGTTAGACCTTTAGCACTCTTAAGCTGATATGTATAAAAATTTTTATTTTTAGTCTCAAAGTCTGAGACTATTTTTCTGTAATTATTTTCTTTAGATACCTGATACTCTCGTAAAATATTTTCATAATTAATTTAAAAATTTTGTACATAAACAAATTTCAAAAAATATACTTATTTTCAAAAATCTTTTTTAAGGGCGACAGTCTAAATAAAGTCGTAAAGACTTGATATTTGGTAAGAGTCAAGCTTTTTTATACAAACATCGAATAGCAATGCAAGAGATATAAAATATTTTACAATAAAAATTATTAAAAACGATTTTTTTTAAATTTTTAAGTCCCTTATAATTGCAAGAAATTAACATTTTTTTTTTAAACTTATTAAGTTTCTGTATACTTAATACGTGTTCCTTTTCAAAAGCTTAATTCATAACTAACAAACACGGCTCTTTGCTTTTATTTAGAAATGGAGCCAAGAAAATGAAGTTTAGAATTTTATATCAAATTCTAAAATTAATTTTGAGTTTTGAACACCAACTTGGAAAGTTTATGAAGTTACTTTAGAATAAATTGAGTATGCCGTAAAAAGACAGTTTTTGAACTATAAAAACGTATTCCGCAAACAATTACCCATGTAGAAAAAACGTAGCACATAAATGATAGTCAAAATGACCGTCCTACGATTTATGTTTTCAATGTTTCTCACAAATCTATATTAAAAATTTATATAATCGATCAAAGTAGACGAATTCGACCATCGTATTATTCAACTGTAACAGCCAGCTATATAAAATTTTACACAATCGAATATTTGAAAATTCGGTTTTATTAAAAAAACTAACTATGTAACTTCATAAGCATTGTTTTTACAATTTTTATATAAGCGTAATTTTAAAAAAAATTTTGTTTGAAATGATTAAATTACAAATGTTTTTATCAAATATTATAAAATCAATAAGTTAAAATTTGGCTTGTTTAAACAAAAGGCAAATAATATTTTCATATTGTAAATATAAATCATTATTAGAAATAAATTATTCCAGAAGAGGATTGAAAACAACACAATTACATATTTGTTTCCTTCAATAGGATGAAATGCAATATGACGGAACTAGGAATTGGTTATGGAAAGAAAAATAGAGGGAGTAGTGGTTTAGGACATTCGATTTGAATTTTATCATATTGAAATCTACTGGAAAGACCTCTGCGGGGAATTTATTCGACTGACGAGAAATTTTTCTAAGGTACGAATTATCTCTGTAATGTGTAGTAGGTTTAGACTCAAAACCTTGGATCGAAAAGAAATATAATATTGGGTATTTAAGATCGAAATAGTTCTTCTGGGAAATTAAAAGCTAACAATAGCTAGCATGAAATCTTCTTACAGTCCTTTTGGGTTTTGTATGTAAAGCACTTTAATCTAGGCGCACGGTACACTCAACCAAAAAATCAATTAAATTGAAGGGAAAAATTCGTTGATTCAACGAATTTATTCCTTATTTTTTACCCAAGAAACAGGTTCTTTGAATTCAACGTATGTCAATCATTGGCTTGTCGAATTCAACGTAGCAGTTGGTTGAAGTGAAGAAACCATACGTTGAAACCGTACTTAAATTCATTAAAACTATATGTTGAATGCAACGGACTTATTCCTTGACCCAACGTATCTGTACTTTGAATTCCAGGAAATAGTTCTTTGATTTAAGAAACATATTTATTGAATCCATTCATTGATTTCTAAGAACTTTTTCTTTGATCCAACGTATTCATACTTTGAGTTCAAGGAAATAGTTCTTAGAATTTAAGAAACCAATTTCTTGATCTAATGTGTTTAAATAAATGAACGAGATTCTTAAATTCAACGTATTATACGTTAATTCAAAAAACTAGTTCATTGTTTAATTCAACGAATAAAATCAAATAATGGTTTCAACGTTGAGTTCATAAATACATAAAATTTTACCTTTGAATTTCAAGGAATATTTTACTGAAACAACGTATAATACGTTGAATTTCAAAGAATTTAGTTCAAGGAACGGGAGTTCGTTGAATTTATGTAAAAATGTTTTTTCAGTATAGTGCGCCAGGCCATGTTCCACAGAATTCTTTCCGATATTAGAAAAACAAAAAAAAAAAATATTGGCAAGCTTATAAGTTGCCTAGAAATGAGATGGTATTGTACCTATCAAGATCTTGGTCCTTATTTTGATCTCAGTACTTTTTACGGCCGAAATTTTTTGGATTCGGAACTTGGCCTTATTTTCACATTTATGTTTTTGTGCGGATATACAATATTTAACTGCTGTTTAACTACAATTCGCTAAATTTTTTTTTTCCTTATTTTCATTTTTGAATAAATCTTTTTGATGTACTCGTATCTTAAGAACTAATCTTTTATTTTATAATTTTTTTTTATAGTTTTCTTGTGTGATTTAAAAAATATAAAAAGAAAACGACAAAATAAAACATCAATCTGCTGCCATGTTATAGAACATATCTCAATAAATCTTTTATTTGCACAGTTCTTGTTTTATTTTCTGCCAAACAGAATGAGAATGCAACAACTATCTGTACTATTTAAGTACTTAACAATCTAGTTGCAATGTTTTTCTTCTAATTTTTATTTGTTTAGTGAAATAAATTCTACTCTTCATTTGTCAAAGGATGTCGTAAATATTTACTCGACTAAGGCTTTTCATTCGAACATGAATTCCTGCATAAAATGGCAATCAGATAACACTTCTCTGTATTAAAAAATAAATAACTTGGCTAAATGCAATTCACCCACATGCAAAAGAGGAAAAAACAAAACAGATACTATACATAAATGGAGTTTAAACAGACACAAATTAAAGAAAGACTAAAATGAATGGAATGGAAATAAAATAAGAAATGAAATAAAATAAAATCAACCGCAAAAAAATAAAACCAAGTAACTGTTAATAAAACACATTTTATAATTGTAAATTCATACCAATTTACAAATGCACGAGCATTATACAGGATATTTCATAGAATTTGTTGTAGGACACTAAATAAACTATGCAAAGCTGGTAATCATTTTAAAAGGATAATGACGACGATGATAATATTGACTTTGATGGAAAAACGACACATAAGATGTTAATCTCTTTAGTATCTATTAAGCAAGTGGAACATAATGTTTAAGGAGGAAACGCTATTCATATTTAATTCACACATGTTTTAAGTTTCAATAGAAAACAAATTTTTGTTACAACGTATTAAAGAGAGTTTTGATTGACAGAAAATGTATTGCGACAAGAACAGATTTCTAAAATTGATTTTATAGAGAGAATTTCGATCTTAGTGCCATTTTGAAAGACTTATTTGGAAATTTCCGTTCGCCATCCAAAGAGTCTTATATTCGTTTTGTTACTTATAGGAATCACAACAGTGGATTTCTGAGAAATTTTTATTATTAGGCTTAAGTTCAGTTTTATTGAATTAATCAAAATTAAAATTACTATGAGGATTTCTTTTGATGGAGGTTTCGTTAAGATCGATACCTGCGAAAAAGGGTATATCGATCGGTAAACATTTTTCAGATCTTTTGGACTGCAAAAACTACCTTGTGAAACGAAAAAAATCTTTTGTTCTATCAGGACAATACACGAAAATCCTGGAATTCGCAAAAAAAAAAAAAAAAAATAACAGGAAATCCCGAAACTTTTAAATCGCATAAATTAAGTAAAATTTGTCTACAAGAAACTCATAATGAATTACGACACTTATTTATTTAAATACTAGTCATACCCGGTGCAGTTCGCTACCCCCATTCGCATAAATTAAAACAACCATTATTGGTTATTTTATACTGCTTGTGATACTTAATTATTTTAGATAATTGCTCCTTTTCGCCATTCAATCACCTCAAGATTTGGAAATAAATAAAAATTAATCATTTCTTTGTACGATCGGTTTTCGTTTGGCTGCATATAAGGCACATTCAAGCAAACAAACAAACGAATACACAAATATAGCTTATTATTATATATCCCTGCAAACAATTGGAAGACATATTTTTATTTTCTTTCTTTTATAATTTTTGGGAAAATTACGCAATATATGATTACATATAATAAATTAAAGTAATTATTATTACGTGCACATAATAATGAAAATATGTATGTATGTACATATGTAAAGAAATAAATGATTTTTTTTAATATATGAAAAGAAGATCGGTCGAGAGTTTTAACGGTTGAGCCGATTAGAGAAAAGGTGAGTAGCTGAATGTTAAAAAATCAGTGTTCATAAATTAATATGCTTACATATGTACATTAGGGCTATAACTTTTTCACACTTTTTGCGAATATCAAAAAGGTCATAGTATAGTCGTGTAGAACATTAAAAGTTATTAATAAACAAGTAAAAGTGCTGTATTCGGCTGTGCCGAATCTTATATACCCTTCACCAATGCATATATATATTATACACTGTTTGTAATACAGGCTTTCTTTTCTTATATAAATATAATATTTCAAACAATATAAAAAGTAAGTTAAAACTTTATACTTGAACACACTTTCATATTTTCTACAGTGCTGTATACTACATACATACTACTTATTTGACAGTGTTCTCCAATGTGAAGAATATAATAGGCAAATCATCCCCATAAAAGAAATACCAATTCAAAATTAAATTTAATCGCTATAGTATGATACAGGTGTAAGGTACTACACGGTAAAAAAATATAAAGTCGAATTCGGATAAGAGCGCACTGTTTAAATGTAAAAATCGCTTAATTGAAAATAAAAATTCTTATTTATTATTTTTAATCGATCTCAAAGCACTTGATTACATTCGCTTAAAAGAAAACCTGCAGATTGAAACATATTTTGTTTCGAAATAATCTAATTTATATAAAACAAACATTCCATAAAAGGAAAAATTATTAATTTACTGGTGACGAAATACTTTTCAGCGACGGCTCATTTCAATTAAAAATATTTAACTATTTATTATTTTCAAATGTAGTAGCAAGCTTATATAAAATTTTTAAAAGGAATCTGAAATGAAAAACAAATCACATATTTTTTACTTCTAATGCTATATTTTCGTTTTACAGAGCAATTATGAAGTGAGTTTGTTTAACTGACGCGTTTTTCAATTATCCTAACTTCTTTTTATCGAAAATCTCGCATAAGCGAAACAAAATGCTTGCAAGTTTACATTTCCGTTTAACCGAATCCGACTGTTAATAATATAGAGCTAAAATTATTGTATCATAGTTAGCACCAGCAAACTTTTTTAAAACATACAATTTTAAAAGATAAATACGAAAGCATTTTCAACATAATGTGTTTATAATGTGCTTTGTTAAAAAAAATAACGATTTGAGTGTGTTGATCTCACAAAAGCAAATTTTCTTGTATTTTTACGCACACATGCACATGGGTTTGTACGAAAAAATACATAAAGTTATTATAAAGTTAATATACACATTGAACTAACAAGCCTTAGTAGCACGATGGGTCGTGTGTTGAATTATAGTTCTTGATACCATATTCAATACTACTTGACCCCGTATTCAATACTACTGAGGCACCTTATGTATTTATAAATTTATTTTATGTATTTATAAATTTATTTCTGTAATGGTTATATATATCTTCATTTGTTTGTAACTATATATAATCCATTATCAGAACCGATATTTTTGTTGCTGATTTTCAATACCAGTCATCCTTAGAAAAATCCTTACATTTCAGTCCAACTCCCAAGTTTCTAGCTCTTCTAGAGTCTCCAGAAAATTGATTTCACGTACTATATTATCTAATTATTTATAGGCTGATAAACGAACAGCCGGACAGACGGACAGACGGGCATGGCTCATTTAACTTAAATATATATAAGGTTCCAGAATATATACTATACTATACGGACCTCATACAAATATTGTGGAAATTACAAACGTAATGACAAACCTATAAATACCCTTACCATTTTTGGAAAAGGGTATAAAAATATGATAATTTTTTCGGATCGCTAAAAAATTTCACGCAGGGATCGGGTTGAAGTTTGCAAACAAACATTTTTATCTCACGGAAATTTTAAAAAATGTACACCTAATATTTGTTTATATTCCTATTCGTATCACTTAAATGCTATTTTGGAATTTATCCACTCCTTTAGATTTAAAAATTTTTTAGAAAGCATGAAAATTGTTGCGTATAATATATAATATTATTAAATTTTGTTGTTTGTTTAAATTAAAAATTAAGGGTGTCTTTCAAGAAAAGTCGTTTAAATGTCCAAAAAAAATTATAAAGTCTGGTCAAAGTCTTTGAACAAATTTCAAGATAGCGTTAAAATTCAGAGAAATATCTCCGATGTCGACAAAACATTATATAAATTTAGCTAAATACCAAGCGAAAAAATTGTAATTGTAATTCCATGATCTGGCTATTTCAAAGAAATCAAAAAAAGAAAGCTATGCTATAATTTGTAATGAACTCAACACTTTGTGGGATAAATTGAATATTGCAAAATTAAGCGTGAGAAAAATGGCAGTTCTGATAAAATTGTATGAAGATAGCCTTAAGTATTATGATAATACTAAAATGGAGCCTCAGTTAGCCCTAGGTAGTGATAAGGACGATATATCTGATGCAGATTCGGTTATGACACGCAAGTATGAGGAGGACTATTCATACGAGGACTCTGAATACCATCCTCAGAAAAGAATAAAATTAAATAGATTGGCAACAAAGCCCGCGGTTAAGTTTCACTAAGGTTAGCACCAGAAAAGCGGAAAAGATATGCAAAGAATTAGCAGAGGCGGGAGTTAACATTTCAACGCCATCACAAGCAGCTATTTACAAAGCTGTAATTCTGAACAAAAAGAAGAGTTTCTGAAAGCTACTTTAAAAAGTGAAAACTGGTGCCTACATTTTGATGGCAAAATAATTGATAAAAAAGAACTCCAAGTTGCAGTATTAAAAAATCAAGTAAGAGAAGTAAATTTAGCAGTACTTGTTTTGGATAACGGAAAAGCGTTAACAATTTTTAATGGACTGAAGGAAGTCCCAACAAAATTTCATTTATGGCAAAATATTACAAAAAATAAGTATATGAATATTGCATTCTGCTAGGAACACAAGCACTGGTTTAATACCACTTAACAAAAGCAATTGGCCATTGCAAGTTCCATAAGTTGATAAAATGACAACAGTCCTTGACATTTTTTTAAATGCAAATTATGAGGAAATAAAAATTTTGTAACATATTGAATTTTTGATGTGGACATAATTACATGTTTATATTATTTACATTTAAATGAAATGCCATGTACATGTACATTTTATCAAATCTTTATTTGCTGTTAGTTATAAAATTGAAAGTTTTTATTAAAATTATGTAAAAAGTATATTGAAACTTCTGACAGTCACTCGTAAATAAATGATTTATTTATAGAAGCATTCATTTTCTGTTCGGATAATTGTGTTAATTATTTTCACATCCATGATATATTAAGAAGATATTCCATTTCACATTGTTGTCTTTTATATAAAAGATTTGGTTAATTTTTCAGTAAGAAGATTGCCCTTCATTTGATTAACCTCCGCTTAGGAAATATGACCACTACCATCAGTTCTATCAAAACGCCATTTAAAACAAACCAGTTTTAGCAATTTTTTCATTAATTCTTTTTGGATATTTTTCTCGAGATCGAGGAATTTTGAAAATTCAATAAATTAGTTTTATTTTGTTGGCAAAACAACAGACTTCAATAAAAAAAAAATATATTAAATCGGCACAAGAAAAGCGGGTTGATTTTTTAATCAATATGTCAGGGCCCCAAATTGCTTCGATATTCCAACAAAATGTACGAGACCAAACGCAAGCAAACAAAATAAAATTTTAAAAATAGGTTCATAAATAAAGAGTTATAGTGGTTCCAATATTAAAAAAATTCATCTTGAATTGATAAACTTCATATTAAAGTCGACTAAAAAATGCTTGCTATTAAGCGAATAGGTTATAATTGAAAGAACGGCCTTCTGTAATGGTTTTGAGAAATCGCATTAATGAAGGGCATAAGAAAATTAAAAAGATATTTGACTAAATTTATTGAGTTTAAAAAATTCCAATTTGAGAAATAAAACGTTTTATTGAGGAAAATAAATATTATTTTGTTGATAAAATAAAATATTTTAGGCATTGACTAAACTACTCGTATTGAGGTGCCCTCGTTCGATGTTAAGCATCTTTATATTTTGTGAGTGAAAAAAATATTAAACGTAGTAAACAATTAAATAAAATAATTATTTGATTTTTATTTGCTGCAAAACTATTTAAAAATTATTGTTATTACTTGAGTCAAATGCTTGATTTTCATATTAAAAATTTCAATATAAGAAACAATATCAGCTTCGCCTTCATAAGTCTTACCAACAATAAAGTGGTGATTGTAAATGCATGTGTTCGCTTAGCACATCGCCTTTTGTGCTTCTGCTGTTGATGTCGAAGTTGACAAAAATTTTGCAAAAACAACTGAGTTCTTATATGTGTGTGTATGTATTCCTGCATATTTTCTATTAAATACTTGTAGTTTTTGTATAGTGTGCACAATAAAGAAGTTTATATATCTAGCATCTTTATTTTTTTAAGCTTCTCCTATAACACGCTCTTATACATTTACTCGTTCTTTTTTCTTTTAGACACCAAAAATATTTTGAATTTCAATTTAGCAAGACTCCGTAGTAGTATTTGTACATAAATTGTTTTGTGTTGCTCTGAAAATACAAACAAGCGACAAACCCAATGTTGGCAGTTACTTTTTGTTAACTAAAAAAAAAAAAATTAATAAAATTGTTTTCTATTTATTTCGTAAAGTTGTCCCATCTGGAATATTTTCAACAAACAAGTTGTGTTAAATTTCTATTGTCATTTTATTCCTAAAAATTTCTTCATGTTTTTTTTTGTATTATATTTTTCTAATAAAATGGAAATACCTTTGCTTTTTTTGTTATGAGTTTTAACAACGTATGTATGTAAAATGAAACTAAGAAAAACTTGATTAGGAATATCCTTGAATATATATAAAGAGAAGTTTGTAAGAAGTACAGAATCGAACATGAGTAGTACATATATATCTATGTATTTATTTGTATAGTTGTAAATATAGTATAATAAATACCAAGTATAATAATAAAATATCATTAATACTCTTATTTCCTTATTGATTGAACTCACGCTTGAACTTTAAAATAGTACCAAGTCAATGTTTTAGTTTCAACGCACACAGCAGAATAGATCAATTTTAATTTCTATTAAAAACCGAATTAAAGTTTTAAGAGAAAATTAAAGGAAACTATTCCCATAGGTGTAAATAAAGGTCATTAATTTGCATTAGTTTGCGGTTAATAAATACATATAATACTAAGCGGACAAAGATAATAGAGCGATCTTTTGATAAGTGGGCGATATAACACTACTATTTTAAGTAATCTCGATCAGATGACTGGGCGTACTTAAATTTTTAATATAGAAGGCCACATATTTTAAAAATGTTTGTAGAAAACTAATAGGTTATATAAAAAGTCACCAGCTAAAATCAATTTAGTAGTGAGAAGTATCGCTTTCTATTTGCATTCGAAATGTGTAAATGGGATATGTAATCACATTCAACAGAGCTACCTAATAGGTAGTGAAAGCATTTACACATGAATACTGACGAGGCTTACTGGCTTCTACCGAAAACAACCTTTGTTCTATTTGGCCGTGTAGTTGAAATCTAAAGTGATGTTTAGATAATAAATTGAGATAATAAATAAATCTTGATTGAAATATGTTCAAGAAATAACTTTCTAATATTTCTCTCATTATTATATTACAATTTTAGCGTTTTTAAATATCAACAAATTTGAATAATAACACTACGCGACAGTTTTTTGACCAAATGTTTCTGATAGCTAATCTTTATGTAAAATTGTCCGCTGAGTCGGAATATGAAGTCAGAATGGTCAAAAGTAGAACAGTTTTCGAGATATTCCAAAATAACCGTTATTTCTGTTTTTGAAAAACATACAAATATCTTCAAAAAATTCGTCCATTTATGAATTAATTTTTTTTAATGAAAGGTAATAAAATTACTAAAACAAGTACGGGTCGTGTGTAAAAATTTGTCAAGAAACTACTAAGTTACAGTCGACCAAATTTCAAATTTCACAAACATTTTAATGTCTTTTTGCAAGTTTGTTCTTTTCAACTTATTGTATAAAACCAAACAATTAATATTTTTATTGTTTTATTAAATCGGACATTAGTATATTTCAATACGAACATTTTGCGCCAAACAAGACCCAGATTGGTGCAAAAGTGACAAAGCTACATATGATTTAGTGAAACAACACACTTTTCGCTTTTTGTCAAATAAAAAAAACACAACAAGTTACTATACAAATCTAAATGTTAGTATCAACAAATATTAAAAATGGCTTAAAACTGTTGAACTGCTTTGTCGATTGTTATTATTTTCAGCCTCTCGCACAAGGAACCAACAATAGTCGCCCAACATCGGCTCATCATACGCCCCTTGATACCGACGTTCCATTTCTTGTATTTGTTGGTGAAAGCGCTCACCATGCTCGTCACTTTCATCACCAAGGTTATTTGGGAAAAAATTTAAGTGCGAATGCAGAAGATGTATTTTTAATGACATATTAACTCCTTTTTTAAGCAAGATATAAAAATTAATGTTAATATAAAAAAAAAAAAAATCAAAATCGTGTTAAAACCTTTACCAATTTTCTCATAGTTTTTCAACAAATCTTGAATGATGTCTTCATAATTTGGGCTTCTGAAATTTCCCAGAAAGCTTGATACAGCCAAACCAAATGACTTCCAGGCCTTTGATTCATCTTCAGACAAATCGTATCAAATTTGGAATCTTTCAGTAGCATTGTAATTTGTGGTCCCACAAAAACCCCTTCTTTTATTTTGGCATCTGATATGTTGGGAAAAACGTTTTTCAGGTATTCAAATGCTTCACTGTTTCCTCTTTTTAGCAAAGCTTTGACGAAATTTTTGAATAAGCCAAGTTTAATATGTAATACAACCGTTAATCATACATGGGCATACTGCATTATTTTTTTACTGCATTATGTGTTTCAGTAATCAGTAAAAAGTACTGATTACTGAAAAAAAATCAGTATTCAGTAAATTTTACTGGTTACTGAAATGAGAAATCAGTATTCAGTAAATTTTACTGATTACTGGAAAAAAAATCAGTATTCAGTAAATTTTACTGGTTACTGAAAAGAGAAATCAGTATTCAGTAAAAAGTACTGATTATTGGAAAAAAAATCAGTATTCAGTAAATTTTACTGGTTACTGAAAAGAGAAATCAGTATTCTGTAAAATTTACTGATTGCTGAAAATAAGATCAGAATTCAGTAAATTTTACTGATTTGTGTAAAAAAAGTAAATGGCTGATAGTAGATACTATCTCCAGGAAACAATTTTATACTTGGCCGAGCGGGATACAACAACAAATTGCCTGCATAAGCACAATGCCATAAAAAACGTTTTTATGAAATACAATACCCCACTACCCTCATCAGCACCTGTAGAACGACTGTTTTCTTTCGTGGGATTTGGAATCGCTCTAGAAGACAAAACCTTAGCGATAAAAATTTTGAAATGCTTGTGCTGAGAAAAGCAAACAGCATATAGTTATGGATGTATTGGTCTAGAAGTCTCTCATCTATGCAAATCAGTTTTTATTAACCCAATAACAAAATTTTTTGTAGATAATTAAAAAAAAAATAAAAACTCGGTAAACTTTTAAAGCCATTTTCACCGGAATTTATTTTTTTTTAGTTATGTCACTATTCATGTTAGTGAGCAATGAGTATATATCAGTTTCAAAACACAAATTATCTACTATCAGTCATTTACTGATTACTGCATTTCAATCAGTACTTTTTACTGAATACTGATATCCTTTTTCAGCAATCAGTAAAATTTACTGAATACTGATTTTTTTTCCAATAATCAGTACTTTTTACTTTTTACTGAATACTGATTTCTCTTTTCAGTAACCAGTAAAATTTACTAAATACTGATTTTTTCCCAATAATCAGTAAATTTTACTGAATACTGATTTCTCTTTTCAGTAACCAGTAAAATTTACTGAATACTGATTTTTTTTCCCAATAATCAGTAAATTTTACTGAATACTGATTTCTCTTTTCAGTAACCAGTAAAATTTACTGAATACTGATTTTTTTTCCAGTAATCAGTAAAAAAAGAAAATACTGAAAAAGTACTGGTACTGAAAAATGCCCATCTATGCCGTTAATAATGTTTTCCTATTTTACAAAAGCTTTGTATTTGACATTATCTTGGCCAAGCGTAAAATTTACTCTATCCGGCCAATCTTTTCGGGAATACTGTTCGTGACGCGCTCGGCTGTCCCATTTGCACAAAAAACAGCAATATTTTGTGTAGCCTTGTTGCAAACCAGTTACCATAGCAACAACTTTTAGATCGTTCGTACTCTATCAGACCCAGTAATTTGGACATGACTCATACGACTCTTTAACGTTAACTGCGTGCACAACTGGAATTTCTAATATTTGTAGCGTTCGTTTTCCAAATTATGCGTATTTACATCCTTTGGGTTTTTGATTTGACAAAAAGCGAAAAGTGGGTTGTTTCACTAAATCTTCTGTAGCTTTGTCACTTTTGCACCAATCTGGGTCTTGTTTGGCGCAAAATGTTCGTATTGAAATATACTAATGTCCGATTTAATAAAACAATAAAAATATTAATTGTTTGGTTTTGTACAATAAGTTGAAAAGAACAAACTTGCAAAAAGACATTAAAATGTTTGTGAAATTTGAAATTTGGTCGACTGTAACTTTGTAGTTTCTTGACAAATTTTTACACACGACCCGTACTTGTTTTAGTAATTTTATTACCTTTCCTTAAAAAAAATTAATTCATAAATGGACGAATATTTTTGAAGATATTTGTATGTTTTTCAAAAACAGAAATAACGGTTATTTTGGAATATCTCGAAAGCTGTTCTACTTTAGACCATTCTGACTTCATATTCCGACTCAGCGGACAATTTTACATACAGATTAGCTGTCAGATACATTTGGTCACGACTTTGTACCAAATTTTGTCTCACAGTGTAATAAGCAGTTCGTAGTAATTACAAAAATTAAAATTTATAAATGTACATATATGTATACAAAAATAAATAAAACTTTTGAGGAATTTTATTAATTTTAATTCAAAGACTTTATATAGATGAATATTTGTGTGATTGTATGTTTCAGTGTGGTTGTCTATTTGAAAGCTATGGATTCCTAAGTCGTTCTACCAATCTTAGTGAAATTTGTAAATTATAATTGCGATGGTCAAGAAGAACCAATAGGGTTTTTTTAATATCTTAAAAGGGCGTTGCACTTTCCATACAGATAATCTTCTTATAGTGGTTATATATGGAAATAATGAAGCTAAATAATTGAAACTTTTTGCGCTTTGCCCCTTGTAAATTTACTTTAAGAAAAATAATGAAAATATGAATAAGAGGGTGTGATTGGAATATTTTTGTAGATAATTAGCTAAGAAACTTGAATGTTTGCGAAATGTTCACAGAAAAGAGAGACACCTCCCACAAAGAGCAGGTATTTAGTTTTTCTTCTCATATGCTGCTAAAGAAAAGTAAAAAATTTGGTTTATCACAATTATTTAAGCTAAATAGTTTTAAAGAAAACAGAATTTGAAATAAAAGTTAAATTTTATTGTTATTTCTTAAACAAAAAGTTTGTGATGTAGCAATGCACGGCGGTGTCTTATAAAATATAACACTTGATTTGTGTTTGACTCAATAATTTAATAAACTTTAGGTGTTGCCAAAAAGTAGAAAAATATTGGCATTCTAAAAATTTCAATTTAATTAGTTTATTAAATCTGACAGAGACTATGAAAACAAAAGATTAATAGACAATTCCTGGTATATACACGATTACGTATGTATATGCCTAAATATCCTCTTACTTAACTTTTATACAATAAAAAAGTAGTATACGTATTTTAAATTTAGCAAAAGCAATGCACTTCTAGACATGTGCAAACTCATTCGAAATTAAATCTTCAATTTCTTTTGTTTAATAACTTTAAAGTACAAAAGATTAATTGGAACTGCAACAAAAGAAATAACTGAGAGATAAAAGTAACTGTTAAAGAAAGTTCAATTTTATTTAAGTATATCGAATGTTAAAAGGTTAAATGTTAAAATAACAGATTTGATAGTGTGAATGTTGTTGAATTAAATATGTTATATTAAATATGAAAGCCTACATGGAACGATGTACCAATAGTTTTTGGTAGCCAATAAGTTTAATAAAACATAAATTTTTCTATACATGAATAATAATTGCAATGAATAATTATTGAGGCTCGCAGTCAAAAAAATAAGAGAGATAATATAATAAAATTGAATTTATCAACCTTTTGTAAACTAATAAAGAGTATCGGGGTTTTATTTCTCTTTGGGTGGATTAGATATAGAATTAAATATAAACTTCGCACTTATACTTATTGGCTCACAGAGAAAACAGATCCACATGGAAATAATAAGGAATCTCTTCTGAAAAATCGTCGCTTCTTTCTGTAGGATTCTTAGCCTAGAACCGTTTCATAGAGAAAATCTTCTTCTTTTTTTTTTTTTTTTTTTTAATTAGGATTAGCACTCAGGGGATGACCCCTACGTATGCAATGCATTGTGCGGGAACTCAGAGAGAGGGATAGAGTAGAGAACATAGATGTTGAAAATGTAGAAGGCTTAACTCTTTTACAACTCTGCTTTGCGCGTTGTGTTTATTTTTATAGCAGTGTTGAGGGTCCTCCGGTGTTAGGAAGACGCTTTAACTTTGTTAAGCTGTCTTGGCAGGCATTTTATTAATTGTTTTACTTCGCCGATGTTTCTGCTAACCGACGAAGGAGGGCGATGTTGTTTACATTAGCTTGGAACAGCATCAATCGCTGTCGGAACAGTTTTTTAGTGACCAGTGCTATGCCTTCATCACTTAAATAGTCCGACAACAATTAATAAAATGTCTCACTTATGTACATCAGAGAAATTAATGATGTTGTTTGACTTGCTCGGGCCGGGGTTTGAACCCAGGCCCCACGTCATTGTTTGCTGAGTAGTCAACTCGCTAACCACTTCAGCCAACACCACCCTCAATTAGACAGTTTTGGCTCTGTGCTTCTAAAAAATTTATATATAAAATAAAAACAGTATAAGAGATTTTGTAGAAAGAGATTTATCTAATTTTATCGAATGAAATAAAAAAATTTTTCGTTTCACCGTTCGGTTGTGTTTAAACGGCAAAATTATGTGCTTCGTGTAGCTCATAAAGCGGCATCGTTGTAACCCATAATGTTTGGCACAAGCATATGTGAGTCGGCATGACCATTGCCGACGTCAACAATCCTAGCTACCTAGTGTTTCGCTTCGTAGATTCGCTCGTATCAATATAACATTTGTATTAAAAAAAACAGAACCAACAACAACAGTTCCATTTCCAGGAAGATTTATAGACTAATAGCGGATTTTCTTTAACTTATTAGTTGGTTACTGGCACAAAAGGTAAACAAATAAATAAAATGGGTGGTTAGAAAGTCGCAAATCAGTTCCAACGCGAAACAGGCGGTTCTTAAGCAAAACGATTTAAGCTGCACATCACAAATTTGTTTGGTTCTAAATTAAATTGTTTTTTTAATTTATATTACCATTACATATGTAGCTATACAGTACATACATACATATATAACGTCACCTGATATGCAAAAGTGCTTAACTACGAAAAAGTTTAGAGAAATTGGGAAAATATCTCCCAAAAAATACGAAAAATGTCCCTTAAGATTGTGTTGTTGTTTTTAATACAAAAATTTGGAGCCATTTTTCATTTCTGGTTTGGGCCCATTTTTCATGGAGCCTTTAAATTGATTGAGCTTTTTACATCCATTCAAAGAAAAAAAAAAGATATTTAACTAAATTTTTGTTATTAATTAATTATACAAAATACGTAATAAGATAAGAAAACTTATATTTCTGCCTGTTCTTTACACCTGTTTGCTTTATAAAAGCTATATTTTAAAGTGACATATCCTCAGCACAATTTACAAAAAGAAAATATCACCTTTGTATCGAAATATAGACTCATCATAATCATTTGGATGCTATTGTGAAGAAATCAAGTTTATATTCTTCTCATTTTGTTAAGTTATTTGTCTTCTCTCCGGTTAAGTAAAAAAAAAATTTTTTTTGCCATTTTGCATTTCAGGTGACGATATATACTATTACTAAAGAAATTTTCATCATCTTATTTTCAATCCAACCAACCAAAATTTTAAACATGTACAACGATTGGACTAAAGGACACATCAGCATTTATTTCTTTTATGGTATTCGTATAAATGTATACAACTGTGTTAACTATTGTTGCAGTCGTAGTTGTTGTTGTTATTTTTGTATAGTAGTAAGCATTAATCTACTAATGATTGTATTATAGTTTTACTATTATTATTGTCTTTTCTATAAAACAAAAACAGTATGAAGTAAAATTACATTTTCAGTATTTTTGCTAACAATTTTATTTTTCAATCAGTCTAAATATCATTTACTCATACATGAGCATATGGTTTTCTATAAACACACTACCATAAACATTAGTAAGTACACATAAGTGTGCATACATATACAAATATGAATATTGTTGCATTTGTCTCTCAATGTATTGCACATTCGTACGAATTAAAAACAATGGATTATCACTATGAAAACTTGAAATAGATATTACACAGGGGCATTAGTCCAAATTGTACAACATATGTAGTTTCAACGTATATTTTTGTTTGAATTTGTAAAAGCTAAAGTATTTCGAAATGAGTAAAACATAGATTTTCTGTAAATGAATATGTTTAACAAGCTTGCAACAAATGTAGATTTAGGATTTGTACATATAAACCACCAAGGGTAATAATAAAGCTAAAATACATATTTATAAAGTTCCTATAACATTAAAGTGAAGAGTTTTATTGGTTTTCTTCTTTTTGTTTTGTTGTGCATTTATATTACTGAAAATCATTACAAAATCGTTACATTAACGTTACATTTGCAATAGCTTACTGTATCATTATAAAACGACAGCTATTCTTCTATTTGAATATTTTTAGCCAGTTTTTCTCTATTTAATATAAATTGGAACAGAAAACCAAATGACCATTTTGTTCATTCAAAATTATGTCTTATTGTTATTTTCGCAGCAAGATTTACAAAAGGTTTTTCGATTTGATTTGCATATAAATCTATTGGATATAATGCAGTTGGATGCAAAGTGGACCAAAATGGTCCCATCCTAAGATTCGTAAGTTTTTTTCAACCTAACAGCAGGGTTAAGAATAGTACACATGGATAGATAATATGAATTTTAACATAGAATGTATCATACTTTTTTGTTGTATGCTTTTAGTAATTATTATAATTTAATGAGTTTTAAAAGTTCAATGAAAATTTTTTTAAATGTTTCGTTACTCAATTGAATATGTTCCGCATTAAAATGTCTAAAAAGGGAACTTAAATTATATGAAATTGTTTTGTTTGAGAATATATTTTAATTTCAGAACATCAACGGAGATCCAGATTTTCTTGAAAGGGTCGCAGCTAGTGATGAATATTGGATATAAGGTTATGACATATGAACTAAAATCTAATCGTCCCAATGGAACAGCTCCTACGAGCCAATTCCAAAATTGTTGAAAGAGCTCAAAGACATATAAAAACTGCTTCGCTAGCTTAATTGTGTTTTATCTGAGGGGGGAATACTTTCAAGGGGACAAAATAGAATTTGATAAACAAAAAAATATAAAAAAGCACCATATTTGTTGAACATGCCTAGTATATACATATATAGGTCCGTGCTTTTTCATGCTGCTGTCCAGCTAAATATCGTTTAAGTTTCTACATGGAAATATTAAAAATTTTGTTTAAAAACTGAAAAAATATTTTTTGGTGCATCAGCGTCTGTTAAAGTAGCAAATTTTAATAAAATTGTGAATGCGTGCGCCACACAGATAATACGGTATCCAAATAGAAGATATCATTTTGACCATTATTCATGTAAATTATAAAAGCAAAATGCTTGTTGTTTTTGGCATATTTTCATCTGTTGTAGATCTTGGTTAAATATTGCGTAAGAAAATCAGTCTTTTGACTTTATCTCTAGATCTTTTCAAATTTAGTCTAGATAATGCCCAAAATATGTAATATATTATTATTACAAATAAATGCTGTTAAAGAAAAGTCGATTTAATATTGAGAGAAAAATTTATTTATTTAACATTCTTCAAAATTTTAGTTGCTTTCAGTTTCTTTTCTTTTCTTCAATTCCTTTTTTTTCAAAATAATTCATTATAATAATTAATTTAAAATCGATGAAACATAGTTCATTTATATTTTTTTACTGCAAGGTAGAATTGTTCAAAGTACAAACATTTGTAACAAATGCATTCATTATAAATGTTTGTAAATGATAAATTTTGGAAAAGGTTTATTTAACAGCATATGCACTAGGGACCAATTTCAATTGTTCTACAGTAGCTTCTGAATCACATAAATAATTGCACAGCTTTTCCGACATTTAGGTGCAGTTTCCCAGCTAAAATTAAGGCTTAGGGAGTGTACCAAGCAGCTTAGGAAAGTTTTGCAAACTCAAAAAACAGCTTCCCTTCAAAAATTTCTGAAAGAACTCGTTGCAACACCATCAACAGATTATTCGCTGTGGCGTGCAGCCAGAGGACTTAAAAGGCCAGTGATTTGCAAACCTCCATTACGAGCCCCTAATGGTGACTGGGCAAAAACTGATTGCTGAAAAAGGTGATATATTTGTTAAGCACCTAGAAAAAGTATTTACTCCGAATATTTCTGCTGATATTGTTAAACTGCCACTAGTCGTCTCTATACCAGAAATATCGCTAAAATTCAACATTGTGGAGATTGAAAAGCCTATTACTAGTCTTAACACCAGAAAAGCCCCAGGTATCGACAAAATGAGCAACAAAATGCTTTAAGAATTACCTTATATTGCAAAAAGAATAATACTATTCATTTTTAACAGTATGCTACGCCTAGAACACTATCCTAAAGAATGGAAGCTTTCGCTAATTACTATGATACCAAAGCCCGGCAAGGATCATACAAAGGTTGAATTCTATCGGCCTATTAGTTTACTGTCTAACATTTCAAAACTATTTAAAAAGCTGTAAATGAGCAAGCTGATGCCTATAGTGGCTAGAAATGGATGCATCCAGATCATCAATTCGGTTTTCGGAGACAACATAGCACAATTGAACAAACTCACAGACTTGTGAATGTTGTTAGAGACACTTTTGAAAAAAAGAAATACTGCTCTGCGCAGTTTATTTATGTCTCACAAGCTTTCGATAAAGTATGGCACGAAGGTCTCATCAACAAATTAACACAAAATCTACCAGCAAACATCGTAAAGCTTTAAAAAAGCTATTTAATGGAACGTAAATTTGTAGTTAGAGAAGGCAATTTTCTAAGCCCTCCGCAGTCGATTGAAGCCGGAGTACCTCAAAGCAGTATCTTCAGTATTTTACTTTATTTAATATATGCCTCTGACTTACCGTTAAGCAGTAACATTCATACATCAACATTTGCGGATGATACAGCTTTTCTAAGCGTTCACAAAAATCCTGTAGAAGCTTCCCGCAACTTATAAGAATATATATAGCCAAACTGGAAAAATGGCTCAAACAATGGCGTATTAAAGTTAACGAGTAGAAATGTGCACACGTCACTTTTACGTTGCGCAGGGAAACATGCCCGCCTATACAAATTAACACCGAGACCATACCGCAACACACTGTTGTCAAATATCTAGGCGTTCATCTTGATCGTCGTTTAACATGGAAATCGCATATAGACGCAAAGTTAACACAAATGAAATTGAAAGCAGCCCAAATGGCTTATTGGAAGAAATTCTATACTAAGCCTCGACTGTAGACTTCTATTATACAACGCGATCCTGAAACCAATGTGGTTCTATGGAATCCAGTTATGGGCCACTGCCTCAGCATCAAATGTCGAAAAAAATTCAAAGTCCACAGAATAAAATTCTACGTACAATTACAGCAGCCCCCTGGCCTGTCAGAAATCATCCAATTCATAAAGATCTAGATGTTCCGTTGGTGAAGACAGTATTTTCAAAAAACGCTAAAAAATATATAAAAAAACTTGAGGTGCACCCAAATGTACTTGCACGAAATATTTTAAATTATAGAGAACACACCCGGCTGAAAAGGAGGGATACTCTTTTTCTCAGCCGTATACGAGAGATGTAAAACAACATTAATTAACCGTTGAAATTAAAAATTTTGTTTAGCATTGGCTAAACATATATTAAACTTTATTTTTTAGATTTAAGATTTGAAGAACTTATTGATGTTTCAATTTATAATTGAAGACTCAATAAATAACAAAATTAAAAAAAAGGTGTAGTTTCCATAATACAGACAAATGACTTGTGTAAAAATTTTATATGAGAATCCCTCAAAAAAACTGTGTGGTTTTCATAAAAATTTTCTACCCAAACAAAAGAATTGTTTGTATTAAAGAAATCTGATTTAATATTCCCTATTAACCTCCATATTAAAACTCCAATGAAAATAATTTTAAAATTAATAATAATATTCCGCTTTTAATTATTACTATATTTTTTTTTATTTAAAATATTTCACAGTATTTCATTTTTAAGGTGAATTTAATTTGAATGGCTCTAGCGAAGTAAATAACAAATAATCTACATTTTTATAGTAAATCTCTACCATGAAAATAGAAATAATGTTTATACGCATAATATTTTTTTAAAAAAAGTTATAAAATGTGCAAGAAAGTATAAAAAGACAAAAAAAGGAAAAAAGAAAGAAACCAGGTATTAAAAGAAAAAACAGCGTAAAAACCCAAGCCGTAAAACAAAAAAAATTATGCATTGTTGCATTTGCATATTAATTTATAAGCATGTGTGTAGAATGTATGATGTTCTTGTGTTTACATTTAGTTTGAACAGTGAAAAACATACGTAAATATTTGTAGTTCTTTAAAAATATCAAAATTAATTGTGGTTTTAAATCGTAAAAAACGTTCGACCAAAAGAAAACTTAAAAGTATTTTAAAAGCAGAATTTAATGCAAAAAGTATTTTTGGGCATTGAACAAACGCATTTATCAAAACAGTGCAAAAACCGTTTTTAAATAAAATTAATTAAATTTGTAAGTAAAAAAAAAAAACAACATTCAGTAGCAAGAAAATGGGATATGAGGTAGAGCAAAACTGCATTTTCTATGCCCATCATGCAAAATTTTTGTTTTTTTAATCAGACAATAATAATATTATAAAAATTTAGATTTTTGTTTTTAAATCAAATAAAATTCGCTTTATTTAAGAAAAAATAATGTTACTCTAAAATAAATTAAAATTTATGGAAATTTTGATGTTATTTGAGAGCGCATTTTCTAAACTAAGTTTTATGTCATTTTGTCATTAAGAAATAATTCAGGAAATGACTTAATCCTGAATAATTAAAAAAGGGAAAACGTTTGTCCCCAAAGTAAGTTTTTAATTTTTTTCTGATTTTGGAAAATTTTCCAATAATTTTTTCCTTCAATTCTGTTACTCATCTGATACACTTCCAACAATTAAAAAAAAATATTTAAAAAATTATTTTCAATTCAAAAAATTAACTTGGTTTGGTATAGTAGTGTGGTGGTTAGAGTGGTTAAACAAAAAAAATCCATTTCGAAATTTAATATACTTCGAGTTTTATTAAAAGCATTTTAACTGCCTTATTCTAGACTAAATATCTTAATTTATCACCGCAGATGCCGCATCATATCAAAATTTTTAAAAATTGTATAGACGGAACTAGTTTTTTAGTAAATATTTTATTACAGTTATGAAAAATTTCCTATAAAAGACGAAATTTTTATTTCCTAACACTGATTCTGGAAGTTAAAATGTTCTTTAGGCCAACTGGCTTCGGTATCACAGGATATTTGATAGGAATATAAGAATTCTTACCGACTGTAAGGCCGAAATTAGGTCCGTAACAGGTATTTTTCAAGATCCAAACTAGTCCAGCAAGGACAGGCATCCCTAAACGGGATGAAGAGACATTTAAACATCACCCTTTTTTGGGTACAGGGATATGGGGCCAGTATAGGTAACAAAATCGCTGACTAGAAGGTGAGAGGGAGTAAAACATTATTGCTGTCAAACATGGGAACCTTCTGTTGGGTTCAACTTTCCGCCTTTAAGCAGCAAATTGATAAAATTTTTAGGGATATTCTCTAGGATAGATGGCTTAGGGAGTCGACTTGTGAATCAGGCTTGACTGGATTCGTGCCAGGAACCTTTTAAGTTTCCCGATTAAGCTCCCAAAAGATACTGTTGCAGTGATTACGGGACACTGCAAATTTGGCAACCTCACGAAGTAAATGAGATTAACGTCCCATGAATTCTACAGAAGCTCCCTAAATGTACATGAGGAGGAATCAATCTCCTACTTTCTCAGTTTCTTCCGTTCTCTGGAGGACCAAAGATATCAAAATCACTCAGGCTTCCTGATAAGTGCTGTTTCTTTTTATTCAGTTTTATGGTGTATTTTCTTATTCATATTTTGTTGGACATGCGTATAACTGGATATAATCGTCTAACTGCATTTAACCTTTATGGGAAATATTTGTTATTCCTCCTGTTGTTGCATGTGTTGTGTTATTTCGTTTTAAATACGTTCAGCATAATTTTAATCACATTTATTTCCGTACGCACCACTGTATCTTGACGAGGTAGGTTTAAGTTCTTTTCTACTTAGGAACATTTTGTGGTTTTTATGACTGTTTTATGCATATATGATGTTGCACATCCACCTGATGTGGCATTTATGAGAAACATTTGCATGCTATAAAATGTTGATAAGAAGGTGGCAACTGTTTACATTGTTTAATATGCACAACGATTTTTTTGTTCTTGTTGTTCTTGCTTTTATTCCTTTGCCACTTTATAAGAAATATTTGCTAACGTATTAAAATTTACTTTAAGAATGTAAATTCATTGCTCTACTTAAGCAGAGTTATTTTTGTTTTTTAAGTAGAATTAATAACGAAAACATTAAATAAAAATAAACAAATATTTATGAAAATGTGGAAATGTGGAAATGTAAGGAAAATTATAAATTTGTTAAGTCTTAATTAACAACTGCAGATTATTATATATGAGAAAAAATGCGAGGTTTTTGTTTTGGTTTCTGCAATTCGACATAATTATGGATATAATACACTCATTAAATATTTGAGATACTTATTTTACCCATCAAATATTTTTCGGTTGTTTTTATTTTATTGAAGAAATTTTATTCCACTGAAAACTTAATATTAATTAAAGCCATTTTTGTGGTTTCTACTGTAAAATATTTGAGGTGTTGATGTAAACGCTTTAAATTTCAATTGACGATATAAGTAAGTATGTATATATGTTCTTATATTTGTGACATAAAATTTTAAGCACTGATTTATTTAATTTAGATTTGTAAACAATATACTTCATGCGTAGTACACACATTTTTTATGTACTCGTATGAATTATTGTAACGTTTCATAGCATTTCTTATTATAATTATTATTTATAGCTTTTACCAAACTTTCCCATAAAAAGAGAACAACAACTAACAAACTGTACATAAATCACAATTTATCTCATCAGGTCTACTTATTTGTTTAACACTTTTATTTTCGCCAGCATACACGCTGTTCCCATATATTAATGTTCTGTTATCCGATTAAAGGCTATAAATTTTGCTCAACAGTCGTCTGTAGCTGTATTTTAGTTTTAATCTCATGGCTTTAAGTCATTGCGTTTGAACTTTACACTTAATAAACATACGGGGCTGATGGCCGTCGTGGCATGTCAGACCAAATGGCAGAAAAAATATTAATTTATGTTTTGCTTAAGATTTTATCATCTATAAAAGTAGCCCTTAAGCATTTTGTATAACCATTTTGTTCTTCTTATTGTATTAAGCTAATGCTTAAATGACCTTAGAATTTATGTAGAAACACAAACTTCTAACTTCTTTGGTATTAAATATTACATAATATTTGAAGTTCAGCGATTAGTTTTTATAATTTAAGAGTGGAAGGTAAAGTAATATTGTCGAATAGAAAAAAACTCTAAATCATAAAATAATTTTTTTTTTCGAAAATATATTTTAAAGATTTTAATATAATAATCAGTCAAGTGCTTAAAATGATTTAGGACAGTAATCAGCAGGCACGGATCCAGCTATATCCTTTTTTTTTTTTTGGTGGGTGGTTGGGGGGTTGGGGATAAGAAAAAAAAAATTAGCATTAAAATTCAGGTTAAATTATATGTAGTAATTTAAGTAAAAATAAAATTTCAGAACGAACTTGTTTCTTGTTATATGAATAATCTATGATTTCCAACTGCCGCAAATTTATCGAGTACCCATTTGAGTCAATTTCAATATCTTGATGAATGTGCATCATGCTAATCCATTCAGCCTGTCTTCGTTTATTGTTGATCTCAACCACGTTTTTATTCTCCGAAGAGAAGAAAACGATCTCTCACTTGTGGCATTGCTGACAGGCAATGAAACAAACATAATGAAAATTTTTCGTAAATTTGGGTATATATCTGAATCGCAATTTATTTAGGCATCTATTACATTACCCGTGCTATTTGTACAATTTTTCCACTTTTTTCGCCAATGCAGCAATTCTGCGTTTAGTTTTGCATTAAGCACTTTCTTATCTATTTTTTTAAATTTAATAAGTTGACCAAGCAATTGTCGAGCAGAGTACTTATATCTGTTAGTGCAGATAGAATATTTTGTGGATTGGGTATATTAAATAAATCAAGAAAGTCTTTAGAAAAATTAATATTTTTAGATCTTCAAAAATAAACACAATTTAGGGACTGTAGCCCACAATAGTGTTTCCTTTTAAACCTTCGATTTTCAATTGGAATCAACATTGCATTGTACATGGCTGTTGCTGTTTGAATAATTTTACGAAAATAAATATTTGCTTCATTTCTTTTGTCTTCAAAGCACATGATTAGATTTTGCAAAAGATTTGATCCCTTTTGAAGGTCTAAATCTTGTTTTTGCTAAATGATGCTGAACTGTTGAGTAATGGCAAGTATATCACTTAGAATATGAAGTCTGCAAATAAATTCAAAGCTGCTGAGAGAATCTTTCCAAATAAAAGTGCTCTGCACTGAGATATCTTTTCCATTTTTTGCTCTAGATTTGTTAAAAATTGCAGAATAGAATCGTGGCGATCAACCCATCTTGTTTCGAATAATATGACTGGCCATTGCTAGGTTAGAGCGAGGACCAGCATATGGGAAAATGGCACTCCGGATTTCTGTAGGATGTTTGGGGATGAAGAGGAGCCAGAAACTATACTCGTAGAGCATTTCATCTGTCATTACCCAAGGCTACATCACCATAGGAAAGATGGCTTAGCAGACGTTTTCAAGAGTGCAATAGTAATATCGCGATGTGCAAACTTGAGGATATCAGGAGCTTTATCATGGGAATTAAATGGCTGAATGATGAATGATACCTGCTCTTTGTTTCTTCTTGGGCAGTAAGCAGACTAATTCGTCAATATATTAAAAATGAAGGGAATCACAATGGATCCAATTGGGTCTCCAAGTGGATGTGTGTTTCACACTACTCTTCCTAACCTAATCTAACCTACTTTCTGCAACTTTTTTAAATTTTTTTTTTTTTCTAAAATAAGAGTCTGACAACATTTGATAATATTATTTTGCGTTGTTTTTGAGATATATGTTGCATTTGATGCACTCGTTTTTAAATTGTTGTCTATTATATGATCTCCAGATTCTATACGAAATCGCAAAAGTGATCGAAGAACACCTTCGGAGTTCATATTTTCAGATGATATCAACGGACCATTATCGCGATGCCCACGGAGTGGTATATTAGTTCTACCAAGAAAAATTATGGTCGACAATAAACCTATTCGATTTTCAATTTTTTGTTGGAGTGCGGCAGTCTGAATTTGATTTACAACCTTAAGTTAAAAGTTATTCTGCGTCTTTAAAAACATTTTCCCAAATGTAACAGAATCTTTATGGTAAAGTCATTTTGAATTATATTGTAAAAATGTGTTCTTTTAAATATTATTATTTTTAAATGCCAATAATGAAAAGAAAAGGAAAGAAACATCTCATTCCTCCCCCCTGTAACGCCTGGTAATCAGAAACCATTTATTTAGTATTTTCGGCATAAATTTAATTTATATTAAAAGCTAAAAAATTTAATTTTAGAAATTTTAATTTTCGAAAACTCACGGAAGATTTTATAAAATTAGTCTTAGTTTCGAACCTGAGTGCAAAAATTTTAAATTTTAAAATTAGTTTCGCAAGATCAAAGGTTTTTTTTTGCGTGGGCCAGATCTAACGAAAGATGAAGAAGCTACGGTATTTAACATGAATAATGCTCTTCCATAAGGACATCGATTGACAACAAAGATGGGTTAAAAATTAAAAACAATTATGCGTGTCATTTTTTGTAATCATTATGCTTGCTTGAAAATTAATAAAAAAAATATTATTATTAAATTTTTATCAGAAAGTTGTATTTAGAAACCGCATTATAATATTAGAGGCATAAATGCTGACTAGGATTAGTGGCTTTTACCGAGAACAATGTGTGTTGTATTCAGCAGTGTATGTTGAAATCTAAAGTGAGTTGGATATTAATAATTTCCTTTGATCCTTTGTTTATAAATGTCAAAAAGGAAAAAGTGCTCAACTCGATAGAGGCTAATTTTGAGTTACTATCTCCATCGTTTTCATTATATTCAAAAGTACCTTTGGATAAAGTTTTATTTATATTAAAGGCTTCTTAGCGAAGTTCTGTTACAATCATTTGTATCTTTATGATTTATAAAATATAACATTTATAATTGAATAAATTTTTTATAGTGAGCAGAATTATTTGATAGTAAATCAAAAGAATCGAAAAACGAATAATCAACTTTAAGTGCCTGTTCGCCGATATCAAAGAAGTTCTTACTTTCGAGCAATAACATTTGAAACAAAAACAAAATTTTGGAAATTGTTTTTATATTTTTCAAATGTAAATGCTTGAAAGAAAGAACTTCTTCGATATCGGCGAATAAATTCAATATTTTATCCGAGAAAATACTTAAGAATTTGTGTTTTTTTTATTATTATTTGTTATGGGTTAGTTAATCTATATTTATGCATTTCGTTGGTAGCTAAATACCAACTCATCAGTAGATCTAACAACGAAATGCATAAATATAGATTAGCTTACCCATAACACATAATAATATTTTAAAAATAAATGAATAAAAGATAATAAAAAATTAATTTTAGTACAACTAAGCTCAAAAAAATTTAGTTTTAAAATGTGGTGCAATTTCAAAATTCGGTTTTCCATCCGATGTATCAGCACTGATTGTCGATTGTGATCGGCGCACGAGTGGTCCATACTCAGCACAATTTCGACGCAGATTGTCGCAATTTTAAAAATTGTTTGCGTTCGCACTATCGGCACATGAATTGCAACGAAAATTGGAACATTGCGCCGATAGTTGGATCTTTGCTTTACATTGCAGTTCAACGGCTTTTTGATGTGATCTTTTTTCAATATCTGGTCTATTCTCTGTATAAAAAATTTTATTTGAAACATTTTCATTTACAAAGGATTATAAATCTTTTGGAAGCGCTGTAGCATTGTAACGAAACAAACAGCGTCACGTATTGGAGTTACCAGTGTGATAAAAATTGCTTAAATTACTTAGAATAGTTTTATAGGATCTCAAAACCAAGAAACCTGATACCAAATGGCATTTTGGATCATCGACATGATATCTAATATTTGAAAATTTTTTTATTGCGGAAAGCTGAACACAGATTGCTATTTATTTTTAAAAACATGATTGCGTTGATATTGATTCCTTTAAAAATCCATTAAATTATCGTTAAACGATCTTTCATACTGACAAGCCATAAAGTTAAAAAGCTATGCATTTTCATACGAACATTTCAAGTACATAAGGACAAAATAAAAATAAAATTTGATACGAGTAAGTACTCACTGATGTTTTAAAAAAATATTTATTAGATACTAAGCATTGTGGTAAAGATCTATTGATGCGTTGATGCTTAGCATCCAATAAAATGCCGCATATAGATTAGATATTTTTGTTTTTAGAACATAATGATATTTATATTATGCCAACCTAATATTTTACATTTTATTTTTCTCTTTTTATTATAATATTATTCGTTTTATTTTATTTCAATGATGCTGTAAAATCACTTTAACTCACATTTTCATAATCAGCAAGAACTTGCTTTTATCACGTAAAACTTTGTTTTAATGTGTTGTTGTAATATAAATATATATATATGTATGTATGTGTGAATTTATAAAATCTTATAAAGACAAAAAATCATAAAAGAAAAGATTTAAACGCACACAAGCGCATGAAAAGTGTAAACTCTACTCAAAGAAATTATAAAGTTTATATTTTCTAAAATCTCAGTTACTTGGAAGAGAGCAACCAAAAAAATTATATTGAATACTTACACACACGCACGCACATAGCCACATTATTATTTAAGCACCCAAACAAACTTTCATTTTATATTCATGTTACTTTAATAAACGGTGTCAAATGCAGAGGTGGTAACAGAGAGACAACAAAAAAAAACAAATTTTTTAGAAACTTGTGAGAACAAACGACAAAGTGCAAGATATAAAAAAAAACTTAAAATCTTATTGTTATTACTTTTATGTAAAGTGTGTGTGTGTTTGCAGGAGTATATTTTTGAAGAAACATCATTTCAGCTGAATAATGGAATTACTAGACCATAAGAAATTTCTTAACTAAAGACATAGAATAACAAGTGAAAATAAAATAAAATTATTGCTGTGTTTGTGTGTGTATTTGATATATAGTTCAAATCTAAGCACCCTATTGTAACAACATACTAAAGTTATGGCAATATGAAAAAAAATTTCTAAAATTTTTCATTTCTTATGTAAGAAGTCTGATTATTAGAATTATATTGTTCTACACAATGAAACCAGAATTTTCTCTATCAATTAGCATATCCAAAATTTAGGCATTAAAAGCTACAAAATTGGTTTTAGGTTAAAAAAAACCATTCATATGACAAACTAAATAGACCATCTTTTACATTTGAATTACTCTGAAAATTATAAAAAATCTAAGATCATTTTGGCACCTCCCTATGTACGATATTTCAGAAAAATTTTTTCCAACTCAAGAACAAAAATTGTTTTTCCAAGTTATTTTTTACAAGAAAGTCAAGAAAAATAGGAAAAAAAAAAAAAAAAAAAAGCACATTAAAATGACTAAAAATCAAACTTATAATTTTTAAAGCATCTCTTTTTAACAAACAGCATGAGCATTATTTTAATCATAACTTGAAGGAAATATTTTACACATTCACATTTATAGTGTATGAAAAATTATTTAAATTTTCAGTTGTTTTATGTGGAAATTTTCTTTTAAAATGCCTTAAGTATGTTCTAACTAAAATCTTTTCAAACATTATTTTCTTTAAGATGAAAGGAAACAAAAAAAAAAAAACAAAAAACTTAAAAAGTCATTTTCTTGTTTGCAGTTGTCAAGGTTGTAGAAGATTCGTTTAAGAAAATTATGCTTAATTCATTCAAGCTAAAAAATTAAGTTTATAAAATTAAAATTAGTGTGAAAGTTATGCGAATATAGAAATTGTTGTTTGGGTAAAGTACAAAATTTTTTTCTTAATGTGACAAATAGCAATAGGACTGACAGGGTTATTTTTTTTACAAACTGTGCTGAATAATTGATTGTTCGTTGAATTAAGTTATTTATTCTTCAGTTATAGCTGATAACAGCTTATAATTTTTATATCTAAGGGTGATTTAGCCAATGCGTGGAAAATTCCTTTTGCAAATCGGCTGAAGTATAATCCTAAATCGATACTAATAAAATAATAGTTGATTATCTGCCTGTTTTTAGAAAATGAAAACAAAATTGTGAGTGAGAATTTATATTGAAAACAACAATAAAATACGAAAATTTGTTTTTGTTTTCAATATAAATTCTCACTCACTATTTTGTTTTCATTTTCTAAAAACAGGCAGTATAACAAATTAGATTAAGTTTGAATCTTGAATGGATTATTTTATTTAAATCAAAAAATTTCTACAATATTTGGGTGTTGCATAAAGTTGTTAAATTTTAAATTTTACCAACAAATCCTTTATTTATATATATTTCAAGAAAAACTAATAAATTTTCTTTTGCATAATTTCAAACAAATTTTGAAATAACAAAGAAGAAAATAAATGAAAATGCTCTTCATTATCACAAAATTGTCTTGGCACTTTTCAGTTGTGATTGATTAAACAACCATTTCAGTTGACCGCATTGACCAAAAGAAACTCTGTATTTTTATTCTTTCAAGCTACCCTCAAACTGCTGGAGTTGTTCACTACTGCTAACAACTACTACATTTAAAAGAAGATGAAAAAAAAAATAAAAATTAAAAATGAAACAAAAGCAAAATAAACACGAGAAAAATAAAAGCAAATAAAACAAAAAGTAAGCTGGAATGTTATTTTAAAGAAAATCTTTTCAATGGAGGATTAAAATGACGTGAATGAATGTAAGTTTATGATTGATATGAACAAGAATTTCATTTGAGGGAGTTTTTTCTTTCTTTGCAGAAACTTTAAATGCAACAAGACCGACCGACAGACAGACTATAAACGATGAATTAAGTGGACAGTGAAATAATGACACATGAGTATACAGAACAAAAAAAAAAAGATGTATGAAATCAGCAACATCAGGAGAAAAATCATTGTGTCTGAATGATATTGGAAGGACAAAGAAATAAAAGAATACATATAAAGACAAGCGATAAATGCAAAAAGGATTATCTTGCAGTTTGTGTTTATCACACGATGGTGAGAAGAAAAACGTAACAAACATACATACAACATATTTTATCTTAATTTTTAAGTATAATTGTCAATAAAAATCTCTAAATGATATTCTATTAGTTGACTTTAAAGAAAACATTGTTGGTTAGAGAAATGAAAATTTCAATAATTCAAAATGTTGACATTGGGTTTGAGAAATTTTATTTTCCAAAAATTTGGTAAGAATTTTGATTCGTAAAAGCATATATTCGCATTATAGTCCGATAGCTAAAATAGTTATTGTTCAGCTTTGCTAAGCATTCGAAATTGAACATTTTGTTTGTAATTAAACTACTACTAATATTCAAAAGTAAATTAACAGTGAATTTTAAAGGAATATTAAGGTTTTGTTTCCACAATCAAGCAAATTACTTGCGTTTAAATTTTGTGCGGGAATCACCCATACAAATTTTCTACTCAAACCAGGTTTGTATTACGGGGACTGTTCATAAACAATAAATCACAATCGATAGTTTTCCTAAGTTACAATAATATGATGATTTAAGTAAATAATAGTATACTTTTTTAGAAAAATAACATTATTCTAAATAACCAAGAAAAGTCTTGCTAACACAAAAAACAGCTTCCCTTCAAAATATTCTTCAAGAACTAAATGCAACACCACAAAGAGATTATTCGCTGTGGCGTGCAGCCAGAGGCAATTTTTTAAGCTCACCGCAGTCGATTGAAGCCGGAGTTCCCCAAGCAGTATCTTCGGTCCCTTGCTGTACTTAAAGCTGATGATAAGGATTTTCTAAGCGTCCATGAAAATCCAGTAGAAGTTGCCAGCAACTTACAAGAGTATATGTCCAAATTGGAAAAATGGGTAAAGCAATAGCGTATTAAAGTTGACGAGCAGAAATGTGTACACGTCACTTTTATGTTGCGCAGCGAAATATGCCCGCCTACACAAATCAACACCGAGAGACGTTTAACATGGAAATCGCTCATAGACGCAAAGTTGATCCAAATAAAATTAAAAGCAGCCCGGACTGCTCCAAAGTGGGACATCGCGAACAAATACCATGCCATACGTAAGCAGGTTTGTAAGCTAATATGACCTGATATTCCCTTACAACCGTGCTTACGGCGAAGCAGTAATTTTTGCTGGGGCATTATAGAGGCCACACACGGCTGAAAAGGAGGGACACTCTTCTTTTAAACCATACAAGAGAGATGTAAAACAACAAAAATCAACCGTTGAAATTAAAAATTTTGTTTAGCATTGGCTAAACTTATATTTAATATTTTTAGATTTAAGATTTGAAAAACTTATTGATATTTCAATCTTTAATTGAAGATTCAATAAATAATAAAATTACCAAAAGAAAAAAAGTACGTGTGGCACTCGGGGACTGCCGCCGTAAAGCTATTGCATAGCATTTTTTATCAACTTATGCAATTATATTATTACGTTTTGTTTAATAACTCGGTTGTTATTGGAGATAATTTGGGCAAATTACTAACTTTTTCGAGTTATCAAATATAATAAAATGGCTGCTAATACAGGTTAACATAGTTAATGCGTTGTGAAAGAGTTAAGTCTTATAAATTTTCAACATCTATCTTCTATACCCTATCCCTCTTTCTTAGTGCCGGCATAGTACACTGCATGCATAGGGGTCATCCCCTGAGTGTTGGTCCTGATTAAAAAAAAAAATTGTCTGTTTGTTTGTGTATATCATTTTTTGTCAACCACGATTGCTCGTAAGTACGCCATTTTGTGTTTTCCTACATGTAAAAATCTGTTCTGGCAATACTGTATGTTAATGAAATCAATATCATACTTTAAGGGTTAACATACACTGGGCGATTCAAATACAGTGAATTTTCGATATAACGAATTCCAAGGGGATCCGAAAATACTTCGTTATAGCTATTGCTTCGCTATAAATATAACCAGCAATGCCTTGATATAACGAAATTTGAAGAAATACGAAAAAAATTCGTTATAACTATAGTTTTCGTTTTTCAAATCTATTTAACATGATATTGCTAATAAAAGCTTATATTTCATAAGGCATATAAGAAATAACACACATTTTTGTTATTCAAGTTATTAAGTTTTAATAAAATATTGTGTTAATTTTGTTTGTTTTCGCAAGTTCCAAATACAGTTATCAATACTTTTTTCGACAAAACCTAAGCAATCGAACGATCTACGGCCTCAATTATAGAATTTTTTTTCTCGAATAGATATTGATTTACTCTTTACTTTACTCCTTTTGAAAAGAACCAAGTCAATACTGATTACATACGTTTCTAATGCATAACATTAGCAGCACACATATTAAGAATTCATTTTTTTGATAACGGCCCTTTACCATTTTGCTTTAAATTTTATTCTTACTTCGTTGTATAGAGGCTTTTGTACGAGTACTTCGTTGTATAGAGGCCTTACAAATGTGCTTATAAATACATTTAGACTTCGCTGTTTTTATAACGGGACTTTACCATTTAGGATTTATTCTGATTTCGTTATATTGAGGCATTTGAATAATATTTCGATATATAGAGACTCTTTTGCTCAGAATTTATTCGTTATAGCTATAGTGCAATTTTGTATGAAAAACTTTGCAATAAAGAGGTTTTCTCAAGGGACTCAATAAAACATACGTTATTTTGAGTTTTTCGTTATAACAATGTTCGTTATATCGAAGTTTCACTGTACTCAAAAAAACTGGTGTGATTTTTGACTAGGCTGATTAGTGAAGACATTTAATTTTGTGGGATGAGTGCTATTTATGGAATCAGTTTATTGTATTTGTGGAACTAGTCTTAGGTTTTTTCGTTACGGAATTTCTTGATTCGGTCGCCGCGCTCAAAGCCCGCGATAAAATCTATGCAATAGCTTAAAAAACTGAACAGACAAAAAGCTGTATGTAACGCAAATACATTAATTACACATTTTCATTAATTCTCGCAAATTAACAATAAAAAAGGACTGTTAAATGCAAAAGCAACATTCCTTACAGTAAGCTATTATTCAAATCTCTTGTTGTTATTACTCTCTCTATAACCCAAATATATACAACACACGTATGGTTTATTTGTTTTTTGTTTTACTTACATGTATGAATAATATGTACAAATGTAGCTCATATTATCACGTTTAATCATTTATAGCTCCTAAAATACTGAAACAACAATCCACAATATCTCGTTTAGTTCGAACAAAAAATATTTTTAATTTGGTATATATTTTGCCAATTCCGGTTGTATAATGTGTCCTTAAACTCTAGAACAAAAAACCATATTGTCTATTAAATATATAGATAGATGATTAGAAACTTCCTCCCATCATATTTCCTTTATGTTGAAAACTATGAAAACAATAAATGTTGATACTGCTGTTGATACTATTACCCATTTGTTAACTACGTTCATAAGTGGTAAGAACGAACAAGCAACAGCTGATGATGGTGTAGCTGGTTCGAAAATGGTATACTGATATTTATTGAAATTCAAATACAAAATAAATATATTAATAATAATAATAATAATAATAATAATAATAATAATAATAATAATAATAATAATAATAATAATAATAATAATAATAATAATAATAATAATAATAATAATAATAATAATAATAATAATAATAATAATAATAATAATAATAATAATAATAATAATAATAATAATAATAAAAATAATAATAATAATAATAATAATAATAATAATAATAATAATAATAATAATAATAATAATAGTAATAATAATAATAATAATAATAATAATAATAATAATAATAATAATAATAATAATAAAAATAATAATAATAATAATATAAATAAAAATATGTTTTAGTGATATTGATATTACATGTTTTTTATGACCAATACTTGCAGCGTTAAAAGAGACAATTACAATTTCCTACAAGTATAAGTATGCATCATAAAATACATTTAAAAATAATTCCGTATTTTCTGTTCAATAAACTGATCCACTAACAAATGGATAAAAGATTTAAACTCTTATCATAAAAAAAACAGCTGAAAATGATACTTATCACTAATCGCATTTTCGACAAGCTCTTCATTTATTACATCAACAAAACAATTTTAAAGTTTATCAAGTCCAGACATGGTTGGTTGGTTGGTTGGTAACATTCAATGCATCACTTCACAGGCAGCACCAGAAATTTCGTTAACCACATTTGTTTGGTTATGTTTTAAAGTACAACAAAAAAAGTGGCAAAAACAACAACAACAATATTGGATGAAACACAACAAAATAAAACAAGATATATAAGAATGTAGATATATTCTATCAATGTTGTACGAATACAAGGGCAATGACAGCAACTACTTTAACAATTTTATTTGTATAGAGAACAAGTAAATTTTAAAACAATAGACGCATGTCGTGTTTTACAAAAACCGCATGTTTCTCTGGAATCAAATCCACATTCGTTTATGCTATTTACGGGTTATTGGTTAAAACAAACTTATGAACTCTTGCACATATTCGTCTATAAAATAAATATACAACAATACACTTCTTACATTCACATTTACTTAACTGCATTCGTAAAACTGGGATTAGAAGTATTACTCAAATACGTATGTATTTGTACGAGTATGTTTGTTGATGTCTGGTTGGGGATAAAATTATCAGCTCTAATATCTATTTGTTTTTTGTTGTTTGTTTGGAATTTCGTTAAAGTTCTCTAACGTGTGTGTTTGTGTTTATCTTGGTCTAAGTGCGTATTTATGTTTTATAAAGTATTGCTTAATTCTGGTTTATTGTGGTTTTGTTATAACATTTTACACAAAGCATTACTTACATTTGACCAGCCATAATAAAATTTTCAAAATGTTTCTAAAAATTTTCTCAATATTGGTTAATTTTAAAAGAACTTGTATTCAATGCAATTTGTATATTTGGTAATTTAAGGTTTGTCGGATTTTATGGAATATAAAGTTTCAAATTTACCACATTTAGTTTTCTTATATCTCACAGAAAAAGGAAATTTTCTGTTAAACTGAATAAACATGGAACTAAATGCTATTTGTAAATAAAATTTTTATAAATTTTCAGTCACATTGCAGCACTCTACTGACATCAACCCACAAAACATAGAAATTTAAAATACAATTAAAGAAGTGATGTACTGTGATACACTGTGAGACGATTGGCTGTAATAAAAAAGAAATAAAAAATAAACTGATTTTCTACTGGCACAGGACATCTAGGATTTTCGTTTGGTTTTTTAATAAAAAATCCATCGGCCCACTATTTGTACGTTATTTTTATGGGATAAATAAAATTTTGCTTTATAAATTTACTTTAAAATTTTATACATATACTGACAAATAGCTTTTTACCACGAAAATCTTTATTAACAGTTGATTTTAACCAACCTACTTCGCTGTATAGCCTTTACACATGATATAAACGGGACATATGGATTCGTGTTATTGAAACTTTTTTTAGCAGGGTTCAGAAGAAGGGAAAAATATAAATTGCATTTTCATAGAAGTTATCTCCCAACAATAAATATGAACTGTGTGAGAAGGACTGTGCGTAAGTCGATATAAGTGAATTTTTAATTATTTCAATGGATATAAGATTTTATGCTGTTTCTGAATTAAATTGTTTATTTACAAATTTTGAATTGTATGTAAAGTAATTTGTCTCCTTTATTATTAATATTATTGCATAAAACAAAAATTTTTCTGCTAAAGTTTCCTTTCTGCTTACTTACATATAAAATATTACTGAAAAATTTAGCAACCAGAATTAAATTTTTTCTCACACATACAAACTTTTCAGCCTGAAAGTCAGGCGTCAGGCGTCAGACGTCAGAAAGGTCAGTAGCATAGTCACTCCTAAGCCGGATATTGTAAACAAATTCCAAAGAATTTCATGCCTGATGTATAAGTTATTTCTTTCATATGAATTGTTTTAAAATAACGTATACGCCTATGCTGACACACATGAACAATGAATAAAAAGTAAAATTTTTCAAATATTTAAGTATTTTGACATCACTATGCCTCTAATATAACAATCAAACAATAGCAACAAAATCATATTACAACTTTCAAGACAAGATTTTGAATTTATTCAAGTAGAAAATTGCATGCATGTGTAAAAATCTAAGCCGGTATTGATACGTATTCATAACATAACAATTTATATATATATATATTCAACTAAACGTGCATCTGTAAAGCCATTTATCTCAATCCTTAAACAACATATTAGAGCTATATATTGTTCTCTTGCGCAATATTTATGTGAAAACAATCTATGATAGTGTCATAATCATATTTGCATTAAGTTATGCTTGTACACAATAGAAAGCAAACAACATACGAGCACAACGTTGCAAAAATAAAAAAGAACAATCAATGCTTTATTTTTTTGGATTAGTTCTTGCAAAACAACAAAGTGCAGATTCATCCACAAACACCAAAGTATGTATATAAGTGAATTCAGTTTTAGTATAGTGTAAACATACGAGATTTTCAATGTAAAAATATGCAATGCCAAAAGATAAAAGTGATTTTGTGCGTGAATAAATTTGTAATACTTAATCACAATTTTATTGAGTAAATTTTTATGTGTTTACACTATAATAGAACTTTAAAAATTGATATATTAATCTGCCAATAAATATATTGGCGGCTTTTATATTCTATACTCGAACATTTATAACACAAAAGTAAGCTGGGACAAAGGCTGGAACAAATTAAGAATAGAATAGTTAACGTTACTACCTTGAGTTAAACAGCTTTGATTACAAAAGGTAATAAATTTGCCTTTAAACATTAAAAATTATCATTCTAATAATTTTCAAGTAGTTAATTTAAATAAAAAAATTTTAAAATCAAAAGTGATTGAATTAAATAAAAATCCTTGTAAAATTTAATATAAAGATTTTTGGCTTCATGAATACTTTAAAACAAAACAAAAATATTATATTTATACATTTATATGCATAAGACACATAAATATATAAACCTTTTAGTACTCGACTCCAATATAACTTGCAACTGCTTTTTTATAAAAATGTATGTATGTGTGTCTATGCATATGAATACAATATCTTTTACATTTTTAATCTCCTCTTGAGTAGTTTTAATTACATTGCAAATTGAAAGAAAATATTTTGTGCCAAATTTTTTGGAAAATGAATGCATTTTGTTTGTGTAAGATCTAACATTGTATCAATGTACCGTACATATACTGAAAATACTTTTCTTAAATACACACATGAATGCAGCAGTAAAACGGTTGTCTGTATTTAATAAATATTTTTTTATTCTATTTGAAAGTAAGTGAAATTATTTTTAGTTTATATCAAGGAAAACAGGAATAAAATAGTTAGAAAAAATTTAAATAAAATATTTTCCTAAGAATTTTTGGCTTGCTTCTGCACTAAAAAGAATTTATATTTACTTTATCACTGTATAAATATTTTACGGTTTAGTAAATTCATTTCAAATTCATATCAATAACATTTATTTATTATTAAATTTTATATATTTAAAAGCAATAAAAAACCATTGCATGATGATCTAGTTATAGCAAGAACTCTGTTGTCTATTGTCTTTAAAAAAAAAATAATTAAAAATTAATTTCAGCGAACATAAGCCTGAATTTTTACAAACAAAGAAAACAGTTTAACCCTGCTGTTAGATTAGGCCCATTTGGTCCAAAATTTTTTTGGTAATGTCAATAACTTTTGAACGGTGTAATATAATGTTTTGAGGTTTCGACTCACGTGTTCTATTTTTGTAACAATATTATTTTCAAAATATAAGGCATCTAATGTAAACATGTACGGAAAAAATTAAAAAGTTACTAATCTTGTATCAGGGACCATTGGTCCAGTGAATATTTCAATACAAAATACCATGCTTTTGAAGCATTTATTTACAAGAAAAATATTGTTTTATTGAAACCGTTTTTTTAATTACATGCTATACAAAATATTTTCCGGTTTGTTTTGAAAATAAAACTTTCGCAAGTGAATCATTTTATGTCAGATTTAGCCTTACAACAACTACAGATTCCCCGCTTTCTCGTCCTCGCTTTAGAAGAAGCAATTTTTGATGAACTGGCTGAAATTGAAGATGAGGTTTGTGTATCAGTTAATAACTTCGCTGAAAACAGTTGTTGTGGTAATCTATTTCGTTTCAACATATGCGCGTTTGCCAAACAAAGTGCTAGTTTTCGCAAAAACTCTGGTCTCCGACGATTTCGATCAGCCGGTGCCCATGAAGCATCGATCTCAGAAAAGAGTATATATGCGTTCAAAGCAGATATATTCAGCATATATGCGAATACATTATTTGTCCATCGATTTGTTTTACGCTAATCGTGCCCTCAACATGCTGTTCATCAATTATGACATTCTCATGACAATTATAAAACGTTTGGAGAAGCACATGCCACTGAAGGTAGAAAAAAACACAAAAATGCTGATTATATATCATTGCATCTAGATGTTGCAAATCTAGTTGGGCCCGGTTGTACTAAAATACTATTCTAAGCAGAAATTCCAATAGGTTGTTGTAATGGATTAGCACACACCATTTGGTTTTTTGCTATAAACAATGGGTCAGCACTGATTGAAGCTACATCTGGTTCACTTTCTCTTTCAAAATCACTTATTTCATCATTTTCTGAAACACATTCAATATTAGAGTCTGAAATATCTGAATTGAGCACAGCAGAAATATCATCCTCATTCAAATAACGTAGTCTTTCCATTTGTTCGCAATGTATAAAAAGCATATACATAAGTAATTGTTTCAAGATCAAATCACAAACTAAACAAAAGAGTGTGCGTATGCTACGTTCTCATAGACAAATGAGAAGGGGAATCCCACAACTTTATACAAGTCAGCCAAGTGAATTTACTTTACAAGGTGCTGCGTGACAGCAACAAGTACAATAACACAAATAAGCTGGATGTTTGAGCTATTACAAAAATATGACAGCACATAAATAATCGATAAACGGGTTGGTAGATAAATTATCAATGGTTTGTAATTACGTTTATAATTTGCATTAAAGTATTCAATCGCATTACATGCGAAAATAGGATTAAATTTGTATGTACGTAATTTGGACCAAATCGTCTTTTAATACAGGATTCGCATATTTTTTTTAATCTAACAGCAGGGTTAATCAGAAATGTTTGATCAGAAAAAATAAGTTAATTTTTAATTAACACTGTTGAATCACATATTATTTGAATTGATTTCATTATCTTTTAAAACAAAGTTGTGGATAGAATTTAAGTCAATACACAATAAAATTTGGAAACTTTTTATATGTGAGTTATTTTTAATTATATCCCCAGAAAAAAGGTTAGTTGGAAAACGGTTATACCAATAAAATATCAGTTGTACAGACTAACACTATTAATATTCTATCAACTCAAAGGACAATTCATGGTCACTATTATAAGACCACAATTGTTATAAACATATGATTGTCATAACTCTTAAATTGATTAGGTCAACCGAACGTATGCTTTTGCTAAGAAAAAGTCCAACATATGGCGAGTACAACCGAATGCAGTGAATTGGATTTTAGTACCAAATGGTTAGTTTTTTTTACTATTATTACTACTATTTATAGTGGCAATTGGTTGATTCAATTATCTTTCTCAATATAAAGTACTCATGTTTAGTCGCTATACGCCGAATATTTTCGTTAACATATAACACTTGTAACACTACGTGAAACATTTCCAAGTTCTTGTATGGCTCATGGTCGTAATTTGAAAAAATAAGGACACAAACATTTTTTATTAACGCATTAAACTTAAAATTCTTATTTTATTTCAGTTTTATTCATTTTATATTTAATTTGTTGAATTCATATTATATAATTCTTACATTTTACATTTTATATTTGACTAGTTGAAAAGCCTATCCATGCTTCGTTATGTTTTTTGTCGCGGTTAGTGCTATAAGTATACCAATTTTCAGCTTTCTAAGCCAACTGTTGGGTTCAGACAGTTCTGGAAAGACAAAAAAAAAAACAAAAATTTACGGAAATTATATATGTAGATTATTTTTTTTTTCTTTTATAATTAAATGTGTTAAATATTTATTTTTTTTATTTTTGTATGATAACTCATCTGCATCTAATGCTGTTATTCAAAAAATATTATATCTGGTTAATTGAATTGTAATACAAATAAAACTTTCATTAAACAGTAGTACAGCAAGCTGTATATAATAAAATTCTACTAATACTGTGTTTTTTTCCAATTTTTTCATTTGTTGCCGTTTTTAATAAAAATGTGCAATATAACTTGCAACATTTTTCGAAATATTGAATTCGTTTGAAGAGATATAAAGATGTATTTTTGATAGGAAATAATAATAAATTGCAGCCAAAAAAAAAATATGGTGGATGGAAATATAATCGCAAACTATCGGTAATGTTTACGTTAATGAATGAGTCTACTATATTTCTATTCGTTATACAAGGAACATAATATAGTCCTCATAAAGAATGTGATAGTCTCAATGTATGAACATGGTATGTTCTGCAAACGCAAAGAAATTTGAGCGCATTTTAGTTGCTGTTAAAGTGTTTTTTAACGGATGATGTAAACAATGTGACATGTGTTTAGATATAAGTAGAATGCATAGACAAAAGTAATATCTGACTCAAGTCACGAAAATTTACGCTACTGAGCACTAAAGTAATTAAAATCAAAACATATTCCCCAAAACTATTTTTATTTGAAGGTATACATCGTATCCAATTTTCTATACAAATAAAATTTGACAAAATACAAAGATGTAATTGTCTTATTTTTCGGGATCTTAAAAGTGAAGCACAGTCTCTTGCAGTACCTAAATTTTTCCGTCATGCTGCAAAGAAACATACATTCACATAATAGTCCATTATGAAAACACAAGATATGTATGATCAGAATTAATTTTAAATTTTAAATAAATTTTAGTTATTCTCATTTGCAAACGATACTGTTCTAGCAGCGAAAATAACTTTTTTATACATTCCTATGTTATGCGACGAAAATCGAGAATAGATATTTTATTGGGCGGCAGGCAATGACCCCCAGGAAATAACCCCCTGTAACGACACGTTTCCTCGCTGGATGCTGGGATAGGTTCAGTGGGGTCCAGGGTCGTTCGAATGAAATAAAACCATAGTGAAAAACTTGGTTTTCTTATAAAATAATCTTTTATTCAATTTTCTACAGCTTTATATTATTGGCGATGCCGTAACGCCGTCTATACGTGTGTTGTAGCCGAAGGCTGTTTTGGGTTCAACGCTGACAGTCCAAGATTTAGGGTATAGCACTCTCCTGGGGTAGGATGAAGTGGTCAGTGGGCGGCTGGCCTCTAGGAATAAGCTCCCATACAGGTCAAGCAGCTACCTGACACCGGCGCTGATGTAAAAAGGGCTGCACACAAGAACGTCACCTTGCTTAGAAGGACGTGATCAGTGAGCGGTAAAACCTATAGGAACAAACTCCCATACAGGTCCAACAGGCTCGCTGATACCGGCACTGGCAACAGAGGGATGGCACTAACGGACGTTGCCTGACGGAGGATGAATTGAGTGGCAAACCTATAGAAACAAACTCCCGTACAGGCTCCCACTCTTCGTACGCAGATACTGGCAGTGAAGGAAGTACACCAGTGGAGTCTGGAAACAGTACAAAAACAAGCTACTCGTATCGTTTTAGTGGCACGTTTAGTTTAAATCACAAACTATTTGTTGTGTGGGAAAAACAAGTGCAACGACTTTTGCCGTTACACCCCCAAAAAAATGAACTAAAACCCCAAAAATTGGGGATTTATTTCATATGTAATTTTTAAAATGAAACAGTACCCCAACAATATGAAACAATACCCCAAACAGAAACGAAATAATACCCCATTTTTTGGGGTATTATTATTTTTTGAAAAAATTGCATGAAGGTTCATGAAATACTTGAATATTATATTTAACTATAGCGCGGCAACATGGACAGCTGTAATTACAGAGATTCTTCGAAATAGTACTGCCATTAGCTTGGCATTGCATTCACCATTTGAGGTATTGCATGGAATAAAACCCAATATTTGGCGCGTTGTTCCTGCAAATAACGCATTCGTTTTCATTCGACAAAAGTGGCAGTTCAAAATACTTCACTATCACTTAAAGAAATTTTAGATTTTATCTCCAGAAATGCTTGCCGTATTAGATATGGTGGAAGTAGAGCCAGTGCCTTAATTTTATGAAATTGTGTATTTGCGATCTTTGAAGATCTTATATATTGAAGCAGCGATTTTCATTTACACAAATTTCCCCTTATAGCTTGACAAAAATGAAACCTTAAACATACAATATATGTACATATGAAATTTAAATATTAATTATTATATTTGATAATTGACCTTGTTATGTGAAAAGGAGTTTATTTGAAATATTAAATTATGTGCAGGTAAAAATGTTTGGAGTTGAGTCATATTTGAGAGTTATGTTTCAAAGTATAAAAAATCGCTCGATTTTCTAACAGAAAGTTTAATAATAACAGCCGGGAGCACACTTACTCTGGCTTTAAATGTTTTGTTACGAAACTCATATTTAATTATAATATTATAGCTTTTTAGTATAAATCATTTTTTGATCTATCACATATAGTAACTCACTATTTCTTCTCAATCCCGATATAATTTCAAAATTCATTGCTTATTATTGATCACCACGATCTGAATTGTAAGATGTTGTCACTTAAACTAACTCTACAATGATTTTGTTTTGAGATTGGTAACGTAAGTAATAAAAGAAACGGTATATAAAACGCTTCATAGTTTACGTTTTAGTTTTTAATTAAAAATGAATTCAACCCCAAAATATATTTTTGGGGCTTTATTTCACTATTGATTATTGGGGGATTATTTCATATGAAATAATACCCTAAAACAATTAAAGGAAATAATACCCCAAAGTGTGAAATTAACCTTCAAAAATCATTGTTGTTGGTTTCAATACATTTTTTTGGGGGTTATTTCCTGGGGGTTATTGCCTGCCGCCATTTTATTATAGTAAAAAATATTTTCATTTTTGAAAAATTCTTGAGGCAACTATATTTGTTTCAATGAATAATTATATAATTGTGGCAAAAATATTTAGTTGGGATGAGCATTGCGCAATCATGTGTTTTCTTTGCGTGTTTAAATTTAATGTTAAAAATTAAAAAAACAGTTAAATTTTTTTTCAAAAAGAATGTGGCATAAGTTTTCAATGATACTAATATTTGAACTATGGCTTAATTTTATAAAAAATTGATTTTTGTGGTTATTATGTATTAAAAGTATATATTACGTAAAACTTTAAAACGCTTTTTTCTATTCAGCTCTCTACCAGAATCAGTTGTTAAAACCCTAAAAATATATGTGTTGTACCGTGTAATTATTTATAGACACAAAATTAATCTAGATTTGTACTCATACGTTTTGCAAAACTTTTCTGATTGTTAAAAGCAAATCGTTTGAAGTATTTTTCTATGCATTATGCAAATACTATTGTGCTCACAAGTATAATATTGAATGGTGTAAGATAAACCAAATTCAATACATGCATACGTAGGTATGTATGTATCTAAAGCGTACTTTTAAAATAAAAAAATAATCATGTTGCTTTTCTCTTTTATAGTCGTATCTTCAAAAATAGTAATATATTGTAAAAGTAATACTGATGGGCTTTGTTTTAACCATATAACGAAGATTTATTGTAGTTTATAGTGTATATTGCATTTGTATAGAAATTTACAATACTAGACTATTGCTATTACAAAAAAAAAAAATAAATAAAAAAAAAACACACACACACACACACATAAACAATAACAAAATTCAATACTTTTATTCTGTCGATGCATAGTAGTCGTTGTTGCTGCAACAGTGGGATCAATAGCATAAATAATGTAAAACATATATACAAATTGTTAATTTCAGTACAGTAGTCCGAAAGTTGTCGGTTCAATTCCGGCCAAAGAACTTAATTCTTTGCTGCAGGCATACTGGGTTGTGTTTGTTTAAAAAATATACATACATACATATACTATTATATATATTACGAGTATTTTTAGTAACATATTTTGAAAATAAAAATTGACTAGCCATTGTGCAGACAATATTCTGAGAGCAGTAAACTTTCTTTTGTTAACGAAAGTTTTACAAATTATTTAGCAAGCCGTTGTTCCACTATGCAGTGACTATAGAACAGTAGTAAAAAACTAAAATAAAATTGTACTCGTAGAAATGCTATTTCTACATTTATTGAGAACATTTGTTTTACTTAAAATTATAGGATATACAATTGAAATTTAGTTGACTCTAGAAACTTTCGTATAACAGATTATCTTATTTAATTTTATTGGTTTAAATTTGATAAATTTTTTTCTATTGTTCGCTACTGAAGATTGCCGGCTTATTTATTTATATATATATCCTTGAATTAAGTATAAACTTGACTTAAATAAGTGGATAAATGTGTATGTATTAGGGTGGTAATAAAATAAATAAATAAAATAGTATTTGATATTATTATTACGAATAAACGTAATTATTATTTGAACTGTAATAATGTATAAATGAGAAATTATTATTATTAATCTTAAGTTTTAAAAATAAAAAACTCATATTAATTTGAATTTTCATTAATTCAATAAAACTGAACTTAAGATTAATAATAATAATTTCTCATTAATAAATAAAATATTAACTCGTCCTGAAAATTTTTAAATTAAACGGTTTAACTTTTAAGTCGTATTTCATTAATATTTTAAATTAAGTTAAATTTTGACATTGAATTTAATGAAAACCGCCTATAAAATTATCTAAAGCACCATAAAATTTCACCACTTTAGTGTAATGAACTTAAAAGACAGTGTACTCGACTAAAGTTAAAATTTATTTTCTCATGTTGTTTACCAAATTCCAATTTTTTATTGTTTCAATAATGTTTTTATTAATTTTGATCTAGTACGTCGAACGTTTTATATATGAACTTATTTGATAATATTTTACGTTATTCTTACGAATAATTTAATTTATTTACGCTTAAGATCAGTTGCTATTAAATTAATAATATTTCAAACAGCTATTAAGAAACATAAGAATAATCAATCAGACTAGCAGAATGTATATATTAGTATAGCGATTTCAAGGCCGCAAAAGCCTTTCATTAGCTTTCGGTTTTACCACTTATGTATGTAGGTGCATCTTAACTGAAAAACAATGTTAACTATTTAACAAATTTTTCAACTGAAATAGAATGCAAAAATTTCTTTTATTCAATTTTTATATGTTGAAAAAAATTTTGGTTAGTCTAAATTCCTCAACTTCTGATTATATCTTATAACACCGTGAATGATTAAGATTTATTTAAAAAATACAACTGTATTAATTTACAAAATTTTTAATATCACAATAGTCTTCCTGATAAAGTAATATTTTTTTTTTTTTTTTTTTTTTTTTTTTTTTTAATTAGGACCAGCACTCAGGGGATGACCCCTACGTATGCAGTGCATTGTGCCGGAACTCAGAGAGAGGGATAGAGTAGAGAATATAGATGTTGAAAATGTAGAAGGCTTAACTCTTTTACAACTCTGCTTTGCGCGTTATGTTATTTTTTATAGCAGTGTTGAGGCGTCTCCGGTGTTAGGTAGACGCATTAACTTTGTTAAGCTGTATTGGCAGACATTTTATTAATTGTTTTACTTCGCCGATGTTTCTGCTAACCGACGAAGGAGGGCGATGTTGTGTATATTAGCTTAGAACATCATCAATCGCTGTCGGAACAGTTTTTAGTGACCAGTGCTATGCCTTCATCACTTAAATAGTCCGACAACAATTAATGTAATGTCTCACTAATGTACATTACATAAATTAATGATGTTGATTGACTTGCTCTGGCCTGGGTTTGAACCCAGGCCCCACGTCATTGTTTGCTTAGTAGTCAACGCGCTAACCACTTCAGCCAACACCACCCTCTTTTTTTTTTTTTTTTTTTTTTTTCAATTTAATAAAAATTTATTTTAACATTAAAAAATACTTTTTGTTATTGATTACATCTGTTTTTAGACACAATTGGTGTTATATTGGTGTGTTTTTGATAAAAACAAAAACAAGATGCATCGTTATCACCATAGTGGTGAACCCCGTTAACAGACTAGGCTACAAAAGTTAGTAATAGCTTAGCTGTTTTGTCTGAGGTGCTCCTTGACGACATCCAAAGCTTGGGTTTCTTCACCGAAGCCCTTGATGACAACAACAGAACAGCCGCAAACCTTACGGGGCTTGCCTTCTTTGTCAATCTTGCACAAACCAGACCATTCGCCGAGTTTCTTGTGGGAATCGACGCGGATTAGTGGAATTTGATGCTCATGGCAGAGAGCAGTAACGAGCTTCTTATAATTGGGTTCGTCAAAAGACTCAGCCAAGATACACAAAACTGCTTGACGTTTGTCCAATGCCTTGCAAGCTTGATGAATGCCATGCACAAGACCATCGGCAATTAGAGATTTTTTTAAAACTTCTTGCAAAACTTGGTTAATATCCATTGCACCACCTACAACAGGAGCTGCAGAGGGAACATCTACATCAACGTCAGCCATATTTATATGTATTTGTCGTCCTTGAACTTTTTGCAGTATACATAAGTAAACATAACCAATATGAAAATAGTACTAATACAAATTTAGTTAAATACATATAATATATATCTATATATTATTAAATATGATCCATCCATTTGATTTTACTTAAAATTCAATAAAGACAATAATATTGCCACATAAATAAAAATTTATATCTTGTTGTCTATTAGCACAAGAAAAAACTAAGAACAACAAACACGAGCAGCAAATATTTCCATCTGTTTTATATTGTTGGTTATCATTACAATATTTGGCGCATAAATGAATAAAATCTACAAGTTAAATTGAATTGTATTCTAGACAGTTGTTAAAAATAATGTTAAGCAAATGCCTACAGAAATAGCACAGCTATAACAACAACAAAAGCAAAATATTTCAAAATCTCTTACTACCGTGTCGACAAAAATGTTGGTCTTTTGTTCAGTGTTTAAATGCTCGCACAACTACAGCATCGGCAGACAAATAACAAAATAGCATTTTCATGCTAAAATCAAACTATTCATTTTATTTGTATTTTATACAATTTTAAGGATGTGTTGCTGTCAATGTCGTCAATGCTGATTTTTATTGTTATCTGTCTGGCAAAGGTAGTAGCAAAACTCTATATCTGACAGTTTTACTTACCAATTCCTGAATTATTTATACAAATTGAACAACAAAAATTTATGCGAGTTGTATTCTTGTTGTAAGAAATATAAAAATTTGAAAGAAAATTATTGTCGTTATTAGTATCAGTAGAGCAATATTGATTTCATAACCTCATGATATTTGATTTGATAGTTATGTGTTGTTGCGATGTTTTCATAATGCTTGTCAATTTGTTTTTCTCTAGGTATAAACATATTATATACAGATATTGCTGTCTTAAAACTGTACAGTGGCTAACAAAATTATGATGTATTGACAGAAATGTTTGTAAGGATAAAAACCAAATAGTAGGATAAAATAAAATACCTTGAGTTTCACTTTTATTTTAAATCGTATTTGTAATTTTGCAATATTCGTCCTCAAAAATCCTCTCACTACTTATAAGTGATTAAAGTCAATATTTGTCTAAAGACATCTGTACTTAAAAACAACATCGGAAATGTTCAGGTTCTCCTTGGAAATTAATTAAATAGTTATTTTTGAGCTTAAATATTAATATATAAATAGATTGGTTTTTATTACTTGAATAATAGAACAAGAAAAAGGCAACCAACGGTGTGATGAATATCAAAATAAAATTAATTTTTTTTTTATAAAACAAACACATCAAAATTAAGGTATATATATTATATTTTGCACTTTATTTAATTTTTTCACACAAATTTATGATTAACTAGGAAGCCACTCAGTGCATAGAGTTGATAGGCAATTTAAACTGAAATATGTGTTTGCAAAACCTAGAAAAATGCATCTCAGTTTTATACGTTTTACAAAAGAATCCCAAATATCGCAACTTTTTGCAACATAACTAAGTTATTGTTGATCATGTTGATCAAATGACTACAACGTTAAGCTTAAAGAACGTTTTAAGAAGATTCTCATTTAAATTGTTTTGCAACTTATTAAGTCCAATAAATGCATGAGTTTTATATCAACAAGTAATCGGAAAAAAAATCGATGAAGAGACTTTATTTTACAAATAGCAGCTAAACTCAGTAACACTGAAGAAGAAATACAAGACGTGAATATTAAATTGCAAATTTCATATATTCAACTCATGAAAAGATGAAATTTGTGTACAATTTCCTGCAAAAACAAAACAAATGATATGTGAGATATTTACCAAAATCTCCTATTTGGGACATGCAACAAGTCAGGAGATTTTTTTATCAATTTTCTGCGTATTAGAGAAATAATTCTGAGGAATATAAAATCGTTTTCGTCTTTCAAGGTATGCCGGTTTGCCCGTCTTTCTAGCGTTAAAGGTACTTTAAAGGTTGCTTTATCATTTATCTATTGGTTTTTTATTGATAGTAATCGGAAATAATGTCAACGAAATATTGTGAAATACATGTCAGAATATAAATTCCTAAATGTCCCATAAAAATGTGAAAGCCGCAGGATACAGTATTGTTTACCCCATCAAACTTATTAGAAAAGAAAATAGTTATGTTTAAAAAAGAGGAAATAAGTTACAAGTTATAATTAAAACGGTTATTTTTCCTCTATTTTAATGGAATGATTTAGCAGTTGCGTATGATTATTGTCATGTTTTAATATAACTCATACGTTACCGTTATACTCTCGAAAAATATAACTCTTGTGTTTAACTTACATACTCGTACTAGTGATGTTAGGAATACTCATATTCGTTTTCGATTATATGACTATTTCTATTCCCCAAATTCAATCGATTATTTCTCGAATATTTTGCACATACTTAAAAAAAAAAATACACAAGTTTAAAAAAAAAGTACAAAAATATGTAAATTTTTAATAATTTTTATTTGACGCAACATAAAAACCTTCATTAAAAACAAACAAAAATATATATTTTGCAATAACTATTTAATAATTGTAGGCTTATATGTTTGTATTATTTTTAGTTACTAATCAAACTTCAGTAGAGCAACATTAAGCTTTAAATATAGACAAATTAAAATTAAATATGTGAAAGCTTCCAAGCTTCACTGTACTTTTTATACATGTATGTATGTTTACTTTTATGATTACTTGTAACAAGGAATAAATTATACAAATTGTGTTTTTGTTCTTGTCGCATCTCATAGCATTTTCCTACAATATTTTTTAGTGTTTTCATGTTTTTTTTTTCTATTTTCTTTGAATTGTTATGATAAATTTACAAATAACATTGATTCGTACATATTACCGGTTTGTTATTTGTAAGATTATAGCGTTCGATGTAGTATGGTGATGTAAAAATGAAGCAAGGTCAAAATGGTATTCATAAAAAAAAAATTTGTTAAATCACATTTCATTTTTCTTTTTAATTTTTTTACGAAATATTGTTCTTAAAACAGAATTTAATTTTATGTATCAAGCTATTTGCACCATTTTCAATATACTCGTATTATCGGAGGAATAGTATAACAAAGACATTTTCAGTTTAAGGAATTTCAATTACTTTTGTAAATAATTATATTGCACTTCTGAAATACTCAGCGCTACGAAATAATTAAACATATCAAAACCATGTCTTCGAAATACCTATGAACAAAAAAATAAATATATTTCCATATTACTATTGTTTTTTTTTATCCGAATTCTATTTTACTGGAAAATAATAATAAAATGCACTCTTCAATACATCGTTGTATATGGAGGCTTTAGATATGTACTTGCAAACACAATTAGACTGCGTTGTTTTGGCAACGGAATTTTAAAATTTGGCTATATTCTGGCATTGTATACCCAAAGACTTTTGAATTAATACTTCTTTATATAGTGATTTAATAGCTCAGACTGTCTTCGTGTTTCCTACGGTATATTTTTATGTGAAAACTTTGTAATAACCAGATTTTTTCTGATACCCGATACCCCATAGGGGGTTTCACTATATCGAAGCTCGTCTGTATTATGAAAATAATATATGCATATATTTCAAACATTTCCAAACATACTGACCACATACTAGAATAAACTGTGCGCATGCGCGCCGCTTATTTGCGAGTACGAGTATAAAATATTGTCATATAAAATTTTTATTGTGACTAGTTTACTTACAAAATTAAGTCATGTTTAAAAAACTATTTGCAAATAAGGTGTAAAATGTTGCCACTAATTTTATATTTTTTACTATTTAACTGTTAAATTATTTGTATTCTTTCACTAACATTCACTAGTGAAAGATATAAAAATATTTTAAGAGAGACAATTCCGAAAATGTCTGCAGAATATACAGGCAAACAAAACTCGTGGAGTTTTTTAACAATTCATAATTTTTCTCTAACCGAATAAAAATTTAATATTTGTTGATTTAGCACTCTTTGAAAAACTACTCTGCCTAACTTTTTTCTATAACTAATTCGTCTATAAAAATTCAGTAATTGACAGCATGTAATAAAATATAAAGAACAACAGATAACAAATTTTTTTATAGGGTTCTGTGTTGTTTTAAGTGGTTTTGCAATTTTTTCGTTTTTCTAATTTTTGCTAATAACTTAGTTATTGTCCCTAAAATAAAAGTTGGCAAAATTAAGGTAAGAAAAAAACTTCGAATATATTAGATTTTTGACATTAATTGACAGTTATAAATAAAGCTAAAAATGATAGAGTATTAATATATTGGCTGTCTTTTGCTTTGTCTTATAAGTGGATATTAAATTGTGAAAAATATATGTACATCTCATAATGCCAATTAAAATAAATAAACTTTTATAAAACTGTGTATCGAGGGATGATTGAATAAATAAATTGTTGGTTACCTTTTGAATAGTGGCAAATTTATACATTGTAAACTATACGAATTTATATATTCCTTTAAATTTCATACATATATATTATATATGTACATACATACGAGTTATTATAAGGTGGGACCTTTTTTGGTTGCTTTAGTTTATGATTAGATTATGAAAACGTTTTAAACATAATATGTTCCATATAAATGAAAGTTATTTAATTTTTTTTTTTTTTTTTTGATAATTTTATTATTTATTGAATCTCCAATTATAAATTTAAACATCTATAAGTTTTACAAATCTTAAATAAAAAAAAATAAAAAATGTTAAATATATGTTTATCCAATGCTAAACAAAATTTTTAGTTTCAACGTTTGATTTTGGTTCTTGTTCATCTCTCGTGTACGGCTGAGAGAAAGAGTATCCCTCCTCCTCAGCCGTGTGTGGCCGCTATACTCTAGAACAAGGGTGCGCACAAGTTCCTTATGGAAGTGCAAACACAAATACATTTAAAGAAAAACAAATTTTTATTAAAAATTTTTTGTTGCAAAAACTAATACATACAAAGAATAAAGAAAAAAAAACATCTTATTTCACGTACACGGGAAAAAATTTTTATTTGCATTTTTTGTAAATATTATCTAAAATCCATTTTGTAAAGAATACAAAAAAATCACAAAAACGTTTTTAATTATGTGATAATAGATTGTGAGTGATAATATAATAATTTTTCTGTAAATAATATAAGTTTGATTTTTAAAAATAACACCAATTTTTTCCAAGTGGTTTTCAAAACACACATCTTTAAACGGTATCATACGTTTAACAAAAACAAAATGTACATTGATGATCGCTGTCGTCAATGTTTATAGCGAAGAGTTTTACAAAAACAAATGAGCATCAAATGCATATTGCTTGGCCACTCCTGCTCTAGAAAATTGCGCGCAAGTGGATTTGGGGTAACTCAAGCTTTCTTTATATATATTTTTTTGCGTGTTTTAAAAATACTGTCTTCACCAACGAATCTTTGTGAATTCGCTGATTTCGGGTATACCAGGGGGATGCTGTTATTGTACATAGAATTTTGTTTTGTTGCCTTTAAATTTTTTCTACATTCGATGATGAGACAGTGCCCCATAACTGGATTCCATAGGACCATATTGGTTTCAGGATCGCGTTGTATAATAGAAGTTTACAGTCTCAGCTTGGTATAGAATTTCTTCCAATAAGCCAGTTCATTTGGACTGCCTTTAATTTCATTTGGATCAACTTTGTGTCTATGTGCGATTTCCATGTTAAGCGACAATCAAGATGAACGCCTGGATATTTTACTGCACTGTGTTGCGGTATAGTCTCGGTGTTCATTTGTATAGTCGGGCATGTGTCCCTGCGCAACGTAAAAGTGACGTGTACACATTTCTGCTCATTAACTTTTATCCGCCATTGTTTTAGCCATTTTTCTAATTTGGATATATACCCTTGTAAGATACGGGAAGCTTCTACAGGATTTTCATGAACGCTTGGAAAAGCTGTATCATCACCAAATGTTGATGTATGAATGTTACTGCTTAACGGTAAGTCAGAGGCATATATTAAATACAGTAAGGGACCGAAGATACTGCCTTGAGGGATTCCGGCTTCAATCGACTGCGGAGGGCTTAAAAAATTGCCTTCCCTAACTACAAATTTACATTCCATTAAATAGCTTTTTTAAAGCTTTACGATGTTTGCTGGTAGATTTTGTGTTAATTTGTTGATAAGACCTTCGTGCAATACTTTATCGAAAGCTTGTGAGACATCAATAAAGAGCGCAGAGCAATATTTCTTTTTTTTCAAAAGAGCCTCTTACAACATCCACATCTCTGTGAGTTTGTTAAGTTGTGCTATGTTGTTTCCGAAAACCGAATTGATGAACTGGAATGCGTCCATTACTAGCCACTATAGGCATTAGCTTGCTCATGTACAGCTTTTGAAATAGTTTTGAAATGTTAGACAATAAACTAATAGGCCGATAGCATTCAACCTTTGTTTGATCCTTGCTAGGCTTTGGTATCATAGTAATCATCGAAACCTTCCGTTCTGCCGGATAGTAATGCAGCCTTAAAATACCATTAAAAATGAATAGTAATATTATTTTTGCAATATAAGGTAATTCTTGAAGCATTTTGTTGCTTATTTTGTCGACACCTGGGGTTTTTTTATGTTTAAGACTAGTAATTACCTTTTCAATCTCCACAATGTTAAATCTCAGCGGTATTTCTGGCAAAGAGACGACTGATGGCAGTTCAACAATATCAGCAGTAATATTCGGGGTAAATAATTTTTCTAAGTGCTTAACAAAAAGTGCACCTTTTGCAAAATCAGTTCTTGCCCAGTCACCATTCGAATCTCGTAACGGAGGTTTGGAAATCACTGGCCTTTTAATTCCTCTGGCTGCACGCCACAGCGATTAGTCTGTTTGTGGTGTTGCATCGAGTTCTAGAAGAAATTTTTGCAACGAAGCTGTTTTTTGTGTTTGTAAAACTTGTCTGAGCTGTTTGGTACATTCCTTCAGCCTTAACTTTAACTGAGGGGATCTGTAACCTTGCCATTCTCGTCGAGCTCTCCGTTTTTCGGTCAATAGCTTTTCTATATCTACAGAAAAAATATTGCTAAATCTCGCTTGTTGATTTGTTTTATTTGAAGTAGCATTAAAAGCAGCTTGTTTAACGTGCGCTTCAAACAACCTGAGGGAATCGTCTATGTCAGAAGGTGTTCTTAGCGGCATTCTTTCCGAGCAATGAGCACTCAGATATTTTCTGTATTTCAGCCAGTTAACACGTGCAGATGTCATCGGTAAATCACATGTTGGTGTAACAGTTGTATGTGAGTAAATAGTGAAATTCTAGATGAATGATCTGAAGATAAATCCAAAGATGCTTCAACTTCAACCATCTCGCTGGGTACACCTTTTGCTATTCCAAAGCCAATAACATCAGGAACTTTTTATCGATCTGTTGGCCAATATGTTGGCTGACCACTTAACACTACGTTCAAACCCACTTTAGAAACGACGTCAAGCAAAACCCGTCCCTTAGGAGTGATTAAACGTGAACCCCAGAATGTGTGTTAAGCAGTATAGTCGCCAGCTACTAGAAAACGGGGGCCAAGTGATTTATAAAAAGCCGTATATTGATTCTCGGTAATTGAAAATCTGGGGGGCGAGTGGACAGATGATATTACAAATTTTGGATAATAATTTTCAATGCAGATGTTTGTTGCTTGAAGATAATCTTCACAAAAATCATTCAACAGTTAGTGTTTTATTCGCGTTGTTATTACTATTCCCGAACCATCACATGCTCTACCTCGATGATCCTTGGTATCGTAGAAATTATATTCACTAATTCTAAAATAGCTTCGGGAGCTCAAATGAGTTTCTGAGATAAGCATTACATCGATTTGTTTATCCTTGAAAACCTTTAAATATTTATTCTGGCTGGTGGACGGTTGAGGTAGCTGAGGGTTTTAGGCTGAGCGGGAGTAGTATTAGTTTTTTTGTTTGATGAATTCTTAAAAAACGAGTAAAGGGGGCAGCCTCTATAGTTGGCAGTGTGATTTCCGCCGCAATTGCCAAATTTTTTCGCCTTGGGAAAAAAAAAATATTTTTTGTCTCAAAGTCTGAGACTATTTTTCGGTAATTATTTTCTTTAGATATATGATTTTTTTTTCGTTGATTTTCCCACACTTGATTGGAGTTCCGTAGAACTCATTTTCTCCAATTAACGATATAAGGCTTTTTACCAGAAAGCTCGAGTTCTGTTCTCTTAAATATATCGTTGGTGGTTTACTCGACCCTGTTGTAGTTGCGTCTTCATCATCTTGTTCATTCAATATCGCGAAACGATTTTTGGAGTTTTTGTATTATTTTTCCCATCTTTGCCCACTTTCGCCGTTGACGCTATTTGAGTAGGTTTGGGACTTCTTCCCCTTTTTAGCACTGTTATGTATCTATCCATACATGTTTGAATTTTGCTACCACTTATTTCACTTACTGCATCTACAATTTTGTGCACGTTGGTCACCTTGTTACTTATTGTTTGTTTGTACAGCCAAGCTGACAAGTTTGCTAATAGGTGCTGTTGTTGTTTTGTCTTGATCACTAATTAACATATACGGAGAGCATAATCGCGCATGAGTAGTTGTGTTTTGTGAATTCAGGTTTTTGTTTAAATCATTTTTTTTTTGTTGTCGTCATCAGCAACCAAAGTTAGATAAACATTCCTACTGCCTGTAGGTTTATTGTTGTTCTTGTCAACAGAGGAACTCATTTAGAGTTCTCTTTTTTTTTGTGTTCTTTATATGCGTTGGTGTCTGCAAATATTTATGTATTTACACACAATCAAAAAATAAAATAAAACCAGTAAAATAACTGTTTAATAAATGATTTGTTTTTGTATTTTTTTTTGGGATTTTTACTTTCAATTATTTTTAATATTCAGTTGCGAGGATTATAAACACGCGTCTGTGCGCTGCAAGAGTTGAAACTGAATGAATGAAAGTTATAAGCAATGAATATTGCTACTAATTCGTACACAGAAATGGCACAATTTTAAAAACAAAATTATAGTGTTAGGTTGTTGCGAATTTTTATGAGTGATAATTTACCATCACTTGATAACGGCTGAATTGATACGTCTGGTTCTTTCAGAATATGGTTTGTATGATAAATATATAAAAAAATTTTGCTTGGTAAATTTTAGGTATCCCATATCTAGAGAGCTGTAATAGTTAAAGTCCTCAAATTAGCTGTAGAATGCTTTCAAAATAATATGTGTAAAATGCGGAAAACTAGTTGGATAGGAGGTCAACCCTTAACCAAAAGTGATCCAAGAATATGTTTAGCCAAGCAGAAAACTTGAGGGATGGGATGGGGAATAAAATGCTTTTTTAGGTTTAAAGTTTTCGGGAGAAAGTTCCAATATTACATTTTGCGTGGTCTATCGTTATTTGTGTTGAAAATTGTATGTAAAACGAAAATGTAGCATAAGAAAGTAAATCATACCTATGTGATTTGTTTTTCTTTCTTGCTTGAAAATAATCAATAGTTAATAATATTTAATTGAAATAAGCTGCCACTAAAAATTTGGTTTGTTTTATATAGATTAAATTATTTCTAACCAAACTATATTTCAATCTGCAGGTTTTCTTTTAAGCGAATGTTAGCAAGTGCTTTGAGATTGATCAAAAATAATAAATAAGAATTTTAATTTTGAGTTAAGCGATTTTTACATTTGAACAGTGCGCTCTTGACCGAATTCGACTTTATATTTATTTACCGTGTAGTACACCTGTATCATACTATAGCGTTTTCATTTGTTTTAGCAAAAATAATATATCGGTTCTGATATTTTATTATATATATATATATATGTCCTTTATTTATCCAAATATTTTATTATATACATATTTATACATATTTACAACCCTTTCAGAAATAAATTTAAAATAAATACATGATAAAAAAATACTAATTGAAAAGATAAATTAAAATGCTATAGTATGATACAGGTGGACTACACGGTAAATAAATATAAAGTCGAATTCGGATAAGAGCGCACTGTTTAAATGTAAAAATCGCCTAATTGAAAATACAAATTATTATTTATTATAGATCAATTTCAATGCACTTTAATTAAAAATATTTAACTTTTTATTATTTTCAAATATAGTAGCAAGCCTATATTAATTTTAATATTTAATCAATCTCAAAGCACTTGATTACATTCGCTTAAAAGAAAACCTGCCGATTGAAACATATTTTGTTTCGAAATGATCTAATTTATATAAAACAATCATTCCATAAAAGGAAAAATTATTAATTTACTGGTGACGAAATAGTTTTCAGCGACGGCTCATTTCAATTAAAAATATTTAACTATTTATTATTTTTAAATATAGTAGCAAGCTTATATAAAATTTTTAAAAGGAATCTGAAATGAAAAACAAATCACATAGTTTTTACTTCTAAAGCTATATTTTCGTTTTACAGAGTTATTATGAAGTGAGTTCGTTTAACTGAAACGTTTTTCACTTAACCGAACTTCTTTTTGTCGAAAATCTCGCATAAGCGAAACAAAGTGCTTGTAATTTTATATTTCCGCTTAACCAAATCCGACTGTAAATAATAGAGAGCTAAAATAATCCTACTAGAGCAATAGCAAACTTACATAGTTAAAACATACAATTTTAAAAGATAATTGTAAACGCATTTTCAAAATGCAAACATATACATACATATACATATACATACAAAAGTATACATTTGTAATCATCTGTGTATAAAATTTTTTTCCACAGTGTTTTCTTGTCTTGTACCTGTATATATCAGTTCCTTTAAACTCCTACAAGGAGCAAAGGGCCAAAACAAGTTGCTTCCAATATTCTCGATCTGATGCTCGGTGTTTAAGTTCATTCCATTCATTCATTCATTCTTGTACCTATAGTGTACAAAAAACCATATCAGTACATACATACATACTTATGTTTATAATGTGCTTTGGTAAAAAAAAACTTGAAATTTTTTATGTGTGTAGAACAACGATTTGAGTGTGTTGATCGTACAAACACGGTTGCCAGATTTGACGATCTATCGTCATTTTGACGATTTCAGATGCCAAAAAAGGCAGTTTGACGACGTGGCGATTTGTGTCTTAAACTTGAAGATTTTTAAACAATTATAAGTTGTCAGCGTTCTGCAAAACATTGACATTACTTTGATCTTTTTCAAGAACTTCGCAGCTTTTGCCGCAATATGTAAGAACAGTAAGGAGTAAAAGAGATAGTTTTACCATATTTAGTTGATTTTGCGTTGATAATTTTAGTGTATTTGGCTGCTTAAACCTGTTGATGTTCATAATATATCAACTGTTATTTACATACATACAATTGTGTCAATATTTTAAAGCACGCAAAAACTTGAACTTGAATAAAGGCCGTGCCGCACTATCCTACACAGTTGCGCGATTTGCCAAATATGATATGTGTGCTAAAAATGTATGGTAGTGTGGACTAAAAATACAACTGTGTGACAGATTTTTTGGCAAATCGTGCGATTTGTAAAATTTTATGAAAATTTTCATAAAATGATAGTTTTCATGCGATCAGAGGAGTATTTATTGTCAACCAGATGTTTTGGCATCAGATTTGTATGATAGTGTGGCACCTACAACACCATTTTGAGACGATTTTTTAAAGTCGGTCAGATTTTTGCAAGATTTTCCTGTGAATGAATTTTATGATTGTGTAGGATAGTGAAGCACGTCCTTAAGTGAGATTGTTCCCATGTACATATGTATGTACTCGTATATTAAAATTGTTACACAAAATTTATGAAAATGGAAAGTGTGAAATCATTAAGAATTGTAGAAATTTTTACGTAGAACTGTGTGACCAAGTCTTATTGAGATTTGACTTTGAAGACAAATTCGATGCATTAAACCAAATTATTCCCTACAATCTTATAAAAGAAAATAAGAATTCATTTAATGATATTCTGAAAGTATTTTCACACTTTGTTAAAGAACGTGAAAGACAGGAAATTGAATCTGAGTTCAGAATAATTCTTCCCGGATACGGACATAAAACTTATAAATTTTTGGAAAAAGATTTCAGAGATGAAAAAAACAATAGTCTTTTGTTTCCCACGTTATCTAATTTTATAAAACATATTTTGGTTTTACCACATTCTTCGGCATATATAGAAATAGTGTTTAGCCAAGTTAATTTCAACAAGAAAAAAGTTAGAAATCGGTTAGAAAAAGCTTCTTTGGAGGCAATTTTATATACTAAAGATCATTTTAAATTAAACAAGTGTAATTGTTTTGACATGAAAGTAATAACTGATTTGATATAACGGTTCAACTTCAATATATATGTTTAATTTTTTTTTTAATTTTTACAAAAGTGTCTCATCATGAATAATACATCATCATTTTTAATGTAAACGCAAATTTTATCATTAATTTCTCTAAAAATTTAAACTTGCTAATATATTGGGGATATGGTATGTAGGTATTGTATTAAAAAATACACAAAACACCTGATTATACTTTGATTCAACAGTTGATCTCTTTATTGATAAGAATTTACTCTAGTTGATATAAAAAACCCTTGAATTTTATTTGTTATGTTGTGTTTTGTTAAATAAAATAAATGTTTTGTTTGAAAAAATTTTTGTGTTTATATTCGATGAATTATTGACGACTTCGGAAAACTGATTTGACGATCTTGACTATTTTACGCTAAAAATTTGACGAATTCGGACCCATTTCAGCTGGCAACTATGCTTACAAAAGCAAATTTCTTTTATTTTTACACATACATGCTAAGATTTCATATTCAACTCTGCTGAGGTACCTTATGTATTTATAAATTTATTTCTTAAATGGTTATGTATATATATATATATATATATATATATATAACGGTGATGGAAAAATGAAAGATCGAAATAATACTGTCCGTCAACAAAAAGAGTACTTTGTTTTAACATTGTGGTACTTTTTATGAAACATATATTTTTATTCAAAAATAAAATTAAAAATCCATTTCTATGTATATTAAAAAAAATTAAATGAAGAAAATTAAAAGTGTTTTTGTTATAAATAAATAAATATTTAAAATACTTTACTCAAAAAAATTAATTTACTTATACAAAAATTTTCATTAAGTGCGTGCATTGTACTTTCATACATATACATTTTTGTATCTCGAATTCATTATTTAAAGTAAACAATTAATTCATTTTACACATAAATGACTTATGTAACTAAAAATTAATTAAGTTTAATATAAAAAATACAGCAAACTAAAAATTAATTTATTTTGATATAAAAAGCTTTGTATATGTATATAATTTTATGCCAGATTAATTAGTCTCGTGTGTTTTCGAAAGAACAAAAGTTGTGCGAACTAAAAATTAATCTCGTGTAAATTGGACCAATAATATTAACAACTTTTGCAAAAAAACACACACTAACAACAACATGAATAACGAATTTGTGCATTCCTTACTCGCAGTCTACATTAGCTTCTTATTTGTTATAACATTAACATAGCGCCGGCAGAATAACAGTACTAAATTTACTCATTTTTTTCTATGTGGGGAATATTAGTAAATGTTCATGTGTTGTTTTACTACAATTTTAAGGTGGAGTGGCAGAGACAGCAAATAGCTTTTGTTTGTTGTCTCGTTTTGTCCTATTGGAAAATGACATATGTTGTCTGACATCGTTGTTCTGATAATTGTTCTGATAACGATGTTATAAGAGTAACAAAACAGTAATATCTGCGGTCTATACTAGCAAAATTTTTCTCCTAATAAATGTTATAACAAATAATAAGCTAATGTAGACTGCGAGTTATGTTCTTGATTTGAAGCCAAACAGCGAACAAAGCAAAACAAAAAAGTAGTACTAAATATGGCGTGGCGCTACTGTGGTATTTTTGCTGTGAAAAAGTACTGAAAATAGTACAAAAGTACTGAATTTTCCATCACTGATATATAACCCAATATCAGAACCGATATCTTATTTTTGCTGATTTTCAATACGAATCATCTTAAGAAAAATCCGTACATTTCAGTCCAAGAAAGAAGTCTCTAGCTCTTCTAGTTTCTTTGGAAAATGGATTTTACCTACTGACAGAAGGATAGACGGATAGACGGACATGGCTCATTCAACTTCCCTATCTATAAGGATCCAGAATATATATACTATATGGACCTCATATAATTATTGTGCTAATTACACACGTAATGACAAACCTATAAATACCCTTACCATTTTTGGAGAAGGGTATAAAAATGGCTAAAATTTATCGTTTTCGGAAAAAATCGCGATATTTATGAAAGTGCAGAACTAGCTAAGAACTTTCTTTTTGTTTAAATAAAAGTCCCCAGAGATGAAAGTGCCAAAAAAACTTTGCAAAAATTACGCACATTGCGAAAAACTTTAAAAATTTTAAATACTCGTATATTATAATTATTATTAAAAATCGCTAAAACTTTAACGAATGCCACACAGATTGTAACAATCACGAAAATGGCGAAAACTTACAAAACCACTTCTGCAAAATAACACCATTTGCCATAATTTTGATTAAAAATTGCCAAATATTTGAGAAATGGAAAAAGGCAAAAATAAAAAAAACTTGCAAGAAAGGTAAAAATTGGAAAAAATTACTGCTGTCCACCGGACGGAGGTCACCCAAAAATATTTGCGTAAATAGATTCGACCCGATTTCCATCACACCTAAAAGTATTTGATTCGATTTAAGTCTCCGATTTCATTTCAAATCGAATCAATTTCTATCACATTCCTTTATCACGGGGTATTCACACTTGTCATGTTTAAGTGTGTTATTATTTTATGACATATGGGCATTTCCACAGAAATGTCTACTTTTTGTCACGTAACGTCATCATGCATCTAAACTTGTATTTTAGTGCCATGCTGCTCGAATTTTCCCTGCTCTTAATAAATGTTGACGTAATTAATGGTGTATGCTAAAATACAGAAAAAGAAGATAATATACAAAATGGCTTGGTGACGTTACGTGACAAAAAGTACACTTTTCTGTGGAAATGCCCATATGACTTTATGATTACAGTGTGAGTACCACAAATATATATTTAAATATCGTATCAGAGTAACTTATTTGTCCTTCAAATCCAATGTATATACACACTTATACTTATACTTATAATCTACCTGCAAGGACAAACTTCATTTTAGGTTTTAATTTTTCTATATTGATTATTGATTATTGATTATTTCGAAATACATTTGGGATATTCACACTGTAGTCATAAGTCATATGTCATAAAATAATAGCACACCAAAATATGACAAGTGTGAACAACCCATCATAAGTAAGTGTTATGTCATAATTGTGCCAGCTGATAAACATTTAACAACACTCCATTTATAGTCGGATTATTACGCATACGTTTGCATTTTGGCTTAAATGTAAATGTTTTTTAATCGTTAATAAAGAAAACAATAAATTTCCTATCAATTTTCTAAAATTTCCATTATCAGTTAAAATTTTAAAATTTTTTATCTATACGAACTTGCTGAAATATATATAATCAAAAACAGCTGTTGCCGGTAACATAAGCTGAACTATTTTTTTGAACGGCGGCAAGTGGAAAAGCGTTCACAAGCTGCCAGGCAGATCAGGTACACAACCACATATTTTCATTTAAGGCGAATTGATTATAAGGGGGATACAGTGGCGAATTCACGCAAATTTATACATTACCAACACTGTCAAATTTGTTACATATTTTCCCGCTCCATTTTAATGTAATTTTTTATGCATGGAGAATTTTGAAAACGTAGGTAATGAATTCGCCGTTTACACAAACAAAGTGGCTGTCGTTTGCTTTGTTGTTGAATTATTGTAGTCGTAATGAATTTGCCTTTTGCACGAAAATGGCGCGGGAAAATATGTAACAAAATCGACTGTGTAGGTAATGGGCAGCGTGAATAAAAATGTTGTTCTAGCAAATCTTAAGTTTATATTAGTTTTGAGGTGAATAAAACTTTCAGATAAAGCTGGTTCTTTTTGCAGTCTAGCACAAGCTAGTTTTTCCAGCGTTTGCTGAAAATATGTGTGAATAAAAACTAGTAAGTACTTAAAAATACTAGTTTTTACTTGACTTTTTGTAATTGAGGTGCTGGAACTAAGTTTATTGTTGGTTTATTCGTCAAAAAGCGCATTTTTGTTTGTTTTTATTTAAATATGATGACTGCATAAAAGAATAATGATCATTCTTCATATTTTGAATTTGTTTTTTCAATTGACCATTTGTAATTTCCTGCCCAAACTGTTCCAAATACTCTTCATGGAGTGAAAACAAGACATTATTTTTTGCCACTCTCACTGACGGCACTTGCGAATTTTTTATGCTTTTGGAACATATAAAAAAATTTCGCGCTATTCTTGTCGCCCATCGTGATAATAAATAATCAAATTATCAAACCCAACTTATAGTGTTGCCAAAATGTTTTATCATAAGTTTTGCTTAGAACTTATAAGAAAAATAGCCTTTTTTTTAAACATAGGCAACTCCCAAACAGTTTCTATCAGCTGATTTTTCAGCCGCATATCTTTTTATTTTCCAGTACTAGCTACGTAGTACTAGCAAAGATTTATTCACACTTTTTGTAGTTTATACTTTTCAACATACCTAACACTGAAAAGTTAAAGCTAGTGCTAGTTCTTAGTACTATGTAGTATAAACTACCTTTTTATTCACACTGCCCAATTTATAAATTCGCGTGAATTCGCCACTGCATTAACCTTATAATTAATTCGCCTTGGTCGTGCATATACATGCTAATGAATTTGCCTTGTTTTCATTCTTGTATTATTCAAAGTAGCGGCGGCTTGTATATATTATCGCCGGCTCGAATAAGGAGTTGCAGCTGCTCGACTAAGATTTCTACTGTTATTTTATGACAAACCATAAACATACCTCCAAATGTCTTATTATTATATGACTTTTTTGCTTGAAGCAAAACAACAATTTTTTTAAACTATTGTAAAATAATAAGACATTATGACAATATGACTGATATGGCAACAGTGTGAACACCCCAATTCGTTCATATCTTGCAGGTTTATTTTTTTGGCAAAATATTCATTTAAAACTCAATAACACACTTTAAATTCTCTCTTCGTTTTTCTGCACAGATTTTCCTTGAGTAAAATCATATCCGATATATATTTCACTTATTTTTATTAAATAGCTATAAATAAAACGCAATTGTGATATATGAACAAAGATATTCTAACACAAATTATTTAGCATACATATTTGTATTCTTGATATTTCACTCTTAAAATGATGAACAAACCTTGACGTCACATTGAATCAAAAGTCACGAGATTCTTCCCTATTTGTAAAAGATTTTTTTGGCATAAAAGTCAAGTTAGATTTTCATGAAAAAAGGAGGTTATATCTGTATGTTGGAATTGAAATATTTAAATATTTACTATTATGATTTAAGATTGAAGATTTAAGAGTTTTTTTTGATAATGAAATGACATATTGGAAACATTTCAATAATATCATGATAAAAACTGTGAATGTTCTGTTATAAGAAATTACTTAAGATTACTACTATTATTTAAAATTTTCATGCATTATCTAAATATTTTTGAATAACGGTTGGGGATTCATTTGTACTTTTATTTCGTAAAAGGAACATATTTCGGTATATAAAATATAATATAAGAAAGAAGCGACTGTAGGCAGTACACATTAAATCTTCATATATGGAGTAATAATTTTATTATAGATTTTCATCCAACAAACGTATTATTCCTGGCAAGAAAATAATTAAAAAAATAAAAAAAAAAAACACGATTAAAATAAAATATTTTGGTTCATAGCCAATAAAACGTAACTAAACCTTCTTTGGTGTTATCGAATTCTGTAGCAGAATTAAATTATTAGTTTTAATATTATCATGTTCACTAAATTTTTCTTCTTAATTTTAAAATACTTCCCATTAATTTTTTTTTTTAATTTTAGTTTTGAACTCAGGGTTGACATCTTGTACCTTGACACCATATAAATTTGAAGGCACTAACTTAACATTTAGTAGAATGGAATAAAAAATTTCATAATTAGATTAATTGTTATATGTATATATATTTTTATAATACTAATGAATTTCGAAATAATATTTATTACAATAAATACTTTATTTGCATCTCTTTTTATTTTTCACACTTTTTGAAGTAAATATTGATTTTTTACTTTAAAAAATGCAAATGTCATTTTGTTAAACGGCTAAAATAGCGTGATGCCTGCAAGAAATTTTTCGAGTTTATTAGCGTATAATTAATAATTAAAATAATACGTTTGTGAATAACACTGTAAGAATTTCATTAGGTTTGAAGTGTAATCTATTCGTTATTTAATTATAGAGTAACTTCTAGTATAAGTAAATAGAAAATTACTCGAAAGACGAATGAACACATATTTTATAGATTGTTTTTTTTTGTAATTATGACCAAAACTATACTGAAAATGTGAACAATGCGATGAGTAGTGTTTTTAATTTTTCGTAACTTCAACGCAACGTTTCTTGTTATTAATGACATTTTACGTTATAGTAATTTAAGCGAGGCAACGTAACGATCTCGTTTTTATTACGATGCTTTATTATTATTATTATTATTATTATTATTATTATTATTATTATTATTATTATTATTATTATTATTATTATTATTATTATTATTATTATTATTATTATTATTATTATTATTATTATTATTATTATTATTATTATTATTATTATTATTATTATTATTATTATTATTATTATTATTATTATTATTATTATTATTATTATTATTATTATTATTATTATTATTATTATTATTATTATTATTATTATTATTATTATTATTATTATTATTATTCTCAATTATATAAAATCAATTTTCATTTACTTTCTCATATCGTTGACTTTATTGGTAATACTTTCTCTTAATTAAAAGATTTTAAAGACTTTGAATTGTATGATTTTTTGTAATATTTTTACTTTATATATGTTCCTAGAAACACTATCCAAAATCCTCAAATTATGTAAATTTATTTTTCTATTAGTAACTAATTTATTTAAATTCATACACACACAAGCGCGATCGCAATGGTTTGAATTACTACTTAATTGTATTTCGACCGTTTTTGATTTAAATACTTTAATTTCCGTTTATTTTGTATGTCGATTTATTTGATAAATTTTTATTGAGCTTATTTTGTTGAAGCGTCTAAAAGTATGCATATTTTTTTATTGTTTCCTACAAATAATGTAGGTTGAGAATTTCGATGTCAATTCCATTATGAATTTTAAGAGTTCCTTGATTACTAACAAAATTTTGGTTTCTTACAGAAATCAATCCACTTGCGATCGGAATTGAATTATATGACATGGCTAATGAAAAAAATTTTAAAGAAATTTTTTAATACAATAAGCTCATAGTAATTGCTCCAAATCGAAGACATAGTAGTAATTAAAAAAAAAGAAATACAAAAAAAATTATTAAGTTCTGTTGACTTCCGTTTCCTAAACTCTAAACCTCTGATGTACAACAAAATTACTTAAGTAAAATATGTTAAAAAAAACAAGATACCTGATAGCAATTGAACTAGAAATATAATAATTCAAAAGAAAAATTAAATAAAGTACAGTAGGCGCAACTAAATTAGAACAACTTTGATTTTTTTTTAATAAAAAGCAACATAAAACAGCATTTTCGTTTAGACAATACGAAAAAAGAACACTTCTACACAGATATTTTTAATTTTTTTAATATAAAACCAACACAAAACATATCATTTCATTGAAACTCATCACATTAAAATAATTGGGGTGTTTACACTGTTGCCATATCAGTCATATTGTCATAATGTCTTATTATTTTACAATAGTTTAAAAAAATTGTTGTTGTGCTTCTAGCAAAAAAGTCATGTAATAATAAAACATTTTGAGGTATGTTTATGATTTGTCATAAAATAACAGTAGAAATCTTAGCCGAGCAGCTGCAACACCTTATTCGAGCCGGCGATAATATTTAGAAGCCGCTGCTACTTTTAAATACACAAGAAAGAAAACAAGGCAAATTCATTACCAGGTATATGCACGACCAAGGCGAATTAATTATAAGGTGGATGCAGTGGCGAATTCACGAGCATTTATACATTACCTACACTGTCAAATTTGTTACAGATTTTCCGGCGCCATTTTAATGTAATTTTAGAGCAAAAGGCAAATTCATTACGACTACAATAATTCAACAACAAAGCAAACAACAGTCATTTTGTTTGTGTAAGCGGCGAATTCATTACCTACGCTGTCAAAATTCTCTATGCATAAACAATTACATTCAAACGGCGCCGGAAAATATGTAACAAATTTGACAGTGTAGGTAATGTATAAATTCTCGTGAATTCGCCACTGCATCCACCTCGTAATTAATTCGCCTTGAATGAAAATATGTGTTTGTGTAAGTGATCTGCCTGGCAGCTTGTGAACGTTGTTCCACTTGCCACCGTCCAAAAAAATAGTTCAGCTCATGTTACCGTCAACAGCTGCTTTTGATTATATTTATGTTAGAAAGTTCGTATAGAAAAAAAAAATTGGAAAATTTTATATGATAATGGAAATTTTAGAAAATTTACAGGAAATTAATGTTTTCTTTATTAACATTATTATTATTATTAAAAAACATTTACATTTAAGAAGAAATCCAAACGTATGCGCAATAATCCGACTAAAAATGGAGTGTTATTAAATGTTTATCAGCTGGCACAATTATGACATAGCACACTTATGTATGACGGGTTGTTCACACTTGTCATATTTTGGTGTGCTATTATTTTATGACATATGACTTATGACTAGTCTGAATACCCCAAATAAAAATATAAATATATAAGTTGGTATGCAATAAAAGTTTTTAAACTTAAATTTTATTTATTTGTTGCGGGTTAGCAATATCTAAATATATATTTCTTTGGTAGCCATACCAACTCATCAATAGATGTTTTACCCTCTACTGATGAGTTGGTATTGCTACCAACGAAAGATATATTTAGATATTGCTAACCCGCATTAAATAAATAAAATTTAAAACATAAATACTTGAGTACATGCTCAAATAAATTGTAAAATTTTGTTTTTAAACTTATTAAAAAGCTGTGTACTTGGTGAGTCAATTTTACAAAGTACAAATTGTTAATCATATAATCATTACTTTATTTTTTTGTTAATTTTTCAGTGTTAAAATAATAAAGAAAATAAAACCGAAATGTATTAAAAATGTTGGTTCTAATTTTCGAAGGATTCTAATTCCCGAGAGTTCTAATATACGAGCATCTACTGTAGTAACTTCTCCACAAGTCACTGACCCAACTAGATTTTACATGTTCTTCTTATTATTCGTATTTCATATTGAATCTTGTTTTATTCTCAAATTTCGTAAGTCCCCAGTGTTAAGATAAATTACAAGTTATACAGATTTTTATTTTTGAAAAATATATTTCTCATATAAAAATGAAATAAAAGTTTTTGCAGGTGAAAATAATCCAAAAGTATCTAAATGATACTAAAATATTTTTAAATAAAAATAAAATTGCCACAAAGGAATGATATTAAGACTTTTGCTTGACATTTGAAGTTTTGATTTTTATTTAGTATGACCTGCTGCAGGAAGATATTACACAGAAATATGTTTGTGAAAAAAATTTTAAATAAAATTGAATTTATTTTACTTATTTATCAGGAGTTAAGAGATTTTGACAATTAAATACAAATTTCCTAAGAATTTTTAAATTCATTTACTTGCGTACAATAATTAACCATATTCTTTATGATATAAACCAGAAATTTTTATAAAACAAATAGTTTCATGCAAGTTCATACATACGAGTATATGAAATAAAAGAAGAACTAAAAACGAACCAAGTTGGAAATGTAAAAAATTTTTTGTTTTAGTAAATATGATAATTTTTAGTACATATGTTTGATAATTAGCTAGGTTACAAACTATATGCGCTACAAAAAGAATACCTTAAATTTCATGATGTAGAAAGAATTTTTTCATTCGTGCGAATACATATGAAACAAAAAACAACATTCTAGAATTTGTTTTGACTTTAAATATAATTTACAAATGAAAGAATTCTTTCGACTTCGTTAAATAGGAATTATGTATACATATATCGGAAGATAAATTTTTTTAAATGGTACAGGTTACCCAAAAATGTGCCACTTTGCAATTATTTTTATTCAACATTCTTCTTAAGTGGTATTTGGCTGAAATAATTAAGAAATAACTGGTTGGTTTCTGGAGGAATCAATAGTCACACAGAATTTGAAATTTCTACTCGTATATATTGTAGAATACAATAACTTTTAAATAATTAATTTTTATAGCAAATTTAATTGTTTTAAGTGTTATGAAACACAAATCATCATTTATCACTTTTCGTTTATCTATATGCAAAATTCTTTTGGTTGCTAATGCCAACTCAGCTGGCGTCATCCCCTGAGTGCGAATCGTCAATAAACAATATGAAAACATCTCGAATAAATTGTTATAAATAATATGAAAAATCATTAGAAAATATTTGTTTTTTAAATAAAAATACCTTAAAAAGATCTTTTTTGAGCATGGCTTTTTCGGAATACCAACAAAACTATGACTTAGATCATGGGTTCGAACCTCCATCAGGGGGTTAATGAGTTTGCAATAGTGTTGAATTTTATTAACTGTTGTTCCAATGTTTGACTGATAAAGGCATATCACTGGTCACTAAAAACTGTTCCGAAAGTGATTCATACTGTTCCAAGCTAATGTACTGATTATTGCCTTCTTTCGTAGGCTTACAGAACTGCCGCTGATGTAAAATAATTAAAAAATGTCTGTTCTTAGAGCTTGATAAACTTAATGCATCTACTTAACACCAGAGGCGCTGCAATACTGCTCTAAAATTAACAAAAGACGTCATAGCAGAGTTGCAAAAGAATTAAGCCTTCTGCATTTTTAAAATTTATTTTCGCTACCCTCTCTTTTCCCTAAGCTTTTACACAATGCATTGTATAAGTAGGGGTCACTCATCGCTAGACATAAAAAAAAATATATTTTTTTTAATTTATGTATAAATCATGAGTTATTAAAACTATTTAATTTCGAGCAATTATCGGGAAGATAAATGCAAAACAAAAAAAAAAAAAAAAAAAAATTAAACATTACACGAAGAAGATGGTGATAAAATATGTAATTATTATACATATTTCTGATTTTCCTGGTCACATTAAATAATATGAATTAAACCATTGATTTTCTTACACACATCAAGGAAGCGTTTCAAAGTTAAATATATGTCCTTTACGTTTTATGTAGAGTCATTAATTAGAACAAGTTAATCACAGTACTTGACATATTTTGAATAAATTGTCACTGTTTGATATCAATAGTTAATAGTTGATAATTAAAAGGTTTATTTCAAGCAGAGAAACATTTAATATTTGAATGTTTAACGTGGTGGGGCAATGAACAGGTCAAATACATACACAAACAATATAAATTATTAAATATCTTTTGTTAAACTTAAACTAATTTAAATAATTGTGATTCAATTATATTGATAAATTGTTCGTACTCTTTGGTCTATTCGCAGACACACTTTTTCTGCTTATTGTTTGTAGTACAATTGTTTATTCTGTTAGAAATTTAAATAAACATTTAAGCTTTTCGTTCTGTAACTTATTTGTATAACTTGTAAATACTATTAACCAAAAAGAAAAATAAAAATAAGAAAAATGGGCAAACGTAGTTCTAATAAAAACCTAAAAACTAATTGAGCAATAACCATGATTTGCAAACTTTTTTCTGAGAGTACTAGATTGAGGTTTTGCACTAAAAGCATTCCACTATCGACACAATAAAGTTTTTTGTGTGTTCTAGTTGAAAACCGTTTCAGGTTTTAGCAAAACCAAAATTTTTGTACAAAAAAAAAAAGAAAGTCGTAATTCACGCACAAGCACATATAGATTTTTTAATTCTTGCTAACAATTAGAGTTGTCAACCGATTAAGAATAATTCGATTAATCGATCAAACAAAACGAAACTCTTGTTCGAATAATTTTAAAATGCCGATTTTGAATAACGAATAAATCGATTAATTAATGTCAATTAATCGAACAACTTTTTTTCGTTTAAAATGCATACGTCAAAAATGTTTAAATTTGTTTGTATGATATGAAACAAAGCGAGTACTTTATATCAACCAAATACATATTATTTTGGATGTTTGCGGTTGTTGTCGAACTGTGCATTACCTACATAATAGTCGTGCTATGTTTTGAATGAAACGTTAAAAAATTTTCAAGAATGGGGTTTTTTCACTCTCAGGTGAATAAATTAGAAATACACTAAAGCCAAAAAATTGAGCTCGTTTTGGAAGTATTTTACCAAGCACAAATATGAAAAAAAAAACAAAGTCACATGTAACAAGTGTCCTAAAGTATACAAAATTGTTGGATCAACAACAAAAAAATTAATAATTCTTTTGCAACACATTTACGAAAACGTATTAAAATAAGAATAAATGAGGGACGTATAAATTTTTTAAATACGTTTTTATATTATTATTATTACGAATAAACGTAATTATTATTTGAACTTATATTGATGTATATATGAAAAGTTATTTTATTAGGCTCAAGTTCAGTTTAATTGAATTAATAAAAATTCAAAATTACTAAGAGTTATTTTTTTATGTTGGAAAATATTATTATTTATATCCAATCAGTTTTTAGCAGAACGTATCAGTACTGATTTCAAGGCCGCTACACCTCTCATCAGCGTTCAATTGTCCATCTTTACAATTTTCGTAAAGTGGATACTAATTGAGAAGAATATCAACTATTTAACCAGATTTCAAGAGAAATAGAATATGAAAATTAATTTTTAATTCATTTTTTATTCTACCTTGAAACAGTGCTGGTTAGTACGAAATTCCCTCATTACTGTTTGGAAAGTACTAATAATCAACACAAACTCATAGTTCGTTATCATCAAAGTATTCTACTTTATATTCTATCGTTTTTGTTATTTTTACTCTATATTAGGGAATGATACGTTCTGCTAAAAACTGATTGGATATAAATAATAATATTTTCCAACATAAAAAACTCTTAGTAATTTTGAATTTTCATTAATTCAATAAAACTGAACATGAGCCTGATAATATTACTTTTCATATATACATTTTTAAATACGTTAATAATATTTTTTAAATTCTGGAAATTTTCCGAGCAATGAAAGTTTTTTAAAATATCCTTAAAAAAGTGAAACTAAAGAATAAATTATACTCCAGATTATTTTATGTTGAAAGTAACCACAATAATTCAGATGAAAGTAATGATAAAGAAGATGTTACTAGTAATGAAATTAACAATCTTTTATACGAATTAAATAATTTAAAGTATTAAAAATTCAAAATTCAAATAATTGCTAAGAAATTTAGTCAACTTTTATTTGTAAAAGATTATTTCTTAAGAACAACAAAAAAAAAAAAAAAAAAAAAAAAACATTTGATATTTTTTTACTGAATGAAAAATGTTTATTTGAGTTAATAGTTTTATGTATTTTTTTGTTAACAAAAATATTAACTATTTTATTTTTAAGTTTTTTGTATGAAATGTTTATATTTTGTCAATAAATTTTTTAAATCATTTTTTATTCGTTGTTCTCATCGATTAATCGAAAAATTTTTCAGCTTTAATCGTTTGATCGAACGAACAAAATCAATTATTTGAATTATTCGAACAAAGTTGAAAGGCGAATAATTGACAACTCTACTAACAATAATATAACTTAAATTCTGTTTAAGCATATTAATTCCTTAAAATATTCATACTAAATTTAAGGAGATTGCAGAAAAATTAAAAACTATTTGAAAAACTTTAGCGGATAACCACCAAATAAAGGTAACATAAAGCAAATGTAATTTTTTTCTAGTAACATGACTGTGATGTGATGTAAAAGTTATGAATTTCATAATTTTTTCAGATTTCATCTGAGTTTGCAACTTGTTGCTTAATTCCGTAGATTTTTTCGTGGATAATCTTTTAAGAAGTCACTATTTTCCCACTGCTCCAATATATTACTTCAAAACATATTTTTCTTACAAATATTAAACACTTTTAACTTGAGATTTTATTTGTATGGGTGCGTTATGCGAATCAGCAGCATTTTGATGTTTTTTAATGTCCGCACAAAAACACAAATGTGAAAATAACGCCAAGTTCCTATCCAAAATATTTCGGCCGTAAAATGTACTGAGATCAAAATAAGGACCAAGTTCTTGATAGGTACAATTCCATCTCATTTCTAAGCAACCTATAAGCTTGACGAAAATTTTAGTAACTTGCCCAAATTATCTCCAATAACAACCGAGTTATGAAACAAAACGTGATATGGTGAACATGTTTTTTATGTTTAAACGTAAAAGTTGGTCAAATCAATTCGTATATTATTAGTACGTATAACTGCGCCTGCATACGCATATTACGAATGACAACCTTCCAATCGTATTAAGCGCTATTATACAATCTGCACATATTGCAAGACAAAGAAGATTCAATTATATTGTTTGGTGATATGGTGAACATGTTTTTTACGTTTAAACGTAAACAAAACGTAATAATATAATTGCATAAGTTGATAAAAAAAGCTATGCAATAGCTTTACTGCGGCAGTCCCCGAGTGCCACACGTCTTTTTTTTTTCTTTTGGTAATTTTATTATTTATTGAATCTTCAATTGATTTACCAATAATTATGCAAATATTAAATCTAAAAATGTTTAATATATGTCTAGCCAATGCTTAACAATATTTGTGATTGTTTGTTGCTTTACGTACAGCGATGCCAATTTAGCGTATTTCGCGCTATATTTAGCGCTTTTCAACTACCCAAAAGTCGCATTTTTCACCATCAGCGCTTTTTGTTTTTTAGTTGGGTGCTTTAAGCGCCTTTTTAATACAACTGTTCATTTTAAAGAAAATCGTATATACTTTTATAATAACATTTTTTGCAAATGCTCTTTTGAAGTTTTTCAATGGAAAAAACCGAAGTTGTCATTACATTTATAAGAGAATTTATAAATGATAAAAAGGAGATAGAAGAAATAGAAAACTGTCTTCAAAATTTGAAGTTTGTTGAATGGAAAAAAAGAGACAGAACTTATTTATTTTGGATTGAAGTACAGAACTTCAAAAATTTAGTGAATAAAAATCCATTTTTGAAGTTAACAACTTTTGTTATTAATATATGATCAATTTCATATTCAAATGCAACATGAACAATTTTAAATCGATTTTTTTATTTTACTTTACGTTTACAAAAATACTATAATAATAACAACCGATCTCAAAGGTACAGATTAGCTCTAACTTTTTTTAATTAATACAAAAGCTTATATTTAAATTAATATTTTTAGCGGTTTTTAGCGCCTTTTGTTTTATTAATATTTAGCGCCTTTTGGCGGTTTTTGTTACACTCCTGTGCGCATTTCGATTATAAATAGTTGGCATCACTGTTTACGTAACTCGTGTACGGCTGAGGTCAAGAGCATGCCTCCTTCTCAGCCAAGTATTGCCTCTGTAATTTAGAATATTGCGTGCGGAACATTAAGATCTTTAGGGATTCGCTGATTTCTGACATACCAGGAGGCTGCCGTAATTGTACGTAAGATTTTGATTTGTCGCCTTTAAAATTTTTCAACATTCGATGCCTAGGCAATGCCCCATAGCTGGATTCCATAGGACCATATTAGGTTTAGGATCGCGTTGTATAATAGAAGTTTGCAATTTAGGCTTAATGTAGAGATTCTTCCAATAAACCAATATATATGAGCTGCTTTAAATTTTATTTGAGTCAACTTAGCACCTATGTGCAACTTCCATGTTAAACGACTATCGAGATGAACGCCTAGATATTATGCTTCAGTGTGTTGCGGAATTGTCTGGTTATTGATTTAAATAGGCGGGCATGTATCCCTTCTCAATGTTAAAAGTGACGTGTACGCATTTTTGCTCGTTAACATATATCCGCCATTGTTTTAGCCTTGTACGTTGCGGGAAGCTTCTACTGGATTTTAATGAACGCTTAGAACAGCTGCACCATCAACAAATGTTGACGTAAGAATGTCACTGCTTAACCAGTACTGCTTAAGCAGTAAATACCATTAAATATGAAAAAGATTATCCTTTTGCAGTTCTTGAAGCATTTTGTTGCTTATTCTATCGATACCTGGGGCTTCTCTGGTGTTAAGAAAAGCCTTTTCAATCTCTACAATGTTAATTCGTAGCGGTCTTTCTGGTCAAGAGATGAAAACAATATCAGCAGAAATATTTGCAGTAAATACCTTTTCTAAATATTTTACAAACAGATCAACTTTTTCAGTATCCGTTTTTGCCTAGTAATTAAGGTATACATATCATCGGCCTTTTAAGTCCTCTGACTGCTCGCCAAAGCGAATAATCTGATTGTAGTGCTGCTTGGAGTTCTTCCAGATATTTTTGCAGGAAAGCTGCTTTTTGTTGGTCTAATAATACTAATTTAGAGTGCTTTGTTAGTCGAAACGACTAACACTAGTTTGTGACATAAATCTTGTTATATTTGAAAAAACTAAAACAAGTGTGTTTGCTTGGGTTTTTAATAGTTATTTAAACAAAATAAAACAAAAAAAATTTTATTTTTCTTCTAAGTTTGGAAGCAATAAATAAAAAACTTAAGGGACTTCAAATATTTGTACTTTGTTAGGGATCATATAAAAATGAATCTTATATACTAAATAATAATAAATAAATCGCTTGAGTAACATTAATTTGGTAAATTAATATAATTATATGTTACTATCGCAAGAAAATTGTTAAAAATTAAATTTTTTTAACACTCTGTCGCTTTGACTAATAAGAACTAACCAAAATTGATTCAATAGTTAAAAATGGAATAAAAAGGAATTATAACAATTCTCTTATTCTATTTCTGTTGAAAACTTGGTTAAATATTTGATATTCTTCCCAATTAGTATCCTCTTTACATTAATAATAAAAATGGACAAACGAACGCTGATGACAAGTGAAGCGGTCTTGAAATCGGTATAGTGATACGATCTGCTGGTCTGGTCTGATTGCACATGCTAATGTTTTTCAAAAATCAAAACCTGATAGTAATTTGAATTTTCATTAATTCAATAAAACTGAACTTAAGATTATATAATAATAATTTCACATTCATATTTTTTTTTTAATGTAACATTGATTTTTGATTTGATTCACCATATTTTAAAAATATGATCGTGCTGATATAGAAGATAATTTTATATTTGCTGTAACGGCGTTATATTCCGTGGTATGATATAAATTTATCTGGTATTAAATACGGTTATACGTGCCACTTATTTGCGACTAACGCCTGATTTCACAATGTTCGGTAAAATGTCTGTTAACAAAAAATTAACTAACTGCTGGTTAGGATAACGGGCACTATTTCATCAACGATTACGATTTTCGTTTCACCATCTTTCGGTTAACTAACAAAAGAATTTAATAAAAATATGGCAATACTCGTATTATCGGTTTGATTACATAAAAAATAATATTAAAAAGATAGTTTTTGCAAATTTGAGAAACAAAACTTTGTAATATATTAAAATTCAGGTATGTAAAAATTAAAATATTGTTATTTGAACATGCATATGTACATGTATATAAATCATTAAGATAAATTGTTTGTTTGTAGTATGTTCTCCGACGACAACGTATTTGGGACAGATTTGAAGAAATCTAGTTTGGATGTATGCAGAGGATATGAAATAAATCAAGAGACGGAATTTGCCATGGTAAGATGATTTGAAAATATGTACATAATCGTAAATTATAAATTGAAAAATACCGACCGGCAAAATTTGATGAAGTTGTAGCCAATGAAGATACTGTAGCTAGTTTGTCCGAATTTGCTACGTAGGGTAATGCTCCTAACATTGTTTTGCGGTAAGTAAAATGATGAATAAAAAAATAAGCAAAAGCTGTTTTTTTTTTTTTTTGATATGGGATAGGGTCCAACTGGTGTGAGCAAAACAACGACTATTCAATGTTTGGCTAGAATATTACTTGGTGGCAGCTAGAAGGAAGCTGTATTGGAATTAAATGCCTCAACTGAACGTGGTATTGATGTAGTGCGGAATAAAATTAAAATGTTTGCTCAACAAAAAGTTACCCTCTCCTGTGGACATCATAACATTGTTATACTAGATGAAGCTGACAGCATAACTGAGGGTGCACAGCAAGCACTGTGGCGCAAAATGAAAATTTATAGTAAAACCACACGTTTTGCATTAGCTTGTAATACAAGTGAAAAAATCATCGAACCCATGAGACTGTATGGGTTCGATGATGTGCCATGTTGCGTTTTACGATATTATCAGATGCCCAGATTTTGGTTAAACTTATTGTAGATTCTTTCTTTTTTGCGAATTGAAATTTTTAAATTAAAAATATTACAAAATTATAAATATCGATTTGTATCTCTATCCATTTTGTTTTATTTTCCTCCGATTAGAGTGTAAACCGGAAAATTTCTTTCAGTTAAATTTAACATTAACTTTTCTGTTAAAATCTGTCAGTTAAGAGTTAATCATATATTGTGTAATACAATTTAGCCAGACTTTCGGTTAAAGTGTTGATTATTTTTTAATCAAACATCGCGAAAGCGGGCGTAAGAATGAAAAATATTGGTATATCACATTTCCGTGTAAAATATGCCACTATTTTTAACGTTTTTTATTGTTTTCCACAATCAGGCAGAATAGTGCAAAATAAACTTTTAAACTAGATTTTGTCAATGACAGTATTCCCTGTTGTGTGCAAATGTTATTAAGAAAATACAAATGCAAAATTTAGTAGCTTTTTAATAAAATCCAGCAACAAAACATACAGAGCTGCCGTTAGATTAAAAAAAAAAACAGATACGATATTTTGCATTTGCACTTTCGCGAAACCAATTGCATGAAACACTGAATACCGCCACTGTTTTTTTAATAACATTTTTATTTTGTAAATAATGTATGACGACAGTGATGGCATAAAATTATTTACCATTTGACTGTTAAATTTTTATGTAGAGTGGTCTAGCTGTCACTGTAACCAACAGCGTAAGTATTGCGAGTCAAAACTACCGCAACATGCAAATTGAATTGACAAACTGCAACCAATATATTTTGTGTGACGGCCACTTGACAACCATACGTTTGATCAAGTGCAGCTGCACAATGCACTTAAATTAATCACATTTATTAACTACATTTGCTTGTTTATAAATATAAACAACACACGAGGTCTGTTGCTTGCAAGTATGCACTCGTTGGTTTTTTTTTTTAATCTGCTGAGACACGCGTTTCACGTCCATCCTGGGAAACTAAAAGGAATGTTTTAGATGATAATTATATATATTTTCTTTTCTCTCTTATATTACGGTACCCCTAAAAATTATTCTCATAATTAGTGTATAAGGAGACGTTATTCATTTCAATAATTAATTAATAAAAAAAACACCAGTCTTAGGGTCTCCAAACTAAAAGCTCGAAGACTACTAATAAATCGTTTTTATTCTACATTTGTATTCTATTCGCGTATAAACAACGAATTCAATACCTACGAAAAACTTTATTTGAATATAAGCAGTGCTTATGAACGTAGTAATATACACTAGATGAAGTAATTCTTAAATGTTTTGGAATCCTTTTGCATAAACATATTTTGGATTTTACTACATAGTGGAAAATGAACATTTCGAACTAAATTTCTATATGCACTTCTGGATTTCATTACTTTTACATTAACCAACAAATTTATATATTATAAAAACATCTTTCACTTTAACGCAGATTAAACAAATTCAGTTTGAAAATTCATTTTGTAGCCTATCGAATTTATTCGGTTCTATTTTCTGTTGACTTCTATCAGCATACTCGTATTAAAGAGATGAAAGGCATGAAACTTGCATTATTAATGATTGCTAAATAATTTTAAATTAAAATTAAATTTAATTATATTAGGTATGTATGAATTAAATTGAATTGAATTTAAAAAATTTATAGAAAAATTTTCGTTCATTTATTCGAATTAATTTGTGTGTGTACAGTTTTGTGGGCAAACTTGCATGAAAAAGTTTTGAAACAAAACCCATCTTTGCGAAATTTTGTAATTGGTTTTTAATGAGGATTGAAAACTAAATGGAAAATACTTGAAAATTTGCATTCATGGCTACTAACCTTTTCAAAAAATATAAAATATTGTAAGCGAAACTGATACTAATAGAAAACCTTAAAAGTTGTAAAGTTTTTCAATGATTAAGATTTTAGTAATAAACCATGCCTTTGTCCAAATTTTTACAAATTGCAGCAGAAACTATTAAACATTTTTAAAGTTCATAAGGATCCTAATATCTTATACGATAAGTATGCACTATTAACTTTTTCGCTTTCGGGCTTTTGTAAAAATTTCATTGTCGACTTAAAGTGCTGGAGATTTTAATGCGTAAAACTTTAAATAAATTGGAAAGATTACAACTACGTTTTTTATTTTATTCACAGCTTTCAAAATTTTCTTTCTATTCTTATGTAAGTAGTCGGAATATTGTACACAGCCGTTCATATCATTTATTTGTTTTCTTCTGCTTAAAATGGGAAATCTCTAAGAGACATTTTTTTTATTTCATATAAAAGCAACATAAGAAATGTATTTGTGTATGTGAAAAATTCATTTCATTTTCTAGAATCCTTTTTAATGCGGCTAAGCCTTCCTAGTCTATTATTCAAAATGTAGTTTTGCTTTATACAATGGATTTATTTTTATGTACAAACTATTGTTCAACTGAGATATACAATATTTTCATAAATACGTACGTTTGTATGTCTGTACATACATGAATGTATGAATGTATTACATTATTATTATGTATTCTTGTTTTTTCTATACATTTACTAAGGACTTTATATTTATAATGGTATATGACTATTTATATTTACTTATAATAATGCCAAAGTGCATTTGTGCCACGAAGAAAATGAAAAGGTTAGAGTACTTAAGAAATCATATGTGTATTAAATAAAAATGACTACAATAACTTGCTGTTTGACTTATAGTTTTGTGAAAATTAAAAAAAAAAATATATACTGAAGTAAATATGGAATACACAGAGATTTTTCTCAAAAAAAAATGTTATAAATATATTATTTCTTATTGAAGTATACAAATTGACAACTTACAGCCGCTATTGTTGACCTTGCTCCATAAAAGCTCTTGTGGTGATTCAGTTGACGTTCACAAAAGCACTTTAGAAAAGGAAGTGGGGGGTCTTGTGAGACCGTTAAGATTTTGCATTCGAACATATGTGAATCGATTGAAGGAATAAATACGAGTAAGGCTATAAGAGCAACAGTGACTTAACTCAAAAAATATAAAAAAATTATGAAATAATCATATTTGGTACCAGCAGCGCCATCTAGTGACGTTAATGAGTTTCACATTATGTCAGCTATGTGGCCGCATTTTGGTCTATCTGCTTTGCATCGTAAATATGAGAAATTGGCATTTTACTTCACTGCACTCAAAAAAAAAATAGACATGTACTAAATTGTAGTAAGAAAATTTTCTTAAAAAGAGTTTAAAAAATTTCTATATTTAAGTATAATTTAAATAATATGTAGAATTTTTTTTAAATCAAATAAAATTTTCACTTAATAAAAAGAAATCATATGTTTTTAATAGGTCTGTTTCTTTTCCGCGGGATCCCAATTTTCACGAAAAGCGTTCCCGTACTCTAAAATTGGCAAATTATTAGGAGGATTGAGGGAGAAATATGCTTCTTCTTCTTTCGCGAACTGCTAGTTTGGGCAAGTAGTTAATCAATCATCTGTTTGTGAAATAATCAAAACAAAGAAAAAATAAATGCTTTACAAAAATTAAAAGAAAAGCTTATAAGTGAAATTATTATTAAATACTTGTACATTTAAAATATGATCTTTTTGTGTTCACAAAAAGTTTAAATAGTTTTTACATAAATGCTTCAAAAGGAGAAAACGTTCAAGATACGTAATATGAAAGAAATGCCATACTCCTGAATAGTTCATACAAATTTGAATATTTAAAAACGCAAACGGCTATCCTCAATTAATACTTTGGAGCTGTCTAAAGTCTAAAGCACTTGCGTAGTGATCTTAAGATATTATATTGAAAGGCGAAATAATTTTTATTGGCAGTAAGTCGAGACAAGTGCTTTAGTTTAAATTGAAAAATGTGAAAAACTGAAAATCTCTCGTTTTATAAAAGCTTAGTTAAATGTAAGGTCTTTTTTATTTGAAGAATAATTTGAATGGACTGTTAGTTATTCAACTTAAATGTATACAAATTTTAAAGCTCAAACATTTTAATATTTATGTAGTTACCTTAAAAAAAAAATTAAGTTGAGATAAGATATTATGGCTTATGTATTATTTTCCAAAAAGAATTAACTTAAAGTATAATCGCGTATAGTTTTATTAAAAATTATATTTTATATTTGAAATTTAGCTGAGTGATAGATCTTGAAGAGAAGATTTAGAATATGTAATAAAATTAAAAAGCATTTATGTAAACTTAAGCCATTATTATTTAATGCCACAGATATTAATTACGAACAACCCACAAGCATAAAATAAAAACATGAAGTTAATATTTAATATATGTATATAGATTTGTTTTTAATAAAATTTTTTAAATACTTAAGAAAGACAATCAAGTCTTGCCTTGTTTTTGCAACTCACCGACTGTTAAGACTAAACACATTTTCTTTTGTATTGAAGAAATTACTCAAAGTATTATAAAAACTATTTTTTATTGTGATTTACGCTAATGGCAATACATTTGTAGATCTTTAACCATCATCTTTAGAAACTAACTTCTCCTAGAAGTAGGCTAAATGATTTGTTCTTTTCACTTATTCATGATCTATATTTAGATTAAAATTTATTCAAGCTTATTTACACAAAATCAGATAATGATCCTAAATTACTTATGACCTCACGATGAAAAAAAAAACCGAACGAACAGTATTGTGTGTTGCTGCTAGAAATTAAAAACAGCAAAATAAAAAAAACTTGTAACGTGTGCAGCTTGTTTGCATGAGGCACGCAATCTTTAAAAAATAATTATTTAAAACACTTTAGATGAAATTTGTTAAGACTTCCTAGAACTTGCAACAGGCAACAGCAGCAGAGGCAGCAGCAGTAACAGCATCAAAGCTGGTGAAACACAAACATGCCACTTTAAAGGAGAGAAAAAAAAAAAAGAAACTAATAAAATATTTTCAACAAAGTTAGGCTTTAATCTTCATTGGCAAAGCTACAAACATACAAGCAAGGGGTATTTTTCATTTTCATATTTTAAAATTTTAGAAAAGCATACTCGTATTCTTTCTTTGCAGTAAACAAAGGAATATCAATGATGGCATTCTCCGTAAGAAATGATGCGAAAACCAAGAATGATGAACGATCTTAATCATGTCGTGTTTATTAAACCTTGTGTGAGGATGAATATGTGAATGGGCTGCATGATGCAATATAAAACATGTAATTTTCTGGCTGAACGTTTGCTTATTTATGCATAAAAAGTGTGTCTTTTGTGAAAATAAGTAAAATAAACGACAACTACTTGTATTGATTAAATGCAAAGAGCTCAAGTTCTTTTTTTCTACTGGAATTTTTTTTTTTTTAGTAAACTTGCGTTGAAATCATCAGCCACTTAAAATCAAATATACAAAAAAAAAAAAAACTTAGCTTGAACTAAAAACAATACAGAAAGTAGCAAAGAACTGCCAGTCAGTCGATTGCCTAGAATTGTCTTTGTGTATATTACCAACGAGTGTGTAGCTAATGAGTACCAAAAGCAATTTCATTTAGATTTATTTCAACTTACTTTTCTGCAGCACACTCAACTACGTGAAAATAAAAAAGCTAACAAAAAGAAAAGGAATAACCTGACTACCATCAACACCGCACAACATTTGTCACAAGTGAGTAGAGTAGCAGTTGAGGCAGTACGAATCAAATGGTTAAGATTGGTTTCACAAGAACCAGCAGTGACTGCTACTCTGGTTTTTCAGTTAAAATAGATTTCCAACAAACTGCCGCTGCTGCATTAGCAGCAACTTCAATAAGTTATTTGCCTCAACTGTAACAAGATTTAAACTCAACTCATTGGCACAGACAGTGAACAAGAGCATAAACAACAACGAAAACAACTCAGTCAAATAAATCGACTGTAGTTCAATTAATAAAAATCACTAGTTGGTCGTTTGCATAATTAAACATCCTACGGCTTAATATTGTATGGTTGCAATATATTTAATGAATTCTCTTCGCTGTATGTACACATTTTCGTTTACATAATCAAATGACCTAACGAATATTTTCATTTTATGCTTACGAAATTTAACGCATTACAGATTAATAATTGATATTCGCTCTAAATGTGGATTTAAAGATTTGGGATTGATTTTGGATCCTGGCATTAAAAATATATTCGTAATTAAATTCAACATTTTATTCAAGTAGTTCTTAAGAATTAATGTTTTAAATAATTTTATTTTTTCTATTATTAAATAACTTGTATCAAACGACTAATTCTGGTAGAGGGTATAGAGGCATTTTAGAACGAGTTGAAGTAATTTTTATATTCTTGTAATGGGCCACACATTTTTTTCTTTTCAACTCCTATTTTTTGGAAACTCCTATTTTCAATAAAAAATAAAAATTTTTTTTTAGATTAAACACGTCCCAAACGGCGCGCAAAAGTTGGTGGGGGTGTCTACATTGAGGAATTTGGGATCAAGTCTTCATTCAGACTCTCGGATGAATGAGCATCCTACAAGCAGAAATATCCGCCATCAAAAAGGTAATGAGCTGGCTGCGGTTTTACCGGATATCAAACAGAGACATCCAAATCATACAGCAAACCGGCAATAAATGCCCTCCATTCTGATCCTGGAATACAGAAAGTCACGGTAGCGAAACATTCACGCGTTACATTAATATGAGTACGGGGACATGAGGAAAATACCGGCAATATCATCGCTGACAATCTGGCCAAGAGAGCAAGAGATCTATAGGAAGTCGACATAGACAATTTCTGCGGTCTATCACTCTCAGCCTGCTGGAAGCACAGATAGCTCAAACCAGATGGTACAATGAACCAACCTGCTCCATAGCAAGCACAATATGGCCTGACCAGGGCGTCAACCGAACTAAGATCCTGCTGAAATTTCCTAAAATGCAATTGCGCAAGCTTATGATCGCAGTCACAATACACTGCACCTTCGGTACCTATGCTAGACGCAAGGGTGTAGCATATAATGATTATTGCTGCAGCTGTAATGTCGAGGAAATATAAGAAAATATCATGCCCCTTATATGCCTCTGTCTAGCTCTGGGGGATCACCGCCTTTGCTTTTTAGGTAATCGATCCTTCAGTACTCTCTCACAGTTTTCAGCAATGGTACTTGGAAACTTAAACTCCTTTCTCAGGAGCAGTGGGTAGGTAGTCTTCCTCACCGACTACACAATAGCGAACTTGGTATGCCCATATCTCTGTTTACCCTTTGCATCGAATTACCACTCACTCTCACTTTTTCTTTTTCTCCTTCATGACCTATCTTGACCATCCTCTGCTTAGTCTTCCTACTTCACTACTCCTCCTTCTGCAGGGCTGGAATCTAATTTCCTTATACACCAACCTGCTAACCTAACCTAACCTTGGATTAAACACTATACAGTTCAACCAAAATTTCATAAAATTATTATTAAATTAATTAGGAACTTAAAATAAGCGAAGTAACACCAGAATAAAAAAACTCTAAAACAGTAAAATTTCGAAAAAGCACGAGAAAAAAAATACTTTGCGCTTAAGGTAAATGACTAATTGAAATTCAATTGTACGCTGAAACATCGTTTAAAGCAATACTTTGCATACTTTCAGTATGCTATAGTGGCGTTGAAAGGTAGTTTTGGCAAATGTTTAAAAATTGATTTTTGTGGTGTAAAAACGATCAAGACAATGTATAATTTCAATGTGATAATTACAATATTTTCAAGAGTTAAACTTTAACTCGCCTCCAAGATAATAATCCTGTCAATGTTAAAATATTGTTGTCAAAAATAAAAAAATTATCTTTTGTACCATGTTTTCGAAAAGGAGTTTGTCATGTATTGAATAGGTGAAATCAGAAAATTGTTATCCAATTGGCATGCAACACCCTACATTAACTTTTTGTTCAGCTGAGTTTGTTATGGGCAGCTTTGTTGTTGATGTGCTGAAAATTTTATAAAATTCCAGTTGTGTCAGTTGGCATTGTTAGCGAAGAAAATGCACGCGCATACACACACATACAAAAATGCCTACAATATAACAAGATTTAATACTGTTTTTTCTTTTATCTTTTAAAAGGTGTGAACACAACAATTAGTCTTTGCATTAATATGCAAGAAAATTGGCATTGACTTTAAGCAATCCAGTGTTATTTTTTTTACACTAAACTGATTTCTTATATCGTACATTTTTATTTTTAAACATCTTATTATATGTATGTGATTAATTGATCAGTAATCATAACATAGTTTATCATAATTTATTAGTACTACATCATTTTATTTTGTGATATAAAATAACTCAAAACAATCTTTGAGAAATTTTAAACTGTTAGTTGTGAGGTTGATATTACCATATAACTGATAATGTTTATTCGCTATCATATTACGGTTGGAAACTGCGTATGTTAAGTACAAATATATTAGTACAAATATGTTATGTACAAATATATTTTCAGAATGCGTATTACCGTATCAGTTGCATTTTATGCGTCCTGTATAAGACAAACTAACTTCTTATTAGACGAATTGTTTTACTAAAATTAAAATTTATTTTTGAAAATGTCAAAAGATAACAATGCTTTTTTAAAATGTACTACATATGAATAATCATAGAAATAATGGAAAATATCTACGGGATATAAGAGAAACCTTATTCTCAAAACCCAAGGATATAATCAAAAGATACACAATATATTTAAAAACTTTAATACAACAATTAATTGAACACTAATTTCTCAACAAAATCAAATTTATTTAATAAAAATTTATTTCATGAAAATCTCCTAAAGATACTTTACTGAGAAAACACATCAATTATTTAACCAGTAACGAAATAACATAATAGAGACAATAAATTCCGTACAATGAAGTATTTTTGTAATATTTTCTCCGTAACAGAAACAGAAACTATAACAGTTAATTGGAATGTTCTTTATTCGTAATTGTTTGGGTGCGAATGCTTTCAAATAATAAATATTAACACAAGACAATGAAATACAAAACACTAGAGAATACAAAGTAAAATTTAATCAGCTTAAATTTAAAAAAAAATTTTCTGAAAAAAGTAAAAGATACTATATTCTTATTACAAATTATTTTAATTATGTACTTCAATTAAGTAATAATTAAATTTTCTACCTGCTGGAGTCTTTTGCAATTAAAATCCATTTGTTTAAAACAATAATAATACATTTTAGTCTATTCGGGACAAGGATTCCATTCATACAAATGAACATTACAGTTATTAATTGTGCAAATTTTTTAAATTGTTAAAAATAAGTAAGTGTATACATCGAATTCAAACATATTTATTAACTGAATAAATAAACTGAGCATTAAAAATAGTTCATATGTAAAGGCCTCATTAGTCTTGACTTTTACTTTCTGTTCTGTGCTGTGCCGTTCTGTTGTTGAATTTTTGTAGTTAGAAGTTCTATAAAAACGTATCAGCTGTTTCTTGTAGAATATACATAGCCGAATATACATATATTATCGGCGGTGGTGTTCACAAATTTAAAACGGCGCTTCGTCTTAACTATCAGGTTGAATAATTTTAAAGAAAATAAGTTAAAAACGTTATTTAATTAAAAAAACTCTACTCACTATAAATTTTTCATGAATATAAAATTTTTTTATTAAAAATCGTTTTGTTTTTAATGCGCTTAAAGTCGATGGTGGCGGTCATAATAAAAATTTTTCAACGATTACGCGGCAATTTTGTTCCGATCGGCTTGGTTCACTGAAACAAGTAGCTGTCTCTTGCTGTCACTTAGAACTGTAAGTAAAATTCTGTTTTCAACAGAATGCCGCGTAATCGCTGATAAATTTTTATTATGATCGCCGCCATCGACTTTAAGCACATAACAAACAAAACGATTTTTAATAAAAAAAATATTATATTCATGAAAAGTTTATAGTAAGTAGAGTTTTTTTTTTTAATTAAATAAAGTTTTCTTATTAATAATAATCTATCTTATTATTCTCTTATTTGTTTAACTTTTCTTCCAGTAAATAAAATCGGTTATTAGTGGAACGCAAGATAGATTTTTTACGTCTAAAAATCAAGCGATCGACATCGTTCGATATCGTGGGTTAGGCAGTAAAATTTAATAATTATTTTAATTTTGGGTTTTTCAAAGAACCATATTCCCCAATGTTGTAACAAAAACAGAAATATATTAATTTTTTTGCGTTGCAAATAAAAAAATTGTTTAACTGCAAGGAGGATCAGCTCTTTTATCATAAAAAATAATACAAAAAAAACTTTAACTAAATACAAAATTTTAAGTTAGCACCTAAATATTAAAAAAAAGCACAAACACTTAAAGAATTCGTGTCATTGCTCCTACGGTGCATTATTTCTAAAGATAATCATTTTAACAACCATTTATTTATACATTCAGATGGTTTTTGTTACTCATAGATTGTGCATTCATTCATTGAATCACTCACCACCCAGTTTGTATGTAAATCATGATTTATTACAATAAATTTTAATTCAAAGCTATTACCGCATTGATTTTGAAAAAAAGAAAATGGAAAAAATTACATTTAAATACAATCACACAAAGGAACGGCAAAAGGGATAATTTAGAGCATAAAAGATACTTTTCCAGTATTTGGTAAGAAAATGGAGAGAAGAAGAATTTATAAGAAATCCAATTTGACTTGAAGGCATATGGAATAATTTAAGTTTTCCCTTTTGCTTTCCCCTTTTCAGTTTTTTTGTTGGAATTTTTTTCTTATTGAACTTTTACAGCGCGTTTCACAGAAATTTTAGTATTTTCTTGATGTTTTTTTTTTCTTTTATTTATATTTTTTTTTTGCCAGTACAAATATTACCCAGATGTGCTTTCAATTCCAATAAAAGGTGTATGAACAATTTTCTTATCAATTACAGTGAGAAAAATACATATACAATTTTTTTTAAGATATGTGTTCGATAAAGAATTTATTTAAATTTTTAATGATTCAAAATAAAACAACCTGGATAATTACATTTGATTTACATAAAGTATACCGCTTTATTAATATTTATAGGTTACTCTCATTGAATAACTTTGTTCAGATTACTCGGAAAACTTCTGTTGAAGTTGGACTGTACTTTTTTTTCTGATTCATTATAGTTATTATCTTTTTTTCACAAAATATATTTTCTGCAAATTATTTTTAAAAATATTTGTTAACGAATTGAAAATTTAATCACTCATTTCATTATTTTATATAATCTCCTTTTATTTTGTGTAAAGAACTTTTTGCTAACTGTAGTTTTAAGTATACAAACTTATATAATATTGATATTTCGAAGATTATGTGCGTCAAATAAGTTGTTTTATATTCAGCGTATTGTTTTGGTATGCTAAATTTAATTGGAGGAAAAGTACAGTGCTAACGGAAACTCTTAAATAAAAATTGTGGAGCTTAGTCGAATAATAAAGTGAACCAAAAGCTTAAATAAGCTGTTAATAAAAGTTTCTTGTATATGTAAAATTTTTACCAGACAAATTATGGAAAAATTCTAGTAGCCATCAAAAATAGCTTATCCGTTTATATTAAATAAATTTGATTACCACACCGAGAAATAAAATGGGAGCAACTTTCAGATCACAAACCATTCCATTTTTTCAAAAAAAAAAAAAAAAAAAAAAAAAAAAAAAAAATAGCCCCAACTTAAATCAATCAAGTACGAACTATTTAATCCCTAAGTACCTCATTCAATCCCAAATAAAATAAAAACTTGTTCCAAAAAGCGTCCGATATGATTTATGGCAAAAACTAACTATATAACTATATTTTACAGATTATGGATAAGCTTAGGTTTTTCACAAATGCCTTAGTCTCGTATTTAATACAAAATTATACTGTCTTCCCAGTACAAAAACGAATAGATTTCTCTTGTAGTCAATAAAGTATTTTTTTTACTTCAAAAGAAACCATAAAATTTTAAGCAAACTTTAATTTCCAAATAAAAATTTGTGGTACAAGGTTGCAATACGAGTATGTTTTATTTACGACTTTTCTTCAACAACGTAAGTTTTAACGATATAATTTATGGTATGTTCTGATTGTTTTGAATATTATTTTAATATACAAACATAACATGGTTAGCTTAAAACTTATCAAGCTATCATCCAAAAATAAACAATAGTTCGTGTGATATAATTGTAACATCATTTCATGTACTCATAGAATTCGAATATGCAGTTTTTAGATTGTGGTTGTTTTAATCATATTTTTCTCTCCGGCTATTTGCTAAAATTAGAGCTACAGAACTTAAAAAAATAAAGATTATATCCTTGATGTGAAGATATTTTTTCGCTCACTGTTAAAAATCGATTGTACGATAATTTGCATTGCTAAGAATACGCGTGTGGTAATCCTTTTCTTTATATTCGTACGACAATCTCAACAGTTAGATTTTCATTTATTCTCTCTTTTCTTCATCTTCTGTTAGACATATTCTTTTCTTTTCAACTTTTAAGAAATATTTATATGCGGTTGTATGCCTTTATCAAATTTATATTTGTATTAAGTTTAAAGCACTGTGAAACAATGGCCTTACGGTAAAACCCCATTATGGTAATACGTGCTGTATAAAGCAACAGCGCACAGTGTTTAAAAAGATTATTAAAATTAATACTATCAAGAGCAACGAGGAAGAATATTTTGTTTTATATTTATATGAAAGCAGAATTATAAGGGACACTCACTGAACTTTACTTCAAAAAGGTTTTAAGAAAAATCATCTTCATGATGTAAGAGATAACAATCTATATAATTAATAGGCAATATGCTCTTTCGTTTTGGTCATTATGAACAGATTTTAAAACCAATATAAAACTCATACCAAATTAAAAATACTTTGTCTCAGAAGTGAACGAGATGTTGTGGATTATTATCGGTTTAGTATTTCTGAAGCTTAAAGCGTTTGAATATGTTACTAATACATCGACGCGTATGTATGCATGTAAGTTAAAAAAAATATTTATGTGTTTTATACATTTGCAACATGCAATTTTTACCTTAACCTATTAACCACCAAAATAAAACCAGAAGCGATAATTAATAAAAAAAAAATTTTATTTTTTTATTCATTAAGTACAAAATTAATATGAGGTTATTGAGTACAGTGGCGGGATACAGGTAAAAATTTTCAAAACATTTTTTTTAATGCATAATCTTTTCAAACATTTCTTGCATTGCCAGCGACCTCTTGCATGACATAAAACACATCTTAATTGTTTTTCTAATATTTTTGGGTAGTGACCTACACCATCTTGAGGGAACCCCGCCAACAAGGGTAAAAGTCGAGCTTTATTTTGCGTGTTTTGGGATAAATAGTACCTTCCAATGGATCGCGGGAATAAAAGTTGATCCATGCCATCGCTATGACTCATTACGAGCGTTCGCAATGGTCATATCTATTATATAGGTAAACAATACCCAACACCATTTCTTATCACGAATGGCAATTCTGTAGGGTGAAATTGACTGGTCCAATTTATCTACTGTTTGTTGTAAGACTGAAACACCTTTGGAATATTGACTTAATTTTTTGTATTTGAATAGAAGACCATCGTTTTGCAGCTCCTAATAGTTCGAATGAGTCGCCATTGTACAGACGCTATTGTCTTTCCATTTTACCAATAGAATTTCATTTTGCTTGTCTTGGTTTTTTCATTTCTTTAGTACTTCTCAATGGACAATTTTTTGTTCTGTTCTCTCTGATTGTTCCAGTCACACGAAATCCATTTTTCTTGAGATCTACCATGAGATTATAGCTAGTAAAAAAGTTATCGAAATGTATTGCATAATCACAGTTTTATATTAAAACTTCAAAGGCCCATAACTCGGAAAATATAGGTTGCCGCCATTTTTTTTTATTTTTCCTTCTTATTTTTTAATTTCCTATCACATAGGCTAATTTTTATTTTGTTTGGAGCAACTTCACTAAAGAACATTTGTTCCAAGGTTTCTTTTAATATAAAAACACAAACATACGCAAAAAAGTAGTACTTAAAAAAAAATAAATATTATACGTAACTAAAATTTTTTTGTTTTGGTATTGCCCACAGTCCAACGCTTATAACAAGAAAATCTGTAAGGAAAGCAAAATAACCAAATGCTGATCTATTTTCAGATATCTGTATTAGTTAGAAAAAAAAGGTGTTTGTTGCCGTGAAACAAAAACGGGGACACCAGCGTTAAAATAAGACCCAGCGAGAGAAAAAAAATTGGCATTGAAATGAATAAAAAAAAAATTTAATACACCGATGAATGTTAACCAATGGCTTAGTCGAATTTGTATATTGTTTTCTTCCTATTTTAGGTAATTCTTTGGTTTTAGTTGTTTGAATGTTTGCTACTGCGTTGGTTGGTGGTGGTGTTGACTTCACATTCTGTTTCTTAAGATTCATGAAAAGAAATTTAACGAAGATTTATGAGCATTGAATGTGCTGTATGCTTCTTTTCAAACTTTGTTTCCTGATCCTTTTGTTTAATCGTGTGTATAGGTGTGCGAGGGACCTTTTTTGCTTTTCTTCTTGCTTTACACTTGTTCTTTTGTAAAGATTATTTTACATTTCATATGATTTTCAATTAAGGTATTTTATATATATACATATATATTTTTTGTTTGTTTTTTATTTCTTTTTCACTCTTGGTACGACTAATGTTTCAACATCAGCATACTTTTTGCAGTCGATTATTTTCTTCTCAAGTAATTAATTAAACGATGGAGCAAATATTCCATAGAAATGCCATTATAAAATATTCAAATAAAATAAAGTGCGACTTGTTGGTTTAAGACATCTTTAATGTCACCTTAGAAGCAAAGAAAAAAAGGAAAAACTGGGACAATAAATTAAAGTAGCAATGAATCTTAACACTTCTGTACCTTTTCTCAGATTACAGTTTTTGCGTTTCTTTTAAATGGTAGAGTGTTAAATTTTAATATAGGTTTTATTCAATTTACAGCTTTTGGTAAACAATTTAAATCACGATAAATTTCTTTAAAAATTAAGCAACAATATAAAGGGTTGCACGAAATATCGCCACAAAGAAATTTGTAAAGATATATCTACACAAAAACATAGGTAAATGTGAAAATAAGGCCAAGTTCTTATCCAAAAAGTTTCGTCCGTAAAATTACTGAGATCAATTACTGGGACCAAGGTCTTGATAGGTACAATTCCATCTCATTTCTAGGCAACCTGTAAGCTTGGCGAAATTTGTTTGCCGTTATAATATTTGAAAGAATTCTTGGAAAAATATTGCCAAGCTTATAGGTTAATTTTCGTTAATTTCTTATCAGGACCTACCTGTGTACCAAATTTCAGCTTTCTAGCTATACAGGAAGTGCCCCATACAAAGAAGGGGAACCCTAGCCCCCACAGGTGAAAAGTGCCCGTTTAAAAATTATTTTTGTTAATTTCTCATCAGGACCTACCTGTGTACGAAATTTAAACTTTTTAGCTCAACTAGAAGTGCCCCATACAAAGAAGGGACATGATTGTCCCCCCAGATGAAAAGTGCCCGTTAAAAAAATCATTTTCGGTAATTTCTCATCACTACCTGCCTGAGTACCAAATTTCAGCTTTCTAGCTATACTGGAAGTGCCCCATACAAAGAAGGGGAACCCTTGCCCACCCGGGTGGAAAGTGCTGTTTTAAGATTTTTCTGGTTATTTTCTCACCAAGGTAGCTGTGTACCAAGTTTCAGCTCTCTAGCTTTACTGGAAGTGCCCAATAATATTGATGAGTGAGTCAGTGACTATGTACTAAAATATGGACTTTTCACGCCTTAATATCTCGGGAAGCTTTTTTTTCCCTGTGAGGTCACCTCTGTGGGGAGACCTTATGTTCAAGTTTCATGATCAGGAGGCGCAAAGTTATGAGGGGGGTAAAAACAGCTCGAATGTTTATTTATTTTACCTGTAAATATAAAATATAAGGGCAATTACTAGAAGTAGCACTACTTAATAAATTATATAAAAAAAACTAAGAAAGAACCCATTTTTATTTTTTGATATGGTATAGGTGAAGGATAAACCTTTCTAAAAAAATAATACACTGTAAAAAAACCCTTGATCTTTTTGGATTTTTCGTTAGTTAAAATTTTCTTTTTGCTATAAATTTTTTACAGTTTTTTAACGTGTCATAAAGCCTGTTAAAATATCTTTTTAATGATACCAAGATCATGTTAATCGGTTCAGCCGATTCTGAGTTATTGTAGTTTAAATGGAGCTCTTTTCGACTATTTTCGCGTTTTTTCGAAAACTTTCCCACTGTGCCACGCCCAAAAAATCGCAAAACAGTCATTTCTAAAAATGAGAGTTTGTTTGTATTGATTAAATTTAGCTATGAACAAAATTTCATCGATATCTGAGGGGTTCGGGTTCAAAATTTCAGTTTTATCTCGATTTTTAAATGAAATTCATCTTATATCGAAAATAACATCTAGTGGGAAAAAGGCGTATGTTTCTGCCAATATAAAAATTATAAAAGAGACTGTGCTTATTCAAGGTGGAAGCGATTGGAGAATGTAAAACTGTAACACCTGATGTTAATATTGGTATCATATTTGCAAAAACTGAGTATTACTATAGACGCTTTGGACTTGCCACAGACTCTAGGCAAACTTCGAATTAAATTCGTGAAATTGGAGTTTGTAGAGTGGAGTGTTTGACCAGTTGTCAAGTTGATGTCGATGATTAACTTAAATAATAAAATGTCTCGAATAGACAAAACTTTCTAAAATTTTTGAAGTTTAAATACATATTATCAATAATTTAATAGCGATTTTTAATTTCCTTGTGTAAGCCAATCTGAAGTCTACTAATGCTTTTATTAAATCAAGTCGAATGAAGTTGGCCACGATAGTATGCAACTCAAATTTGCAATGATATTATTGCCGGTACTCTTGCCATATATTACACATGTATTGAACAATATTATAATGACTTATATTTTTCTGTTGAAATAGAAATACTTAAAAAAACCAGTGCCGATACCAAAAAATTACTCTGACTTTAGGCCAATTGCAAATTCTTCACAATTAAATGTCGATTTATAGCTAAAATCTTAATCTGTAGTGTGATACAATGAGTTTTTCGCCAAAATCATAGCAGTGTTTTCTTTAAGGGTGTTACGAAGCGAAAAAAACAAAATTAACTTCTTAATACCTCTTGATTATTCCAAGAAGTTTGACTCGATTGATCATTATTCGCTTTGCAATAAACTTCGTCACTTATTTAGTTTAATTTTTACGTCACTATATTGCTTTCTTTATATCTCACAAGCTCACGGCAATTTGTTTTTTCCAACAATCTTCGATCATCTGCATTAAATTAATCAATTGTCTAAGCATTGATTCTTTTTTCGATTTATGCTAATAACCTGGTCCCAAATCTTTACATTCGTGAACGTAGGACTCGTCACGTAATAACTGTATAATTGGATGAAAAATTACGTGACAATTTGTACGTTCACGGATGTAACGATTTGGGCCCAGAATAAACAATTTTTAAAGAGTAAAATAAACATATTTATATGCATATGATGATGATTTTGGACGAGTCCAGTCAACACCGTTGCAGAAAATATTGCAAGACTTATTGATGATCTGAATAAATTTTTTCTTCACTAATCGAAGTGTGTCATAATACGTAAGAAATCAATATCTTACTGACAAAATCAAGATTGCCAGATCGATCAAAGGGAAATGTTCAAAATTCCCTTCCATAGTCTTACTGCATCCTGTATCCAAACGGTTGTTTTTAATTCAAGCTGCGTATCTCTGGAATATCCTTTCACTATAACAACATTTTAATAGCAACGCAACTACCTTTAAGCAATTTTTATTTAATTACTTCTCTCAATAGGAAATTTTTAATATTATGTGTATATAAGTTTTAGTAAATTTATTTAATTTTGCCTTTTTTTATTATTTAAGGACACTACTTTCCTGTACTTTATATATAGATTTATTCTTTTTAAACAAAAATTTCATTGAGCTGTTAGATTTTTATCATGGTTTGGCTAAGAAATATGCAATTTTAATTTACGATAAAGATGTTATACAATCAGGTTAAGAAAAGATATAAATATGGCTGTTAAGAACCATTCAGATTTTTTTATAAAACACACTTTGCTCAACTAGTATTTTATATACAAGTAGGGATTTGTCTTTTGCCTGTAAACATACTGTCGACTTATCGTCCGAATAAATTAAAACTTAATCTTTCTTGTCCGTTAATGTCTCTTTTTTTAAATTTAAAAAAACAATTTAATATAATTGTGTGTTGTGCTTACAACTAGGATTTCTGGATGGTTAATTATTTATTTAGTACAAAAAAAAAAAAAATGGAAACATAAAGACGACATAGAATACATATAATATTGTAAATACATATAATTAATTTAATACTTAACAGAATTCAACATAAAAACTAAACTTTATGATTTAAATTTGCAAACCCAATACCAATTCATTGCATTCTATTTCAAGTATCAATATCTATTTTATTGTCTGTTTATTTTTTCTGGTTACTAGACAACTCTTATTCATTTGTTTACATACAAAGTGTAATATATCACTTGGTGGTGGTACGAGTACATATGTTTGTTTTCAAAATCTTGATACTGTTTTGTCTCTAATTTTTTTTTTCCAAAATATTCTCTTCATAACAATTTATCTTCTTACCAACTAAGGCTTGAATTTGAATCTAGAACAATCAATTCTTGTTTTACTTTAACAAACAAAAACACTAAAGTCAATTAATAATTACTGTGATTTCTTCAAGAACTGCTTCAAATAAACAGACTCTAGATTTTCATGTAGATTTCATCCTTTTTTTTAAGTCATTTACATATACAAGTACGATATATGTTGTGTCTTTTTATGTGTGATTGTTTAATACATACAACATTTATTTGTAATGAAGTATGTGCTTTTAATTTATGAGTAGGTGACATTATTCAAGGCCGTTCTGTAACCTAAACTTGTTATATGTAAATATAGAAATTTCGAATGGCTCTGGGCAGAACAGTGGGCTACATAAATTATTGCTAGAGAAAAAGTTATGATGCAACGATTTTCTGAATTAAGTTTTATTTTTAGCCAATGGAAATATTGACAGGATGTTTCAAATGATCACATTAATATTTCGGAATAGTGTTTCAAAAAAAAAATTAACTTTATCTGTAGCGTTTGATCAGATATAAAAGTAACTGAAGGTAGATAGAGAGAAGTGAAATATCTTATCTGTTTTTTTATCTAAATAAAAGTTACATAAAAAACTACTCTAAATAATTAAAAAGCAAGTAAAATTATTTAAAAAACTTTTGGCAATTTAAAATAAAAAAATTTTAACATTACCTCCAGACCACTGTATTCTTTTCTCATGTAGATATTTTACTTGTCGTAAATAAAGTTTTATTTGATTTTTGCTTCATTTGTTGTATATAAAATTGTCTGGTTTTACTCTGCATGTATGTGTTGTTGAGACTCATAAATAACTAAGAATCTGGAAATGTTCTACAGTTGTAAGTAATTAATTTTTCATATTGGCATTTACACAGGTATGAAGTAAAATCCTAAATAAATTTTATATATAATCACAAGTTGAGTTCTTTTATTAAAACTCAGTCACCCACAGGAATACAGAAACTTGGCAAAAATTGTTTCTTTTCTTAAAACATTTGCACAAAACAGAGCTTGTGTGTATGAAAGTAAATTTATTTATTTTTTTAAAATTGATTAGTTTGATTCATATAATCAAAGTATGGTACCAATTTTTTTACTGGGTTGAAATTTTCATATTTAAATAATGCTGGTCTCATGTAGAGAGGCCCTAACTCACATAATTGAAATTGTAGAAGTAAAAGTATAAACATAATTGGGGTGCTCCCACTGTACTCGTATCAGTCATATTGTCATAATGTCCTAAATATTTAAACTAGTTTAAAATATTTATTATTTTTTTCATACAAAAGTATACTATTACATATAATAAAATTTAACAGGCTATATTTATGATAATGTCATAAAAAATGTTTTCCTTTCTGTTTTTCTGTTTCGATAAAATGTTAAAGTGCATGGGTGTTGTAACCCATTTTAACTAAAAAACTATATTGACTTCCGAAAACAACTTTGTCCCTGAGCTTAAATTGATCGAAATTTAATTTATTTAAATAGGAATATCGTTCGATATTGAATATCGTAAATTACCTTCTGTTCTGATCACAACGTTAAAATTGCTATTGTTTTCCTTGTTCGTTGGAATATTGATCATGTTTCATTCTTTATTAAATTAAGTTCTCTGATAACCCGATGAACAATGAAAGAAAAGAGTACTTGAGTTTTATTTTCTGGATATATGAGCTAAAAGTATTTATAAAAAAAAATTGCCTAGCTGAGCACCCTGTAAGTGCTCCACTTTCGGCAGACAAATAACGTTGCCTATGGGTTAAAAGGAAATGTTTATATGAACTTACTGATATGTAAAAAGGATTATAAAATTGGGTTTTATTGAATATATAAAGCAAAATAAAATAGATCTGTAAAATTAATTATAATCAGTGCTGCTCGTGAGGGATACCGAAGCAATCACAGAACGAATAGAAGCAAAGCAGCGCAGCACACTGATTGAAGGTTCGAAGGAAACAAGTAGCACCATATACACATTTCGTTTCAAGTACATTTCTGTTGCCCCAAGATTTTTCTATAAAATAATCTGCGATTAAAAAATCGTAATAAATTTAAATATTTCAAGATTACTTTGAGAACGAGTTGTGATTAAAATCCGAAAATGTACTGCTATAAAAAAATTAAACTATTAAAATTAAAAATTCTAAATTGAATTTAATATATTTTTTGGAGAATTTTTTATAATATTACGAATAAACGTAATTTTTATTCGAACTTATATTGATGTACACATGAAAAGAAATTTGATCAGGCTCAATTTCAGTTTTATTGAATTAATGAAAATTTAATTTATTAAGAGTTATATTTTTGTTGAAAAATATTATTATTTATATCCAATCAGCTTAGCAAAACGTATCAGTACCGATTTTAAGGCCTCTACACCTCTCATCAGCGTTCAATAGTCCATCTTTACAATTTTCGTAACGTGGATACTAATTGGGAAGAATATATACAATTTTCGTAAAGTGGATACGAAAATTGTAAATATGGACAATTGAACGCTAATGAGAGGTATAGCGGCCTTGAAATCTGTACTGATACGTTCTGCTAAACTGATTGGATATAAATAATAATATTTTGCAACAATAAAAAAAAATAACTCTTAATAATTTGAATTTTCATTAATTCAATAAAACTGAACTTGAGCCTAATAAAATAACTTTTCATTTATTTTTTGAGCTTTAATTAAGAATAATCCATACTTGAATTAATTTTTTATAGTTGGTTAAAGAAAATTTGTACTTACCATATTTTTGACAACGTTTAGGATGGATTTAAGTACGTTTGCTATCACTTATTTTTTTTTTCTGTGTATAAAGTGCATAAATAAACTTTTATTAAAAGAATTGACCAACAATTCACAAAAACTCTTAAAATATTTAAGTGATTTCGGTTACACGTAAAACTAACTAGAAACATTATTTATTCGTGTATTCTCTGCATCCAGAATATTTTATCTTATACTTTAAATGTTTTTTAATTTGCCCTTTTTTTAAAAACATTGTGGAAGCTAGTTAAATTTTAATTACTTTTAAAGTTTCTTGAATTAGATTAAAGCTGACACAAACACATCGTGCCGTTGCTTCAATAGGGTCATAACTCAGTAAAAGTATTTTTGAACAAAAAAAAAAAATATATATACAATTTTAAAGTTTTCAATTCTCTTACCACCTAACGGTAAAAGAAAATTTTATATTTCTCACAAGAGTTTAAGTTTATTTCAGATATTTAGACGAAATTTTTGCAAGAAACTGACTTATAACTCTATTTCAGCAAAGGCTCGATATGTACTAGTAGATATGTACATACGTTTTATAAAATTTGTCTTCTATTTAATTTGCATAAGCGATATTAGCTAACCCTTTGTAAATACAAGTGTTTTATGGTTTTCATACAACTTGGTGTTCTTTTTTTAACACAAAAAGTTGCCAATAATTAATCTTGTTTGAAATTTTTTTTTTGCTTTTTTTCGTACATACACAAAATCCCCTATTTTACACTTCGAGCTTATATCAGAAAAAAACAACAGCTAAATGAAATAAATCATAATGCTTTCACATTTATAAGGATGAGAATAAGCAACAGGCTTCGAAGAAAACATCTAAACAACAACAAGAATAAAGTAAAAAGGCAAAAAGCACACATACATACATACTTACATATTTATTTGAACATATAAAAAGTTTTTCATTAATGAAAAAGTTTTGTCACATCAAAATAAACCTAAATAAGCTAAATAAAAGTAACAGACAACAAAAAACAAGTAACAATGCAAAAACATTCAACAACACCAAAACAAGATAAACAAAATTATATTTCTCTTGGAACTACAACGAATAAGAGATACCCAACAACAAAATTTATTTGAAATATAATTATAATATTTTCAAATCATAATTTATTTGTTGTGGTTTAGCTTATCGATATGCTGCATTTCATTGGCCGCTAATTCCAACTCATCTGTAGATCTTTACTATCATGCTTGAAAATTTTCAGTCATTTATTTTCAAAATCGTAAACACGCACTATCTCTCATTCAAGAAATAAGGCAAAGCACAATACAAACAACTCAGCAAGCAATTTTTATTCGATAAATAAATAGTGTTTTGGAATCCATTATTCATGAGTATTAATCAAATAAAATGTTGTTTTCAAAATATTCATTGTAGAATTTTACAAATATTACAAGCATTTGATATTTTAAAAAATTTTAAGTATAAAAAAATTATCAAATAATTCTTAGAAATAATTGAATATTTAATTCGTGCAGCATCAACGGAAATACAAAGCTTTTTCCAACCAGGACTTCAGAACTTTGACAGTTAATAAGGACAATCTTGTTGAAGCTACTTCTATGAAATTAGTTGTCATTTATTCAGTCTGTTTTGCCAAATCACAATGGACGGATATAGCTTTTTTGGGCTGACGTTGTCATCGGTCCATATATTTTTGAGACCGACATTGGCCAGGCAATCGACGAGCCGACCAGAGATCTTCAATAGAAAGGAATATTTACTCATCGATCCCAATTTTGGTTATATCTGGAAGATAATTTCCTTGAGTCCAACTGGAGGCCAGCGTGCTATATTTATTTATTTAAAGGCAACCTAACGAAAGGAGAGAACTCTTGGTTCCATCAAAAAACTTACTCTGAGCTCCCTATCACTAATCAGCAGGAATATTATTCAAACGATTTGCAATTATAAAAAAACGTACCCAGTTTTTCTGTTTTTTTGTAGTTCTTAGATTAACAAAATATAACATTTTAGTCGAGCAAAAAACACTCAAGAATTTATGTTTTCAAAAATTATAATTTTTTATGGGGTAGCTTATCTACTTATATGCATTTCTATGGTAGATCTTTGCGGTTCATATTTAACTTTTATTATTTTTAATTACTTTATTGTTGAAAAATGTTCCTTCCAGTGCACAGTTTTGTCAAACTTTTTTCAATTTATTTTATATTTTTATTATTGGACACAGTTTTATTGTTTTGAAATTTTTAGACAGTCCCATTACTCACGTGTCAGTTATTAAGAATTTCTTATAAAGTAGTCCGTGTAAAGGCTCCAATAACAAAAGGTGCAGCGTTCCTTCTCTAGGATAAAAGAGAATTTAGACACAAATTAAAAATTTATAGCAAAAGAAACGTATAAAATCAAAATTTGAGTGCTTAATTGTATCAAGAAAAATTTACACCTCAATTCTCTTAGAGAAACATCTACATACTTTGTCACAAAATGTACCGAACAATGTGTAAAAAAGGCATTTGTCAAAATAACTGGTGCTCACATACATACCAGGGGCAAAACAAAGCGAAAATAATCAACTCAACTACCGAAACTACCAGTTGTATATTTTCCTTGTAAACGAAGCGCAGGTGTATTATGAATTGTATTATTCAGAAAACATTTGACTGTGTCGAAATAAGCAGATAAGCAACATTAAAAGTTATTTTTAATATTTTAACTATACATACATATACATAGTTATTTATTAAATTAATATTCAATACCATTTTTGTCAAAATCACACCATTTTGACAAAACATATACCAAATTTAAATTATTTATTCATGAGAAGTGAATTTTGAGCCATTGTAGGTTCAATATTTAGGGAGTTATAAGTGTTTAAGTTCGAACTAACTCTTTTCTTTTCATAATCGGTTTTTTTACATGTTCTGGTAGACAAAACTCAAATACACCTCCCTTAAAAAATTCAGTTTCCTATTTTGACGAATAACAGATTTACAGTAATTAAAAAAAGCTCAAACTAACTAACTAACTAAAGGTTTTATTACGTTTTTTCCTTCTCCTGTAAATTAGCTAAATGTTGAATTACGACCTTTCTATATTAAGCCATCGATATACTTATAGCAAGTACCCAGTAAGCAATTTTCAAAATTGTTATGTTTTCTTTACCAATAAATGTAATATCAACTTCAAATGTACGATTGTGTAACAAACTTAAATACAGACTCATATATGCACTCATTTACTACTTCTTCTACATTAAAGTTGTGGTGTAGGGCATAGAAAAACTTTGTGATATCAAACATGCCACAACATAAATTTTTTACAACATATTCTACAACATTTTCTAAAAATCCATCCACCCATTTTATTCGTTCAACACACAAAGGCATACTTGTATACATATTTATCTAAAAAATTCTCACATTCATCTTGTCTAATGTATATTAGGAAAAAAAAAAAAGTAGCAAAAGAAAGAAAAGCCAAAGCAATAACTTTAATAACTTTTTCAATAATCCATCATAAAGTGGTTTTGGTGTTAAAGAGAAAATTCTGCTATCTTTTTATCACTTAGATAATATTAACGAAAAAAAAAAAAAAATAATAATCTTAAATATAAAAATGCTGGAAAGTAAAAAAAAGTTGACAATTAAAATTATCAATTTTGATCAATTGTGATTGTGTGTAATTTTTAATGATTTTCTTTTTGTATTTTATTATTAATTATCTTGCAGTTACATTTCAAATGATAGAATTACGAGTATATATAATTATTGGTTTGGTGTTAAACAATTGAATTTTCAGTGAAATATTAATTGCATATTGAATTGAAAAACACTCTTTTCTATTGCAATGACTTTTGCATATAAAATTATGTATAAAAGTATATAGTTAAATATGATTGATAAGTAAAAACTAAAACTGGACCTGAAGAAAAATAAAGAAATCATCACGCTGGAATTTAGTAGTGATGGAAATCTTTTAGGAAACTTTTTCATAACATTTTTATAAATAAATATTACCTATCCAAGAATTAAGAAGCGAATATACACATACTAAAAAAGAGTACATGTCGTTATGTTCTGTCGTTTACGTTAAAAACTTTAATTAATGTCTGTTCCCAATGTTGCTTAGAATTTTAATCATTTTTGATTCTCTATGAAAAAAGTGGCGTTGGCCCACATAACCAATTTGGACTACGTAACTGTTATCCACAAAGAAAGTGTTTCTGTGAATTATACATAAGGAGGACCGTAAGTTCGCTTTACATTAAACATTTTAGATACATACATATAGCTTCCGCTTTGTTGATGTTTTTCTAACCTGTAAACTAGGCTTTTGCACTAAGTATATTTAAATTCAAAAACATTTGCTTTTTTAAAAATGCTCAGAGTAATTCCAAGTACAAAAGTAAATACAAAACAAAAAAAAAAACAAACAAAACATTTATTCTCTCTATACGCTCAGAGTATTTGTATTTACTCATTCTTATTCACTATAAGTAGAGTAAAGTAAACATTTTTTTTGCTAATATTCTGTAAGAATTTTGCACGGTTCTTATTTTACCATGTAAGTATTTTAAGCATTTTCTTTGTTTTTATTTTTAGCATTAATTTAGCAGTTAATTTTATGGAATATACATACATATGTACATACCTATCTAAGTATATACAACTATTGATATGTTGATAATTTGATCTTAACATCAAATTAAATAAAAGCGAAATTTCATACAAACCAAATAAAACTTACAAAAATACTTAAGTATTTTAGTAAATAGTTTAAGTAGTGCTTGTCTTTACTTAATGTGCTTGGTTCTTATTTCGTACATTCTTTAATACTTGCTGTATTTATTTCATACAGAAACAGTATTTATTGTGTTTGTGTCTTATAATAGAAAGTAAAGAGAGGATATAATAAAACAAATACACGAAAATAAGAGAATGCATTTAAGTATTTGTTTTTTGTACTTTTGCAAAAGCCTACTGTAAACAGTACATATTATTGCCCCTTTTTGCATAATAATGTTGCTGTTAAATACATAGTGTCTGGACATTATGTTACTAAATATACATTACAATTGAGTAGCTCTCTTTAGTGTCCTATTTAACTCTAATTTCTTATATATTCTGTGGTAGCGGCCCGCCTTAAGCAATATTTTGCTCTGTTAATCAGGTAGGCATAACTTTTACAATTTCTTTGTTTATTTAAATCAAAAAACACTTATTATAAAAATAGGCAGGTAGGCCTGGATTTCTGTTTCACAAATCAGGTAGTTTGAACTTTTTTTATTTCTTGGTATAAATTAAACCGTAATAATTTAATGCAGTCAGTTAAGTTTTTACTATTTCAAAGTAGTGATCAGTACCAGAACTTATACAATTTTACTTTAAAGTGCGATAATATCATTTCAAAATCCGGAATTGTTAGAGTTATTAACAAACTTGCATAATGAAAATGTATATAAATTGGATATAGAAAAATTACACGAATTACCACGATACCACGAAAAGGATCTTAAAATTTAAATTCACTTCGTTTACTTGAAAATTAATAAAAAATGGCTTACTTCAAAACGTAAGATAAAAACCTTTATGAAAGAGAACTCAGAGTAACAACTTTTGAAAACATCGAAGAACCGCATACATCTTCTGACTGCAGAAGAGGAAGACCTGGAAAAAACTAATGTTTAGCGTACACAAAAACACATAAACTTCAAAATGTCACAAAAGATATATCTAAATGGTATCTTTTCATTATGTCTTAAGTATGTAAAAGATAAATCAACATCTGTCATTACAAAACCTGTGGCATTTGCAACTCCAGATCGACTGCACGGAATTAGAGAGAGTATTTCTACACATCCAAATGCTTTACGCACAAAGTATAGCATAGAAGAAGCCTTAGCATTATTTATGGACTTTGGATTGTCAAAGGAAAATTATTCTATTTTACAAAGCTCTCTAAAGAATCATAATGTGAGTACAAAAGGTGAATACAAAAAAATTTTATAGGCCAAAAAAGAAGTAGTGCCATCTAATGTAAAGGTTTGTTAAGTATCGGTAGAGTTTAAACTACAAGACTTAATGGATCATACAGCCAAACGCCCTATTCTAACATTATTACTTCTAGATAGGCTTACATTGATAATTAAGTGTGGATGTGATGGATCATTCGGTTGACATAATAACATCAGATGCAAATATGTTTATGGCTTATGTAGTTTCTTTACGACTTAGAAGTGAAACTGCCCAACTTTTGGCTCAAACGTAACCTAAGAAGAAACTTACTTTTAAGGTCCATAATATATTGGCTCATGGTAAAAATTTAATTGAATATCAATGCTTATCAGTTTGAGAGTTATCAGAAGAAGCGCAGGAATGCAAAAACAAAGATTTACAAACACCTTAGACACACGTATACTTGCAAAATTTTTCGGATTAGACAGATGAGGACCTTTTCAATATGTTGGCGCCCTCTTCAGACCCACTAATTTCATCACGGACATATGTAAGATCTCGAAGGGGTTTGGAAGAACGTAATTATAGGTCCGACATGTTAAGTCTATTAGATATCGCTCCCAGTATTAATAACTATTTAAAAAAAAACTAACTAAGAAAAAAAATGTATACTACTTTGAAAAAATATACTAAGTAACTTTATATCATTATATATATTTATTATATAGCATTGATATTAAAAATATTTCAAAAATGTGTATCTGTAGTATAAATAAAAATATAATATTAATTTAACATTTTATATTAGAGTGGTATATTTTTCTAGAGAATATCATTTGAAGCGGAATAAGTTGTGTTTTAAATACTTTTTAAATTTTAAAAATATATTTCCTTACTTCAAAAGAAAAAAAGGTCAAAAAGGTCAAAAGGTGTCACCGTGCCCAATGCCTATTTAAATGTGGGAGCACCTATTTTAAAACTAAAGGATTTAAAATTCAAGTGATTTTTAACCATTAGAAATATCTTGGTAACTAAATAAATTATGATTTTTGCAACGAAAAAAAGTGCATAGTGCCTCTGTGGGCCTATGGCCATGCAGGTTACTTATTTTAAGCGGAATATCTTTATTACTTTGAAACTTATGATTTTTGCAACTAAAAAAGTCGAAAGACCCCAAAGTACGTCGTAAGTTTTACATCTTTCTAGATATGATACAGATGGACTTCTGGACAGCGTAGAGAACACAACATGAGTTCATTTTAGCTATATACAAAAATTCTAAAATTTTTCTTTAAAAACTTGGGCATCAAAAGTATTTGTTTTAATGTGGATCTGTTTTGACGATAAAAGAAATTAACGTATAATTAATATTTTTCTATAATATTACGTATACGCACGAATTCGAAGTTTCATTTAAGAACACTATACTCATCTTATATATCCCAGCAAAAACTATTCCTTCGGCCGAAGCAGGTTTGTAAGGAAGATGTAATTGTTGTTTATGTGTCTCCTGCTTCGAAAAGCGCTTGAAGGTCTTGTTTTTTACATGAAAGAGCACATTTTTCTAGGCATCAAACGAGGGCTAAAATCATGTTGCAATTGTCTGAATTATGCCTTCGTTCTACTGCGTCATCACATACAAAATTCATCTGTAGGCAAATACATAAGTATAAATAAATAGGAGAGATAGATAGAAGGTCAGATAGCGTTTAAATAAATTTTGTTTCCCTTCGCTGTTTACTTTGTTATTCGTGTCAACTAAATGGAAATAGCCTAACAAATTCAACGTGCTTAAAAATAATTTGAGCTCTCTCTTTGCCTTCTTTTTGTGCAGCCTTGGAAGTGCTTCTAAACTGCGCATCTCAAAAGCATGAAATTTTGTTACTGCTTGCAGAAACATAATTATTTTTTGCTAGGATGTTTATATTGTTTTAGCTTCTGATATTTCTGATAGCAGCAAATCATTTTAGCATAAAAATAAATATTATAATAATTATAACTATAGCAATTTTCGCTCAATAAAATCAATACTGATCGGTTTTCAATTTTTTCAATAAAAAAATTAAATTTATAACAATTCAAGTATACAACTTTGGAAGAAAAAATAAGATACGAAGATTAAATTATCGAAAATTTGTATGTTTTTGTACATATTCACTGATAACAAATCAATATTTGTTTTCTCAGCGCTCTTTTCAATTTTTTTTTTAGTTTTCTTTTAATTTGCTTTCGAAAATAATTTCGTTTTGAATAAATCCACTAAACACTAATTTTGCGGTTGCTTTATTTAAATTCATTTGTACACACTTGCACATTCGTGTACAAACATGTACACAGACACAATGCTTATGAGAATATTCTTATAAGAATGTTTCTGCTTAAAAGCACACTCGCAAACACGTACAAACACATACTTGATATATGTATGTATGTGGTTTTAATATTGCTTTATATAAAGGATTTATTAGTTTGTGGCCACACATATAAAATATCACTAACACAATCAACGTTTATTTTTTCATCTCTAAGCAAATAGCATTTGTTAGTTGTTGTTTTTTTGTATTATAATCGAAAAAGAACTTAAGTGCAATTATTCCAGCAAAATTATTTTTGAAGACAGAAATATTTCTTAGACATTTTATTCAATTAATTGCTTATTTAGTAATAATTAAATACGTTTTTAGAAAGTTGCTGTCAACAGTTCTTAAATTCAAAGCCTTAACAGCATTTCATTGTGTTGCAAGGATGATAAGAAATGAGTCTTTTACAAATTGCGAATGGAAACCTTTCGAAAATTACTTAAATTTAAGTAAAAGTGTACATTTTTCATGCATTCTGACTGCTGCCAAAAAAGCAACAGCTAAAAAAATAGTCAACATTTCGATAGCAATCTTAACATAAACTGCATATTTCACTATGTCGAAATATTTTTTTTATATATTCATTCGTATAATTACATTTGAAGCAAAAGCAAATTCTAAACTTTTATTATATTTGTACGAATGGAAAAAAGGAAAAATTCTTTCGACATTGTAAAATCGGCAGTAATTCTTCCTGATCTTAGCTGTTATAACATTATTTTCATTCTGAACTAAATACACAGCAAGGCAAAATAAATATGTCAATGTAAACGGTTTGACATTGACATAATAAAGCTTTAGTTTTGTTACTTAATATTTACTCTAAAAGTGTAGTTATGACTTTCTCTTAAATATATCTGATTCTGTGTGGTTCCTATAGAATATCCCAGAAAACAAAAAAAAAGCATTTGTTAAGGGTATTTATGCTACGTAAATCCGCCTCAATTTTCTTATGAGATCAAAAGATGTAGAAAAAACAAAAATAAATGTTCGTTATGAAAGATATCGTTTTATTCAAAATTTATCAAAGTTCTTAACAAGAATTTCAGATTTCCAATTTATGTACCTTCCGTGTAGCACCTAGCTTATATCAGCAATAGTTATTTATATTCAAGTGTCATTTATCCAAATTAAACTAAAATATTTTTTTTTCTATAATTAATTTTGTTTGTGACGACTTGAACAATGTAACTCATCTGTAAATCTTCACCATCATGCTGCAAAGGATAATGGATAATGAGAAACTTATCTTAACATTTTCGAAATCAACCATAATCTCCTCTTGAAATTTCTTTTGTATCTTCAGCCAATACGGCTTACAAGCAAGAAGTAAGAAGCATATACATATACAAACACGGCATGAGCTACTGGAACAAGGATGGTTTAAATAAATTGATCTATCCAATAAATACGGTAGTCTAGGTACAATGCAATAATAACAATAAAAATATCTGTGATTTTATACAGATGTGGAAAAATTTAACAATTTGTTTTTTGGTTTAATTTTTATAAATTTTTAAGATGTATGTATTAAAATAAGGAATCAGAATCAAATTATTAGTAGAGTAAGAAATAACTAATTTGTTTTTGATAAATTAGTGATCGATATCAAAATCACAGAACAATATAAGTAGTTCTAGTATCGCACACTGACTAAAATACGATTGTAAACTAAATTACAGCATTAGATATCGAATACTGTAAATTTTCCTCTATTAGGAATTTGCCTTGGTAACGACTGAAAAAATATTTAACACAATTATGACAAAATATTAATAAATTGAAATTAAACTCATCGTTGGCACACTTACATGTCTATGGGCTGTGTTAGACCAAGTGACATTTTTGTAAGATACTTTTTTCATATTCACAATAAACTTGTTTTCTTCTCATTGCTTGCTGGACAATATGACGTTTAAGCAATTTTATACAGCGTTTGAGAAACCACGATCAGCAAGAAATATTATTTTGTTATTCATACGCCCAGACACACTCATACAAACCTACATAATAAATATTTTAACAAAAGGATTTCATTCCTTGAAAATTTTCTTTTTGCAAAGTGTATGTTAATGCCACAACACATTTGTAGTAATCTTCATTTGAGGCCGTTGTATGTTTTTAGGGCGGGGGTTAGTATACACACTTTTTGGAAATTTATTATTTGTCATTCTTTTTCACACTTTTACACACTTTTCGCAAATAATTATTTTGTTAAAAGAGAAATTAAGCAAACTTTTTTTCTTTCACAATTCATGGTACTGCATATTTTTGAATGCTTTTGTTTTTGGCAGATTGATTTATTTATTTAACAAACATCCTTGCACGATCTCATACAAACATATGCTTAAAATTAATATAACTATATATATTTATACATTCAAGAGGTTTGTGCATTTGTTAATTGGTTTGTATAATGCAAATGTGAAATATTTAACAAAATAAATTTTACAAACAAATTGAATTCAATTAAAATATCAAACAATACCAAATTAATTACTTTAAATGTGATTGGAAGTGTGTGTAACTATGGATCAATTTACAATTCAAGCAATTGAAAAATAAGCACAATAGTCAATCATAATATGACCGCAATACAACCCATAATATGACAATAACAATGGAATGCAATTAAATTAAATGGCAGAGACTTCATCAACATTGATATCATTTACTCGTTTTGTATACAATCAGGGCAAAGCATATTTTTTAAATTACAAATTGCGTACAAACCGTCACTTAAAAATTCAATTTATAAAGGAAAGTTCTCAGGTGTTTATTTAAAGTGCAAATGCAATTTGAATTAAAGAAGTGTAGCTAAAAATATTTATATAAAGAATTGCACTTTGCAATTGCAGCGGCATTGAAATTGAGTTTTTTTTTTATATAATTATTAGATTGAAACCAAAAAATTTTTAATTATTTAAAAATTTCATTTCTTTTATTATTAATTACGATTTCCATAACGACAAATAGGGAAAGGAAATTTGTTACTCTCCCTCACATTACGAATATTTACATATGTATATATTTGTTTACAAATAACTTGGAGCTACAGTTTTATTTTCGTCTAGTTTTCACTTAATCTGTTCGCATGCAAATTAGCACTTAACCATTTGTAAAATATTTTTGTCCGTTCCAACTTAGTCTTTGCTTTAAAAAATGCATATATGTACCAATTTATTCACATGACAAACTAACACACAAACATACACTTTTTATATAAAAATGCATTAAACTAAAACAATAAGTCTCTTAATCACAGCAATCTCCCTTGCATAGATAATAAAAAAGCCAAACGAAAAAAAAATAATATATTAAATTATGTTTTACAATAGTTTAATTCGTTGGACTTACGTTCATATTCAATGCTTAACCGAACGAAAATAAAAAGGATCAAGTTTTAAATTAATATTCATGCAGAGGGAACAATAGAATGTACGAGAATATGGCATATGAGCGTGTAAGTAAAACTAACAGCTTCAACATGTGCATATCAGCATACATGTTAGCACATACACTTACCCTTTTGCAAATTTTGGGGAAAATTTGTGAATTTACTAAAAGCAAATGAATAAATTGAGCAACAAATTTCTGCAAACAATTATTATGCATTCACTCGAAAAATACTTAAGGCAGATACATAAAGAGTAGAAGCTCTGCAAATACTAAAAGGCATATCCAGGGTAAAAATGTTTTATTAGATTTTTTATAAAGTGAATAATATTTAGTATTAAGTGAAAGATGTAAAGTATTTTTATGTTATTTTACGAAAGTTGTTCATATACTCGTAGTATATCGTTGCTATGCACTGCAGGCTATCGCCATGGGTTGGTATCATGCAACTAATTTTGTTCAGATAAAATTGACTTGCAACAAGATAGCTACAAAATCCATTGACTAAATAAAAATATCATTAGTTTATAGCCATTAAAATTAAATTATTACAATTTCTAAGCAAATATGTGTTCATCGTTGGCTAAGCTTATTCACTAATGATTTTTGAAAGCTGAAAGATTAGAGGTTTTGTAACTTTTAAACGATTTTTTAAAGTTAGTTAATGATTTAAAAAAATCATGAATGAAATGCGACACGCAAACATATTTAACACAGAACAAATAAAAAATATAATTCATTGGCAACACTGTAATGTTTAATATATGGGGAAAAATAATAAAAGTTACCAGCTAACATGAATTTAGTAGTGAGAAGCATTTACACATAAATATTTACGAGGCTTGTACAAAAAATAACGTTTGTTCTATTTAGCCGTTTAGCTGAATTTGAAGTGATGTTAGATGTTAAATTTTCTTTCGTTGCTTGAAATATTATCAAAAACGAGTTAAAGAATATATAAAATATCAACAAATATTAATAAATTCTTTTTGAAAACATTTAATAAATCTCAAATTGCTTAAAAATAAATATTTTTTTCCAAAATTTGGAAAGCTTTAACCTTTAGAAACGATACTTACTTATACCTCTGCTGTACAAATTTGTGAACAGGCACCATAGTTATCGAATTCACTGCTGTTTATGTACCAATTTATTTTATTAACCAAAATAAATTGAAGCTTCTATATATGTGACGCGCAAAATAGAAAGGGACCTAAGGGTAAAAACCGGTTTTGTTCAGGAGAGCCATTTTAAAGATTAAAATACGTGTATCTTTGGTGTACCATCACCTTCATAAAACGCGCATATCTCTGGAAGGGAACACTTTTGGGGCATGGGATCGGTCTCATTCGATACACAGATGTTGTCCACATAAAAAAAAAGTTAAAATTAATTTTTTACCCTTAGGTCCTTTTCTCTATGCGCTGTCACATATACCTGGGATATGATGTGTATGTATGTATAACAAACTTTTATGACAACATTGAGGACAATGTTGATAATAATGATGAAGCAGAAACTTTAATGTAGTTTGGAATATTTAATTATAAATTTTTTTTTTGTTTCATAATTTTTAAACCACTTAAGCCGGTTAGTACCATATTAATTTTAACAATACCCTTGAATTACAAAACAAAAAAAACTAATTTCTTTGCAACGAAAACATTTAAGTCAGTGTCCATTTTACTTCAGCGCTTTAGATAAATCAAGGACAAAGATTTGTAAAATGAGATATCATGATTTCATCTAATATTTGTTGCAGGTTCATGTTTTCCTTTGTTACAATGCATTACATGATGGTAATAACATATAGGTAGATTTAAACAAAACGTTGCGGTTTTTACAAATATGCGCTCATCTTTATTGTTATCGGTTTTGAATGCAGGTTGTTAAAAAACATAAAATTTTCTTATTTAATTTGCCAAATCTTAGTGAAAAACAACGTAACTAACGAATAAATTTAAATACTTCGGAAAACTGGAAACAATTTAAGTCGATTTAGTTCAGTTTAATTTGCAGACGGCGGTCATAGTGTGATACATTAATCCTGACCATTTGTCAACAAATATTTTTTGTTTTGCCTTATGGTTTTTTTGTTTGCTTTGTTACGTTAAAAAGAGCATTCATTTTGTTATTTTAAGAGGATTCGATAATTGCTTTAGGAATCATCCACAAAATATCCATTTTTGTAATACCCGGCGTATGAGTATTTTTATTTCAAAAAAATTTTTTTTTTGTACTTGTAGAACAATAAAACAACCAAAGCACTAACAAAAAGAAAACACTACTAAAAGAAGAAAATGAAAACGATAACAATAACAATAAAACTAAAGTGTGCATTTGTATACAAATGTATGTATATATTTGTGTACAAGTGTATGTGTAGCAGAAACAACTTTTTGCTGGAAGGAAAACAAAAAAAATATTAAAAATAAAACGGAAATTGTTTGTCGATTGACTGATGTTTACCAAGATAAACGGTTTAGAAAAGCTTTGTGAACATTCTCAGTTTACAGAACTATTATTTTGTCCATTTATCTTTCTATCGACTGGCAAACAACAAACTGATAATCATGCGTATGTTGAAGTTAGACAAACAAATATAGTACATATATACATGTACGTACGTACCTACATATATACATGGTTGAGCAAAGGGTCTATATTATAAAAGATGCCAACTCAAGGGAAATATTTTAAATATCTTTATAGTTTAATCAAGTTTTGGAAAAAATAAGACGTTATTTTTCTCTGTCACTTTTATTAGAGATTATTATCTTTTATTTATCCTTTTAAATAAATTGTGCTTGAATAGTTCTGTTCTGTTTTGAGTTAATTTTTTAAGTTAATTATTCTAGTTCTCAATATAAATTGGAATTCAACTAAAATAAGTATAAAAAAATTTATGTACTAAAAACGGTGTATTTAAGATAGAAGAAGCGTAAGGCATCATTTAATTTTTTATACAAGAAGGTTTTTATTGTTTTATTAAATACAGGGATTTAATTAAAGCTTAATTTTTATGTACGATATTTACTACAGACATGGAAAATAGTTCTAATTTCATTTTATATATATATATATATATATATATATATATATAGATTTTAAACTATAAATCACTACGACTCTTAACTGATTTTGATTGTGTTGCAATACAACTCGCTTCACTTAGACGCTTTAAAGTCGTTAAAAGTGTTTTGACATAATTTTGTTGTTTTAATTATTTATTAGTAAAAAGTTTAAATAAACTGTTAGATACAGAACAAAGCTGTGAATTTTGAAAAATCAAGCTAAGTTGTCCTAAGAATTAATAAATTTTTGTAAGGAATGAAACAATTTGTCCCTTATTTTTCACAAAAACTTCATGGTATTTAACAAACAGAAAAATTATGAAAATTAGTCTATAAATTCAATAGTAAATATGGCATGTGGGTCTTTTTTAATAAAACGGTATATAATTTAAATTAATCCGATTTTATTATATAAGTTTAAAAAAAAATTTCTTTTATTTCCTTTTTCAAGAGGAAGGCAGAGAGCTGTTCTGAATGCTCCAACAAAATTTAGACATCATGATTGAATTATAGTAGCCTTGATAGCGTTTCTCTATCGTACAAAGATCCTGGTGGAATCACTCACCCTGTTCTTCACGTATATCTCCAACATTGGGGAGAAAATAGTCCAGGTGGTTATGAAGAAAGTGTGACTTAATGCTCATGTTACATTAAACCCTTTGAAAGTGACTCATGAGTTGTTCGACCTGTTGAGGATAGTCATATCTTTTTTACTTCCCAAAAAAATTTGCACAAGCCAAACGAACTCATGAAATGCCTTTTCTTCAATATCTGTCATAATGTCTCTACAAATTAAGTCCATTGTTAACGGTCATTATAAATGCCTGCTTTTATCTTTTCAGCACTTACTTTCGGAAAATCACTATCACTACTATTTTTTCCGCCTCTAAATGCATAGGTTCCTCCTGTGGTACATCAGATTCATCAGGTGATACCTTAAGGCTCAAAACATGTCTATATTCCGACTGTATGCAAGGATATTCCCATTTGGTTCGGTTTTTTCGCAACAAGCAAGTTCTCTAAACAAAAATAACATTCGTCATAGTGTTTGACGGGTTAAATTCACATCATAGCGATTTCGTACCTTAATTTGTTCCGTTTCTTATTTGTCTCAAAACGTGGAAACTCAACGCACGTTTTGCATATATTTACCCAAGGCTTATGTTGCATTTCCAGCGGGTGACCAAAGTATGTAAAGCAACCTTCTTTTACGAATGCTGTCACGCTTGATGATGCCATGTCAAATTATCTTGTGAAAACTGTCAAACAAAATAATTACCAGCAAATTAACACTATACAACAGCGTATTTTAAGAAAATGCTATAACTCGTAAGCTTGAGCAGTTACAAGTAGGATATTTCTGAAATCAGCGACCTCAGCGTTGTGTTTATCACGCGGTGAAAGTAATTCTTCAGAAAAAGTTGCTATTTTGTTGTGCAGTGTAATCAATATTTTAGGAAAACAAATTACCCCGCTAATTAAAAAAAAATGAAACCAAATAAAAAAAAAATTTGTAAATCGATCTAGCGATTTAAAAAGCTGTCAAGCAGACATTTTATTAATTGTTTTACTTTGCCGATGCTTCTGCTAACCGATTAAGGAGGCCGCGTACATTAGCTTCAAGCAGTAGCAATCACTGTCGGAATAGTTTTTAGTGACGATTGATATGCCTTCATTACTTAAACAGTCTAACAAAACTTATTATTATGTCAAACTTTATTTTTTATTTTTTATATTATTACGAATAAACGTAATTATTATTCGAACTTATATTGAAGTACATATGAAAAGTAATAGTATCAGGCTCAAGTTCAATTTTATTGAATTAATAAAAATTCAAATTACTAAGAGTTATTTTACGTTGAAAAGCATTAGTATGTATAAACAACCATTTAGCAGAACGTATCAGTATACCGAATTCAAGGCCGCTACACCTCTCATCAGCGTTCAATTGTCCATCTTTACAATTTACGTAAAGTGGATAGTAATTGGGAAGAATATGAACTATTCAACCAAATTTTGAACAGAAATAGAATACGAGAATTAATTTAAACCATATTATTCTATTTTTACATATTGTATTTGTAATTTAACTTTTTGTTGTTTTTACTCTATATTAGGGAAATTATATATTACGAAAATTGTAAATATGGACAATTGAACGCTGATGGGAGGTGTCGTGGCCTTGAAATCGGTATACTGATACGTTCTGCTAAACTAATTGTATGTACTAATGCTTTTCAACATAAAATAACTCTTAGTAATTTGAATTTTCATTGATGCAATAAAACTGAATTGAGCCTGATAATATTACTTTTCATATGTACATTATGTCAAACTAATTTATAGATGTGTTACAGATTGATGTGGGAACCTGCCATTACGGCTTAAGCCCACAGTGCTCTCGTGTGAAATGTGTGATATTATTATATAAATATTTTAAAATAACAGTATTCAAACTATTTTATTTAGAAATTAAGAATATATGATTAAAAAAAGTATAAAAAAAAATTATTCTCACTTAAATTTTTTTCCGCTTGGGGGTATCAAGTGGTATTTAAATTTAAATAAAGTTTAATAACTTTCACAAATATTGTGCGATTTACAAAAACTAAAGTTCATTTTATTTGTTATAAAATTCTATTTCAAATTTTTTATACAAATACATCTGCTTTTATAGAAAAAATTATAAAAAAAAGAACTCAAAGTTAAAAAAACATAAAAAAATAAAAAAAATTGCAGATGTTATTACGAAAATTAATACCAATAATTAATTAATATAGCATAAAATGTATACGGTTGGAAAGATCTATTCTTTGTCTTTCATAAAGCGTTCAAAAATTGAAGATCGGATTAAAATCAACTGAATTACGTGTTCATAAGTACTCGGACCTACCCGAAAATAGTTTTTTCGGAATAACTCCGAAATTTGGGGGTGTTTCCGAACTTTTAAAAATTGATTTATGATCTACTTAATAATGCCTACAACTTACACTAGGTCACTTTCCAAGTATATTTTCACTGTAGCACCGTGTTATTATACAATCAGGACTTATCCAAGAAAAAAAAAAAATATAATGATTAATTTATTCATATGTACATATATTTATGTATACATATATTCAACTAGAAAAATGACGAATAATACATTTCCTGAATTGACGTGCATTAGAAATCGTTTGAAATCTAAGGGGGACTCCATTCCAGAGACTGATAGCATGAATAAAGAAATGATATTTAGATATTAATGTTCGATGTCTAAATGCAAGAAGTCTTTTACCTTTATCAAGAGTCAAACAATTTAAACGCTCATAAAATAAATTCATGATTTTTATCATTGGTGCTTTACCAAATCATCAGTAAACTTCAAACATACTTTTGAAAAGTTTCAAACTTTCAAAAATTAATTGAGTATTAAAAGTTTTTTCAACATAAAACTTAGAGAATATATCAAATAATAAATTTAAGAACTGCTTGATGTACAACGTTGTTTTTTTCACAAAATAATACTTAATTTTCATAAAAGTACATTTTTTGCTCTATGTTCAAATCTATCTATCAATTGCTATTAGCTTTTTTAATAAAGTGATGAAAATCCATTTTGTTTGGCTTAAGGTCTTTTCTCAAATAAAAACAATTAAAATATTTGTTTCATAAAAAACTTTCTTAATTTATTTTTATTTTGAATTTTGTTTTCCGATATTTCGGTTAATTTCGTTAACCATTCTCTAGGAATATTTTGTATTTTTATTCACAATGACACTATACATATATGCTGTTTATCTTATTTATGTTTATTTATTATATTTATTTATTTTTTAATAAATTATAAGCAGAAAATAATCAAATATAAATATAAGATTCAAGGTGGTTTTTTATTTCTATGTACATATTTATATAATTTTTAATTTTCCATTTTAGAATACCGATAAATGTATTTATTCATTTATTTATTTATTTAATGTATTTTTTTTTTTTTTGTAATTCTACTCTTTCCAATTGTTTCCCTTTGGTAAGCAAATTAATATTTACATTGCAAATAGTAAAAGAATTTGGCAAGAACGAAGAAAGAGATAGAAAAATAAATCGCGAAAAAATAAACAATAAACATAACTTTGGCGCAATAAAGAAAATAATAAATAGTGGCGAATAAAAATTGTTATTTTGATAAGAATTCGCTGAATTACAAAAAAATCCGAAATTATGAAAAACTAAATAAAAACATTTCGTTATTGTATTGTTTGTTTTTCATATTTATTGCTATGCTGCTACAACTATAGTTTTTCTTACATTAAAATGCAATGAAATGAAATGTTATAAGAGTCCAAAAAAAATTTAAATTGTAAAGTTTATACTCACTAAGAATACGACCTACACTTTTCGCTGCATAGATTTCAAATCTATTCAAATAGAAAAATTTTAAGACACCTAGAAGCCAGTAATAGTATGTCGGATGCATCTGATTGTAAACAATTATCTTTAAAATAATTAAAAATTCCAATACTTAGGAAACCTTAAAAATGTCCCTATATTTATTTTAAGATAAATTCTGCTTTAAATTTATTTACAATGATGTGTTAGAATTAATAAAATTAATATTTTCATTGAATAAATCAATTAACTCTACACAATTGTGTATTTACCCAAAACTTCATAAAAATTTTAAATGGATTTGAAATTTATTTTAAGAAAAATTTTGTATTGAAATTTTGTACTAAAACACATTTGAAATCTGTTTTATTTAAAAAAAAAAAAACTTTTTAATATAGATATTTAAGCTTTAAGAGATAATTCAATTTATGACGAATGACTAAAACTTTTTTTATTTTTTATTATGTTCATGAATCAATAGTTTTCAATAATTTACTTTACGTTTTATTTTGTGAAGTTTGGCTTTCTAGATTCTGACACAAGCACATGTCGATAATGATCGATATCGAAAATAATTTAGACATTCCATAGAGACAAATAGAAATTTTAATAATTATTACGTTTTTATAATTTTTTAGCGAAATGTTTTACCAAAAGTTTTACTAAAGTAATCTTAATTAATTATATGGAGTGTTAACCGCAAGAAAAGCTTCTTGCGTAGCACGTAAAAAACTCTGTTTATATTTCACAAAGTTTGTTACCTTGTGTAATTTTTATTTTAATATTTGAGCCGGTTTTGAGTAGGATACGTTTTTTTTTCGTTGATATAAATTTTATTTTGAATTACACAAATTTAGCGAAAAATTAGAAATCTTTTTATTATGTATTAACTCCTTCTATTTGTTTGTCAAGTGTAAGAAGTGATACCATTATACGTAGTCGTGGCCTTCCAACTCTAGTCGTATTCCATCTTCTCTTGTGTAGGGTATAAATATTATAAATAAAGTTTGTTTATACCTCAACATACTAAAGCAATTGCAAAAGCTACAACAGCAAAAACATCTAAAACAACTACTACAAAATGCTCACATTCAGGGCAACATTAAATTACTTGGCTTAAAGGTAAATCGAGCGGAAGTACCGAACAACCAAGAAAACAACAGAAATGTAAAAAAATGTTCCAACGTGATACACAGAGAATGAATGAAGAAGAAGTAGTACATGCAAATATTATTAATAAAATTGTTTTAGCAAAATGCGACTTTTAAACATGCTACAATACAACGTACACAACTGCAAACATTTTTTGGAAAAATATTATTACTTTCTGGCTCAAGCTTCACAAATTTTAGCTTAAGTTAAAGCAAAAATATTAAATTTTGTAGCACTTCTCAATCCAACCAAATTATTTGTTTAAATAAAAATAATCACTTTATTATTTTCTGTCCGCAACTTAGCAAATTTGTTATATCAAGTTGTAAAAAATAGCAAAGTATGCATATCAAAAAAATAGAAACACATAATAAAAAGTTTATTTCTAACTTTGCTCGTGAACTACTCAAACTGCGATTATTTTCAACTAACTGCACTTTTATGCAACTTGTATATAAGATCGAATAAAAATAGGAAATGACAATAAAGCCATAAGCCATAACTTAAAATATAAATAAAAAGATTAAAAAACAACAAAATATATTTATATGCAACGCTGCCAAGCAAGCCAATCTACAAATAGATACAAGTTTATTTAACTGGCGTACAGGCATGTAAATGAAAACATGTCGGTTATTAAAAATTTCATGAAAAATGTATCACAGCAAGTTTTAATATATTTAAAAAAAAGAATTAAAACTGATAATTAGCAAAGTATCAAAAATAATGCAGATCAGATTAAGTTATTTAAATACTTTAGATTATATATTTCTCTCTCATTCAAAGTAGATATAAGGCATAGTTTTGGCATTGTCATTACAGCTTATTATGTGTCCTATAAATAATAAGAAAGCAATATTGCAATATTACAGCATAGTTTATCTATACTCATATATTTAATTCTGTGAGTTTATTTACGCACTAGATATACACGGTGAGCTTCGCTACCCCCTCGCTATAAAATAAAATTCCTATTGTGAAAATTTAATGACGATCGGTTCAGTAGTTACGACTATATTACGATTTTTCAATTTCCTAAAAAGGGGCGTGGTCCCACCCACTTTTCCCCTGGTACGTATTCCAAATTATGCCAATACCATATGTACCAAATATCATCGACGTAGGTCAAAAAATGCCCAAAATATGGCGATTTAAATTTTTGGGTTATATGGGCGGTGCCACGCCTCTTTGTCCAATCAAAACTTTATATAGGCTATGTCACCCGCCTGAATATTCTGACGATTCTCTGAAAATATCTTCAAAATCGGCCCAGTAGTTTCGGAGCCTATTCATTTCAAACAAACAAACAAACAAACAAACAAACAAACAAACTAACAAAAAATCAAACCTTTCCTGTATTATAATATTAGTATAGATAAAATCACTATCTATCGTTCGCATTTGAAAGCTTTATATTGCATATGAAAGTCGATATATACTTCCCGATTATACGGAAGATATTGTTTATGTATACCTTCATCTGTTAAAATAAATATATATTTTGGGAAATACAAACTGATTTGTTTACATAAGCTCTCAACAATTTAGTCAGGACACAAACCGACGATACACTGACGTTTATGCAATGAAAGGAAATCATTTTATAAATAAATTGATTTCTTATTTAAACCAACAACAGCAGCTTGATAAATTTTTCGGGAAAACAGTAAGATATAATATATTTGTGGCATAAGTTTGATTTTGAATGGAAAACCTAAAAGAAACTTGTATAAATTTGTTTTCGCTTATACACAAATTTTAACGCTTTTAAAAAAAAGAAGAAACGATTAAATTTTTTTATAGATTTGATTTTAGAAATTTAGGGAATGTAAAAAACTTTATACAAAGCAATTGAATTATTCAGGCTTAAGTTTATTTGTTTTTGTTTTAAATAATTGTTAATTAAATTATTGTGTTATTAGAAAAGAAAATCTTGTAGAGAATACAAACAAAATATAACTACTTCATTGCAGCAGCAGTGATTCTTAGTGAGCTCTAAGTGTTTAACAATTCTGATGTAGAGAGCGCAGTTGATCTCGCAACAGCATGATATCAGCTGAACCTTTCGTACTGTTAAGAGTTTTCTTTGACTGATCAATTACGAGCTTCTAAAATTTTCTTTCTAATAAAAAATAATTAATATACAAGTTAAATGCACCAAACTTAAGTAATTTCTTTACGTCTATTTTCTTTAAATAAACTCTATTTTAAAATTTATTCATTTTGCTTAAAAAACTTTTTCGAAATATTTGAATACAAATTTTTTTAACTATTACAAAAATATCGAAAAATTATTTAACAGAATACAATAGACTTCTTTTTTCCAATAAATAAGTTTTCCCTATTTCAGCTTGGACGATACTTAGTTTAAAAATTAAAAAAAAAAAATCATATTAAGTTTTTCTTTAAAAATCAATCTATTAAATTTCTCTTAAAGTTGTTGCAAAAATTTCAAAATACCACAATAAACGAATTTTTTCCATTTTGTTTTTTTTTTTTTTTTTGGTCATTTATAGTTTTTACTACAAATTGAATTTATGTTAGCGTTTATGAAAGATTAGTAATTGGGGTTTTCACTAAAATCTTATTTATTTTATTATCGAAACTTAAAGATATAATGGTTTCTGTGATTACTACAAAGTTTTATTTATATAATAATATTTTTATTTTATATTGATATGAATTTTCTTTTAATTTTGCGTAAAACATACAAACCGATATTTATTCCTGCCACCTTTTTAAATATGTTAAATATTTGTGTTAAATTTTTGTTTAACAAACTTTTATATTGTGTAACAACATTAAGTCGTGGCATCATATTAAGATGATTTTTAAGATTGATGTCTCAGTCTCTCTCAATCTATCTTTCTCTATCGCTATTCATAAGTGCTATTAATAACAAATTTTGTAATGTCCTTTATTCCTTGTTATCTATAAAAACCTATTGAGCGATATTGCTTGATTGTTACAGGTACTAAATCAACTTTAAGGATAAAGTGAAGCACAATATAATAAATTGTAAATATGATCATGAAGCGATTAAATACCAATCCAACAAAATTTAATACTTTATCCTACAACAACAATAAAAGTACTACTGCTAGTGAACTTTTTGTGTTTTTATTGTTGTGCAGCAGCATAAAACAAAAACCAGTATATTTTTATGTAGAAAGAAAAAGACGTACAGTATGGCGTATAAGTAACGCCAAAAAATACGCGAAGAACAGCCATAAATGGAAATTTGTGGCTTCTTATTGTAGGAATCTTAATTTTTCTGTACATCGCCCTTAAATAATTTTCAGACATTCATATCGCATATGTACACAATATTTTGAAATTTTTCGAAATCACGTGACGTGAGTTGAGTTCAAAATGGGCATTATCGCTTATTTGAAATTTGTGACTAAACTTCTATTTTTCCAAGCACAATTCATAACTTTGACCAATAGAAAATTTAATTACAATTCTGTATTTCCAGTTTTATATATTTATTTTAATAAGTATTTGGTTTCGTCAGCTTGATCGCTTTGGTCATGAACGTGTTAAGAGTAAATAAGCAATAAATAACAACAGGATACGGATGTACGGCAAGCTAAAGCTGTTATCAAAAACATATAGTACTTATAAGGAGTTTTATTCATTCTAAAGTTTTTCAAAACAATACATTTAAACGTCAGGCAGTCAGTCAGTCATTTTTCCAAGTAGAGGTAAGAACAAGCTATTTGCTAGACAATAATCGCAAGGACAACAAATACACACGCACACGAACACTCATACGAACACGTACGCATACATAGCTGTACAGGCGTGTTGTGTTAGTGGTATAATTGTGGTTTACTAAATACTCGTTCGGATGTGTTCGTATGTACGTTTTTGTTGCTATCGGTAAAGGATATTGTTGTTTCGTTGGTGTTGTTGTTGTTTCCCCTTGCACTTTATGTTTGTGTGTTTGTATTATTTGTTATTTTCATTTAAAACGATGAAATTTTTCAACAAGAGTAAATGAGTTAAAGTTCATGTTGTAGTTGTCATCAGGGGAAAAATTTATATTTTATTTGGTCGTTTTCAGTTATTCATTGAAAGTTGTTTACAATGCGCTCCTAACCAGAGCCGCAACTTAACATGTGAGTGTGTGTGCTGTATTCTTGTGTGTTGTTGTGTGACAGGTTGTTTATGGGTCTGTATTGTTGGTGACTTAGTGAGTAAGTGCGTTTACGTGTGAATTTAATCTTATAGTACACCATGTGAGCATTCTCTTAGGAACGAAACATTATTTGTTTATTTCTTAAATTTACTTTATTATGGTTGTTATTAATATCCATTTATGTTTTTCTATAGATTTAATAAAAAAAAATTCAGTAAAAATAACTTTATTCGGATTATAATACAGAAATTTATATATATATATATATATATATATATATATATATATATATTTGTATGTATGCATGTTTGTTTGTATGTATGTGTGTGTATATATTTTTATTGAAGAAACGAATGACTACACGATAAAATATTTCATGAAGTTGTCTTCATAAACATTTTTTTTCCTTTTGGTTGAGTTTTGAGTAGAGATGTAAATGACATAAAGAAACTATCTGAAAATTTATTTTCAACTGATTTTTAATTTCAAATTACATCTCCGTGCGTGCATACGCTGTGCAATCACAAAAAGTTCCAGGCAATAAAAGAAACTTTATGAAATTAATCAAAGTTTTTGCAAGATTTAATAAAGAACGGTGTAGTTTTAGTGATGGGAACCGATTATCGGCTGTGTGCTCTTTTTGTTAGTAATCATCACATGTGTTTGTAGAACTGAAAGTATTTTACAACGAATGTATATTTGAAACATCATTAGTTCCTTATTCCTTAATTTGTCTTCCTAGTTGTAGGAGTCGCAGCCAATTTTTGTTTTTTTCTTTTTCGTAGTTTAAATCCTTTCATTTTAATGTATTATTTAACCAACACATACATAACCTTGACATTTTCTAAGCCGTTTAAAACCAAATAACGATTATTTAACTGCATATTTTTAATAGACACAAAGAAGACTTATGAAGATAAATGAATACAGCTTATGCTGGAGATTAATGATAGAGACTAATGTTTATTCTACCGCGTTTTTTCGTTTATGTTTCGTTAAGTCCGCTATTGCATTCTATTTTATATAGTTTTCCTTATACTCATCTAGAATATTTGTGCTTCTGAAAGTGTTTTCTTGCATGCGGGTATTGTGTGCATTTGTTTGTACGAAAAACCGCAATGGAAAACAAACAAAAAAATATCTGATTTAAATGAACAACTGAGAAATAATAAACAATAAAAAATTTAATAGGAGTTATTTTTGTAAGCTGTTGTAAAAAAAGACAATTAATGAATCGAATACAAATTCCTCCATTAAAATACACTTGCATATTAATTAATTACACAAACAATATTTAATACTTTGCGAAAATGAAAGATGTAATTGAATTAAGAATAAATTTATACCAACACAGAGATTTAAAAATTTTTTTAACCTGTTTTTTACGCACTAAAGGAGACGTTAAAGCTGTAAAAAATTAAACTTTTACGAGTATACCTTAATAATTTAAAATTTTGTCATGAAAGATGAAGTGAAAGTTAAAACCATAAAAAAAGAATTTAAAATATGCATGAGTAGAGATGAGCTGATTGTAGCATGCAGCCGAAAGTATATATGCTGTTCTGTCATAAGTGCATAATAATGCTGGGATGTTTAACGAAAAACAACTGATCTGCGGTATTCTAACCATCCATTTGATATATAGGGTTAGTTTTTTTTATGACAATAAATAAATAATAAATTAAATAAAATTCATTCTTAGAGAAACACAAGTTAGTTTTTTAAATCCAGAAATCTAGCGATTGATTTCGTTCCATATCGTGAGTCAAGGCGTTAAAGTTAAAAAAAAAAATAAAACATATAGATGTGTTCATCTTGTGAAACGATCTTGAACAGTTTCCGTCAGAAAACACAATTTCCAATCAATTATCCGAGTCTATGAAAATGGGCTCCAAACCAAAAATGAAACATGGCCGGGCTTAAGTATTTTCCCCACCATGGTATTTTCGGATACGGCGATGAATACTCTCTGCATTGCAGGTTTTTGACCTTTTTAGACTTACTGTACTTGGGCAATTGTTTGGCGGAAGCAGTTTCTTCCTAACGGTATTTCTGCAGTCGCTTACTTACGGTTTCTTGTGTAGCCGTCCTCAGGAGGTGCTCAAAGATTCTCTCCTCCATGGAATTTAGAGCAGCGTCACCTCTTAATATCTAATAAATTTCTTAAAAAGTACTTTTTGATGATTATGTATGTATGTAAATTAAAATGCAAAGTGGCCTTGAATTCCAAATAGAAAATTAAATTTTGTCAAAAGATAGGAAAAATTGCTCCTATATTTAATTTCCTATGATAAAGTTAATATAGATTTTAAAGTCATCTTAGACATTATGACAATTTTTGAATATAAAAATTTCATTCGTACAACAAATATTCTTAAATTTGTTAAAAAAAACTAACTTTTACAAAATGATTTTCTCAAATTAAATAAACATTTCTTTGAGAGCAAAGACATGTTCTTTTTGAATGCTTATCAATTATTTATTAAATTTTAGTTATAATTTACAATGTTTTTAAAATATTTTGAAGAAAAGTTTTTATTTATATTAAGCAAAACATTTATTTTGGAGTAGATATTGATAAAGATATTTTAATATCTGTAAAGTCCTTATGGAAGTGATGCGTAACAAAACTGTAAATATTTTATTATAAAAATATATTTCTAAGAATTTACTAATTAAATATTTACAGTTTCGTTTTTGAAATCACACATAAAAAAACCATTCATCCATTTGAATAACATCCTTTTATTTTATTAGCAAAGATAAATTGTAAAAGGTGAGTATGTATGTTTTCGATACAGACACTTTAGGTAACAATATTTTCTTTCATTACCCCACCCTAAAAAACTTTTCAATATTTTCAATAACTGCCTGTCAAAAATTAATTTAATTAATATAAAACTTTTGAAATGTTATACACAATTGTTTGTTCAGTTCTGTGCTCAATGTTTTTTTTTTTTTATCCCATCAAACTTTACTGAGTGGGTCTCTATTACAATTTCAAAAGTTTGATCAAGTTCTCAGATATCATTTCAAACTGTCTCAAAGTTTTGTTTGCACAAAAATCATAACCAATACTTAACTAGTATTCTGTTCACCAATGTTCACACTTTCTAAAAGTCAAACGAAACGAAAAGAAAAAAGAAACTCATCAAATTTCTCTATCAAGTAGCAAGTAATGGAAAAGTTAAATTGATTTTTATTGTTCGGCATAACAACAAAAACAGTAAATTAAAAAAACAACAAGTTGCAAATTATATATTGTTGTAACTCTGCTAGTAGTTGTCATACTTCAAGCGTAAATTTTTATTTAACATCTGCTGATATAATTTTTTATGAGTGTATGACAACAAAACATGTTTAGAAATGTCCAAAAAGAAAGTATGTATGCCAATTTCAGGCCACTGAAATCAGAAAGTATTTAAATTGATATAAAAGGATGTTGCTGTATATAATCTTAATGCCTTTTTACAGATGACTACGGCACGAATTTGTTTCACATTTTAAATGAAAATTTATTGAACTATTAATATTTATGAAAAATTACTTTTCTCTTATCAGTAAATATGTATAATTTAAATATATTTTAATGTTATAAAATTTAAAATATAAAATCTATGGGCAGAATGTATTATCTACTTTTATTCTACACTTCCATCTTGGTATGACGACATACTAAAATTTTAATTTATTTACTACTTAGAAATATCGTGGGTAGAGATTAAGTTAAATTGTAAATCTGGATTTAATCTTTGAGTTTATTTTTTTTTTGGGGTTTTCTTTTGTTAGATTAGAAATTAACCACAAACAAACATGGGCATTTTAAATTTTTTTTTTTTTTTTTTTTTTTTTTGTGATAATTTTATTATTTATTGAATCTTTAATTATTAAAATTGAATTATCAATAAGTTTTTCAAATCTTAAATCTAAAAAAATATTAAATATAAGTTTAGCCAATGCTAAACAAAATTTTTAATTTCAACGGTTAATTTATGTTGTTTTACATCTCTCGTGTACGGCTGAGAAAAAGAGTATCCCTCCTTTTCAGCCGGGTGTGGCCTCTATAATTTAAAATATTGCGCGCAAGTACATTTGGGTGCACCTCAAGTTTTTTTATATATTTTTTAGCGTCTTCACCAACGGAACATCTAGGTCTTTATGAATCCGATGATTTCTGACATACCAGGGAGCTGCTGTAATTGTACGTAGAATTTTATTTTGTCGCCTTTGAATTTTTTCGACATTTGATGCTGAGGCAGTGCCCCATAACTGGATTCCATAGAACCATATTGGTTTCAGGATCGCGTTGTATAATAGTAGTTTACAGTCTAGGCTTAGTATAGAATTTCTTCCAATAAGCCAATTCATTTGGGCTGCTTTTAATTTCATTTGTGTTAACTTTGCGTCTATATGCGATTTCCATGTTAAACGACGATCAAGATGAACGCCTAGATATTTGACAACAGTGTGTTGCGGTATGGTCTCGGTGTTAATTTTTATAGGCGGGCATGTTTCCTTGCGCAACGTAAAAGTTACGTGCACACATTTCTGCTCGTTAACTTTAATACGCCATTGTTTGAGCCAATTTTGCAATTTGGATATATACCCTTGTAAATTGCGGGAAGCTTCTACAGGATTTTCGTGAACGCTTAGAAAAGCTGTATCATCGGCAAATGTTGATGTATGAATGTTATTGCTTAACGGTAAGTCAGAGGCATATATTAAATAAAGTAATGGACCGAAGATACTGCCTTGGGGAACTCCGGCTTCGATCGACTGCGGTGGGCTTAAGAAATTGCCTTCCCTAACTACAAATTTTCGTTCACTTAGGTAGCTTATTAAAAGCCTAACAATGTTTGTGGGTAGATTTTGCGTTAATTTATGTATAAGACCTTCGTGCCATACTTTATCGAAAGCTTGAGAAACATCTATAAAGAGCGCGGAGCAATATTTCTTCTTTTCGAAAGTGTCTCTGATAACATTCACAAGTCTGTGAGTTTGTTCAATTGTGCTATGTTGTCTGCGAAAACCGAATTGATGATCTGGAATGCATCCGCTTCTAGTCACTATAGGCATCAGCTTGCTCATATACAGCTTTTCAAATAGTTTTGAAATGTTGGGCAATAAACTAATAGGCCGATAGGATTCAACCTTCGTATGATCCTTGCCGGGCTTTGGTATCATAATAATCATCGAAACCTTCCATTCTGCAGGATAGTATTGCAGCCGTAGAATACTATTAAAAATGAATAGTATAATTCTTTTTGCAATATAAGGCAGTTGTTGAAGCATTTTGTTGCTTATTTTGTCGACACCTGGGGCTTTTTTGGTGTTAAGACTAGTGATGGCCTTTTCAATCTCCACAATGTTAAATCTTAACGGTATTTCTGGTAAAGAGATGACTGGTGGCAGTTCAACAATATCAGTAGAAATATTCGGTGTAAATACATTTTCTAAGTGCTTAACAAAAAGAGCACCTTTTTCAGCATCAGTTCTTGCCCAGTCACCATTCGAATCTCGTAACGGAGGTTTGCAAATCACTGGCCTTTTAAGTCCTCTAGCTGCACGCCATAGCGAATAATCTGTTTGTGGTGTTGCATCGAGTTCTTGAAGAAATTTTTGCAGCGAAGCTGTTTTTTGTGTTTGTAAAACTTTTCTGAGCTGTTTGGTGCATTCCTTTAGCCTTAACTTTAGCTGGGGGGATCTGTAACGTTGCCATTCTCGTCGCGCTCTCCGTTTTTCAGTCAATAACCTTTCTATATCTACAGAAGAAATGTTGTTGAATCTTACTTGTTGATTTGGTTGATTTGAAGAAGCATTAAGAGCAGCTTGATTAACATGTGCTTCAAACAACCTAATAGAATTTTCTATGTCAGTAGGTGTTCTCAACAGCATATTTTCCGTGCAATGAGCACTCAAATATTTTTTGTATTTCAGCCAGTTAATACGTGCAGATGTCAGCGGTAAATCGCATGTTGATGTTGCAGTTGTGTGTGAGTAAATAGTGATAATAGTAGGCGAGTGATCTGAAGATAAATCCAATGATGCTTCAACTTCAATCATTTCGCTGGGCACACCTTTCATAACTCCAAAGTCGATAATATCAGGAATTTTTTGTCGATCCGTTGGCCAATATGTTGGCTGACCACTTGAAACTACATTAAAGCCCATTTTTGAAATTGTGTCAAACAAAACACGACCCTTGGGACTGATTAAACGTGAACCCCAAAATGTGTGTTTAGCATTGTAGTCGCCAGCTGCTAGAAAACGGGACCCCAGTGTTGAATAAAATACGGTATATTGACTCTCTGAAATTGAAAACCTGGGAGGAGAATAAACAGATGATATCACAAGTTTTTGATAAAAATTTTCAATGCAGATGTTTGTTGCTTGAAGGTAATCTTCACAAAATTCATTTAACAGGTAGTGTTTTATTCGCGTTTTTATTAGAATTCCCGAGCCACCACAAGCTCTACCTCGAGGATCCTTGGTGTCGTAGAAATTATATCCACTAATTCTAAAATAGCTTCGAGACGTCAAATGAGTTTCTGAGATAAGCATAACATCGATTTGTTTATCCAGAAGAAAATATTCTATTTCATTTTTATGTTGGCAGATGCCGTTTGCGTTCCAAAAACATATTTTCAAGTTCATGGTTTGCTTAATACAGCCTGCAACAAAGTAGACTGCATTTTCAACATTTCCTGCATCATACAGGACATGTTGAGAGTAAAAGTATTTACTGTTTGTATTAAGCTCTCAATTGAGGCTTCAATACGGCTAAAATTAGACCCTGGAGCTTCGCTTACTGGTACCGGTTTTTGCGCTGTATTGTGGTTACTTTTTAAAATGTTAGCGTATGAAAATTTATTATTAGGTTGTTGCTGAGCAATAGTCGCGTTTGATTTCAATACGTTTGAATATTGTTGCTGACTGGTAGACGGTTGAGGTAACTGAGGGTAGCTTAAAAGTGTGATAGGCTGAGCGGGAATAATATTTTCTTTTTTGTGCGAGGAGCGTTTAAAAAACGAGTAAAGAGGGCAGCCTCTATAGTTGGCAGTGTGATTTCCGCCGCAATTGCCACATTTTTTCGCCTTGGGATCACCTTTTGTTTTGTCACAGTTAGCGGTACTGTGTAGCTCACCACATACAACGCAGACTGTAGGCAACTTGCAATAAGTTTTCGTGTGCCCAAATTCTTGGCAGTTCAGGCATTGGATAGGTCCAGCTCTTTTATGTGGCTGCTCAACGGTAACTCTCCGGTGTAACAAATACTTTAGATCATAGATTGGATGGGATTCATTTTTTTTTATCTTTATGTCACCTGGCTGTAACTCGACTCTAAATATTGGTTGGGGGATTTTTTCTCTATTTTTGATGTTTGAAACATTTTTCACCTTGAATCCACTATTTTCAAGGCCAGACTTGACCTCTTCTGAATCCACACTAGAATCTATACCTTTTATTACAACGGTTAGACCTTTAGCACTCTTAAGCTGATATGTATAAAAATTTTTATTTTTAGTCTCAAAGTCTGAGACTATTTTTCTGTAATTATTTTCTTTAGATACCTGAATTTTTGTTTCATTAATTTTCCCACGCTTGATTGGAGTTACGTAAAACTCATTTTCTCCAATTAACGAGATAAGGCTTTTTACCAGAAAGCTGGAGTTCTGTTCTCTTAAATAAATCGGTGGTGGTTTACTCAAACTTGTATTAGTTGTGACTTTATCACCTTGTTCAGTTAAAATCGCGAAACGATTTTCGGAATTTTTTATATTTTTCCCATCTTTGGGAACTTTTGCCGTTGACGCAATTTGAGCAGATTTGGGACTTCTTCCCCTTTTTAACACAGTTATGTATCTATCCATACCTGTTTGAATTTTATTATCACTATTTTCACTTACTTTATCCATAATTTTATTCATTTTGTGCACGTTGGTCACCTGGGTATTTATTGTTTGTTTGTTTGCTTGTACAGCTAAGCTGACAAGTTTGCTAATAGGTGCAATTGTTGTTGTTTCTTGATCACTATTTAACATGTATGGAGAGCATGATCGCGCACGAATAGTTGTGTTTTGTGTAGAATTCAGGTTTGTGCTTATTTCAATTTTTTTATTGTCGTCATCAGAAACAAAAGTTAAATAAGCATTTCTACTGCTTGTGGGTTTATTGTTGTTGTTGTTGCCAGAAGATGAACTCATTTAGAGTTCTCTTGTTTTTTTCACTTATAAGAGTTTGTGTATGCAAATATTTATGTATACACAAGCAAAAAATAAATAAAATAAAACCAGTATAATAACTGTTTAATAAATGTTTTGTTTTTGTATTTTTTGTGACTTTAAATTTTTTATAATTTTAATATTCAGTTGCGACGATTATAAAACGCGTCTGTACACTGCGAGAGTTGAAACTGAATGGGCATTTTAAATAGCAAAAAATATGGACATATCGGCACCTAAAATATCAAAAATTATATGTTGCGTACATTTTCTTAATAATATCATTTAATTTTTTCGTTAAAACCCCCTGTAATATTCGAATTTCCTTCTGTTGGTGCGATAAGTATGGTATTAAGAAGGGAATTGCATATAACCACTCGGTGATTGGTTATAACGTAGCAGTTAAGAAAGTGTAAAAATATAAATGACAAACAAGTCGGAGACTTCTAGGTATATTACAGAGCAGGGACACAGGTATTACCTGTGTACCAAATTTCAGCTTTCTAGCTATACTGGAAGGGTCCCATACAAAGAATGGGAACCCTGTCCCCCCGGGTGGAAAGATTCCGTTTTCAGACTTTTCTGGTTATTTTCTCACCAAGACCTACATGTGTACCAAGTTTCAGCTCTCTAGCTTAACTGGAAGTGCCCAATAATATTGATGAGTGAGTGAGTCAGTGAATATGTACTAAAATATGTACTTTTCACACCTCAATATCTCGGGAAGCTTTTATGGTTGAACTTTTAAGTTAACCTGTGAGGTCACCTCTGTGGGGCGACCTTATGTTTTAAGTTTCATTACATTATGATCAAGAGGAGCATAGTTATGAGGGGGGTAAAATCAGCTCGAATGGTTCCGTGTACATATACACACTGTGTGGCCGAACTTGGCCAGATATAATGATGCTAATACAACAATATTAAATTTCACAAAGAGTTGAGCACAATTATATACATACTTTAACATGCTATTTATTTAGAAAAATGATAATAAAATTTTTTATAACATTAATATTTGAAGAATAGTCAATAAATCTATAAAATCAATTAAAATTATTGCACATCCTTCTAAGCGGGTCAGCATCAGGATTGTTAGCTCTGAGAAATGTGGCAGATAGTGGTATAAAGTAACGTGATGGTCGCTGGGGTATAGGTATCAAAAGAAATTTCATTTATTAGAAATCCACAGCATAAGTACCCACTCGAGTCAGTTTCAACTCTCGTAGTGAACACACGCGTTTTTATAATCGTCGCAACTGAATATAAAAAAAATATAAAAAAAAAATTTTTCAAATCACAAAATATATAAAAAAAAACAAAACATTTATTGAACAGTTATTTTACTGGTTTTATTTTATTTTTTGCTTGTGTGCAATACACATAAATATTTGCATACACAAACTAATATAAGTGAAAATAAAAAAAGAGAACTCTGATGAGTTCATCTTCTGATAAAAACAACAATAATCTTACAAGCAGTAGGAATGTACAATATATAACTTTAGTTGCTGATGACGACAATAAAAAAAATGAATTAAACAAAAACCTGAATTTAACAGAAAACACAAAGACTCGTGCGCGATCATTATCTCTGAACATGTTAAATAGTGATCAAGAAGCAACAACAATTGCACCCATCAGCAAACTTGTCAGCTTAGCTGTACAAAAAAACAAACAAACAATAAGTAACAAGGTGACCAACGTGCACAAAATGGTAGATGCGGTGAGGACAATAAATGATAATAAAATTCAAACAGGAATGGACAGATACATAACCGTGTTAAAAAGGGGAAGAAGTCCAAAATCAGCTCAAATAGCTTCAACAGCGAAAGTTCCCAGAGATGGAAAAAACAAAATAAAAAATTGCGAAAATCGTTTCCCGATTTTATCTGACAATGAAGACACAACTACAACAAGGTCGAGTAAACCTCCACCGATATATTTAAGAGAGCAGAACTCTAGTTTTTTGGTAAAAAGCCTTATCTCCTTAATTGGAGAAAATGAGTTCTATGTAACTCCAATTAGGCGCGGAAATATTAACGAAACAAAAATCCAGGTAGTGCAAAAAAGTAATTACCTAAAAATAGTTTCTGACCTTGAGTCAAAAAACAAAAATTTTTATACGTACCAATTAAAGAGTGCTAAAGGTCTAACCGTCGTAATAAAAGGTATAGACTCTAGTGTGGATCCAGAAGAGGTTAAGTCTGGCCTTGAAAATAATGGCTTCAAAGTTAAAAATGTTTCTAACATAAAAAATAGGAAAAAAATCCCCCAACCTATTTTTAGAGTCGAGCTACAGCCAGGTGACTTAAAAATTAAAAAAAAATGAATCGCACCCAATCTATAATCTAAAGTACTTGTTACACAGAAGAGTTACAGTTAAGATGCCACATAAAAGAACTGGACCTATCCAATGCATGAACTTTCAAGAATTTGGCCATACCAAAACTTATTGCAAGTTGCCTACCGTTTACGTTGTATGCTGTGAGTTTCACAGTACCGCTAACTGTGACAAAATTAAAGGTGATAGATACCAAGGCAAAAAAATGCGGCAATTGCAGTGGAAACCACACTGCTAACTATAGCTAACTATACTCTTTTTTTAAAAATTCGTCGAACAGAAAAACAAATGCTACTCAGCCCAACACCCCTTTAAGCTACCCTCAGTTACCTCAACCGTCGTCTAGCCATAATCAGTACTCAAATGTTTTAAAGTCTAACACGACTCTTACTCAACAAAAACCTAATAATCAATTTTCATACGCTAATATTTTAAAGAGTAACCAGACACCGGCGAAATAAACTGTACCAGCTGAAGAATCAGGGCATAATTTTAGTCGTATTGAAGCCTCGATAGAGATCCTAATACAAACAGTAAATACATTTACTCTCAACATGACCTGTATGATGCAGGAAACGTTGAAAATGCAGTCTACCTTGTTGCAGGCTGTATTGAAAAAACCATGAACTTAAGAATCTGTTTTTGGAACGCAAACGGCATCTGCCAACATAAAAATGTAATAGAATATTTTCTTCTGGATAAATAAATCAATGTTATGCTTATCCCAGAAACTCATTTGACGTCTCGAAGCTATTTTAAAATTAGTGGATATAATTTCTACAATACTAAGGATCCTCGAGGTAGAGCTTGTGGTGGCTCTGGAATCCTAATAAAAACTCGAATAAAACACTACCTGCTAAATGACCTTCGTGAAGAATATCTTCAAGCAACGAACATCTGCATTGAAAATTTTTATCAAAAGCTTGTGATATCATCTGTTTATTCTCCTCCCAGGTTTTCAATTTCAGAGAGTCAATATACCGCATTTTATACAACACTAGGGTCCCGTTTTCTAGCAGCTGGCGACTACAATGCTAAACACATTTTTTGGGGTTCACGTTTAATCAGTCCTAAGAGTCGTGTTTTGTTTGACACAATTTCAAAAATGGGTTTGAATGTAGTTTCAAGTGGTCAGCCAACATATTCGCCAACGGATCGACAAAAAATTCCTGATGTTATCGACTTTGGAATCTCGAAAGGTGTGCCCAGCGAAATGATGGAAGTAGAAGCATCTTTGGATTTGTCTTCAGATCACTCGCCTACTATTATCACTATTTACTCACACACAACTGCAAGACCAACATGTGATTTACCGCTAACATCTGCACGTATTAACTGGCTGAAATACAAAAAATATTTGAGTGCTCATTGCACGGAAAATATGCCATTGAGAACACCTAATGACATAGAAAATTCTATTAGGTTGCTTGAAGCACATGCTAAACAAGCTGCTCTTAATGCTTCTTCAATTCAACCAAATCAACAAACGAGATTTAACAATATTTTTTGTGCAGTTATAGAAAAGCTATTGACTGAAAAACGGAGAGCTCGACGAGAATGGCAAAGTTACAGATCGCCTCAGCTAAAATTAAGGCTTAAAGAGTGTACCAAGCAGCTTAGAAAAGTTTTGCAAACACAAATAACAGCTTCGCTGCAAAAATTTCTGCAAGAACTCGATACAACACCATCAACAGATTAGCAGATTATTATCTGCTGATATTATTGAACTGCCACCAGTCGTCGCTTTACCAGAAATTCCGCTAAGATTTAATATTGTGGAGATTGAAAAGGCTATTACAAGTCTAAACTCAAAAAAAGACCCAGGTATTGATAAAATAAGCAACAAAATGCTGCAAGAATTGCCTTTCATTGCGAAACGAATAATACAATTCATCTTTAATAGTATTTTACGACTGCAATACTATCCGGCAGAATGGAAAGTTTTGATGATTACTATGATACCAAAGTTTATTGTCCAATATGTCGAAACTTTTTGAAAAACTGTACATGAGCAAGCTGACTCCTATAGTAACTAGCAGTGCATGCATTCCAGATCATCAATTCGGTTTTCGCAGACAACATAGCACTATTGAACAAACTCACAGACTTGTGAATGTTATAAGAGAAACTTTTGAAAAAAAGAAATATTGTTCATCGCTTTTTATGGATGTCGCACAGGCTTTTGATAAAGTATGGCACGAAGGTCTTGCCCACAAATTAACACAAAATCTACCCGCAAACATCGTCAGGCTCTTAAAAAGCTATCTAGAGGAAGGAAAACTTGTAGTTAAGGAAGGCAGTTTTTCAAGCCCCCCGCAGTCGATTAAAGCCCTCAAGGCAGTATCTTCGGTCCTTTACTTTATTTAATATATGCCTCTGTTTTACCGTTAAGCAGTATCATTCACACGTCAACATTTGCTGATGATACGGCTTTTCTAAGCGTTCATGAAAATCCTGTAGAAGCTTCCCGGAATCTACAAGGGTACATCTCAAAATTGGAAACATGGCTAAAACAATGGCGGATAAAAGTGAATGAGCAGAAATGTGTACACGTTACTTTTACTTTACGCAGGGAAACATGCCCACCTATACAAATCAACACCGAGACTATACCGCAACACACTGTAGTAAAATATCTAGGCGTTCATCTTGATCGTCATTTAACATGGAAATCGCATATAGACGCAAATTTGACACAAATGAAATTAAAAGCAGCCCAAATGAATTGGCTTATTGGAAGAAATCCTATATTAAGTCTTGACTGAAAACTTTTGTTATACAACGCGATCCTGAAACCAATATGGTCCTATGGAATCCAGTTATAGGGCACTGCCTCAGCTTCAAGTGTAGAAAAAATTCAAAGGCGACAAAACAAAATTCTACTTACAATTACTGCAGCCCCCTGGTATATCCGAAATCAGCGAATTCACAAAGATCTTGATGTTCCGTTGGTGAAGACAGTATTTTCAAAACACGAAAAAAAAATATATTGAAAAATTAGTATTGCACCCAAATACACTTGCGCGCAACATTCCAAAATTATAGAGGCCACACCCGGTTGAGAAGGAGGGATACTCTTTCTCTCAGCCGTACACGAGAGATGTAAAACATCAAAAATCAACAGTTGGAATTAAAAGTTTTGTTTAGCACTGGCTAAACTTATATTTAATATTTTTAGATTTAAGATTTGAAAAACTTATTGATGTTTCAATTTATATTTGAAGATTCAATAAATAATAAAACTACCACAAAAAAAAATAAGTATCCTCTAATAACATTTGTAATAAATGACACGTTCAGCATAGCTCTACGGCTCTTTAGAGTGGGCAGCTTGATAAGAGCAAGACTAGCTGAGTATGATGGTAATTTGAGAGTGTTAAAACGTAGTCCACGCAGACAAAACAACAGAAACTGCTTTTGAACTGACTCATTTGCATTTGATTGAATTTGATTAATAGGATCCCATATTATCGAACCATATTCCAAAATTGAGATAAGAGATAATTTATAACAGTTGAATTATTTCTAGAAAATCGCATTAGTTTGCATTTATTTAAATTTAATTTTATTTACATTGCACCATTCATAAAATGTATTCAAGTCCATTTGAAGCCACTGTTGATTCAAAAGCTGCTTATATCATCCGCGTACATAAGGATATTATTTGAAAGTTTTATAATTTGCGGCAGGTCATTTAGGTACAAAGAGAATAGCAGGTTGCCAAGGTGACTACCTTATGGTACACCTGAAGGAACCTGTATACATTTTGATAATATGTTATTGAAACAAACAGTTTGTGTCCTGTTTGAGAAATATGATTGAATCCACTTGATAGCAGGTTCAGTAAACGAACAAAGTTTTTTCAAAAGTAGTAAATGATTTACCTTATCAAAGGCCTTGCTGAAGTCTGTATATACATCTGTTTGATTTCTATTAAAAAAACACGATTAATTATGATTGTAAAGTGGAGCAAGTTTGTTGAAGTAGGGCTTTCCTTTTGAAATCCGTGTTGAGAAGGAGATATTAAATTTAAGGTATGGTAATATATATGCTCCGTAATTAGTTTTTCTAAAAGGTAAACACTAAAAAAAAACATGTACTCAATTTTAGTAAAAAAATTACTTTAAAATAGTTTAAAAGATTTCTATATGTAATTATAATTATATTAGTATGTACAGTAGCTCACAAAATATTTTGCTTATATTCGTTTAACATAAATAAATTTTTATTCAATTACAACAGAAAAAATACTTGACAAATAAATATATCTTTTTCAAATCATGATAATAAAGTCTAAAATGAAAAAATATTTCAAATAATATAATTTTCAGTTAGATATTAAGACAAAATTAAGTATAATTAGTTTATATAATAATATAAGGTTTTCCAATAGGGACGATATGATTTTGAAATGACGTTTCGGCCATTTGTAATATGACATGATATGTCATTTGTTTTTCATTGTATTCAGTAGTGTTTACAATTTCATCATGAAGAGATATACGCAAGAACAACGTTTACAAAATATTCAGTTTTATTATCAAAATAATTGTTCTACAATTGCAACTTTTTGAGCGCTTTTGCCATTTTATGGTCGTAATAATCGTCCTAGTATGCTCGGTATTCGTCGAATTAATGAAAATTTTGAGCTTACATTTTCTTTACAAAATGTTCAAGTGCCAATAAGACAAAGAACCGCTCGAAGTAATGCAAATATTACTTACGTTCAGGCAAGTGTTGCTGAAGACCGCAATTAGTTGATTCCAAGACGTTTTCAACATTTGGGACTGTCTTAAACCACAACCTGGCGGATTTTGGGAATGGATTTAGGTTTTCATCCGTATAAAATTGTTCTCACTCAACAACTGAAGCCATTGGAGCACCGTAAACGTTGTGAATTTGCTGATTGTGCCTTGGAACAACTTGAAAACGATATTATTGCGAGAAAAGTTTGGAGATACGATTATTTCAAGAAATTATGATATTTAATGTTCTCCAAGAAGTTGTGATTAGACTATTTCTTGTGGATTTATTTGAAGTCATTTGTCTTTCGATATAAACCAGACTATCTTCAACTATCTTGATTTAGTGAAAAATGTGCTCGAAAATTGGGTTCATCGAATTCGTTCCTGCAGAAAAAATCGTGGAGGCCGTTTTATTAACAACTTAATTGTATCGATTGTACTTCACATTGAATAAAAAATGTTTTGAATTGTCTTAACAATAAGTTTTTTTTTAAGAAATCATATCACTCTTATTGGAAAACCTTTTATTTATGATTCCCTATTGTGAACAATAAAATAGAAATAAAAAGTGCTTAAAGCTAGTTGCGGTACTATTAAGTTGTTTAGATTGAGGAAGAACACTCCAGTGACGCTCCGCCTGTATGAAAAACGTCCATTCGGATACAAGATAACGGCGAAAAGGAATTATAATCTTTTTTTCCATAACTGACCTGGCAAACCTGATTTTATCAATATGATATTGCGGAATTTCTGAATAAATGACTTTATGCAAAAATAAAAGCTCACGTATATTAAGAAGGTTGTTGAACGAAACTCCATACAGTTTCGAGGAAAATAGAGAAACATGATCTTATCTTTTCAATCCGTAAACATATATAATAATATTGTTATATAAAACCTTTAGCCTTCTTTTGCTAATAGAGTCACAGCTTGCAAAAGTTCACAACCATATGTTAAACTGGGAATAAGGTAAGATTTTGCTAGATTTTGTCTTATATGGAATGGTGTATTATGTTGTGACGACCAAAGACACTTCAGCTTTGTGTAAGTTTGACCTACGTGTGTGTTAAAATTTGTTATACAGGTAAGACTGTTACTAAAAATTACTCCCAAGATTTTGGCAGCATTCTCAGTGGTGGTTTTTTCTCCGTTTATTTAGACATCACCATTGTCAATATGATTGATTGTTTTCTTACGAATTACAATACACTTTGTTTTGTGAGGGTTTAAACATAGTCCATTTGCAGTTGCCCAACAAAAGATTTTATTTAGATCGTCATTTAGTCTTGAAATATTTTCAGCAACGGAGATGACTGGACTGCTTAAGTACAACTTGCTATCGCCCGCGTACATCTGAATGTTGCAATGAAAAATTTGTTGTGCAAATCATTTGCATAAATAGAAAAGAGGAGTGGTCTACGGATTGACCCTTGGGGCACTTCCCTAGATATATTTAATACCGAATATTGAATATTGTTCGAATACATAAATTGCCGAAGACTACACAGAGAAAACACTGCCTAATAAATACCTAATAAAATAGAACAAAATTAATAAGATATCTCTACTGTTTTTTTCAACAAGGAAGTCTTATTATTTTAATAAGGAAACCCTTAATGAAAAAATCAAGAAGGAAACTTATGGTTTTTATTAGGTATTCTTATTGATTTTTTCAAAAAGGTTTTCCTTACTAAAAGATCTTATTAATTTTGTTCTATTTTATTAGGTATTTATTAGGCAGTGTTTTCTCTGTTGTGATGTTAGGAAATACAAATTTGGTGTCATCAGAACGTCATGGGATGTCCGGAATGCTTATTTAAAACATGTATTTGTATTATCTGGATGGAGGGGTGATGAAAACATTTTTATAAAACTATACTTCGGTTTAGTAGATTGGCACTCTAACCACATCACTACAATACCTCACTATAGTATACATGTTAGCAGCCAGTTTAAGAAGATGATTTATTGTAGCATAAAAAAATTATGAAAAAAATTGTTCCTACGTTGATTTATATTTATGAAATAACAAGCAAGCTAATATAATCAAGATGATATTTTTATTAAAAAAATTATGAAGATGATTTACACATGATCATACAGGAACCTAATGAAATTTAAAATTCATATGAAAACCTAATAGAATCAAAAAGTTTTTCTCTTTGGATTGTTTTTTTTTTTTTGGTGCCAAAAATAATGGAAATTGGGTATAAAAATTTTGAATAACAAGTTTTCTTCTTGATTTTATGTGTTTTCCTTACTGATAAAATTAATAAGATTTACCACATAAAAACAATAAGGAATCTCTTCGAAAAAATCTTCGCTTCTTTCTGCTGCGATACCCCTTAGCCTAAAAGCGTTTCATAGAGAAAATCTTCTTGATTCTATTAGGCAGTTTTGGCCCTGTGTAGACAGTTTTTTCTTTCTAATTCCGTTTATAAATTTGAAATTCGTTAATTTTAATTACCGGCTGATAGTTCATAGAGGTAAGAAGACACGAATTTTTACCCACAAATCAAGTTTTTAAGGTGTCCGTAAAATTTCAAAACTAGTATTGTTGTAGTCGACGATATCAACCAGATAAATAGTATTACATCTCAGATGTTTTTTTTTTGTGTTGCATAGTGTACTAAATACTGCTGAGTCGCATGAAATTTTTTTTAACAGATTTTGTAGTACTAACGGATGGTAAATTTTAATTTTTTTGTGTCTTATTTATTTATTTGATTGTTTCTTTCAGCCTCCCTTGCAGTCTAACTTTTCTTTGTCTGTCCAACTATTACGAGCTTTTAGGTTTTCCTTTCGAATAAAAATAATAATTTAGCCTGACTTCCAAAACGTCAATTACTTTGTGTTTGAACAAAGCATCACATTTCATAACACCGTAGTACAAAAATTATACAATAATTATACATTGTATACCATTTGAAAACGCCGCCGCTAACTATTTTTAACGCACTAAGAATGCAAACAAGGCATCGGTTTTATAGTAGTGGCATTGTTTTGGAACTTTGCACTTGTATGTGATTTAAATACAGTAGCAATACTGTATACAAACTTTGTATACGAAAGTTATGGAAGTCAGCCTTATTTTAAAAATTAAATTTAAGATAACGAACTTAGCCTGACATATTAAGGCCCAAGTTTACAATATTTAGTTAACTAATAACAATGGTTTAACTAAAGATTTTTGATACAAATATCATGAATTAAGCTATCATCATTAGTTCGGTTAAACACCATTCAGTTTGCTAAACCTAGGCATGTCAAGCAGAACAATTTTATTCAAAATTGTTGATATGTAGCAATATGAATACATAAAAGGATTTAGCAAAACTCTGGGCTCAAATGTTTTTAAATGCCAATGCACAGACCACTAATGACGTGACAATACAAATATTTTTATTTTTTTCTATACAGCATATATTTGTACGTTATATTTAGTGGCAAGAACATAGAAAGAAAAATAACTTCACAGCGTCTAGCAAATATGAACTGCCGCACGTATCAAAAACATCAACTAGCGAAAAACAAATCTAATATGTACATTGACTGTGTTCGCCATTTCGACAAATGCTATGACTAAAAATTAATCCATTCAAGTGCAAAAATAATATAAATGAAAGGTGATATCATTTATGAATTTTTTGCTTAAGTTACGTCCTTTTTTGCCTAGAGGAGAATTGTTCATAGATTCTTTATAAAAAAATGTCTATAAATCTAAACAACACCACAAATCAACAAATAATCACTTCAGCATTTCCTCTTTAATATCATATAAAACCTGCCGTGAGATCAGCTTGCTACACATACTGACTTCATCATAGAATTATAGTAACACCCACTTATTTGCCAAGAAAATTTTAACGTATGCATGTATGTTTGTACGTATGTAAGTCCATAAAAGTAAATAATTGATTTATGGATTAACCACAAGGCAACAATTCATGTTGAATATATTGCATTTAATAAGAGAGTAGAACATGCGCAATTGCCCAATATGTTCGTTTAAACTTTGAATACCATCGAGACCATAATTCTGCACAGATAGAAGAAACTCATACACATAAACACTCGCACAGCAAAATTTATAGAATCGATATAAACACAAGCATACTAGACATAAACTTTTCAAATTTGTAAGTGTTTCTTACATTGTAAATCATTTTATAAACAATTCAACAAATTGGCTGGACTGAGGCCGGTGCTGGTCTGTGTAGGGTATCGTACACGATGATGATGGCTATGTAAACATTAGTTTTTGCAACACTAAAAACGCGTTTCTTTATAACAGATAGATGGCGCCTTTTGGCCTGGCATTTACAACAGCAACTGTTTCTTTCTTCCTTTTTATTTTTCTTTGTTCGGTATCAATAACACCATACTGTACGTACTCAGTTGCATTTAAGAATTTAAAAAATATGTTTGCAAGTTTTGTACATCTGCCTCTCAACAGTTGCAGTTACAACAAGCAGGCAAGCAAGTCAAACTAAAAACAACAACAGCAGCCGTAACACTTGGTCAAAAGGTGGAAACATATCGATTCGTTTAAAGCATTTAAATAATAATCGATACTAGAAGTAGGCGTACCTGTTTCGAATCGCATAAAATATAAAAAAGATGATGAATAAAGGGAGGGTGGAGAGGGAATATAAGAAAAATCCAAGTTTAAAATTATTCCTCGTTATTATCATTTTACACAGAATTTTTATTTCATGTTGTTTACGATAATTGTACATGACCATAGTAATTTGATATGTCTAAAAGGTTAACAAATATTTATGAATTTCAGTGATGCTTTTGACAGAGTTTTATGTAAGTGGAAGTACATAAGAAATAGTTTTAAAGCTACAATTTTATCCATTTCAAATTGTAATTTGTTAAATAAAAAACATAAATATCCTCAGTAACTGGGAAAATTGCATTGAATTCGTCATATTATAAAACACTTTTTCTATTTTCCATTATTGCATAATATCGAGAAATTTTTAAATGTCAATGCACAGACATTTGCTTTAAATAAAATTTGCATGCTTTTAGATTTAAATCGAACTATTTTATTAACAAAAGTTGCAATTTTCGTAAAACAATAACACTTTTGTATTGTAATGCATCGTATGCAAATAAAAATATTTGTCAATTAAGTTTTTTTATTTATTTGTGTATAATATATGCCCATATAAATTTCTACATACATTTTAATGGAATATACATATATGTAAGTATTCATATGTATGGACTATTTTATTTGTCACTATTCGGCTCTCTGCTATAAGCGCAACTGAAACGGAGGAAAAATTTCACGTTACAAATAATTGTCATAAGAAATTAAATTGTCTAATGAACATATATACATATATATATATATATATATATATATATATATATAAATATTATCCAAGTACTTTGGGCTTTTAAGGGTTAATATACTTCTTTGCATAAATGGATTTGTTTCCTTCCTTTTTAGAAATTTTCAAGCTTGTATTGTTAATCATTTCTTCGTGTGCATATTTCTTCTGCTTTAAAGAAAGATATTATTATTGCTTGTATTTTTGCTAGTTCGTTGATGTCGCTGCAGAGAAACGTGACTTTTTTGTCGCTTATTAGTGCAAATGAAGCAAGAAGCTGATGAATAAATGCATAGATGAGTGTAGGAATGTTTTTATATCATTTATTGCACTTCTCATTAAAAACAACCTGCCACATAAGATGTGTGTTAAATGTCTTTCTGTTTGAATGAAATATTTGCTTATGGCACGTTTCAGCAATTAAAAACAACAAAAACAAAATTTTTCATTTGTATTTTTTTGAAAAATAAAACTCTTTCATATTATTTTACATTAATTTTCATAAAACAAAAAATCTTTTAAAATTGTAAAATAATTAAAGTATAAATATGTATTTAATTAATTGGTAAGTGTTTATAACTGTTTATATATGTGCATGTAAATACATATGTACGAGTATATACATACATATAACTGTTTTGGCACTAAAATCAAGAAACTAAACGGTAAATATATGTAAGTGGAGAGTCGAATCACAGTTTGAGGTACTTCTGAAGTTATCGCTGGTCGCTAGTTTTACAATAGTCGCGTATTAATTAAAACTACAAATAAGTTTTGTAATCCCACCAAAAACTACCGTGACTGGATTATATGTATGATATAAACCTGACAGTATTTCACACTCATGGCCATCTGCGATTTTATAAATTTTATTTTTTAAATTGAAATATTTAAAACTTAGGAATTTCTTTATATAAAATTACGATGTAAAATGTTTTAATTTATGTATAACATTTTTTTGCTGTTGATGTACAACATTTAATAGAAAATATAACAAATAAAAAACAAACTGTTGTTGAAGTGCCATCCAGCCTACTGACTACAAGAATTTCGACAGCTTAACAGAAACACGGTTATACACAAACTTTACTGCTGCACATTCTTCAACATTACTTTTTACAGCGGCCATAAAGTGGAACAATTTAATTGTAGGCTACTGGTCGTTGTAGTGTTATTTGTGGGAGTTTCGTTGTTTCGCAAAAAATCTAGAAATAAATTAAAATTCAGCACACATTTTTTCACAGTATTTAACAGTGATGCCAAATGAAAGATTTCTGTTTTCCTTTTTATTGTTAATCAAATGATCAGTGCTGTATTAATGTTAATAAAATTTATCAACATTTTTTTGACTATAAATTTGTATGCCCATCAAATTGAAATCCACCTGGGTAAACTTTTAAGTTCGCTGCAGGAAAACCCTATAAGTAGTTTGTATTCCATATCTAGAAATAAATTAAAATTCAGCACACATTTTTTCACAGTATTTAACAGTGATGCCAAATGAAAGATTTCTGTTTTCCTTTTTATTGTTAATCAAATGATCAGTGCTGTATTAATGTTAATAAAATTTATCAACATTTTTTTGACTATAAATTTGTATGCCCATCAAATTGAAATCCACCTGGGTAAACTTTTAAGTTCGCTGCAGGAAAACCCTATAAGTAGTTTGTATTCCACATATAAAATAACAAAGAAATACTTTTAGATATTAAAAACAAATAAAAAATGAGTTAATTAAGTGCATGAAGTGCTAATATGTAATTTGTGCAAAAAAAAATCTTTCGAAATCGTGGCGGATGCAGTAAAAATCGCTAAATCGAGTCTGTGTGTTGCCTACTTAAAAATAAATTATGTTAAATATTTAATATGAAGCCAAGGTCTCAACTGGATTTTTTTATTGGTTCCTCCTGATCGTATAAATGCATTAGAAATCGAAAAAACAAACCATTCAAACTTACGGATTTCATCGTCCCTACAATGTCTTTTATATTGTTTTAGAATGGTTAGTGCAAACAGTCTGGCATCATTCGCAAACTTATGCTGTGTGTGTGTGTGTATTTTATCAAATACATATGGTAGATAAATGTATATGTTTGATGTTAAAGCTCTACGTTCAAAGTACTAAATTTTCATTTTTCAAATACCTCTAAATATTCCAACATTGTTATATTCCTTACATTACATAAATATTTTCCTCTCTCTATATACTCGTATACATATACATACATATATATTTTTTTCTCCTTTCACAATGAAATAGTTCAAATTATTCGTTTATTTAAATTACTATGCTTGAATTAATTTTCTCGCATTGTAAATATAAATAAACGTTATCAAACACATGTTCTTTCCCTCTAAACAATTCTCAGATTTTGAGTCGTTAATTTTGTAGTTCTACTCTCTTCTGACTGATAGTCTAGAAAAAGTTTATCTGTGTATATCTAAAATATAAGGTTTGGTTTAAATGTTCCTTATTGGTATCCAAACAGTAAGACCGATTTTTTTAAAATTTTGAAACTGTATTACTTATGACCGATGTAAATATTAACATCCACATATCAACCCAACTAAATGATTTAATATCTTAAAACTTGCAAAATGTCACTCCAAGAAGAAAATATAATATATACCAAAATCTTGTGGTACTTGGCAGGCTGAAATGTTAAGAGGCTCTTGTTGGCTGAAGTGGTTAGCGCCTTGACTACTAATCAAACGATTACTAAGGATCTGGGTTCGATCTTTGGTCAGGGCAGTCAAACAACATCATGAATTTCTGTAATGTACATTAGTGTGACATTGTAATAATTGTTGTTCTCTTATTTGATGAAGATTGGTCACTAAAAAACTGTTCCAAGAGCAATTAATGCTGTTCGAAAGTAATGTTCACAACACTTCCTTCGTTGGTTAGCAGAACCGTCGGCAAAGTAAATTATGAGACAGCTTAAGAAAGTTATGGTGTCTACTAACACCGCAGGCGGTGCCACATTACTCTGAACACTAATAAAACGCGTAATAGCAGAGTTGTAAAATAATTAAGTATTTTACATTTTCATCATCTTTCTTCTGTACTTTTTCCCTTTCCTAAGCTTGTGCACAGTGCATTGCATAAGTAGGTGTCAGCCCCTTGGTGCTGGTCCTACAAAAAAATATATAAAAAGTATTTATTAATATTCATAAACAAATTAATGTCTTGAAATTTGATATAAATTACTTCTAGAATAAAATACACTTGCCAGCGATATCTTGAAGTGATGGATGCTACCTTTTAATTGTCGATTTTAATGATATATGGCCCGTTTTATTTGTAAAACATGATGGTATCAAACTTAAAGGTTGGTAAAAAGAATTATTAAATAAATTTAAGATTATATTCTTCCTGAATTTGTGTTATTTGTGTTATTTTAGACATATTGTGCGTTCAGCGTTATCATATTGTGCAGGTACTTCCGAAAGTAGTCGCGTCCTGATAACATCTGCGTTAGATAAAAATTTAATTCACTGTTTTCTATGTTCTCCAGCACTCTATAGCCTGTAATTCCATCGGCTGCATTACGAAAACAGCTGGTGGTGATACAGTACGGTATGCAGAAGTGACTTGTAATGCTGCTGTTCTCTGCACTGAGAGTAGAGTTTTTGGTCTGCGTTTGACATTTAGTGTCTGCGCCCATATTTCGCTACCATATAAGAGCACGCTTCTGCAGCCTTCCATAAGTAGATTTCGCTTACATGGGCTGAGTCCTCCTATGTTTGCCATACGTCGGCAGAGTTGTGCCGTGATTTTTGCCGATTTTGTTATTGAGTGTTGGATTTTGTTCTAATATCTCAGCTTTGTGTCTTGTCTTACACCGAGGTAATTCAACGATATTTTACTGCGTAGCACTACGTAATACAAGCTCTGCGTTGTGCGTAGCGTTGTGTGAATCGAGCCATGTCTAGGTCCTTATCATGACTTGTCGCAGTCTGCGTGTTTCATCCTCTGTGGTTCATGCTTGGATGACTCGGATGTGAAACTCCTTATCTCGCTAGCAGAGTGCAATATTATCAGCAGAATTCAATTGTCTTGGTTTTGTTAATGCCTAAACTGTTTTTTTTTTTACAAATTTCTAAATTTTTGACCATTATATTTTATACAAGCTTTTTCCCGCGGCTTCGCTCGCCTTGAAGCAATACTATAGTAAATTGGATTGGATATTGACGTGGCTGTCGGTAATAGAGTGCAACGCTATTACAGCACTCAGGGTGGCAACTTCATTACATTGAGCTATTTTACACTGGATTCAATTCATCATCACCTATTATTCTCAAAATATATCTGCCAACTATGTTCCGTAATGTGCACAACGAAAGACAAACTTCAAATGAATAAAAAAAACACTAACACACACAAAGCTGAGTACACGTATACATTATATGCCAGATGAATTAGTCTAGTGTAATTTGGAAAGAACAAAAATTGTGCGGCTTAAAAATTGTTCTAGTGTAAATATGCTCATTGAAAAACAATTTTTTTATCTTTCGTAAGAAATAAAAATTTTTTTTTAATTAAAAGTATCCTATGTTATTTCAAATAGCTCCAAGAATATGTGTACAAAGTTTCATGATGATCGGTTTAGTAGTTTTTGCGTAAAAGCGCTACAAACAAACTTACATTTACATTAATATTAATATGATATTTAAGAAAGCAAGTGTTATTTTCCTATTTAAGTTTGTTGTATCGAAAATTTGGAACCCCCGAAATTTCTTTTTGGCTATTCCAAGGACGTTTTAAAAATACAGGTTATAATTTCGAAGGATTTGAATTCCCGAGAGTATTTTGTGTACTGTATTTACCAAAAACAAGGAAAATGTTACAGAATTTATGTTTCGAAGTCAAATTAAGTAAAATTTCTCAAATTTTAGTTCATGTTTTTTTGAGTGTATATTAAAAATAAATATAATAAATATATATATATATATGTATATATATAGTCAAGCGATGTGATGTCTTTTTACTGCTCACGTATCTCCAATTTTTTTTTTTTTTTTTTTGGCAAATTGAGTCTTAAAGTTTCAACATAACATATAAATAGTGGTAATGCAATAAAACGCTTCTATAATATCTTAAAACCCATAAGAAGTAGAAGTAATCCCCAGTTACGCAGATCGGCAGATCTATCAAATTTACTATACAGGGCGGTTATGTTTGATTTTGTACTATACGTGAAGATAACTTCGGCACCACGATTTGTTACAGAATTTCACATAGGGAACTTAATTTTAAATCATTATGTTTGCTGGGTATATATAAAAGCATCTCTGCTAGGTTGGTTGTATGCACCCATTTTTGGGTGGTTATTATAGAGTCTCCCCTCCATTAGAAGAAACAGTTATTTGTTATTGCTGGTGCTTTAAAACGAATCGCGTGTTATTTGTAATTAAATTTTCATTTAAATTTATTTAAACTTAAATGTGCTTTTACAACATGTGTAAATTGTACATTACGAGTACAATTTGCTACTGTCTTCAGTTCTGATAACCGCACAAGTTGATTAATTGTAAGAAAACATATGTTTCATTTATTTTAAATTTAAATATTTATTTTTGCTCTATAAAGACTCAAAGACTTCTTCTGTAGTTTCTAACATAGAAATTTTCACAACGTTTAAACTTTTTTTCAATCAAATGCATATATTTTATGAAAACAAAGTAAAACTTTATTTTTGGTGTTTTTTGTTTGTTTGTTGATTTAAAGAAAATTCAAAGAAAACAACACTACAAAATTCTATTGAATTTGTAGTGTTAAATAATGGAATAAAATTTTAAAGTTTTTTTTTTTGGATTAATGCATAAAGTTCATTTGTAGATTTCTTTTTCAATATTTTCCTTTTTATTTATATTTTTATTTATGAGAAAGCGTTTAAACATTTGGTTTATATTAAAACTTAATAATTGCCACTGTTTAAATCTAAACAATTTGTTATTAATAATAGAAATATGACTTATCTAACATATTAAGTGTAAAATAATTTAAAATATTTTATTATGTGTACGAGTATATAATCCAGTTTAATGTTTCCATGATCTACTTTTCTAAAATTCATTCTTAAGGTTTCATCTTGAGAAAATATTAAAAAAATACACACAAAATATGTAATCGTACATGTGCTCCCTTACTACAAGTATTAATATATTTTGTGTGTTTTTTCCAAAAAGTTAGGCAAAGATTTCTTGTGCGACAGAAAACGTTCAAAAACCATTTGTCATATTGATTACCGCAGCATCTGTAGTTTCAAATTTATAAAAAAAATTATGTGCAAGCTGTTATTTAAGCTTTACTATAAACGTATACTCATATGCAATTGTACGTACATTCATATATACATACATACATATAACTATAATATACCACGACTATTACAATGTGAAAAACGTAAGTGTGCGGTGAAGGTCGAAAATGAAAACTGCTGCGGGAAAAATTCTCAAGTGTAGTTCTTAAACTACGATTGCTTGTGCTGAGAATAGCACAAATATGCAAACTTATTAAATATTTTAAAACATTTATAAAGATTTTCATATGCGAAATTAATTATTTACTAATTTTAAGTGTGGCAAAAAAAAAGCGTTTTAGATGGCATAAATAAGGTTTTAGAAATGTAAAAACATGTTTAATTTTGTGAGATATGAAGATAATATAACAGCTTAATTGAACTAGCAGCTACAGTGGGGCATATTATAAGGTTTTGTGGTCACTATTCGTCAGCACTTTCTCTTCAAATTTTTTTATATCTATAAACTAAGTAGAAGTTACACAAGCTACAAACGTTATCCACTTATTCATAACTCAATTTTAAAGTTAATACATTTCTTAGTTAATGTTATTCTTAGAAAAATATGTTTCAGTTAAGCGATATTTCTTTTAAACAAATTTCCTTTTAAGCGACTACACAGTAGCACATTTTTCAACTACAAAATCTTGAACCAATTGAGACCCCCAAAATCTGAAAGATTACGATGTTAAAAGAAAAATCCTAGATGGGTTTTGAATTATTAGCTAAGGTTTTTTTGAATTCAGTTTTGAAGTTTTCGACTGTGGGGTTTCTTTAGCACAATTTTCGAAAAACATGAACTGATTCTTAAGTCTATATCTCGTGAACTATTCGAGATAATGCTTTTCTCTCTTCAGAATATTTTAACCTCTTAATTAGATCTTAAATTTTGCCTTGAGATAAAATAAAAAAAAAAAAACAACAACATCTTACTCAAAACAGCAAAACTGTCAAAAACAAGTAAAATTTCATCATATTTTTCTTTGGTTTTTAAAATTTATTTCAGAAATTGCTACGAATTCAACCAGACAATATATGACAAAAAGATAGCCAAAAGTAAAACAAACAACTCTTCTTAACAAGCCGATTTCATTTGATTTCAGAAAGCTATAGCCCCACAGAGTCATCAAAAATTCAATAAATGACCAAGAAATCACTTTCAATTGTATGTTTATCGAAATTAAAATTGCTATGCTTTTTTACATGAAATAGGTACGTCCTTTAAAATTAATCCATGATATATCTGTGGTCACAATCAATAAACGTCTTAGTCGAAACAGATGTTTTCGTGAAAATCACTTTGAATTTATAAAAGAGTTTCTGAAAAATTTAATGGAGTGAATTTGAAAACATTTACTGCATAATCAAATAATCTCACCTCCGCAGTACCATGGTGAAAAATTATAGCAAAAGTTCTATTTATTTGTTTTTAATAAAAAAAGTAGCTACAATTATTGTAACTATGAAATATTAACTTGAAAATGCTTATCCTCTTAGGCATTTGTTGAAAGGAAGTGCTTCGGCTCCTATAACAGCACTGATCTTTATGAAAACTTAATTCGTGACATATATACAATAACAACTGAAGTTATTATTAACTATTTAAAAATAAAACAATAACATTGAGCATTTTATTAAGTAAATATTCGCGGAACATTGTAAAAATTTGTACAAGAATTTTTCATTTAGTTGCTGTAAGAAACTAAAAACAAATTTTTTATTTATATTATACATTCCTTTAATAACTTATACACTTTATTTCAAATTAAAAATTTTAGTTTTTTTAGGTTTAAAAAAACTTTATCAATTTAAACGCCTAAAAATGGAAAAGCAATTCCTTTATAGTAATCAAATCGTGCTCTTGTATGCAGACTTGGATAGTAAATGTATGGGTAGTATGCGTACGGGAATGATGCCGTTACAATAACTTGACGAGCAGCACGTTGTAAAGATAAAGGTTCATCCTCGTTTAATAATGTATTTTCTATTCCAACTCCATTTACGTCGTTCCCCGTTAATATCTTAGATGTATCTGCAAACTCCACATCATGTTTTATATCAGTGTCTAATTGCTTTTTAAATAAACTTGTAAGCAGCGGTGACGACTTCATTTCTTGTTCATTCGATACAAAAGAAATGCGATCAGCGTACACTACACACATAGTACAGAATAGTGTGGTAAAGAAAATAGCAAAAGAACGCATGTTGTTCCACTTACACAGAGATTAAAGTTTTAACTGATTGAAATGTTAATTTAACACTGATAGATTCATTGGACAACTGTTTCTTTTTATACAATAAATTTAATAAAAATCTCAATTCATACAATATTTCCAGCGGTGTTCTGTCATCTGAATAATTTATTTCTATTTGAACTTTGTACAAAACAAATTTTGCAAAAAAAAAAAAAAAAACATTTTATTATTGACTGACTCGAAAGTAAATGAATTTTTAACCGTTGAAGTTTTTAACTAGTTTTTAAAAGTTCTAACTGGTTTGCTGGTCATATTTGCGGAAAAATAGAACTAATTAACAACAAATGTCACGCAATACTTAAAGTTTAATTATAAAATCAACAATATTGGTATACACTACACGAGACATTGTGTTGTACCACCCTTAATTAATTTTTGCTTAATTTAAATACTTTGAACTTTGCAGAAAGGTAATAATAGTACATGTGTTTCTTGTACTACGTTTGCACTCAGTTGGCTGCAAGTTTAATTATGTTCGAAGCTTAACTACGCAATTATTTAACTTTAAACGTAAAAAAGAGTTGTTTAATAAAATATTCACGAATATTTTTAAATGAAAGCCGAATGTTTAACTTTTTAAAGTTAACACTCAAGTTTATTTGTTAAAAGGTCCTATCGGGAAAAATGGCAAGTTTTTACAACCAAGTTTTTAATAGAAGTTACGTGACAATACTGTCTAATTGCAATGAAATTGTTTTAAACTGTTTTGATTATTCTTCACTTACACTTTTCTTATTTTTGCCTAGAAATTATTTCAATATTAAAATCAAATAAATTTTTCTCTTTAGCGAAAAACTAACAAGATAAAATTTGGAAAATTAGAGCTCTAAATTATATGAAAGACTACAAAATTTTCTTTCACCATAACAATTGCAGTTCATTTTGATGAACTCACTGAAATGTTTTGTATATTCAAACAAATAGTTTACTACATACACAAACTCTAATCACTGAAAGAAAAGCGAATTAAAACAAAAAAAAAATAATATTCTATAGGATTTGGTTAAAAAAATGTTTATAATCGAAAAAAATTTCAAATACAATTTTTTAGCTTTTACCATAATTATCTAAAATCAAACTTTTATCAGATCTCCACGTTTTGAGAAAATTGGAATTGGAATGTATGTTTGTATGTGAGTGGATATGTAACTCTTCAAAACTTAAGATTGATTAACCAATCGAAGCCCAATTCTTTACCACCATACTTGAAAAGTTTCCAAAAAAACAAAATCTACTTTTAAGTTTCTATGCATATAGATTAGCTAAGCCATAACAAATAAAGTAATTTTTGATATAATAAATTGTTGAGTAATTGCTCTAATACTCGTAAAATGTTAAATTGGATTTAAAAATTTTCGAAAGTAGAATTTTCAAATATATGTATTTTTTTATATAAATTTTAAAGTACTTCAGTGTTCAGTATTGTTAAAATTTTCATAACGAAAATTGATCGAATTTGGTATTTAGTAACACTTTTAATGATATTCGCTATCGGTTAGGTAACGACAATAATTTGTCGGTTGTTATTAAATAGATAAAAGTCAGCTGTTCAATCGTAGCACGATGGTTATTGTTGGTTGTTTTAAAAGAATATACAAGCAAACCCAATCTTTGTGCATAAATAATATTGTTACCATTTTTTACAACTTCAATTTAACATTAATTTCACTAAATTCCGTAAAATTAAATACTAATTTCTCTAAATTCAAAAAACAATTTTGAAAAAAATTTTAAGTAAATAAATAAATTAATTTGTTTGTTGTTTATTTCTCTATGTGCTTTTCTTATATTTTGATAGAGCTACCACGTAAAAGGAAATTATAACGATGTTGTTAATAAGCAATTAATAAATAACAAAATCGTTACTGTAAATCGCTATAATTGTCGGTAAATTTAACAATTATCGAATTGTTAAAAGATACTGAATCTTATCAACTCTTAAACCCCCCAAAAAAAACATCGATTGTAAAAAAGGTAGTATCGATCGATTCCTTCGAAAGATATTGTTGTCGAAAAATTCCGAACAAAGCGCATCCAAAAATAATTTTCAAAATTCATCAGTGCTTTTGAGCTTTAAAACTTGCGTCAAATGCTGATAGTTTAATCAAAATCATGAAACGGACAGTCAATTGAAACCGATAAAATAATATTTTCATGACTGTAAAAACTCAATAAAATATTAGTACTTTTAGTACATTTTATTATACCAAAAAGTTTTCATTAATTGATTTAATACAAACAACAAAAACTTATTCTTACAAGCATACACAATATCACACATAAAGAGTAATCACTTTTGAACCAGCCAAATAAATCCTTTTTAAAAAAAAAATAATTAATTTCATTTCATGAATTTCTATGCCACTGAATTTAATTATTTAAAAGAAATCCTTTAGTCATGGACAAATAAATAAAACATCGATTACAATAAAAATCATCGTCATCATCATCAGTAACAATAATATAATTATCATCATTACTATTATTGTTTTTAATATTCATTAAAATCATTAAGTTCATTCAATCCATTATGTGCAAGCAGCAGCAGTTAATATAGACACAGACAACAGCAAACATACAATCACATGTAAGCAAACAGACAAACTCACGCACATACCAGGAATAAACAATTATATGGTATTGGTTAATTTATTTAGTAAAGCTTTTTGTATCTCAGAGTAAGGGGATAAATGGGTTTCAATGGTGCTGTCAGTAACTGACAATTGAGTAGTACATTCTTTAATATTGATGGCCATTCAGCAGTTGTCAGAAACATAGAAAATTTCCACAATACAATTTCTTATGGCAAATTAATTAATTTTACAAAAAAATAAAATAATAAAACACAAATTATAAATTGTATGTGCATAAGCTCGTATACATATGAAATATAATGTCAAATGAAATGACCCTGAAACAATAAAAAGTGATTGCAAAGATTTTTCGCTTCAAGGATATAAAGATTATTGCGCAAAATTATTCGAAAATTTTTGTGATTGTTAGTGAAGAATACGATAAAAAGGTACACTTGTCATTATTATTCTGGATTTATGTATAAAATATTAAAATTTTATATTGCTTTTACAATTGCATGATTTTCTGTATGAAATACACTCTAACTTAATATCACTACTTTGCGTGGGTTCTTTTGCGAAATTTAGGTGTTTTACTAAGCAGTCAACTTCACTTTGTACTAAAATCACCACCTTTTTAGCCTGGTAAAGGGGAATTTGTTGAAATCGTTTTGGTCATTCCTAAAACATTCTTAATATAAAATTATAATTTTTAGTTTGCCAACTCATTCTGTATTAGCAAATATATTATAAAAAAAAAAAAAGATAATTGGGGTATTCACATTGTAGTCATAAGTCATATGTCATAAAATAATAACACACCAAAATATGACAAGTGTGAACACCCTGTCATAAATAAGTGCGCTATGTAATAATTGTGCCAGCTGATAAAAATTTAACAACACTCCATTTTAGTCGGATTATTGCGCATACATTTGCATTTTGGCTTAAATGTAAATGTTTTTTAATTGTTAATAAAGAAAACAATAAATTTCCTGTAAATTTTCTAAAATGTCCAATATCAATTAAAATTTAAATATTTTTTTATCTATATAAAATAAATATAATCAAAAACACCTGTTGCCGATAACATGAGCTGAACTATTTTTTTGGACGGCGGCATGTGGAAAAACGTTGACAAGCTGCCAGGCAGATCAGTTACACAAACACATATTTTCATTCAAGGCGAATTAATTGGATGCAGTGGCGAATTCACGCAAATTTATACATTACTTACACTGTCAAATTTTTTACATATTTTCCCGCGCCATTTTGTAATATTTTATGCATGGAGAATTTTCACAGCGTAGGTAATGAATTCGCCGTTTACACAAACGAAATGCCTGTTGTTTGCTTTGTTGTTGAATTATTGTAGTCGTAATGAATTTGCCTTTTGCACGAAAATTACATTAAAATACTTTTTGCAGTCTAGCACAAGCTAGTTTTTCCAGCGTTTGCTGAAGATATGTGTGAATAAAAACAAGTAAGTACTTAAAATTACTATTTTTAACCTGAATTTTTGTAAGCATGTCACTGAGGTGCTGGAAATAAGTTTATTGTTGGTTTATTCGTTAAAAAGCGCATTGACGTATGTCTTTTTTTTAAATATAATGACTGCATTAATGAATTATGATCATTCCTCATGTTTTGAATTTGTTTTCTCAATTGACCAATAGCAATTTCCTGGCCAAACTGTTCCAAATACTCTTCATGGAGTGAAAACAAGACATTATTTTTTGCCACTCTCACTGACGGCACTTGCGAATTTTTTATGCTTTTGGAACATATAAAAAAATTTCGCGCTATTCTTGTCGCCCATCGTGATAATAAATAATCAAATAATCAAACCCAACTTATAGTGTTGCCAAAATGTTTTATCATAAGTTTTGCTTAGAACTTATAAGAAAAATAGCCTTTTTTTAAACATAGGCAACTCCCAAACAGTTTCTATCAGCTGATTTTTCAGCCGCATATCTTTTAATTTTCCAGTACTAGCTACGTAGTACTAGCAAAGATTTATTCACACTTTTTGCAGTTTATACTTTTCAGCATAGCTAGTACTGAAAAGTTAAAGCAAGTGCTAGTACTTAGTACTATGTAGTACAAAGTACCATTTTATTCACACTGCCCAAGGGGCTGTGCACATATAACGTAACGCTCCAGGGGGGTGCTGGGGTTAAAGATTTGTTACGGATTGGAAATTTTGCACTGAAAAATTTTTAAAAAGCATTACAAAGGGGGGATGGGGGGGTTTAAAATTTATGAAAACAGCGTTACGTAATATGTGCACAGCCCCCAATGTATAAATTCGCGTGAATTCGCCACTGCATTAACCTTATAATTAATTCGCCTTGGTCGTGCATATGAATTTGCCTTGTTTTCATTCTTGTGTTATATAAAAGTAGCGGCGGCTTGTAAATTTTATCGCCGGCTCGAATAAGGAGTTGCAGCTGCTCGACTACGATTTCTACTGTTATTTTATGACAAACCATAAACATACCTCAAATTGTCTTATTATTATATGACTTTTTTGCTTGAAGCTCAACAACAATTTTTTTTTAACTATTGTAAATTAATAAGACATTATGACAATATGACTGATATGACAACAGTGTGAACACCCCAAACGTATGTAAATTTGTACCACCTCATTCATAAACGATTGTTAAAAGTTATGTTGGCTTAATGTACGAACTTTGTATTGGAAAACCCCATTTAATAATATTTTATGAACAACACTGTCAATATATATAAAATCATTTTAAAGATTATTATATTTGTAAAAAATTAAAAAAAATAAATCTTATATTTGTATAAAAACAAAAATAGTATTAAAATTTAATTATTATTTATAAAACAATATATGACATTTATTAAGAAAGTTTAGTGTAAATACACGTTCAGGTAGAAAAAGAAAGTGTTTGTAGGGGTAAAGTTTAATCTTAATATTCTCAGCCACATTGTGTAAGTTATGACTACAACTTTTACAATCAGTGTTATTTATATATATATATATATATATATATATATATATATATTAACTTTCAACAACGATTTTGTGCGAATAACATCCTTTAAATTCATTTTAGTAAAATTATAATTTCATTACATATACATATACATATACATATACATGTCTATGTATTTATTCTTGTTGTTTTCTTTGAACTCTTAATTAAAAGCTTTTGAATAACGATTATTTGTACCTTTTGTGTTTTTTATATGACTTCATTCTATATTAAATTGGTCTTATCTGTCAGAGATTGTATTGATGATAAGCTTCAACAAAAAACAAAAAAAAACATTTATAAGAGTCTGGTAAGAACCCTGTAGTAAAATCGGGGCCACTTGTCTCCAAGTCACCACTTTTGTCTACTTGTTTGGTGACTTCTTTCTGGGCTTATTGCTGACAGGTCACCAATTTTACGACTAGTGTTGACTTCTTGATGACATTGTCAATGATACGTCTACACTTTTTAGTTTGTTTTAACAGCTAGACTAAAATTATATAAATGTACTAGTAACATTCTGGTTTGAATGTCTCCACTTGGTCCCATTAGAACTACGTAATCACTACCTAGTCGACACTCTTAATGTTACTATGGCGGGTAATAGAGAGTAGTACTGGTGACGAAGTCAAAAGCGAGTCAGTATAATTTCACTAAAGACATTTCCTGCAGGGAATTTACACACACACACACATACACATTTGATTTAACTTTCATAATACATACATAGATATCGATAGTCTCAAGTAGAAAGGCCCTACTTTAATTTTTTCGAAATTGAGTTTTTTAGTGAACCGAATACATTTAGCTGAACCCGATCGGGGCCGCCTAGGAAAATAAAAGAAACACTAGAAATAACTCAATTGAATATGAAGACAAGAAAACGGTAAATTTCCAAGTTAGTGATAGAGGATAACTAGATGATCGCAGTTGTGGTGATTGGCAGTGAAGACAGTTTCAAAATATCGTGACGTCAGTTCAACCTTCCATGCAGACGAATTTTTCTTTGTCTGTTCAATAACTACAATTAACATCATTAAGTTCGACTATGAATTCATAACTTAGTTCATAAAAGATTTGTGCAGAAGTTATTATGTCTCTAGTCGAGAATAATTTAATTCTCTCTTTATCTAAAATTTGGCCCTTTAAACAGTCTGCGTTTCCATCTCTGCAACAACACAGTCTCTTTTTCTAAGTTTATTTATAAATTTTGTGGAGTTTCGTTCGTTTGAAAGGTAAAATTTATCACTGACATGTTACCACAAATGTTAAAATAACCTTCGTGGTGTCTCTCTCTCAATCTCTCACACTTTTTCGTTTTATTGTAAGAATACAATGAATACTTAAAACCGCACTGATTTTCAATTCACTTTAAAGACGCAATTTCTTAACCTTATTTTCTGTTTATATTCATTTAAGGGGTGATATTAAAAGTTGTTATTTCAAAGGACTCAATTTTTTTTTATACACACGGATATTAATGAACACACATATAGTTATAAATAGTAACCAGGTACATTTAAAATTTTGAGTCTATGTACATACTTTTATATAAATTTTGTACAAGTTGCCACAGTGGTAAAGCAACACAAAGAAAACAGTGCCTAATAAATACCTAACAAAATAGAACAAAATTAATAAGATATCTCTATGGTTTTTTTTTCAAGAAGGATGTCTTATTATTTTAATAAGGAAAACCTTATTGAAAAAATCAAGAAGGAAACTTATGGTTTTTATTTGGTATTCTTTTTGTTTTTTTCAAAAAGGTTTTCCTTATTAAAATAATAAGACTTCCTTTTTGAAAAAAATTCGTAGAGATATCTTATTAATTTTGTTCTATTTTATTAGGTATTTATTAGGCACTGTTTTCTCTGTTGTGATGTTAGGAAATACAAATTTGATGTCATCAGAACGTCATGGTACGTCCCGAATGCTTATTTACAACATGTATTTGTATTATCTAGGAGGGGTGATGAAAACATTTTTATAAAACTTATGTATTCCGGGAGTTGAACCAAGGAACTTCGGTTTAGTAGATTGGCACTCTAACCACCTCACTACTACACCTTACTATAGTATACATGTTAGCAGCCAGTTTAAGAAGATGATTTATTGTAGCATAAAAAAATTATGAAAAAAATTGTTCCTACGTTGATTTATATGTATGAAATAACAAGCAAGCTAATGAAATCAAGAAGATATTCTTATTAAAAAATTAAGAAGATGATTTACACATGATCATACAGGAACCTAATAAAATCAAGAAGAAAACCTTATTGAAAAAAAACAATAAGATGACCTAATAAAATCAAGAAGAAAACCTTTTTGAAAAAAACAATAAGACGATCTAATGAAATCAATCAGAAATCCCTTTTATTTACAATTCATTTGAAAACCTAATAGAATCAAGAAGTTTTTCTCTATGGATTGTTTTTTTGGTGCCAAAAATAACGGAAATTGGGTAAAAAAAATTGTAAATAACAAGTTTTCTTCTTGATTTTATGTGGTTTCCTTATTAAAAAAATTAATAAGATTTACCACATAAAAACAATAAGGAATCTCTTCGAAAAAATCTTCGCTTCTTTCTGCTGGGATACCCCTTACCCTAAAAGCGTTTCATAGAAAAAATCTTATTATTCTAGTAATAGCATTTTCAATCTCCACAATGTTAAATCGTAGCGGTATTTCTGGTAAAGAGACGACTGGTGGCAGTTCAACAATTTCAGCAGAAATATTTGGAGTAAATACTTTTTCTAAGTGTTTAACCAAAAAGAGCACATTACGGCGGCAATACTATCCAACTGAATGGAAGGATTCGATGATTACTATGATACCAAAGCCCGGCAAGGATCATACAAAGGTAGAATCCTATCTGCCTATTAGTTTATTGCCCAACATTTCAAAACTATTTGAAAAGCTGTATATGAGCAAGCTGTTGCCTATAGTGACTAGTAATGGATGCATTTTAGATCATCAATTCGGTTTTCGCAGACAACATAGCACTATTGAACAAACTCACAGACTTGTGAATGTTGATAGAGACAGTTTTGAAAAAAAGAAATATTGCTCTGCGCTCTTTATTGATGTTTCTCAAGCTTTCGATGAAGTATAACACGAAGGTCTTATACACAAAATAACGCAAAATCTACCCGCAAACATTGTCAGGCTTTTTAAAAACTATTTAAAGGAACGTAAATTTGTAGTTATGGAAATTAATTTTTTAAGTCCAACGCAGTCGATCGAAGCCGGAGTTCCACATCAACATTTGCTGATGATACGGCTTTTCTAAGCGTTCATGAAAATCCTGTAGAAGCTTCCCGGAATCTACAAGGGTACATCTCAAAATTGGAAACATGGCTAAAACAATGGCGGATAAAAGTGAATGAGCAGAAATGTGTAAACGTTACTTTTACTTTACGCAGGGAAACATGCCCGCCTATACAAATCAAAACCGATACTATACCGCAACACACTGTAGTCAAATATCTAGGCGTTCATCTTGATCGTCGCTTAGCATGGAAATCGCACATAGACGCAAAGTTGATGCAAATGAAATTAAAAACTGCCCAAATTAATTGGCTTATGGGAAGAAATTCTATACTGAGCCTAGACTGTAAACTTCTATTTTACAACGCGGAATCCAGTAATGGGGCACTGCCTCAGCATCGAATGTAGAAAAAATTCAAAAGCGTCAAAACAAAATTCTACGTACAACCACATCAGCCCCCTGGTATGTCAGAAATCATCGAATTCATAAAGATCTAGATGTTCCGTTGGTGAAGTCAGTATTTTCAAAACACGCGAAAAAATATATTAAAAAGCTTGAGTTGCAACCAAATACACTTGCGTGCAATATATAATACCTATTACATACATAAACATTTTTTTTAGATTTAAGATTTGAATAACTTGTTGATGTTTCAGTTTTTAAATGACGATTAAATAATTAATAAAACTACAAAAAAAATAATCCGATCGTATTTATTATACAGTCCTCATATTGCGTTTATTTTGTAATTCGATTTGACGGTAATAAAGTTGTAGACGCTTCTTTAAAATGTTTTTAACAGCAAATTATGCGTATATTTTGATGTTAATTTCTACTGAAGTAAGTAGAAATATTCATTGTCCATTCCATTTTTAATTTCGCAATCCAAATATTCTATTTCTAAGGACTCAACATTCGGTACTGAAACCACTTTCGATCGGAATTAGCTTTGTACATGGCTGCTAATGACGTCTTCTTTATGTTAGTGAGAGTTATTACTTGATATAAAATAATTACGAAAGTGCAAAAATTGCAATTTATTATATACTAAAAAGCTACATGACCATTTACAACAAATACATAATTCCGCTTTTGATAACAAAGAAAAAAAAGAAGAAAAACTACCCTACATAATCGACTATATACATACATACATGTATCTCTTGACACCAATATGGTTTTTATTTTATTTATTCTTTTTACTGTAAAAACAAGTTCAAACAGTTGGTGGTATATAATCTTATCAATTTTAGTTTAATTTAAAATTCAGTTTTACGTTTTTGGCATATAAAATGGTGCTTGAAAAACAAAAGAATTTAGACTGCAAGTGAAAACAGTGCATATACATACATATATACTCGTATGTATGCATAAGTAAATATTTATGTATGTCTACATAGTCTCTCCTTGTTGGTTTAAAAAAATATTATCGTTAAAGTTTTTACACTAATCAATTAAAAACACATTTATTTAACATGGATTTTTTTGCCATTTTGTATATTTTTTTCCTGAATCTGGTAGTTGCACAATATTTGTGTTATGTATTATATAAGCAGTTAAGCAATTTACTGTAAGTTAGTGAATTTAACTTTTTTCCAAGTTAATTAAATTACATACAATTATCAGCACCAAAAAGTTCTTAACAAAAAAAAAAAAAATTGTGTTTATTGGGTTCATCACTTTATGACTTGCGGTGCGCAAAAGTAAAATGTTTAATATATTTCTTCTTTTGCGGGCTTGTAACATGCAACACACTGTGTACTTACGTACACATACATACTCGTATATACACTCTTACATTCAATCTATGAAAAATCAGAATTTTTGGTAGAGTTTTATTTCGAACAACGTTTTTCTCCCCACAAATAACAATTAACACATATTTGGTTTACTTTGTTTTCATATCTAATTGTTAATTTTCTTTTATTGGGCCCTGGCTATAAAAAAATACAGGGAATTATGCAGGTTTATTATTTTGAAAAAAAAATATATATATATAAAAAACATGTATACATAGGTTAACAAAATTAGAACACTATCAAATGATCTTTTATAAGATTTCCCTGAATGAACGACTTTAGGTAGCTCTCGTTGCAAACCTCCATCACATGTGGGTCCCGATTTCCCTGATAACGCTCTTCCATATTCCGAAGTTTCTGATGAAATCTTTCACCATGCTCGGTCTAAATGTGAGTGCAGGTGGGAATTTTTATACTCATATGGCACTCTTGACTTGCAAGTTACATATCCATGCACTTAACATGATCGCCATGGTCGTTACATTTCCTCTTGTCTAGGAAATTATTAATAACCAAGACAAATTAATTCTAAGCTTTGGAGTCGACTTCAGTCTAATCTGCGGCCCATCAAATTCAAAATTCAAAATTACAGGTTTCACTTTCTCTGTACTTAATCCCTGAAAGAAAATTTAAACATTCGCTGTTTTCACAAAGCCCGATATACAGTGGTGAACTTATAATTAGAAACGATTTGGCAGCATACATGTTTATTTGTTATATATATTAAAAATTTAGTTGAACAAGGTTCAAACTAATAACTAGAAATATGATGGTAACAAATCATCGTTGAATTAAAATTATAATTATATATAAAATTTAACTTCATGAATAACATTTTTAAAAAAATTTACAAAACACAACAAAACACCAATTTAAGTTTTGTCACATAATTAGAAAGAACAAAAAATATTTACATAAAATTTTAGCATATCCTAGTTTGTTGCATTCCCCTAATTTTTTGCAACATTCGCCAGTCTTTTCGGTAATCTTTGTATTAAACGTTGGCATGTTCGGATAGATATCTTTTCCCAGCTATGCTGCACCAACTGAAAAAATTCATCATTATTTCCTAGATTTTTGTCATTGAGATCTCTTTTCACAATTGCCCATAAGTTTCCAATTGCGATCAGGACTTTGGGGCGGCCAGTCCAGAACATCAATGTTTTGATCCGAAACCCAATGCTTCACTAATCTTTAAGTATGCTTTGGGTCAGGATCATTTTGGAGAACGTAATGGACTGACTCAAAAGAATACGGTTCCATTACATTTTCCAAAATACTTTAATATTGATGTTGATCAATTATTTCCTGAATTCGAACAATTGACCCAACACTATGCCAAGAAAAGGCACCCCAGATCCGCCACCGTGTTTCACCTTCTTCACGGTGTACCTGGGATCTAAAGCTTTATTTAGAGGTAGGCTTACATTCGTTTTGTCATCTGATTGAAACAAGTTAAATTTGGATTCGTTGCTTCAGATAACTCTATTCTAGTGACGTGGATCATTTCTTAACATATTCCTTGCAAACCGTAACCGCTTCTTAATATTTTTTTTTTTTTTTGACACATACGGCACGAAGTTCCAACTCATGTAAGCACCTTCTTATTGTCCGAGTTGATATGCCTGCGTTTATTTGCTGTCCAAATTCAACCTTTATTTCGCGCTAAGGCAAGAATGGTTGCTTCTTACTAACCGCACAAATATGTAGTTCTATTTTCTGCTGGATTGGTCGTTCGTGCCCGTAGTAGGTTTTCTAAATTACATACATACATATACATACATACATACATACATACATACATTCACCAGAAATATAGCAAAAACAATCTGGATTAAGCATACAACATCTTGAAGAAGCCATATCTAAAAATTCAACAAAATATATTTTAATGTCCAATAAAAAACGTAAATATGTACATAAAAATAAGTATGTAGCTCAAAAAAAAAGCTGTTAGGGAAAAACTGTTGACGTATTTAGAAAATAATCCTCAATTTAAAATAGATACAAAAATAAAAAATCACAGGAAACAAGAATTTTCCCCTTTTGTTGTCCAGTGTAATTTAAAATAACATTATATAGTTATTCTGAAGAATATAATTTTCTGTTTAGAAGTATAAATAGTTGCATTTTTTATATCATTTCAATATTACAAATGTAAAACTTTGGATGTTGGATCCACTATAAAGCGAAAAACTCTAATTTTAAATATATTTGGGGAGTTCACACTGTAGGCATAAAGTCATAATATTGTCATAATGTCCTAAATATCTTCGTAGTTTACAATTTTTTTTCTCATAGAAAAGTGTACTATTGTAATACAATTCTATAGGCTATCTTTATGATAATGTCATAAAAAATGTTTTCCTTTTTGTTTTCCTTTTTTGATAAAATGTCAAGTGTATGGCGTGTTTTTAATAATTTTAACAAAAAAACTATATCACCAAAGTAATTCGCAAAAATTGCAATATTTTATATAAGCCATAATCTTGATTAAAAATCGATAAAAGTTTATTATATACAAACATTCAAAACAGGTGAAAATGGCACAAATAAAAAAATGATGCTGTCGCAAAAATTCGCTAAAAATTGCAAATTTTTGTACAAGCCAAAATTTTTAATTCAAATCTGCAAAATATGAAGCAGTGTAAAACATATGTTAAAAATGGTTAAAATTTATTGCTTTCGGAAAAAATCTCGAAATTTATGAAAAAGCAAAAACTTGCTAAGATTTTCATTTATGTTTAATTAAAAGTCCCTCAAGATGTAAAAATTCGAAAAACTTTGCAAAAATTACGGACATTGCAAAAAAAAGAAACAGCAAAAATTTTAAAGATATCATAATTATGAATAAAAATCGCTAAAACTTTAACGAATATAAAACAATTTGTAGAAATCGCGAAAATGGCGAAAAATCGCAAAATATTGGGAAAATGTAAAAGATTATAGAACGCAATACTGATAAAAAGTTCCGAAAAATCTGAAAAAAAAACCGAAAACTTCGGCAAAATTACACCATTTGCTATAATAAATAATAATAAACAAAAAAGGCATTGAAATGCCAAAAAGGAAAAACTTTTTTCAATTGAAAAGATTTGAGAGCATATTTTTTGAAAAAATTACTAATGTCGCAAAAACCAAAATGAAATTCGCAGGAGTTTTCCAGCGGAGATCACTCAAAAATATGTATGTAAATAGATTTCTACAACAGCGGATAAAATTTTAAAACTGCAAAAATTTAATAATTTTGCGTCAAAAATTTATTTAATTTGTAAACAAAAGAGAAAAAGTTAATTTTTCTTAGAGACATGTGTGGTATTGAAACAAATATGAATAATGAAATCGATCCGATTTCCATCACACCTAAAAGTATTTGATTGGATTTAAGTCTACGATTTCATATCAAATCGAATCGAATCACGGGGTGTTCGCACTTGTCATATTTTGGTGTGCTATTATTTTATGACATATGACTTTATGAGTACAGTGTGAATAACTAAATTGTACTTTTTAAAGTTTAAAAAAGAGACAAATTGGTAGGTTTGTACATCTTATTTTTTTTATAAATATATCAGAAATTTTCAATAAATTAATATACTTTTTGGGGATGGGGCTGAAATGGTAATAAACTGGTACTTTTTAACTTTTGGTGCTTTTTAACTTTTAGTATTTTTTTTTAACTTTTATTACCCTTTCTCTTAAGAAGTTATATTAATGGATTTGAATGAAATTTATTAGTCGGATAGCATAAGGCCCAGCTTTAGTTTTAGCATACTTATTAAGGCATGAAAATGGAAAAAATCGGTACTTTTAATTTTTCTTACAATTTTTTTCTATATTAACATACAATTTACTTTCTGGGGTGTCTATGAGGAAAATTTGGTACTTTTTGTCTTCGGTACTTTTCCGATTTTTCCGATAAATTTGGTATACAGGCAGCTTATGACTGCATTAACATGCCACGTGAACGAAGTCACGGTTAAAAGCTAAAAATATATATGTTTCAAACATGTACGAACTTTTAAGAGGCACTTTTAATAAATGCAAAATTTTAGAGACCGTTTTTAGTTTAATTAGTTTAAATGATAAGCCTAACCTCACTAGACTGTTACTGTGAGTGTAATCTTAACCACGAGCGTGACTTAAGTTTGTAGCAAGCTTACCGCTTACTCCACGAGACGAAAAGTTCTAATATTGCCAATCGAACATCCTGAACTTCATTGTGTCCCATCTCAAATTAGGTGGTGCACAGGGAGCACCACAAAGACCCCACTGTTGCGGCAATAGAATCAGCATGCTGACCTACGATTTGACACGAAATGTCTTACAACGGATAGTGGAAATACTTTACCTAAAGCTTGTAATTTTAGGCAAAACCTTACTAAATGCCACTTTAACTATTTTAATTTTATACATTCCCTTAATTATGAGAAAAAAATTTCCGGACGAGACCGTAGAATAACCACAAAACTTTATATAGTTTGAGTACGAAGTTAAAAGGTCGCATATATAACAAGACCACTGAGTCCCGGGATATTCCTGAGATTGGTCGGAAGTGTAACTTTCCAAACTATTCAATATTATTTTTTTAAATGTGATTAAGTTGAGAATAAAATTATTTCACTATTGCCAACAAATGTGCTGGCATGTCAAATACTTTTGAAACATTTTTTATATCCTTCACCAAAAACGATAAATTATTAAGTGTGTAATATCCACAATATTTATATGAGATCTATTATCTCTATATATTATGGATTCTTATAGATAGGGAAGGTCAATGAGCCATGTCTGTTTGTAGATTTGTCTGTAAGTGAAATCAAGGTTCTGAAGCCACTAGAAGAGTTAGAGGCTGGGATCTTGGACTGATGTGTCAGGTTTTGTTTTAAGACAATTATTATTTAAAATTGCCTAAATTAAAACAAGAACACATTATTATGTATTATGTTTTATGTTTTATTAATTAAAACTACTCATATATGACTTGGAGAAGGGTATATAAGATTCGGCTCAGCCGAATGTCGTACTTTTACTTGTTTTTTTTTATAGAATTCAACAATCACTTTTTTTACTTTCAACTTTAAATCAATCAAAATCTAAAACACATGCTCGTCAAAAACAAGTGGCAGTGCATGAATTTAGAAAAAACAACGACACAATTTTTTTTGTTTGCTACAATATAGTATCAAACTAATATAAAGCTCATATAAATCTTTACGCGCCGTTAATTTTTTGACGAAGTTCAGTAAAATACTTTTTGAATTTATTGACGCGACGCCATAAAACTGAAGTGTACATGCATACATACATACATACTATATCTGCATAAAGATATAAACGTTTAGCACCAAGTATCTGTGTGAAAATACATCTTATAACGAACTTTTCAGATAACAGCAAAATACACTAAATGTTTTTCGAAATACTCGTATCATTGAGGTATTGAATATTCATATTGGCAAACATTTAACATGAGATGTATGTAGATACTTATGTGTTGTAGCAAGGAATATTTTCGTATGAGTGAATATATGGAATAGGGATGTGTGTAACAGCGTGTGTAAAATAGTAAAATTTTATACATTTTATTCGACTCTTCTATTGAGTCGGTTTATGTGTCTGCTTGTATATGTATTACATAGTATACATATATACATATATATATATATATATATATATATATATATATATTTCATTACATTTCATATATATTTATACATATGTACCTACATTTTCTATGTGTTTATATATAAAAGTGCATGTGGCAGAATATAATAGGGTAAGTGCTCCTAAGTTCGGCATGTCCCAGTAGTCGGCAGTTTTCAAATTTAAACTCAAATAACTAAGAATAACAGTGATAATATATTAAAGTAAGAATACATAAGCTTCACAAATACTCCCAGAATTATATATGAGAAAACAAAACTGAGCATATTTGCATAGTTTATTGCATTCGTTGGCTTTAGTAAGTGAGTCTCTTACAACACGTGTGGTAGTGCTTATTTCTTAGTAAAAATTTAGTGGCTAAGCCTACTTTGTATGGCATGTAAAAACGTCAATTTTAGCAAATTTTAATCGGAAAAGGTTTTAAAAGGCTGAAATCTGCTCAAATAATAGTATTACAGTGTAAATTTAAAAAAAAAATTGCATTTTTTCGATATATTAAGGGATGCCGGCATTAGGAACAAAAAAATCGTTAGTTTTCCATTGGTCGGCATTGGGGTGCCGACTATTGGGAAACAAGCAAATTCTTGCGATTTAACTCAAACTTGAGAAAATTGTTTATTCGTCATTTTGCAAACCATTGTATATATAAAAATTGAGTTTAAAACAAGTTTACCTAGTAGTCGGCATAGTTTCAAATTGGTTATTTACAACCTGCCGACTACAGGACAATAGCTATCCTAATGTCGGCAGTGGTTTTTTGTACTAGTTTTGTTTAACTATAATGCCTAAAATATGTTGAGATTTATACTAACTAGTCTCTAATATAATTTGAATTAAAATATGTATACCAAAAGAAAAATATTCGGAACAGTCTCTACAAGATGCACAGAATAAAATAAGGGTAGGAGGCATTTCCATATTAGGATCGAGTGGTAAATATAGTGTTCCACGTTCAACTTCATAAGACATGTTACATGTTCGCGTTCTTGAGGTTCCTCGAAAATTCGGCCCACAAACCATTCTATGGAATCCTGAAGAAAATTGTTTAGAAAAATGGTGTAATGATTTGGCGAAATGTAGTTTTCCACTTAAAAGGGACGATTTGCTGAACACCGTTCAAGAAATTATTAAAAAAGACAAACGAGCCACAGGATTTTTAAGCGATCGTCTGGTCAGAAAGTGTTTTTTTAGAAAATGGTTGTCCGAATTAAAAAACTTTTTGAGCGAACAAAATAAACTTTACATTTTGGAAGCTATGAGGGACGAAACTAGTGTTTCCATGTGTTCCAAAACTGGAAAAGTACTGTCACCAAAGGGATACTGCAATGCTTACACCATCCTTTTTATCCGCTTCATCATACGGTTCTTTCAGATCTTAAAATGGAAGGAACGATTAAGAACGGGTTTCGAAAGTGTGGCCTTTACATATTTAACCCTCATAGTGCGGATTATACTAAATGTGTTATTAATCGTTAGCAGAATTAGCACACGGTCTTAAAAATGTTAAAATGTTCAGGGAAACGTATTATGATAAAGACATTTAGATTATCAACCTCATGAGCCGTAGTTTACTAAAAATAGGGATTGATTCAAATGTAGCTATTGAAGAGATTCGCGCTTTAAAAAATGGAGAAAACATTTAAAATATCAAATTTTAGGCAACGTTACAGAGCAGTCAGGGACATATATATTTAATGACGATGGAGTTTTGGAAATGAAGAGTTTACAAACAACATCACCTGCTCTCTTTTGTTCAACATTAACTTCTTCAAAAACAAAGCAAAGCTAAACATTTCGTGCTCCTCTCCAACCTTACAATTGCCAGCCGAACGCCTCTCACTTAGTTCTTCAATTTGTAGCTCCCTTATAGTTTGATCCTATTAGCCCTTCTCCAACATGTAATTTGACCAAAAGTATTGGCAACACAAAGCTAATTAAAAACCCGGAATCATCCATATCAACATTGTTCGAAAATCATCTTTACTTCCCAAAGCAATCACCGTCCTTACAATTAAAAATAAAAATTATGGCCCCAGTGCTCTTGCACGTAGGATCCATATACGGATGAAAGAACCTGAAAACTTTGCTAAAGCTGAAGGCGTGAAGGAGCGAAAACTGGAGGGCCAAAAAAAGAAAAAGGAATCAAGCCAGTCAACTTTAAAATACCAAAGCAAAAGCAAAAATGTAGCACTTGTTCTGAAGTGTTGGATTCGGATACTGAAGATGATCAGCTATGAAATGTTGGGTGTGATACCTGACTCTGTGGTAGCACCTCAAATGCACCGAATTCAAAAATAAGCAATACGATGACGTTATGGATTTTAATAGCATTAGTCTCCTCGAATGCAAAAACATATATGTATGTATGTAGGTATAAAATACCTAGCTTTTACCTTTAATACATCAGTTAAGTACAAACAATGAATTCCAAGGACTGCAATGTACAAAAATATTATTTAGTATTCATATTTTTAATTTTTGGTCGAATATGAATTAATTCTTTGTTCCTGCATGATCTCATAACAAATGTTGAATCGTAGTTAATATATTTTATATCAATAACAGTATGATTTCTATCTCAATGTATTGTTTTCTTCACTAAAATATGATATGCCGACAATAGGAACATAACATGCCGAAAAATGGAAAATTGGTGCCGACTATAGGCAAATGTGCTCTTTTTTACAAAATCTGTAAATTTCTCAATTTTAGTACAAAATTATTTAAATTTAACATAATTGATCTAAAACAATACAAATTAATGATTTGTATTAAATAGCTACCAATCCAACAGCTTATTCACACGTGCAAAGGCGCTAGATTTAAAAAAAGCAAAAGCCTTAAACTGCCGACTACTGGTGCACTTACCCTATGTGTGTCTACGCGATATCAGTTTACTCACAATATGACTCGGGCGTATATTTATACATATAATAAAAAGTTTCCCAGCAAGCAAAAGTATACACTGAGTGAAAAATACGTTGCAAAATCAACAATGTTCGTTGTCAATTTGGCACCCTACCTTATCGTTTTTTAACCACCCAGGTTGTCAATTCGTACCCTTTTGTTTTCGGGTATGTTTTTATTATTATTTTCGTGTTACCGAAGATGAAAACAAACGTTTTTTTTTTTTATATTTAAAAAAAATCATAATTTAAAATGCCCCGATGTTGCTATAGACATGGAGGATGACTACAAACTTAAGCAATTCCTGAAAATTATTGATATGGAATCCATTTTTGAATATATAAAAGGTAGGTAAATCATACATTGTATATACAAAAAATTGTTTTTATAATTGCTTGTTTTTAATGTTTAAGCATCAAAAGTAATATTTCGATGTTTAAAAAAAGAAGATTTGAAGGAAACAATCCCACCTGCGAGCGGAATTCAGATAAAAGCTCTTTGCGAGAAAAAAAAAATCTGATGTAAAAAAACTTTAAAAGCTTTATACATAATAATAATTGCAGTGTAAATTAATGTAGGACTTGAAAAAATTGTTGGAAGAAATATCAAGCGGGAAGTTGGTGCATGAATATTATCATAAAAATAACCACTTAGAAATAGATCACAGATATGGTAAAATTAATGTAATTATGGAAGATAAATTGATGTACATACATACATATGTATATAATCACAATAAAATCATTTAATAAAACACGTTTTAAAAACATAAGAATATATTTAATTTTTTTATTCTATGGAAATATATTGAGTGTGGAACAAAAACTAATATACAAATCGACAACGAAAGGTGTAAAATTGACAACGGAACGGTCTCAAATAATGTCAATTTGACCATATTTGTGCTTGGTTTTACTACGATTGACAACGGATGGAACGGTGTATGGAATCATAATCGCAAACTATCATTAATGTTCTGATTAATGATTGCAGCTACTGCATTTGCCATCTAAGGAACATAGTATAGTCCTCAACAATGTCCCTCTGAATATCCCATTGTATGAACATATAATGCTCTGCAAATGTTGAGGAATTTGTGCGCATTATAATAGCTATGAATTTTTTTTTTTCTGGTATGTATATTTTATTTAGATAAAAAATTTATATCACGAAAAATCACACTAATAGTTACTAAATTAAATTAAATTAAATTATATATTCTGGACAACTTAAATATAACAAAATTCAAAATAAATAACTTATTTATCAAAAATGCCAGTCAGGTGCACTTTTATTTTGTTGTAAAATTAAATAACTTTCTTTATAAATCAGTATGTAATTATAATTTTACCATTATTTTTTTAACTTCTTATAAAATATTATAGCCGACTAAAGTTACATACGATTGACAGCTATTTGAATAACCAACTTTTCAGAAAATAAACAATTTGGGTATTCACAGTGTAGTCATAAAGTCATATGTCATAAGATAATAGCACACCAAAATATGACAAGTGTTCAGTTATAATTGTGCCAGCTGCTAAAAACAAAAACACTTAACCACAATCAACTTTTTATTCTGATTAGTGCGCATACATTTGCATTTTGGCTTAAATGTAAATATTTCTTAATTTAGTCCGACTTGTTAATAGAGAAAATAATAAATCAGGAGTAAATCTTCTGATATGTCCATTAACAATTAAAATTTTCAAATTGTTTTTTGTGTGTATGAACTTGCTGAGATAAATATAAACAAAAGCAACTGTTGCCGGTAACATGAGCTGAACTCGTTCACAAGCTGGCAAATCTAATAAAAATAATGTTATTGTAAAACAAATTTTTAATTATTTTGTCTCGGACAATAATCAAAAACTTTTGCACTCAAGTAATTAAATTACGATTCAGGAATATATCATACTGAAAATTCGCGGTTTTAGATTGGCTGCAAGAATCCACACCCAACATCATCATGCACCGAATTGAAAGCTGTACACATATATTTTACCTAAAACTAATCCTGTCGGACACTTGAATCAATTCCTTAATTTTCACCTTGTAAAACAATTAAACTACATAACATTTTTAATAATTTGCTAAGCTACGTACATATTTTTACTTATTCATTTCACTTTCATATTAATTTTTGTCAATAGTTGGTATGGAACAAAGAGTCACATAAATGTAAGACATCGTCTTAAAGAATGCACCAACATTAGAATTATAAAACCGACATTCACATCTGCCATTGAACAAAGGCATTTTAAAAAGGAATTAATCCCTTTTAGGATTGATTCACACCCAAAGTAAACGTAACGATTCTTAACTTAGGAATAGTTTTTCTTTGTGTGTACGTGTTATTTATATAAAGTAGAAAATATATATAGGGTGGACCCAATAATGTTTTTAAAAATCAATTTACAATTTAATGATATTTAAAGCAATGCAATCATATAGAAGAGTTCTATTAATCGATCCTGTGTGAGGTTCGGCAATTGTTTTTTTACCATAAAATTATCGCTTAATTAGATAAAGGATTTCAGTTTTTTCTATTCTCTTTAACATTTTTAAGTTGTACTCTTTCAATAGCTCTCGTTATATTAACTAAAGTCTTGTATTAGACAGGAATAATATAATACGACCAGTACCGACTTTAAAATTCACAACTTCAAAGTAAGTTTCCAATATTAAAATCAATTGGTTTGAATAGAAAGATAATGTGAAAAGCACTCATATTATAGCGTGTTTCTCATAAAAAGTATTTACTCAAATTATTCGTCCGTATTGTGGAAACACCCCACACCACAATGTTTATTTTCATAATTTCTAATAACTATTCCAGTCCCAATCATAAAGTAAAAATTAAACAAATTGAAAATTCGAATACTCACTCAAAAAAAAAATTAACTAAAATATTGGAAATTTTGCATACTAATGCCGTTTTTTACAGAAACTCATAAAAATTTCCTTGATGTTGGAAAATACAAAATTCGCTTTAACAGGAAATTTTCACTGTTTATCCTAAAATTTGTAAAAATTTCGCCATGCCATCTTGCTGCGCATTTTTCATTTCCTTGTTTTACTTTCTTCTGAACCGGTCATCTGCTACAAAGAAGCTTCTGGTATCATCAGAGCTCTGGAACGCCGGGACTGGTTACATACAACATGTATTTGTGTTATCTGGAATAAGGGGCAATGAAAACATTTTTATAAAACCTACGTCTTTTGGGACTCGAACCAAGAAATTTCGGTTTAGTAGATAGGCACTCTAACCACTTCGTTACTACAAGGTACAGTAAAGGTACAGCTAGGACGTAAAAGTACTAAATTCGAAATTTCTTACATTATGAAAAATAATTTTTTGAAACTAGTAAGTCATGAACTAAAAATAATTAAAAAAAAATATATTTTCTTTAAATTTTGAAAAAAAATTTTCAATATGAGAAAAAATATGAACTTAAATTGAGAATAACCCTTTTTCAGCAGTAAGTCATTTCCCTAATCATTTTTTTAGAGCTAAAGTAAAATAATTTCAATCGTATGAAAAAATGTTCTTAAATTTAGTAAAAAAACACTCTGACTTTTAGAAAATAAGCACTCACATTAAATAAAAATTTTCCTGAAAGGTTTTTTTTTTGAAGTGAAATTTTGAACATTTGATTTTTTTCATTATAGAAAAATTTTATTTGAATAAATTCTACACACCTATGTATGTATGTACATACATACATATATCATATTAATAAAATTATAATCTAATATATAAAATTCTCGTGTCACGATGTTTGTTATCGAACTCCTCCGAAACGGCTAGACCGATTTTAATGAAATTTTTTATGCATATTTGGTAGGTATGATAATAGGTTCTAAAGTATATTTTAAATCACCGGTCTTGAGGAGGGGTGGGAGGGGGCAATTTCTGTATTTATTAAACTATTAACCCAACAGATGGCGCTATGTCCGCCTCATAATTGTTGTTGAATGACGTATGGCGCTATGTCCGCCTCATAATTATTTTTGTTATTGAAAGACAGATGGCGCTATGTCCACCTCATGCAGGAGAATCGTCGTCGTTCGTATTTCAAACAGAACAAAATTATTGTTTGGTATTTTTTTCATCGGCGGTCATTGTCACACACTTACAATACATTCGCTTATTTTTATATAACACCCAAAATATGCACTATAAATATTTTGTATGGCAAAACAACGTTTGCCGGCTCATCTAGTTATATATAGAAATATATTAAACTATTTTTAAGAAAATTTGTTTACTAAGTTTTAGTACATGTCTTTTTTTTTTGAGTGCACAATCTATCATATTCCCTCAACATTTTGAATCTTTTACTTACACACTCATAAGAACATTTGTAACAGAAAAAAGTTAAAAGAAAAATTCAATCTAAAAAATTCTGACTTAAATAAAACATACTAAATGTGAAAAAAATTTTATATGTACATACACATATGTAAAAAATTTGTTTGCTAGGTATGTTATTAAACTATTATACAAAATGATGCCGGTGTTATACCTAGTGTTAGTGCTTTGTCATGGGAGTTAAGACATATAAACTTTTCATAAGTAAAAATGTAACGATTTTTATAGGCTATAAATGTCATGGCAAATTTAACACTTGAAGTGCCAAATAAAATTGATGCTTTAAAAAAAAGTTCTAAATTGTTTTTCGTTGATGTCTTTTTTATACCGACTGATATAGATATCTTAACAATAAAAAGCTGCAGAGTACTAAAAGTGAATAAATATAAAAAAAAAATTGGTTTAGTAATTACAGTTTCTAAGACACCTTAAAGCAAATAATTGTAAAAAAAAATTATATGCATATTTTCCATACAAAAAAATAAAAAGTATCGAATGCACAAGTTTTTTATTGATTTTACATAAAAAAAAATTAAATATTTGTTGCAGATTAGTCCCTAAATACTATTTAATTTATATATAAAAAACAGGTTTGAAATTTTCAATGTATTCCCGAGTAATTGTGTAAAAAATCGAAGAAGTATTGAGTTATCAAGAAAAAAAAAAGAAATCAATTGTAACTTTTCATCTTACCAACAATACTTATTGTAGCATGCAAACGACACAAATTCGTACTGCTTCCATTACGGTTTACTGAGTTCAATTGAATTGATATATTAAGTATACTTGAGAATTAATTTTCTTTTATTTTTTATTTTTTGTTATTTTCCTGATAAACTTTTAATTACCTGTTTCGTAGTTTCATAGTGGAAAGACAACAAAAGAAAATCATCATTAATGATTTAATGAGCAATTGAAAACAATATCGCTGCTCAGCAAAAATTCCATTGACATCAATAACATTTTTGTTGTTGCCAAAAGTAAAAAAGAAAGGTGATAAATAGCAGTTAAAGATGCCTTAATAAGATACAAGCTGCACTTAAAAGCTTTTTTAAGATGACATTAATTGTAATGAACAACTTAGGCGAGGAAATAATAAGAATAATAATAAAATTATTCTTTGATATTCGAAAGTCAGTTGTAATTTTTCTAATTTAAGTGAGTGTGAGAAAAAATATATATTTAGTGCATAATATCTGTTTAATATATCCTAGTATAAAATAATAAATACCTTTTTAAAAACTTCAAATTTATCGAAATTCAACAGTCTAAACAGTCCACTCTCAAGATTCCAGAAAGTCAAAGTGCCAAACTAAATATATATTGTACGGGGTTACTACACAGAAAAAAACTACAAAAATATATGAGTATTTTTGGATTACTTCATATACGAGGGGCTGTGCACATATTATTATATAACGCTCGATGAGGGGGGTGGTTAAAGACTTGTTACGGATTGGAAATTTTGCACTGATAAATTAGTAAAAAAAGTGGTAAAACAGCGTTACGTAACATGTGCACAGCTCTGAATAAAATCCAGAAGCGTCTTAGGCGTTGTGTTACTTTTTTACTCTTGATCATTACAAAAATTGGCTTGAAATTAAAATACGTAAATAAAAACATTTTATTTAGATAATATTAACAATAAAACTTAAGCACAATAATTCCAATTGGAGATTGAATTAATAATGTTACAGGTTTAATTTTAAATAAAATAAGTGTGTTCGGCTTTCAGTTCGATGAAGGACGATGTTGTACTTAGATTATTGCATCCAATCTGAAGCTCCTAATTTTCGCCTTAATATTTTTGTTGAATCAAATAATTCATACTTGAGTCAATCTTTTTATGCTTTTGATTTGTCCATTACAATGACGCAGGAGGTGCAATTTTATTTAATTTGCCCGGATTCCTTAGATTTTCTTCATGTAAATTAAAGCTCTATTTTGATGTCATGCGAATAAATTTTAATTTTCACTTAATTAGGAATTATATTTAAATAAAGTTGACATAGCAGAAAAATTAATTTCTAATAAAATAATATTTCCATTTACACAAAAAGTCTTTCAACAACTTCATTTAGAACTTTAAGTTAGAGATGCGAGAAGATCATGCATGATCTGCAAATAATTACAAATTCTCTAAAATTCATGTTGTTATTAATTTTTTATATTAAATTGATGTTATGATTAAAATCAATATGCGAACTGAATACAATTCCAAAGTTTGCATTTAAAGTAAATGTAAAATTGAAAAATTACATTAAATAACGCAATTACAATAATTCTACAAAATGCATGGATGTTGGCAATTAACTTTTATTTGTGTTCATGAATCTTTATGTGTGCTTTCAAAGGGGATCCACTTGCTTTAGGATATTTTGGACATTTACATAAATATATACAAGAATGTAAGTAAAAAGGGTTGTACCCTACATTTTAAAAAATAATGTAGTAGACAACATTTTTTTTTTAATTTATATCGAATTTATAAAAAAGTAAAATATATTAACAAAAATTTTTGCGAAAATAATTGTAATATTGTTTTTTTTTGTACATATGAAAAGTAATATTATCAGGCTCAAGTTCAGTTTTATTGAATTAATGAACTTTCAAAATTACTAAGAGTTTTTCTATGTTGAAAAATATTATTATTTATATCCAATCAGTTTTTAGCAGAACGTAGCAGTACTGATTTCAAGGCCGCTACACCTCTCATCAGCGTTCAATTGTCCATCTTTATAATTTTCGTTTAGTGGATAGAAGTTGAGAAGAATATCAACTATTTAACCGGTTTTGAATAGAAATAGAATATGAGAATTGTTTTTTTTTTCATAAAACGGAATGACGGTATATTATTTTATATATTTGCGGCTCTAATAATATAATAAATTTTAGTACAATAAGGGATTTCTAGACTGGCGTATGACTAATATTCGGTTTTATTATTTTGTTACAGGCAGACATGCAGAAATTAAGGCGAATTCAGTATTTAAAATGCAAACCGGACACAAATTTACCAATCGCTCAAAAACATGCAATAAGTTCTTTTTTTTTTACAATTAATGACAGACCAGCCATTTTGATTTTAGGCAGTTGATGATGAGGTAGGATTAGAAGGCCACCTATTATTATATTTGCCTTCAGATAATAAAATAAAATAAAGGAATGGTTTAACATATCTGCTCTTTATAAATATTGTTGAAGTATATCTAATCATAGAAACAACACTACTGGCAGATCATAAAGATCTTTCTGATAAAAAATTAAGCAAAATTATTAACTTTTGTATAGATAAATTAGCCTCATAAAATCCTGTTAGTGAAAGTAGCAGATGTTATCTCTCAGAAATACCAGGTATGTTTATGTACTCTTTACTGGAAACACGCGTAAGAAACTCTTTCTTTAATGTTGTTCAGTATAATTGACCAGTGTAGTGTATCACTTGATCCTGCTTAACCATCTTATAGTTTTTTCACTTGTACTTCTGTTTGTTTGTATTAGCAATATTATAAATTAGCGAATGACATGCCTGCTGTTATGCTGTTGTAAATATCCAATGCAATACTTAAAATCACAAAATCAGCATGAAGTTATAACTCGTAATTGGAACTTGAAATAACTGCGGGCTATAATGTTTGCAATATTAAACATAAATTTATTAAACATTTGGTGTTTTTGTTTTGTGTATGTCTTTAGTTCGGTTCGTTATCATTGGTGCTTTATAGTCAAGAAATATATTTTTTAAATCCGAAATATTAATAAGTCAATTGGATTGAACTAGCATTTAATGGGATATGTGTTCAAAGGTATGAGTATATTAATTTTATTAGTGAAAAACATTTTCTGCTGCAGAGTATAAAAAAATTTTTATAACAATTTTTTTTTTATCCATAGGATGGTATTTCATTTTTTTATTGTAAAAAAATTGATGTGAAATTAAAAGCCAAAATAACTTTACATGCATTTTACTTTGATTCTTAGAACATGTATAGACATATACATGTGTATATAACATTGATATACAATATATATGCATATGCAACTACTTAAGTTCATATATATTTATACGTGTGGTTATATAAACAAACAAATCCATTATATCTGCATCCAATTATAGGATTTTTATTATATTAAAGCAAATCGTTTAACATAAATAACAACTCAATTTTCTTCTTTTTTTTTTGCTATTTTATTGTATAAAAATAATTGTGTTGTTTTATTAGCCCGTAGGCACTTTTAAAGAGTTTGTTTAAATAAAACAAATAATTATTATTTGTTTATATCTATAAAACGATAACCTTTTCTCATTTAGTTCATATATACGGAATATTTGAAAAATACTAATATTCATGAAATATTTATAAACTCACATTCAGAAGAGTCTCAATTTTGTCAAATCAAAAATAAACAGATCAAAAGTAGTGTCACATTGAGAAAAATATTTTCAGGTTTCATATCGATTCTTGCACAGAAAAATAAACAAAAATCTTAAATGCCCTAAAATTTATCCCAATTAAGTATAACAAGATTAGTTCAAGTTCAGATTATTTAATCTTTAAATATTTAATTGAATCCCAGAATAAGAGTACTTCAAAAAAGCATGCGGCTTGATTTATGAATCTACGTCCAACATTATAATGCAGGTGTACTCACCAAATTCCTGGTCACGGACCCCTTGCAAAAATTTTTTTTTTCGCGGACCCCCTTTGAATCCAAGGTTTTTTTAGGTTGAATTAAAAACGCAAAAAAGTAGAGAACAAAAATATTGATTTTATTTTCAAAAGATGCCTCTCCATTTTATATGGTTTCTTCGCATCGTTCGAAATAGTTTTGTGGCATATAACGTACTGTAGACTTCACCATTTTTATTTAAAGCTAAAATTTAAATAGTCTTCACAATATTTGCTATTCTTTCAAAGTAAATTTAATGGCAATAAAAACAATATCAGATGTTATTTGATAGTGATGGCAATAACAGTCAGTGCAGAGTCTGGGGTACTGTATATTAAAAAGTGAACAGTAAGGGATTACACTAATATTTTGTAGTTTATGTTTGAAGATTTTAAAACATAAATACATACATATGTACGAGTATCTACGTATCAAAAAAAATAATAAACCTAATATTTTTGAAAACACTGTTTTTTGGGCTCTTCACGCGGACCCCTTGGATGGTTGCTACAGGTCCCCAGGGGTCCACGGACCACTATTTGAGATCCGTTGTTATAATGAATACACTTAAAAGCTGTAACATTTCTTTTGCCTAAAATCAATACTGTTGCACACTTGAATCAATCCCTAGTTGGAATTATTTTGCTAATTTGTATCCTGAAACACAAGTTATATAATATTTTTTTAATTTTTTTTTTTCTTTGATAAATTTTATTATTTATTGATTCTTCAATTATAGATTAAATTACCAATAAGTTTTTCAAATATTAAATCTAAAAAATATTAAATATAAGTTTAGCCAATGCTAAACAAAATTTTTAATTTAAATTTTTTTTTTCAAATTTTTTAATACTTAACTAAATTAAATTGTTTTACATCATCTTTTTAAACTAAAATTAATTTTTGTCCAGTGTTGGTATTGAACAAAGAGTCACATATCTGTTACACCTCGCCTTAGACAACTGGGCCAATATAGTATTTTAAAACTGAAAAAGTATTTATTTTAATATAATTGCTTATGCTAACGGAATAAACGGTTAGGAGTATCAACCAAACAATATTCATTACCAATTATTCAGTTGTGTTTTTGGTATTTAGTAGTAGCAAAATAATGCATTTGGTTGAGCCAACAAATTTTAGAATTGTCACTACCGTGTATGTTGGTTACATTTGTGGTATTATGGTTAGATATGATAATGGAATTTTTTATATTGGTTGTGGTAGCTGAAATAAAGTCTACGCAACTGTTATTCTATTGGCATAACCGTTTTCCAACAAATCTTTTTCAGAGTGTACATAGTATTTTTTATTTTGGTCAATTATTTAGAAGATACAGAAGTTTTTAACTATATTTTTCTCTTTCGTATTTTTTCACATCTTATTTGAGTGATATTGTTTTTTAATTTTATAAATTGATAGAGGCTTCTTATTCACTCATATAATTTTTAATCAAAATCGAATGTTAAATATGATCTTATGAATCACACTTATAACATATTTCTAAACAGTTGCCACGATATTATCTAATATTATTTTTCCTCACAATAAAATGTCTAATGCTTTTATTTTCCTAATATCATTGTCGTTGATTCTACGAAATTTTTGAAATATCCCCATAACAGTTGTTGAAGAAATGTTTTTTTTGAAACCTAACAATTTTCGTTATAAGATATACAACTATGTTTGTTTATTCTTTTATTTCCAAAATCCTTCATTTAACTTCTTTTTATATTTTTTTAATTCTTAAAAAATATTTGCTGCTTGTCTTTAGTTGATATGCTTTTGCAATTTATTTAAAACCATTTGTTCGAATTAGTTATTAATTTTAGATTTTTCCAAATACATGAACATATTAAATCATACAAATTAACTTCTGTCCAATGCAAAACTTCTAAAGAACAATAAATTCAGTGTTTTTGAAATTAAATTAAAATAAGATGAAGACAAACTTGAATATTCACTCAAATATTTTCTGTTGTGAACTGTTATTGTCATTACCACATTTAACTTAATGCTAAACTTTTGTTCATCAACTATGCATATCGTTTACTAAAATGAAATAATGTCGTGTAGGAGTATTTTTAAGGACATACGACTACATATCGGTTTTCGAACTTTATTAAGAAGAGCAAACAAATAAGTAATAAAATTATAATCTTACTATTAAAATTCACGCTGTTGGACCGTTTAACCCTTTAATGTCTTAGCAAACGATACAATATATATGCATATGTATGGTGTTTGCATCTATGTATATTTCAACATGTATTTATTGTTTAAAATGCAATCTTCTACAATGACAAATCAAAATTTAAAACGACAGCAAACGGAAGTTGTTACCATAAGCATTATGGTCGATGATGATGATGATGATAATGATGATTTCCGTATTTCATGTTGATGATTGTTCAACAAAACAGTTCATTATATACATACATATGAAAGTTTGTATGTATATATGTTTGATTATGTGAACATATATAAAGAAATGTAATTGGGTTTGTGTACCCCATATTGTGTAGAATTTTATTTGCAAAAGTGATATGTCCATTATGCATGCAATCCCAATGATTCTTGAGGCAAATTTGTCAAATTCTTCTTAAACGGAAATCTATCAATAGACACTTTTTCCATCCTTATGTATTCTTTTTTTTATTCTTAAATTTTCGCCTTCTATCTTTTTGTTGACTTTTCATATCCGTAAAAGTTCTGTTGATTTCCACATTTATTTGTATATATGTGTGTGTTTTGTTGCTGCATTTGTCTGTGAGATTCTATGCTCTCTATGAATTTGCATGATAAGCAGAAATTATTACTGAAGGAAATGATGAGTGTGCAAAAAGTAGTCAATTCCGGAAACGGATATGTTTGTTATGCAATTGAATAAACCAAATGTTTTAATGTTCAATTTATATAGACACACACATACATACATATAGTTCTCCTATTCTTTTTCATTCGATATTCTCTTACGAAAACATAAATTGAATTTTATGTAAATGTCTCCAAACGGCATGATTTTATTTTATTTGATCAAAACATTTGTAACTAAAGGAATCAAATTCATTACTATTGATTTTTCTTTAGTTTAAAAATTTATATAAATTTTATTTATGATTGCGGTTATGAAGTAAAGTAACTTTAACAATTTTTTTTAAATTATTTTTTATTGTTACTTTTATTTATAAATTGCAATTCTAGCCGACATGAATCAAAAAAATATATACTGATTGCTTCTATGGTTGCCTTTTACATTTTGCGTTTAAAGCTTGGTCCCGGACTTTTGCTGCTTCTTGGGCAACTTTATCATTTGTGTTTGAGAATATTTCGTTCCAGTGGATTATATTTTCTGCAGAATGCAGAATATAAAATAGTTTATTCGGCCTCGAAATCAGAAGGAGGACTTTTTGTTATTTTGATTAGATATTGAACTTATATCTAGGCGCACGGTAGTGCGCCAGGCCAAGTGCGGCCACACAGTGTGTATATTTACACGAAACCATTCGACCTAACAGGTAAAATTTAAAAGTTCTACCTGAAAAGCTTCCCGAGATATTAAGGTGTGAAAAGTCCATATTTTAGTACATATTCACTCACTCACTCACTCATCAATATTATTGGGCACTTCCAGTAAAGCTAGAGAGCTAAAAATTGGTAAACAGGTAGGTATTGGTGTGAAATTAACCAGAAAAATCTGAAAACGGGCACTTTACTCCCAGGGTGGACCTGGGTGCCCCCTTTTGTATAGGGCTTTTCCAGTATAGCTAGAAAGATGAAATTTGGTACACTGGTAGGTCCTGATGGAAAATTACAAAAAATGATTTTTAAACGGGCACTTTTCACCTGGGGGGACAAGGGTTCTCCTTCTTTGTATAGGGTACTTCCAGTATAGCTAGAAAGCTTAAATTTCGTACACAGGTAGCCTATTTAAGCAATTCATATACATAAATATTAATACAAAAACAACTTAGAAAAAAGAAGTGAGATCCGCACAAAAATACAAATGTGAAAATAAGGCCAAGTTCCTATCCAAAATATTTCGGCCGTAAAAAGTACTGAGATCAAAATAAGGACCAAGTTTTTGCTATGTACAATTCCATCTCATTTCTAGGCAATCTATAAGCTTGGCAATATTTTTCCAAGAATTCTTTCTTACATTAGAAAGGCAAAAAACATAAGATTACTTTTTGTCAATATCAACACAAAATTTATTTTTAATATTTCTCCTCCATCAAAATTTGTAATCTACAAACAGATAAATATTTATGCACATTAATTATTTTTTGTATAAGAAATAATTGTGTATAAACTGAATATTTAATCACGTTGAACAGAGCTACCTAACAAGTAGTGAAAGCAATTGCTCATGAATACTGACGAGGTTTATTGGCTTCTACCGAAATCAACGGACAGTTGTTGAAATCTAAAGGGATGTTTAGATATTAGATTTTTCCTTTGTTGCTCCAAATATGTTACCAATGACTATTTAATACTTCTCTGATTATTAACATTTATCAACTTTTGCCTGTATAAATATTAACAAATATTAAAATAATAAAGCAGTTCATAGTAATTTAAAATTTAGTAAATACAAACACCATAATATTTAACAATAATCGAAAATAGTTTGGTCTCTTAAACGAATATCATTAATATTTATGTTGTGTCTAATTTTATAATAAAAAAATATTGCTGGTGTTGTCTATATACAAGGGTCATCCCAAGTACAACAATTTTAACTAGGAGAATTTTAAAGATACAAAACACTTTAAATACACTCTGAAAAAACAAGATATACTTGACGATGAATGAAAGTACCACTTGTGTCACATTCATATTTTTACAAACATTTAAGGTATTCACAACGGGTATCTTAAAATTTTAATATGGCAATATTGCTACGTCTTAAAATTTTCATTGTGAGCAACCACAGCATATAAAGTATTAAAATTATTTTTTGTTCTGCAAAAAAGCCTAAAGACAGCGAAAAATGCAAAATATTAATTAATTTTAATTAAAGAAAACACAAAAAAATACTTACGTTTTGGCCTTCATTTTCTTATTTTTTATTTTTAAATTTTATATTGCCATATCGAAAATGACATGCTTTTCAGACTTTTAAATATACCACCTGTTATTAAATTTCATTTACATACAAAACAAAACCAACAAATTTGCCAACCCATATTAAAGAATTAAAATAGAAACGTCGCAATATTAAGACATATTTTCAGACGGTATTGTGGACTACCTTATTGTTTTATATAGAAGCTTAAAAAAATAATAATCAGGTAATTGCTATTGGAACTTTGTTGCGTATAGATACGCTGACAATGGTGAATTATAAAGCTTTAGACGGTGTGGAAATAAAGATAACTTTTGATCCGGTATTTTTTAAACTTATTAATTTAAAATGATAAATAACTAAATATTAGATTTTGCTCTTGTAACACATTGAAGGAACTTAATTTATGAATTTTGACATTATTTCGATGAAAAATTTTAATCATTCATGAAACATGTTGCGTTGAAGTTATTTTAATGGAAATTTTTTTATATCTGTTATAAAATTTTATTTATTCCATGTAACAATTTTCCAAGCTAATAAAAATCAGTGTTCCAATTTTTATGCAAAACAGTAGGAGATACCTATTTTGAAAATCTACGATGTGCGAGGTCTGTTCAAAAATTAAGGTAAAATTTTCAATTCCACTGACTACATACATTCCCTTATCGATCCGTTTGATTCATTTTCTTTCAATGGCAAAATGTCACTGAGCACGAAATACTAACAAGCTAAATATGCCAAACTGAAATTGTGACGAATGCCTCTCGAATCGGAAATTGACCGCGCAATATAAAATTCATGTTATTTTCAACAGACCTCGCAAAAACAAAAATTTTCTATCATTAGATATTCTGTTCATCTTGAAAAAAACAATTCAAATCTATTTTAAATCATAAAGACAGGATACAATTAACAAAATTTAATTTACACTTATCAGAAGAACATTGGTTATCTGTAGTACAACATAGAGATCACATATAATCTATTTTCGAAAATTTATTAAACTTTAAGTACTTTTCTCTTTTAATTTATTTGTGGTTGTTCGTAATTTGCATTCAATCAGAAAATTGGTTGTGATTTAATTATTATTCATTTTAAATATATTTTAGTATATTGAATTCACTATTGCACAGTGGGCTAAGCAGACCCATTAATTGTGCAAATACTTCTTCTCTCCACATCTACTACATTAACAATGATCACAAACGTCTACTGTTAATCGGTTAAATAATTTATTGCAATGTTTTATCTATAGTTCAACCCTACGGTATTTTGATAACAACTAACTTTGTTATATATTATATTATGGCTGCAAAAGAACTTGATATTTTCAAATGTCATCACGGAGAAATTGAATTAAAATTAATCAAACTCATCTCTTGTTGCCCTGAACAAGATCGGTCAGATTTCCTTTTGTCTAGAAAATTAGTCATAATAAAAACAAATGAATTCCAAGCTTTGGATTCGCCTTCAGTCATTGATTTTACAAAATTAGGATTTTTCACGAGCTTTCAAAAATACTAGCTTTCACTTGTTTAAAATAAAATTTAAACATTCACTGTTTTCCCAAAGTCCGATATAAGTATGTTTTCTAAATTTTAAAATATATGTTAGCAAGAAATATAGCAAAAACAATCTGGATTAAACCATGCCTTCTTAAATAAACCATGCCTAAAACACTAACAAAATATATTTTAATGTCCAATCAAAAACGTATATATAAGTAAAAATAGTGAAAGTGGGTAGATACCTATAGCTCAAAAACAGACGCTCTTAGGGAAAACCTGTTGATGTATTTAGAAAATACGCTTCAATTTGAGATAGAAAAAAAATCACAGGAAATAAGTAATTGTTTGCCTATTGTTGACCAGTGTTATAAATGTAATATATTTTATTAATAAAGTTGTAGCAACATATTTTAGACAAACATCCTTGGTTACACACTTTTATATCCCTTAACTTTGATATGAGGCAACTGGAAAATGTATTTAGAAAATGTTGGATTTTATTTGTAAGAATGCACTATTTGTAATGGATTTATATACAAGTACATAGTTTATTACTTATTATCCAACAACTTTATGTTTGTGTACAACTGAAAATCTTGTAATAATTAATTTGCTTTCCAAATAGTTGTTAAAAAAGAAGTGTTTGATTTTACATTTAAAATTTAGTATTTACACTTGACATATTATAAATATTCATAATATTATTATAAACAACACCTTAAAACTTTTAAGAAATCATAATGTTTGTCTATACATTCATACGTTTACACATAAATGTACTTATTTTACCTGTTGATGCATGAAAATTTCATAAATATTAATGAACAACAAACAATATTCACACTTATATATGCTTTTCTAGTTGCTGCAGATATTGAGTATTTGCAATGCAAATTACAGTTGACTCTGAATATCATGAAATTTTTTATTACTCACAATTTAAATATATAAAATAATACTGGACAATAAAATTCAATTAAAACAAGTTAGAGTGCTATATTCGGCTGTTCCGAATCTTATATACCCTTCACCAATACATACATATATTATTCATGCATATATTTATAATACAGGCTCTACTTTCTTATATAAATGTAACAATTCAAACAATATAAAAAGTAAGTTAAAACTTCATACTTGAACAAACATTCATATTTTCGGCAGTGCTTTATACATAAATAGTTCTTTGCCAGTGTTCTCGAATGGGAAGAATAGAATAGGCAATTCCGCTTATCAATACGGAAATTTTACCCAAAAAACGGCAATTTTTTAAGGCTTTACGGAAATTAGGAAAAATTAGTTAACATCACTGCTTTGTATGTTAGTCAGCTAATAACGATTTGCGTGTTTTGATCTTACAAAAGCAAAATTTCGTGTACACACATGCTTAGATGTGTTAAATATGTGTCCATGTAAACAAAAAGGGGTTTGTACCAAAAAATAAATACATTTATTAATTAGTTAATATAAACGCAACACTAACAAGCCTCAGTAGGAGAATGGTTACTGTGTTGAATTCAAGTCCACGACTTTATAGTTCAATACTGAGGCACATTAGTATTTATTTTAAATTTAGTTCTGAAAGCGTTATAAATATGTTTATGTATACATATAATCAAATATCAGAACCGATATTTTATTTTTGCTAAAATAAATTAAAACGCTATATAGGTGTATGTATAGTGTTCAAAAACCATGTGTGAAAAAAAAAATTGAAATTTTTTATGTGTGTAGCATATTGCTTGGTATGTTAATAAGCAAACAACGATTTGAATGTGTTGATCTTACATCAGCAAATTTCTTGCATTTTTACACACATGCTAAGGTGGGTTAAATGTGAACAAAAAGGGGGTACGAAAAAATACACAAAGTTAATATACACATAGAACTAACAAGCCTCAGTAGCACGATGGGTCGTGTGTTGAATTATAGTTCTTGACACCATATTCAATACTACTTGACCCCATATTCAATACTACTGAAGCACCTTGTATTTATAAATTTATTTATGTAGTGGTTATTTATATATCTTCATTTATTTGTATATAATATAGTTCGATATCAAAACCGATATTTTATTTTTGCTGATTTTCAATACGAAGCATCTTTAGAAAAATCCTTACATTTCAGTCTAACTCCCAAGTATTTAGCTCTTCTAGAGTCTCCAGAAAATCGATTTTACGTACAGACAGCCGTTCGTACAGATTAAGTGTATAGACGGACAGACGGACATGCCTTATTCAACTTCCCTATCTATAAGGATCCAGAATATATATACTATATGGACCTCATATAAATATTGTTGAAATTACACACGTAATGACAAACATATAAATACCCTCACAATTTTTGGTAAAGGGTATAAAAATTCACGTGCATCAAAGTTTTCTCATAAAACATTAAAAAGTTCACATTTTCGAGGATCAACTGTACGTAAGAAGAACGTTGTAAATGCAATTGCTATAGCAAATAGACAAGATATGCATACATATGTAAAGCCACATTGTAAATATTGTTTATTATATTAGTAAATATGAAAACTATGTGCATTTCTAGATTAAGTTTTTTAATTCTTCTTTTTTCTCAATAAAGATCAATATTTATACGGAAAGCTAAAATCTATCAAAGAAAAAACAAATGGTATCAAGCTATTAAATGGAAAATGTTCAATACAGAAGCAAATAATGAAATTTTTTTTAATAACTTATTTTAAAATAATAACAATAGGTGAACGTCTGATCTAGAGATAAACAGTGTTATTCACAAACGTTTTATTAGAGGCTAATAAGCAAAATGCGCTAAAGTATTATTCACAAACGTTTAATAGCACTATGACGCGGTTATTACACGCTAATAAACTCGAAAATTTTATTGTAGGCATCACGCTACTTTAGCCGTTTAATAAGTTGCCATTTGCATTTTTTAAAGTAAAAAAATCACTTTTTACTTCAAAAAGTATGAAAAATAAAAAAAAAATTCGAATAAAGTAATGATTGTAATAAATATAATTTCGACATTCGTTAGTATTATACAAAATATATATACATACATAAAACTATATTTTTTTTATTAAATTAAATATTTTGCAGATAATGTATTTCTACACTCCCGATTCTTCCAGTCCTTCTGCAATGTTAACATACATATGTATGTAGTATGAATGTACATATGTACGTAAAATAAGAAAATTCAGGAAAAAAATCATAAATATGAATGTATGTATGTGAATATGTACATACATACATACATATGTAAGTATGTATGTTTACGTATGTATGTATGTACACAAATGTGTCTGTATGTACTTATATGCATGTACATGCATATTTGTTCACATGCGTACATTACTTAATTTCTACCTGCTCTTTGAAATATTAATATTATTACATCTTTTTTCATGATTTTGTGCATAATTTGTCACATTTCAACCACAACAAGATTAAAAATATTTCCAAATAAATAAAGAAAACAAATTAGTGGTGTGTTATCAATTGTAACGAACTCGGTATTTGAATACTTTTGTAATAACTTATGAAAACACATTGCTAGCAATATCAATACAAAACATATTAAAAAAATTTTAATATTTTTTGAAATATTATAAGCAAAACTCTATTACTCTAACTTGCTTAAATAAAATTTATATGACATTATTTTCACATTTTCAATCATTAGAGACTACTTGCTTATCGAGTATGTTATTGTACACAACACTAATTAAAACTTGACAATTGAAATGAAACAATGTTGCTAACACAGAATCACAAAACTGAAAAAATCACACAATAGTTAATTTGGCTTTATTAAACGTTTGTGAATAATGTTTATTATTACCGGGTAATAACACAAAAACTGATTATTAACTAATGTGTACATTATCTCTACAATAAGAATTTTTTATGAATAACACTGAAAAACTTTAAGTTGTAAAAGTAAGAGTGGTACATTCGGCTGTGACGAATCTTATATACCGTTTATCGAACTTTATGTATATGAATTTGTTATATATATCAAAAGGACATATAAAACAATGAGCTCAAAATTTTAGGGCCCATTTTTTTTTTCACGTACCATAAAAAATGTTTAATTTTCTATTCCGGGTCACTTTTACCGATGAACAAAAAGGGCGTTTGATTCAAAAGAAAAAGTGATAATCAAATATACACAACACATTAACAATCCTCAATATCACTACTCCTCTGAGTTGAATTCTACTTCTGATGATTGAATATTCAATACTGGGGAACCGTCGTCATACATGTACAATTTATAAAAAAATTTTCCAGAATGCTTATAGCCATGCATATATGTTTACACTAATTTAGATATCCAAACCAATATTTAATCTCTGCAGATTTTCAAGTCCATGACCAACTGTGCAACTCATCTGGTGGCTTCAGAAAATCAGTTACAATTGCAGCCAGACGTACATGGCTCATTAACTTTCCTATTTATAAGGATCCAGAAGTGTGTTTATGAAAATCCTGTAGAAGCTTCCCGAAATTTATATATATATATATTATGTCCTGTGGTTCCTATTCGGAACAAAGGGTAAATTTACAAGGGTATATATCCAAACTGGTAACATGGCTAAAACAATGGCGGATAAAAGTTAATGAGCAGAAATGTGCACACGTTTACGTTACGCAGGGAAACATGCCCGCCTATACAAATCAACAGCGAGACTATACCGCAACGCAGCGTAGTCAAATATTTAGGCGTTCATCTTGATCGTCTTTTAACCTAGAAATCGCACATAGACGCAAAGTTGATCCAATTGAAATTAAAAGCAGCCCAAATGAATTGGCTTATTGGAAGAAATTCTATACGAAGCCTAGACTGTAAACTTGTGTTATACAACGCGATCCTGAAACCAATATGGTCCTATGGAATACAGTTATGGGGCACTGCCTCAGCATCGAATGTAGAAAAATTTCAAAGGCGACAAAACAAAATTCTACGTACAATAACAGCAGCCCCCTGGTATAACCGAAATCAGCGAATTCACAAAGCCCTTGATGTTCCGTTGGTGAAGACAGTTTTTTCAAAACACGTGAAAAAAATACATACAAAAACTTGGCTTGCACCCAAATCCATTTGCGCGTAGTATTTTAAATTATAGTGGCCACACCAGGTTGAGAAGGAGGGATACTATTACTCTCAGCCGCAAACGAGAGCTGTAAATCAACAAAAATAAACCGTTGAAATTAAAAATTTTGTTCACCATTGGCTAAAGATATATTAATCATTTTTAGATTTAAGATTTGAAAAAATTATTGATGTATCAATTTACATATAATTGAAGATTCAATAAATAATAAAGTTATAAAAAAAATATTATTATCGTGGAAATTACATACAAAATGACAAACTTAAAATTGGGTTAATGTGTTGACTACAAAACAAACGACGACGAAGATACTGAATTCGACCCTGGTAAGTGCATGTCAGCAATATCATTAGTGTTGTGTTCTTTAAAGTGTTAAGGCATAATACTGTTCACTAAACTGTTCCTGCAGAGAATGATATTGATGTAATACATTCAGCAGAAAAATCTGCTACTAAACAGTTTTGCGGCAGCAACTTTTTATTTGATTAATTTTTCTAAACGATCTGATCACTATTTTAACCAAATTATCAAAACCATTGCTACACAACTGTTGCTCAACAAAGAAAAAGTACAACACATATCATTAAATTACGACATATCAGTTCAGTTTGTCTTTTGAATCAAAATTCCTAATGTATTTTTAAATTTAAATTCATTGTAATTCTTAAATAAAACTAATGACCTTTTTTACGAAATTAAATCCAATAATATGAATATTATAAGGAAAAATAAATAGATTTTCATTAACCATAAATAAATTATTGATTGTTTTTGTTTTTTAAGGAAATCGTATTTGTTTTTTATAGAGTGTCACAATTTTGAGTTGGCATCACTGCTTTATTTGAGCACCCATTTAACAGCTGATAGTTGCTTGTTGTTCAGTTTGCTTTGCAATTTCATTATAAATCGTCAGATCAACGCGTGCAAGTTGTAGAAATTTTTAATCAAAGTAATTGTTCTATTCATCTCATCGTGCAGTGGGCGTTACAATTGATTTACTCAAAAACACTTTTGATGAAAAAATAATTTCACGTAATGGCCCAATTAATTGGCCACCAAGATCATGTGATTTAACCGCATTGGATTATTTTCTTTGGGGTTATGTTAAGTCAATTGTCTACATCGATAAACCACAAACAATTGCACACCTGGAAATCAATATTCGAAGAGTTGTTGGCGAAAAACGGCCGCAAATGCTGCGAAAAGTTATTGAGAATTGGTGTTCCAGATTGCCCCTTCTACGCGCCAGCCGTGGCGGCCACATGACAAAAATCATATTTAAACATTAATTTCATTAAATTTTCCGTACAATAAATCCCTTTTTATTGATATTAAAAATGTATTTCCTTGTTTTATTATGATTTAAACTCTCACACTCTATAAAAAACATCCTTTATTTTCGTAATTATCTTTTTAACTTTAGTTGTTTTATATACATACATAAAAGCAATTGAGCACTTTTCGAATATGATCGTTAAAATCTACCGATAAGTTGTAATTAGCACCAACGAAATGCAATAATATAGAAAAGCTAAGAGCCTACAACAAATAAATATTCTCAAATAAACGTTAAATATATTTTATACAGTCGGAATATTTGTAAAATAAAAAGAAAGATATCAATATAAAAGTTATAAATATACAGTTCGGATAAGAAATTGCAAATAAACATGATTATCGCCAATAAAAGTACTTTGTGAAGAGCTTTTAAGAAAAATAAATTACTTTCAGCAGTAACAAATCAGAGGTTTTTCAATAGATATTAATGAAAAAGATTTAAAAATTCATAACTATTCTTGGCTATACCATATAAAGGCCCCAGAGTTTTACACAATAGGAGAGTTGCACAATTTAATTGATAAATTTCTTTTAATTAAATTGTGTACGTGTATTAATTATTCAAACAACAGCCAGCCTTAATTAGTGTTATAAACAGAAATTTAATTAAAATTAAACAAATATACGAGTATATTGTTACAAACAAATAAACTTAATACAAAAATCATTCATTATTTTTTTTCATTTTTTTTTTCTTTGTTTAACAAAATATTTTAAAAGAATGTAACAAAAACAAAACTAAAAGAGTAAAGTTTTATTCCACACAAATATTTTCTATCTGTTTGATTTGATTTGTAATGCATCAAAGAAGAAAAAGAAAATGTATTAACTTATGCGAGTATAGTTTTCTCAAGATAAATAAAAACAAAGATTGTTAGATAAAACCAAATAATTATTAAGTATTTAAGACAGAAAGATTTCAAACCTCCCTATTTTGGATACCATTAGCTTTCCCTTTATAAGAAAAATTTCCATTGATATCGATTGATATAAAATATAAATCCAATTAATTGTGTAAGTATATGGTGGCAGTCTTAGAATTATTTCTAATGAGCGATTGCTGATATTAAAATCAATAAATTTTACACGGTTTAAAAAATCTCATCAAATAAAATTCCTTGCAATTGTATTTGCATTTTGTCATATCTAAAAGTTACTGGTTGCTTTTCAATGCACAGTGGTACATTATAAGATGTTTTGGAAGCAGTGACATGTAGATTTCTTACAATCAAAACTTATTCATTTATATTAGCACTATTAATATGACTGAAATAAAAAATTAAATTTGAAATGTACTCTATCTGACAATTTAATTTGACGATATACAAATATCGACAATGAGCTAAGTCTGGAGAGCACAAACAAGCAAACTCTAAAACATTTCACAATTAGAACAGCAACATTGATTCAGTTGCCAAAAAAAAAAAAAAAAAAAAAAAAAATTAAAGGGTATTCCAACAGCAAACCGTAAGAATCTAACACTTGAAAATTTTGCAATTAAAAGTAAAGAAACTTCAACATAAAGCTATGAAGCAAATTTCATAATAACTCCTCATTTTGTGCAACGAACATGACGAGCATAAAATTGCTAAACAGAAAAAAATTGTCCAACTTACACAACATCAGAATATTAAAAAGTTTTAAAAATTGCTAAAAGGCAACAAACCGAAAAAAAATCGCAAAGCGAATAACCAGCACAATTAAAAAAACTAAAAAACAAAAAACCTAATGATACGCGGTAAGAACACAAATCATCAAACAAACAAAGAATCACAAAACAAACAACACGACAAGGTAAAAAAGACGCCAGAGCGAAAAAAATTATCAAAATAAAAAATTCGCAACTGAATCTATTTTTATATAAACAGTCAAAGCCTGCATATAGGAGATGACTCCTACTTATGCAATGTACTTCCCCTTATGTAAAAGGCGATGGTAGAGAGGATGGATGTTGAATGCCTAATTCAGTTCTGCTATTGCGCCTTTTGTTAATTTTTAGGGCTGGGTTGCAGCGTCTCTAGTGTAAATTAGCATTTTATTAATTGTTTTACTTCGCCTACGGTTCTGCCACAAAAACGTAAATTAGAGATATATATGATGTTGATGACTTGCACAGACCAGGGATCGACAACAGGTCCTAACTTTTAGGGATTCTTAGTAGTCAACGCGCTAACCACTTCAGCCAACATTATCCTCAAACATTTTATTCAAACCTCTTTATGAGACTGACAGTGTACAGTTTTAATGAAGCCATTGGTGACACATTTATATTCGTTTATTGATATGTCACCGTGAATGGTAAACAATGTACATACATTCGTTAAGGTTAATTTTAATTGTTTTTTTTTTTTTTTTGTGAAATTATTTTCTCTTGAAGATAGCACTTTATGTATTTTTAGTCTTTATTTTAGTTTCACAAGACTTTGTTTATCTTAATAATTTGAAATTACTGTTTATTTTAGCCTCAATCAATCTTAAGACAAAATAAATATTATTCCAATAAATATTTTCACTTCAAGCAGTACAGCAGCGACAGTTTGGCTTATAAAATGGTTGTGTACTGTAAGCGTGCCTAATAGCATCAAATGATAATTTACACAGAAATCAGGCATTTGATTTTCATTTTGTGTTAATGCATTTCGATTATTCGGTTAAAAAAGCAACAGAAAAACAAACCAACACCTCCACAAAAATGTTTACTTGAATTATATATTTGTTGGTACTTTTATTTTAATTTAATGAAATTTATTATGAATGAATTTATCATAAGTAATGTAAAGTAATAAAGGGAAAAGAAATTAGAAACGTTTTGTCAACTTTAACAAAAATATGTTGTTTGTTTTTTTGTTTTTGAGTCGAAGACCTCACATTTTTAACGTGGCCAAAAATTAATTTTTTTTGACATCGATTTTGATTATAGACCCATATGATAGCTTTGTAAATAATTAATTTGTAAGATTTTTGAAAGCTTTTAAAAAAATTTGACCATTTATTTTTAAAAATTAATATTAATTTTATTTGCTTTTTATACATTCCTGCAATTTAACCATAGTGTAAAACAAAACCAAGAAAATATTTAAAAAAAACGTATATTAATTTACATGCCTTCAGGGCTTCAACGTCAGAAATAAACTAACTAGATATTCCAAATTAAGACAATCAATTCTAAGTATATAAAAACTTAGAAATCATATTAACTAAATAACAAGTTGAAAATATAAAAATACAATAGTATAGTATGTTACTCTTATGGCCAATAAATGAGTGGATATTTAATTATAGTTTTAGTTAATTTTCATTAAAATTTAAAATTCGTTTAAACACACTTTCTTTTTTTAAGTCAAACTTAAAATTCTTATTTAATTACGATGAAAATATGGTAGCACTACGTAATATAAAAAATTTCCCACAAATTTCCCAAAAAAAAAACAGCTCACTAAAGCAAATAAAGAAAAATCTAAAAAAAATATATTATTATTTTAGCTATAAATAAGAATAATTAAGAACTGTTGAAATGTTTAACAAGAATAAGAGCAACTTTCAGAACGATTAAAAGGGTAATAGCGAAAAGAGATGCCAAAATTTTATGCAACTAGTCAGCAGCCACAAATATTTTATTTGCTTTTTTTCAAACAAGAAGAACAAGCAGTAGAAAACATATGTTTAATTTGGATAACTTAAACCAAGTTTAAATACACAACGTTAGCTATTTATTGTTGATTTAATATTGCAATGAAAAACAAAATTTTTTATATAAACGAGTTTTAAAACTAAATGAAACATTATCATCCACTCATTTATTGGCCATTAAAATATGCTTGACGCCAAATGCTTCCATGTGGATTCGCTTAGTTTGTTAATCCAATAAGTATGAGGCAACCATTTTCATGATATGTTGTGCATGAGGGTGGTGTTGGCTGAAGTTGTTAGCGCGTTGACTACTAAGCAAATAATGTTTCGTGGGGCCTGGGTTCAATCCCTGGCCAGAGCAAGTATTAATTGTTGTCGGACTATTTAAGTCTGCGTTCACACGTGAAAGTTTTCTTTCATGAAAGTGGAAGTTTGTTGGTGAGAGGGGTGAGAAAATGGTAACCAATAGCATTCTTCTCTTCCCTCTCACCAACAAACTAACCACATTCATGAAAGAAAACTTTCACGTGTGAACCCAGACCAAGTGATGAAAGCATAGCACTGCTCACTAAAAATTGTTCCGACAGCGATTGATGTTGTTCAAAGCTAATGTACACAACATCGCCCTCCTTCGTCGGTTAGTAGAAACATCGGCGAAGTAAAATAATTAATAAAAAAATGCCTGCTAATACAACTTAACAAAGTTAATGCGCCTACTTAACACCGGAAGCGCTGCAACACTACTATAAAAAATTATCTTAACGCGCATAGCAGAGTTGTAAAAAAGTTAAGGCTGCTAAATTTTCAACATCTATCTTATTTGCCCTAATAAATAAATAATAAATTATATTGCAGACGTAGGGATCATCATCCCCTGAGTGCTGGTCCTAATAAAATTATGAATTAACTGGCTGTTTGAATTAAGAGGCTGTTTGATTTTTTTTTTTTTTATAAAAAACAAAGAATTGAAATGTAATTTTTTGATGTTTCGTTATACATATATAAAAACAGTGTTAAAGTTCTTATGTCCTAAATAAATTCCATGTAATAACGCAGTGTCAGTGTTGCAGTGTGACCACATTTACATATTTGCAGCTAAATTTAGCATTGTTTTTCTGATTTAGTGCAAATTTTCCATGTAGCAGTTAGCAGTTACCATTTTCTTTAGCTTTTTTTAGCACTATATTTATTTATATAGTAATATTATAAGGAAAATATACCAAAATTATTTTTTTTTATTACACATTCAAATCTTAACCATCGGCATTAATGTGAATTAAAATTCAAATCGGACATCACAATGTTTATGTGTCAGAAAGAAGTATTAACTTGCTACTACTGCTTAAGATTTTTTTATAACGCACGTTAATTTTTTTACATTGTGTTTGTTTTCATTATTCAACATTAATTTCTTTATACTAACTATTCTAAAATGCGAACAAAGTAAATAGGAACGTTTAAATTTAATTTTTTAAACCTATTTAAAAATTTAGAAAAAAAATTAATTCTTTTGCAACTCTGCTATGGTGTGTTTTGTTAATTTTTAAAAGGATGAAGAAGGGCTTCGTAGTGTACATTAACCGTTTTGAACAGTAAAATAAAAATTAATAAAATGCTGTCAAGGCAATTTCATAACAGGTAGTCTATACAGCCCATGTGATTATTTTCGCCTTGATTCGCGCCTTGTATTTGCGCGCCAGTAACTTTGTCAAATGATTTGTTGACACATTTCTCAGTACATTTTTCGACAAAGTTACTGGAGGTATTTCAAAGCGAATTGAGGCCGAGTCTACCTGTTATGAAATTGCCTTGAAATGCAGTAAAAGCACATGAATTTATTCCTTATAAAACAATCCGATGTAAAATAATTTTTCAAATATTGCTGCTTGACCACCATTGAGTTATTTCAAAATATTATTTTAATTGCAAAATTTCCTACAACAATTAAAAAAATTTGTATTATTAAAAAAATAAATATAATATCAAAAGCACATCTTTCATCTGTTAATGCCTATAAAAATTTTATATTGTAAATATCTGAATGTTCCTTTGAAAACGCGTCTCCATAAGACATAAAAGCATTCTTACTTTTATCAGTAAAAAGTTTTCAACAAAAAATTGAATCTAAATTAAAAAAAAAACAACATGTAAATATTTTTTTTTAAATATGTGGTTGTAAATTTGTAAAAACAACGTCATTTAAAAGTTTTATGAACTATTTTTTATATTGTGTGATACCCAATATATGTTATAATACCTTAATCTCGTCATTGTACAAACTCTTTGTTCAAAGATAAGATTTTGTTGTTTCTTCATATATTTCTGACTTCACTCTATACAAAACTTAAAAAAAACTTTTTCTGTAGACTCAAGTTGTTATAAAATTAAGACAAATAAAAAATAGTAGCTCCCAATTAATTAATATAAAATAATTTAAGCTAAAAAAACTTTTACATGAAGTAATTTTTAATAACACAAAAAAATAAAGACAAAGATAAACAATTTTAAAAAATTTTCCAGTTTATTATAGTTTTAATCTTAATAAAATTTAAATATAAAAACCAACTACTTTTTCTGAGATTTTTATTGGATTTTGGATTATGATGCAGCCAGCCAGATAATAAAACATAATCAAATGATTAGTTTTATAATAAAAAAAAAGAAAAATATACTCACGCAACGTGGCTAGTATTTTTAATGACCCATTTAATCACTTGACGATCGTAAATATTATAATAAATTAAGAAAAGATATAAAACACAATTTACGAAAGCGAAAAACAGGTGATTCGTTTAGTTTCATACAGAGAGAATATCTAAGTTGACGTAAATGTCGTTGCTTAATAAATGATAAACGAAAGCTTAACACAATTCATTTCATAATGAATTTGAATTAAAATAAAAGATATTAAACTTTTTCTATACAATAGTTAATTTTATATTTGTTAAATCTTCAAAGGAATGACGCTTAAAGATTTTTTAATGGCTTGAATGAAAAAATTAATAAATTATTCAATTTAAGTTATTTCATGCAACTGTAAAACTGGAATATTATAAAACTGCCAAAGATTTGTCAACTAATTTAGTAGGGAAACTTTAATCGACTTATGTTAGAAACGGAATTTTGCAATTTAAAACAATATTTATATTATATATCATGTTTCTCGATCTGTAGCAGAATGTAATCCATTTGTGGATTAAAACACAGCAAATTACACAGCTGCGCCAGTGCAAACCTTATTATCATGCAGAAATAAAGATGGCTTCACAAAAAGAAAAAAATATACTAAATTTAAGTAAATTTTAATTGCAAATGTGCTTAACTAAACCTTTGTTCAATATTAAAAATAATTGAAAATCAAAATATGTTTCTCTTGGCTTTTATTTTTCTATTTTTATCGTCTTATTTGACTGAATTGTTTGAGGCGATGTTTTTAAACATGTGACTCTTTGTTCGATACCAACAATTGACTGAAATAAATTTGAAATTGAAATTCTTTAAAAATATTAACTCACTTATGTTTGCGGGTAAAAATGATCATAATTAATCGCGATAAGGGATTGATACAAGTGTGTGGCAGGATTGATTATGAGTAAACTACATCTGTACGGCTTTCGATTAGATGCATGATGATATTGGACGTAATGGACATAATTTATTTAATGACAATACAAACATACAGTATTCAAAAAACATCACAAAAATTATTCGTAGCAGAATCAATCTTTTTATACTTACCAAATTTTTGACACAGCTTGCGATTTATGTTAGTACATTTTATATTCCCCTTTTTTCTGTAACAGATGATATTTAAACGGTTCGTACATTTTCACTTTAGAAAAATTTATGTTAAGTCTGCATTTCATCAGCCGTCCTCTTAAATCCATTTTGTTTCTGGCCATATATCAACGAATTATTATTCTCAGTACAATTTTTAGACCAATGACATCAAGATGTTATATATTTTCGAATTCAGATAATACACTTAGCCAAGCTTTCGAATAACTAGATGAAAAACTCCTAAAAACATATCGAAGGCTGAATCCGAAAAGTTTATTTGATTAAATTATAAATAATTTTTATCGTCATAATTTCTTCTTCGAGTTATGTCTAAGAATATTTTTTAATCCATCTTGTTACCACCGTAAAAAAATCCGATTAAGAAAATGTAATTAAAATTCTATTTGAAATTGAACTTTAATTTATATTTGTTTTTGGTATGGACTATAATTTTCGTTTAGAATATAATTTTTATTTCCATTTGAAACAACAATCAATACAATTACAATTATTTTGAGTAAATGGGATTGTGTATTGTATTTTTGTATATTCTTCTATCTGTTTATATTTGAAATATATTGCCTGTAAGGTATGTAACATAGAAACATAAATAAATATATATACAAACTCTTTTATTTGAAATCATTGTAGGTATTGTTGTTTTATTTAAATTAAAATTATATTGAATTCGAAATCAAACAAATAATCTAAAGTTAAATTGCAATGAAACATTTATCTAAAAATAAAATTTAAAGAGTTTTTCTAAAGGTGATAAAAAGATGGCATGAAAAACTGAGCTAAAAAAAACTATATGGGCAATATTTCCCTTTCGAAGAAGGAATTATTTTCAATATTTATTTTTTTTTAAAGGGCAATGTTGGTTTCGTTATTTCCTAAAAAAGTTTTGTTGATTCAAGATTTTCTGCCTACGAAAGATTCTTAGTTAAACGAATATAATTTTCAATCAGTCAAAAAAATCGTTTCTCCAATAAAAGATAAAATATAGCAATCAATTGAGCAAATTTACTTAATTTGATTTAAAAATGAGTCATATGACGCAAGTGCCGTTTTTTCAGATATTCTGAAAAATTTGCTTATCAGCAAATACAAATTTTGTCTTTCACAGGAAGTTTTTTATAATCATAGAAGATTTTTACTCAAAACTTTGTTTGTAATCTTGCTAAAAGTTTACTCATGTGAAGCTTAATTCAAGACTGCAAAACTATTAAGATAGGATTTTTATTCTTAAAACCAACTTTAGAATTGTCGCTCTAAAACAGTGAAGGGCGCACACATAGTCTCTCATATGTTTTCGTATGGGAAGCAGCAAAAAACGAACGACCGTCAATAATAATACACTCGAAAAATTTTTCTGTTGCCAAAAGTAAAATACATTTCTTGGCTTTTAGTATTTTTATTTGATTTGAAATTTTTTTCAATAATACTTTCTATGTTAATATAATAATAACGAAAGCAATATTCTTTTAATAATAAACTAGTTACACAACGAATGAAATAAAATATAATATTTAATAAGTAAAGACATATCGAGAAAACATAATAAATAAAAATAAAATTTATTAAATACGAAGCCCTCAAGCTTGATAATTTGTTAAATTCGATAATTAAAATAAAAAGTTCGAATAAAAACAAAATTATAAAAAAAAATCATTTTCCCATTCGTCATTGAACATTTTGCTTTGAGTTTAAACAAAAAATTGTAAAGCTAGGTCTTACTCAAACAAGTGCTGATCAGCAACTGGTTTGATGTACTTTGATGAAATGATCAGCGTTGTCAACTTGGTGCGTTTCGCACCTTTTTTGGTGCTTTTCTAAATGTTTTGTGCGAAAAATATCTTAGTTGGTGCGTAGTGCGCTTTTTTTTAATTTTGGTGCGTTTTTTTAATTTTGGGTGGCTCCAAAGCATATTAAACACAAAAGAATTTTGTACAAAAAATACAACTGAACTTGGTGCATTTTTTGTTGAATGGCGCGTTTTTTTTCTTCGTTTTGGTGCCTTTTGAAATTTCAAAGTTGACAACGCTGGAAATGATAACAAAGCAACAACCGAACGTTAATTCTCATAAGCTACACGAAGATGCTTATAGTATACGTGTGTCGACGTCTTGCAATGCACGCGTGCATAACATTTCAAAAAACGCCCTTCACTGCTCTAACATTAAGATTATTGGCTTGATTTTAGCATTTTCGAGCTAAACAGACCTTTATGACGTTTTCAGCTTGTTTTAGCCCGATTTGCGTAAATTTATCCTCTCTTTTCCCTGAGTGTAAAAATTATAAACAACAATTTATAAAATATTTTTCTTAAATTATAGAAAACTTTTTTGAATTTAAAATGAATTATAAACTTAAATAAAGGACAACAGTTTCATGTTTTTAAGTGCCCAAAATTTTATGAACTCTTCAGGACCAAATCATTTCCCAAATCAATGGTTTAAAGCTAAACTAAAATAATTTCGTTAATATTTGTACAGGATAAAGATCGTAAATTTTTATAATCAGAGAAATATTAGGTAGAAATTGTTAACATATTTCGAGCAGCAAAGGAAAAATTTAATTAATAATTTCATTCGTGTGGCAAAATGTTCTTAAAATTATTAAAAAAATTTTATTTTAGAAAATTCGCTCTCACTTTAAAAATAAACTTTTTAAAACTAAAATATATTAGAGTTACATTTTTAACTATTTTCAAAGACATGAAATATTTGAATTTTGCTTAATTAAGTTGTCATTATATTTAGAAAATTATTTTAATTTTTATGGAGTAAAAGTTTGATAGAATTTATTTACTTTTTTTTTGGAGAAAATACATTTATATAACTTAAATATCGCACAGCTACATTATTTGCTTTGTAACGTTTAAGAACTACAAAAAAACTTCTAAGGATGCTCAATATTTTTCTCAAATCGCAAACTTAATTTCCTGGTTTGTTTTTTTATTACCATACGAATACCTACATGCAGCACACATTTACATGCCTCTAAGTGTACATACCATGACTTTAAATTAATTAAACAGACAGTTTTTGCAAATTTTATTTCCAATACAGTTTTGTTTAAAAATGGTATGAGATTAAGGTACGTTCCAATATTATACTCAAAAAACTAGGCTAGAAAATTGCAAAGACACACATCCGTAATTCAAGCAAATAATTATTAACAAACGCCTGTTTAATTCCATTTAAAAGTAAGGAGATAATTATTTCACATTTTTGCTGCTCAAATTAAGTTTTTAACGAGTGGTTTTTCTGTTGTACAACACAAAAAATATACACATTAATAATTCCTTTTCTAATGCTGCACCATAAAATAATAATTATAACAACCATAAAATGAAACCAAATACATGTGACGACGACAACACAAAAAATAAATTCAATTAAACACATTGAGTTTAAATAGAAATTCATATACAAGAGTATATGCGTTCTGATTTGTTGAAGTAGTCATAATTCACACGACCATTAATTTAGATTCTAGTTAATGTTTATTTGTATTAAGTGCAGTTTCAAAGAAATGCATTTCAAAAATAGATATTTTAATATCTATATGGGTCAAATAATATTTCAATTTAAACTATTATTCTGTATACTTTATACATACTTAACTAATAAATTGAAAAAATATGGTTTCGATATCCTTGAACCTCTTATAGTTGTTTGACAGGATATGTTCCTTCATAAATGATAAATTCTTCGCATATAAAACTTATTAACATGTCCGTCCACACATTGATTAAATTGAGTTTGAAAATTAAAATCACGTATAACTCGCACGAAATACAAAGCACAATGTTCTATCATGTACATAAAATTTTGAGAATCTCATTAATGCAAAAGTTACACTCAAGGCGAATTCATTTACTAGGTGATATTTTTATCATAGCTGAGCTACATTTTTCATCCTAAATTGTGGTCGAAATATATAAATTTTACCAGGCATGTACAGAGGCTGATATTTCATATATTGTTTTAATGTTGTTGAATTTTAACGTCTTTAGATTGCATGAATGAATCAATGTCCCACATTATCTTCTTATCTTTTTATACCTAAAAATAATTCTGTCCCATACTTGAATCAATGCTAATCAGTATTATTATCAATTCATAATTTTAATAAACAGATAAATTAAATATATTACTTACTCAAACTTCCATCTTCAGAGCTCCAGTGATAGATGGTGTGGTTAAATGTGACCTCAATAATAAAAGTTTTGTAAGAAAGTCCCATGCGATAATTGTGTAACCACTAAGTTGTTGATAACTGCACACAATTGCTAGTGTTGCACATCTGGTTAATTATACTGGTCAAAAATAGGGAAAAAATTGCTTATTTTCTGTTATTTTTTATTTATTTTTTTGTTTCAATCTCAAATTGAGGATTATTTTCTAAATACTTTAACAGTTTTTTCCCTATTAGCTTTTGTTTTTTAGTTATAGCTTACTACCCTACCCACTTTTACTATTTTTACTTATATTTTGTTTACTTATATTTTTTTTATTGAACACTAAAGTATATTTTGTTGATGTTTTCTTCAAGAAGATGTTGTATGCTTAATCCAGATTGTTTTTGCTATATTTCTGGTGAATGTATATTTGAAAAATTTAGAAAAACTTTATCGGACTTTGTGAAAACAGCGTATCAATAAAAGTTTAAATTTTCTTTCACACGAGCTTCCACGATTAAATACAGAAAAAGTAAAAGCTGGTGTTTTTGATGGGCCATAGATTAGGCAACTCATGAAAAATCCTAAATTTGTCAAATCAATGACTGAAGTCAAATCATTTGTTTTGCTTATGAGTAATTTCCTAGTCAAAAAGAAATCTCACAACCATGTTGAGCATGTGAAGAGCATGATGTCGAACTTGCAAGAGCTAGGGTGCAATATGAGTATAAAAATTCACTAAATGCACTTACATTTAGATCGATTTCCACAAAATCAGGGAGATTTTAGTGAGGAGCAGGTTAAAAGATTACATCAAAATCTTCGGACTATGGAAGAACATTTTCAAGGAAATTGGGACTCACATTCAAAATATTTGAATTTGTATTTGTTTCAAATGTAATTGTTTGAAAGAAAGAACTTCTTCGATATCGGCGAAGAGATACTTATATTTTTGTCAAAATAATAAAACTGCATATTTCAAAAAGTAAAGCTGTTTGCAAACTCCCAGCATTTTTTTATAGTCAGGGCCACAGAAATACTCAAAAACAGAAAAAGAAAATAAAGTAAACAAAGGTTGTGTTGACGAGTGTTATTCTTCAATCAATTTTCTATCATTCTATACAAAATGTTACTTCATTTCTACTGAATTAGTTTCTAGCCATTGATAAAGAAAAATGAAAAAATATAGGCTGAACCTTGAACAGCATTATTTATGATTTTTTAATTTCCCTCTAATTATAAACATGCCGTTCCTAAATTATTTTTTTTTCCTTTCAACTAAAAGCAAAAAAAAAAAACATTTATTTTCCATATATTTTCTTTTGAAAATTCCTAAACAAAATATTATTTAAAAGTTTATATTAACACATCGTATACTTCTCGGTATTATAAAACATATGCTCAGATAAAGCAAAAGAAGAACTCATGTACGTACTATTTGTGTACAAGTACTTTGCACTAATAGCCACTATCAGCGTGGCTTATTAGCCAAGAAAAATCTTGGTGGTACAGTAACAAGTACTATACATGAAAAGCCATAAGTATATTGCCATCATTATGAAAAACACACTGCAGTTTATAAATGAAAAGCTCATGTAACACCAACAAGTGAACCTAAAGGACTATTAGGTTTTAAAAGCTACCAAATACAATAAACTATATACTATGCATGAATACGTACTTATGAAAGTGATTAAAATGTAACATTTAGTGTTTGAACGTTCACATGAAAGTATTGACATATGTACGTACATGTATTACATGTTATATTTCTTTAGCGACTGTAGTGCTTTAGTGAATATGTCATCACTAAAAATGTTATTCAACGCTATATAAAATAATAACATACTATATAACATTTTTAAATATTAACTAAAGAAATAGTAACACCATCATTAGTTCATAATATTTTAAATGTAGAGTATTTTTATGCAGAAAAGTAAATCGCTAATTTCATTTAGGGTTTTCTATAGGAATTTTATTTCATATCATATTTGGTAGAGATATTAACAAAAAAAAAAAATAATAATAAAGCTTGAGTCATCTTCAGTTATATAAAAAAAATAGTAAATACTACTATAAAGATACAAATTAACTTAACCTATTAAGCAAATAAAGAGTCTTTACACTGTAACAAGAGAAAAAATCCAAAATTAAAACCCTACATAAAATCTGATGTTAAGAAAATGCTACGACGGGCTGCACACTACGCTTTCTCAATGTCATAAGTGTTCAAAAATTAATTTATTTATATATTACTAAGAAATATATACTTGCAAGTCACACACTCCTTTTGGAATGGTTTCAGTTCCGTAATTTTATTCGGGTCGTTTTTGATTTATAGTTTTCAGATTCTCCACCATTTTTGAAGACAGTTAAAAATACATAGTCTTCAGTTTTTTCCAATTACGTATAGTATATTTTTAAGGTCATAACCAGGGCAACCAAAAATATGCTTTAACAAAAGGGTTCAAGCGCATAAAAAACAGGAAAAATGATCTTAAAATGTAAAAAATATGTTCTAAAAAAGTTTTGTTTTACGTAAAAATATAAAATTTTATTTAAAAAATAATAAAAAAATAAAATAAAAAATAAACACGTTAGCCAATTCATTAAATAACTTGTTACTTTAGGAACATATTACATGACTAAGACAACATATGCTACATATGTCCATACTAATTTATGTAAGATAAAATACGAATTAAAATAAACTTTGTAAGTAAATTTGTACAAGTAAAAGTCTGTGAAATATATTACCTTACGAGTTGATATTGGATTTGCAATAAATAACGACGTGTTGACTTAAATTCTCTACATCCGCTGAATTCATTGGAGCATATTTAAAAGACAAAACTTTTCCCACATTATATTCTGAATTTGGGCTTGCTTTAGAAATATTCAGCTGACTACAAATATTTTGTATTGTTTTAAGGCCTTTGTTTTTATCCATTACTCGTTTTAACTTGTTTTGAGCAATATGCTTAGAATCGGAGTCAGGTACATTGTCGATCTTTTTAACGGTGTCGTTCAGTATTTTTATTTGCTCGTTTAGGGAAATACCAGCAGTTTGAAATATTTTTATATTGTTGGCAATAAATCCATAATTCGATGCAATAAAAACTAAATCTCTTTTTGTTTTAGATTTACGTAAAGCTTCTTTGGCAATTTTAATCGATTGAGCATCATCTGTTAAACTATCTAAAACTTTCAAAACATTTTCGTTATTGGTAGCATAATAATTTACAGCCTCAATCCATGTTCCCCAACGGGTTTTTATTGGTTCAGATGGGAGAGAAAGTTCCGTTCTTTAAATACTTCTACTCTGCATAGTGCTTTTAGAAAAATCTTTTTAACATTAGAAATTATTTTGTCCACATTTTCATAATGATTCCTTATAGTTGCACAAACTCTATGAAGACCATGGGCAAAATATGTTATATGTGTCATTATTGAGTAAAACGTTTTAATGGTTTTGGCGGCTTTCACCAGGTATGGAGCAGCGTCTGTTACAAAAAGTAAAATCTATACTTTATTAAAGTTAACATCCAAGATATTAATAGAATCATCAAAAAGTTTTGCGATTATCGAATGATAAGTTTACGGTGTTTAATAAAAACTTTTTTATAGTTTCTTTATCAGAACTCAATATTCCAATTATAACGTTTGCTACATTTCTTCCTTTTCCATCCATAGTTTCGTCAATCGATACCCCTACATATTGATTTTTTTAGGGTATGTTTTATATTTTCGATGCAGTTTGTGTAAAGTCTGTTGCTGTACTTCGAACGAAGGCTAGATTCACATAGAACTTTGTAATCCGTAAATGTTTCGAAAAGTTTTTTAATGTTTTCATTTCTAAGTTTATACAAAGGGATGTCAGCAGATACATATTCTTCACATAACTATTCTTCGAAAAAAATATTGTTGAAAGATTGCGCAGCCGATTCAAACAATAACGCCTGAGATTTATATTTTTTTTGGGTATGTTTCGCACTTTCTAGGTGCTGCTTGACGAAAAAAGTTCTACCTACGGACACAGATTTATTGCACAAGTTGCAGAGGAGGATTTTTCCGTCCGTTTTAAATTCTGTGAGATCTTTGACAATAATCCGTAATTTAGTGGCCGGAGACAAATTTTGGGCTCCACGGTACTCTCCCGCCACCCGATTTAAGGGTTGAAATTTATATGGTTGGTAGCCCTTACTTACTTTAGTCCACTCCTAAAATTTTAACTTCCGGAAACTTATAGTTTAGGAGTTATTCTATATACCGCCGTGTCGGGATATAGCATGGTGGATAAATTCATTAAGCCCGGCCGTAGGCCGGCTATGCAAAAATTCTATTCTATATACCGCCGTGTCGGGATATACCATGGTGGATATATTCATTAAGCCCGGCCGAAGGTCGGCTATGCATATTGGTCTTATACGTTGAACAAAAATGTAAAGGGAAATCGCACATATATATAAAAACTTCAGAGGCCAATAACTCGAAAACTATGCGTTGCCGCCAACTTTTTTATTTAATTTTTTCTTTTTTTTTTTTAATTTTCTATCACATAGGTTAATTTTTATTTTGTTTGGGGCAACTTCAAGAATCGGTTGGCGGGAGAGTACAGTCCACCCTTAAAAAAATTGTTGGTGTTTAAAATTTAAATATAAAAAGCCAAAAAGCTAAGACACAAAGTGTTTGTATACATAAACAGAATAAGATAAACATTACACTAGTCTGCAAAAAAGATTTTGTGCTTTAAATAAAAATATGATTATTATAAAGGTTTCTTTTTCTATCACGTGCAGATTTGTTTTACGGACTTTACTAATATCTACATATTTCCCTCTAGGCCGCCGATTTGCTTATCTGCTGGCAGCGCGGCGTTAACAAATATAGAAACAACAATTATGTTTGCTATACGATGAATGTTAAACTCAGTACAAAAAGTGAAGAAAATTTTTTACTAGCTTTATTTAAGTGCATAATACGTGTTTGTACGAGATATACGTGTTGGTGTATTCATTAACATTCGGTCTGTGAGACCGACGCGGGTATAAGTTCTACTTTTTGTGAAGGTATTCAATAATTTGTTTTTATTATTGTATGCTCTATTTTTGTGAATTTTATTGTTTTATACGTATTTTTTTTTTGCATCAGAATGAATCAAGAACAAATCAGATTACTTTTGGAGGAAGATATTTCGCGTTCTGATTATGAGGATGAAAATGACAGCGAGGAGGAAGATTTTGTTGAGGTAGAATAAGAAACTTATGATACTGAAGAGGAAGGTAACGAAGAAGGATATGACGAAGAGTTGGATAGGTAGATAGGTAGAAGATCGTCAAAACTCCAGAGAATTTTACCTTGGAAAGGATAGACACACTAGATCTATTTTTTAATACATAAGAAAAAAAAACCACCAGCGATTTTGAATGCTGTTTTTATATGCTGTTGTAGTATGTCCTTAATTTTATAATGAAGCTAAAAACTATCACAACTTGTGATTTACGTGTTGAACATAGAGTCTTTTTAGGATAAAAAAATCTAATATTTGTTTGTTGAGAAAAAATATGTTTAAATTTTGTTTTTTTTAGTATCTGAGTAAAAACTATTGATTTTGATGGCTGTTTTGTAAAAGGCTGAAAATCAATCAAATTTATGAAAACAAATTTATTGCACAGTTTAATTTTTTTTATCATATAGTGAAGTTCCTAAAACAAAATTCATCTCTTTAAGTTTTGTTTCAAAAAGTTATAAAATAGGGCTTCAAACTTTAGGTCTGTGAGACCGTGCGCGGGTATTTGTGTTACAAAAATTAGCGCGGGTATAGGAAGTTTAAAATGCTTTTAAAAGTAATATATGCTCTTAAAAGTAAAATATGCCAACATATGCCCTTTTTTGATAATTTTATTATTTATTGAATCTTCAGTTATAAACTGAATCATCAATAAGTTATATAAATCTTAAATCTAAAAATGTTAAATATATGTTTAGCCAATGCTAAACAAAATTTTTAATTTCAACGGTTGATTGTTGTTGTTTTACATCTCTCGTGTACGGCTGAGAGAAAGAGTATCCCTCTTTCTAAACTGGGTGAGGCTTCAAAAATTTAGAATATTGCGCGCAAGTGGATTTGGGTGCAACTCTAGTTTTTCAATATATTTTTTCGCGTGTTTTGAAAATACTGTCTTCACCAACGAAACATCAAGATGCCAAAATATGCTCTAACAAATCGATGCCAAAATTCCTAAAAATATCTGAAACGGGTAAATAACTACCTCATATGTTTGTAATACATGCAGAAAAAAATATGATATATCATAAATTTGGTTGCCCTCCTGGTCATAGCTAATATTTCCACTAGAAACACCGAAATATTTCATCATAAGTCGAGAACAGTATGGCCTATGGTTGAGGCAGAATAAAAAAATTAGAATGTATCTTATCAATATCAATAATATTTTTAAATTTTTTAAATTTTTATCTCAAATATTAATATAGAGTTACACTGTGAGCACTGCCAAGAATACATGAATAAACCCGACACTTATAATACATTTTAAATAATTATTTAGACGATTGTAAATAAAGTATTCGTGCAATTTTTATAAACGTTTATAACACTTTACATGGTTACAGTTTTATTCCTCTATGTATGTATGTATGTGTATAAGTATGTATATGTAACTGTGTGCTTTGAAGAGCTCACTTTGAAGGACATGTGTTTTGCAAGTAAATTTTGTGTGGAATTCTGTGTACAAATGAGCTTTCGTTTCTCATTTTGTTCTCTTGAAAATATTTTGCACAAAGAAAGTATATGCTAATTAGTATGCAAATACTAATTGGTTGGGTTATTACACAAAAATACTACAAAAACACCTTCAACATGAAGAACCTCTACATTTAATAACTAGTGGCTATAAAATGACACATCCATTTTTTTACTTTTATAAACATATTTATTTATTTGTTAAAGTCATGTTTTTCATTTTGTTTTTATATTCCGAATATATTTTTAAGGTATATTTTCATCCCTTTCGGTTGCTACTGCAACTATTAATCAAATAATATTTCAAGAATAGTATTATTCTGTATGAACATTTAAGAACTTTACGTAATTTTCATAGTAAATTATGTTTGGTTTTTTGAATGTTTGTATACTTGCTGTCATCAAAAGATACATAATGATTTTTATGGTTTGATATTAAAAGATGAAGAACATTTTTTTTTGTAAAATAGTGACCTGAATAAAGTCTACATTTGTCCACCAAATCTTATGATATGTGACTTATCTTGTTGCTCAGATATCTGTAATTGAACATAATATATTTGTGTATATATATACATAAATAATAAGCTAGACTATTGTTAGTTATTCAACCAGTTAAAAAAAAACTTATACCAAATTAAAAATATTTAATCATCGAAACGTATTGTGGGTAATCCACTTCGGTATTTTGACACCTATAAAATTGCTAATGTTACATGTACACATAATGCTCGGGCATGTTAATTACTAACAAACAAAATATGCATGTTTCTTCTCAAATTGGTTTTTCAAAGAAAGTGACGACAATAAGTTTTGTTTTTGGTTCGGATGTTAAAGTGTTAAAGGATCCAAGGAGAAGGATGTGTGGC